>JAGTTD010000003.1:28596409-29946409 GCA_018398585.1 Simmondsia chinensis | reverse complement strand
CCGCCACCTACACAGGCGTACCCTAGGGAACGCCATACCTATTAAAAAGGGAGGAGGACCTAATTTCCCACGTTTTGCTCTCCTTTCACTTCTCGTCCCTCCTCATGCCGCCAAGAGAGACCCGATTCTCATGAAGGCCCAAGTGCAAATCGTTGGAGTACGGGGGAATCGAAGCAAGAGTCAAGTCCACACCGATCAAGGGAATTTATCAATCCATGGGATTTCTTTCCCTTTTATTTTTGAATTAGTAATTTGTAAAACTCCTATGGAGGCATAAACACATAGTTTAAGGGTGAAAGATGGGTAGCAGTCTGAATCCTAGATTTAAGTTTTACATGTGATAATAACTTTTACTATACTACTTGAGCACCCCTATGGGGAGTTTTATATTTTAAATTGATTTTTCTTTTATGTTCTTATAGCCATGATTTGTTTTACCAATTTATTCACATGTTGTCTTTTGCAAGTAGTGTAGACTATACTATAGCATGTTATTCGTGAGTGGCCAGTGTTGGGGTTATATCCAACCCTTAACATAATCTTTTATATAAATTAATACTTAATTAGGAGGGATAAAAAAATTTATTAGTGCTATTGAGATAATCCATACTACACCTAGAGTGATAAGATGGGGTTACGCCATTAAACTAGTTCATTAACACAGGCCTTAACTTATGTATTAATCCATGTTCAACATGAAATTAGGCATGATAAATGAATTTAATAGTGCTATTGAGATAATTTGTGCTACACTTAGAGCGATAAAATGGGTTATACCCTCAAACTAGTTTATTACCCTAAGCCCTAGTTTAATGTTAATCTAGGTTTAAAGCTTGTAACCTAAACTTAAAAAGTTATTATTGTGATGAAATATAATGAAAAGATCCAGTTTAGGCTAACCTAAATTCATACCCTAAACTAATCTTGATATATTGATAGTTTAATTAATTTTTAATTTCATTAATTTAGTTAACTAGCCACATTTCAAACAAAAACCCAATTTATTTGCTTGATAATTATTAAATCTAACTTTCTTCCGATTCTCTATGGATACAACAACCGAATACCCGACTTTGCTACAATGAACCTATACGCTTGCGATTACAAGGCTTTCAACACGCTTCAATTGCATCAAATTTTTGGGCTCAAGGCATGGAGTAAGAAGCACTCCTCGAACCTAATGAAAATGAGTACTCCCTCAGACATGTTCAGAAATGGTTTTCACTAGTAATTCCTGCTATCATATGCTTCATTGAATCTTTTTTCTATCTTCAGTTAGTTTGGAATGAATCGTTCTTAAGGACAAGCAAGGTTCGGGTTTGCACATGTGATGTGTCTTGTATTTTATATCTTTTATACCGTATTTCTATAAAATTTTTGGCTATTAAACGTGTGTTATGATATAATCTTTATATGTTTAGGCTTAATATGTGTTAAAGTAAGGACATCTTGAAAGTAAAGAACGAGCTAAAATGGACAAATTCAAGGATTACGTTGAGAAATCTCACCGCATGTGGAAAAAGAATCCATTGGGTCAAATTTAGTAGAGGAAAGTCTTTCGTTTGGTGTGCGGATCAATAGGCCAAGCATTTAGGCAATCATTTAAGCTTAAAATGAGCAAAAGGTTAAAAGATGAGAATTTTTGACTCAATAATATCCAATCCCACTTTGGTACCAGTGGGATCATGTAGATCTCTTCGAGTGTTTCATTTTGATATAAAATTTGATCCACAAGTCCTTACAAATCAAAAGTTGAGCATGTTTTAAGTTCACGTTGAAAGCTACCAAAATACCGGTTGATCAATCGACCGTTCCACTGATCGATCGGCCACCGGCACGAGCTGACCCTAGGGCACACCGTACCTATATAAAAGGGAGAAGGACCTAATTTTTCCCACTTTTTTTTTTTTTTCTCTCCATTCACTTCTCCTCCCTCCTTGAGCTGCCAAGAGAGACTTGATTCTCACGAAGGCTGAAGTGCAAATGGTCGGAGTGTGGGGGAATCGAAGCAAGAGTCAAGTCAACAGCGATAAGGGGAGTTTATTAATCCATGAGTTTTCTTTCCCTTTTCCCTTTTGAATTAGTGATTTGTAAAACTTACATAGAGGAGTAAACTCATAGTAGCAAACTCGTAGTTTAGTGGTGAAGAATGGGTAGCTGTTTGAATCCCGGATTTATGTTTTATGTGTGATTTGACACGCTCTTCAAGTTGGGAGTTCTTGTAAACAGCCTCTCTTTAGGGTAGCACCCTAAAGGGGGGAGGCTGCGTACATCCAATCCCCCCCCCCCCCCAAAAGACCTTGCTAATGTGGGAGTTATTATGGCACTGGGACTGTTGTTGTTGTTGTGTAATTGTGAATTTTTTTTATACCACTTCCGCACTCCTGTGGAGAGTTTTATATTTTAAATTGGTTTTTCTTTTATGTACTTATAACTATGATTTCATTTACCAAATTATTCACGTGTTGTCTTGTGTTTGTAACCTAGTTATCATGGTTTAGGTTGTACCGAACTCTGAAAACAATCTTTTATATGAATTACTACTTATTTAGGAATGACAAATGAATTTGGTAGTGCTATTGAGATAATTCATACTGCACCTAAAGTGATAAGTTGGGTTATGCCGTTAGACTAGTTCGTTACCGTAAGACCTAACTTAAGTATCAATCCATGTTCAACATGAAATTAGGTGTGATAAAGGAATTGAGTGGCGCTATTGATATAATCTATGCTGCACTTATAATGATAAGATGGATTATACCCTTAGATTAATTCATTACCCTAAACCCTAGTTTAATGTTGGTGTAGGTTTAAGGCTTGTAGCCTAAACCTTAAAAAGTCATTATTGTGATGAAATATAATTAAAGGATCTGATTTAAAGCTAACCTAAATTTATACCATAAACTATCTCTCATTGATTGACGTTTAATTTAGTTTTGAATTTCATTAATTTAGTTAACCAACCACGATTCAAGTAGAAACTCGTTTTAACTGCTTGATAATTTTTGAATCTAACTGTATTTTGATTCCCTATAGATAAGACACTCATATACCCAATTTAGCTACGACAAACTCGTACACTTATGAGTATATGATTTAAACACAATTCTTTAACTACATCAAGTTTATAGGCTCAAGGCACCAAGTGAAAAGTACTCCTCGGACCTAATGAAATTGAGTACTCCCTTAGACATATTCAAAAATATTTTTCATTTGTAATTGCTGCAACCATATGCTTGATTGAATTTTATATCTTGTACTCATATATGTGCACCTACATTTTTATATGAAATTAGTGAGATTCGAGAAAAAATTAATCGAAATTTGACATAGAGTACTAGGAGATAAAAAATTCAAATTCTAATATATTAGATTATATATATTGAAACACGAATTTTCTAACATGTGCCGGGCACATGTTAAAAAATATTTATTGCACTTGTATTTATTGAATTTTTACTGAATCATTCAAATATAAAAAAGAAATAAATATTATTATTTTTTTATGAACCAATAAAAAGTAAGAATTTAATGTAATAAATATTTCTTAATATATACCCTAAACTATCCATTAAAATATTATAGTGTCTAAATAATAAATGTTTAAACTTGCTATAAAAAATATGACCAATACTAACAGGGCAATGTTGTTGGTAAAAGCCCGTATTTTCGTTGGTATTGATTATTACCAACAGATAGGCAATCGTTGGAATTGCTTTTGTTGCTATTAGTTTTACCAACAGATATTGAAGACTTATGTTGCAATTAGCATATAATACCAACAGGATCATTAGCAACAACAAGAGTACATTGGTAAAAGTTATACCAACGACTACATTCATATTGTTGGAATTGATATGCAATACCAACAGAACATTACCAACTACTTAGACTTTGTTAGTAATGGTTATACCAACAACCACACTTGTTGGTATACATATGTACATCCAACTTACTCAAATATTTTACTAACAACATCCATTCACTGGTATAACTTTTACCAATGACTTTCTTTTGTTGGTATTGCTATAATTATGCATACTTGTATCTATTCCAACATTTTTCTCTCGTTGGTATTATTATTATTACGATGTTCGAAAATAACCAATAATATTATAAAAGCTCATTACCAACAACATATATAAAAAAAT
This sequence comes from Simmondsia chinensis, assembly GCA_018398585.1. Taxonomy (NCBI): domain Eukaryota; kingdom Viridiplantae; phylum Streptophyta; class Magnoliopsida; order Caryophyllales; family Simmondsiaceae; genus Simmondsia; species Simmondsia chinensis. The sequence continues at coordinate 29,942,258 of JAGTTD010000003.1, read as the reverse complement.
ACCTTACATTTCATTTCCAAACATCCACAATATGACAATAGTGCAAAAAGATGACAATCTTTCGTATATAATGACATATTTTACATAGCCAAGATGTTCGAAACAAGTCTTAACATCTAAAATGACTTAAAGGAAATGTATATCCATATTCAAAATCACATAACAAGATATTATAATTGCATTTAGTTTCCAAACATCCACAAAATGACAATAGTGCCACAAGATGTCAATCCTTCATAATAACATATTTCACATAACCAATATGTTCGAAACAAGTCTAAACATTCAAAATAACCAAAACTCAATATATATCCATATTAATGATGAAATAGCAAGAAATCAGAATTGCAATTGCCACTATTTTAGTAATATTCCTCCTCTTCTCCAACGTCCTCTTCTGCTCGCTCTTCTACTTCCTCCTCATCTTCATTGTCTACCCATCTTCACAGTCCTCATAGCGAAATGGCCTCTATTATTGTGCAAATGTATATAATAAGTTAACTTTTAGAACAAAACAAAACTAGAATCAAAATCACATATGAAGGTAGTGAATCTATTACTTACCTTTCCCATGAGTTTGTGTATAGCATCCACCAAGCAAGAAATCTTCCCTTGAGCATTTTTTAATCCAACAGTCAAGCGTATAACATCCTCCTCTAATCTAACCCGTTTGCTCCGCTCTTTAGTGAGTACACCTTTTCTTCCTTGAACGAGGTACCTTAACGCCTATAATGTAGGTCTTTGCATATCCATTTTTGTTTTCCTCAATAACTTCTTCAAATATCTTTTTTCGAGCATTATTCATCTCATCCAAGCCACATTCATTTGGCATCTCCCGAAGTTTGGTATGCATATTTTCCTACCAGGAACACAAGTTAATTGACTTGTCAAAACTTAATTCGCTATGAAGGAAAAGAACACTCTTAAGAAATAGTGGTAGCATCTTACTAATGCAGCAGCAGAATGATGATCACGCTTAGTTTTGGGGGCCGGCTTGTGAGTTAACATCAAAATATCAATCTCATCAACTGGGCTGCCTTTCACTTGCTATATTAATAAACTTGTGACAATGAGGGGAAATCTATGTAAAAAAAAACCCACACAATATGCATAAAAATATATTATAGAATACCTCATCCTGGTGAACTCTAGCAAAACTCTTGGTACCTGCATAATGTGGCATAACCCCTTTCTTACAATTAGCCTTGTTCCTCACACTCCGAGCCTGAATTTTAGAAAGGTACAAAGATAAAATTATATAAGAATTCTTAAAACTCAACACAGGAGCACCCCCCCCCCCCCCCCCCCCCCCCTCTCCTCACACACACAAAAAAAAAAAAAAAAAAAGAACCAAACAATCCAAAGAAAAAGAAAGCAATTATACATCAACAATGAAAACATTTTTTGATGCCTTCATTTCATCAGATTGACAATGGACTACGAAATTTTTCCACTGCCTCTCATCCACAAGGTTTGTTTTCATGTAACATTCCCACCATCTCCAACAAGCCGACAACTTCTCCACAAACCAAGAATAAGGCTCCAATCCTTCAGGGATCTTGTATGAATCCTACAAGATATATATACAATCACTTAGTTATTTTGATACTAAGTCCAACTATTAAGTAATAAGTAGTTAGAATATGCTTATATTTTTATAATGTCCCATATATGATTGATTTTCTCTTCGGGCATCTCAGGCACATCAATCGGTAACTTTCTAGCATCTCTTGCATAACACCCAATCATGGATGACATTTGTCTCGCAAGACCATTATCTAGCTGCATGTAATCATTAATGGTAATGGATACCAGATTCTTCGGCTTTCTAACCTTATTTGGTCCTCTTGTCTTGTCAACCTTAGGACCATGTAAATAGCTTCTCTTTTTCTGAAGTACGGGACTTGCAATTGCTGAAATACCCTGGTCCATTACACGTCCAGGAACATTGTCCGCACCACCTATATGTTTCAACATAAACATTAAATATTTTAACTACTTCCCAAACCTATACTTGAAATTCAAAGTCATATGAGATGAATTAACCTACTTGAGTTATAAGACTTTTATGGACTTCCCTTTATGATAAATTGGCAGGGACATTTCTAGGAGTTACTGTTAATTTCATGTGTTAGAAACTATAAGAAAAATAATACAAAACTAGAAAAATGTGATAAAGATTTCAATCTATAGAGATACCACCTTGTATACCCTCTGCTTGCATGGATTGTAGAGCCTCTAAGTTCTTACCATCTGATCGTGGAGGAAACAAGCTACGCCGAGCTTTTGTACATTGAGAATTCATCTCAACATTAGCACGTGCGATATTGTGAACTAATATGGGGCTATGACGCCTCTGATTTTGTTGTGCCATGACACTCTACAAGAAAATGAATATAGATCATTTAAAATGATAAATGCATAAGAAACTAATCAAAATTATCTTTGTATAGAGATGATATTATACCTTCAGTTGGTTTCTCTTGACAAACAATATCTTCCTCTGAGTTGATCCCATTTGATCCTTCACATAGTAAGGCACATATGAAATGAAATATAACAGATATACTTACACATATCACCCTTTCTAATAAGGATATAACCAATAAAGTAAAACTTAATACTTCACCAGCGTATGAATTTCATTTCATAATAACAAACAAAAAAATCACACATTCTCAGTGATAATGAAATTTAGTTGCAATCATAATTGTAATCATAGTCATAGAGAGTACCATCTTCCTGCTATCGTCACTATAGTAAAGATATTCACTATCATCCTCTCCAACTACAGCTTCAATTAATGGTTGATTAACCAAATCCCCTTCAACATCATCTCTTATATTGTCAGTATTAACTATGTTGATAGCCTTTAGCATCTCATGGTCATGTTGGCAATCAACTTCAGGTATCCACCATGTCAAAAAGATCTCTTGGCTTTGTAGTGGTAACCAAATGCCAATTCTTTCCCTTAGACTTAGGTGTGTAGAACACTTGAAGTGCTTGCTCAGCTAAAACATAAGGTTCAGTAGTTTTTAGCTGCGATTTCAAATTAACAAGAGTGAAACCAAACCGATCTTTCTTAACACCATTGGTAGGATGAACCCAGTCACATCGAAATACGATGACCTTCCTTCCTTGATGATAATCCAACTCAAGAATCTCTGTTAAAACACCATAATAGTGTACACCAATCTAATCCCATAAGTTCAATATATTTTTTATCATCTAATTCTTGTCATCTAAACCTATCTTCTTCTCATCAAATTCTATTGATTTCTCTTCTCTCTCTCTTCTAGTTCTCTTCTATTCTCATCTAAACCTATCTTCTTCTCATCAAACTCTTGTCAATTCTTAACCAATTCACTTCTTATCATAATTTAAAGCCTTAAAACCCTAGGTTATGATTCAAGTTTAGCTTGAATCATGACAGTGGTCCAAAGCATTTTCTTTAATTTTCAACTTAGTTGTAAGGATTGTATCAAAAATCAAACCAAATTCATGCTAAAATATGACAATTGTAAACAAAACTAATGACTAAAAACCTGAAATATGCATGAAAAATATATTAAAATAAAAAAAAACGGATGTACCACTACAATCTAAACCCAAGAGTTGATAGAACCTCCTCAATGTCCCAACCTAATAACCTCCCACCACAAATCTACTCAACAACTAGTACAACCGAGATAAATTTCAGCAAATTCATGTCTATATAATAAATTCACATGTTTTAAACAAAATAAAATGTAAAATGTACATAAAACATTCATGTTTAATACCAGCAATTTAGGGTGTAGAGCCTGGGGTGAGAATGGACAAACGGACGGCAGAGCAGCGGTGGCCGGCGTGGTGGCTATTGAGTCGAAGGGTGAGAACGGACGACCAGATGACAGAGCAGCGGTGGCGGGCGTGGTGGTTGTCGAGTCTGAGGGTGCCGTGTCAGAGAGAAAAGGGTGAAGTTGCACACGCAGGTTTTTTTTTTTTTTTTTGATGTTAGGGTTTATTTAGTATTAAATTATAAGTATTGGGGGAAAATTTTAGGTTAGAATTATAAGTATTGGGGAGAAATTTTGAGAGGAAAAATAAAATTTTGAGAAGAAATAGAAAAAATTAAAGGGAAAAAATATAAATTAAAGGGGGAAATGAAAATTGAGTTTAAAATAAAATGGTAAAATGCAAAAAAAAACCCCTCACTATTTCTTGAAAAACAAAAACCCCCCCTCACAAAAAAAAAGTAAGCAATTTATCCCCTCACATTTCAAAAACCCCCTACCGTTATAATATTGTTAAAAAAATAATTATTTAAAAATTTTTAAAAATGTAAAAGACAAAAATACCCTTACTTAAAAATAATTAATTAAAAAAATTTAAAAAAAACCCCAAATACCCCCCCTCAAGCCCGCCAAACCCTTTCCCCACCCTGTCCCTCACCCTTACCTTCACCCTCTTCCACTTCCTTCCCTCATTTCTTCTACACCAAAAAAAATATTTTTTTAATTAGGCTTAAATTAGGTAATAACTTGGTGTAAAAGAACAAATAAACATCAATCAAAGTTTTCCAACATCATAAGGTATGAAATTCGCGATTTTTTTTACACGAATTTGAGGTTAGGGTTTTATGGACATTTCAGGTTATTAGAATGAAATTTCTATATTTTTTTTAATATTTTGTACAAATGTTATGGTTGGATTGTTAATTTGTTGGTGGATTGGTTAGTTGTGATTTTTATTAGGGTTTGTATCTTTCTCCTTATCCATATGGTTCTTTTCGGTACTTATAAGTTTATAGGTCTTGGTTGTTTGAATGTTTTTTTCACTTTCGAATACAATAAAGAATGAAAGCGTACAAAACAAGCTTAAACATCAAGAAAATTGAGTTCCCACATGATGGTATTTGCAAAACAAATAATTTTTTAAGTTTGATTGGAAAAGTTCAAATATAAAATTAACTAGGGTTATATTCTCCATAGATTTTTGTTTAGTTTTTTTTTAGAAATTCTCAAATGGGACCCACAAAGTACAAAGCACACCTTTCTTTATTGGTAAGCCCTTTTTTGTTGTTGATTCCCTCATACTTGTTATTTAATATACTAAGTTCTGAATAAATATATTTTTTTTTTCAGATGTCGACAAAGGAATACGTCATTGTTCTACATTATGATGGTAAAACCCATCACCTTCCTGGAGTTAATGAAGACATGATGTCAATACCTGAGTTGTGGTCATTTGCAAGAGAGTTAGGGTATAATAATCCAGAATCTTGTCAATATTACTACAAAGATCCTCAAAAGGATATGTTGTGCGAATTGTTACCATTAGTTGTAGATAGTGACATATTAGCCATGTTGAAGTGTCATGCAAATGAGGAATGTATAAACATTTACATCATCTCAACTGAAATTGACATAAATGGAATTATCGAAAGTGATTAAGGAAGTTTGAGCAGTGATGAACTCGACAATGACGAGCAAGAGGACGAGAGGATATTTTTCAATGACGTAGAGGAAGATATATTTGAGGATAGTGATTGGGAGAAAAACAAAAATGACCTAATACGAGATGATATGAACAAAGGAAAGAACATAGCAGGTGTATCGATGAAAGGATGGGTTATGCGTGAAAGACGAAATGAGGTTCAAGATTCAGAAAGTGAAGCCTCACATGAGCTTATAAGTTTGTGTGATAGTAACGATGATGAGGGAAATGTTATTAGGGATCACGATTGGAATGAAGTAAGGGATGGCTTAACTGTGAAACTAATAGTAGGCTTGGTGTTTCCAACCACCAAGGATTTTAGAAGAGTGGTCAGATTTCAATCTATCATGGCAGGAAAAGAGTTGCATTTTGTTAAGAATGATGGTGATAGAGTAGCCATAGAGTACAAGAAGAAGTGTGGATGGAGAATCCATGGGAGCTAGAACTTCAAAGTGAATGGGTTTCAGATTAAAACACTAAGAGAGCCTTATACTTGCATCAGGGTTCATAAGAACAAGAAAGCGACCTCAACTTTTTTAGCATGGAAGTATTTGGATGATGTTAGGGATGACCCAGATTGGAAGTTGTGTGCTATGAAGAAGAGGATTTCAAGAGGGTTGAAGCTTGACATTTCTAAGTCTGTGACATACAGAGCAAGACAAAAAGCTAGAACAAATGTAGAGGGATGCCACAAGCAACAATTTTGGAGATTATGGGACTATTGCAATGTTATTAGAGATCGCAATCCTGTAAGTGTTGCTATTATGAAAGTTTTAAGGCCATCCTTGAATGAGCTTCCAACATTTCAAAGAATCTTTATCTCTTTTGATGCATTGATTAAGGGATTTAAGGTTGGATGCTGACCCGTAATTGGCCTCGATGGTTGCTTTCTAAAAAGTAGTTTTGGAGGTCAACTTTTAAGTGCAATGGGCAGAGATGGAAACAATGATCTATTTCCAATAGCAATTGCAGTTGTTGAAGCTAAGGTTAGGGAGAGCTGGACTTGGTTTCTAGTGAGGCTCCTTGAGGCGCTTGGACCAGTTGATGAATATAATTGGGTTTTTATTTCTGATAGACGAAAGGTAACATAGTATCTGTTTCGTTATATATTTATCTATTTATTCATTACTTCTTCATTTAGTGATTTACTTTTCTTTTTCTTTTTCTTTTTTTTTTTTTTTTTTTTTTTTTTTTTTTTTTTTTGCAAGGGCTTGGTCGATTGCTTTGAGGATGTGATACCAAATACAGAACATAGGTTATGTGCGAGACATTTATACAGTAATTTCAAAAATAGTGGGTAGAGATCGCTTGAGTTGAAGGATGAGATGTGGGCAGCCGCAACTTCTTATATTGTTCAAGATTTTGAGGTGCACATGGAAAACATAAAGAAGCTTAATGAAGAAGCTTACAATTGGCTAAGTAAGGTACCTCCCAATTTGTGGACAAGATCTTTATTTAATACAAGAACCAAATGTGATTTGCTATGTAACAATCCTTCGGAAGCATGGAATAAATATATTATGGATGCAAGAGATAAACCAATATTGACTATGTTGGAGATGATTAGAAGACGCATCATGCAAAGAATTCAAGCTAAAGAACTGAAAATGGAGAAGGAAGTGGGTAAATTGTGTCCTAGGATAGAAGCTAAACTATGTAAATGTATTGAGTTAGCTTCAAATTGTTTGGTTGAATATGGTGGTGGAAGGATGTATGAGGTGATTGAGTTTGACGTCGGTCATGTAGTTAACTTGGATAAGAAGACATGCACTTGTAGGAAATGGCAAGTTACTGGAATTCCTTGTCAACATGCAATAGCTTCCATCAATTACATTGGTGAAGATCCTCAAGACTTCGTGGACCCATACTTTCATAGAGAGACTTACCTTAAGTGTTATAGCTTCATGATCCACCCCATTCTAGACTCCAAGATGTGGCTCAAGACTAATTTACCCCTGGTTTTGCCACCTCCCTACAAAAAGCAACCTGGAAGGCCTAAGAAAGCTAGGAAGAGGGCTCCCGATGAGGCCAAAAATCCTAACAAAAAGAGAAGAATTCACTCTAATGTTACTTGTTCTAAATGCAAACAACGAGGACATAATAGTAGGAGTTGTAGAGGAGAAGGAGGTAGAGCACCTGAAAGAGGTGCAAGATATCTCAGGGTGCTAGAGGGAGAGTTGGAAGGCCACCGTTGCAGAGGCATGCAATACACCCTGATTATGATTTGAGCTTAGGGAGTTCTACTGATATGTCACAGTTTGCTGCTATAGGGTACTCTGATGATTTTTCTTCACATAGTGGTGTTATTAGTGATACAAGTGAAATGGATGCAAGTAGAGTTAGAGGTGAGAGAGGTAGAGGACGGGCAAGAGGTAGAGGAAGGGGAAGAGGTAGAAATTCTAGCGCTCCTATGGGAATTTGGGAATTACAATGGAATGGGCATGATTAACAACATTAGCAATGCGGTTCCAAGGGGAAGAGTGAAATGGAAAGCAAGAATTCAAGGAAGTACAACATCAGTTGAAGAAGCCAATGGATGAGTTGCTACTTCGTGTCCATTAGCGAGGATTGGAAATGGCCCATTTGCTTCACATGTAAGTGTATTTTAACTTATTGATTATTCATTCATTTGGCATATTAACTAGAATCTAACTATATTTGTATTTCATTAAATGCAGGCTCAAGCTCCATCATCTCAACATTTAACAAACAATACAAGCTCAAAGTCTACTTTAACTATGAGTAGATTAGACTCATTTTGTTTGGGCTGTATGCATTTTGATCCACTTTTTTGGGTTTTTGTATGATTGTATTAATGGGGCAGTGTATTTATTTTGGTATTTAAATTGTGTCCATGAACTACCCCAATTGATTGTCTAGAGAACGTGTTATGAGAAAGCATATTTTTTTTTTTTTTGTGCTTTTTGTACTTGTATACTGATTGTGGACACCATTTAAGGTAATGAAATTGTATCTCCTTATCTCTATATTGATTTATTTTTGAATTTATTCTTGTAGAAGAAAAATATTTGATACAGATGGAGGAGAAATTATCAAAATTTAGATTTCTTTTTTGAACACAAGAAATTTAGATTTAGGACATTAGAAGATAATTGGAATAATTGTAACTTCTATTTTATATGATCTATTATAAGTTGTAATTGTAATTGATTTAAGATAGAATTTTACTATTATTAGGTTAGCATATTATTATTAATTTAGAAAGTTCTAAGCTATGTCTATGCCAGGATTGATAAACTCTACTACAACACAAAAATATTGCTCAAAATAGGTAATTGTAACTCAAATACAATTTTGATTTAGTACAAATACAACATGAATTGCTTACTTTTTATCAAATTGAACAAGACGCATATTTAATTTGTTTTTTCATATTTAGAATGACTAGAAGTTTAGAATTAGATTTATTTTTCTTTATGTTTATGTCTCAAGTGATTATTTACATTTACTTAGAATTTTAAATCGTATAAGAAGTTAGAACTGAGAGCAAAATAGTGTCATAAAAATATCATATTTAGTCACTTATGCAAGAAATAAATATAGTTAACATATAATTTATATTACCATTATCACAATTAATTAAATAATATTTTAAATTCTAATAAAGTATAATTTGTTAGAGGTAAGGTATGAATTAATAATACATACAAATTTCCTTTTAAAAAATAGATTTTTAAGTAGATTACGGAAAACCCCCCTAAATTTTTTCTTTAATAACAGATTTCACCCCCTAAAGTTTACAAAGAAAACAAAAAGCCCCCTTTAAAAATAAAATCGAACGTTTTATCCCCCTCACTTTGAGGGGCAAAATAGTCATAAAAAAGTTGACTTTACAGTCAAATTAATGGATTGGGGTTAAGTGATGTATTTCGAAAAACTGAGGGGGTAAAGGAATAATTTTGAAAAAGAGAGTAGGTAAAATGCTTGATTTTTTTTGTGAGGAGGGTTTTTGGTTTACAAGCAAAAGTGAGGGGGGGGGGGGGGGGGGGGGGGGGTGGGGTGGGGGTCTTATAATTTACCAAAATAAAAAATTAAGTACTATTAATTTTTAATTTAAAACTATTAACTTTGTTTGTTGATAATGATTCTTTAATATTGTAAAAATAATATTAGCAATAAATTTATTTGTTGGTAAATGTCTCTAATAGTATTGGTTCAATACTAACAATTTATTTGTTAGTAATATAATTTTGCCTATTGGTGATAGCTATTGGACAAAACTAACGGGCTTATTTGTTAGTAATAACTCTGCTAGTAATTCAAATATATTATTACCAATAAATTTGTTTATTGGTAAATTACTCTGCTGGTATTGATCTAAGTAATTACAATGGACAATATTTTTTTTGTTAGAAAATATAATTTTTCCCACTATAGAAAATAAATTACATATTTATTACCATCAACACCCATAACAGTTGATATTCATCACCTAATTCCAATAAAATATTTTAATTTTTATTTGTATTGATCATATTTTTTGTAGCGTTGATTGTATCTAAGCCATAATTTCCCAGTAAATTAAGTGGAATAATGGGTACGTGTTTTCAAGGGTGTACTTTAATCTGGCCTCACTCTGTCTGCACTCATATCTGTGCGCCTGCATTTTTTTATATTTATATTTTAAAATCATCGGAATAATAAAAATAGAAGGAATATTTTCATTTAAAATTTGCTATTTGCAAGAGATTAGTACCAAATCTTGGAAGTAATGAAAAGATCGTTCTTCTCAACACCGGAGTGGATGGCAGCCTTTATCCCATCTCCCACCTAAACACACTCACAGTCTCATACATTATTCAACATAAAAATGTTACATTTATCTAATTTTAATATTTAATTTATACATTTTATTGTGTTAAAAAATTATAAAATTAATAAATAGTGTTAATTAAGTTAAATCTTAATAAGCTGATAACTTTTCATTGCAATGTATGAAATGTTGGAAAAGTGTGTAAAAATCATCTTAATAAAAAATATTTAATAACATAAAAAATATATATTAGTATTAGAATATATTGTATATGATTCATATATATATGTTTGATATATTGTATGGTTAGGTTCAAATGGGCCCAGTTTTGCATACCTTATGATCTATAAATATATGAGAGGGGCCATATCATTTGGTGTGCTCCGTTCTAAAGTTTCATGATATTCGAGCTATCAAAAGCTTAAAACACTCTCTCTCTTTTCAAGGCAAACCCTAGCCACACCCACAACACTAGCAACCAGCCGCCCCAAAAACCCTAGCCACCCATCCAACCCGATCTCGCCCCCCCCCCCCCCCCCCCCCCCCCCCCCCCCCCCGCCTCTTTCTTGTCACTGCATTCTCTTATTGCCCCTCTCCTTCTTCCATTAAAATATACAACTCTTCATGGCTGATTCATCCTCTACCATATCTCCACAACATGGTGATACCACACTGTCGTCTCCGATGTTCGCTAACTCAGGCAGTATTCCTTTGACAATGCCTACTCCTTTCAATGTCTCTAACATACAAAAGTCAAATCTAAGCAACTCTAGACCTCAATAACTCATCATTTTATTGGTATGGCGCCACTCCTTCCTCTCCACTTGTTGTGGATATGGTGTTGATGGACATCTTGATGGGACCTTCGCTCTGCTGGCTGCAACCAACCGAGCAAACGGCTACTGGCAGCAAGTAGATAATCTCTTGGATACTTGGTACTATCCCTTCCGATATTTCTCGTTATGTTTGTGGTGATGATGATAACATGACTGCCGCATCACTTTGGGCACTATCTCTCCTCTATTTACCGATTTTCCTCAATCCCGACAATTACAGTTTAAATGAGAATTAGCTAATATTAAAAAAGGGAATCTCAACATGCTTACTTATCTCACTAAGATTAAGCCATTGGCTGATACTCTTCGTTCTGTTAATTCTACTATTTCTGAAGTTGATATGGTTTTGGGTGTTGTTGATGGCTCTCTGACAATAAGGACTATAATGCGATAAGTGCTTCCATTACTACCCGTGTCCCCTTCCCAACTTTTCTTGAGGTGCGATCTCTTCTCATGGGAGAAGAATCCCGTCTTGCCAATGATACTCCATATGCATCCGTTGTATTGGTAGCTACATGTACCCCTTCAAATAATTTTATTATTTCTCAAGACCCTAATGCAACTATCGGACATAGCCACCAGCTGGCTCTCCCAGCTTCTACCGAACCACCAGCTGCATTGTTGGCTCAATTGCAGCCGGGTTTCGATAATTTTAATGGTAATGGTTGGGGTAATGGTCGTTGTCGTGGTGGCCATGGTAATGGTGGAGGACGAGGCCGAAACAATCGCAATAATAGTAACTCTTGGAACCAAAACATGTGGGGACCGCACTTTAGAGAGGGATCATGGTTTATGCCTCCTTTTCAGCAGCCATATCGTGCACCTCAGTTTGGCATGCATCAGGGTGGTAGTGTTCCCTCGCCTCCACAACTTCATCATGCTAATAATGCTTTTTTTACTGTTTATGGCTATTATCAAGGTTTTGATGCCTCCTACTGCCCTCCACAAACATACTCTACTCCTGGTCTTGACTCTTCATGGGTCATGGATAGTGGTGCATCGTCCCACATGACAAACAATCTAGGTATTAAAACCTCTTTATCTCCTTATCACGATATTAGTAAAATTCTGGTTGGCAATGGTGCATCACTCTCTATTGCTGGCGTTAGGTCATGTTATCTCTCTACACCTGCGGGTAGTTTTGCTTTACGTAATGTCTGACTTGTTCCTGGTCTTGCAAAAAATTTACTCTCTATTTGTTAATTTTCTCTTGATAATAATTATCATCTTGAATTTGACTCTTTTAGTTTTTCTATCACGGAACCTAAGTCGAAGTCCATCGTCATTAGATGTGTTAGCCCGGGACCACTCTTCACAATATTGTCCACCCCTATTCTGCTCATTGGGTCACGTATGTCTTCCTGGCTGTGGTATCAGCGCCAAGTCAAGCTGGAGCACTAGTTTTGTCATTCTTAGTCAAACAAAAATTTATTTCTTGCAATTTTTCTAAGTCCAGTTTGTGTCATGCTTGCCAATTAGGCAAGCACAATCATTTGCCTTTTCAAAAATCTATTTCTTTTTTGTCTCATCCTTTTCATATCATTCATTCTAATGTATGGACATCACCTGTTATTAGCTTCAGTAGTTATAAGTATTATTTGTTATTTGTGGATGGTTATTCTCACTTTTTGTGGATTTATCCCATGCATGCAAAATCTAAGGTGTTTGATTTATTTGTTCAATTTCGAAATCTCGTGCTTAACCAATTCGGGGTGGAGGTCAGACAATTTTAGTGTGATAATAACATCGAATATATTAACCGGGATTTCAATAAGTTTTGCCGAACGGGGTATTCTTAGTCGAATTTTGTGCTCACATACGTCCCAACAAATGGGAAAGCTGAATGAATGCATAAAACTAATAGAAATATGATGCATGCTTTATTGTTTGAAGCTTGCATGCATTTAGAGTATTAGGGTGGAGGCCATTCTTGTTGCTACACACATAATAAATCTTTTTCCCTCCACCTCTATAGAGAAGAAAATACCCTTTCAATGTCTTTATAAGAAAAAGGTCACATATGATCATCTCCTGGTTTTTGATGTGCTTGTTACCCCAACTTAAGTGCTACTGCGCCGTATAAACTTGCACCTCGGTCCTCATTATGCATTTTCTTGGAGTACCCGGAGAATCATAAGGGCTAGTGTTTGAATCTTAAGACTAACAAGATTGTTATCTCGAGACATGTTGTTTTTGATGAAATAGATTTTTCTCTAGCTCGATTGGGGGCCGCTTCACAGGACACTACGCATGTCTTCAATAGGTGTTCAAACCACCTCTTGATTCGTCTCCATTCTCTGGCATCTTTGCCCCTCCCGGTTCCACCTCCCACCCCCTCCGGTCCCGCTGCTCACTCCTCTCCATTGTTGACTTCCTCGGATACTCGCTTATCGAGCCTCACGCCTCCACCGTAGTCATTGCAGCCACCATCCGTGCCGCCTTCCTCTTCTCGACCAGTTCATCCCAATGTCACTCAGTCTCATTAACCCTTGCTCCGTTTTCTTATAAGCAAGTGCTTAATGATGATATTTGGAAATGTGTCATGCCTGAGGAATGTGCAGAAATGACTAATATCCTGGTATGCAAAATGAATCAAATACCACGACAATGCGAGAAGTAAATGGACTAAAAAAAGCAAAGAAACAAGCGACATAATGATTTACGTGGAAACCCCTTTACAATTGAAAGGGGAGAAAACCACGGGCAAAGCTTGGAGCTTTTATTATTGAATCGAAAAGAAGAATTACAATCACTCCTTTTCTTTCTCTCTCTCTTTTAGGTTGTGGCACTGCTGGGAACACACTCAAGAATAATTTGGATACACATGACATAAACCCTACGTCCATATATATAGGCCCGTGAAAACGCGGTTCCCAATCGATCGGGGGGTCCCGATTGATCGGCGGGCTTATTGCTGGCGCCCTTCTTTTAAGTAACTTTCCCGATCGATCGAGCTTCACCCAATTGATCGGCCTCCTCCCGGCATCCCTACTTAAAATACCAAGGAATTTTAAGAAATTTTCCTTACAAATCTCACCTTGGCTCAAAATTAACATCAACAATAAAATAACTCCACCTTCTCCACAAACACCCCCTCAACTGGGGCTAACACACATCAAACGCAAAGACCCACCAAATTCGAGCAATGCTCGAATTTGTCCCCTGGTAGAAACTTAGTGAACATGTCAGCTTGATTGTTCTGAGTTCCAATCTTTTTCAACTCCACCTTCAGCTCGTCAATCAGATCTCTAATAAAATGATGCTTCAGATCTATATGCTTCGTTCTGTCATGATGTGATATCTGATCCTTCGCTAGGGGACTGACTATCACAATTGACCCTAACTGTATCCTGCTAAACACTGATCTCACTAATCAAACCTCTCAACCAGATGGCTTCTCTGAATGCTTCTGTGACTACCATATACTCGACCTCGGTAGCAGACTATGCTGTAACAAACTATAAACACGCTCTCCAACTGATAGCTTTGTCACCTAAACAAAACACATACCCTGATGTGGACTTCCTCTTATCGAGGTCTCCACCATAATCAGAATCTACATACTCAACCAAGCAACACTTACTTTTCCGATATTCCAAACAAATATCAGAAGTTCCACGAAGATACCTGACAACATGCCAATGCTCTTTACTTGGATTCGCCATGTACCTACTAACTTTGCTTACTACAAAAGCAATATATGGGCACATACAAACCGTTGCATACATAATACTGCCCACTACACTTGAATAGGGAATCTGAGAGAACCTGACATCCTCCTCAGTCTGAGGCGAATCTAATGCTGAGAGTCTGAAGTGAGCTGCTAAGGGCGTGCCAACTAGATTAGCATTCTTCATATGAAACTTGTCTAATACCTTCTCAATATACTTCTCCTGTGACAAGTATAATTTTTTGGCTTTTCGGTCTCTAAGAATCTCCATGCCTAAGATCTTCTTAGCTGCTCCAAGATCATTCATCTCAAACTCACTCTTCAACATATATTTCAAGTCATCAACATCCTTCATGTCTCATGCTGCAATCAACATATCATCAACGTACAAAAGCAAATAAACAAAGCATGTATTAGTCTTTCTAAAGTACACACAACTATCGTACTTACTCCTGATGTGCCCATGACCTGTCATGAATTGATTAAATCTCCTATACCACTGCCTAGGAGACTGCTTCAAACCATATAAAGGCTTCTTAAGCAAACATACATGATCTTCCTTTCCTTCTACAATGAAGCCCTCGGGCTGATGCTTATAGATACTCTCTTTTAGTTCAGCATGCAAAAATGTTGTCTTTACATCTAACTGCTCAAGCTCTAAGTCATGCATGGCAACTAAAGATAAAAGCACACGAATCGAAGTATGTCTAACTACAAGTGAAAATGTATCATAAAAATTAACACCCTGTACCTGACTGCAGCCTTTAGCTGCCAAACGTGTCTTGTATCTTGCATCTTCAACACCAGGAATGCCCTCCTTTCTTTTGAAGACCCATTTGCAACCAATCAATCTTTTCCCTGTTTGAGGCTTCACCAGTTCCCGTGTCTGATTCTTGTGAAGAGACTGCATCTCTTCATTCATAGCAACAAGCCACTTCTCAGCATCTGATCTTGATACAGCCTCTGAATACGAAGTCGGCTCACTGTCATCTAAAGATTCAGCAGTAGTAAGGCATAAGCAATCATCTCCTCATACCCATGCCTCTCGGGAGGCCTGATCTGTCGCCTCGGTCCACCACCGGCTATAGTATTATTCTCCACCTACTGACCTATTTCTGCATTATCAATAACAACATCAGAAACCCATACATGAGGTGCTGGAATACTCTCCAGCTGAACGACCTGCTAATCTGACTGTATTTGTGTAACATCAGGTGTCTCAACCTAAACTGAATCACTATCAATGGAGGGTGTGTGTGGCCGATGTGGTAGAGAAGACTCATCAAAGGTAACATCTCTACTAGTCAGAAACTTCTGAGCGCTGGGATCTCACAATCTATATCCCTTCACACCTGATGTACAACCAAGAAAGATGCATTTCTTGGCCCTAGGCTCCAGCTTTCCATCATTAACAGATGCATATGTAGGACAACCAAATACTTTAATATGAGAATAATCAGAAGCAGAACCAAACCATACCTCTTCAGGTGTCTTCATCTGTAATTAGTCTTGCTCACAAGATAGCAAGCCATTCTAACTGCTTCTGCCCACCATTCTCTTTTCAAGCCTACATTTGAAAGCACACTTCGAGCCTTCTCAAGTAACGTCCTGTTCAATCTTTCAGCCATTCCATTTTGCTGAGGTCGACCTATACATGTCCTGTGTCTGACTATACCCTGATCTTTACAAAATCGAGTGAAGTCACCGTCAACAAACTCAATACCATTATCAGTCCTCAACCTCTTTATCGGCTTCCTTGCCTATTTTTCAAGCAGAATCTTTCATTTCTTGAAGATATCATACACTTTGTTTTTCTGCTTCAGAAAATAGACTCAAACTTTACGTGAATAATCATCAGTAAACGTTAGAAGATACCCTGACCCACCTTTAGAAGCCACTCTGGAAGGTCCCCACAGATCAGAATATATATAATCCAACATTCCCTTTGTCTAATGCACTGCTGACTTGAAGCTGACTCTTTTCTGCTTCCCATATACACAGTGCTCACAGAATTCCATCAATCCTGTTGACTGACCACAAAGTAGTCCCCTTTTACTCAACTTAGACAATGCCTTATCACCAATGTGACCCATTCTCATGTGCCACTGTCTCGTGATTTCTGCATTTGTCATAGTAGATGTGGAAATAGCAACTGATCTTGTCACGGTAGTACCTGCAAGCTCCTACAAAGTACCTGCCCTATTCCCTTTTATCATAACTAAAGCACCCTTACTGACTCGTACGACTCCACCTTCAGTAGTGTACTTGTACCCACTAGACTCAAGGGTACCTAGAGAAATCATCCTCACACGAATTATTCCAATCCCCACTACCTTACAAGCAGCATCGTTACCCATCAAGATAACTCCACCCTGTATAGACTTATATGTGGAAAACCAGTCTCTATTTGGACTAACGTGAAATGAACAACCCGAATCCATGACCCACTTATCCTTGGATCTGGACTGAGAATCAGAAACTAATAGAAACTTCCCTTTACTATCATCCTCTACAACATGAGCCTCAACGGACTTATCTTTTCCCTAGTCGCCCCTGTTACCTTCTTTCAATTTATTTTTATATTTGTAACAGCCTTTCTTTATGTGCCCTTTCTTGTGATAGTAATGGCATGATAGGTTCTTATGTCTAGATTTACACCTAGACTTTTTCTCACCATTGGATACCCTATGTTCTGATCTACCTCTCACATGCAAACCATCACCTGAGTCATTCACCAAGTCAGATAACTCCCTATCTACCTTTTCTTTACTCACAAGGTTTCTTTTCACCTCATCAACAGAAATGGTCGGCCAGCCCCCGTATATCATGCTTTCTACAAAGCCCTTATACAAATTAGAGAGTAAACACAGTAACAACATACCTTGGTTCTCATCCTTAGGGACATCATCCAATTCCTTCAATTCTTGTATGATAGAATTAAAATCGCTAAGAAGGTTTTTAAGAGATGTACCTTCTGTCATACGGAAAGTGAATAACCGACGCTTCACTGCGAGTTTGTTGAAGATTGACTTGTGGCAAAACATGTCAAGTAATTTCTCCCATAACTCCTTTGCGGTTTCCATCTCCAAGACATGTAACAAAACATCATCAGCTAAACATATCCATCTCTTCCCACTATGCCTCGATCAGAGTCTCGGGTTTCTTCTCTTTCCCCTCCAGCGCTTTCTCTTAAGCCATTTTGAGCTAACAGTGTTTTCATACTAACTTGCCATAAGCTGAAGCTTCCTTGACCTACGAACTTCGCTACCTTGGTCTTAATACCTGATGTCATTGTACCAATTCGAATAACCAAACTCTGATACCAATTTGTGCAGAAATAACTAATACTCCCGGTATGCAATCAAATCAAATACCACGACAATATGAGAAGTAAATGGACTAAAAGAGAAAAAAAATAAACGAAACAATGATTTACGTGGAAACCCCTTTACAATTGAAAGGGGAGAAAACAACGGGCAAAGATTGGAGCTTTTATTATTGAATCAAAAAGAAAAATTACAATCACTCATTTTCTCTCTTTTAGGTTGCGGTGCTACTGGGAATACACTTAAGAATATTTTGGATACACATGACGTAAACCCTACGTCCATATATATAGGCCCGTGAAAACGCGGTTCCCGATCGATTGGCTGGCTTACTGCTGGCATCCTTCTTTTACGTAACTTTCCCAATCAATCGAGCTTCACCCGATCGATCGGCCTCCTCGCGACATCCCTACTTAAAATACCTAGGAATTTTGAGACATTTTCCTAACAATGAATATAATGCACTTCAATATAATCACACTTGGATACTTGTTCCAAAACCGAGTACTGCTAATGTTGTTGGCTCTAAATGGGTTTTTTGTGTCAAATAGAATTCCACGAGTCAAATTGAGTGCTACAAGACGTGCTTAGTCGCTCAGGGTTATACGTAACTGTATGATATTGATTATGATGAGACTTTTAGCCCTGTCGTCAAACGTGCTACTGTTCGTACTATCTTAACTATCGCCACATCACAAAAATGGCCCATTCATTAGCTTGATATTAAAAATACCTTTTTTAATGTTGCTTTGAGTGAAGAATTGTATATAAAGTAACCACCGAGTTTTGTGAATTTTGATTTTCGAGATTATGTTTGCGAGCTTAATAAAATCGTTGTATGGGATGAACCAAGTGCCTCGTGCATGGTACAATCACTTTGCTTCTTTTTTTTATCACCTTGGCTTTCATAGTTGCAAATCTGACTCGTCCATGTTTATCCAACACCGTGGGACTGATATGGCTATTCTGCTGCTTTATGTGGATGACATTGTTCTCACTGCTTCCTCTACTGCTTTTCTTTAGACTTTACTGCACTCTCTTCAGTATGAATTTGATATGACAGATATGGGATATCTCAACTACTTTCCTAGGATCTTAGTTTCTCAAATTCCTGATGGTTTATTCTTATCTTAGTCTAAGTATATTCATGATCTGCTTGAGAAGACTGACATGTTAGCCTGCAAACCAGTTGCTACTCCCACAGATGCCAAATCCAAGCTCTCTGCATTTGACGGGGAGCCTATGACCGATGTCACCTTGTATCGGTTGATTGTCGGTGCATTACAGTATCTAACTTTTACTCGTCCTGATATTTTTTATGCAGTGCAACAGGTGTGTCTGTTTATGCATGCTCCTTGTCTTCCTTATTGGGTTGCTACCAAACATATTCTTTGCTATGTTCGAGGTACTATGGATTATGGCCTTGTTATCTCTCCTTGAGCCCTTGATCAGCTTGTGGCCTATTTTGATGCCAATTAGACCAATTGTCCTAACACGTGTCGCTCGACCTCTAATTTATGTGTATTTTTTAGTGGTAACATTGTTTTCTGATCCTTCAAATGACACCCCACCATCTCTTGCTCCAGTGCTGAAGCAAAATATCAAGCCGTTGCCAATGCCGTTTCAGAGTATTGTTGGCTGCGGTCTCTCCTTGGTAAGGTTGGCATCGTTATTTCCAAAGCAACCTTGGTCTACTGTGACAATGTTTCATCAACCTATCTCTCCACCAATCATATTCAGCATGTTCGCATTAAACACATCGAGATCGACATTCATATTGTGCGTGAACGAGTTCACATGGGTCTTGTTTGTGTCCTTCATGCGCATTCTTCATAACATCTTGCTGAAATTTTTATTAAGAGCCTTCCTCAACATTTTTTCTTTTCAAGCACAATCTTTGCATTTGATTCTCTCCTGCTACGATTGAAAGAGGGGGGGTGAGGGGGGATGTTAGAATATATTGGATAGGATTCATATACATATGTTGGATATATTGTATATGGACTCAGTCTTGTATACCTTATGATCTATAAGTACATGAGAGGGCCACCTCATTTAGTGTGCTCCATTCTAAACTTTCAATTAGCTTATATCGATCGAAAACTATAATCAAAACATCAATAGTTATAGAACTAGAAAATAAAATATACTATCATTCAAACACCATCAAACCAAGAACTAATAATTCTAATATAAACAATAATACTTACATGAAAAAATATATCAAATAGAGAAAAAGTTTAGAAAAACATATCTTTAAGTTGAGACACCTAAGAGCGCTCGCCTTAGAAGGGAAATGCTCCTTCTGCATGAGTGTTGCCATTAAGGTTAAACACTCTCATTTCCAAAGATTTAACAATCCATTGAACCTCAATCTGTACGGCAATAAAAGATCCTCGAATTATAGCTACCAAGTTTACTATTTTTTGAAAGAGTAAGGAAGAATGAAAGAATAAAATATTTCTTGTATTGTATATGTTTTCTCATCATACTCATGCTTTTATATACATAAAGTATATAGTTAATTGTTTTCTCTTGGCAAAGCATTGACCGGTCAAAGATAATTCAATTCATGTTAAAAGGTGTCTCCTCCAATGTTCAGAAATGTACTACAATGGTATAAAAGAGTCATGCGTCTCATATTTATATATCTTTTAATTATTATTTTTAATTATTTTGTATTTATTTAATTATAATTTTATACTAATTCTGACAATTTTTATGTCTAACAGGTTTGAAATTAAAGTTTTGAAAATTGTCAAATGTTAGTGCAGATAAGATAAATTCGATCCATAAACAATTAAATCAAGCCAATCGAGATTCGGGACAAGAACTTAAAAGCTCGAAGAGCACTGCTACAGTACCCGCGTGGCACTGTTCATCATCTTCCAGCCCAAGCTACAACATTAGCAGCCCATCATCTTCAACCTCACGCTCAAGCCCACACACCCGTCCTCATCAACGCAGGCCCAACTTCACCATTAGCCCAACAGCCCACACGAACCAGCTCAGGCCCAGACGACCGTCACCGGGCCTCGACTCACCTCCGACACCAGCAAGTTCGGCCCAGCTCGTGCCTGTTCTGTTCAGCCCAAGCTTAAAGTCTCCGGCCCAGACCTGCGTCAGTACGGCACCGACTTTGACCCAGCTCGCTTAGGTTTGTTGAATGTTAGTATAAAATCTGGGATTGGAGTTCGATTTTGGGGGTCTCTGTTTTTGCCGTAGACGGCCCCTGTTCTCCAGCTCTCTCTCTCCTCCCTCAGCTTTCTCTTTCTCTCTTCTTTTAATTTTTTATTTCTCTTTCTTTTTTCATTAAATTGGAACGAGAGCGGAATTAGCGTGAATGGAATTAGTGTGAAGACCAACGTGAATTCGTTCATCTCTTCCTTCACCGGATCATCATTGATGGAGAGCGAACTTGCTCTCTGGGGTTAGATGAAGTCTTAGTCTTTACTTTTGTTTACTTTTAATTCGGGTTAATTTGATTGTTTACATGAATTGCTTGGTTGAGATAAATACTTTGAAGTATTATATTTTTATTATTTATTCAATTGATATGATTATTGAGTTTGTAACCTTTAATTGTTGATATTGATATTTATAAATTAATTCTTTGTGCTTGTAGCCTTAGGATTAATTAATCAAGCAATAGTATTAACCGAATTATTAATTAAAACCTATCTTCCCTATGCTTTAGTTACATAGGGTCAATACGTAATAATTAACAATACGTTAAGTATAGCCTATTTTCCTTATGCTTTAGTTAGATAGGGTCAATACGTGATAATTAACATTACGTTAAGTAAAGTCTATTTTCCTTATGCTTTAGTTAGATAGGGTCAAGATGTAATACTAACAACATTACCTTAATAGGTTGAAGCTTGTAGCCTAAACCATCACTCGTGTGACAATTAATATTCTCAAGTTAAAACATAACGCAAACGTAATTGGCTAACGATGGATTCGAAACCCTAGGCTCCAATTTAATACACTTTTTCAATTAGAAGTAGATTACTTTAGTTTAATTGTTATTTTCTTAGGTTAATTAATACAAAAACCTCTCAAATTTTATTAAAATCAATTTAAGTCATAGAGTAAATTCACGCACTCTTAGTCCCTGTGGTTCGACACCCTCTCGTCATACACTTCAATTTAGGTGTGTTTAATAGATATGATTTTATATTAAATTTTGATAGACGTAGAAAAACACATCAAAAAGTCTTTAAGTAATTTAAATAACAATTTAATTTTAATAGTTAAGTACTTTTGCAAAAAGTTACTAATATAAAAATACAAATATTTTAAATCACTAAAATAAAATACATAATTTTTCGAACAAATCCCCACATGATTTAAAATTTATAAAATTTCATGATCATTGTGCTTCGTTAATACTTGTAGGTACCTTTCGAGTTTGAACCATCATTTAGTGCATATGAATTTCAACACGAAAAAACCATAGCAGCATAAAGCTGTGAACTAGGTCCTCTATAGCTTGGTCGAGACTCATCACACCCACGTAATACTGATAATTGTAAAGCTCTATTGGTGAGACGTATTACGATCATGCGCATGAAATCCTATCTCATGAGTGTCATTAAGAAATAGCACATTTCCCATAGTAGCAACCCCTCCATCACACTCGCATAGGTGAACCCTCCAAGTTTGATATGTGATCAACACACTACTAATAATATACCTTCAAGTTCATTTGAAGTTTAAAAACCATGTCTTAAACATCACAATAAAGAGCAACTCAACTTAGGAATGAGTCTCAAGAATACTCCGTTATAAATAATATAATTTGTGCTCTTTTAACCACCTATCAGTTTCTTTTACCCGTTGAACCCCATTCATGGGAACATCATACCTCTAAGAATGAGTTTCCATGTTGTGATAACTATTATGGGCTTCAGTCCCCCTCCCTTCAATGAATGAACAACTCACAGTCATGTCTGCCCTTTTGTAAGCGAACTCGCAATATACTTTCCGACATCAACTTGCATCATAAAACTGTTGTCTTTATGGTAGAGCGCTCTTCATATATAGGCAATCTTTTCGTTCGACTCTGTAGTAGAGTGAGCTTGTCATCCATCAGCTCATTGGAGTTCCACGTGTAACACATCCATTGGTGAATATAATCATCTTTATTCACCTGGATCAAACATCAATTAGAATGCTACGCTTTTCATATCATAATAAAAAAATCACTTGAGTATATGACATGCATCATGCCTTTCAAGTATTTAAATAATATAAGGCATTTCATATGACACAATGGAGAATGACTTCCAGCAAGCCCAACAAAGAACTACAAAATTGCATTTCTCAATGTCATTTCATGTTAGTACAATATTGAGCATTTTATCTCCAAACAATATATAACGGGAACCTGATCAATCTACAAACTATTTATAAGCTTTACAAAACTATCATACTGGAGCGGGTTAAAGTTTGTTAAGTGTTCAAGATGTATTAATATCATGCATATATTATAAAACCTATGCCAAGATGATTCTATTGAATAAATTGAAGAGTACTTGAATGGGCTCTATTTATAGAGTACATGAGGAGAAAGAAAAGACAAAACTATCCCTAAGTATTACATTGAAAATGAAGGATAGTGATGTCATTGAGAACAACCCTAGAATGACATACCAAAAGCTCTATTCCTAGAATTGTGCCATGATTGGCTCCTTGAGTACTACAACAACAACAACAACAACAACAATAAACCCAGTGCCTGCAAGGGCTCCCGCAAAAGTGATTGGCTCCTTGAGTATCCTTCAATATTGAGTGTCCTTCAATTGGCCCTCTCAATCTAAATGGGGAGCAGTGAAGTGAAAATTGCCCTTGTGGAAAAGAAATGGATTAGTGGCGAGACCCTACATGAAGATATCAGCTATTTGTGGTGTGATAGGAGCAGTGGCGGATCCAGGAAAAATAGTCACCGGGGGCACACAAGGTACCTTATTGTATATATTAAAATGTTCAAAACTCAAGGTACCCTATCTTATATATTAACATGTTTAAATTTTATGAGACCTAAATTATAAAATCTCTAATTTTTACTTCAATACTAAGCGTCTAAGCCCTAGAAGGCTATAACATGATTTTTACATCAAAATTCTTTTCGTTTAATGTGGTAACAAAACCCTAAACCAATAAGAATACAAAAAATAAACTAAATCAAGAAACAACCAAAATACAAGAGAAAAAGTGAGCAAAGACCTCCAAATTTCAATGGCAAGGAGGGAGGGTCGGTTAGAGTCTAGAGAGAGAGAGTGGCATCGGCTAGTCGGACTTAGAGTCTCAAAGTTCATGGCGTCGGCAACCCGGTAGGAAGAGAGAGAGAGTTTTAATGAGTTTTACTTTTAGAAAATGAAAGTAAGAAGAAAGAGAGAGAATCGGGTGGGTGAGAGGGTGAGTTTTAGGGTTTTAAAGTGGTATGAAAGTAAAAAAAGAGAGAATCGTGAGTGAGAGAGAGAATCGAGTGAGAGAAAAATGAAAGAAGAGAGAGAAAGAATAGGGTCTGGGAGCGTGGGTGGTTCGGGGGGGGAGTGAGGGCACCCCGTGTGTTGTTTGGGTTGGGGGGAGGGGGGCATGCGTTGGGCTGGATGGGAGTTGGGGACACATTTGGGCCTATTTTAAAATTTTTAGTACTAATAATAATAATTTGGGCCTTGGGCCAGTGGGGGCCCATGCCCCCAGTGAGAGCAAGCTGGGTCTGCCCCTGGATAGGAGTATGGTGAACTTAAAGATCTTTTTTGAGGACTTTTTTTTTTCTAAAGTAGTGAAAATCAATATCAACATATTTACTGTGGTCATTCGAGACGGGGTTAGCAACAAGGTAACAGGAAGATATGTTGTCGCAATATATAATGATTGGTCTTATATGACGAAGACCGATATCATGAATTATGTAACGAACCTAGTCACTTTCCACAATAGCTTGGGCAATGGCAAGAGATTTAGACTTAGTGGAAGATTTGGAGACCGTTGCTTGTTTCATGGCACACCATGAGATGAGATTAGGTCTAAGGAACAAAGCATAACTTATGGTTGAATACTGAGTGTCTGGGCAACCACCCCAATCAGCCGCATAGACAACTACTAAGGTGCAAGATTCTAGGAGGATGGTCAATCCACAAGCGGGGGTGCCTTTGAGATACCTTAGGATCCGCTTCACAACCTACCAATGACTACTCTTATGAGTATGCATAAACTAGGAGACAAGGTTAACAACATAGTATATATCGGTTTGTATCATTGTGAGGTATTGAAGGGCACAAACATCATTATGGTACCTAGTAGGACTAAGGAGAGCTCTCCATCGTGTATAGAGAGGTGGGTTCGTGCCGGAAGTGGTGTTTTGATTGGTTTGGCATCTTGCATGTCATGTTTAGTGAGATGTTTGATGTTGTATTTATGTTGAGAGAGAAAAAGTCCAATTCTAGATCTTTTGGCTTCTATGCCTTGAAAGTAATATAAGGGTCCAGAGTCTAAGGTCCTCCATAGAAAATTGTGTAGAAAGTTTATGAATTAGGGTGTCTAGGGAGTGGGGATTAGATCCTATGAGGATCATGTCATCAATATAGAGTAAGAGACATATAGTATCAATGTTGTTACAAAATAAGATAAGGGAGGGGTCTGCCCGACAACACGTGAATCCAAGACTATAGAGGAAGTTACTGAAACATTGGAGCCAAGCTCTCGAGGCCTACTTGAGGCCATAAAAGTGCTTTACATAATCGACAAACATGATTTGGAAATTTGGAATGAATAAAACCCTCAGGTTGTCACATATACACCTATTCTTTAAGATAACCATGTAGGAATACATTTTTGACATCCAATTGTTGGAAGTATGTACCAAAAAGTGGAGGGTTTGACTATGAACCAAAAAGTGGAGGCTTTGACTACAGGGGTGAAAGTTTCCTTGAAGTTAATTCTTTCACGTTGGTGGAACCCTTGAGCTACAAGGCGAGCCTTGAAGTGATCAATGAAACCATCAGCTTTATACTTTACTTTATATTTTAAAGTACTTCCTACAAGGTTTAAGGTTGGGTCATGGGGAACTAGGTCCCAAGTTTTATTTTTAAGAACGGCCTTAAATTCATGGACTATGGCTTCTTGCCATTTGAAATTCTTTATAGCCTGAGAGTAACATGTAGGTTCCTGAAATACAGTTGTAGAGGAAAGGAAGCGAGGATGTTTAGTTTTTCAAATTCCACTTTTAGGTCTAGTTTGAATGTGATGAGTGTTGTTAGTGGGACATGGGGGATCTAATACTCGAGAAGTAGAAGTAATGACAGTTGGCGCGGGTGCTGAAGGTAAGGGGCAGGGGGATAGGGAGTGTTGGGAGCCCGTGCCGGATGTGGGTGGTCATCGATGATGATACCTGATAGCAGGGCTGTGGGAGGGGGTTGTCGTCACTTAGTCGGGGGGGGGGGGGGGGGTGGGAAATGGTGCTAGTATGCCAGGGGAGTGACAGTGCTGCAGGGGGTGGGTTGCGGAGGATGACTGGGAAGGGCGGTGTTGGGACCACCTGATGCTGGTGGCGACACCTAAGGGTGTCACGTTGCTGCGGGCTGAGGAGGAGACTAGGGGGTGAGGCGGTGGGACTGACCAACAATGGTGCACCGGCCATATTTGATAAGGGATGTATTCGGAGGGAAATGGGGAGGTCAACTATGGTTGCTGTGGTTCCCGGAGAAGGAATCATGTTAATGTTAACAAGGCCGAAGTAGGGAAATTTAGATTCATAAAATTGAACATGTTTATTAATGTAAACTTTTTTCCAATTTTGGGATCCAAACATCCAAAACCTTTATAACGTGTAGTGTAACCTAAAAAAATGCAAGGTATGGACCCGGGGGCCAGTTTGTGCGGGGCACGGGGTGTTAAGTTAGGGTAACAAGCACACCAAAGAAACACGAAAACTTGAGTAGTATGGGATTTTGTGAAAAATATTTTCAGAGGGTGAGATTTTGGCCAAAACAAGACTAGCCAAGCGATTTATAATAAAACTGGTGCTACATTCCGCATCATCCCAGAAAGATAAGGAAGTTTAGATTGTATAAGAAGTGTTTGTAAGTTTAGATTGTATAAGGAGTGTTTTCGCCATTTCAACAATATGCCAATGTTTTAATTTTACCAGCCCATTTTGTTGTGGGGTAGCAAGACACGAAGGACGAAAATGAATACCATGTTGACGACAAAGAGCATTGATGCATTTATTATCAAATTCGCTCCCTCTATCACTTTGAAAATTTTTAATATTTGTGGAAAATTGATTTTCGACAAGCATTTTAAATGTTTCAAATATTTTTAAATAGTCATATTTATATGTCATGGGATATAGCCAAGTAAATCGTGTAAAGTCATCAACAACGGTAACATAGTATTTATTGCAAGAAGTTGAAGAGATTGGCGACTACCATACATCGGATTGAATTACATGCAATGGGGCAGTAAAGGAATGCAAAACACATTGAAATGGTAAATGATGGGACTTTTAAACAACATGTTTGACGAATACCAGAAAAATAAAAACTAGGAATGAGTTTACGAGTACATAAAATATCCATGGCTGGGCTGCCTAGGTGTCCTAGTTGATGATGCCAGAGGTCATGGACTGAGTGAGGACAACAAGACCAAGTGAATGTAGCGAGAAGCTATAAAATGGGCCATTATTGCGAATTCGAAGTAGAGGGATCCCCATAGCCTTGTCCTTTACAGAAAAGAAATTCAAATCAAATTCAACATAGAATGGTTATCATGACAAAGACACCTAATCGAAAGTTGTGAGTTAATTTTGGAACAACCACAAAATTTTTAAGATGCAAATTTCCATTTCTAATTTTGATAATTAAGGGAACAACATGTGAAATAGGAAGTAATGCATCATCTCCAACTCAGACACTTTTATGACTGTTACAAGGAAGAGGTTTATGGACGATACCTGAGTTGGGAGTTATGTTTGGAGGCTCATGAGTTAGGATACCAATTGTAGTCTTGAGGTGTCATGGCAACAAAGAATTGTGAGGGATCCGAGAAGGTGTTGTGGTCATAATGTTGAGAATATGAAGCAACATTATGACTTGAGTGATTGCAGATTTGGAAGAGCAAAGGATCAGGTCTAATACTCGATGTGCATGATGATGGGGGTCTAGGGGCACGGTAGTGAGCTGAGTTTTTTTTTTTTTTTTGGGGGGGGGGGGGGGGGGGGTGTTGGTTGGTTAAAATGGTGACCTGATTGCGGTTGTTGATTTTCGTCCTCCACAGCGACACCCTCGATTCACACAGCGATATTGCGTCCTTTATTACCTCGACCACGCCCACCACGACCTTCATTAGGGCCTTGAGGTCTTGTACCTGTAGCAACGAAAGCATGAGTTTGTTCTGGGGGGGTTGTGTCATTGATAGTGTTTTTGGGCACCTTCTTATTAGGAGTGTAGTTTTCAAAACTTCAAAATTAGGGGTGGGGGAAGTATTTCGGGTTAGGGTCCGAAGGCAACATACTTAATTGGGAGGCCTGGGAGGGCATAATATACTAGTTCTCTACTCAAAATCAAAGAGTCTATAATAGCTAAGTCATCAGTTAGGGATTTTAATTCAGAGATATCCATATTTTTGCCATATTTTCGGAAGCTGACGATTGGAGTTCTTAAGTCGAATTACTTGGTCATAGAATAATCTCGAAATCGCTTGACAAGGGCATCCTGTATGGCTTTTGAAGTGAGTTGTCAGACAATGTCATTAATAAGGGGTTAGGAGAGAGTTGCAACTAGACATGAGCATAGGCTTTTGTCTATCCTAACCCAGTTTAGATGTTCAGGGTCAGGGTAGGAGGTCTCATTGTGATAAGTAAGTAAGGCTGAGGGGTAGGGATATGTACCGTCTATGTAACCCATCAATTGGTGAGCAATTAGAAGCATAACAAATTGTTCTCAAGCGGAATAATCAGTAGTAAAAATATTAGATATACTTGAGGGGGGAAGAAGTAATGGAGTACTATTTTAAGAATTTGGGTTTAAGTTAAAGGGAGGGAGAGGGGGCTACGTTCCCACTGGTGGACCAGCCGTAGCAACACCTCCGCTGCCTAGACCGGCGTATCCACTGCCAACACTATTGTCGGTGTTGCCCAGATTGCACCATCCCACTGCTGAGTTCTCCTCTCTCTTCTATAAACCCCTTTTCCTCTTCAGGGGGGGGGGGGGGGGGGGGGGCGCGGGCGGCGACACACACACCAACCTCATTTCCTCTCTCTCCTTTTTCTCTCTCCTCTTGCTCCGGCCAGCTCCGACCATCTTCTCCAGTGCAACGTCGACCACGTCGCCCCCACCTCGCCGTTACGGATTCCGACCACCAGCCACCAAGGACCCCCTCTCCGTATATGATAAGTTATTTATTATTGTTTATTTTATGCTATTTACTTATTATTTGTTATTATTATGCCTTGACTAACTTAGGCACCGGAGGGATCTCCCCGCGGGCAAACCTGTGGGTCCCTCTAACGACCTCCTTCATTTTGCAGGGGATATCAGGTCAAACACTAGCAGCTGCTTTCTCAGCGACGGCTTGAGCCCGGTCCTCATCCTGAAGAACCTAACCAAAAACCCCCGAAACAATTGGCTCCGTCTGTGGGAAGATAGCTTGCTAGCCTTTAGCCGGGTATCCCGTGCAAATCACCTAAGACCTTCACAAAACTGGGGGCTACAGTACCCGTTTAACATCAGATAAGTCGTTAATTTCAATTTTTCTCTGTCTAATTTCCTTCTAATACCTCTAAATTAGGATTTTAGATGTAAGTTGTCAGTAAATCGGAGGCAAGTTTTGTTTCTAAATTAAAAAAAAATTCGCGGCAAAAAAAAAAGGAGGAATTTACAAAGAGAGTCGGGAAGACAAGAGGAATGGGAGACCCTGGATGTTGGGTGTTGATATAAAAAAAAAAAAAAAAAAAGAGAGAGAGAGAGCTTGGGTGTTTGTCTAATTTTATCTAATGCAAGTATTTATAATGTCTACACTGGGGCAAATACTTGTGCTATAATTTTAATATTAGCTATGCCAGGACACTATAAATAAGTTAAGTTTAAAGGATTATTATTAAAGTTTATTGTTCGTATCATAAGAATAATGCACATGTTTAAGGATTATTAGTTTTGCAAGTCAAAACATGTCGTTCAAATTCAACACCTAAGTCCACACAAATCGGAAGAATCAATCTTGACTAAATGAGTAAACCATGCTACGGCAAATATATAAAACTAAGCGCAACTCTTTTGATAAAAAAAGCCACACAAAAGAAAAATGAGACCAATCTTCTCCTAAATCAAACATAAACGCTTTGATTGTTTCTTTCTTATT
The DNA here is from genome assembly GCA_018398585.1 of Simmondsia chinensis. Lineage (NCBI taxonomy): Eukaryota > Viridiplantae > Streptophyta > Magnoliopsida > Caryophyllales > Simmondsiaceae > Simmondsia > Simmondsia chinensis. The sequence continues at coordinate 29,911,805 of JAGTTD010000003.1, read as the reverse complement.
CCGTACCCACACATTCATACTTGATGAATGTCATATAGCTAGAAATTTAGTACCGAAGTCGAGTTGTGTGTTCAACCATATTACAAATTAAATTTATGTTTCACATGAGTTCTTGTACATATAAAAGAATGAACTGTGAGCATGGTGAATTTCTTGGGACGTTAACCATTCTCTAATTTTGGCTTGAATACCAGATAAGTTTTGGCTTTGACTTTATTTTCTATGCCTTTTTCTAATACCTTTAGAGTAAGACCTCAAGTCTAAATTTTCCAGTAAATTTACAACAATTTCAATTTAACTTCACAGTATGTCTTGAGCTTTAGAGCATGTTATAGATGCTTCCCCTAATGTTCTGACTTCAATTACACATAAATTATTTTATTAATTTTCCCGTCTTGGATTCGCGGCAATACACTTATTGTATTACTCCCGTTTTCTGGAAATTGCTCACTAAATTTTTTATCTAACTGTAGTTGCTTTAAGTTAATTCCAACCCAGCTCATATATCTTGAGTAGCTATGTGATTAAATTGGAAAAGCTGGGTTGAACTTTCATTAAGGTTATTGTTCATAAGGGGCCACTTTATATACATTCCTAATAATTTTTTATCTAGATGAAAAGATAGCTGGGTTGGGTTTCAGGTATAAACTCATCATTAGCAAGTACCTATGTTGGGTAAAATAGGGGCCACTTGATAAAAAAATGCTACTCGACAACCACATACCTGAACCGTTTACCTTAAGCCCAACACTAACTCCGAAATACCACCTGTTAGGTCTTCTTTAAGCCTAAAAGGGTGCCGCCTGTAAAGTCAGGGACCAAAGAGTAAGCCAAATTAAAATAATGGGAGCAATGATAATAATAAAGTAGAAAACAAAAACGATTACTATCGTTTCTAAATATGATATTTCAAAATATGCTAACCCATACATTAACAACAATTAAATTAAACTAGAATGTTGTTATGTGTAAAGGCGGCAGAATCCTTAACCAAAAAGCGACCCAAATGAAGTAAAATTTGAGCCGGGTGGACGATTACCTCCAACCGCCTAATATAGAGGTAACGCCCCTCAAGGCTCCCTTATGTAATAACATTGCCGTCTTTAAACTAGGCAAACACCAAAACGGCGTCAACATTAATCTGTGATGTCAAAATCTGTAAACAAAATTGAAGTGGCCAACCAATGTCACTTGGCATCATTAGTAAAGGCTCGTTAATAAGAACTTTACCACTGATAAGTGGAGGCTTAAGCCACTACGAAGTAAACTTAACAATGTCAACGGGACGCTTCGCCAAGAAACTTGGCCGCACCCATAAGCTTGATTAGCCACAACCGCCATTGAGCTTGGCTGGATGGCCTCGCCAACTCCTTGAATGAGTAACTCATCAGTAAAAGCTATCGCCAACAAACTCGAGTGACTCGTTAAAGCCAACTGCGAGGCTAGCTAAAGCCTCGTCTAATAACTTGGCTGTGCACTATTTACCTTAATTAGGTGCAGCTGCCCATTAGGCTGGCTGTGTAATGACGACAGCCTATCCTCATTTTAGCTGTGCCACCCCCAAGCAGGGGGACTTCCCCAATAGTGGCATTATCATCCTCAGACTAGGCGAGCACCCCTAAAAGATGCATCAATGATAACGCGTAGGGTTGGATTCGCCAACAACCATGGCGGAGGTCCCGCTACTGAAGACGTCATCCTTAACATCTCAAGACTTGAGCGGCCGCCAACAAAGTTATTAAAAACACTTGAAGAACCTCACTATTCACCTTCTAACCTAAGTAAAGAAGAAATTGCTATTAAGTGAATCAACACCAACTGTGCCATAGACTACTGTGAATAACCAACAACGCTAAAGCAAACAAGCTTAGGAGCCATCGCCAACCAGCTTGTCTATTACCGTCAATAATTTGCGACATGAGCTTCCACCAGCTAACCTAGCAAAGATTCTAGACAAAGAGTTACCGCCAAGTTTTGGGTACTAGGTGGAAAAACTAATCGTACATGCGCCACCTTAAATCAACAATGCTTTAAATTACCATGAAAAGCATTTAATGCTAATAACTGCAAAAGGCCGCCAACGACCAACCAACAATATAAGTGGAGGGTCTTCCAAAAAAACATGTAGTCATTAATAGGGTCAACTGGGTACCACCGCCAATAACTTAGCTGTACAAAACACCCAAAAGCTTGACCAACCACAGCTGCTAACGAGCCTGCCCGGACCTCCTCGTCAACCTCATAAATGGGTAACGTGGTACTGATAACGCGAAAGGTCATCGCCAACAAGCTTGGTAATAATTCTTCAAACTCAATAGCAAGGTCAACCATACGGTACCATCCGCTCATTTGGCTAAGCCTTGCCATTGATAAGTTTGGTAAACTACGTACCACCTATCATGGCGACTACGACAACAAAGTCTGGCTATTAACAACCTCAAACACGCTCGGCCAAGCAATACCACCAAAAAATTTGGCATGGTATTACCACTAATGCCCTCACCCAGGTGTTATCACCACAAAGGCGACGGTAGACTCTCCAAGACACCCGTCTTGGTTCATCCATTCTCTAATTAGGACCCCTTATATTCACAACCCAAGGGGCACGTTATTCTTTAGACTTACAGGGCACCTCTTGGCGCCTAATAAAGTCTACCACTGTTTTATGAGGCAGGCACAAACTACAAGGCATGCTCATTAACAAACACATAATTGCATTCTTAGTAGCAGTTTTATACACCCAAACCGAATGCCCACTCGAGTTGCCGAACTTACCATTCCTCAATAACGACGAACAACGATGTTGACTTGACAATGGGGGATTCAGCGTTCTCCATATAATTTTACGTAATTTATCTTTTTCAAAAATTACGTGATTAACGTTCCCTATGGGATTTGCATTCAACCCGGTCCTGATTATAAACTGGGGGCTTAGCATTTTTTATGATTTACAGTCCTTATGTGAATTACGTTCTCAGTACAATTTACGTGATATACGTCAGTTATGTGATTTATGTTTAGCTTAACTCCTTACTTGGGGCAAGGGCTTCGACGTCTCTTATGTGATTTGTGTTAACTTAGCCTCAGGACAAGGACTGGGAGCTAGAATTATCATCCGCGGTTAGCTTTCACCTAACGTAAAAGTTCGCTGTTCTACGAATGGTGGGCGGTTAACTTCCATCGAATGTGGAAGTACGCGGTTGGGTTGTTCTATTCCGACTGAAAAAGAAAGCATGAAGTTGTGGGGCGAGTAACCTTCACCTCAAGTGGAGGCTCGCAGGCGGTCGGCTTTCGCCTAATGCAAGATGTAATGGTCTCCGGTAACCCTTCTGTTTCAACAACGCATCTCAACTTCTACGAACCTCGCTCGATGGACCGACACACCTGCCAAACACCATGACTTATGTCGGACCTCACCGACACCCCTTTGAGTCTCAACCCTGCGTCACGACTACCCGGGATATTCCCTTAGGTGCAGACTAACACAGTCCTGCTCCAGAGCAACACGCAAGGGCCACAAAGTCCCTTAGGCGCACCTCATGTGCGAGGCCGCTGTCTTTGTGAGGAACTCAGATGATCCCACACAAGTAGCACTCCACTTACTCGAGAGGGCACCCATCTCGCAGCATGCGTCGAACCTGGGTGCCCGTTGACAAATGACCAACGGCCCCTACCTTTACATTTAGACACGATGTTGCCACATTCGTGCCATCAAGCCACGAGTCCAGTAAACGGGGCTGGTGCACACCGCTGCTTACAAGAGGGCTCGAGCAACAGAGGTGCTCTTACCGATTGAAGGTTGAATCCTACAAGCTGGAACGCTTGACTTTGCATTGCGCAGCTCAGACGGGGGACCAAGCCTTCCTTGGATGAATTACGGGCACTGTCGGCCCTCGGCCCACCACAGTGTCTATGGAGTGTCCTACTCACGTGGTGACCTCATGCTGCCCTCATAGCTGCACTGAGGCCCGCTCTCGTTACCGGGGTAAATCATTTAGCACCACCATTCGGGGTCAAGACACTTGATGCCCCAAACATGACTTCAACGACCTGTGTCTTTCTTAACCAGGGAACTTCCGCAACCGGGACGTGACTTGCGACATAGCACGCAACATTGCTTACACATAGCGCACGACACTGGGCCGCACACGCTGATGCGGGTGTGCATGAACGAAACACGAAGGCTCGCAAACGCACCGTGTCATGATCCATAATAGGACCGTGACACTATGCCTATATGTTGATCTCTTCTTCCTCGGGCTCCTGTGCGGGTTATTTGCGAGTATAGCTGCTCACAAATTTCACTATTTGTTTCTAGTTGAAGCTATTAATCTATGAGGCAACACCTTGTTGAAATGAATGATTTCAATAGCAAACACGAAAAAAAAAAATAAAACCTAACGTGTCCTTGGTGCGAGTTTTGTTATAAACTTTTGACTTGTCAAATGAAGGTTATAGGTTGATATCGGGAACAGCCGCTCCAGATATTCACTAATAATTCTTGTCTAGTTGAAAAGATCACAGGATTTGAGATATATGGTTAGCATTGGCCCAAGCAAACTCTTATGTTGAGCAAAATGGCGGCCACTTGAGCAAAGAAAGCCACTCAGCAATCACATCCACACATATGCTGGAACTTGTTGCTTCAAGCTGTAGACCTAGAGTTATAAACAAGCCCATAGCAAGGTATGTACCTAGCACCACCATATCTGAGCCGACGATGACCAATCGAGCCATAAGCCCTTGTCAGGCAGACGTGTTTACCTATACACGTTATGTTTAGCCTAGTCCCTAGCCAGGAGCTGGAGACTTAACACTTTTATGTGAATTATATTCCTTATCTGATTGACATTCCTTATATGATCTGTGTTCTACCCAGCCTTTACCGGCTGAGGGCTTTTAATTGCTTTACCTAAATTGTTTACTTTAGTTTGAATGGTTTGTTTTATTTACCTCAGCTTTTACCGGCTGGGGGCTTTTAGTTGCTTTACCTAAATTGCTTATTTTAGTTTGAATGGTTTGTTTTATTTACCTCAGCCTTTACTGGCTGAGGACTTTTAGTCGCTTTACCTAAATTATTTATTTTAGTTTGAACAGTTTGTTTTAATTACCTTAGCCTTTACCGGCTGAGGACTTTTAGTCGCTTGACCTAAATTGTTTATTTTAGTTTGAATGGTTTGTTTTATTCACCTCAGCCATTACCGGCTGGGGGCTTTTAGTTGCTTTACCTAAATTATTTATTTTAGTTTGAATGGTTTGTTTTATTTACCTCAGCCTTTACCGGCTGGGGACTTTTAGTTGCTTACCTAAATTGTTTATTTTAGTTTGAATAGTTTGTTTTATTTACCTCAGCCTTTACCGGCTGAGAATTTTTAGTTGCTTACCTAAATTATTTATTTTAGTTTGAATGGTTTGTTTTATTAACCCAGCCATTACCGGCTGTGGGATTTTAATTGCTTTACCTAAATTGTTTACTTTAGTTTGAATGGTTTGTTTTATTTACCTCAACCATTACCGGCTGGGGACTTTTAGTTGCTTACCTAAATTATTTATTTTAGTTTGAATGGTTTGTTTTACTAACCCGGCCATTACCAACTGGGGGCTTTTAGTTGCTTTACTCAAGTTATTTATTTTAGTTTGAATGGTTTGTTTTATTAACCCCGTCTTTACCGGCTGGGGACATTTAGTTTGTGTTATATGAGTTACTCATTTCAATTTGAATGATTTCTATAATCATCTCTACCCGCTGGGGAGCTTTCTACTAAGTTAGACCTCTACCAAATAGAAACTTCACGTAAGGTCACCAATAATATGGCTTAAACCAGTCTTTACTTGCAAAAAGACTGACAGTTACAGTTTGCTCTCAGCCATATTAAGAGCATAAAGCTATAAACGGCGGTACACTCTCACCAGCTGAGAGCCCGGATTTGTGTACATCCCACCTAACATCGGGACTGGCGATACACTCTCACCCGCTGAGAGTCCGTGTTTATGTGTCCCATTTAACATCGGGATAGGCGGTAAACTCTCACCGGTTTGAAAGCCCACAGTTGTGTGCCCCACCTAACATCAGGGTTGATGATATGCGGTCAGGCCATAAGCCTTTCTCAGGCTGGTAAGACGCATTCACGCTGTAAACCCTTCTCAGGCAAGCAACGCTCAGACTTAGCCATAAGCCCTTTTATGGCAGGCGAAGTCTATTTACACCATAAGCCCTTCTCAGGCTGGTAAAATTTAGTCAAGCCGTAAGCCCTTCTCAGGCCGGTAAGACGCATTCATGCTGTAAGCCCTTCTCAGGCAAGCAACGCTCAGGCTTAGCCATAAGTCCTTTTATGGCAGGCAAAGTCTATTTACACCATAAGCCCTTCTCAGGCTGGTAAAATTCAGCCAGGTCGTAAGCCCTTCTCAAGCTGGTAAGTCGCATTCACGCTGTAAGCCCTTCTCAGGCAAGCAACGCTAAGACTTAGCCATAAGCCCTTTTATGGCAGGCGAAGTCTATTTACACTATAAGCCCTTCTCAGGCTAGTAAAATTCAGTCAAGTTGTAAGCCCTTCTTAGGCTGGTAAGACACATTTATCCTGTAAGCCCTCCTCAGGCAAGCATTATTCATACATAACCATAAGCCCTTCTCAATCAGGTAAACAACGTCTCCAGAAACCGTTGTTCCAACCATGAACAAACGCCTCCAATCAGGAATACAATTCCTAGAGGCAATGCATAAAGTTAACAAGTCAAGTAAAACAACGTCTCCAGAAACCGTTGTTTCGACCATGAACAAACGCCTCCAATCAGGAATACAATTTCTAGAGGCAACGCTTAAAGTTAACAAGTCAAGTAAAACAACGTCTCCAGAAACCGTTGTTCCGACCATGAATAAACGCCTCCAATCAGGAATACAATTCCTAGAGGCAATGCTTAAAGTTAACAAGTCACGTAGAACAACGTCTCCCAAAACCGTTGTTCTGACCAAGAACAAACGCCTCTAATCAGGAATACGATTCCTTGAGGCAACGCTAAAAGTTAACAAGTCAGGTAGAACAACGTCTCCAAAGGCCGTCGTTTAACCATGAACAACGCCTCCAATCAGGAATACAATTCTTAAAGGCCATACCAAGAATTAACAAATAGAATGGGGCAACGCTCACATTAACTACTTACGCAAGTAATTATAGGCATCTTCCAATACCTTACCACGGGAAGTACCAACAAACATGATCCTTAAAAGGCTCGAGTCTTCTAAGCCCGAAACAAATCCCAAAAGCTAAGAGCAATCGTCAACCAAGAATCATAGAACCAATTGCCCGCGTAAAACAGCAACAAAGAAGCCATGGATGGATAAACTGAAACAATGTTCATTTAAAAGAACCCCACAGGTAACACCTATAAAAATTCTTCATAACTGATAATGTTTATCAACAAAATCTAGACAGTCCATATATTGTCAAAGCATTTGAATGTTATACACCCTACGGCCGAATGTGAACAGGTCCCATTCGCCCATGGAGTGGGGTGCTAATTGTAGAGGATAAAAATAACCAGGTTAATATTAAAACAGGATAACAACGAAAATTAAATACATCTCCTCTCTCCACGTGATCCCTCACCCTTTCCTTCCTCCCCAAGTATTTTCTCTCTCCTCTCTCTTGCCCCTTCCTCACGTCTCTGTCTCTCTCTTCTTTACTTCTCTAACGCCTCCCTTCTCAACCCCTCACATCTCTCTCCTCAACCCATCACTACCACCTCCTCCTCTCTCTTACCGCCAGCGCCTACTACTGCCAACATCGCCTACTACCACCACCACCTGCTACCGCCAACATCACCCGTGCCGCCTACCCTCGAGTAACGCCTAACCCATCCAGTGCCGCCGGATCCGTCCCCGTACTGCCGGGTACCGTCCCACTACTGCCTTCTCCTCTCTCTTCTATAAATACCCCTTTTCCTCTTCACAAGAGAGGGGGTTTTTTTTTGGGGGGGGGGGGGGGGGGGGGGGGGGAGAGATGACACACACACCAACCCCATTTCCTCTCTCTCCTTTTTCTCTCTCCTCTTGCTCCGGCCAGCTCCGACCATCTTCTCCGGTGCAACGTCGACCACGTAGCCACCATCGGTACAGATTCCGGCCACCAGCCACCAAGGACCCCCTCTCCGTATACGATAAGTATTTATTATTGTTTATTTTACGCTATTTACTTATTATTTGTTATTATTATGCCTTTACTAACTTAGGCATCGGAGGGGTCTCCCGCGGGCAAACCCGTGGGTCCCTCTAACGGCTTCCTTCGTTTTGCAGGGGATATCAGGTCAAACACTAGCAACTGCTTTCTGAGCGAGGGCTTGAGCCCGGTCCTTATCCTGAAGAACCTAACCAAAAACCCCCGAAACAGGGCTCTATTTATAGAATACATGCGGAGAAGAAAAAGACAAAACCATCCCTAAATATTACATTGAATATGAAAGATAGTGATATCACTAAGAGCAACCCTAGAACGACATACCAAAAGTTGTTCCAGCAATTGTGTCGTGATTAGCTTCTTGAGTATCCTTCAATAGAACCCTTACAAAATAATTTGTCATTCTAGCATTCATTTCATGCACGCCACTCTAATACTTATCATGATATTAAGGAGAGGCAAAGTTTATTTTAAAAAGCTCTTCAATTAGAAGAATTTGAATATGACTTTAACATGGGTAGACTGTTGGCTTCCACAAGGGTTTAATGCAAGAATGTATTTTCCCCGCTGCTTCCACCATATTCAACACAGCAAATTGCTTTTCAAGCAACAAAAAGGATTGCACAGAGTACTGCAGCAAATCTCTCATTTTGCTTCTGTCTCCATATAAATAATCACAACTGGAGCATAGATCAAGAACACGTTCAAAAAACTCAAAAAGAAATATCCAATTCCACTTCTCAAATGCCTTTCATCTTAATGTAATGCAAAGTATTTCATTTCTGCATGGCACTAATATATGAAACGCCTACCCTTTTTTAGTTGCTTTTCATTTTCGTCCATTCAATATTCTTTCAAAACTATCCATGCATTTTCACGTAAACATTAAATAAAAAACAATTACTCATAATTTTCCACGTTGGTTCCCATCAATATAAGGTCGGATTTAGCTCATAACATTAACTTGATCTTCGATCTACCAGGTGATTTCAGTATCCAACCATAAGTTATGGTTTGTATACTAGAGAATAAACCGGCTAATATTTTATATAACCAAATCTTGAATCAAACTAATTTTCTTCAAAACATCAAAATTGATTCTAAGTTTGATATCTTTAGAAAATACCATACATCTTTATCCATGAAATAGACTACCTCCACATTTTAGTAGTCATCTCATGATTTACATAAACATCAAGCCTGCTTTGACTATGCCTACCAATGCACACATATAATATACATATTGCGCATCATACATATTTTTAATGAACCTTACCTCTCTTAGTCATTTGTTTTAAACAAATACGAGTCCAAATGCAGTTTTTTCTTTCTTTTTTTTTGACAGAAATATCTTTTTTCCTTACAACCAATGACAAAATCTTTCTTTCAACAACATCAATACGGTTATGTATGTTAATCATTCTCCATAAGCTTCCATGAGGTACAAAATAATTAATGTCAACGAAAGCATTAAGTCACTTCACAAAGTTCATCTTAATATACAAATATACCATCAAGTCTAAATGTTCATGAGATCTTTATATTGGCTAAATAGTATCTACAGAATTGTTTCTTCCTTAGTAGAGAGATAAGCACCATATATATTCAAATGTTGGAAAAGGAAAGGAAATATATTTGATGGTCAATTAAGTAACACCTTGCTTAAAATTTGTTAGTCAAAGGTCTTTATTAGTTACATGCCAAGGACTAAACTTCATTTCCCCTAGCTGAGAATATGCAATAAGAATTGGTAAAAGAACTCCTACACCGAGTTTATTCAATATAATTGCTTCCACTAAAGAAACTGTATCTAAAAGCCAAGGTCATATAGATATACACATGCACATATATATACACAGTAACTTAATCTTTTTTATAGACTATTTATTATCTCACTTCTTCTAATTATCTAAATTAATAAGTGAACATATACAACAATGAAAGAAAACCACCAACTCATTTTTTTTTTTTTTTAGCAATCTCTTCAAAAAGGATAACATAACACATCATTATTACAATAATATCAAGTAAATATATGACTAAATCAATATATGTCTTACGTAAGGATAGAAGAATATTTCACTAGAACAACGTAATAAAAAATGTATTAGATTTACTTAAGGATATTATACAATTATCAAAATACATAATATTCTTTCTTTTTAATAGAAAATCAAACCACATTTTTTTTAAAGTCAACATCAATAAATAGCATCATATAGGAATCTAAAACATGATATAAGAAAATTTTTTTAGCAATATTACACAAAATGTTTTTCCCCCCTATCTTTTTTGTTTACTTTTTTTCTCAATAATTAGCGACAGAGTCGCGATACATAGCAAACAACTCGAACAAACAAGCCCTCTTGTTATGTTACCATCTAAACAAATATTTTCTTCACATATGAATAACTCTATTCATATAGCCAACACCCTCTTTGCCAATTCACAGAAGAATATATGTTCTTGCATCTCAGCATTTGAACCAATATTTGATAACATGAATGCACACATTATATCAATACCCTTGCTAATAAGAATTTTCTTCATTATTAGACTGTACTCAAATAGTACCCCAAATACTATACTTTCATAGTTATGCTATGTATGGAACCAAAGAATAAACATATGCCTCAATCTCAGTGCATTATAAGAGCAATAAATCATGCAGCACAAAATAAGTATTCATATAAAACAATAAGTATGTTGCATAGTATCTTACACGCATCATCAAAATACAATTATTTATTTATTTACTTTCATATAGCAAGTCCATATACATAAAAATCCGAACCCTTTTTTTTTTTTTTCTTTCTTTTTTCAGGTGTCAAATAGATGACTTTTATTGGATCATCAAAATTTATTAATTTGTGACACGACAAGTGCATAACTAATACTCTTACAATAAAGTATCATACACGCACATAAAAATATCTTTAATTTTTATTTTAAAAATCAATTCATTTAGTTAAGATAAATGCGTTTAGGACAACAAAATTTTACACTTTATTATAATTATAAAAATTGCTTATATTTTTCCATGGGGTGAAATGTATGTTTACAAGACATCTAAAAGCTTTAAAATCATTCATAAGTCAAATTTCTTTTCTAAGATTGTTAGAAATATTTGTAAAAATTATCTTAATAAAAAATATCTAATAACATACAAATTATATATTATATTGACCGAAAACTATAACCAAAACATCCATAGTTATAGAACTAGAAATATAATATAACATCATTCAAACACCATCAGATCAAGAATTAACGTGAAATTTATAAAATTTTCATATATGAGGAACTTCATTCTTCTTTTATCTTTTTGGGAGCAAAGTGAGGTGGGAGGGGTCGAAGAAAAATTTAAAGTGTATGGAAATAATATATATGCTAAATTTTACCAGGCTTTTAGGCCTGAATAACGAAGTTGGCGAGCATCAGATGCACATATAAGCTCAAATGGGGTTTCATTATAAAACCAAATGACATTGGATGGACTAATCCACTAAGTTTATATATTAATATCTTTTCTTTTACAACTCTAATGTGAAATTCTGCAAAATGGACTCATATAGGGAGTCCTCAACAATATCTTACATTACTATACATACTATAAAACTAATAAATTATAAAAACTAATATTATAGGGTAATAATTTTTTATATACTAAATATGTAATAATGTTACTCTAAATGAAATGTAAAAATTAAAGAAAAGAATAATGTAGGATGAGTAGGCAAAGAGTCTCCCGAGCAATTATACTGCCCGAAACACAAAGCGAAATTTTTGGCAATTTCGCATTTTTAGGGGTATTTTTTAATTTTGTATTTTAGTGTATTTTCATAATTTGAGTTTTGAGGTTTCCTGATTGCCTATATATACTTGCTAAGGTTATTGTATGACTCATTCATCAATTTTAGAATACCAAACCCTAGTTATTTTCTTTCATTCAATGGATTCCGATTTTGTCTTTCGCGTTTGACGTGCTCAATTTGATTTTTATGTTTCCATTATGCATCAATTGGTATCATTGCTATAATTTGCCTTGTGTGATAGCCAATCAATCGGGCAACAAAACAAACCTTGCCGACACTGGTCAAGGGAAGGCTGCTCTGCGGGCGGCCATTGAAAAATAGAGGCATGAGATGGTTGAGTTGAGAGTTGTGGCATCGTGTTCTCAGCATTGACAATGACCCTAATCTTATCCAGCCCAGATGTGATGTTTGTGCTGAGGGAGTTACCTAAGGCCGTCCAAACCCAAATCCTAATGCTTGTCGTGCTCCTAATCGACAAAACCTCAGTGATAGCGATTCCTTTGATTCAGATAAAGCTTTTGAAAGTGTTAGGCATGGAGGTGAAGCCCACCCCCTTGTAATAACCACGACAAAGGTGGTTGTCGCATTAAAACTTAGTTATCTATATTCAATGGCAACTTAAACATTAAAGATTTTCTAGATTGGCTTTCAAAGGTCGAAAGTTTCTTCGACATGATGGACATTCCTAAACACCAAAGGGTTAAACTGGTAGTTTACAAACTCAAGGATGGTGCTTCAGTTTGGCGGGACCAAATGCAACAAAATCGTGAAAGGAAGGGGAAAGATAAAATCCGCAGTTGGAGGAAAATGAGGAAGCGTTTGAGGGGAAGATTTCTTCCACCAGATTATGAGCAGCATCTATTCCAGATATATCAGAACTACGTGCAAGGTAATCACTCCATAACTGATTATGTTACTGAATTTTTGAGACTTACAATGAGAAACAACATATCTGAAACTAAGATTCAACCATTCTCGTGATATATTAATGGGCTGTAATTGTTCATTCAAGATGAAAATGGAGTGCAAGTATTATGGACTATGGATAAAGCATACGGTATGTCATTGAAGGCTGAATTTAAGGAAAACATTAGAATAGTTAAATTTTAGAGATAGAATATTACATAATCATCCATTAGTCACTAAACAAAGGTAAATCACCCGCCCCAGCCCAAACCACCACATTAGCAATCGGTGTTGTCGATGGTTCAGGGAGACCTATAACTAACAGGGACCAACCCAAGCCAGGGCACTTGAAGTGTTACCGATGTGGACAACCTGGGCATACCTCTAACATTTGTCCAAGTTAACGAACTGTGAACTTGGTAGAATGTGAGGAAGATGAAGAAGAGATACCAAAGAACCAAGATGAGTCTAATTTCCTCGACGAGGCTTAATTTGCTGAAGAGGAAGGAGAAAGGGTGAATTGTGTTGTGAGACTTTTGCACAGTGCCATGCTGGAACCTACTGCAAAGCAGAATAACATCTTTCAACCTCGTTGTCCTACCAATAAGAAGGTCTGCAATCTGTTTTTAAATAGTGGTAGCTGTGAGAACTTTGTGTCAAAGCATCTAATGGACCAACTAATGTTACCCACAGAGAAACAGTTGGCCCCTTACTCCATCAAGTGGATCAAGAAGGGTCCACAGGTTAAGATAACTAAACTTTGTCTTGTTTCTATTTATATTGACAAGCATTATCATGATATCATAGATTATGATGTGGTGGATTGGATGAAAGTCATGTGTTGTTAGGAGACCTTAGCAGTTCAATGTAACTGTCACTCATAAGGGGCAACATAATCTGTATGAATTTAATTGTGGAATTGATAAGATTGCCATGGCGCCCAAATTGAATAGGTTACATAGCTCAAAAGTAGAGCAGCAATCAATTTTTCCCATTAGAACTTCTAAATAGGGGTTTGAGAATGGCCTTCAGGTCTCGTAGAAAGTCCAAGCTGTATAGGCCAAGGTTTGACATTAGATGGAAACGAAGAACGTTAAGTATAAGGCCACCGCTCACAAGTATCAGCGGGAAAAGCTCTTTCATGAAAGTGATATGGTAATGGTATTTTTGCACAATGATAGATTTGCTATGGGAATGTACAATAAGTTCAAACAGAATAAGTATAGTCCATAAAAAATTTGAAAGCGGATAAGTGACAGTGCCTATGTTATGGAGCTACCGGAGGGCATGAGAATATCCAAAACTTTTAACGTGGCCGACTTGTATGACTATCATCCTTTTAAGGCACCGATTTACCTGGAAACTAACTCGGGTTTAAGTTCTTTTCAAGTGAAGGGGACTGATGTAGGACGAGTAGGCGAAGAGTTTCCCGAGCAATTATACCACTAGAAACCCAAATGGGAATTTTTGTAACTTCATATTATTAGAGATATTTTCTTAATTTCATAGTTTAGATTACTTTTGTATATTTCAGTTTTAAGGTTTCTTGTTTGCCTATAGATACTTGCTAGAGTTGTTATGTAACTTATTCATCGATGTTAGAATACAAAACCCTGTGGCAATGATCATCCCACCTTCCTGCTAAATCCAAAACACACACTCTAAGCATATCTTCCAACACTTTAATTGTTCTTTCAAATTGCCATCTATCTGAGGGTGGAAGGCTAGACAAAATGTGAATTTGGTACCCAATGCTTGCTATAAACTTTTCCAAAATAGTGAGATGAAGTGAGGGTCACGATAAAAAATGATAGATACTGGAATGCCATGCAACTAGACAATCTCATGCAGGTATAACCTAGCGAGTTTGTCCAGGTTGTTGGTGATTTTTATGGGTGAAAAAATGAGCGGATTTAGTCAAGCAATCTATGATTACCCAAACTGTATTATTCCTTCTTGTTGTTCTTGGAACCCCAACTATGAAATTCATTGCAATATTTTCCTAGTTCCACTATGTTATAGGCAATGGTAGAAGCTTACCAGCTGGCCTTTGATGTTTCGTCTTTATTTGTTGACATGTCCAGCATTGAGTCACAAATTAAACAATGTCCTACTTCATATTGTTCCACCAGTATTCCAGACGAATGTCATGATGCATTTTAGTTCCGCTAGGATGAACAAAATAACTCAAGCTATGAGCCTCCTCTAGCAATTCCTTCTTCAACTAAGAATCATTAGGAATGCATAACCTTTGCGCCTCAAATCTCAAGGAGCTATATTTATGAATCATGAATTTTGTTTCTTGACCACTTTCCTCTTTATTGTGGAATTTACATAATTGAGCATTACCCTTTTGGGCCTCTTTGATCCGCTCTATCAAGGTCGGCCAAACCCTTAGCTAAGCAAGTGAGATTGAATTGTTCCGCATTTTTTTACTTCATTATCCAACTTTTGTAGGTTCTCGAGCATGCGCTTTTGCTTTGTCAATAGAGCAAATGAGCATTGGCAAGGAAGGCAAAGCGCACACCCTTGTAATCGGGACGAAGGTTGTTATCATATTAAAACCTAGTAATCTACCTCAATGGCAACTTAAACATTGAAGATTTTCTAAATTGGCTTTCAGAGGTCAAACATTTCTTTGACATGATGGATATTCCTAAACGCTAGAAGGTAAACTGGTAGCTTGCAAACTTAAGGATGGCGCTTCAGTGTGGTGGGACCAAATGCTGCAAAATTGATAAAGGAAGGGAAAAGATAAAATCAGGAGTTGGAGGAAAATGAGAAAGCGTTTGAGGGGAAGATTTCTTCCACCGGATTATAAGTAGCATTTATTCCATATGTATCAGAACTGTGTGCAAGGTAATCGCTCCATACCTGATTATATTACTGAATTTTTGAGACAAAAATTACATATCTGAAACAAAGATCCAACGCCTCTGGCAATATATTAATGGGCCTAAATTGTGAATTCAAGATGAAATAGGAGTGCAAGTATTTTCGACCATGGATGAAGCATACGATATGTCACTGAAGGCTGAGTTAAAGGAAAGCACCAGGATAGTCAAATTTCAAAGATAGAGTATTGCATAATCATCCATTAGTCACTAACCAGGGGTAAATAACCCCCCGCGTGCCATCCTAGACCACTGCATTAGAAATCATGCAGTCGATGGTTTCGGGAGACCTGCAATTAAAAGGGACCAACCAAAGAACTCGGAACTCTTATACCAACCCAGGACTCTTAAAATGTTACCAATGTGGACAACATGGGCATACCTCCAATTTTTGTCCAAGTTGACAAACTGTGAACTTGGTAGAATGTGAGGAAGATGAAGAAGAGATACTATAGAACCACGATGACTCTAATATCCTCGACTAGGCTTAATTTGCTGAAGAGGAAGGAGAAAGGGTGAATTGTACTATAAATGAGAAGGTTTGTGATCCGATTTTAAATAATGGCAGCTATGAGAATTTTTTGTCCAAACATCTAGTGGTCCAGCTAAAGCTACCCACAAAGAAACACCTGGCCCCTTACTTTATTGGGTGGATCAAGAAGGGTTCACAGGTTAAGATAATTAAACTTTGTCGTGTTCCTATTAATTGGCAAGCATTATCATGATATGATGGATCCTGATTTGGTGGACTTGGATGCAAGTTATGTGCTGTTAGGATACCTTGGCAGTTCGATGGAAATGTCACTCATAAGGGGCAGGATAATATGTATGAATTTTAGTGGGGAATTCATAAGATTCCCATGGTGCCCATAATGAATAGGTTACATAGCTCAAAAGTATAGGTGCAATCAATGTTTCCTATCCAAACTTCTAAATATGAGTTTCAAAAGGAGTTTAAGGTCTCATAAAAAGCACAAGCTGTATAGGCCGAGGTTCGACACTAGACGGAAACGAAGAGTGCTAAGTATAAGGCCATCACTGACAAGTATCGGTGGGAAATGCTCTTTCATGAAGGTAACATGGTGATGGTATTTCTGCGCAATGATAGATTTCCTGTGGGGATGTATAACAATTTCACACCAAAGAAGTATAGTCGATAAAAAATTCTGAAGAGGATTACTAACACTGACTACATGGTGGAGCTATCGGAGAGCATGGGAATATCCAGAACCTTCAACGTGGCCGACCTGTATGACTATAACCCTTTTGAGGCACCGATCTACCTCGAAATTGACTCGAGTTCGAGTTCTTTTAAAGTGAAGGGGACTGATGAAGGACGGGTAGGCGAAGAGTTTCCAAAGCAACTATACCACCGGAAATCCAAATGGGAGTTTTGTAATTTCATATTATTAGGGGTATTTCCTTAATTTCATATTTTAGAGTTTTTTTGTAATTTCAGTTTTAAGGTTTCTTGTTTGCATATAGATACTTGCTATCGTTGTTATATGACTTATTTATCGATTTTAGAATACAAAACCCTATGACAATGATCATCCCAACTTCCTGCTAAATCCAAAACACACGCTCCAAGCATATCTTCCAACACTTGGATTGATCTTTTAGATTGCCATCTAACTGAGGGTGGAAGGATGTATTGAATGTGAGTTTGGTACCCAATGCTTGCTATAGACTTTGCTAAAATGCTGAGATGAACTGAGGGTCACGATCAGAAATAATAGATAATGGAACATCATGCAACCGGACAATCTCATGCAGGCATAACCTTGCGAGTCTGTCCAAGTTGTGGGTGATTTTTATGGGTAAAATTTGATCGGATTATTCAAGCGATCTACGATTTACCTAAATTGCATTATGCCTCCTTATTGTTCCTAGAATCTCAACTATGAAATATATTGCAATATTTTCCCATTTCCACTATGGCATAGGCAATGGTTGAAGCTCACCAGGTGGCTTTTGATGTTCCCTCTTGATTTGCTGATGTGTTAGGCATTGAGCCACATATTGAACAATGTTCTGCTTCATGTTGTTCCTGCAATATCCTTCATGAAGGTCACAATGCATTTTAGTTCCATCAGGATCCACGAAATAACTCGAGCTAGGAGCCTCCTCTAGCTCTTCAACTAAGAATCATTAAGAATACATATCCTATGCGCCCCAAATCTCAAGGAACTATTTTAATGAATCCTGAATTTTGTTCCTCGACCACTTTTCACATTTTTACGGATTTTACATAATTGAGCATTAACTTTTTAGGCATCTTTGATCCGCTCTATCAGGGTCAGCTAAACCCTTAGCTGAGCAAGTAAGCTTGAATTGTTCCGCATTTTTTACTTCAATATCCAACTTTTGTGGGTTTCTCAAGCATGTGCATTTGCTTTGTCAATAGATAAGCTAAATTTTCGACTTTCTTCCTACTGAGGGCATCAGCGGCAACATTTGCTTTTCTTGGACAATAATGAATGGTGAGGTCATAATCTTAAAGTAGCTCCAACCACCTATGTTGTCCTAAATTTAATTCCCTTTGGTAGAAAAAGTATTTAAAACTTTTATGATTGGTAAACATTACATGAAAACCATACAAGTAATGCCTTAAAATTTTGAAGGCGAAAATCATAGCAGCTAGTTCTAAGTCATGGGTTGGGTAGCTCTTCTCATAGGGCTTCAATGGACGAGAGGTGTGTGTAATAACTTTGTAGTGTTGCATCAAGACACATCCGAAACCTCTCCTCGAAGATCGCAATATATCGCAAATCCCACACTGCAAAAAGGAATTGTTAAGATAGGAGTAGAAACTAGAAGTTGCTTAAGTAGTAGATGTTAGGATTAGTATCCTAAAATCTAGATTTATCATGCAAGTATAACTTTATTAAATATTAAAATTGAAGTCCTAGTTATTTTCTTGATAAATTTGTGTAAGTGAACATTTATATTGCATGTGATTTTCTTTTAAGTATTGTCTATGAGATGAACAGAGTTCTCATATTAAATTTTACATGTTTGTTCTTAGTGGAAAATTAGATTAAGCCACAGATAGATTTGGACAAATGGTATAAATGTTATTTGAATAACTTGTGGTCGATGATGAGCTTGGGCTACTTATTTGTTAAGATCGTGACTTAACACTTAGATGACTTGTCTTGGTCATGTGGGGGGCGATTCAGAAGTATTAGGCTGGTGTGTTTAATAAGATTGATACACTGAGTTGGACCATGTGAGTTGCTTGTTTCTAGACTACTATCGGAAATGAGTGATTTATGTTTACTGTTTGAACGATGACTCTAAATTCTGATAGTATTATATACTTGTGCATGGAGTGTTAGGTACTCTGATGTACTATAAGTAAGGTCTAAACAAATGATTGAGTTCCCACGTACACTGAGCAACGACGTGAAGTGTGACAAAGATCAGATATTCAATAAGGAATCTATAATCTCTTATGAGGTACAGATAACCCTTTAGTTGAATCGCAAATATTTGATAGTTCGAAATTTTTGGCCAAATTATTCCAAGTTTCTAACATTTGGAATTTATACTATGAATATGTTAAAGTATAAATAAATCATTCAGCAAAGGGCGAGTCAGTAACTAATGGAGAAGCTGTGAGAAGGATAATGGTAGTAGCTATATTTATTCTTTGTCATGGACATCTAGTGGATGGTTTGTTGTTATCAATAAAGTCTATTTGAGAATTATCGAATAAATGGTTTAAGTCTAGAGTGCTGTGGGGTTAATTTAGTGGAATTAAGTCCCATTAAATAGTACTTAAGTTATATCATGAGATGGTTAACTTAACATATTTAGAGCTAGATTTAAATTGTCCCTGAGGTCCCTGCACAAGCCTCTGTATTATTTGCCATTGGAAAAATATTAATGAATCAATGAGATGATAAGTAAATTTAAATTTGCCAAACATTATTCATAAGATGAATAAAAGTTAAAATTATAAATTAAATATTTTTTTAAAAAAATAAAAACTTTATGGGATAAAGTTTTACACGTGGTAAACCAAAAAAAAAAAAAAAAAAAAATACACGTAGCTCGCGATCGTCATAGCACAGAACACACCGGTGGCGGGCATGCTCCGGTACAAAGGGGAAGGGATTGATCCACACCAATCAGAAAGCAACAAGTGTCACGTGTTTCAAAATTAAAATAACGCGCGTTTTTCCCTTATTGTTATATGCTGTGTTTTGAGGCTATTTTGACATAATATGCTGTGTCTTCTTTAAATTTTCCCCATCCCACATTGAAAATTTGATATTTTTTTCGTTCAGGTAACCTACTATAAATAGAGGTACCTATTTCAAGGTTTGACAATTAATTCCAAACTTAAAGGTTTATGAAAGTATTGACTTTCAGAGACCTAGTGAGAGAGAAAAATTTCTTTTTAAAATTTTCTTTCCTCAAGTTTGATATTACTCTCTGGGTAGTTCGAGGTCTTTGCTTAGAAGGCCGCTTGGTCTCGATGTTCTTTTGGTTTTCTCGGCTTTCTTGGAGATAATTATTATTCCTCCGGTTTTCTTATTTTTGAAGCAATTCTAGGTATGTTCTTCTTTCCTGCTCTTTTAAGTTCTTACTTTTCTATTGAATTACAGTCTTTCTTATTATGCCTATTTTAAGTTCATGTGATTGTTATGGATGTATTAGAATAGTGGCTTGTAGTTTTAATTAAGAATTTAAATATGGAGATTTAAAATTTGAAATTTTAAATCAACTTTATGTTTAGAATTATGAATTCTAAACCCTTTTGTTGCTTAAACCTTATTAAATTAGGGATAATTTTTGAAATTTGTTCCAACAATTGGTATCAGAGCTAACCTTTGATTACATTTATAATATTTATGAATAGGTATAATGAGATCGAAACAAATAGACTTATGATTTAATAAAATAGAGATTTTATTCAGAAGAAAAGATTTTTTAAGGTAACGATTTAAATTGTTCAAATTGTTAATGAATTAAGAGTTACTTAGACTATTTAAAGTTACCAGTTTAAACTATTTAAATCGATAATGAATTGATAGTTAATTCAAATTAGTCAAATTAAAATTTGCATTTATATTTGTTCGTATAATGAGATTGTGAGTTCTTAATTACTCTTTACAAAATCGAATAAAATTGATATAATGAGATTAGATTTAATTATTTTGTACGAAATTGGATAAAATTGATCTAATGAGATTAGATTCAATTATTTTACTAAATTAGATAAAATTAATTTAATGCGATTAAATCCAATTAATTTTTACAAAATCAGTTAAGATTGATATAATGAGATTAGATTTAATAATTTTTTAATTAATTTTTTTAATTTAATTTCGGTGCTGACGTCAGTGGCTAATGTCAGCAGGTCAATGCTGACGCGGTGCTGATTTCAGGAAATTAAAAAAACTTTTTTTCAGGATGTGTGAACATCAGTACTAGTTTGCATAACAATTAATAATTTAATTTTTGTTAATTAATTTAGTTTTTTAGATGAGATTTCAAAATAGATTGTGAGATAATTTAAGATATAAGTTGGCACTATTTTGAAAAAAATAATTTTTTATTAATTTATTTAGTTTTAGAATAGGATTCTAAAGTAGATTATAAGATAATCTAAATTATAAGTTGGTATTGTTTTAAGTAAAAATTAATTAATTAATTTTATTGGTTAATTTTCTTAGTCATTTTTTTAGAATGAGATTTTAAAAGGGATTATGAGATAATCCAAGTTGTAAATGCAAGTTAATGAAAAACCACTAGTTTATAAAAATCAAGTGGGAGTGAGGTTCGATAGTTGACACCTCACGGTCTCCATTACTAGTCTAGCAGTATAGTCGATCGATGGACCTCCATGCGGGGGATGTCGGTTTGTAGATTACTAAGTTAGACTTCTCTTAGGATAAACCATAGTGCAAAGAAGCGATCCAACCACACTGCCGTGGAGTAAGGATGGCAATGGGACGGGTAAAACCCATTACCCGCGGGTATCCGCCCCGTTTGGGGCGGGTATGGGCATAGATGATGTGGGTAACGGGTACGGGTAGGGTACACATTTTAATACCCGTCACGGGTATGGAGCAGGTACGGGTATAGGCCTGTACCCGCCTCGACCCGCCTCCTACCCGCATGTATCGGCCCCGTTCTTCCCCGTACCCGCATATCCTCGTTGTGTTATTTTATATAAAATAAATTTCTCAGGCAATTTATAATTATGAAGTCATGGTTATTATTGAAGAAAAAAAGAAAAGAATTTTATGTGTAATAAATTGGACAATGGATAGGTAACAAGGTGGGTACGGGGAGCGGGTACGGGCGGGTACGTGGTAGGTTGGGGCGGGTACGTGGTAGGTTGGGGCGGGTAATGGGTACCCGTTAGGTACCCGCGGGTAATGGGGCGGGTAATGGGTACAGGTTTATACCCGCCGGGGCGGGTACGGGTACCCACTTCATACCTGTGGCGGGTAATGGGGCGGGTACGGGTATGGAGGAGGCGTCCCCCGTACCCGCCCCGCCCCATTGCCAAGCCTACCGTGGAGTATTATGTGTATTTGTATGAAGGTTTAGGTAATGATTTATACCTTACTAGCATGATGCATTAGCCTCCCCGAGGAGTTCTATTGTATTATGCTAGAGACTAAGGTAAAGTGGTGAGTTACTTATGTTTAGTAAGAGTTACAAGAAAATATGTTAATTATGAATAGTTCTCACACAAACTAGCTTTGTGCGACCCCGTTGCCAGGGAGTAAGGGGTGGCGTGTTTGGATCATCTTGGCATGCATTATTGTACAGTTTTTATGGATACCTGACTGATTGCGTTTGTAAAATAAAAGAATAGATATCACTGCATTATATAAGACTCTTGTTAGAAAAGGGCAAGGTTACTAATGTAGCAACCAAGTCCGTAAAAAAATCAGCAATAGAAAAGTGTTTATTTTGTGGGAAGACTGGCCATTTGAACAGGAACTACATTAAGTACTTAGCTTCTTTTCCTGTAAAGACTGCTAAGCCATCTGGTGAAGATATATTTATATCTCACTTAGTTAAGTCATGCACAATTGAGAGTCCACCAAGTTCTTGGTGTGTGGACTCAGGTTCAACTGACCATGTCTGTAATATATTACAGGGGCTCAGGCTAACCAGGAGGCTGCTTGATGAGGAGCTGTACCTGGTGGTCAGGGATAGTACACAAGTAGTGGTCTTAGGAGTAGGATATGTTAGCTTAGTAATTAGTGGTAGACGCAGGAATTTGATTTATGTATCTTGTTTAATGAATAATGGTTATTCAGTTAATTTTGGTTTTAAATGTGTCATTACAAGAAATAAATTGTTTATTCTGAAAAGTACATGTGTAAATGGTTATTCATGTTATTTCTTAATCGAAAAACTCGAATTTGTTTAAATAAATCTAATACAAGCTCATTTGTTCAATCTCCTAAAAGAAAAAAACATCCTAAAAGGAACAATACCTACACATGGCACCAACATTAGGGTCACATTAATTTGAAAAAGATCAAAATACTAGTGGATGGACTAATAGAGGCTTTAGACTCGAAGTCATTACCAGTCTGCAAATCCTACATAGAAGGAGAGATGACTAAGTCTATCGTTAAAAGTAAAGGCAATAGGGTTGTTGACTTGCTTGAGTTGGTTTACAAAGATGTATGTGGACCAATGAATGTTCAGACAAGAGATGGGTATGAGTACTTCATCACATTGATTGATGACTACTCAAAGAATAGATATGTTTACCTAGTGATACATAAGCCGGACTTTTTTGAAATGTTCTAAGAGCACGAAGCTGAAATTTAAAAGCAGTTAGGTAAACAAGTTAAGTCGCTTCGATTAGATCGAGGTGGTGAATATCTTTCGGTGAGTTTCTAGATTTATTAACTGCAAATGGTATAAGATCTCAGCTTTTTACTTCAGATACACTGTAGCAGAATGGTGCTGCAGAAAGAAGGAATATGACATTGTTTGAGAGGGTAAGGTCCATGATGAGTCATGCTACTTTACCCATCACTTTTTGGGGTTATCCCAAAGAAACAATGGTGGTCTTTCTACAGTCCTTCTTATCAAAAGGTTTTTGTAAGCATAAATGCAAAATTTTTAAACAAGGATTTTGTAATAAACTACAAAAACAAAAGCAGGGTAGTGTTAGAGGAACTAAAAGAAAGTGACACTAATTCTAAAAAGTTGGACACAATTTGGTGCACCTAATGTTAGGGTTGAGAATGTTCTAAGTATACAAGAGCCTAGGTGTAGTGGGAGGATTGTCAGGGCACCTGATAGGTTCATGGCAGGAGCCTTGATGGGTGACTGTGACTTGAATCTGATCCTCTGAGCTACAATGAGGCAATTAAAGACAAGGATGCTGACCAACGCATCTTACAATGAAATCTGCGATAAGGTATATGCATTCTAATTAGGTCTCGAATCTTGTAGAGGCGCCTATTAGCATTAAGCCCATTGGTTGTAAATGGGTCTACAAGAGGAAAAGAGGAGTGGATGGGAAGGTAGAGACCTTCAAGGTAAAACTGGTTGCTAAGGGTTTTATCCAAAAGGAAGGAATTGATTATGATGAGACATTCTCACCAGTAGCCAAAGTCCATAAGGATACTCTTATCAATTGCAGCTCATTATGAGATTTGGCAAATTGAAGTCAAAACAGCCCTTTTTGAATGGTCGTCTTGAAGAAGACATCTATATGGTGTAACTAGAAAATTTCATTGGCAAAAATCAGGAGCATATGATATGCAAACTGAAGAAGTCCATATGTGGACTGAAGCAAGCATCATGCTCATCGAATATTTGGTTCAATGAAATGATTAAGTCTTATAGTTTTGAACAATTGGTTGACAAACCGTGCGTGTACAAAAGACATCAAGAGAAAGTAGTGACTTTCTTAATATTATATGTCGGGGATGTTATCAGCTGTAAAGATTTTGTTGTCAAGCCAGTTTGAGCTAGTTCCAGTTAGCCATACTGATTTAGACTTCTAGTCAGATAGAGATGCCAGACGTTCGACATCTGTGCATATCTTTACCCTAGGAGTAGGAGCCATTAGTTGGAGGAGTGTCAAGCAGTCTTGTATTGCTAACTTCATCATAGAGTCTGAATGTGTTGCAAAGAGGGCAATGAAGTTTCTGATAGAGTAGTTGACTTCATAAAGGCGTCGAATTAGTAGACCTTTGGATCATACATACAAGGGATAAGTATAAAGTTTTTAATAAATTAGATTTAAAACACGTGGGAGATTGTTAGGATTAGTGTCCTAAAATCCAGATTTATCCTGCAATTGTGATTTTATTAAAGAGTAAACTTGAAGTCTTAGTTATTTGCTTGATAAATTTTTGTAAATAAGCATTTATATTGTATGTAATTTTCTTTTAAGTATCATCCATGAGATGGACAAAGTCCTCAAATTTCATTTTACATATTTGTTCTAAGTGGAAAATAAGATTCAGCCACAGACAGAGTTGGAATAAATGGTATGGAATGTTATTTGAAGAACTCATGGTCGATGATGAGCTGCTTGTCTATTAAGACCATGACTTAAAACTTTACATGACTTGTCGTGGTCATGTAGAGGGTGATCCAGAAGTGCTGCGTTGGTGTGTTTCATAAGATTAACACACTAAGTTGGACCATGCGAGTTGCTTGCTTCTAGACCACTATAAAAAATGAGTGATTTATATTGTACTGTTTGAATGACGACTCTAAATCTTAAAAGTATTCTAGAGTTGTGCATGGAGCATTAGTTACTTTGGTGCACTATAAGTAAGGTCTAAATGAATGACTGAATTCCCACGTACACTAGATAGAGGGGTAAAGTGTGACAAGGATAAGGTATTCAATATGGACTATACGATCTCTTATGAGGTGCAAATGTCCCCTTAGTTAATTCGCAAGTATTTGAATAGTTTGGAACCATTGGCCAAATTATTCCAAGTGTTTAAGATTTGAAATTTATACTATGAATATGTTCAAATATAAATAAATTATTCAGTGAAAGGCGAGTCAATATCTAATGGAGAAGTTGTGAGAAGGATAATGGTAGTAGTTATATTTATGCTTTATCATGGACATCTAGTGAATGGGTTGTTGTCATCAATACAGTCTATTTGAAAATTATCGAATAAATGGTTTAAGTCTATAGTGTAGTGCAATTTACTTAGTGGAATTAAGTCCCATTAAATGGGAATTAAATTATATAATGAGATGGTTAATTTAACCCATTTGGAGCTAGATTTAAATTGTCCCTAAGGTCCTTGCACAGGCCTCTATATTTATTGCCATCGATAAAATATTAAAGAACTCATAAGTGGAATTATTTATTCATGAGATGTGTAAATTTAATTTTGCTTAATATTATTCATGAGAAGAATAAAAGTTGAAAATTATAAAATAAAATATTTTTATAAAAATTAAAAATTCATAGGGTGTATTTTTACATGTGGAAAGCCAAAAAAAAAAAAAAAGCACACAGCTCGAGGTCCATGCCGTACAGTTCGTACCAACCAGCAACATATGGCTAACGGTGGCGATCCGTGCCTTAGGGCACGGACCAACTAGAGTGTGCCACGTGGCACACTCTGGTACAAAGGGAAAGGGTTTGATCTGCTCCATTAGGCGCAGACCAATCAAAAAGCGACACGTGTCACACATTTTAAAATTAAAATAACGCACGTTTTTCCCTTATTGTGATACGCTACTTTTTGTGGCTATTTTGACATAAGACGGTGCGTTGTGTTTAAATTTTTTTCCCACCCCACATCGAAAAATTGATATCTTTTTTGCTCGGATGGCTTATTATAAATAGAGGTACCTATTTTAGGGTTTGGCAATTAATTCCAAAATTAAAGGTTTCTAAAAGTGTTGACTTTTAGTTTCCTACTGGAAGAGAGAAATTTCTTTTGAAATTTTTATTTCCTCAAGTTTAATATTTTTTGCAGCCCACTCTCCGAGCAGTTTGAGGTCATTGTGTAGAAGGCCACTGGGTCTCAATGTTCTTTTGGTTTTCTCGACTTTCTTGGAGATAATTAGTACTCTTTTGTTTTTTTTTTTTTTTTTTTTTTGTTTGGAGGAATTCGGGACATGTTCTTCTTTCCTTCTTTTTTATGTTTTCGCTTTTCTATTTAATTACAGTCTTTCTTATTACGTCTAATTTAAGTTCATGTTATTATTACGAATGTATTAGAGTAGAGTTCGTAGCGCAAACCTTATTAAATTAAGGAGAATTTTTGAAATACGTTCCAACAATAGAAATCTTTTTTTCATGCTCTTCGTTACATTCAAATTTAGCATTCATTCGCATCAATTGAGTCGGGGGAGGTGCAATACATGAAAATCCTTCCATGACTTTGTGATAGTATTCAGCCAAATCAAGAAAGCTACGAATCTCAGCCACACTAGTAGGTTTGGGCTAGTTAAGCCTCAACCTTTTGTGGACCTACTAAAACTCCATTGCTTGATATCACATGACCTAAAAATGCTACTTTCTCTACCTAAAATTCACACCTTCTAAATTTGGCATAGAGCTGGCTCTCTCGAAGAGCTTCAGGGACAATCCTTAAGTGCTTCTCATTTTCCTCTTATTTTCCGAATACACCGGAATGTCATCAATAAATACGACTACAAACTTATCTAAGTACTGCTTGAAAACCCTGTTCATTAGGTCGATAAAAATAGCAGGTGCATTAGTCAATCTAAAAGGTAGTAATAAGAACCCGTAGTGCCCATACCATTTTCTAATGCCGTCTTAGGTATTTCTTCTTCCTTGATCTTAAGCTGCTGATACCCTGATCTAAGATCGATTTTGGAAGAGACCTTAGAACCATGTAATTGGTCAAATAAATCGTCAATCCGTGGAAGAGGGTACTTTGTCTTTATCGTCCCTTTGTTTAACTCTCGATAATCTATACAAAGCCTCATACTCCATGGAGGTACACTTGGGCAAATAAACCCTTTGTCTAGCAGTTCTTGCAACTATATATTCAACTCCTTTAACTCAGTAGTGCTCATTCGATATGGAGCGTTAGATATAGGTGCAGTCCTTGGCACAAGGTTAGTGGATAAGTCTATCTCTATATTTGAAGGCAAGCCTGCAATGTCTTCTGGAAATGCATCTGGGAAATCTTTAACAAGAACAATGTCTTCTAACTTAGGGCTCTCTTTGTTTACTTTCTAACCGAGCACATATATCCTTTACACCCTTTCCTTACAAGTCTACAAGCTTGTAAAGCAGATATTGTGGCTGGAGGGTTTTGATGGCTACTGCCTTTGAATGCAAACTGAATTTGGTCAAGAATGCAAAGTGTCACCTTCTTCGCAAAACAATCAATAGTCGCATGATACGTCGCAAGCCAATCCATGCCGAGAATAATGTCAAAATCGTGAATATCTAGGACGATTAGATAGGCAGGTAGAATCTTATCCTTAATTCAAATTTCGCACTCCCTACATACATATTAGCGGTTACAGAATCTATCGGTGGCTTTTTAACACGTATTTCGATATCTAAGTGTACAAGATTTATGCCAAGTTTTTGAGCTAGTGAAGGAGACACAAAGGAATTTGTTGATTTAGAATCAAACAGTGCATGAGCATAAAGCGAGGATACATGTCACCATAGAGTTAGAGCCTTGCACACCTTGTTGACTTAGGGCAAAGACTCTACCTTGAGCTTGAGGTTTCTTTACTTCAGATTTCTACACATTTTGCTTGTTGTGGTTGCTCATAGTGTCATTTGTAATATCTAGACAATTTGTAGTCTAGTGTTCTAGGCTACCACACATAAAGTAAGCCTGCCTTTCTGTAGCACTCATTTCTAAAATGGAACCTGCAATATACATGGCATTTACGGCTCCTGAAAGAATTCTTGTTGTTGGAACTCGGAACATTTTTCTTTTTCCTAGAGTTTTTGTCCCCTTGTGATGTTGTGTTGAATTGATCATTAAGTCTCTAGCTTGTTGGTTCTCTTTGAGTTCCCTTTCTACCATAAAAGTAGTATCGACCACATCTTGGTAGGTCGTGTTGAAGAGATACTATACGAAGCTTGATATCACACCTCAGTCCTCTTTCGAACTTTCTGGCTTTGGCATTGTCATTCGGGATCACATGGATGGCAAGAAGGAGATAGTTTGGTGAAGCACCCCATATAATCATTTAAAATCATGTTGTCTCCTTGCTTTAAATCTATGAATTTGGGCTCCTTTTGCTCTCATAGCACTTTTGGGAAGAATTCAACATTGTAGAGTACTTTGAAATTCTCCCATGTCATTGTTTTAGGAAGTTATGATTTAGTTAATTTCCACCGGTCTTTTGCCCAATCTCGCAACATAATTGCACTAAACTTGACCTTTTGTGAGTCAATGTATTCTAATACTTCAAAGTACTCCTCCATCTCATTCAGCCAATCAAGGGTTTGTTGAGGATCTCCGTCATTGGAAACGGATGATAGATTCATAATTTTGAACCTTTGAACGGCGTTATGAGCTTCCAAAACGCCTTCATATGCCATGATATCTCTAGAGGTTTCTCCATTAACGTGCATGCCAATTTTCTTGGCTAATTGCTGAATAAAATTTTGTGCCAAATTTTTAGGTAAGGAAGCACCGAGGTTCCCGCTACTATTTTCCCCAGCTTGATAAGTCCATTTTCTCTGAGCATATTGAAGGATGGTTACATCCTCACTATTGTTTGAAGGATTCGATGGATGCTTCGATATCTTATCTTATATGAACCAGACAGACCAAACTTTAGTATGAGAAGAAGGATATAGCCAAAGATGTTTTGAGGTACACTCTAATGAATATACAAACTAAGTAAAGGTACCAAAACCCACTTGGCTAGAAATTTGCTCTAATACCATATCTGTCACAACCCCAAACAAAGCAAATAATGGGCCAATGACTTATAAGTCAACAAGGGAAACAAATTTTCTAGTAGGTAAAATACTAAGAATATTTATTCTAAATATACTTTGTACTACAACTGATAACACATGATACAATCCCTTGGAGTTCAAAACTCAAAACAATGGCTAAGACTTCCAAAAGTAAACATATTCTATATAACTGAACGGCTAACTCATAAAACATAAAAGAAAGTTTTCTAAGATTGTAACCACTTTGACCATATTGTGAGAAGGTCCTTTGAATTTCTCTACTCCGTTTACTAAGCCTTGTCTGAAATTATTAAACAATAGGGTGAGCATAAAACTTAGCACGTAACAAATCCGTCAACATAACAAGGATCAAGCATTAGTTAAAAGGTATGAACACATAAAATCATAGCTAAAGTTTAATCCCCAAAAACTTAAGAACGCATCAACTAAACTCTTAGGCTTTAAGCCTCTTGGTTGTGGCTGCATATAATCCCTGCACCGAGGCTCAAAATTGACTATCGTAATTAGGTTCCCGGCCAACTATGGGTTTTAAGGAACATTCCAAATAGTGGACACAATTAACAATGGTATAATCTCCCATCGAGGGCTCAAAGATGCCTTTTTCCCTTCATCGTAGGGCACAACCCACAAAATTAAGCATAAGAAATGTATTTGCATATCTGTACATCATATAACATGATTCAAATCATATTTCTAAAATACCATAAATCAAAGCAATATAACATTGCCAATGTCAAATTCCATATTTCACAAAATTAGTCAAACTTGTTTCATCCGATTTTAATATCAAACACATAGAGAGGTAAAAAAGGTTAACATGTAATGTACAGAACAAATCTTTTGAGAATTTAAGAAACTATTAACATATCAAACACTTAGAAGCTTTAACAAAAAGGATGAATAGTTAACGAATACTTTACTTACTAAAAGAAATAAAGCTTTCCTAAAATCTCAAACACAAACTTTAGCTCTTTTCTCTTTCTCTTCCTCCTCAACTCTTATGAAAACTTTGCATTTTTTTATTAAGGGGGTTGTGGGAGGTATTTATAGTTGTGTTCAAAATTAATTTTTACAAGGTCTAAAATGGGGGCTTAACTAACAACTATTCAAATTCAAAAGGAGAATTATTGGTCAAAAAAGGCAAATTTCTTGGTCATACTTGGTCGCTACTTTATCAAAAAGGAAGCTTCTATTTGTTTAAAGTTTAACACTTATTTTGTTCAAATATGGGGTGGTTTGAAATTAATGAAATGAGTGTACAATTTGGCTAGAAATTTCAACTAAAATTTGACTAACCACTTGTAGGTAATTTGTGCTGGAAATACTTATATCTTAAAAATTAAATTCCTTACAGTTTGATTGCATTTTTGCTTATTGTTGCTGAAATTATTTGTGGGATTTGTGTTGGATTTCATCAATTTGTATCGAAGCACTCTTTTCTGGACTCAATCCATATAGAGGAGGCTTGTACAAGAGAAGAAAGGCTACTAAGGTGCTTGAGCATACAAATAGTGAGATGCATTTACATGAAGGAGCAAACTAATAGTACTTTAACATATCATTTGATTGTCATATTGCAGAGCAAAGCTAATTAAGTTTCTAGAGCTTCATTTGTCGCAACTATTGGACGAGAAGACTTCGATTGAAAGAATAGAGCATCGTCCTCCATTAAATGTTGTCCACACTACTATTAGAAGACACAACAAGGGTTTTATGGATATTTTTCTGAACCAGTTTGGCTTCCTCTTCATCGATCGGGTCTTGATCATCGAATTCCGCTCAAGGACAGTAATACTATTATGCCACTCGGCATACTAATGTGCAATCTACATTTCAGAGCATCTGGAGCGACACTTTTCAACCCTTTTTGCGTAAATCTGTTTTAATCTACAGTATAGCATGGTCCAACTATATGAGGCACCTTCGCTCAATACTCAAGGTCTTGTGCGCCAGCCAGTTCTTTGCCAGGCAATCGAAGTTCTCTTTTATGGCCCGAAAGATTGAATGTTTGGGTCATTTTATTTCGGGAGAAGGAGGAGCAACTGACCTAGATAAGTTTTGCACGATCCACGCCGCTACTACTTTTAACCGTCTTATGCGGGCTTTGAGTTTAGCTCCTATGTTAACACCTCCTGAACAATTTGCTAATTTTCACCTTTGGAGACAAGGGTCAGATCGTGGAGGGGGTATTGATACGAACATTCCCGATATCGTTATTAATGAGATCGATACTTATGCTCCTGGCTTTGCCACATCGGCTTCTCAATCAGCGACCCCGGGTCCTTCACTGCCACATCAGCATGCTTAGTCATGTTTGCTTAGTATAAATAAGTAGAGGAGATTAGGGTTTGTTTATGATTGAAGATGTTATAGTCTTAGGCGGGCCCCCCCCCCCCCCCCCCCCCCCCCCCCCCTCTCTCTCTTTTTGCAAAGAAAAAAAAAATCTTCTTCTCTAATCCTCCCCCTTTCTTTATATTATCTACTAATATTACTATGCTTTATCTTACTTGTAAATCTCACAATTATAGTGATATTATACAATACAAGCATCATTGTGTTGAGTTCTCTGAATTGAATTGTCATTTTAATACAATAGTTGCTGAATATGTGTGGAAATTGAGTTGGAGCGTATTAGAACACAAATTAAACAAATAAAAAGGGTTTAGGAAGAAAAAAATGTATTATTGGGTTAAGGTACATGAGAATGCTCTCCTTAGAAAAAAAAAAACACCCCTTCTGCACGAGTTTGATCTTTCAATTAAGTGTGCTCCTTTCCAGGATTCAACAACTCGTCAGACCTCTATCAGTGCAATAGTTAAAGATCCCAGACCTCGATCACCATAGCTCACACAATGTTTTTAGAAATAGTGCGAGAAGAGGTACAAAGAAATAGGTTAAAATACTTGTCCCATGTTCACTGTTTCCACCGTTATTCTCAATTATTTTTGCCAAAGGTCTCTGTACTATACTTATTGTATCAATTTAGTCCTTGTACTTTTAACTGTGTCAATTTAGTCCTTGTACAATTCATATTGTGTCAATTTGGTCTTTAGAGTAAAAATTTTAAGTTTTTAATAAAATTTTTAATGATTTAACCATGAATTAGGTTAAATTGAGTCAATAAGTGGATTTGTAGTGCATTACTTGAACCTACAAAGATTATACCGTTAAAAATTATGTTAATAATTTTATTCGAATTTGACCAAAGGACTAAACTGACACAATATGAATTGTAGAGAAACTCAATTGATACAATTAAAAGTACAGTAAGTAAATTGATACAATGATAAAAGTACATGGACTTTTAATATAAATAGCCCTAGATTTTTATTTATTGATATTCTTTATTCAAGATAACAACGTAGTCCACAATATGAAAACAATTAAAAGTTTCTAACAAAATAGAGTAAACCCGCGTTCAATTTCAATTTCCTTTATTGTTTTCATTTATGAAAAATCTTTTGTAGAAGATTTTTTCATTTGATAGTAATGCTTAAAAATAAATAATTTTTAAATCTTAAAATACTTAATTTTCCAACAAGGTGAACTTGCTCAATTGCTAAGGGTCTTTCCTAGTCAGGTTTTCATTTACTCAGCTGGCCTCTACAACAATTATTGCCCTGACATTGCCTTTGTTGCCTCTCGACCTGAAGGACTCTCTCATGAGCCTCGTAAATGGAAAGGATGAAAAACATGTTTAACATCCCCTAGAAAACTATTGTAGCCCTCAGTCTGCCAATTGTTACTATGTTTCCGCCTTATTGTTTCTTGCC
This sequence comes from Simmondsia chinensis, assembly GCA_018398585.1. NCBI lineage: Eukaryota > Viridiplantae > Streptophyta > Magnoliopsida > Caryophyllales > Simmondsiaceae > Simmondsia > Simmondsia chinensis. The sequence goes on along the minus strand of JAGTTD010000003.1, from coordinate 29,878,334 downwards.
ACAAATGCATAAAACTGCATGGGTACTCTTCAATTAACCGAAAGTCTTAAAACAAATTCCTAAGCTTTTGGAACATCAATTCACTACAACAAAAAAGGGTAATTCTCGGCGCATAATTATCGGCGTTTATACAAACGTCAAGAAATCTCGACGTTTAAATGAGTCGAGACAAAGCGTCGAAAATTCTCCGCGATTTTAAACGACGCAAACAATATCGGCGTTTATAAGCGCCGAGAATCTCGGCGCTTATAAGCGCCGAGAATCTCGTCGGGTATATATACCCCCAACAAACCCTAACCCTCATTTCTCACGTTCGTCACCATCGCCGCCACTATCGTCTCTCACCCTCACCTCCCGCAAACCCTAACCCTCGTCTCTCACCCTCACCTCCCGATTTCCAACCGCGCCGCCTCTCACCGTCGCCGCCAGCGTTCGTCTCTCACCCTCACCTTCCGATTTCACAGTTGCTCTTGCTTTGCTGTTAGTATGTGATGTCCTTGCCCTAGTTTCGGTTTTTATTTTTATTGGACTGCTTATTCTTCTACAAGTGTTATATCATTTGAGTTGGTTGAAGTAGTTGTATTATAGTTTTGTATTATCGCCGTTTCACACTTTCCTCTGCTTCATGCGCATCCTTAATGCTATGGTTCGAATGATTCTATTGTTGCATCTCATCATTTGAATTGATTAATACAAAAGATTGTTGTCTTGACGAAATTCTTGTGTTACTGTGTTTGATTGATGTTTAAAATTATGTGTTGGTGGCGCTTGTGAGTTCAATTTGTTAATGTCAGGGAGATTAGATATCGATTTCATAATTTTTAAATTTGGAAAAATAAAACTTTGTTGCTATATCCCTTGTTTAGATAGATCCTTCACATTACAAGATTAAAATTGATTATAAGGAACTCATGTATCTTACTTTAATTTCTAACTTCTCCTGAGTCCCATTAATTATTTGTTTTTATATTTGTATATATTTTGATTGGTTGATTAAATATTTGTCTTATGAACTCTAACTTTTTTCAATTTTTAGGTAATTTGATTGCACTACTTAATATTTAGAGATATGGATACGAGTTGGATCACGCAACCAAGGATTAGTCAAGCTTATATTGATGGTGTCATTGAATTCATTAAGTTGGCTAAAGAAAACCTTATAGAAGGAAAAACTCGATGTCCATGTAATAAATGCAAAGTAGCCAAATGGTTCTCATTAGAAGATGTGGAATATCATATCCTTTTTAAGGGTTTTTGGCCAAAGTATAAGAAATGCATTTTTCATGGAAAAGAAGATATTATTCAACAATTGAGATGCAATAGTCAAACATCTACCAATAATAATGAGGGAAGGGCCATATGTTGAGATGATATTGGTGGATTGCTACGAGAAAGTATCGGAGTTGATATTCCTCCCTCCACAAGTCAACCCCATTTGTCTGATGAACATGATTGGTCGGACCAAGTTCCTCTTGAACAACCCAACCAATCTCCTGAGGAGAAAGCCAAGTATAAGAAGATATTGGAAGCTTCTAATGAAGAACTATATCTAGGCTGTGGCGCATTCTCCAAATTGTCATTTCTTTTGCACTTGTTTCACTTGAAATGTATGCATAGTTGGTCTGCTGAGTCCTTCACGATGTTGCTAAGACTTCTTGTTGATGCATTTCCCCAAATTATGGTATTTCCATCATCTTATTATGAAGCTCAGAAAATGATCAATGAGTTGGGCCTTGGATATGAAAAGATTCATACTTGTCCAAATAATTATATGTTGTATTGGGGTGAAATGTCTGAAAAAGAGAGTTGTCATACATGCGGTACCTCAAGATGGAAGACAGTTAAGGGTAAGGAAGATGACAATTGTAGTGATGAAACTATGTCAACCAAGAAAAGAGAGCCCGCTAAGGTTATGTGGTATTTTTCTTTGATTTCAAGGCTCAAAAGATTATACATGTCATCTAAAACAGGCGAAGATATGAGATGGCATGAGATAGACCGTGAAGGATGGGAAATTAAGGCATCCTGCAGATGGCTTAGGTTGGAGGGTATTTGATGCTCGGTATCCGGAGTTTTCTTCAGATCCTAGTACTGTTAGGCTTGGTCTTGCTAGTGACGGCTTCAATCCGTACCGTCTTATGAATACTACTTATAGTACATGGCCAGTGGTGTTGATCCCGTACAACTTGCCCCCATGGCTATGTATGAAGCAATCGTCATTCATTCTTTCTTCGATTATTCCTGGGAAATCGGGCTCTGGACTTGACATTGATGTGTACCTACAACCATTGCTGCATGAGTTGAAATTGTTATGGGAAGGTATTGATGCATATGATGCCTATAGTGGACAAAACTTTAGGATGCAAGGGGCTATAATGTGGACTATCAATGACTTTCCTGCATATGCTATGTTGTCTGGTTGGAGTACAAAAGGCTACACGGCTTGTCCTTATTGCACTGAACATACACATTCTTATAAGTTTGGGGGCAAGATTTGCTATAAAGGACACCGTAAATGATTACCTAATAATCACCCTTTTCGATCTCAGAGTCAATTGTTTGATGGGACAATGGAGTATGCTTGTGCTCCTACTCCGGCATCAGGGACTGATATCTTGAAAGCACAAGAACAAGTTCGTTACAAGTACGAAAAAATCCAAAAGACTAGTAAGAAGAAAAGAGAAAGGCACCACATAGACAGTTCAATAGAAAGAGTGGACAATGAGGAAGTGCTTTGGAAGAAAAAAAGCATATTTTTTGACTTGCCATATTGGGAGTACAATCTCCTTCGACATAATCTAGATGTCATGCACATAGAGAAAAATGTGTGTGATAATGTTCTAGGGACGCTATTACATATGGAGAGAAAGACTAGAGATGATAAAAAGGAAAGAAGGGCCCTTGAAGAAAGGAACATAAAGCCACATCTTTGGCTACAACCTCGTCCTAATAGAGATCCGTACATGCCTCCAGCTTCTTACTATATGTCTTCAAATGATAAAGAACGGTTTCTAAGGGTTCTACAGAAACTTAGGGTCCCAGATGGATATGGATCTAACATCTCTAGATGTGTGAAGTTGAAACAAAGAAAACTCTTAAACCTTAAGAGTCATGACAACCATGTTCTCATGCATAATATTCTTCCTGTAGCTTTACAAGCATCCAATGCCACACAAGTCATTGAGTTGCTTTCAGACTTGTCTTCCTTTTTCAAATACTTGTGTTCTACGACCCTCGACCCAAATATGCTCGATCTTCAACAATCGAACATTATTCTTACACTTTGTGAGATGGAGATCGAATTTCTACCTACATTTTTCACAGTCATGGGTCATCTACTAATTCATTTAGTAGAGGAGGCTAAGCTTGGTGGGCCTGTTCACTATAGATGGATGTATCCGATTGAAAGGTTAGCCGATAATGCTTCATTTACTTTTATCTCTCATATTTGACATCCAGTAATTGATCTCACGTGTTATTTATATTTATGTAATAAAGGTATTTGTCCCATTTGAAAGCATAAGTAAGTAACCAGGCGCGGCCAGAGGGGTTCATTGCTGAAGGCTACATCATGGAGGAGACTATTACATTTTGTTCTCGATACTTAGAAGGTGCTACGACCATTTTTAATAGACCTAAAAGAAATGATGATACTAGTTCAAGTATGGGTAAATACTTGTTAAACTCTGGGGGTCGTGCAATTGGAAAAGAGAAAATTGTTCGCCTTAATATGAAAAGTAAGGAACAAGCGCATCGTTATGTGCTACTTTAACTAGATGAAATCAAGGAACTTCATGAGTAAGTGTTAATAGAAGCAACTTTATCAATATTAACTATTTTTGTTCAACCTACTAATAATTTCCTTATTATAGTGAATTTTTAAGTGAAAAACGACGAGCATATTTCCATAGAGGTCGATCTAATGCAACATTAGAAAATCAGTGGATTGTTGAAGAGTTTTCTGAGTGGCTTCAAAACCAGGTTAGTATATTTTATTCGATGTTGAAGTTGATATTATATATTCACCATTAATTTTGATACTACCTTTTATTCTATTAAGGTGCACAAAATTGATGCAACTACCGAAGAAGGCCGATTGAGAAGGGCTTTAGCTGGTGGGCTAAATCAGTATGCTAAAAGAATGAAGGGCTTTGTCCTTAATGGATACAAGTTTCATACAGAAGATCGTGAACGCTATATGAGGACATAAAATTCTGGGGTCATAGTCGTAGCTGATGGACAAGTTTACTATGGCAAATTGACAGACATATATGAACTAGAATATTATGGGAGTTATAAAGTTGTCATTTTTTGTTGTAATTGGGTAGATATAAATAGGGACTTAAGAACATTCAGAAATGATGGTGCTTGTGTGAACTTCTCTAAGTTGATGCATATGGGTTGATTGTTGAAAGATGATCCATTTGTCATCTCATCTCAAGCAAAGCAAGTTTTCTATATTCAAAATGAGATGCAAAAGGGATGGTATCATGTCATTAAGACTAAACCTAGGGACTTGTATGATCTAGGCGAGATTTGATCTTTGTTTTTTTTAGAGTTGTGAAATAATGTTACGTGTTGTTTCATTTTGTCCAAGTATGTTAGTTTTCTTTTGTACGTGTTGTTTCATTTTGTCTATGTATGTTAGTTTTCTTTTGTAAGTGTTATTTAATTTTGTCCATGATCTTTGTTTCATTATTGATTATTTGTTTTACGGAACATATTTGCTTCTCATTTTATTTTTGTAAGTTCTATTATACATCTACTAATTCTTTTATTTTTGGAAAAGCGTGGATTCACAATGAGGAGGTTTTTTAGAAGTGGCAAATCAGTGCAGTCCTCAACAGCAACACCGGAACATGAAGGAGGTGATGACAGTCAGCCAAGACCATCAACATCTCAAGCAGAGGGACCAGTGAGGGAAGTTGGTGTTTGGTCCACTGACGTGCCATTTGATGAGAGGGAGCTACTTCAACTTATCGGTAAATATTTTCAATTTTATAGCATTAATTATGGTAATAATTTTTCAATCAATTAGAAAAGTAATGGTATATCTTAATCATTAATAGATGGCCAAGGTAACTTGAGTACCTTAAGGACGATACCAGTTAAGGAAGTACGGCATCTTCCTGAAGGTGTAAGAGTTATTGTGCGGTTCAATGACCTACGCCAACCAATTAGAAAGGGTGGCGATTTGTTGATCCGGTTTATTGGAGAGGTTGCAAAAAGGGGACGGTTTTGTCCGCTCGGAGTAAGAGATTGGCGTACGATGAATGGCCAATACAAAGCAGAAGCTATTAAGGTTATTCGAGTAAGTATTATTTATGTCTGAAATTTACTTTATATATACGATATAATATATATGTCTGAAGTTTCTGAACTTTATCATTGTATTAATTAAGGTTTTATACTCTTAATTGTGTTAATTTAATTCAATAGTATAATTGGCAATAGGTTCTTCATCAAATTTTACCGTTCAAGTGAAATGTGGATATAGCACTGAAATGTGGTTGCTCTCTTACTAGTACAACTACTGCTTTATGCCTTCTTACTATTCCCTTGCCTTTTTGTGACATTATTGTTGGATTTTATGTTTTAGGGGAAATTTTCAATGCCCAGTGATGTATTGATTGATAAATCAATAATACAGCATCTTGGCAAAATGTGGAGGGGTTATAAGACGAGTTTGAAAGCGCAATATTGCCAAGGGAACAAAACTGAGGCTGAAGTTATTGCAACAGTGCCACGAGGAGTTAATCGTGACCAATGGATAACTTTGGTACATTTTTGGTTTTCTCCACAAGGCAAGGTAAAACAATTTCTTTTTAAGTAATTTTTGATTGGTCAAAAAGGGGAAAGCAGATTGATATTGATTATGAATGTAAAGTTTTTCTAGGATTGATGTTGATTTCCAATGTCAGGAGAAGAGTAAATGCGGCAAAGAAGCACGTGCCAAGCAAAATCAGTTTCACACGACTGGTTCAACAAGTTATGCGAATAAAAGAGATAGTTTTGTAAGGATTTCAGTATATGTTTAGTGTATTATTACTATCTACCTGTTAAATTAGTTAAGACTTATGTGAACATGTTGATTGTAGGAAATTAACAAAGGGAGGAAGCCCACCAGTATGGAGTTTTACAAGGAAACTCATACCAGGAAAAGTGGTGGCTTTTTTGAGAACACGGTTTTACAAGAATTTATGGTGGGTTTTATTATTATCTCACATTTCTTTTAATTTAAATGTATTTAATGTCTTTTTCTCTTCTTTGTAGGATACAGCTAGAGAAATAGTTAAGGCTCGACTTGGATCTTCTTCCAGACCTCGATCAGAAATCGAGGAGGAAGTATTTACCGAGTTAATGTATAAACAGGAAAATCCAGGCTATCGAGCAGTAGGCTATGGATTTGGCGTGAAGAGGAGTGATATATATGGAGTCAGGGGTGAACTAAAGAAAAGGAGACTCGATCGTACCGGTGATCATGTCGAAGTGCAAAATATGAAAATAGAATTGGCCAATATACAGCAGCAAATGAGAAGGCTCTTACCCATCTATGATGCTGTTTCTTCTGACCAAGCATCATATGAAATGATAGCAGAAGGTCGAGCAATTATTACTGCGGTTGCTGATCCGGTAAGATAATCTATTTAATTTGCATTTGTTTGTACTATAATGCAAATAATTGCCTTTCTAATCCTTTGTAAATAATGAAATTGATGATGTGAATGATTGAGACAAAAGGCGGCATTGGGGTTGGTACTTTTGGGAAACTATATGAATTTACCATGTAAAGCAAAATTTTGGATCAGATATGCTTGTCTTGTTGCTTGATAAGATGGTTTGGTTTTTGGATGTTTTGACACTTCTTCTACTAAATCTTTTCTCTAATATCTTCATTGATAATCCTCTTTCAATTTTTTCCATATGAGGAATAGCCTAACTTTAGACAACAAGATATAATTTGAATCATGTATGTTGTGCTTTGCAAGATGTGGCAGAGAGTGGAATCTCATGTGCTATATTGTCGCCTTAAGATGTTGCAGACTCTTCATTTGCTTCAAGCACATACTAGATAGAAATGAGAATGGAGGGCAAGCTAAATAGGTGGCGATCACATGATATGGAAGTCATGAGATGCAGCACAACCTAGGCCTCCCTCTATCTAATCCTACTTCCCTTCCAAAAGGGATTGTGGACACTTGAGGGTTGACGGGTTCCGATGAATGATTTCATGTGCTCATTGTTATTGATTTATGTGATAGTAAATTGGTAGATTGATATTTTGTACATAAGTAATGTTATTATTGTATTGTCTATACAGGGTAGAGATGAATCGGGATCAGGTGACGGTGAACCCTCAAATTTTTTTGCATCTCCAAGCACGCCAAGCTCATTCAGTTGATTGATATATTTGTGAAGAATGTACTTGACTAAGTTAGCATTGTATTTTTTTTTTTTTTTGGTGGATATTAGATTAATTATGTTGATATTTGGAGTGGAAAAAATCTCAAATTTTGTATTGAACTATCAAAGTACATTGACAATGTTGTAATATTTTAATTGTCGAATTCGGAGTCTTATGAAAAATTTATCAGTTTAGTTGATATTTTTTTATTATATACATATGTGTGTGTGTGTGTGGAAAATATGCACAAATAAATAGGCAATACAGGCTGTTTGTAAAATGTCCATGCTAAGAAGTGAAAATAGGATATTTAAAAAACTAGAAAAATCTCGACATTAAAAAACGCCGAAAAATATCGGCGGTTATAAGGGCCGAGATTCTCGGCGATTTTCTTTCTCGGCGTTTTCTTTCTCGGCACTTGTCCTAAGCGCCGATAATGAAATTCTCGGCGTTTTTTTGCGCCGAGAATTACAAAAAAAAGCGCCGAGAATCTACCTTTTTTGTTGTAGTGATTTGGCATTAGTGTGAGGTAAAAGTACGTTACGTATATATTTGTTAATCTTCTCCGAAGTCTCAATCTTACTTTTATTTTGCATCAATCTTAAGTGCTTGAGTTGTTGCCACAAGGCGGCAACCCTCGCATGAATCCTAGTTGCCAAAGGTACCTGCTTGTGCTCAGGTACCTCCTTCAACTCAAGTATGTCTTCAATAGACACTAACTAATCCAAGAACTCCTCATATTACCTTCTACATTGGAATTATGGGTTGTCAATCCAAAATTTGGACTGCTAACACTTCTTTTCCGAATACTTGAGTATGTGATTAGAGAGCCTTTCCCTTCTTTGTTGCTCCCATGAATGCCAACCCAGCTAAAAGAATTGTTGAAACTCAACGATGTGTCTTCGTCATCACCTACAACCTGTGTATTATAAGGCTAATCAATTTACTGTAATGTCATGGAAAGCTGCTCCATAGCCAAATTGAGTTGCCAGAATTGAGCCTCCATCTCCTTGAATATCCGTTTGCTTGGTGAGCATCGTTCCTCTCAGAGACATCTCAAATGGGAACATATCTTTGCTTCCCCCTGGCCATGGAGGAATGTTGTAGCTCCAATTTCAAACTAATGGAGTCCCATATTGAGCAATAATGGAAGGAAGAATTCTCACGAACTTAGAATTGCTAAAGTAAAGATGAATAAAGGGAAATAACCCAAACTTTGATCTCCTTGGAGGAAACATAAGAGAGAAATAAAAAACCAATCTTGAATTTTTCAAGTGTTGTGAAAATCTTTGAAAAGCCCGTTCTCATTCATCTCACTATGTCTCTCCCTTTACATATTCTCTTCTTTATATTTGGTTGTTGTTGTATCCCCGAGGATATTTCGTATGCCGAAATAAGCCTTAAGGAAAGTGATTACATAGCCTCACCAACTTGAGATCTTTTGGTTACCCAGTTCTCTGTATTTTGGAAAATTCTCCAACAATCTTAAGGCTTACTGTTCGTTAATTGAAATGTCTTCTTCACTTTCCTTGATTTGGTGGCGAACCATGTGAGATTGGAGAAAGTTACAAAGAGAAAAATGCATGTCTTCTTGGATCCTTCTTGTACACAATTTGCTATGAATCAAGGTATGTCCTTTGATTCAAATATGAGTAAGAAGAATCGTGAAATTTTAAGATTGATATAAAATTTGATCAAAAGATATCGAAACCATGAAGTTTATAATGCCTAACAAAAGTGATTGATGCATTATAGTTTATGCATGAAAGTATGTAAACTTGATTCGAGATAAAGTCATGAAATCATGTGACTCATGAAATATAATTAAAATGGACGGAAGATAAATAAAATCATGAAATCATGAGATTTATGTGAATCGATGTGCATCGATGTGCGTCCATTGATGAGTATACATGTGATATCAAAACTAAATTGAATGGGCATTATTTTGATGTGGATTGAATAATGAATCTTTGATCAATTGCATTTAATTCACATGAATTAAATCAAGTGATGTTGAATCATGTGATTTATTGAAAAAGAAGAAGAAACAAACGCATGCCAGATATCAAAAAAAAAAAAAAAAAGTTGAGAGAGGCCTGCGGTTATCAAAAATAAAAAAATGATGATAATTGTAGAATTTGCAATTCTCATGGTGATTGTGCAAAACGCAATCGATATTAACAGTAATTTAAAAAAAAAAACTGACTTTTGCAATTACACGAATTCGAACCCGCGTGCAGGTGTGGCAGAAAGAACTTTAATACTCTCAACCAATTATCCATGTTGCATTTTATGTACAATTTGATATATATAAACAAGATTTAATCTGCAACTATTCAAACCGCCGAAGAAAATACTTGCCGAAAGTATAATCCTGGTGATGCGTCATCGCTAACTTCTGTTTTAATATATGTATGAGATACGTTAGATATACATATATATAATTTTTGTTATGGTTAAATGAAATGTTTTTAATTATGTGATGTGAAAATATCTGTTCCATAATAAATATGGATTGTGTTCCTTTACGTAATTGATGATACTTGTCTACACATGAATATCTTGTTTTGGATGGTTGTTGAAACCAGACGTTGAGGCGATGCTAAAAAGGAAAATCCTTGTTTAGCGTGGTTGCTGAAACTAGGCGCCGAAACGATTCCAAAACTAATAATAATAATTATTATTATTATTGGATGCATGCTCTGTTATAAATTGGTAATAAAAGATCCATGCACGTGTATAACTATAAAAACTTAAGATAGAATGTTGAGAAAGAAAAATTGTATTGGATGATCAAGAAATAAAACAAGACTATCCTATTTATACTAGATGGACATACCCAATCATCGTCTCAAGCTAAGAGTTACAAGGAATAAAACAAAGATAAAGCAAGTAGTAAAAGCCCATTGTGGCCGGTTGGGAGAGGGAGAGGAAGAGACTAAAAATCTATCAAAATATCTACCTACGCACTAATTACATGGAAGAATCTAGAAAAGGATATGCTAAGAATAAATACAGACACTAAAATATACAAATACAAATACGAGGACAAGAATACTAAATACTAATTTCAACACTCCCCCTCAAGTTGGAGCATGCAAGTTCACGATGCCCAACTTGCCGAGAAATGAACCATGCATCGAACTGCCAAGCGCTTTAGTTAAAATATTAGCTACTTGTCCCCCGGTGTGAACGTAGGCTGTGACAATCTCCTTGGATAGTAATTTGTCTCGGACAAAGTGACAGTCAATTTCAATGTGCTTTGTTCTTTCATGAAACACGGGATTAGAAGCAATATGGAGAGCTGCCTGATTATCACAAAACAGCAAAACTGGTTCGTTAGTGGGAACAACAAGATCATTTAACAACCGACGTAACCAAGTTATTTCACTAGTTGTGGATGCCATGGATCGGTATTCTGCTTCTGCAGAAGAACGGGAAACAACAGTTTGTTTCTTGGACAGCCATGAAATAGGCGCATCACCCAACAAAACAACAAAACCTGTCGTTGATCGTCTGGTGGTGGGACATCCAGCCCAATCAGCATCACAATAAGCACGGAGTTTGAGATCACAAGCGGATGGAAAGAATATTCCTTGACCCGGTGTCCCTTTTAGATAACGGAGGACCCTCATGACGGCATCAAGATGTGGTACTCGAGGATCATGCATAAACTGACTCAAAATTCGAACAGCATAACAAATGTCAGGACGAGTAATCGTTAAGTACAACAACTGCCCAACTAGCCGCCTATACTGACCTCCATTTTCCACAGGCTTGCCTACCCCATCTGCTAGTCCATGATTCTGCACTATCGGTGTAAAAACAGGTTTTGCTCCTAGGAGTCCGGTCTCACTAATAATGTCAAGGGCGTATTTTCTTTGACTCAACATTAACCCCCTTTTGGAACAGGCGACCTCAATCCCTAAAAAGTACTTTGATGGGCCCAAGTCCTTTATCCCAAACGTTTCATTCAAAACATTTTTGATTTCTGCAATATAATCTATGCTATTTCCAGTTATAAGGACATCGTCAACATAAATGAGAATAGCAGTATATGTTGACCCACGCATAAAAGTGAATAAGGAATAGTCGGCTCTGGATTGTTGAAAATCAAGTTTAATTAAGGTTGAGGTCCAAGTCCCCATGAAGAAAAGCATTATTTACATCTAATTGTTGAATTATCCAACTCCGAGCCGTGGCTATGGCTAAAACGCAACGAACAGTTACAAGTTTAGCTACAGGGGCAAAAATATCATGGTAGTCTATACCTTCTACCTGAGTATATCCCTTTGCAATAAGACGAGCCTTGTACCTCTCAATCATCCCATCTGATTTATATTTGACTTTGTAGACCCACTTTGAGTCTATAGCTTTCTTTCCAGTTGGCAAAGCCTCAAGCGTCCATGTGTTGTTTTGTTCAAGTGCCTTGATCTCCTTCTCCATAGCTTCCCTCCATTGCTCATATTGTACGGCCTGATTAAAATTTTTCGGCTCATCACATGAAGCGATGGCATTCAAAAATGTCGAGTGAGCGTTAGAAAATTGTACGTTAGAAACAAAATTTGAGAGAGGATATAAAATACCAGAGTTGACTGACGGAGTGGGAGTGGGAGACTGGGCTATAGAAGGAGAAACCTCTGTTATATAGTCTTGATATTTGACGGGCATAGACCGAACTCTAGCACTTCTTCTTATGACCCCTTCTTCATTGAGGGGACCGCCCCCTACTGGTACTGTTGGCCCTTCGGCCATACCCTCCTTCGGTCCCTCGAGGACCGGCTCAGGTTCTGCCGGACCTGCCTGAGGAGGGCCGGTCCACTACTACTGCAGAACCGGTCCAGTCGGGACCAATCCTGTCGTGTACTGCTGCTGCTGCAGAACCGGTCCAGTCAGGACCGGTGCTGCTGTGTCGGTGGTCAAAAAATCGTGCCTTAGGACCTTGTTGTGCCCTTCATGCGTAGGCCCGATGTATCAATTTTTAAATAGGGCATATTGTCTTCATAAAATCGAACATCCCTAGAAACAACGATCTTATGTTCATCCAAGCTATATATTTTATATCCCTTTTGACCATGGGGATACCCTACAAATATTCCTGGTGAAGCTCGTTTATCGAGTTTGTCATTGGTGCGATTTTTAACATGGTAATAACATAAGCATCCAAAAGTCCTCAAATGATTATATGACGGGGGTTTGCCCATTAACAATTCGTAAGGACTCTTATGACCAAGCAATGAAGAAGGCATCAAATTAATCAAGTAGGCAGCCATTAAGACACACTCACCCCAAAACCTCTTAGGGAGTCCTGCTTGAAATCGAAGTGCTCGCCCAACTTCCAACAAATGCTTATGCTTGCGTTCAACAACTCCGTTTTGTTGAGGTGTCCCGGTCAATGAAGTCTGGTATTGGATTCCATGTCTCGCATAGAAGTCTAACAACGGCCCATATTTAAACTCTTAACCGTCGTCGCTTCTCACCTGTTTGACCTGCAAACCAAACTGAGTACCCACCATAAGACAAAAATTCATGAGAATCTCATGTGCTTGGGATTTCTCTTTCACAAGATACACCCATGTGCATTGGCTATAATCATCAACAATGGCAAGAAAAAAATGTGCACCACTCAAAGAAATCATTCTATAGGGCCCCCAAATATCACAATGAATTAAGTCAAAACAAACTCGAGTCTCAGAAACTGACAAAGGAAAACGAGATCGTGCTTGTTTCGCACGATGACAAGTATCACAAACAACATTAGTCCTTTTGATGTTCAAATGCGGAAAAAATGAAAGCTTGTTGAAAGGAACATGACCCAAACGGCAGTGCCACAAAACTGCCTCTTTATTATTCTAAACCACGTGAGCCGAGGGAGCAACCGGCTGCGTCTCGAGCAGATATAGCCCATGTCTCATTCTACCGACTCCAATCAGCCTCCTCGAGTGTCGGTCCTGAAAGTAACAAAAATCAGGATAAAGGGTTAACATACAATTTTCATAATGTGTGAGTTTACTCACTGACAATAAGTTGCAATAAAAACCCGGCACGTACAACACATCATGGAGAATAAAATTGTCAAAAATTCGAACTTTCCCAATATGAGAAACCATCAATGTTGTCCCATTTGGTAATTTAACGGGTTTTACAATTTTGTTTGGCACAACATCAAACATGAGTGATAGTGAAGAAACCATGTGATTGGTGGCCCCGGTGTCAATAATCCAACTTTGATTGGAAATGAATACTCAACCTGTTAGATTTATACTAGATGAGACCGAACTTTGTCCAAGTAGCGACAAGAGGTGCTGATATTGGCTAGCGGATAGCCCGACAATGGGGCTGTCACCAGTCGGTTCTTCACTGCCGCAGTGAACCGCAGCTGCTGCTGCGCTTCCGGGTGTCCCGACCACCTTTGGCCCCTGCTTCTTCCAACCTGGAGGATATCCAATCAATTCAAAACACCTCTCCTTGGTGTGTCCCTGTTTCTTACAGTGAGAACAGGTAAAACGGTTAGTGCGACGGGAATTATGTCCCATGGAAGAGCCTCCTGGCCCCTTCGCTGTCGAGACCGCAGCTTCGGGCATCACAAGTGAGCCCGCTGCCAAGCTTTGCTGCTTCTCTTCCCGACATAACACTGAATAGGCACTTCCCATAGAGGTTAAAGGTTTAGTGTTCATAAGCTGTGAACGCACAATTGAAAAGGAAGGATCAAGACCCATCAAAAGGTCCAACAATTTTTCCATATCACGAATTTGCAAAAAAGCTTTGGCGTGTCCACAAGTGCACGGCGGGATCTCAACTGGCGTATACAATTCATCCCAAAAGGATCTCAACTTAGTAAAATAAGTTGAAACAGGCAAATTTCCTTGCTTCAAATGCGAGATCTCACATTTTAATTCGTGAATACGAGGGACATTACCTTGAGAAAATCTCTCATGCAAATCAAGTCAAATATCATGTGCAGTTTCTAAATAGGTAATACTCTCATTAATTTCTTTCGACACAGAATTTGAGAGCCAAGTTGCAACCATGGAGTCACATGCACTCCAAGTTTCAAAGTCCGGTGAATCTTCATCCTGTTTGGTAATACTACCATCAAGAAATCCAATTTTTCTCTTTGCTTTAAAAACCTTTAGTATAGCCCTTCTCCAAGAAGGATAATTGAGTCATGTTAAAGTGTTTTGGACAAAAACCAAGCCAGAATTATCCAAGGGATGCAGATAAAACGGTGAGTTAACATCAATGACTCCCCCTGTCGGGAGAGTCGGCATGATAGTTTGATCACTATTTGCTTGAGTAGTCTCGTTATTGTTAACACCCGCCATATTCTACCAAACCAAAACACAAAAACAAGCACAAGAAGCAAAGGGAAAAGAACAACTCACAACTGCACTCCAAAGAGTGCTTCGGCAGTGAGCTAGGAGGAAGGAAAAAACGCCACTTAATGCAAGATCGGAACTTGCTATGATACCATGTAAAAACTTAAGATAGAATGTTGAGAAAGAAAAGTTGTATTGGATGATCAAGAAATGAAATAAGACTATCCTATTTATACTAGATGAAGGACATACCCAATCATCTTCTCAAGCTAAGAGTTACAAAGAATAAAACAAAGTTAAAGCAAGTAGTAAAGGCCCATTGTGGCCGATTGGGAGAGGGAGAAGAAGAGACTAAAAATCTATCAAAATATCTACCTACACACTAATTACGTGGAAGAGTCTAGAAAAGAATATGCTAAGAATAAATACAGATACTAAAATATACAAATACAAATACGAGGCCAAGAATACGAAATACTAATTTCAACAATAACCATGATTATAATTTATAGAGAATTATGAGGGTCGAAATAAATTATAAATTGTGCGTTATGTATAGTAATTTATTGTTGTATGAATATGTAAAATGAACAATAAATATATTGAGGTTTAATGCACATATGTTAATAACAATGTGGAAATAAGCCCATAATAAATATGGGTATGTTGATTCATTCTTGTTTTGACAGTCATTGATTTAGTCTCCTATACGTATTGTTCATTGACGGAATTTATATTAAGAAACAATTGAGTAAACAATAGTGGAGTTGGAAAATCATGAAAAGCAATGTTTATATGATCATGATTATGAAAGTAGTTTGAGTATAAAAGATGATATAATGTTAATGCATGTTAGTTAATATAACTAATACTTGCATGAAGGTACAAGTATGGACATTAATGTGGCTATTTGATTAATGCTTATATGCATGGATTTATGATTTTATTAAATTGAGGTTGATGCATATATGTTAATGTGGTTATGAGTTCCACATGTCCATGAATGTAAACGTGATCATGATGCTTTACGGCTTTGTTATTTATGAAATAAATGCCGTTTGTTTGCTTGATAAATGAAAATGAAGTGTATTTTATACAATGAATTTCTAAATACTCAAATTGAGTGATAGATTCATGCAATTGTTGCATGGTAAATGAGATTTTTGTGTGATGATATGTTCACATGTTAGTCATCAACGTGACAAATTTAAAAGAGTATGTAAATACTGAATTATGATGACTCTTTTATTACCCATAAGTTTTAATATGTATAAATGGCATGTATATTCGTATGACTAAATTATGGGTGGAGTAAACATCCTCAGACATAAATGTACATGACTACATAGAAAGTGACTTCGAGTCTTTCATTGATCTTGAATGATGCGTTGTGATAATGTGAATTAAAATAAATTATGGTAAAAATCATGTTTGAGGGTACATCCCTGGAAAGACTCTAGAACTTTGAAAGAGTAAAAGAGTATGAAAAGAAAAGTCCTAGTGTTTGGACTTGTATATTTCTAAAGGAATGAACTAGAAATAAGATGAATGTCAAATTCAATATTGTTATGTCATAGATTGTGATACTATGACGAGACTATGTAGTCTAGTGATATTGCCTTTTGAAAGAGGTAGTTAATGAATCTGAAAAGTACATATAGCAAGTTTACCAAATCAGCGGATTTATTGAATGTATGTATGTTGATTACATGTTCAAATTTGGTGTGAAAATTTAGAACCAAATGAAAGTGTTCTAATGGTATAATTGGAATTTGAAAAGGTTAAATGTAGCTTTTGTTGTTGAATAGCTGAGTATGTATAACTAGCTATGTAAGTAAAGGTAACTAACATGTGGTACATAGGGTACTGGAATGGCCATGTGTTATGGTGTTAATAATGAGTACTCTTCTATATAGAAGAATACTTGGATGCCAGTTGTATATCTGATAAGGAGGTCTACGCTTCTAAAAGCTAGTAAATGTTTTAAGTGATGGGGGTGTTGTTCTTTGAATTTCAAGAGACTAACAATTGTTATAAATTCCACTGTAATTATGAAGTTTATTACTCTAGTTTCTGCTTGTAAAGAAACATAATGATTAAAGGATCTTGTGTATAAGATTCTTTGAGGCGCAAGCCAATGTTGTCTATTTCTATCTTTTGTGATAGTGAGATATGTTTTAAATTTTTAAGAGTGAGATGTATCACTAAAAGTCCGGGCACAACATTGTCAAATATTGTGAATTGGAATAACTCATGAAAGATTGAGTGATCACTGTGGTCTTTGAAAATATAAGTCTGAAACTAGTGGATCTCTTGTTTGAGAATATTGCTAGAAACTTGATAATTAAAGGGATGGTGTGAAACCTGTCATTATTAGTCACCCATGATAGGCCCTCAACTAGACACCTAGTATGACGCTAGGTCTCAGGTTCAATGAGAGAGACTTGTCATCCATATGACTGCAAGCACTAAATGAGATTTTTCATCCCGACGTTGAAGTGTTTGGTACCTGCGTCAGAGATTCTAAGAGGATGAGCCAATGCTCCTAATGGACCTGGTTTTAGAACTTATTGAATGTCGCGTCATAGGGACATGATCAGTGAGGTCCACCTTAGTGTGTGTTGAAGTTTGGCCACTTCAAAGGGGTGATTTTTGACTGAGGGTTTGGCCCTGAAACACTCACAAAGGGTACAGGACACAAGGCCACAAATGTGTCGATCTGGGAGTTGTAGGTATGTACGGGGAGTTGGCCTTATGCGTGATTAGATAGTGGGTTAGTCAAATGGGTTGTATGGTTCAAAGCTTGGTCTACCATTTTTGATCCGACTAACTGTATGGTCTCTTCACTAGCCGGGGGTTCAATCGGGAGACACCCTCATTGATTCATAATAAGGCCTCCTTTAATTTGAGATGTTGATTATTCGAGAATGATGGTATTTTGAAAATGGTGGGGGAATGTTGGTGTATTTTCAAAATGTATGTAATTGTCCCATATGAACTTGTATGGGATGTGTGTCGACACACAGGGCCCGTGCGTTGACACATAGATCTTACAGAATTACAGTAACATTTTGATAAGTTTGGGACGTCTTTTCAACCTTATTTTCTTATATTATTTCCCCCTATTATTTAAAAGAACACATATGAATTGTGTTTACTTACAAGAATTGTGAAATATTAAAAAGGGAAGTGATCCTTCATGAAGGAATATGTCCCTTCTTGAAGAGACACTTGAAAAACTATAAATAGCCCTTTGGGGGGTTCATTTTAAAGAGAAGAAAAGAGAATTCTCTCTTCATGTTTTGAGAAATAAAATTATGAAGTATAATTGCAAGTAATACTTGAAAAATTCATATGAAAGTGTTGTGAAAGTCTTTGAAAAGTTCGTTCTCATTTATCTCACTATGTCTCTCTCTTTACATACTCTCTTCTTCATATTTGGTTGTTGTTGTATCCCCAAGGATATTTCGTA
Organism: Simmondsia chinensis; assembly: GCA_018398585.1. Taxonomy (NCBI): domain Eukaryota; kingdom Viridiplantae; phylum Streptophyta; class Magnoliopsida; order Caryophyllales; family Simmondsiaceae; genus Simmondsia; species Simmondsia chinensis. The sequence continues at coordinate 29,860,135 of JAGTTD010000003.1, read as the reverse complement.
TACCGAAATAAGCCTTAAAGAAAGTGATTACATAGCCTCCCTAACGTGAGATCTTTTGGTTACTCGGTTCCTAGTATTTTGGGAAATTCTTCAACATAAGTTCTGTGAAATTTTGTAAAATCATAATTAGTTGAACTTACGTGTTTCAATACAATGCTAATAATGATGCGGACGTGGCTAATTGAAAAAATTTATTGTAGGAAATTTTCCTAACAACGTAAAAGTTTGTTGCTTAAATAAAAAATAAGGTTAGTTACACATTAATATATTAAATTTTGTTGAATTATTTTTTAGCCTACAAACTTTGTGCTTAATTTTACAAAACCCTAAGTTTTGGTAAAATCATTTTTTTTAACTAATCATTGATGTATGCTTCTTCAAAAATTATAAATTACTAAAAAAGATTATTTCTAAAATGCACCGTGTTATGCATTTGTTTTTTTTAAAAAGGTAAGGAGAACACTACTCCGCCTACCCATAGTTAGCACAGCCTAGCGATTCAAAGAGAGATCAGTCTATATATGCTAAGGGGCTTACCAGTTCCATCGTATTAAAGCCCTGAGTTGCAACTCTATCTGCCACTTTATTGCCCTCACGACAAATATGAGAAATCTGAACTTCCGCAAACTGATGAAGTAAGTCCCAAATATCTTCCATAGCCTAATTTGCCAAGGACAGTGAAAATCTTTACTCATGGTATGAATGACGGTGAGATTATCCCCTTCGATTTACAAATGAGATCTACCAAGTTCTAGGCATTTCTTAATCCCTTCTCTAGCTGCCCACGCTTTCGCCTGCAAAATTGAAGCATTGCCAGTGTTTTCGAAGTTCATCCCAAGATGCTCCCTTCTACTATTTCTAATGACATTTCCAAATGTAGCTTAGTTATTTCTTTGGGATGCATCAAAGTTCAGCTTAGCCCATCCCATCCTTGAATGGATCCACTGGACTTCCAGCCTATGTCTAAACATCTTAGCAGTCTTACAGCGAGCGCTCGTTAATCCCCCATATTTTCCTGGCTTTCTATTCAGTAATACTACCTTCCAACGTGAGGACTTTATTAGGGGTAGACTCTCTGCCCTTGAACACAAGCTCATTCTTCTATTTCCACATAATCCAAAGGGACATCATCTCTACCAAGACCATGAAATTTAGTCTAATTTTTAGCACCTTTAATACTCAACAGCCATTGAAAAATACCCGAATCATGAGGGATATGCTTAGAAAATCTATTCCCTAGTAATAGACGCCATCACTGCTTAGAGAAACTACAATGAAGAAGGAGATAATCTGGGCTCTCAATAGTAGCTTGACAATGAGGACAGGAGTTGCTGGAAAAATTATGTATTTTATTAATTTAAAAATTATTTATTTCTAATATTTTCAAATAAGATAACCTTTTACTAAAAATTCCTTTAATTAAATACTTAATTATCAAAATAAATGATAATAGATGCCCATTCAATATTTTAATGACATGAATGCATAGGCTACATACCGTTGCATGCAAGATTTTATTAGAGGTCTTAAAATTTGACCGTTTATGTTGGATGATAAATTGAAAATAAGTGTACAACATTTGTCTATATAAGCATGAGCTTGATTGAAAAAAAAAAAAAAAAAAAAAACATATACAACATTGAAACATTTTATTCTTTCAATCCCCTCTATTCTTATGAAAAATAGTAAACTTGATAGTTATAGTTCGAAGATCTTTCATTACTGCACTGATAGAGGTCCGATGGTTGTTGAATCCTGAGAAAGGAACACGCTCAAGCTTAATAGCAATACTCGTGCCGAAGGGGTGTTTCCTTTCTAAGAATAGCATTCTCATGTACCTCAACCCAATCAAGATATGTTTTCTAAAACCCTTTTTCTCTTTAATTTATTTTGTATAGTTGTTGTTAGTATTAAACTGTTGAGAATGATTTGACAAAGTTGTATTGTATTTTTGTTTGTATGATCTATCTATATTTTGATGTTAGTTTTTAATTGATATATATTATTATATATATTTAATGTTGTTAGTATATAATTTGATAATTATTATAAAATATTTCCAATAGGAGTTTGGGACTTTAATACCTCGACCCTCCAAACCAGACTGGGTAGGAAGCAAATCATCACATAGCTGCCAAAGGAGTACTTTAATTTTGGGGGATTCATCCAGGGTCCATATCCGCCTAAAAGGCAAAATATTTCTTTTATCCCAACAGATGTTCTAGGCAGCCTAATAAGCTGATTTAACTGAGAAATCCCCATTAAATTTAAAGTCCCAACACAACTAACCCTGTGCCTAAGAGCAATCAAAGTGCCGAACACAAATGGGAGAATTCTAGCCAAGAAGAAGTTACGTAACTCCTCAAGTTTCCACCTAGCTTCATTAATAAATCTGCTTACCTTTAGATCTAGATCCTTAACCACCCAATCCTCATTGACTATCTCTGCTAAGGGTGTCAAAGTGTACGAGGCATTGAACCAAAAGGAAATATTGCTACCATCTCCCACCAACCATTTAATCCCTTTATGCAATAGGCCAAGGAAAGCCATGATATTCTTCCATGACCAAGAGTCAGTGTGTTTCGTCATATAGGAGAAAAACCTTGATTATGGAGATACTAACTCTAACTAGTCGGACCTATAGTGAATTGGAGCTCCTAAGTACGTTCCAACTGAAAGAAATTTTGAGTTCAATGCATGCATCCTCTTTAGGCCAAGACCACCAACTCCCTTTAGTAAATAGATCTTATCCCATGCCACTATAGGAAGACCATTACCCTAATCACCTTTTTTCGAAAAAATTCTCTACAATACTTGTCCATACTAAGAGTGACAAATTTATGGATTCAAGAACATTGCATAGTATGAGGAGGAATTGACTGTAGATTGGACTGAATTAGGATAGATCTACCAGATTTAAGCAGCAAATTAGCTTGCCAAGGAGCAAGTCTTTGTAATAATTTGTTCAAAGATTCTATATTAGAGCCAACTACAGAAAAAGCCAAATATCTGTTGAGCCAGAGGACATAATAATACCAAGGATAATACAAATTCTATATCTCATCCCTAAAGGAAAAATTTTAGAGAACACTAGAGAAGACTTATAGTAATTTACTAGCTAAGTAGAATGGACACAATATTGATCAAGTGAGGCTTTCACCTCACTACAAGCTTCTATAAATTCTTGGCCAAAGAGAAGGCTATCATCTACAAAAAAAAAAACAGATAGGGTTTTATTGGAGCCAGCCTAGAAAAGTGAACTCCCAGTGCCCTATCATCCGAATCCAACTTACTTTTGATCCTCCTTGCTAGCACCTCCATGCAAAGAAGAAACAAGTACGGAGAAAGAAGATCCCCTGGACGAAGTCCTCTAATGGGCTTAAGCCATGTGGTGAGTTGGCCATTTAAAATTATCGAGTAGCAAACTGTGGAAACATAGTGCATGATCCAATTGACCCACTTTAGGCAAAATCCCATTTTAATTAGCACCTCCCTAAGGAAACCCACTATAGTCCATTATAAGCATTTTCCATGTCGAGCTTAACTGCCACTCATCACCGCATGAGGAATAAGAACATTATCATGGATGGATCTTCCTGTCATAAAAGCACCCTAAGCGGGATGAATCATCTAGGACATTAATGGGCTAAGCCTATTTGCTTGTATCTTAGCAATGACTATACAACACATTACAAAGGGTGATCGCCCTAAAATGACTAGTTACTTTCGGAATAACGTTTTGTGGAATTACTGAGATAAAAGTGTAGTTAACCTTTTCCGGCATGCACCCACTGTGAAGGAACACATTGATCTCAATAGTGAGATCATGCCCCAAAATATCCCAATAATATTGGTAGAAACTTACCCCTAAGCCATTGGGCCCCAAATCTTTATATGGGTTCATTTGAGATACATCCATACTTCCTCGCTCGACACCCTCTTGATAGGGGATTCATTCATGTCTCTAGGGACTAAGATCGGGACATCTTTTAGTCGAATAGATCTGAACAGCTCTGAGGATCAAAATCTGCTTTTAAATTCTTCTAAAATTAGGGACTTTATCCTTTCACCATCTGTTGGAATAGTTGTTCTAAAAAAATCCAATTAGTTAGTTTTAAATATTAAATAAACAAAATTATTTTGGTTATTTATTGTCCTATTATGTAAACAAGCGTGATTGTTTTTCTAAAATGTTCCATGAGATAGACGTTGTCCAAAATGAGGTGTCAGGTTTGGTTCAAGAGGTCAATGAGATTGAGCAACGAAAAGACTTAGATCAAACTAGTGACATGTTAAAGTATGTTCGTAGTCAGTGATAAGTTTGGGCAACTTGTCTGACTATAATATGATACTTTTGATGACGTGCCTTGGTCGTATGGATAAAGATCCAAGATTATTATGTCGGTCTTTTCAATAAGATTGGAACATTGAGCAGGACCACCTAAATTAGTTATTTCTTTACTACTATAAGAAATAATTAGTTCTAGAAGACGATAACTCTAAATCTAAAAAATTATCCGAACTCGTGCATGGAATGTTAATTGCTTTGATGCCCAAAATGATGAGGTTCAAATTGAATAACCATGATCCTACGTTGTTAGACAATTGCATGAATTGTGGCGGGAACAGATATTTTATTAGGAATCTACATTTAAAGATGTCCCCTTATTTGATTTGCAAATATATGAACAAATTCTAAAATCTTTGGCCAGAATATTCCATATGTTTGACATTTGGGATTAATACGTAAATTATTTTTGTATTATGAATTGTTCGAGAAAGGCGAGTCGAGAACTACGGTGTTAGAGGTGAGGAAAATAACGATAGTAGTTAGGGTTATTTTTGCTCATAAATATCTGATAGAGGGGTTAATACTCGCAACAATAATAATAAAATTATTTGAAAAATTCTTGAGTAAATATATTTTATTCTAAAGTGCAATAAAACTTATTTAGTAGAATTAAGTTTTATTAAATGACATTCAATTGTTATCATGAGTTAATGATTAGATTTGACTCATTTGGAGCTAAAATAAAATTATCCCTGATGTGCCTTCGCAAGTCTCAATTGAAGCACTGTTTGAAAATATTTAAATTAAATTCATGGGATGAATTATTTGTTCATGAGATGAATAAATAAATTTTGCTCAACATAATTTATAAAATAAATTATTTATTTATGAGATGAATAAATTAAATTTATCGAGTAATATTCATGAGATGAATTTAAACATCACAAGAAATTAAAAAAAAAATTCTGTAAAACTAGGCCACATGCCCAGATCAAATAAAAAAAAAGGAAAAAGACTCAAGTGGCCCCCATGCGGGGCCCACATATTATAAGTGCATATATATACACAGAGAAGGCTTTTTATTCCCCAAGGGTTTTGCCGTGAGTTTTTTGCTTTTTGTTTTCTTTTGATTCTATATTTTGGAACCTAGTTTTCTCTTCTAATAGAAAGACCTAAAATTGTTTTAGTTTTTTTGTAAATTAATGTTGAGCATAATTTTTTGAAAAATTATTTTTTGGAAGGATTAAAAAGGAAAAAATTTATTTCCAAAAATTTTTCTAAATTAAAATATTTTGGAAGCTCATACTCTGGTGCTAATGGATGTCATTGCAGAAAAGATCTTGAAGTGTCAAGAAGTTCCTTCTTCCAATTTCAAATCTACAAATTTTGGAGTTTGGATTTATGCTTCAGTACGTCAAAATTAATTATTGGATATTTAGTTTGTTCTTTCCTTTATTTCGTTTATTCTACGTTCCATGTTTATATTTGTTTTATTGGATGTTTAGATTGTTATATTGTGGGCCTATTAAAGTAAGGTCTAGGTCTAATTAAATAGTTTAATTAGATTAGGGCATTAGGTTTAAAATTAAGAATTTTTAAATTAGATTTCCGCTGCTCTTGCAACACTTTCAACTATTATTAACTAGCTGAAAGAATTTGGAGATGTGTTCGCCTTCAATCGATCATTTCTTATGATAGAAATCGCCCCAGTACTTGTTCCTATATAGAAGACGATTTTCCCGTTATTTGATTAGTTGAGATAATGCTTACATGCAATACTAAGCTTAAAATTGGCAGCAATCAAATTTTGGAGTTCCCGAATCTGGCCCTTGTTTTTATCAAATTGACACTTCACATTGGGATCAAAGAATATCGATATATCCTTGATCCCTTTTTTGAAAAGGTAGCGTTTTTGAACTAAACAGAACATATTCGACCCCATAAACTGATTATTCCAACTGGATGCTACTATAGCTCTTTTTTTACATTTGAATGCCATTTAGGGTCAAATCTAAAAGAAGGTGCCCGATTGGGAGCAGAAACCCAAATAGGGGCATGATATGAAATAGAAAGGAAGCCATTAGTGATCCTAGATTGGGGAAAAGTATGCAGACAAGATTTATGCATAAGATATCTATTTGCGTGTTCGCCGATGCTCGAGTGTACCATGTTCAACTTCCAAGTAAATGACCTAACTTTGCAAGTAAGATCAATGAGATCTAATTCAAGACTCAGGCCCCAAAGATATTCCAGACGCGATGGTCTTACAGGGAGGCCCCTCGACTTATCCCCAGGGTATAAAAGTTCATTCATGTCACCTAATAAGGAGACAATTCTAAACCCACCAAAGCCTTCAGATGGGATCCTCTTCCTCCTCTTGAGTTGGTGCACAAATAAACATCACCCTATATTGTAAACGCTTAGATAGCTCTTTAATTTTTACATATACCAATATACCAGACATGCTAATTACCTCGACATTGCAGATATCTTCGTTCCAGAAGAGTCATGCTCCACCCACATGATTTTAGGCTGGAAAGAATTCAAGACTTTGGAATCCCAATCTATATTTATAAATAAACCTAAGAGATTCGATCATCATTGCTTCTAATGAATAACATACATCGGGTATCACCTTGGATTTCAGAGATTTGACTTCCTTGTGGACCACGACCCCTTTCGTCCCCCTAACATTCGAACATAAAATTCTCATGATGAATAGGTAAACACTATGTTCAACATAGATCTAACTCTAATCAAACCCAAAAAATGATGTAGGAGCTCAAAGCTACCAAATGACGGATCATAACTACTATAGGCCAAGTAAACAAAATCACTAACAACAAGAGGGAAAACACACCATAACAAAGGGAAAATCTCTTCAGATGAAAAGGAAAACACAGATAAATTTCACTATATAATACAAAATATAGTCATTACAAAGGCCAATCTGGCACGTGTTAAGATCCATAAACATATCCAAGGGTCCAAGCCCTTAAATTGCCAAATGCGCAGGGCTACCCGCCTCTCCAAACCACTACACAATTCATGAACTGATACAATCAACACAAACCATAAGAAGGCAAAATATACAAAAGCCAAACAAGAAAAATTGACTAAGATAGAATGTGTGTATATATACATACCAATACAAAAACACGTCTCCTTATCGGGAATTCAAACTTTACATTAACAAGAGCACATAACCATTTATCTGTATTATATTGGGTGGGTTACATATAATACACAAAAGTGGGTCCAACACTGACAAAAATGAGTAAAGAGTCTTGACCGAACTCTTTTACAGTTAGGAAAAGTGTGAGACAAACTTTTCCAAAAGATGACCCCCACCATACCCATTAAAGGCTTCAAAAAGAACTAAGATACAAAAAGGTACACATTATTGAAAAGGAAATATAAAAGAGCTACCGGTAGGCTAGCCCACATCACTCCTCACTGCCCCAAAACATACCCTCCCCCCCCCCCCCCCCCCCCCCCCCCCCCCCGAGACCTCTTACTGGTCGAGCCACCACTTGAAGTTTCCTTAAAACATTGCTTTGTGGATTCAAATGAGAAAGCCAATGAGTTAACCCCAGCTTCGTCCTCCTCCTCCACAAAAAGGTCCATATTATTAATAGAATCAAGTGAAGCAATTGAGTCAATAAGAGGAGTAACAAGCTCATCCTCCTTAAAATGACAAAGAAGACCTACTAGAAGAGCAACCTCACTATCATACTAGTCAGCTGTCAAGTCATGAACCAAGTTAAGACCATGTGAATCTTTAAACAATGCAGCCCTGTTGTCCTCAAGGGGAAAAGTCAAAGCCAGAGGGATTATTGCTTCAAGGGGAGCAACAGCTAATAAGGCCAAAGGTGTATCTAATTCCTTACCTGTCCCCATTATAGCAGGGGGGGGAGTAATATCAGTCAGAACTCGGCCTTCACCTAGCGTTTAGGGTTTTAGTTTTATTAAATTGAGAAAGATCCTCATACTTGTTTTAAACTTGGAACTAAAAGATTTGAAATCTTTTGATTTAGCTTTTGGTCCTGCAAAGGAACTTTTCTTTGGCTTAACATGAATCCATTTCTCCTCGAATTCGTTCATGGGTGCCTGGCCTTTCTTATCCCCTTGGAAAGAAAGCCCCCTATTAAATATTTCAATTAGAAGATCCATTCGGGGAGACAATTTAAAGCTTGGGCATTCATCCACTAAGTGACTTGAGTTTCCACAAAAGGCATAGACCTCATATATACCCTCACAGGTGAGAGAATATTGACCCGAAGTCTCATTATATTCAAGCATGACATACCTCGAAAGAGTCCTAAAGATATCAATGGTAAGACAGGCTTTGGCTAATCGGCCCTAAGTTCTATTCACAGTAAAGTCGTCAAGTTTCCATATATTACCTACCCCTTGTAGTATAGTTCTTAAAGACTCAAAAGCTCAAAATTCTAAAGGATGACAATTCACCCTAACTCATTGATCAATATGAGTAATATGGGCTTGAAAAGGATTGAAAAATAGTTGCCAGAGTTTAGAACAAATTTAAGAACCTTCACTCACAGTCCCCCTACCAAGATGGCCTCCCTATCAGCTTTAGTGCATAACTGTTATCAAGTTCCGCTAGGTTAGAAAAGCCTTTGACCATGGGCCAAACTTATGACATTTTAGTTTCAATAATCAAAATTGGTATGTGTTCTCCGTAGATCTTAACCAACATACATAAATTTGACGTACTTATTACATCCACAAAGACAGTTTTTCCCTCTTTCGGTTGATCCTCAACATTGGGACCTTGGACTCCACTACCTCCTCCACCATTAGGGATTTGAGAGTCCTCTCCCCGCACAAATTGAAGAGCAGATCTAAAAAATGATTGATTATTATGGGAAGATCGTAATGGTGCAGCAAAAAGGGAATGTGAAGCAAAGGAATTTTGATTTGCCATAAGTAATTTAGTTAACGGCCAAGAATATAATACAAAGGATAAATTTGGATATCTTCGTTCTAGAAGAGCCATGCTCCACCCACATGATTTTGGGCTGGAAAGAATTCAAGTCTTTGGAATCCCAATCAATATTTATAAATAAACCTAGGAGGTTCGATCATCAATGCTTCCAATAAACAACATACATCGGGTCTTACCTTGGATCTTAGAGATTTGACTTCCTTGTGGACCACGACCCTTCTTGCCCCCCCCCCCCCCCCCCCCTAACATTCCAACATAAAATTCTCATGATGAATAGGTAAACAGTATGTTTAACATAGATCTAACTCTTATCAAACCCAAAAAATGATATTGGAGCCCAAAGCCACCAAATGACGGATCACAACTACTATAGGCCAAGTAAGCAAAATCACTAACAACAAGAGGGAAAACACACAGTAACAAAGGGGAAATCTCATCAGATAAAAAGGAAAATACAAATAAATTTTACTACTAATACAGAATATAGTCATTACAAAGCCCAATCTAGCACGTGTTAAGATCCATAAACATATCCAAGGGTCCAGGCCCATTGCCAAATGGGCAAGGCTACGGCTCTCCAAATCACTCAACAAATCATAAACTGAAACAATCAACCCAAGCCATAAGAAGGCAAAATATACAAAAGCCGAACAAGAAAAATCGACTAAGATATATAGATATATATAACACGTCTCCCTATCGGGAATTCAAACCTTACATTAACAGGAGCACATAAACATTTATCAGTCGCTTAGGGACATAGTCGAGTGATCATGATCACCGGGTGCCAACATGCTAACCTGGGATAGAATCCCATGAAGTTCAAAAGTGGTGCCCTCTTTATGAGGAATTTAAGGGATTTGTCCTCTCCCCCCTCCCCCAAGGCTTTACAATGATAAATAAAATAAAAAATAAAAAAATCCCATAACCTTTTATCTATATTATATTGGTTGGGTTATATATAATACACAAAAGTGGGTCCAACACTGACAAAAACGAGTAAAGAGTTTTGAACGAACTCTTTTACTGTTAGAAAAAGTTCGGGATAGACAATTTATGGGTGCCTTGCCTTTTTTATCCCCTTGGAAAGAAAGCCCCCTATTAAATATTTTGACTAGAAGATCCATTTGGGGAGACAATTTAAAGTTTGGGCATTCATCCACTAAGTGACTTGAGTTTCCACAAAAGGCATAGACCTCATATATACCCTCATAGGTGAGACAATATTGACTAGAAGTCTCGCTATATTCAAGCATAACATACCTCGGAAGAGTCCTAAAGATACCATTGGTGAGACAGGCTTTGGCTAACTGGCCCTAAGTTCTATTCACAATAAAGTCATCAAGTTTCCATATATTTCCTACCCCTTGTAGTACAGTTCTCAAAGACTCAAAAGCTCCAATAAAGGGTGGCTATTCACCCTAACCCACTGATCAATATGAGTAACATGGGTTTCAAAAGTATTGAAAAATAGTTTTCAGGGTTTAGAACAAATTGAAGACCCTTCACTCACAGTCTCCCTACCAACAAGGCCTCCCTATCAGCTTTAGTGGAGAATTGTTATCAAGTTCTACTAGGTTAAACAAGCCTTTGACCATGTGCTAAACTTATGACATTTTAGTTTCAATAGTCAAAATTGGTATGTGTTCTCCCTAGATCTTACCCAATATACATAAATTTGACATACTTGTTACATCCACAAAGACAGTTTTGCCCTCTTTCAGTTGATCCTCAACAATGGGACCTTGGACTCCACTACCTCCTCCACCAGTAGGGATTTGAGAGTCCTCTCGCCGCCCAAATTGAAGAGCAACTCTAAAGGACAATTGATTATTATAAGAAGATTGTAATGGTGAAGCAAAAATGGAATATGAAGCGAAGGAATTTTGATTTGCCATAAGTAACTTAGTTAACAACCAAGAACATAATACAAAGGATAAATTGGGATATGGAGCTTCAACAAAGCACGATTTCCCCTAAACCCAATAGCCCTTAGTTTGTAGAAGCAAGCAGACCATACGCCCTTACCTCTTTTCCTTTTTTCGCTCCTTCGGAGCCCATTATTTCACTCAAAATTTTTCCCCACACGCCAAAAGTTGATTCAGAAGGAGAAATAGTAAAATCATGAGTAGGTATGGTTGATAATAGCTCTCCATACCTCTGACAGCATACAATGGCAGAATAGCAGGAGAAGCGTGACCTGGTTTTACTGTTGCTTCTCTAATAGGTTAGCTTGACTACTGTGGAAGAACTTGTCTTTGTTGCATTGAAAGGGGGGTAACTTCACCCATTCACCCAAATAGATAAACAACTCCATGGGAAATCCATTTTTGAAGCAATGTCCACTAAGATTGGAAGCAATTCAGTTGAGTCGAACAAGAAAGTACAAGAAATTTGAGCCAAATTAGGCCAGATTTGCTGGGAGGTTAGGGTTTTGAGCGCAGGGTAATCGCCATTTCACATCTCCTTTCTCATTTTACTCTTAGGGGGCAAGAGGTTACATGCTTTCAACATTTTATGTATAATAAACAAGAAAAAATAAATAAAAAATTAACCAGTAATTATGTGGCAACTCATCCCCTCTCCTACCACCATCCATGTCACTTGTACCAGCATTGACCAAGTGCCCACCACCATTATTAACCCCTAGGTCACCCGTAATTAAGTAACCAATCACCAGTACCGCCGGCTCCCTCAGTTACCTCCACCATAGGCCACTACGTTTGCCCCGATCATCTATAGCTCTCTGACTATCCCATTCCACTGGCCACCCACAATGGACATCACCACCAATCACCTGAGACTCTACTACCAATCTTTCTCTCTCTATATCTCTCTCTCTCACTAAGCTTTGTTGGTAACATGTGTACACGTGTTCCACCACCTCAGAGGTTCTGCTTCTATGACGGAGTTTGGTACAAGGTGGGCTATTGTTTTAGCAGGTGCATTTCACTAAATCTTTCCTCATTCTCCCACTATTTCAACTATGAGCTTTTAGTAGCATTTAAATGAAAAGAGGGAGAAGAAAGAAGAGAGAAAAAAAAAGAAGGAAGGAAGAAGATGAGCCAATAGCATGTGAGGTGGATTGATATGGCTAGCCCAGCAATGCAAAATGGTGGTTAGAGAAAGCGGAGATAAGAAGAAGAGGAGACAGAGGAGGGAGACAAGAAAGAGGCAGCGGTTGGATGGCATGGCAACAAAGAAGAGTAAAAAGGCCAGGGTGACATTAAGATGAGGAGGTAGGGGCGGCGATAGTAACATAGTGGCTAAAGGAGTGGTCCCATGTTGTTAAAATTTGTCCCTTCTCTTAGGCCAAAACCAAAAATGTCTAAAACTTAAGCACTATATGTACTCGAAAATTTTATATTTTTGTGCACCTAATACAATGCCGCAAATCATTATCTTATAATAAAGGAAAATTATAACTCGGTAACTTGTGCTTTGACAATTTATCATCTACGTACTTTCATATTTCAATATATATAATGAGGTGTCCTAAGGTCTGAATCAATACGATATTGCTTAGGCAGCTTGATAAATATTGATAATAGTTTGATAAATTTTATACAAAAATTCTAATATAGTAAATGATTACCATAATATATATAAATGTAAAAGCCATGTCAATTTTTTTCCAAAAAAATTTGAGTTATGATAAATGTTTCATTGAGTGTTTAGGTAAAGTATCCATCCATTGCCAAAGTTATGCGTCGTGTCAGTATTTTTGGCAAAAAAAGCATTATACCTTGTGAGAATCATGTTTTGTTTTATCATTTTTCATTAAAAATCTATCGATTTTTTGTAGTATAATACCTAATTGATAAATTTTCAAAACTTTAGGATACATAAGTGATAAAATTTTTGAAACTCAAAGTACCTCATTTTATATTTTGAAAAGTTGGGATACATAAATTTCAAACATATTTATAATATAGGGGGTGTCTTGTTAGATGGGTAATTTGTACAAATCGGCTAGTTATAAAAGGATTGAAGGTTATACCTATTTTGAGTTACACGCCCGGTACCTGATCATCTGACACTAACACGCCAGGTACTTTTGGACCTGGTTGTATAAATAACATGAGTAGTTAATTATTACATAAAATCAGGTAATAATAAACTAGACTTAAATTAGAAAACCGAACCTGAAAATAACTAATAAATCTACTATCCTGGAAACCACCACGTGTCAAGGGGTGGACATGTAGTAAAGGAGAGATGGATGAGTAAGGACAAATAGATTATAAAAGAAGAAGCATTATAGGAGGGGGCTTATTCATCCAGGTCAGATTATTTGCACGCCTCCTTCACTCCGCACTTTTTTTTCGGAGTAATAATCGTTCAAGCTTCCTCCTCCTTTTAAGCTAAGGATCGTATATTTATTTTATTTAAGGCTCTATAATTATCTACCTTTAGTACTATTTCATGATATCAATACTGACTTGAGCGTTAGAGGTGTCTCCTGCAGGTTACCCCGTGGGCCCCTCTAGTTGTTTGTGTAATCGTACAGGGAATATCAAGATGAGTGTGTAGCCAGAGCTTAAGTTCAGCTCATTTTAACGAATCCCACCTCATACAGAAATCCAAAATGATGTATAAGCACACTGACCCAAAACACCATAAACAGATTGGCGTCGTCTATAGGAAGGATTATAAGCTCATGCTTAGCTTGGTGTTTCTTGTAAGAGTCAAACAATTTTAATATCAGGTGAATTAATTTTTCTGCATTTCTCGGTCTCTTTTGCATAAGAACGGACCTACCTAGGCAAAAAGCAACAAAAGAAGCTCCCTAACATTCAAAAAGATATGCTTGAGTAAATCAAGTACTTTTATATCCATTTGCCTCTTTTATAAATTTTCTTTCCGCCAACTCAAAATATCATTGTAGACGCTTGGAACTTTTCAATGGCTTCATTTTGATATATAATTCGATTCGTAACTCTTCACAGATTGAAAGTTATACTCATTTTAAGTTATAAGGTCAGGTTACCAAATCCTTACTCATGGATAATGCCCACCTTGCCTTTTACACATTTTATTTCATCAAAAGTATGAAAAATTATCATAACTACCTATAACTCTTCAAGAGATTTGTTTAGATATACAATTCAATTTGTAACTCTTCATGGATTGAAAGTTATACTCTTTTTAAGTTACAAAGTGAGGTTACCTAATCCCTACTCGCGAATAATGCCCACCTCGTCTTTTACACATTTTATTTCATCAAAAGTTTAAAAAATTATCATAACTACCTATAACTCTTCAAGATATTCGTTTTGATATATAATTCTTCGTTTAAAGTTATAAGGTCAGGTTACCTAACCACTAATACGAGCGGTACATGCCTACCACATCCTTTATACAATTGTTTCTATCAAAAATTCAAACAATCATCATAACTATGTAGAAATCCTCAAAATCTTCATTTTGATATGTAATTCGATCTATAACGTGTTACAAACCGATATTCCGAGGCTTGAGTTCAAATTCGCTTTGGCAGGAAAATCTGTTAGCAATTGGAAATTCTGTTAAAAGCTGTTCTGTTTTGGCTCTGCTGCTGCTGCGTTGGTATTGTTGTTCTGCTGCTGGCTGCTATGCGTTACTGCTGCTATTACTTGCTGTTGTGGCCCCAAAATAAAGGGTTTAAAAGTTAGTTAGCTAGTTCTAGAGTTTTCTAGATGATTCTAGATATTTCCAAGTTGGTTACTTAGGTGTATTGGTTCAATGTCTTGCAATGTGTATAAATAAGAAGATCAAATGTAAATCTGAGATTTTTCAATAAAAGTATCAACAAATTATCTCAATTGAGATCAATATTCTCTCTCTCATCTAACTCTCTCCATTTTCTCATCTCCTTTTCCTTCTTTCTCTCATCTAAACTCTAAATCTCTACTTTCTCATCTCAATTTCAATTCTTCCTTATCTCATATTCTCAATCTATCCACATTTTATATTAGTTTACGTTCGTGGTTCAAGCCCGAGCGTAACAATTGGTATCAAAGCCTCGTTCCGATCGAGTGCGCAATCAAAAAATAATAATAATAAAATAAATATTAAAAAAAGAAATTGCAGAAGTTCACATTTTAGTGAACTCAAGCCATGCACAAAAATTCAGATTATAATGCTGCAAAAAATTAGAGCTTAGATTAGATCAAGCTCTGCCAAATTGATGAGAACTCATTGCGTGAATTGAGTGATCTTGTTCAGCAAAATTAAGATCAATATTCAGCTCATTCCATATCAACAACTCGAAGCCATCGATCCAGTTCAGTTCTGCATTGTTCAATGTTTAGCTTCTGCCGATCACGATTTGCAGAAATTCTAGTCAAAAAATCGGATCAGTTCTTTCCTTCAATCGGTAAGTGCAAATTCAGAAGCAATTGACAATGAACTCAAGTTGTGGTGATGCTGCATCATTTGTGGTTGAAGATCAGAATCCAGTGCTGTGCAGATCTCAGTTCAACCAAACAGATTTTGTTTCACAAATCTTGATCTGAAAAAATTCAGAGGACAATTGCAATGATTTAAATTGTTGTTCATTGTCAATATGTGTGAGTTGACTAAGCAGATGATAAAATTAGTGCAAGAATTGAGACAAGATCTCAAGAAAGTAGTGGACAATATTGAGCAGAGAAGTAAGGTTCGTCAGTTGGCAAACATCA
This sequence comes from Simmondsia chinensis, assembly GCA_018398585.1. Lineage (NCBI taxonomy): Eukaryota > Viridiplantae > Streptophyta > Magnoliopsida > Caryophyllales > Simmondsiaceae > Simmondsia > Simmondsia chinensis. The sequence goes on along the minus strand of JAGTTD010000003.1, from coordinate 29,844,213 downwards.
GTCGAGGTTGTGCTAGTATTCTTGATGCAAATGAGTTTCCGGAGCTGGTGGATAGTGTTAGACAACCAAAGTTCAATGTCAAGCAAAAAGAGAAGGAAGAACCGGTTGATGTTGTTGATGCATTCGACCACGACAAGGCCGAAATTGATGAACACACTTTAGGAGTACCTGAGTTTGAACAAGATGATCATTATGAAGATTCCTTGCTAGAGTTAGAGTATTCGGATGATGAAGAGCTGCAACAGGACATGCATCCGGAATGGGAATACGACCTTCATGTCGAAGGAATGTTAAAGAAATCAAGGAGTAAAGCTAAAAGAAGCCAACTCAATGATGCATTGAACGATTTTTGGGAAGCAAAGAAGGTTACAAAGAAGAAATTGAAGCATGTGGTTGTGGTTCAACCTAGTATGTTTGATGATCAGCAAGAACTAACTCAAGATGCTGCTTTTACCAATTTACATGCGGGTATACAAGATTCTGAATTGAGTGTTGGTATACAAGGGTTAGGTGCAGCCGAATTTGAGATTCCAGCTGAAAAACTAGACGTTACTACTATAATATCACTGAATACATCTCCAAATCAGTTAAGTGATACTCCATGGCAAGATGGAAGGCTGAACCTAAGTGTTTTCCCTGCAGGGCAATGTTATTCTATTGGGAAATCATTTGTTGCTGCTAAAGAGGCTATTGGACCTGCAGTTATTGATGAAAGACCTCTCGGTGGACCTCAAATTGTTATTGTGTCGGCTAATCCTCAATTGCTAACTCAAACAGCTGGTGTTAGCTTTCAAAATCCAATTTCAGTAACAGATATGCAGTGTCGGCATGCCGATCGGCAAGTTCAGCATGAATTATTTCCATTTTTGAGTGGAGATTTGATTAATAGGGTCTCTATCATAAAGCTATGCTATTGGGAGGATATTTGTGAGCTATTCACCAAGTTATATAGCTGCAACAAGTTCACATCAGCGGTATTACATAGTTCTTACAGTAATGATCAAGAATTCAGAAGTTCATTACATTCTCAGCTGCACTTCCAGCAATCTTCCAGCATGGATGAGTGATTTTAAAGTCTCAATTCTCTTTCATTCTTGAGGACAAGAATATTTTCAAGGGGAAGGGAATGTTACAAACCGATATTCCGAGGCTTGAGTTCAAATTGGCTTTGGCGGGAAAATCTGTTAGCAATTGGAAATTCTATTAAAAGCTGTTCTGTTTTGGCTCTGTTGCTGCTGCGTTGGTATTATTGTTCTGCTGCTAGCTGCTATGCGTTACTACTGCTGTTACTTGCTGTTGTGGCCCCAAAATGAAGGGTTTAAAAGTTAGTTAGCTAGTTCTAGAGTTTTCTAGATGATTCTAGATATTTCCAAGTTGGTTACTTAGGTGTATTGGTTCAATGACTTGCAATGTGTATAAATAAGAAGATAAAATGTAAATCTGAGATTTTTCAATAAAAGTATCAACAAATTATCTCAATTGAGATCAATATTCTCTCTCTCATCCAACTCTCTCTATTTTCTCATCTCATTTCCCTTCTTTCTCTCATCTAAACTCTAAATCTCTACTTTCTCATCTCAATTTCAATTTTTCCTTATCTCATATTCTCAATCTATTCACATTTTATATTAGTTTACGTTCGTGGTTCAAGCCCAAGCGTAACATAACGCTTCACGGATTGAAAGTTATGCCCATTTCAAGTTATAAGATAAGTTATATAACCACCATGCATGGTATAACCCGCCTCATATTTTATGCATTGTCTTTGACCAAAAATTCAAAAAATTATCATAACTATGTAGAAATCTTCAAAAGCTTCAATTTTAATGTAATTCAATACATAACGCTTCATGAATTAAAAGTTATGCCTGTTTCAAGTTACAAGGTAAGTTATATAACCACTACGTATGGTACACGTCTGCCTCATCTTTTATACATTTGTTTTTATCAAAAATTTAGAAAAATCATCATAACTACGTTGAAATCCTAAAAAAGCTTCATTTTGATATGTAATGCGATCCATAACTCTTCATAGATTTAATGTTATGCCCATTTTAAGTCACAATGTAAGTTATATAACCATTAAGTGCGGTACATGCCCGCCTCATCTTTTATACATTTTCTTTGATCAAAAATTCAAGAAATCATCGTTGTTATATAAAAATCTTTATAAGCTTTATTTTGATAACTGATTTGACTCATAGCTCGTCATAAATTAAAAGTTATGTTTGCTGTAAATCATGGGATTAAGTTTATATGACAACCAACGACCACCATACCAAGAAGGTGTACACCTCGTCTTTTTATCTTTTCTCTGGTAAAAAATATGGGAAACTATCACAATTGTGCAGATTTCTTCAAGAGCTTTGTTTTGATATGTGACTCACTCCATAACTCCTTACGGACAAAACGTTATGTCCGTTTAAAGTTACATAATATTTTATAAATTTAAATAAATAAACACATGCATAAATAAACTTTGCCCGACTTTTGACCATCTCCTTCCAGCTTCCACCATCGGCACCTCCTCCTGGCACCATCCTCATCAACACCCCTAACAACCAGACATCGAACTACACGCCACCACCCTTCAACCCGGCATCACACTACATGCCGTCACCAACCACCAGCCATGTCAGCCACCCACCGGGTCATTACCCGTCGTGTTGCTACCTGCCAGGTCACTTCCCGCAGTGTCATTACCCGCCATGTTTTACTGTTCATGCGTTAGCCACCACTTAGCGCTGCGCATTCGTTATGCTCCACCGGTCACACACAACTCACAATGGCTCTTCAAATTCCAACCTTCATTCCACCATTTCGCACGTCAACTCATGGCCACGCTACAATCAGCATCATGCACCAACCACCACTGGTCACGTCTCCGCCACTACATGCGCCGGTCAGCGCCGTGCTGCGGTGACCCGCCACCGATGATTCTCTCTCCTACCTTAAACCATAATTTGGGTCAATTTTTATTACAATCTTAGTTTAATTCAACCCTAAAAGGGTTAATTTTAATTACAATCTTAGTTTATTTCAATCCTAAGAGGGTTAATTTGGGTCAATTTTTATTACAATCTTAGTTTAATTCAATCCTAATTGAACCCTGCGGTGACCCGCCACCGATGATTCTCTCTCCTACCTTAAACCATAATTTGGGTCAATTTTTATTAAAATCTTAGTTTAATTCAACCCTAAGAGGGTTAATTTTCATTACAATCGTAATTTAATTGAACCGTGAAAGGGTTAGTTCTCATTGCAATCTTAGCTTAAGTCAACTTAAAGGGTTAATTTTTATTATAATCTCAATTCAATTCAACTATATGGGCCAATTTTTAGTAAAATTTAAGTTTAATTCAACCCTAAAAGGGTTAATTTTAGTTACAATCTTAATTTAATTCAACCCTAAAAGGGTTAGTTTTCATTACAATCTTAGTTTAGCTCAACCCTAAAGGGTTAATTTTTATTACAATCTGAATTCAATTCAACCCTAATTTGGGTCAATTTTCATTATAATCTTAGTTTAATTCAACCCTGAAAGGGTTAATTTTCATTAAAATCTCAATTTAATTCAACCTAATTTGGGATAATTTTTATTACAATCTTAGTCCAATTTAACCCTAAATAAGTTAAATTTTAATTACAATCTCAATTCCATTCAATATGCCATGCACCTCCCCTATTTATACCATCAATATCATTCAACATTGCCCATTACAATGATGAACCTCCCCTATTTATACAATCAAGCTCAAGTAAGAATCACAAGAAAATTTCTAGCTATGCCATGCACCTAGACAACTACCAACCGACATATCTCCTTAACACTTCACCTTGACATGACTTAAACTAACACTTGAGCAACCTACTTAACCCAATTACCAATTACGGTTGATCATACTAAAAGGAGTACTAATTTGACTAATCTAATGACTTAAACTACTCTATTACAACCTTGATTACATCCTTGACTCATTAGTATTCAATTCCATATGCCCTATCTTCTAGAATCATGACAATACTCCCCCCTTAAGAGACTCTTGTCCTCAAGAATCTTGCTAGAGAGCATTGTGACTCGAAAGACTCTTATTGATGCTGAAAGCTTCTAAATGCATCCAGAAGAGAGCTAATTGTTGTAGAATATTGCAGTCGAGTGAGCACTTCAGTGTCCTTAGCTGCAGCCATGTGGATAAACAAATTGCAAATATATTCCCAATTGCAAGCTGTCACTAGGAAGTCCTTAGAGTTATTGCTGAAAGTATGGAGTCTCTTGGTGTGCTTGATTCCATAGTGCTCTACTGAATTAGCAGCAGTAATGAAACCAGTTAGCTCTTTCCCAACCTACTTGGATGTCCTAGTAGTCCAAGATTTGGATTGAGGCCTTTCTAATGCCCCAAACACAAGCTTCATCTCACATTCTTGATTAGAGTATTGCCTTTCAAAGACTCTTGCATCAGATATAGGAAGCAAAACACCCGGAGGCCCACCACTGTCATGCCAAATTAACCAAGTTTTGGATGCATTCAACGCAACAGCTTGCCTTCTCTTACTTACAAACAGCCAGTACTCGTGAAAATCAGCAGCAGATACACCTTGCTGTGCATCTGAACCCACTTCCGTGCTCTCCTTGCTTGGCTCAATTGGCATGCCATTAGTCTTCAAAGAAAAATAAGCACCAGCACCACACAATTGAGCCTACCATTTGATCTGACTTTGCATATTTCCCAGCTAAACTTGCATATTGGTTGCACCAAAGAAGTCTCAGCTTTATCCGCTACTGAATTTGATTGTACTGCAGTAAAAACAAGCTGATTTCTTGCTGATTTGGCATCATTACTGATAGAATACTTCCTTCTCTTTGCCAACTTGATTGTCCTTTTGATCCATGAATCAGCCCCAAGTCTATATATTAACCACATCACCATCTTAGGCTGCCTCAATTTCATGTTCTGAACATGTAAAGCTTGTCAAGAACCACTTTTTTGACTTGAGAAGAAGAAAATTTGGAGGTCTTCCCTTGTAGACCAAGATTGGCTAGATCAATGCTCTTAATCTCTTGCTTGTATAGCACTTCTTGCATCTAAAACAAATTGCCAACTTGATCTCAATGTTAGGCTGTAATGTCAGCTTCAGTTGCAACCATCTGATCCTTAGAACTTCAATGTAAACTTGCAATTTCTTAGCTGCAATATTCAATGACAGTAAATCTTGTTCAACAGCTTGCCATGGTACCATTTTATCTTGAGTTGGGGATAAGCTTATTGTGTGGATTAACTTAGCAGCTATTAAATCAAACTTATGGTGATTCTCACAGCCTTGTTTGACGTGAGCTTCCTATTGCAGTGAAGTGACTGCTACAACCTTTAAATAAGCTCCAGGATTGTGTGTTTGCAACCTCTTATCCAACTTAAGTCTAAATGTAACATCTTTAACCTGTTTCAATCTGGCTCCATCACTTTCATACACCTTTTGCCCAATAACTTGCTTGGATTTCTGCTGAGATTGTTGATTAACTCCCAAAGCAACAATAAGCTCCTCCTTTCCTGGATCAAGAGGCCTTAGTTGTACTTGATTGTTACTTTCTTAACCATATTTGTGCTCAACACTAGTGATTCCAAATCAAGCGCACTTGTTTGCAATTTCAGCTGCTGAACAGAATTCCAATCCACCTCTAGCATATTAATCTATAGCAGATCAACCTTCTAAGGCTATAAAATTAATTCTTTGAACTGATCTTGCTTGATGTTAGCATTATACGACATTACAGTTGGAGTAAACTCAGGATTCCTTGCTAGAACAATCATGTTTTGAATTCTCTGACCTTGCGTTTTCAAGGTTTGATGCTGCTCCAATTCCTCATAAACATCAGAGTGTGTTACTGCAAAATCAACCTAATTTGCTGTTGCCTCATTCGAAGCAATGTTTGTCCCTATCAACTTTTGAAAAGTTTGTAACATATTCTAAAAATATTGCTCTAAAATTCCTTGATTCCTAGTGTATGTATCATTAATCTCTTAAAGCAGTTTTGCAACAGCATTTAAATCCATTTCTATCTCAATTCTATGCAAGCAATTCAACTTTCGATGCAAAATCCTAAGTTCATAAGCCTAGCTTGTATGGACATCCAGTGAGATTGAGTGCGACTTCAGCTAAATTTGAAGTATTGAAGCTTGATTCGAGGTAAATTTAGAAAGTTCACTATGGAATCAGCTGAATCGAATGCAAATCCAGCTTGATCAATGCTTTAAGATTCAGCTAAAGTTCAGCTAGAGTGAAGTCCTGAAGCTTGATTCGAGGTTAATTTCAGCAAGTTCAATTTAGATTCAGATGAATAGAATGCAATTTCCAGCTTGAGCGAATCAAAGAATAGCAACTCTGTCCAAGAAATCTATGTACTGAACCTTTGTTCAATGTAAATTCAGCAAATTTGAACAGATTCAGCTAACAAACCGCAGTAACAGCAAGCTTCCAAACCAGAAGTTCAAAGCACTGAAGGTTTGATTGAATGTAATCTGACTAGCAGTACTTGATATCAATTAAACTTGATCAATTGCTAATGCAATCAAATTGAACAAAATGCAATTCAATCGGAAGCAAATTCACAAGCTCTGATACCAATTGTTATGATTCAAGATGATTCTTGGATCATAGCCTAAGATAGAAGAATTTGAGATGAGGAAGAAGTGAAATCAAGATGAGAATTAGAGAGAATATAGATGAGAGAGAGAAAAGATATCAATATCATTCAACATTATCCATTGCAATGATGAACCTCCCCTGTTTATACAATCAAGCTCAAGTAAGAATCACAAGAAAATATCTATCTATGCCATGTACCTAGACAACTACCAAGCGACATATCCCACTAACACTTCACCAAGACATGACTTAAACTAACACTTAAGCAACCTACTTGACCCCAATCACCAATTGCGGTTGATTATACTAAAAGGAGTACTAATTTGACAATCTAATTGCTTAAACTAATCTATTACAACCTTGATTACAACCTTGACTCATTAATATTCAATTCCATATGCCCTATCTTCTAGAGTCATGACACCTCCATGGTAGGATGCGTAGCCATCTGTGTTCGCTCCCACATGCCTATTAAAGTCGCCACCAATCATAACTTGTTCGCTATTGGGTATGCTCTGCATTGTTAAGTCTAAATCCTCCCAGAATCTAGCCTTCTCTTGCTCTGTCTGTCCAATGTGAGGTGCATAGGCACTTATAACATTTAATATCTCCCGACCCAAAACTAACCTGATGCTAATGATCCTATTGCTAGTCCTAGTCACCCCCACTACTTTGTCCTTAAAGAGTCTATCTGCAATAATGTCCACTCCATTCCTTGCTTTTGTGCCCACCCATCTAGTCTCTTGAAGGTAGAGGATGTTGATCTTTCTCTTCATCATCATTTGGGCCACCTCAAAACTCTTCTTCGTTATTGTGCCAACATTTAATATCCCAAATCTTAGGCTCCCCTCCACGGATCGACTGGTGCATTCCTTCTCCAACCCCTTTGAAGATGGCCTCAAGCTTTAAGCTCCAAAATTAGAAGAGTTCATAAACTAAACTGTCAACAGGCACAATTAGACACGCATCACAATAATAGCAACAGCAACAACAATCAATATCACAGAGTTCAAGAAGAAAGGGGAAGTCAAATAAAACCCAACGTCCTTAGCATATAGTCACGAGGAGGAGGAGTCTGACCTAGGGTTGGTCAGCTATTGCTTACCTAGAATTGGCTAGCTGTGAGCCGTGGAGTGAGGCTGTAGTGGCTACGCTGTTGGGTTATGCTCGGGTTTGGGTTAGCTTAGGATTGGAGTTGGTAGGGCTTGGGTTGGCTGTGAAATGTGTTATGGACAGGGGTTTTGTTAGTTTTAAGGTATCTAGTGGTTCGATTAGGGTTAGGGTTCAAGATTAGGGTTAGAGTTAGGGCTAGAGTTTGGGTTTAGGGCGGCGATCAGGGATGGCGGTGCTAGTGGAGGTCGAGGGCGGCTGTGAGGTGGTGGTGGTAGTGATGATGGCCGAGCATCTGGCAGGGGAGAGATGAAGGTGTGAGGGGGGTGGTGGTGGCAGCGTCGATTTGGCTGGCGATACGGTGTCACCATCTTGGTGATGTCGCCAACGAGGAGGTCTAGTGGCGTTAGCAAGGAGGCCGACATGACGTGACATCACGTGAGAGGGGGTGGGGGCTACTCAGCAGCCCGTTGAGGTTGTCAGAGAGAGAGAGAGAGAGAAAATTTTTTAGAGGGGAGACTATTTCTTACTTTTACCAAACAATCAAAGTTCGGAGTTCACAATCTGACACTTACATGTATGCCATGGCAACCCAACCAAACTACACAAAACTCCCCTTCAACAAGGCTGAATTGAGATATCAGAAGAATGAGAACATTTCTCAATAAATATGTTTTCTTGTAAAATCTTTATTAAACATATTTAACACATCACTTTTTCCTCAGCCTCTAAGGTCATACAATATAGCTCCTTGAAAGGCTATGTCGACCCTAGTCATGTGTACACTGCTACCTCAGCATTTATACAAGTCCACAAAGTGCTCCACGTTGGTATGGCCGCACCCATTTTTCCTGCACTTCAGTCTATCACAAGAGATCTAACCTTGTATTTTGCAAATGAATGCTCTCCTCAGGGTGTCGCGCCCACTTACTGTACTGCTAGACCGGTAACGGAGGCCATGAGCATTCATTTAGTAGCTCGCTCCCACTTGATGTTTTGAGTCTTGTGATCTTTTTAGTAATTTTAGCAAATGAACAAAGCATGGAATCCACCTAATTATTCTCTATATGTGTGCAACAATGAGCTAACCAATCTCTCAGTTACTCCATGGGAGAGGGGCATAACCAATTATCAGTAAAATGAGAACTATTCTCAATTGATAAATTACCTAAGCATAATCAGCTCACCTTCTTCCTTGGTCTCTAAGACAGTATCACAATGCTCCTTAGGAGACTAATACAATATCTTAGTCAAGTGTATACCATTACCTAGATATTTGTACAAGTAAACAAGATACCTCACATTAGCGTGATCGCATCTGCTTCCCCGTACCTCTTATCGCAAAGAAGTCTAACCCTATATTCCGCGAACAAACGCCCTCTTTGGGGAGTAGTACCTATCCACTATATTAATAGACTGACAATGGAGACCGTGGGGAAAGAACTCCTAAACCTCGCTCCCACTTGAAATTTTAAATGGCAGATCTTTCTTTTAAATTTAATTATCTCATAATCAATAATTAGAATCATATTTAAACTTTATTTAACCATTAAATGAAATTTTAATCATATTAGGTTTCTTTAATTATTCAACCTATATAATCTAATCTCATTAGATACATTATGAGAATTTTCTGTTCAAATAATTCAACTAATGAAAAAATTCTCCCACTAAATGAAATCAAATATTTCCCCAAGTTACATGGCCTTATTACTTTATTCATATCTTACATGATATTTAAACATTTAAATAATATTGAACAAGTGAACTAAAATTTAACAAATATCATGTTATCAAATAATTTGAATAACAACACTTAAGGCAAAAAGGTTGGAACAATTAAAGATTTTTCTAACTCTTTTAGAAAAGATTATCATATAATCTTAATTAAAATCTCATCCTAATTAGTTACTTATTTATTTGAATTATTTAAATAATACAATTAAAATTTTTGATTTTTATAGAAGGGCACGGGCCGAGTGCTGCCTCCTCTCCTTTTTAATTTAATTTTTTATTTTTAAAATAAATAATTAAGTCATTAAATCTGATCATAATCTCATTAGATCGTAAATCAAACATGTAATCCTATCAAATAGTCTTTGTTTTGGATTATCACAAAATATTCAACAATTGAATATTTCATACCTTGGTTCATAATCTAAATTGTTCAACTCCTTGAATATCTAATGTAATTAGATCCAATTTAGAATTATGCTCCTTGATTGAATCATGACTCATCTAAAATTTTAAACAATTTAAAACTTTAATGACTTGTCAGGTTGGGGGTCCTCAAAAACAGCCATTCATTAGGGTATCACCCTAATGGGGGTAAGGCTGCGCACATCCGACCCCATCCCCCAAGACCCTACTCATGTGGGAGCCCTTTAGGCACTGGGCCTATTGCTGTTGCTGTTGCTGTTGTGAAACTTTAATGAGCTTACAATCGTGTTATTAAACTCTTTAATAATAATCTTCAGGATTACCTTTTTCTTATAATGAACTTTCCAATTTCATATTTTTGTAATTCTATATACTCTAATTTTATCAAACCTGATGCTTTTAATGTCAATCATGAATGTATCAGAGTTGGTACAAATTTTTGGGAACATATTTCAAAAATATTTCCCTAAAGCAGATGCATCGGATAATGAGTTTAAAATTCTCAATTTTAAATCTAAAGCTCCAATCTAATTAAATTATCTAATTAGATGTAGATCTTACTCTAATAGGTTCGTAATATGACAAACGAAAATATTGAATAAAACAAATATAAACATGGTATGTATGATAAACGAAATAAAAGAAAAACAAATTAAATATCTCAAATTTAATTAAACATACTTGAAGCGTGAATTCCAACTCCGTCTTGAAGATTTGAAGTTAAAATTTTTTTTCTGAGACCCCATGGTCTTCTTCGTAATGACCTCTTCTAGCACTGGGAATGTGGGCCCTCAAAAATATTCACTATGAAGATTTCAAAGAGAAATTCCAACTTTTTTATTTTTTTTTAAAAAAACATATTTTTCATAGAATATTTTCAAATTTTTATATTTATAAACTGAAAATCAAAGATCCCTATCTATAGTAGGTCACAGGATAACATTTTAATTAAAATTCCAATGTGGGATAGCTCAAAAAGAGAGAGAGAGAGAGAGAGAGAGAGAGAGAGAGAGGTCGTATAGCTCAAACAAAACACTTCAAGATTTTAATATCCGGCGTAGCCACGTATCAAAAGCCCATTCGCCCAGAGCATTAGGCGCAAATCAGCAACTTGGGCTGCCCAGCGCGCATGTTGAGAGCTGGTTGGAGCATTTTAGGGGGTACAAATCGCCTCGCACCCCTTAATTGCTCCTGCGCTCTAAGCGTGGATCGTGCCCTACCTTCACACACACTCCTTTTTTTTCTTTTTGTAAATTCTCACATGTATAAAATACATCTCATGAATATTATTTGGCAAAATTAATTTATTCATCGTATGAACAAATAATTCATCTCATGCGTTCATTTTAAATATTTTCAAATGATGCCCAAGTTGAGCCTTGCGAAGAGACATCAAAGACAGTATAACTCTCGCTCCAAATGGGTCAAATGTGATTATCATCTAATGATAATAATTAATTACCATTTAGTAAAACTTAATTTCAATAAATAAGTTTTACTATACTCTATAATTAAATATATTCACTCAAGAATTTTTCAAATAACTTTTATTGCGACAATTAGCCTCTCTACAAGATATCTGTGAGCAAAAAAAAACTTTAACTACTATCGTTATTTTTCTCATATCTATCGCCGTAGCTCCTGCCTCGTCTTTCTCAAACAATTCAATAATACATAAATAAATTTTCGTACTAATTCCTAGATTACTTTGTCCAAAAATTCTACAATCTATTCACATATTTGCAAATCCACTAAGCAGACATTTTTATCTTGTTAGAGACTATAGATTCCATATAAAACAATTGTTCCTGCTACACTTCATGCCGTTACCAAACGCACGTAAAATTCAAGTCGACGCACTTTGACTAATCCTTTTAGCACATCAAAGCAAAAAACAATCCATGCACAAGTTCAAACTGTTTCCTGGATTTAGAGTTATCGTCTTACAAATTTAATCATTTTATGTAGCAATTAAGAAACAAATAATTTAGGTGGTCTTGCTCAGTGTTCTGTTCTTATAGACAACACTAACATAATACTTTTGGATCACTATCCACATGACCATAACAAGCCATCTAAAGTATCATATTATAGTCTTATTAGACAAGTTGTTTAAATTCATCACCGACTACGAGCATACTTTGAAAACATATCACTAGTTTGATCTAAGTCTATCTGTGGTTCAATCTCATTGACTATTTAAACCATACATGACATGTTATCTTGGACTTTTTCCATCTCATGTAACATTTTAGAGAACAATCACACGCATGTTTGACTTGTAAAACATAATCAGACAATAAATAAAGAAAATAATTTTATTTATTTAATATTTAAAACCACCTAATTGAATTTTTCAGGACACCAATTCTAACACATACAACTTTCAAGACTCCAATCGGCATGTCTTCCTATCGCATAGTCTTTGGGAAGGCATGCCACTTACCAATAGAGCTTGAGCACCATGCATGTTGGGCCATAAAATAGTGTAATCATGATGTGCACACGATCATGTTGTATCGACAACTTTGTCCTCATGAGTCTAAGGAAATTCACCTTGAGGAACTAGTCTCATGATCGACGTAGTTTAGAAATCTACACCGCGTCTAATTAAAGATGTTAAACTCAGCGCTTTTGAGAGGCAATCCAATTTTCCTTTCATTTAGTAATTTTTTTTCTTTAAAAAAATATAAAAAGAGAGGAGGGGGGGGGGGGGGGGGGCAACAACAACAACAACACAGTCCCAGTGCCTCACGGCTCCCGCAGAAAGCAGGGTCTGGGAGGGGTGGATGTACGCAGCCTTACCCCTTCCGGGCGGAAAGGAAGCTGTTTCCGAGGAATAGGGGGGGACATTTTCTTAAATTTGTTTAACTTAGTGTTTTGGGGTTTTTTTTTTGCAGAACCATCCCCAATCAATCGACCAACAATGGGCGTCACTTTTGGAGCGCCTCACACATTCCAATCCCAATTGAACCGAGGGGTCCTCAATCGATCGGGCGTTCCACCGCAAACAAAAAACCACCCCTTATACCCCCCCGCCCCCCCCCTACCCACGTGGTTCTTTTCTCACCTCTACCCTCACTTTCTTCTTTCTTCCCCCCAAACCCTAACCCTAGAATGCCCAACCACCACCCCCACACCCCCTAGACCCACGCCGGTCAACCCCACCACCACAGGTGTACGCCACCACCACTCTCTCTCCTCTTGACTCCAATCTTCTTCAAGGTATGTGTTTCAACATTTATTCAAACTTTTTACCGGGTTCATCTTTAGAGAGAGGACTTTTTAGGGCTTTTCATGAATTCTTGATTACATGTGTTAGAATGTTGATGATTTAACTCCTTATCATGAACAAAGTTAGGGATTCTTTGAATATGTTCCCATAGAGGTTATTGTGGCCAGATCTAGAGCTTTCACGTCTTTATTTGTTGGATTATTCAATATTTGAGGTTCTTGTGTGAACAATTTAGGATTTTGACTTCAGTTGCTCATAATTAGGTTTTCCTTCAATGTTCACTTGAGTTGTTCATGCTTTAGGGTTAATGGGTTCATTTTTACTAATTTATTTTGACTTAGGTTTTATAGTTCCTTTCATGTTTGTTTATTAGTTTAGTTTCATGTTACAATTTTTACTTTGTTTAAGTTTTAGGGGTAGGTTCTAATTTTACTTTCTCTTGTTTCTATTTTTCTTTTTCTTTTTTTAGTTTTGTTTTATTTTTTTTAATTCATGATATTTATTTTATTTTCTAGACTAGTTTTCATTAACTTTACTTTTTTTCTTTTGGAGTCTCTTCTTTTTCTTTTGTGTTGATTTGATTTTGTTTTTTTCAAATCATGCCTCATGCTCAAAAAAGTCGCCGTGAAGAGGAGAGTAGTAGCTCTTAAACTACAAACCTTAACGCATGCACCAATAGTTGGTGAGACAGTGTTTGGTGATGATTTGCAGCAGAAACCTAATGGTGCTTGGGCCATTATGTTTTGTATAGATATGGATCTTGCTTATCTGGTAGGGAGATTGAGGGTGAACCTATTTTTCCCTCATTAGTGTCGTAATTTTATTCATCATTCACTTCCACCATGATGGTGAGAACCCCTCATGCGAGGTCACTATCCGTTGAAAACATGTCACTTTTTATCACCATGACGTTGCTGAGGCTATTGGTGCCCCGCTTGTTTTCAAAAGTACTACTTGGTCTCCACCACACCCCCTCCCCCCCCCCCGGCGCAAAAACCCACCAAACACCATGACCATCATCACTCAGATGTTGCCAAGCCTAGAGTCGCCACCACTATCCGGTCTGCTCTTCCAGTACATATGTAGGTCATGGACTCCACCGTAAAGTCCAACTTGTGGCCTGCAGGCCATGTACAGCAGCTAACGGAGGCCGTTCTCCAACTTCTTTGAAAGTTCTACTCGGGTACTTGGGTTCATGTCAGGGCAGGTTTCCTTGAGAGCTTTGCTGCCATTCGCTCTCGACTTACTTGCTTTGCTATTGGGGGTGGTGCTTTGGTCTTTCTGCATCTCATTAAGAGACTCTACAGTGAGCTTAGGTTTGGATTCCAACCGTACCAAACAAGAATTGTGCCCCACTTCAAACCTACATTACCCTCCAGTTCAAGAAATCCTATCCACAACTCACCCTAACTCGAGCACCAGAGGAGGGTACCAGACATTTTGGACCATCTTGATCATATAGAGTTTAAGGTGGATGAACTTTGGAGATGGCAAACCGGTGACTCTCCACCCACTTTCCCCTTCCCTGATTTCTTTTGTTTCTCTTGTACTAAAAACTTGTCTTGTACACATTTCTAATTTTATTAACAAGTTTGTTTAGTAGTTTGTTTTCTATGTCTTATTTTGTAGCTTGCTATTTCTTACTTTCTTCCTAGAATTACCAACCATGCGTAGCTGAATGTGTTAACTCCTTAGCACATATATCTTAGTTCATCTCTTTTCTTTCCTTGCTTATATTTACTTCTGTTTGATTTGCATTAAGGACAATGCATGGTTTGGGTTTTGGAATGGCATGTAAAGTTTGAACTTTTGTTTGTTCTTTTAGCATAGTTTTGCTTAAATTAGCTAAGTTTTTTGCATGGATAGGCAAACAATTATTGTGATTTATATTGAAGTTCAAATTTGAGATGGATGCTAAGACTATTAGAATGTATATGTAATGAAATTATTCCTAAATATGACTGTTAAATTTGTTGCTTTTGTCTTTTAACTAGTCAGAGAGATTATTACATTTCACCTTTAATCTTATGACACATCCTACATTTTAAGTTGTAACAGTGGAAATAATTTTTGGATTTTGAATCTAGTATTTACTCTTAACGATGTTGAAATCCAATAGTTTATCTCTTTATCTTGAGTAATTCTATTCAAAAAAAAAAAGGAAAAAAATGAGGTACCCATAACTTCTTGGTTGTTGTAGCCCTTGCATCTCAAATAAGTAATTCCGTACAGGTGTCTTAACACCTGGCACCTTGAGCCAACTGGGTCGGGAGTTGCCGGTTGAAAGCTTGGGCCACAAGGAAAACTTAAGAGTAATCAACTTCTTTAAGTCATTTGAATAAGCACCAATGCCAAATGTGAATGAAATATTTTTAAGGTATGTGCTAGTAACAGCTTAGGTTGTGAATTTCGACTCGAGTCATTAGTTTTGTGGATTGCTCTTCACTCAGTGCCTTAAGCCACTTGGATCGGGAGTCCCCAACAAAAAACTCACTACATGGGTCCTAGGGAGACACACCTGACCATGACTTACTTAAAAAAGAAGAAGAAGAAAACAAGAGAGAAAAGAGAACACTTGAGATTTGTTTATTGACAAGGGGTCATTTGCTAGGATAACTACAACAACAACAACAATCACAATCCCTTTGCCTCGATGGCTCCCTCTTTCGCAGGGTCTGGGAGGGGTAGGATGTACGTAGCCTTACCCCATCAGGGTGAGGCCCTGATGAGAGACTGTTTCCGAGGACCCCCAACCTGATATTTGAAATTTGCTAGGATAAATAATTCCTTTAATTATTCTCTCTATTCGTCTTAATATGGAAGATTTGGAATAAGGAGAAGGCGGGAGAAGTTTCAGGCTTACTCACTAGTAAAAAGAATTGAATTATGAAAACTTTAGTTGGGATCATTGTAATAGTAACATTACATAAAGATTCTCCACTTTCAGGTACACTTTCAAATATGTCCAGAAATATTTTTCATAAGTAATTCTTACCATTACATGATTAAATGTTTCCATCTATAGCTACATTTAGGGTGATAAGATAGGTTATCCCTTTAAACTAGTTTATTACTTTAAGTCTTAATTTAAATATTAACCTAGGCTTAGGGAAATCATTGCTATAAGCAGAATATAATGATGGGATATGAGATAAGCTACCATAAATTCATTCCCTGAACTATCCTTAATTGAATTGAAACCCTTTCATATTGTTTTCATTGCTTTATTTTCGGTAATCATTTGACACCCAACAAAAACCCATTCTAAATCACTCTTTAATGACTGAATCTAGTTTAATATTGATTCCCTAAGGATACGACACCCATATACCTGACTAAGCTATGGCGATCTCATACGCTTGCGAGTAAGTGGTTTTAAATCACTCTTTAAAACTCGTTCAGGGTTAATTCTCGTTACAATTCCAGTTTAATTCAACACAAAATTGGTTGATTTCCGTCACAATTTTAGTTTAGATCAACTCTAATAGAATCAATTTTTGTTACAATCTATTCAATTCAGCCATAAATGGGTTAATTTTCGTCACAATCTTAATTTAGTTCTACTCTAATTGAATCACATTTGTTTACAAGCTCTATTCAATTCAACCTAAAATGGGTTAATTTCCGTCACAATCTTAGTTTAGTTCAACCCTTGTTGAGCCAATTTTCGTCACAATCTCAGTCTAATTTAACCCTGATTGGACCAGTTTTCGTCATAATCTTAGTTTAGTTTAACCTTGGCTGAGCAAATTTTCATTACAATCTCAGGTTAATTAAATCCCAATTTGGTCAATTTTCATTACAATCCTATGGTTGACCTTGGGCTATAATCTCAATTCAAGTAAACCTTGTTTTAATTCAGTCATTGTTGTAATTCATGTTGAATCGATTCCCAAGCAATTAAGTTATTAAGTATATTTTTCTTACATTTCATTCTCATTAAATTAAATCCTGATTGAATCAACTTTTATCGACTTGCTCACGTAGCAAACGAACTCATTCATCCTACTGGTTCTAGCTTTGCCCTATTTGCCCATGAATGTGCTTTGCTATAATTTCTTATGTTTTTTTATAATCTCACCTTAATCTCCTTTGTATTCCTATCAAAATTAAGGTTCTTTCAATTTCAACACTACTAGACAGTTTATAGGCATATTCAGCTATCTGCTTTTCATCTCAAGGGCCTCAGTCAGTACAAGTGACTAAATTCCTATATGCACTAATGAAAATGAACAAAATATTGGTTTCATTCTTTTGATGTCATATGAATTAAAATTCATTGAGTAATGCCCTCTACTATAAATTACAGCTTCTTTCTATATGTCATCTCAGTTAGTCATTTCCATTAAATAATTATACGAACATCATGTACAAGTTGTGAAAATGTTCACATTGCCTGCATCTCATAAGTGTCGGATGTATTACAATCTTGGCCATTTTGCTATGGTTTGTTCAATTTTATCTTACATGCCTCCTAAGTTAATGGACACCCCAGTATTGGTCTTATAATTATGTTTGAGCATTTTATGTTTTTAGTTACCAAGAGTATGAAAGACAAACTGATTATCGTGCAAAAGCATGTTTTGGTGATCCATTTGATCTTCTCACCATTTTTACTCCCCCATTACTACTTCTAATTGATGGGTGAATGAGATTCCAATGACACATTTAAAGAATATGTTTGATTTATAAATGGGATATGCTATAGAGGAGTAAGCTATCCATTTAGCACAGTAGCCGATGAGCACAAACAAACTTTTCCTAAGGTATTATATAGATCCCAAATGTCAGCCATACTAGGTGACTATTGGCTTGCAAATGACATGTATGTAGGAAGGATCATTGAGGAGTGAAAGTGCTACTTGCTTTGTTGTATGACAGATAGGCAAACGTACTTGGTTTTCACCCTTTTGGTCATTTATGAAGATGCCAAATGTAACTATCTTTATTTTTACTTAGTAATACGGTGTGCTTATGAAGTCTAAATATCCTTGTCTATACGAGATTTTGCCCCTTAATATTGGGATTCAAAGCATGATCATTATATGAAATTCCCCCTTCATCCCAACTAAAATCATTTAACATGAACTTTTAACACAAACAGTATAAGACATCTGATGCAATGATTATCATTTTTTTCAATGTAATCCCCTTAGAATACTTAGACTTCTTATTAAATCCAAACCTCAAATGGCTTTCTTCCTCAAATGAATAAAAACCCTTGTAAATTAGCTTGGCAACATATGTGCTTCCCGCAACTACTTCCTTAGGAGTTTGATTTGAAGTAGAATCAATGCGAAGATTGACTAAATTGACATTGTAACAATTATTGATTTACTTGAGGTCAAAATGACTTAAGATGGAATGCTATAATTCTATCGGTTAACCTGAAACAAAAGAAGTCCAAGAACTTTGTACTGACGTGTAGAAAACTTTATAACTCCTTTTCAATCAAAAAAGCGTGCCTATTACAACTTATAATCATGTTCTTTTCATACCAGTAAGATCATTCCATTCATAATTGATCCCATCACTTCATAAATCTTTCACCTGCCTATATATCCACAAAACAGCTCTCGTAACAAATAATTCATAAAAATCATTCTCGGGACGTTATAATGCCCCTAAAATTCTAACTATCAACTATATGACGGTACATCTACTACTCTGTTACCAAACATTAGGAATACTATCTAATTTGAATTATGAAATTTCACCACACTCAACTAGCTTTATAAGTTGCGTAATACCATTATCCCTCAAAGTCAATGACTCTATAGTATCTTTTAGGGACCATTTTTAGATGTAGAATTCAATTGACCCAAGCTAAGTAAAACATAGGACCAACAATAGCTTTAAGGTAAAAACTAGTCTATAAATGGTTAGAGTTAAGACTTAGTTCACAATTATAGGTCAGTCGGTTCCATATCTTAGGTGGTGCGAATCATTATAAGACTGGTGGACTTTGCCTTAGTCATTTTCTTGTCCCAGTGGCACGAATCATTATAGGATTAGGGAATTTTGCCTCAGTCATTTCCTCATCTTGGTGGCGCGAATCATTGTAGGATTGTGGAGCTTCGCCTCAGTCATTTCCTTATCCTGGTGGCCCAAATCATTTTAGGATTAGGAGACTTTGCCTCAGCCATTTCCTTATCCTAGTGGCACGAATCATTATAGGACTGAGGACTTTGCCTTAGTCATTTCCTTATACTTATGGCGTGAATCATTGTAGGATTGAGGAACTTCGCCCTAGTCATTTCCTTATCCTGGTGGAGCAAATCATTTTAATGGTGGAGCAAATCATTTTAGAATTAGGGGACTTCGCCACAGTCATTTCCTTATCCTAGTGGCGAGAATCATTTTAGAATTAGGTGACGTCACCTCAGTCATTTCCTTATCCTAGTGGCGCGAATCATTGTACGACTGGGGTACTTCGCCTTAGTCATTTCCTTATCCTGGTGGCACGAATCATTGTAGGATTGGGGAACTTCGCCGCAATAATTTCCATATTCCGGTTGCACGAATCATTTTAGTATTGGGAACTTCATCTCAGTCATTTCCTTATCCTAGTGGCGCGAATCATTGTAGGACTGGGGAGGCCTTAATCATTTCCTTATTCTAGAGGCATGAATCGGTCTAGGACTGGGGAATTCTTCCTCAATCATTTCCTTATCTTAATGGTGCGAATCATTTTAGGATTTGGGGACTTCGCCTCAATCATTTCTTTATCCTAGTGGTGCGAATCATTATAGGACTGGGGGACTTTGCCTTAGTCATTTCCTTATACGGGTCACACGAATCATTATAGGGCTGGGGGACTTTGCCTCAGTCATTTCCTTAAGGGACTTCGCCTCAGTCATTTCCTTATGCTAGTGGCGCGATTCATTATGGGACTAGGGAACTTCGCCCCAATCATTTCCTTATCCTAGTGGTGCAAATCATTGTAGGACTAGGGGACTTCGCCTTAGTCATTTCCTTATCCTAATGGAGTGAATCATTGTAGGACTGGGGGATTTCGGCTCAATCATTTCCTTATCCTAGTGGTGCAAATCATTTTAGGATAAGGGGACTTCGCCTTAGTCATTTCCTTGTCCTAGTCGTACAAATCATTTTAGGATTATGGGACTTCGCCTTAGTCATTTCGTTATCCTAGTGGCGTGAATCATTGTAGGACAGAGGAACTTTGCCTGAGTCATTTCCTTATTTAGTGGTGCAAATCATTGTTGGACTTGGGAACTTCGCCTCAGTCATTTCCTTATCCTTATGGCCCGAATCGTTTTAGGATTACGAGACTTCGTCTCAGTCATTTCCTTATTCTAGTGGCACGAATCATTATAGGACTGGGAGACTTCGCCTTAGTCATTTCCTTATCTTAGTGGCACGAATCATTGTAGGACTGGGAACTTCGTCTTAGTCATTTCCTTATCCTAGTGGCGCAAATCATTGGGACTTCGTCTCAATCATTTCCTTATCTTGGTGGCGCGAATCACTGCAGGATTGGGGGGACTTTGCCTTAGTCATTTCCTTATCCTAGTGGGATGAATTACTGTAGGACTAGGGGACTTTGCTGTCACAACCTCACGGTTGGGACGGGAAGAGAGAGGTTAGACGAGAGAAAGAAAGATAGAGAATAGAGATGAGAAAAGAAAAATGTGTTTGAATTATCATTGAATGCCTTTCCAATAACAAGAATTTGCCTTTTATACTCAAGGCTGAAAGAATGCTTAAAAACATCTATACATGTGAATATCCTCTAACTAAATCAAGAAGGTTCTAGAATCTAAGTCAGATGACCCAACAGAACGGGCGGAGCAGCTAACGGGTCCAGGCTGTGACGCGGGTGCAGATGATAGCTTGGTTCGCAAAGTGGTAATGAACTGGGTTGCCTGTGACACAGTCCTGACTGACAGACATGGAGCGGCAGGTCCCCTGACTATGACACTAGGGAATCTCATAGGCACGGGCCTTGACGCGAAACTAGCAATGTCACAGCATTAGTTAATGCATGAGCGTGACAATGCCACCGCCCCCCCCCCCCCCCCCCCCCCCCCCCTCTTCAAGCAATCCTTGTCCTCAAGGATTAAATTCGGGAAATTGAGCTTTAATTAAAGCCCAGTCTTCCCACGTCGTAGTGACCGCAGGCATGTTGACCCACTGAATTAGGACCTACGTAACGGCCCTGTTGTCACGCACTACCGAGCGCTGCTTGAGCACTGCCTCGGGCCTGACCTCAAGTTGGCCTTCAGTGTCAAAGTCTGGCAACTCCAAACTGTATGTCAAGTTGTCCCCCAATTTCTTCTTTATTCTTGACGCATGGAACATGGGGTGCACCATGGAGCCCTCTAGCAGCTCTAGTTTGTAGGCTACCTCACCTATCCTTTCCACCACTCGGTAGGGTCCATAGTAGCACGCAGCCAACTTAAAGTTTCTCCTTGTTGCCACAGAGATCTGTCTATACGGTTGGAGCTTCAAATATACCATGTCATCAACTTCAAAAGTCCCTTCAGTCCTATGCAAGTCAGCCTATGACTTATACCAGTGCTGTGCTTTCTTTAGGTTCTCCTTCAACAAATTTACCATAACTTGACATTCATTCACCAGATCTTCCACTGCTACTGAATGTGTCGTCACGGGACAGGCCACTAACAGTGTGCACGATTCGTAACTATACAGAGCATGGAAGGGTGTAGTCGTCAGTGCGGTGTGGTAATTGGTGTTGTACCACTGCTCAACCATGGGTAGCCATTATGCCCAGATGTTGGGTCTTTGAAGTGCCATGACACGGAGGTAGTTCTCTAGGCATCGGTTCACATGCTCGGTTTGCCCATCCGACTGCGGATGGTAAGCACTGCTCATGTTTAGTCCCACCCTGACTAGGCGAAACAATTCTTTCCAAAATAGGCTCTGAAAAACCCCATCTCCATCGGACACTATGTTCTTTGGAAAATCGTGTAATCTATAGATGTTGTTAAGGAATACTTGTGCAACCTTGCAGCACTATATGGGTGTGTCAGGGTCATGAAATGCGGGTACTTTGTAAATCTATCAACCACTACCACAATCTTGTCTTTCCCCAAGGAACGGGGCAACACCTCGATGAAGTCCAGGGTGATACTCTCCCACGCTTGCTCAGGCACGGGAAGCGGCTGAAGCAACCCTGGATAGGACACATGCTCCCCCTTGACACACTGTCATGTATCACAGTTCTCCACCCAAGTGCGCACTTCTTATCCCATGTTCAGCCAGTAAAACAATCTCTTTGCATGCATGTAAGTACCATGCACACTCGAATGCCCCCTATAGGAGAGTCATGCAATGCTTGTAGGAGTTTTCCCTGTAGGTCCGTGCCACTGCCCACGTACAGCCTGCCTTTATAGCGCACCAACCCATCTTTGTATGCATATGGGCTCTTGCCCTCCGAGTCAATCACAAGTAGTGTTGGTAACTCCTCAACCTGAGCATCCCCTTTGTAGCTCTCGGTGATCTCTAACATCCACCTCGATACCACGGTTGTCATTGCATATATAGCTCCCACACTACTTGGCTCATTAGGCGCTAGTGCTGCACCCTCATACTCAACCCCTGACTGGTCCTCATCTCGCCTAAACAAGGCATCTGCCACCCTATTTTCTACACCCTTCCTATAGAGGATGCTATAGCTCAAACCTAAAAGTTTTGTCAACCCTATTTGTTGAAGGTGTGTGGTGACCCACTGTTCCAGCAGATGCCTCAGGCTCGCGTGGTCTTTCTTGATGACAAAGTAATTGTCCAATAGGTAATGCCTCCATTTTTCCAAGGCCATGATCACAGCCATCAATTCCTTCTCATACACCAAGAGGCACAGGTGGCGCTGACACAGTGCCTTGCTCAGGTACACGAGGGGCCTTCCTTCTTGCACTAACATAGCACCAATGCCCACTGCACATGCGTCCATTTCCAGAATGAAGGGTTTGTTAAAATTCGGCAGTGCCAACACTGGCATGGTGATCATAGCACTCTTAAGTGCCTCGAACGCGAGCTACGCTTCCTGACTCCAATGGAATTCCCCCTTTTGAGGAGGTTTCTGAGCAGCTTGCTCAAGACTCTGTATCCCTTCATGAATTTTCAGTAGTACCCAGTTAATCTGAGAAATCCTCTCAACCCCTTCACATTCTTTGGTACCAGCCAATCACACATGGCTTCAATCTTTCCCGAACCCGTGGACACCCCTTCCTTGGATATGACATGCCCAAGGAATTCCACTTTCCTTTGACCAAAAGCGCACTTACTATGCTTCACATACAAGCAATGCACACGAATCGCTTTCAGGACCTCCTCTAAGCGTGCCACATTTGATGTCACCGATGCGCTATACACCAAAACGTCATAAAAAAACACTAATACATATTTGCGTAGAAATTGTGAGAATACCTCATTCATTAATGCCTGGAACGTGGCTGGCGTGTTGGTCAACCTGAATGGCATGACCTTGAATTCGTAGTGCCCCTGGTGCGTCCGAAATGCTATCTTGTGCCTGTCCTCAGTGCAGACACAGATCTGATGGTACCCCGGCCCTTAAGTCAATTTTGGAGAATACACTTGTGCCCTTTCAACTCATCCAGCAAATCATCTATCACTGGAATGGGAAACTTGATTTTCATGGTTATACTATTCAGCTAATGATAATCCACGCAAAAACGATATGTCCTATCTTTCTTGTGCACAAGGAGAACCGAAGAAGCAAAAGGACTCTTGCTTCGCTGAATTATTGAGGAGGACAACATTTCTCTAATTTGCCTCTCTATCTCGTTCTTTTGGCTATGGGGGTACCGGTAGGGCCTGATATTGGCAGGCTTGGCTTCGGGCAGCATTGGGATGCTATGGTCCTGCGTGCGCCGAGGAGGCAATGCGCATGGGGGGTCAAACACGTCCCCATAGGCGCGCAGCAAGCGCGCTATGTCAGGATGCATCTTGTCTTCCTCAAGCACCGTAGCGGTGGCCATGAACAAATGGCCCACCACAATTCCCATCTTCTCCTTGAGAAAGTTCTTTATGCCCTTCTCCAACATTGATTGCAAGGTGGCCTACTCTGATGTTCCTTACAACTGCACCACTTTCCCTTCTTTATGGCAAGAGAATTTGAGACTTGTGAAATCGATGGTGAGTAGTCCTTAGCGTTGGAGCCAATCCACTCCCAATACAATATCACTGCCCCACAGCTCATAAACTCTTAAGTCATCTATAAATGTTGCCCCTTGCACTTTCCACCTGAGGCGTGGACATTTTTGGTAACTCATAAGGCTCTCCCCATTAGCCACAGTCACAGTCATCACCAGCGTGGGAACCATCTCCAACCTTAGTTCTTGGACAATATTCGCGTCCAAGAAGCTATTTGTGCTTCCACTATCTATTAGGATAGTAACATTCCTCTTCTTTATCATTCCCTTCAATCGAAAGGTGTTATGTGTAATACGCGCGGATAAGGTGTTGAGGGAAATCTCCATGGCTTCTTCCTCTTCTTCTTAAACAATTTCTTCCTCCATGTCTTCTAACTCCTCTTCCCCTTCTTGTCCTTCCATGCTATGCAATTGTTTCGGTTTACGCACGTGACCTAGGAAATATCACTTATGGCACCTATAGCACTGTCCCGCCTCGCGTATGGGTTGAAAAGACCCGGTAGAGCCAGTCTTGGACACCACAATGCCCGATCGGGAACTTCGTGACTGGGAGCTACCCTAACTCACTGTGAAGGACCCGGCACGGTAAGAGGACCCCGACTTGGCCCACAACGGTGGTTTGTATGAATTACTTTTGGCCCTCGTTGCATTACGAATCTCCTCAACAATAATATCCAGGAGCTTGGCCTGTTCATAGGCTATACTCAGTTCTTGGGGCCATGCTGACTTCACCGAAGCCTATATGGCAAGTTTCAACCCACTTAAGAAACTCGAGATGAAGAAGGCTTCACTTAGGTTAGGATGATGGATTAACATCCAACTCTTTAAGTCTTCAAACTGAATCACATAATCTTCCACGGACCTCTTTTGTGATAATTCGTGAAATTCCTCCCTAATATCTTGGACAAATCTATCTTCAAATCTTTTGCATAACTCTTTTACAAAGAACTGCCATGACAAATGTGCGTGCTGCAACTCCAAGCCGTGATACCAAGTGTCACCATATTCATGCATATGGTTTGAAGCAATGTCTACCCACTCATCTGGAGGGAGGTTATACCAATGAAAGAACTTCAATCACTTCCTGATCTAGGCTTAAGGATTCTTACCATCAAATCACTGGAAGTCCAACTTCGAGTTGTGATTCGGGTTCCACGAATGTGTCCCACTTCCAGGTCTGCTACAATCCCCATCCTCAGCGTATCTTGTGCTGAACCTTGACCCATTTCTGGGCTCCGGTACTCGGGTAGGGGTAGGAATCACTTAGGAATGACAATTGAACCCGAACCTATTGGATATCCGTCCAACGCGATCCATTTATGATGGATTTGGATGTAAAAAATGAATTTTAAAGGGATTTGGATTTGGATGTTACAAAATGGGTTTTGGGTCGGGTTGGATTTGGATGACAATAAATCCAACCCAAACTCGACCCAAATCCGACCCGAAATTATGTTTAGTGTAGTATAAATTTTCAAAGTTACTGAATTTTGAGTATTTAACATGTCAAACTAGATATTGTTTTTTTAGTGTGCCAACATTTAGAGCTTGTTTTGATACAACGGTATTCTTCATGAAAATCACGATGTGATAAATTCATATGTAAAGATTATTCATCAAAGAGGTTTTTGAATGATTATCTAATATTAAATCTTTATCATTAGTACTAGTATTACAATACATACTAAATAAAAAAGGAAAATTGTGTAACAATTTGTCCAAATATTGACTTTTGTGGTACATTTATTGTATTATTATTGTTATACATATTAATATTTAATGGGTTATAGATTTGGGTTGGATATCCATTCCACCTGATGGATTTGGATATTGATTGAAATTTTATGGAATAAATGGGCCTTTTCCGGATTTGGGTTGGGTTGGGTTTTTTCTGAGTTGGATCAGGATGAAGGCGAACCTGACCCGAACCCGACCCATTGCCATACCATAGTTTCACCTACACTGGGGCCTCCGGTATGGGTTCAGGCACGATCTCAGGATGTTTTTCTTGGCTTCGCAACATATTATTCATGAGCTCCATCAAATATTTCCATGGAGGATCTCAATTCCTTGTATTCAGTTCGTACTTCAGCATTCACTCAGTTCTGCCCTTCCATCTCCTTCTCCCTATCACGAGCCACTACATCAAGCCTTCTTTCAATGGCTACGAATCGTTCATGGGTTCCAGAGGTTTCTTCGGATGATGACATGGTAGCCGAAGATTGGGTATTCTTTCCTTTGGCCAGTTTCTTGATCGAAAATGGCTCTTATACCACTTTGTCACAACCTCACGGTTGGGACGGGAAGAGAGAGGTTAGATGAGAGAAAGAAAGATAGAGAATAGAGATGAGAAAATAAAAATGTGTTTGAATTATCATTAAATACCTTTCCAATTACAAGAATTTGCCTTTTATACTCAAGGCTAAAAGAATGCTAAAAAATATATGTACATGTGAATATCCTCTAGCTAAATCAAGAAGGTTCTAGAATCTAAGCCAAACGGCCCAACAGAACGGGCGGAGCAGCTACCGGGTCCAGGCTATGATGCGGGCACAGATGACAGCTTGGTTTGCAAACTGGCAGCGAACTGGGTTGCCTGTGACATGTTCCTGGCTCACAGACACGAAGCAACAGCGTCCCCCAACTGTGACACTGGGGAATCTCATAGGCACGGGCCTTGACACGGAACTGGCAATGTCACAGCCATGGTGAATGCATGCGCGTGACATTTTCCTTAGTCATTTCTTTATCTTGATGGCCCGAATCATTGTAGGACTGGGGGACTTCACCTCAGTCATTTCTTTATCTTGGTAGCATGAGTCATTTTAGGAATAGGGGACTTCACCTTAGTCATTTCCTTATCCTGGTAGTGCAAATCATTTTAGGACTAGAGAATTTCACTCACAATCAGGTCACGTCGTATGACATTATGGCACATTGACAAGACTTCGTTACATGTCACAAGTTGAAGATTGAACTTTAATTAGAAAATTTAGTCACTTATTGTGACTTGATAGAACATTCTAACTAGAAAATCCATTGTGAACCATGCATGTCACTGCAATTGAGCAACTCACATTTTAACCAACCTTCTGCTAGCTAAGTACCATTATCAGTCAACAACTTGGAACGGGGTAGGATGTCGCTTTTATTCGCTTAACTCTGAGCACCTATAAACCACCATTATAATCGCATACGCAATGGCCAAATGCTATGTTTGGCAACTACATCTCATGCTTGTACTCCTTGTTGTTCTTGTTCATTTATCCACAAAACCAAATTACGTAAGGGAACATGATAATACCTTCCCTCACTAAATCTTTCAATTCTTCCCCTTCTCCTAGACACTCAATACTTAAGAAATGATAATTAAAAATTGATATAAGGGTATGCGCTGAAAAAGGTCAACGTGATTTTGATACACTATGACTCTACAGACCGAAGGTTTCGGAAAATAAGGATTTCGAGCTAAATCTTTATTAACTTACTTCAAGGAGCTAAGCGTCACATACATTCTCTTGTAACATATAACCGATAACTCTGAGCCTCTAAAACGACTTCTCGACAATCACAAAGCATGCTTGACATGAAAATTGGTATAGAAAATACTTCCTCGAACATCTCAAAAATAGTAAAGGTAGCCATAGGGACCCTACCCAAGATAAAGAATCACAGGCTAGTGACATATGAGCATAAGTGATAACTCAATAGTAAAAACCCTTCAAAAGGCAGCAATCTGAATAGATAACTATAAGAAAGAACTAGTTCAATACCCGCAATAACTTATTCCTAGGTAGTCTTGAACTTTCTTACAAATAGTTTGGAACTCTTTTCGTAACCCACTCAATCTAGCAATAATTGCTTTTGTCGAGGTAATATATGACAAAAGATAACTTAACCCTGAAAACCAACCCGCAAACTCAAAACAAGAACAAGAAGAGTAATATGTATTGAAAAACATTTACACCTTGACAATGACATCCTTAGATGCTTTTATCCTAGTACATTTCAAATTCATCTTGTTGAGCCTTTGATATATGGAGTCAATATAAGTTAAGCAATGCAAATCTATCAAAGGCTCGTCATTGTTAAATCACGCATCACGTATAAGTGCTTTTCATTCAGGCCTTAACAAGCGTTGAGGCATGAATTGCATAATGGAGTATTACTCGTTTATGCAGTGCCACTGATAACTATTCATGCAATTATGTATTTATAATCACTCAATAAAAGTCACACAATGCTCACCAGTTCAATGTCAGGAACCAAAAAATATTAGCTATAGACATCTTTTAAAGATGGTGATCACAAGTTCGGTTTATTATGTTTCTTGTCCAATATATAATCTACGGCCTTCAAAATGTGTTACTTCCGGCAACTCGTCTTTGCTTCGATATATGTCCTCGACATACTCATCACCAAACAAGTTATCAATTCGTTTGATATAGTTTATTACCCCGATTATGCTTACTACCTTAACTTTATTCAGGTATTTTACTAATGACATCCAACAACTATCTAGATACATACTTAGCACCATGGTCTGCCCTAGAACAATCATCCACTCATCACCATGGTCCACCTTGGTGCAATCACCCACAACGGGTGCAATACTCATCACCATGGTCCGCCCTAGTGCAGTCACCCACAATGGGTGCAATACTCATCACTATGGTCCTCCCTGGTGCAATCACCCGCAAAGATTGCAATATTACTCGCCATGGTCCGTCCTGGTGCAACCACCATGGTCTGCCCTGGTGCAACCACCAGCAACGGATACAATACTCACTCTCACATAACATCGTTAAGATACTCGCCAATTACTACACAAACTAAAACTACTCTATTCAATAGATAATGAGCTAAACGCCCTATTATAATTCATGTTAGGCTAAACACCCTGTTAAGGTTCATGATAAGTTACGCACCCAGTTACGAGCCATAATGACTTAAACACCCTATTAATTGTCAAATACCCTATTGCACATCTTGTTTAGATCATGCACTCTATTAACATTCGAGTAAATTTCATAATACACATGAATAACAACTATGAAGGGCCAAAATAGAATGCTGAATACCTCCATCACTTGGCTAAACATGGTGCAATAGCAAACTATGGTTAAAGATCGATGTGTAATATACTCCATCACTAAACTCGGAATAACCGAAGTTCACCCATAGAGTAGGGGGACTATATATTTATAATATAGGGGGTGTCTTGTTAGGTGAGACATTTATACGGATCAGCTAGTGATAAAAGGATTGAAGGGTATACCTATTTTGAGTTATACACCCTGTGCCTACTTGCCCGACACTATAAATACAATGAGTAAGTAATTACTATATATAATCAGGTAATAATAAACTGGACTTAAATTAGAAAATCGGACCCGAAAGTGCCTAATAAATCGACTATCCCGAAAGCCGCCACGTGTCACACGATGGTACATGGCAGAAAATAGAGATGCCTACCCCAATTTCTTAATGGGGTGAACGTGTAGAAAAGGAAAGAGGGATGGATAAGGACAAAGGGATTATAAAACGAGAAGCATGATAGAAGGAGGGGGCATGTTCATCCAGGTAAGATTATTTACAGACCTCCTTCATTCCTCACTTCATCTTTGGAGTAATAATTGTTCAAACTTCCTCCTCCCCTTAAGCTAAGTATACTATGTTTATTTTATCTAAGGCTTTCTAATTACCCGCCTTTATTACTATTTTATGAGATCAATACTGACTTGAGCGTTGGAAGGGTAGCTAGAGCTTGAGTTCAGCTCATCCTAATGAATCCTACCTCATACAGAACTCCAAAATAATGTATAAGCACACTGACTCTAAACATCATAAACAAAACCAATCTTTTTTAATAAGGTCAGCAAGATGCTAGACCAACTACACACAATTAGTAAAGCCTAGCAATTCATGAAAGATTAATCTATGCATAGACGAGTAGTTGTCGACTTTATCACCCTTCGAAGCTAAAGTAGTTGTCGACTTTATCACCCTTCGAAGCTAAGTGCACAGTTGCAACCATATCTGTTGTTTCATTGCCTCCCTCCACGAATTGCTGGGGTGAGTCCAAAATATCTTCAATTTTATTTCTAATCTGCCAAGAACATTGAAATTTCTTTCTTATGGTCAAAATGATAGTAAGGTTGTCCCCTTGTATATGCAAGTGGTAATGCCAAGGTTAAGATATCTCTTAATGCCTTCCTTAGCTGCCAGGCCTTCGCTACCAATACTTTCATAGTCAAATCCAAGATGCTTACCTTACTGTTTCGAACTATAAACCCTAACGGCACACGGCCAGTACTTCTGGCACCATCAAAATTAAGTTTCACCTAGCCCCTCTTTGGAGGGGCCACCATCTTGCTCCGCCATTAATTTAGTCACCTTCACAATCCTATGGTAGAGCCTTACATTGTCCACTCTTGCTTTCCTAAACCATCCACCTGAGTGAACGCCTTACTAGGGCTAGACATCCTACCCTTAAAAACCAACTCGTTCTTATTTTTCCATAGGACCCAAAGAGTTGCCGCTCACCCATTTGAGCCTATTAAAATTGTTCTGAACCTTTTCAAACTTTGCAACCATGGGTGTAACCTGCATACTGAGAAATAAGCCTAGACCACCCATTCCCCAATAAAAGACCCCAGTGTTGCTTGACGAAATTTTAGTGGAGGAATAAATGATCGAAAGTCTCTGCTCTAGCCTGACAATGAGAGCAAGGATTAGAGACTCTTAAACCTCTAGCTTCCAGAAGAGAGCACGTTGAAAGCGAATTTTGACACAACTGCTAGAGGAACATTTTGATTTTAAGGGATACATCTAGATTTTAAATCTATCTAAATGGCTAATAGTTTTTATTTTCCCATGTGAGTTTTTGAGCTAACAAACAAGGCGATTTGATTGTATATAATTGATAATTTAATAGTATATTTACTAAATATATAATTATATAGATACTCCATAAAAATTGATCAGCTATAAAATTGATTTTTGTAGATAAAACCGCATTTCAAGTTACTTTTTTTGCAAAATGGCACCAATTTAAAAAAAAAAATTAGCAAAATGGCATGTCAAGAAAAAAAAATTAACGAAATGCCATAGTCTACTGTTCATTCATCGTTGCACACCGTTTCAAACAGCGTACATTGAAAGACAGAAAATTGTATGCCGTTACAAACGGTGTGCAACAGGCCACTCTTTTTTTTTTTTTTTTTTTTTTTACACCTGAGGGGTCACTTTTTTGTTCACCACTGTGGAAAAGTTATTTTACTTTACCCCTAAAGCTATCAAATATCAACAATTTTGTCCCGACGCTTTTTTATTTTTATTTTTTTCCTTGATAATATAAAATATTTTAAATTTATATGTCAAATCTATACATCAAATTAATGATTTGATTAAAAAATTGTAAATTAACGCTAAATCAATTATTTCTAAGGTTAATTGCTGAAAACCACTTGAATTTAAGTGCGGTTTAAAAAATCACTTATATTGTTTTTTTTTTCAATGCCACACCTATATTTTTAAAATTTTTCAATATTATACATTAATGTGACGTCGTTAACATATGATACTTTTTATTGACATGATATTTTAAAAAAATACACTTTAAAAATAAGTAATTGACATTTAAAATAATTTAAGTTTTTTTTGAAAAATATTTAATGTCTAAAAAATAATTTATTATATTTTAATTATATAAAATATTTATATAATTAAAATATGATAAATATTGAAAAATATTTTAAATATTAAGATATTTTTTAAAGATTTAATATCTTTTAAATATTTAAAATATGTTTAAAGTATTTATATTTTCCTAGAATATTTAATGTATTTTTAAAAATAAGATATTTTTAAAATTTTTAGATATTTAATATATTTTGAAATATTAAAAATAATTTCTAAATATTTAAAATATTTTTCAAACATTACAAAAGTTATAAAAGCATATTAAACATTTTTTAAAAATATATACATTATTTTTGTATATATTAAATATTTTTTTGAAAAATTTTAAATTATTTTAAACATAAATTACTAATTTTTAAAGTATATTTTTCTAAAATATCACATCAATAAAAAGTAACGGATGTTAACAGCATCACATTAATATATACATTGAAGAGTTTTTTTAAAATGTAGGTATGACATTGAAAAAATAAAAAATTTAAATGGTTTTTTAAACCACGCTTAAATTCAAGTGCTTTTTAGTAATTAACCTTAGAAATAATTGATTTAGTGTTAATTTACAATTTTTAATCAAATCATTAATTTGATGTATAAATTTGAAATATTTTGCATTATCAAGAAAAAAATAAAAAAAAGGACAAATTGATATTCTATAGTCTTAGGGGTAAAGCAAAATAATTTTTCCACAATCCTGAACAAAAAGATAACCCCCTAGATGTTTAAATAAAAAGGGTGACCCGTTGCATGCCTTTACAAACAGCGTGCTTGCACGCCATTTTTAATGACATATGATTTTCTATCCTTCAATATACGCCATTTAAAATAACGTGTAATAATAAATGTACAATAAATTGTGCCATTTTGCTCTTCTTTTGTTTTTTTTTAACATACCATTTTAATTATTTTAAAAATAGTGCCACTTTGGAGAGGGGGAAAAAAAAAAAAAAAGTCTTTCAAGTTAAACTGGCGAGACTCCCGAGTCCCAATTTAATTGTCGGAGCGAAGCCGGAGTTTGGACAGAGAGAGAGGAGGGAGAGAGGGAGAAAGAGGGACATTCATTAGGGAAAATGCCACTGCTGCCCGCAATCCGATCAGCGAGAGCACCACCCACCGTGATTGGCGGCGCTTCAAACGGCATCGGTGCTTTTCTCAGACTTCTTTATCCCGGCGGCTACAGCGGCTACGCCACCTCCTCTTACCGGAGCGGGCACGGCGGCCAGGGAAGAGAAAGAGGAGGAGCAGCAGCAGCAGAAGATGAAGAGGAAGAAGAAGTTGTGCCCACGGCGGGAATAAGCAGACCTCTTTCTGAGGTTCTCAAACAGCTTAGCAAACGAGTCCCTGATTCTCTTATCAAATTGCGTACCGAAGATGGGTTCTCTATTAAATACATTCCTTGGTAGTTTCCCCTCTTGTTTTCTCTTTGATTCGTTTTCTTCTATGTAACTATTACTGTTAAATTTTAATCGGCCTTCGCCCAACCCATTTAGAAACTCAAATGAAATTTTATCTAAAAACTAATTGAAATTAGGTGACAGAATAATTTATATGTTGATTTCTTTTTTCTCCACTTTTACGTGGAATTTTACTAGAGTCACACGTAGAGTATGGGATAATTACTTCATTTCATGTCAGAAATTCAGTTTACTACTTGAGTATCGTAGGAGTTATTTACTGCATTGGTATATTTGTAAGTTTATCTATTCTTCTATTGCAAATGGTCCCTAATATGTATATATTTGTTCAAATTGGTCTCTTATCTTTTTTTTCTTATTCAAAATAATCCCTAATGTTTATTTATGACAAAATTGGTCACTTGTCTTTTTAATTTTTACCTAATTTCAGTCACAAGGACTAATTTTGTTAAACAATAAGGACTATTTTGAACAAAAAAAGAAAATTTGAACAAAGTTACAAATATTGGGGACAATTTGAACAAAACAAAAGATCATTTTAAACAAATCTACAAACTTTAGGGACCAATAGAGTAAATAACTCACTATCTTACATCAGCAGCTCAGAGCAAACCTTTGCCTAACAACTTATTGAATAGGAATGTTCTCAAGTTCAATTAGCCCCGCTATTAATATTTTGTTAGAGTATACAAGTATTCTTGAGCCTTAGACTCAGAGCTTGTTGGGTAAGTTGGTTCTTGACTTCATAGCGTTGTTCAGTAAGAGAGCAAGTTTGAATCTTACGAGCTCCTGCTCCCGGTATTAGTATAATTTCAACACAAATTGAGGCTTTCTTCTTCCCCTTTTTGAATCTTCCCATTCATTCCTTGAGGGGCCATCCATCTTAACTTTTTCCAATTTGTGAATGAATATATATAATAGTTCCCAAACCCAAATAGGTTCATTCTTCGAATCGGCATTTGCATCTGGAGGGGGATGTTGGAGTTGTAGATTCCTTGAGGGTCCTTCATATTTGTGTAATCTTTGTACAATGTATAAAGTCAACCTATACACTATCTACTCCTGAGACCCGATAAGCATTTGCTTTAGGGACATATTGGCATGATTGTTGAACTTCTAATCCGAATCTTGATTAGTAGAATCTTAAATTTTTTGGTCCTTATGATCCATGAGATCAAAGGGAATCAACAGTAGGCTCATGGAAGGAAGGATCTTATAATCCTACCTTTAAAATTGAACCACATGTGATGGGAATTTTCAAGTTGTATAACCATGCATTCTATCGTATAAAATGGGTAGACAAGTATACCTCATGATGCAAAAATCACCGAGATATGAGACATATGATACCCGCAGCGCCAAATATTAGGGGCCTCAATGTTTTGCATGATCTTCTTGAGTTTATGCTTCATGATCCTAGCCATTGCATGATCTCCATGATCCTCTATAATCATAGCCATTGTATAATCTTCACAATAGTCCATGAACCATGCCATGATTCCCAAGGACTCATCCTATTCAATACGATCCAACCTTGATTCTACAACAGCAACAAGAACAAACCCAGCGCCTCAAGAGCTCCCGCATAAGCAGGGTCTGGGGGATGGGATGTACGCAACCTTACTCCTTCATGGTGCTACCCTAAAGGGAGACTGTGTCCGTGATTCAAGCAAACATCATCATCATCATCATCGTCATTCCCAGTGCCTCAAAGGCTCCCGCTTGCGTAGGGTCTGGGAGGGGTAGGATGTACGCAATCTTACCCCATCAGGGTGAGACCCTGACGAGAGACTGTTTCCGAGGACCCCCAACCTGGTAGTTGATGTTTCTGTATGATGAGCGTGCATGAAGAACCATGAAAAGCATAAAAATCATGCGGAGCATATATGCATGTAGGCGTGTAGACACATAATCATATAATCATATAATCAGCAGGCATGTAAGCATGTAATTATGCATGTGTATTCACCTGGAGCCTAGGGGTAACACATCCAGGGCAGAAGGTAAAGGCAACCAAGCAGGCACAACGCAAACATAAACATATAGAGAGTAGTGCGTCAGGGGAGCAGCAAGAGGGAGAATAGAGAGAGAAAAGGTATAAAGAAAGAGAGGGGGGAGAGAGAGAGAGAGCAAGAGGGCGAGAGCGAGAGTACAAAAGTATCAGCAGCGTGTAGCACTGCTCGAAGCTCCTACACCACTAGATCGGTTATCCCTATACTAATCCTGCGCTAAGCTCTAAACTAGGGCCATCTCTTCCATTAGGTTGGGATAGGCAAGGTCCTGTCGAATAGTCTCTATCCAATTGCCCTTCAATTCTTATTTCCTCAATTGGCCGGCCCCTTCCTCTCAAATCCGGGCCCACCACTTTATAATTCAAACAAAGGCAGTTCCCATAGAATGCCAATCACGCCCCACGTCAACATCCAATGATGAAGCTGCGTCCCTCCACCGCCATATCCTCCCTCCTTGATCCAACGGCTTAGATCTCGCTGCGTCTACTTCAATCTCCGCCGTCCATGCGTCCAATCCTCCCTGATCCAACGGTGGAGCTTAACTAGTGTGAGACTAAGAATTACAAATTCAATTTTATGTCACAATGAACTTAAGTTCCTTTGTGAAATTTTTCAAAATGTTAAATTAAATGTTTTTCTACTTTGCTGTTTATCATAAATAGTATTTCAAATCTTTTTTCGGCTAAATATTTCAAATAAAACTCTTGTATGTTTCCCTAATAGCTACCATGAAGAGATGAAGGCTAGAATTGTTACAAACTTGAACATCTTGTTAAGTTGCATGTAATTTGAAGTTTGATTAGAATTGTAGCCCTAAATTGGCTACTTCGTAGCATGATTCTTATTGCATTTTCTTGAAATCATCCATGATCACGTGAGCATAAGCTTATGCATTTATATTACATGACATTGCATTATTTTCTTTAGGCCCTTTCTATATTGCAATTTGATTTATTCAAGTGTTATGATATCTCTAGGATTACTGAATAAATTTTAATATTAGAAATATTTCTATCATACAATTGATAGAATCTTACAGTTTTTGATTCTATCATACTGTTCCTTTTTTATGGACCATGAAGGATCCCAGGTAGGAGCCTCATTCTCAGAACCATCAGTGTGAAACCATTTCTGTGCTTTACTCTAAGAGCTAGAGCTGTTATAATGGTCTGTTAGCACCCACCTCCCACGTTGACATTATTTAACTCATGTTGTACTCTATACTTCGGATAGCATCTATCTGCTCTTTTTCCTTCCAATTTTTGTTAGAGATAACAATATGAAATATCAAGTGATGATAAAGGACAGTGTTTCCTGAATCGCTCGCTACACTCCCTTCCCCAAAGGAACCAAATAAGCATGTAAATCCTCAACGTAGACCTGATATATTCAACAGCAATAGTCTCCTGCGTGAATAATCAGGTTGATGTCTCCTACTATCCATTGTATCTCTACATTTATAGAACTGTACTTTTGCAGGCATATTGTGAATCGGATTATGAATCTACATGCCCCAGGTACTTTTCAAGTTCCAATGTGCTCTATACAGGATACACCTGAGCTGCTGTTCTGCTTCCTGGTGCTGCTTTCAATATTCAAAAGTATTTCTGTACTTCTCATTTCTTGTAGAGTGGTCTGGTGAAGTTCGGAGCATTACTTACTCCCCTGATGGAAAGTCAGTATCTGTTGTCTATCGTGTTACGTTGTATGGAACTGATGCTGAGGTACCCTTTTCTACCTTGGCCTCCTTGATATCATCCTGAATATTACTGTTGCACACTTCATTCTATGAGATTCATGAATTATTGCTGCCCCATTACATGTTGGAAAGAATCAATAATCATGAATTTGTTTGTTGTTAACGTGGAGGAGTGTGATTACCCTTGGCTCGTTACTGTATGAATCTCAATCAATACTTGCAAAAAAACAGCCTGATAGTTTGTTTAAATTCACAGTAGCATTGAAGGTGCCAACTAGCTCAACGGTATAGTCTTGGGAGGTGGTGCCTGAGACATGGGATCAAATCCCGCCTTTATCTTCATTTCAGTCCGAGTTAGGATTTGTAGGAATCCCTTGTATTGTAAGTTCATTGATGCTTATAGCAGCAGAAATGCATAAATGTTCTCCTGAGATAGCTTATCTGGAGTCACACTGCCAATAAGTGAACATGCATTAACCTTGTGATTTATATCTCTTAAAACCAGAGAGCATAGAATTAAAACTTTGAAAAATAACAATTTAGGCATCGCAATCACTAAAGGGAAATCGTGTGCACAAGGCTCCCAGCATAGTAGGGACTACAAATTGTTAGTTGTTTTCAGTCTTACTCCCTACCTTGAGGGTAGTGATGGTTATGGGACTTGAACCTGCGACCAAGCTTTCAGTTAAGCAACCTGACCATCGTACACTATGGCCTAAAAAAACAACCTACTGCGCAAAGCTCCTGCCAAAGTGGAAATTTTGGATGTTTAGATATATAAAGCATTACTCCCACTTTTATGGGGAGGTTGTTTCCGAGGCTTAGATCCATGAGTTTTAGCTGACAATGGAGCATATTGTTCCATGTAGCCATCTTCACCTCGTCTGGAAAAGGCTTAAATTTATGTTGTTGTAAGATCTGCTTGATGATAAGAGTTCAGAACATCTCTTCAGTCATATGTTGGCTAGAAAATGAACTTCACCTGAAAAATCATCTCCCGTACTATCATTTCTTAGGACATAATTCACTCATATCTCCACCTCATGATGATGTTAATATGTACTGTTAAATAAGCATCATGTGGGTGCCGAAACATGCATTTGTAGGTAATAACTTTAGTACTACAATATTTATTTTTCTGCATGGTTTTGTGCAGTGTTTTGTATGTAACTCGTCGTTTGGGAACTGACATAAGCTGCATTTGGAATACAAAGATTTTCAGGGAGTCAACAGGTACAGCTTTGGTGGATGAGAAAGGTTTTGGAGATGCAGTACAAAAGGCTGAAGCAATGGCGTTTCGCAGAGCATGTGCTCGTTTTGGTCTTGGCCTTCATCTCTATCATGAAGATGTGTCGTAACTTCGAGTGTGGATCTTTTCTTTTGGGTTTTTCTGGGTTTTGTCTTCTGGGGTTCGATTCTGGATTTGGATAGAATTGTAACTTACAGTATAGTTTTCAGGACACTTTTTCTAACTCTAATTACTACCGGCGCTTAACTTTAGGATGGGCTTTTTGGTGTTTGCTTATGCCTGTGTCATGATTCTCTCAATATCCAATTGGGCTGCTTATATGCCTGTGTCATGATCCTCTCAATATCCAATTGGTCTGATGTATATCCGATCCATGTGATTGTTAGATGCGGATAGAAACTGTGCACAGGCTGATTCAATTGTTCGGATATACGTCTGACCAATTGGATATTGCCGAATCATGACAACCTGTTTTCTTGCCAAATGGCACACTTGAAGATGGGCAAATGTGTTGTAATTTGTGAGATATGGATTGCAGGTTTAGCTCCATTTTGGCCATTTTCTGATCGCCATGGTCACATTGAAGGTCAGCAGCATACTTTGGGAACACTCTTTGCTAAGTAGATTATTTATTTTTTTTTTTAACAAGAATGAAGAAATGCTTTAGAAGTCATGTACCACTTAGGTACCTAGAGGTTCGGTTGTTCATCATCTAAGTATTTTGACATTTTAATATACACAATGAGGTACTTTGA
This sequence comes from Simmondsia chinensis, assembly GCA_018398585.1. Taxonomy (NCBI): domain Eukaryota; kingdom Viridiplantae; phylum Streptophyta; class Magnoliopsida; order Caryophyllales; family Simmondsiaceae; genus Simmondsia; species Simmondsia chinensis. The sequence continues at coordinate 29,805,079 of JAGTTD010000003.1, read as the reverse complement.
GGTTTCAAAATTTTATTAATTGCAAATATTCTTTTCTTCGTAACGATGGAAAAAGTCGGCTCGAGCGCTTTCTTCTTTGTTCGAGCAGTTTCCAGAGAACATGGATCTCTGTTTAAGTTCCCTATATTAGAACTTGGTGAATTTTATCAAAATCTTATCAATTTTTCCCATAAAATGTTAATATGTTACATGATTAGAACAATATATACAAGGTATGTTAATATTTTCAATGAAAATTTAGCCAATTATGAATTCACTGAACTATGAAGGAAGATATTTATATATTAGCACAACAATGTTTCATGTTAGTATTTTATGACAAAAAATTGTAACATTATGATAGAGGATAACATCAGCAACTTCTAATTAAATCTTTCGAATTTGGGCCAGAGGTAACTAATTGTTAAAATTCTTAAATTTTAGAGTACTTGTGTGACAAATTTTAAACCTTATTATACCTCATTGTACATATTCAAATGTTAGGATAATTAGGTGATAAATCTTCAAACCTTAGCGTTCTTAAGTAATGAATTCCCTATTTTATGTATGGAAGAATGTTATGAGCTTCAAACTCGAGCCACTCTAAAGTTGAGGCAAAGTCATCAGTTCGCCAGTCTTTATGTTGAGTTATGTGTGGAGTCTGGTTGTATTAAGCCTTGTTTATAAGATAAAAAATGGGCAAATATGATTTAGGCTTATTGGCATACTAGAGTTTTAGTGGGAGGCTCTATACATACACTAGGGCTATATCTGTAAACATGAGGATTGAGAAGAATTGAAAGTTGAGATGTCTCATATAAACTGTCAATATTATAGTTGATTTATTGTGTTCCTCTCTTGGATGTAGCCTTCAACCTAACTACATAAATTTCATTGTTCTTAATTTTACTCCCCAATTTCCTTTTATTTATGATTGCTATTTAAATTTAGAGTCTCGGTGTTTCTGAGCGGTTCTAATTGGTGGAATCAGATCCTAACAAGTAGTATAAGAGCCTCACAATTGGTATTAGAGCCTTACACTTAGAACCTTTTCAGTGAGCTAGTTTTGTTCATTAGTAGAGGCTGTTGTACTACATAATTATTCATGTCTTTTAACTTAATAGTTTAACGTTTTTGGATAGTTTCTTAATATGATAAGAAGTCACAATTTTGGTTCTCGGCAGCGTCACACAACATATAAAGTGGGTATTACACTATCCACCCTTTAAATGCAAATGGTATTTGTATGAAAAAGTATGTTAGAGCATAAAATGGCTATTAGATCTTCATTCAATAACTTAGACTTTTGGAATAGTTGATATTATAACAATAATAGAGCGTTTCCCATGAATTGATAGAGCCCCTAACCATTAGGGTCGGGGATCCTTGTTGATAACGGGACATGGTTGGAAATGGAGAATCCTTAAAAATAGTAATTGTAGGTTTTCTTTTCATGGCAAAAGGAAAAGAAAACACGGTGGAGAAAATTGACTATCATTTAGTTCGGGACAAAGCTCATAAAGAAATTCTCATGGTGTTGCATATCAGGTTTTATCTTTAGTTGGTTCATCTCTTTACGATGCTTTTATCTATTCCTCAACTCATTGGGCGTCTATAATTTATACATTTTAACTTGAGAAGGTGTATTAGTATTCTAAACATGTACATAATTAATTTGTAATGAATACTGTAAGTTAGGATTTTTTTTTTTTTTTTTTTTTTTTGTGAACAACAGGACTGGTTATAGAATATTCGATTGAAATTATATACAATTTGAAAATTGTTTCTTAAATCTAAAATTTAGGAGGGGGGGAGGGGGGGAATAATTTTATTTTTCCTTATCGGGGACGTTCATTATCATTACTCATGAATGCTTGCATTGATTATAATATGCTATGTGAAATGTAAATTGCTTTCAAAATCTCAAAATTACAAATAAAAATGATGTTCATTTTCCAATATCGGGGTTTATTATATTAGTTTATCAATCCATTATATGGAATATGCTTTATCAAGGTTAACTTATTTAATACTTCAATATTTTCTTTTATTACCATATATCACGGAAGAAGAGTATGATGAGAAGATCTTGAAAGCAGAGCAGGTAATAGAGATAAGAGAAAATGTGGGCTTCAACTTTGATGGTTTTGACCCGGCTATAGTGGCAGACATTCTTGCTCAATGATATGATTTTGGGTGTTGGGTTGTGGCTTCAGTCCCATCTCGGTTCTTGTGCTGGCCTTCCGGACTTTCTCCAGTTAGGATTCCTGTTTGTGATGGTTCTGCGCGCATTGTTGTTTCATATCCCCATGTCTTTTTTGGTCATGTTCTCGTTGTCTACTGTGTCGTGTTTTGAGGCGAGCGTTTTATTCCTGTTTTCTTGTTTTGTGGTGGGTGTTTTTGGTCCCCGTATTGTTGCGGTCGGACTCAGGCCACGCCTAGAGAGTGGCCGGGTTGTTATAGCGATTTTGTCGTAATTTATCCAAAAAAAAATGAGAAGGTGGAACCACAAGCTGAGATACAAGTGATATGGTACAAAATAATTTATTAGTTTTTCCAGACACCTTAAACTTTCTCTGGTAATTAATTCATCAATCTATCATAACACTATGGCTAATAGGCCACAAGTTCAAAATCTGGACCACTTCCACTTTTAGTACTAATATACTTAGGAGATAAATTATGATGTGAACTTACATATATTACTGTTTTAAATCCAATGGACATGCTTGAATAAAAACCCATTTACGAGCCTTTACTTGATGATTTAAATAATAGTTGTGATAGAAAGTGGTAGGGGTGTTCATCGGTTCAAACCCGGACCGGATTGGACAGAAGACCGAAATTGGCCTCTTTTGAAGGCTGAAGACTGGACCGACCGCACCGGTTACTTCATGGACCGGACCGGATGGGACCGATTATCATTTCTTTATTTTTTAATATTAGTTAAATTTAGCACATTTTGTCAAATTTGGTCAACTTTAAAGGTAACTAATAGAAAAAACATAAAAAAATAAAAAATACAAATAATAGAAAATATACAAATACACATGATCACCCAAAAATACCACGATTCACCATAACAACTGATACTTACTAAACTCGACCCCTTTATTTGATTCTCATATTTCTTGGTTCTTCAATAATAACCAACGAAATTCTTCTTAAATTAACTTAAAATAATTATACATATAAATCGTAGCAATATACAAAATACAATAGTTACCATTAAAACAAATAAGATAATTTAATATAGGTGTTTACGGGCTGTTTTAAACTAATTTTAAGCCCAAACGTTATTAGTCTAAAATAATTTTCTTGTAATCTAATAAAATATATAGGATGCCCAACAACATCATTTGGGTTTTCGGTCCGGCCTCGGGTTTTTCGAGTTTAGACCGGACCGGACCAAAACCCAAAATTAGGTCAACTTGAGGACCGAGGACTGGACCAAAACTGAAATGGTCCGGTCTGATCTTGGACCAAATGACCCGTCCGGTCCGATTTTTGGGTCCAGACCGGTATTTGAAGACCCCTAGGAAGTGGTGAAGGATCTAAGAGTACTTAAAGACAACCAAACTAGCATTTGATATTTTTCTATCTAGCAAAATTTTAAAAAAAGAAATTCTTATTATCTGGGCATACTTGTTACTATCAAGGCAATTTTACGGTTATAATTCTTTATAAGTCACACAATTACTCTTTTTTTCCTACTCGTTTATCTTCTCTATCTTATTTCTCCCACATTCTCTTGTGCGTTTTACAATAAATCGTATTTTACGAATTCTAATCTAATGATACTAAACTAAATAGGAGTTGTAAAATTGAAGAATCCCTTGAAGTTGATATATTTGGGTTCGTGACACATTATAAGAGATTAAACAATTTTCAGTTCAAGTTCACATACTCAACAAAATGGGTCTTTCTGTTCCAAACTGAAATGGCAATATTACATACTAGTATAACATTTAATGGGTCTATTTGGCCAAATTGTAAAAAAAATATCGTATTTTAAAAGCAATTTTTAAAAAAAACATAATTTTGTAAAAAGTGTTTTTAATAAGAGTATTTATTTCCAAATAGCCCCCAACCCTAAATTGAAATTAGACCAAAAACATTAGAAATAATCAAATCTAATTTCTATGCACATAATGACTCATATAACTCTGGGTAACATGGCCTCTATCCAGTCTTTTCATGTTTCACTACTTCAAAGTGGCAGCAACAACAACGACAACAAACCCAATGCCTCAAAGGGCTCCTGTTGAAGCAAGGTCTGCAGAAAGTGTTATGTACGCAACCTTACCCATTCAAGGTGTTACCCTAAAGGGAGGCTATTTCCATTTCACTACTTCAAGGCATTTCATGGAAATCTGCCATTGCCAACTCAAGGCAATCAAAGAGGAGGGCTCATGAGAATATCTGTTTGCCTTTCTCAAGAGGTCAATGATAAGGCTCTCATTCTGCCCAACATTTACTCATATGACAAGATCACTCGGAATGTTGAACATTTGTATGACAATTGAATACCCCAAGTGAGAAGGGAAAAATTAGTCGAGTTTGACCTCTTAAGATGCTTATGTTTGACTCATATCAGAGTATGGTTAACATAAGGCATAAGGGCTAACAGCTTGGTATCATCATCCCTTTTTTTATCGAGAAAAATAATATATAAAGAGAGCTAAGGTACACAATATTAAGGACAAGGTATCCCCAAATACGACAACCAATGAACAACCAAAGAAAAATGACGAGTTAGTGCAGTAAAACTCTAAAATCCCTTTGTAAAACAACCAAGGATATATCAAGAAACCTAAAAGCCCTTGTCTAAAGAACCTAGAAAGACCTTTTCATATAAGATATACAATGGTATATATTGGTCTTTAAAAACCCTTACATTCTTTTCTAACCAAATACACTACAATCCCTCCACTGTGGAATATTATTTTGACATCTTTCTTCTTTCCTACACATAGAATTCGATCAAAGAACACTCTCAATAGATCTTTGGCTCACCCACATTTTGTGTCCTTTAACATGGAATTTGATCAAAGGGACACCCTTGACAAATCTTGGGTTCACCCACATCTGTCCAAGAAGTGAGAATAACACACGCTACAAATCCCAAGCATTAGACATAGCAAAAATAAATGATATGTGTTTCTCCACTTTGGAAGCACACTGTCCCTTAGGGACATAGCCGAGTGGTCGTGATCGCCGGTTGCCAACGAGGTGACCCGGGATTGAATCCCACAAAGCTCAAAAAGTGGTCTCCTCTTTATTGAGGATTTAAGGGGTTTGTCCCCTCCCCCCTCCCCATGGCTTTACCATCATAAAAAAAATAAAAAAAATAAAAAAAAAAAAAAAAGGAACTAAATTTGGAAGCACACTGTGCAGATTCCTAATGACAAAGCTTTAAATGTTTGTTTTTGAAGGCAATCACGAATATTAAACTTGTTAAAAAGTAACACTAACAAAATGACCCTGATTCTAAAGGCACCTTAGCTTTTAAGACATAAGAAAATAAAGGAGAAATTGAAAGACTTTGTAAACTGTATCATCACTCTTTTAACATCCTCTCTTCTCTCTTCAGTAAAACACCTATATTACAGTAGACAACAATTCTAGAACCCCTCCATTTCTGAAGCTACTGCATGTAGGGGTGTATCAGACACTTGTCAAGCGCACAGTTACCTTGACTTCTCATTCTACCAAATGTTCTTTATATGGGATAAGGACATCGGACGTCTGATAACACTTGGACACTTTAAAAAAAAGGGACAACTCTTAGAAAATAGCCATGTCCATCCCTCGAACATACCCGTATCCAACTCTCATACCTGAGTTTAGTCAAGACTGGAGGGAATACAAATAGAAGCTTAACAGTTTCCTACGGCCAACACATATAATCCCATAAGAAGGGAAGCCTCCATTCCTCCCCCTATTGCATTGATGGATTTCAATTTTCAAGCATCAATTTTGCAGCAGTTTCTTTCCTACACCCTTTTAAACATCAGAATCATGAAATCGATTCTCAGCAACATAAGAGCTTCACCCCATGAAGCACAACCTTGAATCTGCCTCTTAATGATGCAAATACAAGGGGTAAAACAATACAAACAGATAAACAATCACACAATTCAAAGTAATTGGCGAAGCTGCCGGTTTTCCTCTTTAAGTGCCTGCACTTCCTTTATAAGTTCAGCTTGATTATCCAAGATAGTTTTCATGGAATTTGACATTTCCATCTGCACAGTGATTCCAAGAGTCAGCTGATATGTGAGCCGCACAAGCCCCCGTGAGCCAGCTTGTCAAGCTTCTGCTGAGCTTGAGCCTAGCGAAGCTCGAGCTCATAGGCTTGCGAGCCTAAACAAGCCTTATTTTAATATAATTTATAGCTTTAATATATCAAATCGAGCCAAGTTTAAGTCTAAATAAGCCGAGCCCGAGCCTAAATGCCCCAAGCCGGAGCCTAGACGAACCTAAATTAAGCTTTAATGAGCCTAAAAATTGAATATTTAGTTTGGATCTCACCGAACCATGTTCAAGCTCAACAGAGCCGAGCTCGAGCTTGAAATTTTCGAGCTCGGCAAGCTTCAAGCCAAGTCCAAGCCAAGCTAAATGTAAACAAGCCGAGCCTCAAGCTTGATGAGTTTGGGCTTGGCTCAGCTCAAATACACCCCTAGTTAAGAACAGGAAAGATGGCAACTAGGGGGAGTAAATGAGTTGATATAAACTCGAGCTTGTCAAGCTCGAGGCACAACTAGCCAATAATTTGCTCCGCTCGAGCTTGGCTTGAAGTTTTCCAAGCCTACAGACTTTGAGCTCAAACCAAGCTCAGTGAGCGTTGTACTAGTAAGCTTATTTAGGATCGAACTAGGCTCGTTTAGCCATATTTAAAGTCATAGATCAGCTCCAGATCGACTCATTTAGGCTAATGAGCCACTAAGCTCAAGTTTTACGAGACTCGGTCTCTACTTGCTTAGCTAAACAAGCCGGCTCAGCTTTGCTCTAAACTGGAAACGAGTAAGCTCAAGGCTCGCAAGACGAATAGGCTCATTTATGGAAGCATAATGAATTTCCAAAGCTCAGTTAATACCTCCTGCATGTGAAATTGTCTTAGGATTTCTATATGAAGGTTCCTCACGTCTTCATGAACGGATTTTTGAAAGGATGCAAGAGTTTCTTCAAGAGTACGTTGGAAAAGCTGAAGTGTAAAGGACGAGGTTCCGTGTTGGAGCTCTGACTGAGACGATATCTTCTGCTGCTGAGTTGGCATTCCCTGAAACAATGGCAAGCCCATACCCACCTTAATTTTATGCACATAAAGCAACTTCCTGGATGCTATGTTACTCAAAATCGGGTATGACGGTCAAACATGGGTATGTGTCTAGAGGTTAGACTTGCGATTTTGTATGATTGTTCTATATTTAGTGTTATACCAAGATTCAAAACCCTTCCTGAACATGGGTTGAAGTAATTATGCCTGCGTATCTACAATGTCGGAAGGCCTCCACTGCCATGTATTGAGAAAAGTAATCGGTGGATGCAAGACTTGCATGGAAGCCCCATACAAGACCACGGAGATGCAGATGACACACAGCTGAAAGGGTTGCGGCTTGACACATCAGACATATACGCTTCAAATGCTTGTACTAAAAATGCCTAGTTAAATGCATCAGAAAATGTTTATACGAAAAAGTGGTAAGTTGACAGAGTTCTTACATTTGACGGAAGCGAGCCAGGTTCAACAGAAGAGGTATCTGATCTTGACAGTAAATTATTCAGAAGTTCTTCCCGGGTTTCAGCTCCTGTTTTCTTTGTCTTAGGTGAGCCTAATGAAGCAGAAATGCCATCAGTAAAGGCCGCAGAGGTGCTTATCCTGTCAGCATAGGTGGAAAATCTTCGAGGAAGGCTCAAAGCTCCGGGTCCAATCGATTCATTATTTGACTGACCTATTAGGGATTTTGTCCCATGATTCAAAGAGAGGGCACTGAAAGGCACATGTCCCGAAACCTGAGGTGAAGTTTCCAAACTTGAAGAGCTATCCTTTACTTGCACATTGGTAGCTCCATAGGTCAAGCTTGTCATCGTTGGTTGGCTTGTTGAAGGAGGATCGCGCAACACACTAAGCATTGATGTCATCATACTGCTGGATGTCATCATACTGAAACGAGAAGGTAAAGTGCCGATCTGACGGTGATTACCAAATTTATCTGGCAGTCTGTCACCACCCCAAGCTTCTGGTGGGGTAATAGATGAAGAATCATCACTTCTAGAAGATGTCGTGGGTGTGGATCCCAGATGAATAGAAGAATGGACGTCATCCTGCAACAGAGCAAATGTGAAATGTGTAAGGAAAACCTAAATCATGTATCAAGTGTAATGACATGTAATGCTTGTTGCTTAACAGATTTGGAACTGGTTATTACACAATTGACTAAGAAACTTAAGCATTGTCAGATGTACAGGACTGCCAACGCAACAAATACCTCTAACCCTTAGAAAACTGTATGCTTCAATGAAAGCCTTTAATGCGGTCACCTTAGCCAATATTACTCTTGAATGTGCTCCTCACCCTCTAAACATCGCAACAAACAATCCTCGCTATGCTAGACAAAGCAACATTCCCAATGCCCTAAGGGCTCCCGCCTAAGCAGGGTCTGCCGGGGGGATGTACGCAGCCTTCCCCCTTTAGAGTGCTACCCTAAAGGGAGGTTGTTTCCGAGAACCTTCAGCCTGAGGGGTGCAACATGAGGACTTCCCAGGAGGTCACCCATCTTGGTACTACTCTCGCCCTAGCACGCTTAACTTCAAAGTTTTAATGGGATCTGGTGCTTGCGTGTTAGTACCCTCTTAGGTCCTCGTTATGCTAGACAAAATATAAAAAAAAAGGGAAACAGTGAAATAGAATCCAGGATGGCAGTTCTCTCTTGTAAAAGCCTCTACTTTTCATCTTCGAAGTTATTTTAACAACAGGCTACGCAGATAAGTCTAAATTCATGCATAACCAAAGAGGGTACCAACACGCCGTCATCGGATCTCGTTAAACTCTGAAGTTAAGCGTGCTTGGGCGAGAGCAGTATCAGGATGGGTGACCTCCTAGGAAGTCCTCGCCCTCACGTTGGGGGCACTTGGAAACAGCCTCTCTTCAGGGGTAATATCCTAAAGGGGGAAGGCTGCGTACATCCGCCCCCCAGACCCTGCTTACGCGGGAGCCCTTGGGGCACTGGGTATGTTGCTAATAATGTGTCTCTCAACCTAATTCTTATCCTAATCTATGAAGTTAAGGCACAAAGTATACAAAATACAAATCAAATCTGAATGCAACTCTCAAAACTAGAATTTTGGGATATTGTACAAACACGATTGCTGGTTTGCCTTCATTTATATTGAAATGTTCAAGATAGCAGACGTGTACCAGGATGGGTGACCTACTGGGAAGTCCTCACCCTTAGGTTGGGGGCACTGGGAAACAGCCTCTCTTCAGGTTAACACCCTGAAGGGGGAAGGCTGCATACATCCCCCCCCCCCCCCCCCCGACCCTGTGTAGGCGGGAGCCCTTGAGGCACTGGGTATGTTCCTTTTTTTTTTTTTAATATTGAAATGTTCAAGATAGCAGACGTGTCAATATGCCAATGAGACCTTGGTTCAATACTGAAATACAGCTAAGGTTGATGCCCGGCAAGAGGTCCTAGGAACAAATCCCACTTGCACTGCTGCTCAAAATGTTCCGTCCCATGGAGGGGGGAAAAAAAAAAAGAAAAACAGAAGCCTGGACTGAAGACAGTTTCCCATAGTCATGACACTCGCCAAATCTTAGTATCTCAAAGCCTAATGATTCACTCATTACAGAAGTCCTACTTTCTCTTTGGTCATGGTTAACAGCTATCATTTTCGAGGCTTGTATGTACAGTGGACTTTAATATCTTTCTTTTATGCTTGCTCTTTTTTTTCCCTTTATATAGGAGAGCCATGAAAAAGTAATAAATAAATAAACTCCGGCTCTTAGTGTAGCATCAAATATTAGTATTTCTTCTCGTACACAACTACAGAACAAAAATGGCAAAACTGAAAGAACACATCAGGACTTGTTTGGCATTAATTCTTGTACACAATAATAATTAAGGAGACATAACAACTACTTTGATTTAGGTTTTCAACAGAAAAGTTCATCTAAACCTAGTGATAAGCCTTAGCTTATCCCCTTTTCATTCCCTTCTATCTGTAGCCCATACATTTTTTCTCTGATAGAATGCCTTGTTCCGCTAGTCGTAAATTTACACAAATTTAATCCGCTTTCTCCTTTTTCTATTTAAAAAATCAACTATTGCTTATTGCAAAGTGCAAGCGGACATCATAAATACAAGTTCAAGGAAAGAATGGCTAACCTGTTTAGGATTTGAATTGGATTTCCAATCAAAAATAGGATGTATATCATTTACACCTTCCTCTAATGGAGGGAATTTCCTGCTAGCAAATGGCACCGATGCCTTCTTGTCACCAGTTTGGTCTTTTTTGGCTCCATCAGGGTCATTCCAGAGCTTATCAAGTGAGGGTGTTATAGGCTGCACATCCACAAGAGGAGAAAATATCTCCATTTCATCCTTGAAGGTATAACTTCGAGTCGCATGCAATCTTGGCAATGATCCACCAGTATATAATGAGCTTCGGCGAGGTGTTTCCTCTGATATAGACAAATTAGGTGCACCGGTCAATGATCCACCACTTGTCACAGTAAAGGACGCGGATTCTGCAGATATAAAGCGAACAGGGTTTCGAAGGCCAGACACAGCAGTGGACTGTGAAAGGCTGGATGATGAAGCTGGAGGAAGAGGGTCAGGCATTAGAACTGAGTCTTCAACCGCTCCTCCAAGAAGAGCTATCTCAGCTGTACAGTTATTCTCATTTACAACAACAGGTTTTAACCTTTGCCAGCATAAGCTCGTAACTGCCTGATAGGTTTGACCAAGATAAAAAAAATGAGAAGGAAAGAAGGATTTATCAAAACAGAAACAAAGTAATCTCAATTTGACATCACCGTGAGAGAAAATAGAACTTTTGATAGAAGCATAACACTGACTGCAAATCCTTAAGGTTGCAATAATGATAAGTAGAGAGACTTCCAGTCATAATAATGCTTAAATTGATCTTAATCCAGTTGACAAGAGCGCAAGACCACCCAAAAGCCAAACTTTTAGGGCCTGTTTGGCATGGCTTTCTATTTACAAATTTTGATATTTGAAACTAAAACCATATTTTAGAAACAACTTTTTCTTTGTTTTTTTTTTTTTTTTTTTTTCTTTTGAGTTTTTTTTCCAAGTCTGAGTAAAACTTAAAATAGAAAACCAAAAACAAAAAATATTATTTTTAAAATATGATTTTTAGTTTCTCGAAAACTAAAAATTACAAACATAAAACCATACCAAAAAGGCCCTTAAGAATTATCCAATATTCTAACACTGGACTTCTTTATAAGAACTTGAATTGCAGTCCAAACTTCCGATTGTGTTGTTTGGTTGACCTATTTTCAATGTAAACCACATCTGTCTGCTCCTTGGTCCTACATAAAGTCCGTGACACTGTTACTATAGTATGGCCATGAACTGCAATTTGATTTCATAGCCATTGTCACTAGTACCCTCCTCCTTTTGGGTTCTTTTGAGCGGAATCAGCATGAGGGATGGAAGAGTGGAGAGGGGGGGAATTGCATGGTAAGAGGGGCTGCCATTAAAAACACACAAAAAGCAGGGAAATTTCCAATGCAGTGATAATTAATTATTTGAACATGAAGCTTACATCAGAGTTAAGCAATTAACCCCTATTACCTCAGAATTGCTGTAAGCACGAAGAACAGTAAAAGGCTGAGGCTTTCCACGAACATCATAGAACACCACCTGCCCACTACTTGTACCTGCTGCCAGTATCCATCCATCATCTCTAAAAGCCAAAGATGAAAAGGGAGCTTCATAAGGAATGGAAAACGAAGGGCGTCTTGTCCCTGAGTCAAAAGTGTAGAGCTTCTTATCCAGACCAACACTAGCAATGATCTGCATTGGAGTTAGATGAGCAACTGCATTTAGTAATTTTATTTAACTGGTTTTCTTCTTGAATTTTTCCATTAAAACAATTGTACAATTATTCCATTCGACACAGCGACAGGTGACCTTGTCATTTGAAGGAGAGAAGCTAATGCCAGCAGTTGGTGCAGAATGCTGCTTCAGCCAAGAAACCTACAGAGAGCAAAAGTTGGCAACTAGGATTAACAATATTGGTCTTGATGGTAGAATGGATACTATTTAATAACAAGTAGATAAATGTAAAGAAAAAGGGGTTATCGTTTAATTAACCATGAATGAAACATCTGCCTCCACCTATAAACTGCAAGGCACAATATCTACGATAAATAGCACATGAAAACCTCACAGCAGAATTGAAGTTAATCACCCAGAGACCAAAAAGAACACAAACCGAATAAAACATTGATTGATGAGCACTATCCATTATTGATGGAAACCTTAAAGAGAAATTCAAGTTATTACTTGCAAGGGACTATGTGGGGATTACAAAACAAAGAGGAACGAAAAGAAAGAAATGTGTTAGTTCCTTAGAGAATTAGGTATTCAGAAACTAGAGAAAAGAAAAATGAAATGTAATGGCCTTTTTTTTTCCTTTGAGGCATACTTTAGAAAGGCTGGACACACTCTGAGACATATATCTCTGGATCAAGAGCTGAAACTCTCTGTTCATCTTTCCAGCTTTATATACAGACCCAATTGAGAAATAGGATACTAACTCCAAAACAGTGGTTTATCTGCTTGATGCCCTGCCCCCCCCCCCCCCCCCCCCCCCCCCCCCCCCCCCCAAAAAAAAAAAAACAAAGAATGAGGAATGATACAATGTATAGCCTCATTTAGTTCCTGTATGCACAGATCCTCAACAGCTGTTAATCACCTCAATCAAGTTCAGGAACAGCCCGTAAGTCAATATTTCATGGCATTTAGATCCTTCACAACAACCGAAGACCCAATAACATACAAATGATCAAAGAGATAGAAGAAAACCACTATAGGAATATATGAGGTTTCATTAAAGGGAATTCTCAATCAATTCTTTTCTTCCAAATAGAAAAAGGGAGTTTTGTTAAGAATAAAGGTGAGAAAATACAAAGCAGAGGACTGGAGGCCCTCCAAATCTGTATAAACTAAACAGAATAAAGGACAAACAGATGACCAGTCCTTGTGATATTCGTGAGGGAAAAGCCTCTAAAGCAGCCATATGCAAACTTCCATAAAAAAGCTAGATATGTCACGTATAATTTTCTCAATAAACTTTGTGACCTTCACAAGATGCGGAACAAAGTAGACAGTACAAAGGGATGAAAGAAAGACAAAATTGAACAAGAGTAACACCCCCAAGATTAGAAAGCGCCATTGACCCATCCCCTAGCAATCTCCTAAACTACTTGATCAAAAAAGCATATTGATATATGCTTCAGCATTTTGAAGAAAGAGAAACATAATGTAGTTAAAAGGCATTTTGATATATGCTTTAGCATTTTTAACAAGTTATTGATTTACAAACCTTTGGAGAGCGACCAGTCGTATCCCAAAGATGCACAGATCCGTCATCTCCAGCAGTGACCAAAAGATGCCGGCTGATCCGAGAGTAATCAAGCACTCTCAAAACCTGGTCATAAAATCAAGCATATAAGCATATAATACTGCACGGAACAATGCAACAGACTTTCCCAGAGCAAGAGAAGAGAAGTTACATAATGCAGTCACAAGATATGTAGAAACGACCTGCTTATTGGGATCCTTCAGTTCAGCCGCTTTTGAACCAGAAGCAAGATTATGAACAATAAGATCCCCACTTAAACTGATGGAGGCCAGGTGCTCATCCTTGAAATTGTATGCTACACCTGATATTGTATCTGTGTGACCTCTCAACCATTTAATACAGCGCTTCCTCTGCAGGTCCCATATTCTAACCACCTGACCGCTTCCCCCCGAACATAGATATCTAGAAGCCTTGTTGCTAAAGTTAATCGACAAAATAGCCTCCTACAAAAGAACAGAGAAGTCACTAGAACTGCAGAGCTACTCAGAAATTGCCAATCATAGCAGAAACGATTGATTGATTCTAATTTGCAAATGAAATTATTTATTGATACTAATTTGAATGGATGTCTTCATCAAACCTATGAAGATCTCATTCCATCAACCACCCCGGGTTCTGAAACGCTAGATTGTATTGGCTTATATGTACAATTCCACTGCCTAGCCAATATCTCCAAACCCAAAGTTCCATACCACCTTGTGTGCAAGCAAGCACCGGTGGTTACCAGCCACACCAGCAAATGCGGGCCATTATGGTGTTGCAAAGTGAAAAACCAAACGCGAGAAAAAGAAAAGATGACGGGAAACGGCAGGTAAAGCAGAAAACGGAACAACTTTCACCTTTGTTCTTTCAGATCTTCAAATCTGTAGGCAACATGGGCCTTTTCCCATATCTTTCAATGATTTCCAATTGCTTCCACTGAGGTGGCAAACAAAATACGAAGAACATACGAGAAGCGAAAGAAGGTAAGGGGTTGGAGAGAAATAAGACGGGTTGGGGAACATTTTATCCAAAACTTGGGGTAAGGTCTACCAAAGCATAGCCGCACAAAGCGCCCAAAAGTGCTAATGTATCATGCTCAGAAATACCGTTCACATTTCAAAGCAAGGTTTTCACTTGAAACATGTATAAAGCTTAAGAAAAATGTTTTTAGCCATTAGTTGAATTGTTTGACTAACAAGAATGCCTTTTGTAGACTAATTCATTTTTTTGGACATATCTGATAACGTGTTGGCTAATTATATCACTTGAGGAAGACACTTTTATATGCAGGGATCAATTTAGTGGTCTTATCCATTAAATTGTTCTGAGAGTATAGAAATCATAGTGATAATAGTAAATGACTTTGGAGATATGAACAAGATTTACACGAAGTTGGACCTAGGTCGCTGAAGTTTTTTGTTTAGCAATAAACTACTATTTAGTTAATGCTTAGTATTAACTTTGTTTTACAATGTTATGCTTAGTATTAATTTTGTTTTACAATGTTATGTTTCAATGGTTTAATTAAATTAAGGTTTGGAATTTTAATATATTTCAATATAAATGCTCTCCTCACACTACTAATTTCGAAGCACTATGACTACTCACTCCCATTCTTCCTTCCGCTTTATTACACTACATCGCAAAGCCTTAACATGGCAGACAAGCATTCATTTTTACTATGTTCTATCCGCTTCTTGAACCCACCACTTAAGGTTACTAGTTTTCGTTTTGGCAATTACGATGCCTTATATTGATCTATCAATGCATCTCCTATTAATTAAATGTTTCATGAACATTTAATAGTGTAGATATGTGCAGATATATGGTAACCCACTACCCACTACCAGTATGTACTGTTCCAGTGGAAAACCGGTAGTTTTTGGTACAACATTAACAACTGTAGTGTCAGCCCACAAGTCACAGCGCAACCCATAGCCACAAAGACTACCAAATGATTCTTCGAGCACTCCGTGAAGATCACTGGCCATTCTCTTCTCATTTTTTGCCAGTTAAATGCAGGATTCGTGCCATGCTCGGGTTGCCCTGGTATCTTTGTACATAGCATTTGATTCATTTATCAATAAAAAAGAATAAGCACTTGGAAAATCGAGTCTTTCTTTTGAACAAATAAACCACTGTTCATACAGAGGTATGCCCCCTAAAAAAAAACAAAAGAAAGCCTGAATTTCCCATCCCCCTCAATTTTACAAAAGGCCCAGTACAAAACTAACTTAATGATGATATCCTGTAGAGATGTATCCAAATTCTGCTTCTTTCAAGATCTAGAGTCTCGGCATAATTTTCCTACAAGCAAAGTTCAAAATTTTCAAATTACTGGATAGGAAAAGGTGTTCTGAGCTGCTTGTTCAAATGTGAGAAATTGAGAGCTAGAGAAGTTGTGTAAAATGCATCTAAAGTCAGAGGAAGAAAGAATGGCTGCAGATCAATATCTAAACATTTCATTGCTTTAATTCAAGATCCTACAAGTTAGATCAGATTCGTAATTCTTCTACACTGTTTAGTAAATTGATTTGAGAATCAAACTCCATTCTTCTTCTAAACCCAATCCTCTTCCTTTTTCCTCTATTTCTCTCTCTTCTATGGCTTTTCTGCCAGTGGAACAAACTGGATGGCCATTGCTACTTCAATCCTCTAAATTTCATAACTCCATCCCATTCTAGACATGCATCCTAGATTTTTCTCCCTTTCATTAGTATTGACTTCAACACTAAGCTCCAAATAAAGAAAAACAACTACAGTGAACTGCATTGCTTTTAATGATCATATATAGACTAACAGAGTCAGAAATTTTTGAACAAAGGAGAGTACAGAGTGAGGATAAAATTTTCAAGATGTACTTGCATCATGATAATGAGGGTAATCACTTCACATTGTTCAGCAGCCTCCCCCACTCCCAGATGTAGAAGCAATACTGAAGTAGGGAATCAACCAGAATTCTTTTCTTTACATTGATAAGGTGGGGGGAGGAAATGCTACTAGTGGGAATCGAACCTGAGTGGTGCCTTTGGCCCCCGGCGTTCCTCACCAGTAGGCTATGTCCATGATGGACAAGGAATCAACCAAAATGCAATAATATTATTTGATACTACTCAATCCACTGATTAGAAACCACCATAAACTACATTACCAAACTTCATAACATAATTTAAGACAGCAAACAACGAAATGCCATCACCCCAAACGCACAAAAAGCTACCTCAATTCTTTCTCCAGTATCAATGGATGAAGGCGGAAAGGTCCCCATGCTCTGCCCATTTTTATGCCATAAACTTATCTTCTTATCATCTCCAGCACTAGCAACCACCAAATCTGCCCGCAATCACAAAAACCACAATTCACTCAATGTTAAATTTCACTGGGTATTTAGGCCCGACCCACAAAGTTGACATACATGAGATCCACATATAAGCTCAAGTGGGGTTCCAGTCCTAAAACCAATTGGCATTAGGCAGAGTAGCCTACTAGGCTTGTATGTTAATCTCTTCTCTCACTCAACTTTTACTTGGGATTCTTACTAGACTTACATTTAGAGTCCTTAACATTCTTAAACCCAAAAATCAAAAGTGTCAAAGCACAAATTATCCCAAAAGCTTAAGCTGATGAGTAAAGGTCCATGAATAGCTTTATATTCTAACATGCCCCATCATGCAAATGCCCATTTTGAAGCGTCGATAATGCACAGACTCTCCCATACTAGAAATGTATCACCATTTGGAATGGGGGTTGTTGGGATTCGAACTCTTGACCTCCCAATTATCCCAAAAGCTTAAGCTAACGAGTAAAAGGTCTATAAAATACTCTACACTCTAACAATGCCCCCTCATGCAAACAAAGAAAAAGAACAAAGTCGAAAGGAACCCTCAAATTTCAAATCACAATTCGAGCAACTCACTCGTATGATTCCACTTCACCGAGTTCACTTGGCACCCAGGCGACGGCGTATAGCTCAGCGCGCAAGGGTCACCGGACTCCACCGAAACATCGAACAGCTTCACCGTGTCTCCACCGCTCGCCACCAGCAACGCCATTGCCGAACCTTCTTCTTCCCCTCTCTGTCTCTCTCTCTCCCCCCTTTCTCTCAGTGAGAGTTATTGGAACCCTAATTGTGAGAAAGGGCAATTTGGCTGTAATGGCGGTTCAGAATTCAGATATCCACGGGCATATATGAAGCAGAAGATGAAAGCGTGCAACAATGAAGGGTGTTTAAATCCAGAGGAAAAGCAAAAGCAAAAGCAAAATTTGAACAAAGAAGAGAACTCCGCTCAACTACCATAAAATATGTCAAGCCAATCAAGTAATGATGAAAATATAATAATTTCTCACGGAGTGTGTTTGAAGCATCGAATTGAAAGTTGGAATTGGACCATGTTAAAATTAGAGTCCAAAATTTTAATTTTATTATTTAGTTTACGTGTTGAAATTAGAATTTTAATTTCATTGTTCAATTCCTGAATTTTATGAAATTAAATTTTAACTGAAAATTATACTTTTTAATTCCTTGGGGTGCATGTAATGAATTGCAAATTTATATTAACTCCATTGATCTAAAATCAAAATGACCCAAATTGATTAATCCAAGTCCAAGATGACTCAAAATCTAAAGACTTAGACACAACCTAAAATTTGACCCGAATCTCGAAATCACCCAACTCAAATGACTTGAACTTGAAATGACCAAAATCACCTTAGCTCAAAGCCGAAGTGACCCAACACGATTGACCCGAAACTCGAGATGACTCAAATTCAAAAAATGAAACTACTCAATTTGA
Source organism: Simmondsia chinensis (assembly GCA_018398585.1). Classification (NCBI taxonomy): domain Eukaryota; kingdom Viridiplantae; phylum Streptophyta; class Magnoliopsida; order Caryophyllales; family Simmondsiaceae; genus Simmondsia; species Simmondsia chinensis. The sequence goes on along the minus strand of JAGTTD010000003.1, from coordinate 29,786,702 downwards.
ATGTAATGTAAATAAGCTGAGCCGAAGTGGAATAACCCGATCAAATTAACCCAAAATTTAATACGACTCGTACTTAAAATGACTCCATCCATCTCAAACTCAGCCTAAGAAGATTCGACATTTGAAACTATACAGCTCATTTGTACCAAAACTAAGACGACTCGAGCTTGAAATGAACTAAATGAACTCAAACCCGATCATAACTAACCTAAATCCTGAAAACATATAACTCGATTAACTGAAAATCTAAGGTAACTTGAACACCAAATGATCTAACGCGATACTCGACCTAATTTGACTCAAATATCGTATAACTCGAACTCAAATTTGATTGCTCTGACTATAATGACTTGAACACAATGTGAACCAATTTGACCAAAATCCAACCATAGTTGATTTAAAACTCGAAATATTCCAACTCAGTTGACTGAAAACCCTTGATAATTCGAATTATTATGTAATTATGATTCTAACTTTCTATTCCTTTAATGAATCAAACAATGGAACTTAATTCCATCATAATTGGAATTGGAATTGCAATTCCGCAGTCCAATTCCAATTTTATATGCCAAACAGAGCCATAGGGTATTTTACTTAAAAAGTATAAATTTTGTAAGTAATAAATAGGGTAAATTACGTATTAGTATCTTAAGATTTGGTGACATAATTTTTTAGTCCTCAAAGTAGGTGAAATAATATTTTAATCTAATAGTCGTTAAATCCTTCATATAAATTTATAAAAGGGTCAAAATATCCTTATTAAAAATATTTTTACACCAAACAAAAAAATAAAAAAATATCATCTTCCTCTTCTCTCTCCTCCTCTTTTCTCTCTCCTCCTCCTTGCCGTCGCTGCCGCCACCAGAAGAGGGTAGCTGAGAAGGGGTTGGTGACCGAGAATAGACGGTTTGAAACCTAGACAAAGGTGGTGGTGGCCACAGGTTAGGCCTAGCCCGGCACCCCCTCCCCCTTCTTTAATTATATATATATATATATATTATAGATATTTTGTATTAAATTATATAATATAACATACAATACAATTATAACAGCGCCTTCTAAAATTATAAAAATATACATTCGTTTTGAGAAAAAAATAATTATAATTTATTGATGAATAATATAACATATAAATATAATACAATGCAATACAATCATAATTATAAATATATTTAATAAAATAACATATATCATAAATTGTTAACAAATACAGGTATACCAATATGATCCTACTATTTAAAATTACAAATACATTCTATAAAAGGAAATAAGGAAATAGAATTACAATAATATAAATAAGTTAACTTAGTCTAAACTGGCAGTGGTTGGCGCGGGACTTGTTGTATCGGTGGTACGGTCGTCTTCTTCGTCGCTCAATGAACCCAACTTTAATCAGTTTTGCTCTCTATCCGCTGCATCCAACAAGTCCTTCAAGCACACCAATATTTCTAAGCTGGACGGTGCTAGCTTCGCTCTATTGGATCCAATCAACCTGCCACCTGTACTAAAAACACACTCCGATACTACTGAAGACATCGGACACGTTAGTATACCACGTGCCATGGTAGAAAGCATGGGATATTAGGTTTGATTGGAATACCACCATTGCAAAATATCAAAAGGCGAAGTCACCTGCATCGGGTAAAACTCGAGCATAGGCAAACGTAAGTAAAAATCAAGTTCGTCATATGACATGGGATTTTGTTTGGGCTTCAATCGGTCCAACAAATCCCATGCATATGATTTTCCTTTACCATAGGATGTAAAGGATGATGTAAAAGAAGTATGTGGATTATCAAATGATAATCCTCGAGAATACAAGGAAAGAATTCACATAAATCTGTATCAACTCGCGAAATAAAAGATGCCACATTAATAGTTGGATTTAGTTTGTTGTAAAAAATTGTGCAAATAATTGTAAACCCGTAAGTTTGTAGCGGGGATCAAAAATGGTGGCAAAATAATATGTTAGTGGTAATTCAGAATAATATTTATAAAATTTAAGCTTCATGGCGGCAATAGAGTTTGTCAACAAAAGGTTGGATTCGTTCTCTGCCATCCAAGCAGCAATATCTACAAGTTTAGATATTGCTTGTGGAATGGTAGCATATTTAAAAATTATAAAAAATTTACATATTTCATTAACTGTATCCTAATCTACGTTAAGCAAATTAAAACTCCTTAGACTTGAATGACTATCCTGTACAAATTCAATTAAAATATCTTTATACGGTAATATTCCTTCTAATATTCTGACCGTGGATGACCACCTAGTTTCTGTATTTAATTTAAATTGTGTAAAATGAATACCATGCGTATTACAAAGAGCTTTAAATTTTCTTTTCCTAGTTCCAAATGATTTAAGTGCTATGGTTACTTCTCTGAAGTACTCAAAAGAAGCATCTATAAGCTCCAAACCATCTATTACTGTTAAATGCAAAATATGATATATGCAACGTAAATGGAAACATTTCCTATCTAACATGGGTGTAATATGCCAAATTAATTGTTTTACAGAAGCGTCGTTGTTTGAAGCATTATCAAAAGTAGTGCTAAAAATTTTGCGATATACCCCCCACTGATGGCATGCCTCCATAATAACACTCGTGATTGTCTAACCAGTGTAGGGATATTCAAATTCTATAAAAGCAATTTTTCATTTTTGCATGACAAAGGAAGAATTGATCCAATGTGCCATTATGCACAAGAAAGGCACGCCGGGTTTCGACTTCCACGTATCGGACGTCAATGTGAACATGCCCGTGTTCGTCCTTAAAATATATTGTAATTCATTTTTCATATTATTAAATTCTTTAAATGCATCCCATTTGAAAGTGTTCCAAGGAACCCTAATAGCGGGGGATTTCACGCGTTTTGACAGTACCACACGAATCTAGGGTCTTCGCCAGAGTTAAATGGCTTTTCAGCCCCGATAACTATCTTACTAATTCGCGTCTATTATTTTCCTATGAAAACCTAAAGCTAGCATGCGCGCCGGTCGCTTGCGGTACTAGAGTTTGTTGGGTTTTATCAGCGTATAATTCAGGGTGGTTTTTTGTTAGGTGTCCTTTTAACGTGGTTGTCCCACCACCACGTGAATGACTAAAAATCTTTGGGGGATCACATAATTTATAATATGCTTTATTTTGTTCGCGATCTAGTGTGAAGTGGTTCCACACGTCCCTAGTACTACGCCTACCGCTAGTGGTGGTGCAGGTTTCAGTTTGATCGGTAGTGGACCCGATTCAGAATAATCCTGTTCGTAGTGTTGCTCTTGTTCCAAACTTAAGGTATCTGTGTAGAGAGGTGACGGACCGGGTTGTAAAAATTTTCGTTCCTAGCTATTGAGCCCAGCTACTCTAGGAGCTTTAGGCGGTCGGTAAGAGCCAGAACTAGATTGACCAGATCCAAATAAAGATGAATTATGAGCCATTTTTTCATTAATTTATAATTATGAAATGTAATTAGGTAAATAACAATGACAAATAAATAAAATTTCGATACTCAATTTGTTAAAACGAAATCTAAAAGTTGAACTTCTACAAGATTTTACGAGCAGACCATAGTTGCAACTTCAAACTTGAGAAATTTAGAGTAGGTTGTAAGTAAAGTAGAGAAGAGAGAATTTAAAAGATTATTGTGTGGTGAAATGAGAAAATAAGGTTAATATTAATAAAAAAAAAATTAGAATTTTCTTTTTTTTTTAATATTGGCAGGGCAACAGCTTATATAAGAATTTAGAGCATTAAGATAGAGGACACACACACATAAATGTGTGTGTGTATATATATATATTGAATTCGTATTCCACGGCAACATCCTCACTTAGAATCTATCAAATTTTAGGATAAGATATTTGATTCATTTCACAAGGGAAGTTATTTTCCCCAAATTGGTTGAAAGCCTTTTCCATGGGAAAGTGTTTTCCATGAGAGAATGTGCGACAAACAGCGGAAAAGTGGAAAACGTATTCCTATAATCTAAATTTCCGTCTTAACAAACGGAGCCTTAATGGCATTTGGACTAAAATATTATTTCATCCAAACATGCGGACTAAAAAATTATTTTGCAAAGTTTGTGGACTAAAAAATTGTTTCACTAAACCTCAGGTACCAATATGTAATCTACCCTAATAAATAATTGGATTATCTATATTTTAGTACTCCGATATTTTTCAAAATAATAAAAAAGACTCTGATCTTTTTGAATTAATAAAAAAAACCTTAAATATTGGTCGCATTAATAAAAAGACTCATTTTCGGCGTAATGATGTCATTTTCCCTCAACGGAGCTAAAGTGCCAATTGTTATGTAAGTTACAATTTTTTATAGAAGTAAAAATAAGGCTAAGAAATCCATAAGATTGCTCTCTCAAAAGAGGAAATCCCAAGGACCCAGCCCGAGAAATAGAAAGGAGGGCTCGAGAGGGAGCTTGATCCCAAATAGAAACACCCGATCCCTTGTGACCGGAATTGGCTAACTAGTTAGCTAAACGATTCACTTCTCTAAAAACAAGATTGTAAGATATTTCCTCAACTGAAGTGCTGATAGTACGGATGTGTTCCACAGTAGCCATAATGTCAGCTGGAGTCAAATAGATGCTCTTAAGCGCTTTGACGATGACCTCAGGATCTCCTTCAAGAATTATCCTGCTTGCTCCAGTCTTAGTTGCTTAAAACAAGGCATCTCTAGTAGTAATAGCTTCAGCCACAATAACTGGCGCTTGACCAAGCTTTCTAGTTCCGGCAAGAATAATTTTTCCATGCTAATCCCAAATAATGAATCATGCGGCAATCGAAATCCCACACTTGGACCAATCAAAATTTTCTTTAACCGAGTCCTTAGGGGGTGGAGACCATGAGACCCACCTAGTCTTCTTATTACCATCCTTTCTTCTCCAACTACTACAATTGGCACCTCCTTCATCTATTTTGCCTCGAATAGACCACCCCCAACTCATGTGTCTAGCAAGGACAACGAGTTTAATTAGGCTAGGTTTTTGATTCTATAACTGTGCACTGTTCCTGTTCTTCTAAATTTTCCAGCATAGAAAAATAATATTAGGAAGGCTTATTTGTGATATGCGGGACTTCAACTCATTTGTGAAGCGGGAACAATGGAGTGTGATGACGTGCCAGCGTAGAGCCTTAGCCACCTCTCAAATGTCTTTAGCTCTCTCACATGAAAATATGACATGATTCAAGTCCTCATTAAAGGCCTTGCACCAGATACAACTGCCCATGTGTGAGGATGTTTGATTTATTTGTATGTTAAGTGGGAATGTGGTCACCGTAAATACAAATTCAAATAAACGTGCAAATCGGGACTCACCGAGACTAGGGAAGGAGCCTAAATTCCGGACCGCATGTGTTTTACCTTAACCACTCACTTTTTCGAAGAAAAGGGATGGTGCTTTTTGTGTTTCCAACTTCAGTTTGCAATAAACGTGTGGATTCTGTTTATGCCCCAATTAAGGAGACTTTTATATTTATGTGGATTATATATATATATAACGGGAAAATAAAAGTACATGGACCTAATTCAAGTGACAGCAGTGATGGAGCATGGCCCACAGGCACCTTTCTTCGTACACTTAAAAAGTCAAGAATTTCGATGGAGACAAACTCAAGAGTTCAGCAGTCCACTTACAAGCTTGAGTCATTTAGATTCTTAGACCCAGCACCCTTGACTTGTAATAACTAGGAATGGTAATGGGTCAAATTTGGGTTGGGTTTGCCTCCATCCAGATCCAACCTAGAAAAAATCCAACCCAACTAGAATCCAAAAAACCCATTTATTCTGTAAAAATTCAACCCAAATCTATATCCATCGGGTGGAATGGATACCCGGCAAATCCATAACCCATATAAACCCTAGAAAAAATTATAATATTATAATTTTATTATTAATATATATAATAATAATATAATACCTGGGTTCCATAGTGCAACAGGACAGGGGAGCTGACGAGGATGTCAACAACCAGATTAAAGTAGGCGGGCATAAATGGAGGTCGACCTCCGTGGTACTATGCGATAGAAAGTTCTTGCTAAAGTTAAACCGGCTATGTCACATGGTGCGGAGTGTTGGCCTGTCAAATGACATCATACTCAGAAGTTGAAGGTGACGGAGATGAGAATGTTACGGTGGATGTGTGGACACACGAGGAAGGATATGATCAGAAATGATATTGTAAGAAGCAAATTGGACTTGGCCCCAATCAAGGATAAGTTGAGGGAGCAACATTTGCGGTGGTTTGTCAATGTTAGGAGGAGACCAACCACTGCTTATGTCAGGAGAAATGAACAACTTCATACCAGAAGCGGAAGGAGAGGGAGAGGCAGGCGAAAGAAGAGTTGGATGGAGACGATTTAATATGACCTCACCCCATCTCAACCTAAATGAAAGAGATGGCCCTAAATAGAGCGAAGTGAGGGCTAGCCTACGTGTAGCTGATATTGCGCTTGAGGAGAGAGGAGTGCAACCAAGACGGTGCTATGCCCATAGACCTATTTGTATGCCTGTGTGACTTTATTTGCTATTGTTGCTTTGTCGCTAAGTTGCTTTATTGCTATCACTACTTTATGCTTCATGCTTCATGTTGCATGCTCTATGCTTCATGCTTTACGGTTTATGGTCCATGGTTTATGCTTTCTATCTATGTGCTATTGTTTTATGCTTGCCAGGTTGGGAGTCCTCAGATACGACCTCTTTTTAGGGTAGCGCTCTAAAGGGATAAGGCTACGTACACCCCCCCCCCCCCCCCCCGGACCAAAAAAAAGACCCTATATATGCGGGACCCCTCGAGGCACTGGGTTTGTTGTTATTGTTGTTGTTGAATGTTAAACATAAGGAGGATGGCCTTTGCAATACTTTACGATAGAAAGTTCCTGTTAAAGTTAAAGGGAAAATACTACAAGATGGTAGTGAAACCAACTATGTCATATGGTGCGGGTGTTGGCCAATGAGACAACATCAATACCCAGAAGATGAAGATGGCAGAAATGCAAATGCTGCGGTGGATGTGTGGACACACAAAGAAGGATAGGGTGAGGACAGACATCATCAGAGACAAATGGGGGGGGGGGGGGGACAATCGAGGATAAATTGAGGGAGCAACGTTTGAGGTGGTTTGGGCATGTTATGAGGAGATCGACCACAGTCCCAGGTCAGGAGATGCGAACAACTCCATATTACTCTAGGCAGGAGAAGGAAAGGCAGACCAAAGAAGAGATGGTTGGAGACGTCTAGCACGACCTTACCCCCCAAAACCTACGGGAGAAGATGACCTTAGATAGAGCTCAATAGAGGACTAGTATAGGGGTAAACGATGTAGCGGCTTAGGATACAGGAGCATAATCTGTCTAACACTAGGATTCCTAGGCTTGTATGACTGCATCTTTGGTGTATCTGATATGGCTGGGAATTGTTTTATTTGCCTATTTGCCTATTTGCTTATTATTTGCCTTTTGGTTGCTTTATGATTTCATTATGCTTACCTTATGCCATGGTTTTTTTTCTTTGCTTCCATGCTTTCGTGTTGCATGCTTCTTAGGTTAGGGCCCTAAGAAATAGCCTCCCTTTAGGGTAGCATCCTGAAGGGGTAAGGTTGCATACACCCCCCCCCCCCCCCCCCCCCCCCCCCCCCCCTCTCCCGACCCTACGTATGCGGGAGCCATTGAGGCACTTTGTCTTTTATTTTTTATTTATAATAATAATATAATTGTACATTAAAAGCCAATATTTAGATCAACCATTGCATCTTTTTCCTTTTTTTTCATTTAATATGTATAATTATAATAATATAATATAAGACAATCATTCAAAAAGCTCTTAAGTAATAATCCTTATACACTAAATATAATTTCGGGTCGGGTCGAGTCGGGATTTGATGTCATCCAAATCTAACCCGATCTAAAACCTATTTATCAACATCCAAATCCATTCAAAACGCAATTTTCACAGCCAAATCCATCATAAATGGATCTAGTTGGATGGATATCCGAAGGATTCAGGTCCAATTACCATCCTTAGTAATAACTCGAATGAGTTGGAGGCTGAAAAAATTAAGATGGAGCAAACTGTATTTGGGTCACTGAATGAGGACTAATACAATCAAGGTCAAGCCTTGGCTATCAAAGCCACAACAACACAAAGCTAAGTTCACCTAATTTATTAAGTAGTGATAGTTGTGTTAAGACCAACGCAATCAAGGTCAAGCCTTGGTCGTCAAAGCCTTAAAATAAAGCCTCAAATCTCAACTTGGGATTGTGGGAACATATTAAAATAGAGAGTTCATACCAAAAACTCAAAAAACTGTATTACTCTGATGAAAGCAAGTGCAATAATGAATTATGCTACGTTAAGCTAAGTTAAGTTACACTACTCCTAGGTAAAAAGTACAAGTGTGCTGTAAAGAAACTTGAAGAAGTTGGTAAGAGTGGTGCTGACTTTACAATTGCAATAGTGTCTCTTATTTATAGAAAATAGAAATAACGATTGCATTCTAATTCCACGGCATTTTCTTTCCACGTTGGCCTCAAAGCTCTTTTGGCACGTTGAATAGGCAGTGAGCATGCCCTGAATTGGTGTGCTCGAGCGTCTTTCTAGAAGCCCACTTCTGATTTTTCTTCTGGAGTTCTTTTTAGATGCCTCACATTCTTTTGGATAGGGTTAAGGCTCATGTATCTAAAATTGCACTCCAAGTAACTGAACTCGATCCTCGAGTGGCTATTTCACTTAACAGGGTTTTAAATTCCTAAAGCAACTGGGCTTGAGACGCTGTTTTCTTAACATTTAAATGCCTTACCTTCCTTGAGGATGGTCTCACGTTATAAGCATGTGGCACTCCAAAACGACGTCTTAATTTCATATTTCAAACAGGTAAAAAAACTGCTTGATTTGAACTCTAACAACTATAGGGAGCTCAAGAGAACACTGTTTGACATTTTAACTTCTTTCGTTCCCGCGTTGCTAAAAATATGGCAGTTAGGGCTCCGAATCTTCACTTTTTGCTCTGTGCTCTCCCTACATTGTGATCAAGTGCTCTAAAACACCTGCTCTCAGTTTCTGATTTTTCAATCTCCATTGGTGATATGTTCTATGAATCTAAAGATTCTCTCAAACCACCAAGAAACGGCTCAAGTCACTTATGTTGTCTCTACCCCCCATTCCTCATGCTGATAGCCCTATTGAGCAGTTGGCATGTTTGGTGCAATCGAACATTTTAATAGTCCTTGATATGCTTCAGAGCCCTATTGACCTTAGTACCATCAAGGAGGATCTTTCTTGGATGTCTAAGAATGTTCCTTCTTCTATCCATGAAGCCTATGCCCTAGGGTCCATCTTTGACCCTTCTTTTAAAGCCCCTAGCCTAGACGGCATGTTATTTGATACTGGCAAGTGTCCTTTACTTTGCACAGTTTCTGTAGGTCATTCGTAGGGAGGAAGACGCATGTACAAGGAAGCTGCCCCCTTTAAGGGATGGACATTCTTAACATAGCGATACACTGAATGGATGGACCGCTTGACCCTCACCTACAAGGAGAAATGGAAGAATCTTCGTATCTACAAAGCTATTAGACTCTCCAAGATCGCTCTTAGGTATAATTACCCCATTATAATAGCTCTCACATGTTGCTGAAATATCTGTTATAATGCTTATGTCCTCCCTGAGGGCTTTCTGGGGATCACCTTAAAGGACATAACGGCCTTGACAAGTCTTTCTCTTGGGGAAGATGAATTACCTCTTGATTCTTTTATTTCTAAAGAGGCTAAAACTTTTGCCTCTTCTTTCTCTGTGACCAACTTGCCTAGTGGTTCTGAGACTTTTGTCAATGTTTTTCTCACAGAAAATCATAACTACAGACAATGGTCCAAGGAAGAAGAGGTTTGTTTCTACTTTTTCTGGTTGAACAAGTTCTTTTTTGCTGAATCCTTCAACACCATGCTTAAATCTCTTAGGACGGTGGCAATAAACCTGGCTTTTAGTACTAGTCCATTAGCTATAGAACCATTATTTTTGGCCCAAGTATATGGATGCTTTAGGAACATCATAGTCAAGAACTATGATGTCGTACTAGGAGGACCCTTATGGCTGGTCCAACTATGGGCCCAAGCCTATTTGCCTGAGCTCTGCCATAGAGGCCCCTTTGTCTCCACAAATGAAATGGTTAGTTGTTATGAAAAAGTAATTTGCTCGTAGAGAGGTTCTCTTACCCTAGGATGATCCTTTGACTAATGCCTTAAGGAGCTTATGTCTCCTCGAGGTAGGTCAGGGATCCAATAGACTCCCTTCAAAGAGAGGAAACCTGGTCCCTATTGGTTCAAGGAATTGGAGCTCCACTATGATGTCTATGTAGACATAAATGCTAAGGTCTGGCAGGCAATCTTGTACCCCCAACATCTCTTCTTCTATCACCTGAATCAACTTGGTGCAAAGACTTATAGGCTTGGTGTTTGCTGGGCAGTTTGGAATGGTCTAAGACATTCATTTTCCAAGCCTGAGGACCAAGAATTTAGGGTGGCTAAGAGGATCATATTCAACTCCCTCGATATAAAGAGCTCTATGAGTCCAACTTAGAGGTTAAGCCAACCTATGGGTACCCTGATCCTTACAGGTAATGATTAGAGGTGGCCAGCGAACCGGGTCGGGCCGGGCACTGGGCCTCCTTAGGGGTGAGGTTATTTTAACTTATTTTATAATTTATTTTGTATTTGTATTGTTATAATTGTATTTTTTAATAAATTATGATACTTTAATTATATATATATATATATATCTCTTAAAGCGGGGGGGGGGGGGGCATCCGGGCTTGGGCCCGGGCCGGGCTCGCTAGGCTAGGCGAAACCCAAGCTTCGCCTAGCCCAACTCAGCCTGTGGCCAGCTCTAGTAATGACCCATGTTGCACCCCTCATTTCTCAGCTTGGTTCCAAGCTTGTTGGTCCTCTTTGGAGGCTGGAGGTGCCGAACAGTATTTTGCCCCTTCCCTAGGTCCCAGCTCGAGAGAAGTCTAGCTAGTTAGAGTAAGACAGACTTTGAAGAAAATGCTACCAGGTAAATAGCCATCCCTAAAGTTATGAGAATTTTCTTTAGATGGCTTGAACAAAGGCTAACTCTATTCTTTTCTTTGTAGCTTCATCTCTTCTAGAGACCCCTAGGAACGCCCAGAGTTTTACTAGAATGCTTTTGGAGGAATCACCTCCAGGAACTTCTTCACCAACCCTTGAAGTTGGTGGCTCGAAGAAAAGAACTAGAGGAAAGGCTCCTTCTGCTCTTCCATCCAGGGTCATACAGGCAGCAGACGAAGAAGATGAAGAGGAAGTGGCAACTTCATAATTGGTGAGGAAAAGAAGAGCCAAACTCTTTCAACTAGAGGTATGACCTTTCTTGACTGGTTTTCCCTTACTCATCTTTTGCTAAATCTGTTTTGACTTAGCCTTATATGATTATAGACAACAATAACTCCAGTCATAGTGTAACTCCCGGATTCTTAACCGCAGCAACACGTGCTAGAGCTTCCTCATGAAAAAAAATCTCTAGGATCAAGCTTTGATAAAGATGGAGACACAGTCACCTCAATCTAGGAGTCCCTCATAAGTGAACTGCCCAAAGAAGCTCTTCCTTAAGCCCCTTTGAGACAGGGCCTTGTTCAAGCTCCATTCCTTCTTCCAGGGATTTCCTTAATTACCATTGAAGAGATTCATGAAGATATCATCTCTTCCCTTGGCTTATGGATCCTTGCTGTCTAAACCAACTTTTAGTTCTAACACAAGTATTAATTTTTTAGAAGTTCCCCTTGAGAAAGGTAATCCAATGGCTCGCACCAACAGAAGCGCCCCCCCCCCCCCCCCCCCCCCCCCCTAAAAACTGAAGTTCTAAAGGTAAACATTGGCCCTTTCTTACTTTGGTTCTATTCCAAAGTTAGGACTTAATTTGACTTTCACAATGTTGTTCCTATCAGGTGATTCCAAAGTTGGGACTTAATTTGACTTTCACAATGTTGTTCCCATCAGGTGACTCCATCAAAAGTCACTCGTCCTCCTAACTCAGAGAGGATTGCATCTCCTCTAGAGAAGTTAGGAGCAAGTGGAAGATTGACCTTTCAATAGCTAGACCAAGTTTTTCCAAGATTTCAGAGATTGAGAGAACTAGTCACCTCCTTGTCCTTTCTTTAACATAGAATGCTATTGGAATTAGTGTCCTAGAAAACCCAATTATTTAATTTTAAATGTTAAACAAATGAAATTATTTTATTTTTTTATTGTCTGATTATGTTTTACGAGTCAAATATGTGTGTGATTGTTTTCTAAAACATTCCATGAGATGGATATAGTCCAAGATGACATATCGGGTTTGGTTTAAATGGTCAATAAGATTGAGCCACAAGTAGACTTAAATCAAATTAGTGATATGTTGTCAAAGTATATGTTCGTAGTCGATGATGAGTTTGGACAACTTGTCCGATAGAGTATAATACGATACTTTAGATGACTTATCTTGGTTATAAGGATAGGGATCCGAAAATATTATATTGGTATTGTCTATATGATTTGCACACTGAGCAGGATCACCAGAATTAGTTGTTTCTTTACTACTATCAAAAATAATTAATTTTGTAAGACGAGAACTCTAAATCTAGGAAACAATCTGAGTTCGTCCGTGGATTATTCGTTGCTTTAATGTATCCAAAGGAATAGTCAAAGTGTGTTGACTTGAATCTTACGTAGGTTGGGTAATGCCATGAAGTGTAGCGGGAACAGTTGTTTTACGTGGAATCTATAATCTTTAATGAGATAAAGATGTCTCTTTAGTTGATTCACAAGTATACTAACAGATTTTAGAATCTTTGGCCAAAGTATTCTATATTTTTGTTAGAATTAGTACGAAAATTGTTTCTATATTATTGAATTGTTCGAGAAGGGCGAGTTAGGAACTACGGTTAAAGATGTGAGAAAATTTAGCGATAGTAGTTAAAGCTATTTTTCCTCACAGATATCTAATAGAGGGTTTGATTGTCACAATAAAAGTTATTTGGAAAATTCTTGAATGAATATATTTAATTATAGAGTGCAGTAAAACTTATTTAGTGGAATTAAGTTTTACTAAATGGTAATCAATTATTATCATGAGATGATAATCATATTTGATCCATTTGAAGCTAGAGTTAGATTATCCCTAAGGTCCCTTCGCAAGCCTCAACTTAAGCACTATTTGAAAATATTTAAATTGAGTTCATGGTATGAATATTTATTCATAAGATGAATAAATTAACTTTGCTAAACATAATTCATGAGATGAATTATTTATTCTTAAGATGAATAAATTAATTTTACTAAATAATATTCATGAGATGACTTTTATACATGTAGAAATTTAAACAAAAAAGGGAAGAAATGAGTGAATGCACAGGTCACAATCCATGTGCACGTGGGTAGATGAATCGTGAGCTGACACGTGTCATGCGTGTTGATCTAGGGCTGCCAAGGGAGTTATCTGTGTGCTTCTGCTTTAGGCAATGGGAGGTTGACACGTGTCATGTGCTTTGGCTATATAATATGTGCGATCTGTGTAGATTTTAAAAAATATGTACGTTTAAGGTTTTGGAACTTAGTTTTCTCCCACAACAAAAATCCTAAAATTATTTTAGGAGTTTTCTAAGTTATTATTTACCATAGTTTTTTTGAAAAATTATATTTTGGAAAGATTGAAGGAAAAATTTTATTCCTAAATTTTTCTTAAATTAAATATTTGGAAGCCCACACTCCCGGTGTTGTAAGAGGTCACCGCGAAGAAAACCTTGAGGTGTCAAGATATTCTTCTTCTAATTTTAGATCTTCAAGTCAGAGTTGGAATTCGCACTTCAGATATGTCTAAATTAAGTATTTGATATTTAATTTGTTTTTCTTTATTTCGTTTATTCTACATACTATGTTTATACTTGTTTTATCCTATATTTTTGTTTGTCATATTATGCATTTATTAGAGTAAGATCTATATCTAATTGAATAGTTTAATTAGGTCAGGGCTTTAGAATTAAAATTAAGAATTTTAAATTGGTTTTTCGCTACGTCTCCTTAAGCTGATATAGGGAAAATTTTTGATATATTTTCCGAACACTTCTTCCGTGGCTTACCGTTAACATTGGTGGCTCAAGGTCTTGATTCAGTATATGGATATTCGAGATCCATGGACTCAGTGCACTTGTCCTTGTAAACTCTGTTCTCTTTATTAGAGAGTCTGGCCAAGCAAGTGTCAAGTCAAGCTCTTTACTGTGATGCTTTCTTTTGAAGCGACCTCCTTTTCTGAGTTCGTGTAAGGTTGGAAGGACCAACATCATCTTGCTCGAGGTAGTTCTTTCTCCAAACATTATCAAAATGAACCCCTGAAGGTTGTTGTCCTAACTGCCGTGGTCATCGATGGGTGTCCACATTGATTAGGTGATATTTTGGAATCCTCTTTGGTTACCTAGTTCTCATGATTATCTGAGCCTTTGAAGCGAGATCCCGAGGGGGTTCAATTTATGAAGCCGTCTTGGAAGGTGCTGGCTTCGTCCTTAAGTCAAGGCCCAGCTTTTTCATTTCAGACCACATCCCCCACGGAGGTCACGAGTGAGGTGCATGAGCTTTCTCAATGCCGCCTTCTTAGTAGCAAATTTAGTCTGTCACTGGTCATCCGTGGATATTTCCATAGCTAACTGTTCCTCTCTTTAGAGAAGGATGGCTCCTTTTCTAGTTGCTTTTTCAAGGACCTCTTGAAGGTGGCATAATCACACGTTGAATGGTCCGCGGTATTATGCCACTTGTAGTGCTCACTTGTCAATTTCACTAAGGTTTTGGGTGACCTGAGTGGTCCCCACTCAGGTAATCTGTCAAACAAAGCGTTGGCCACTGCCAATCTGTCCTTGTCATCACTCATCCTGCAAAGAGGTTTGACATTAGTCTGTCTATCATAGGTGTCTCGAGGTCTTAATGCCTCCATTATATTTACTTGGATAGGAATAGGGAAGGGGTCTTTGTCAACACATATCCATCCTTCTCTATGGAAGATTAACTCCCTTGCTTCAATGGCATCTTGAACAACATTTCTAAAGATTATGCAGTTCTTCGTTGAGTGAGTAAATGAATCATGCCATTTATAGTATACCTTCCCCCATTAGTAAATTGAGGTCAGGTTTTCTGTGTTTACTCTTGATGGCACTGGGTTGGGTTGTTGTTGTTGTTGTACTCTTGATCTTGAGCTTAATATTTGCCTCAAGCCAATCAAATGTAATATCGGCTCTTGAAAAGTCAAATGAGTACTTCTTCAAGTCTTGGAATTAGTAAGATTTCCTGGCTTTGATAGCTTTCTTGGCCAGAGGATTTCAAACCATAGGAGGTCACTTGACATATTTAGCAACGTCAATTTTATATGGGGGATCTTATTCCTTGTCCATCAAATTCCATACATGCTATTTTTCTTGAGACTTTCTTCCTTCAAAACCGCCTCATACCTAGCAGCATATTTTGCCAGCTAGAGGAAAGTTGTGAAGTTTGAGCCTTCAAATTTCTTCCTAAATTCAATATCTAAGCCATTTAAGGCTAGCTTGGAATATTCAACCTTAGGAAGAGCCACTGTGCATTTCAACCTGACTCTCTTGAACCGGTTAATGTAATCCTCCACAAATTCACCTGGCTTTTGTCTCATTCGAGCCAAGCCTCACACAAAGGTTTCTAGCTCCATCCTTGGGAAATGGGTCTAGAATTTCCTGGCCATGTCATCCCAATAATAGATGTAATTAGGTGGTAAGCTAATGTACCATTGGAAGGCAAACCTTGTCGGAGGACTAGGGAACAACCTCAGTATTGGATACGGGTTACCAGCCGCTTCCCTGCATTGGCAGTTGAACCTTGCCAAATGCTCGAGAGCAGACACTCTTCCTTCTCCTAAGAAAAGGATAAACTTGGGTATTTTGTATCTTGAGGAAAAGGGTAATCCCTGTCAATGTAGTCAGTCTGTTGACCCTTCTGAGGCTGGCCCATACATTTGCTCAATAAGGGCAACCAATTGGTCTTTGGAAGGGTAAGCATGGAACATGGTTATGAGCCTGCCATTGCCCCCCAAGTGGCATAGGATCTCGAGGAGGATTAGTAGGATACCCTTGAGATCCCATTACAATCAAATGTGGGAACGGTTGCTGCCCCACATACGCAAGGTTGTAACCCCCTTGGTCAGTCTTGCCATTAGTTTGATTGGCCACAAAGCATGGTCCAATAGATCATTGATTATGTGGCATGCCTAAAGGCATACCTATATTGACGGGCTGCCAGGCCATCCTTGCCTGATCAATCCCCAACTTTTGATTTTGAGAACAAGGGAAGTTAACTTACCCCACGAGTCTCATATGTGGAAGGAGGTATAGGAGGAAGGCTTAGTACCCATAATTGGGAACTTGTCCCTACGCACCTATGCCAAGGCTCTAGCTAGGCCTTAAGGCAACTTCTTCAGTATACGGAGGGTATGAAAGTTTATGGCCCCCGGTCTCGAGGACAGGCGTTGCTTGAACATTAGTATTGAGATCACTCGAGGTCAGAGAATATCCTTAATTAGAAGGGCTTGAAACCCAAAGGATGCATTATCACCTCTATGGCCAGAATCCAAGTGCGCAACACCTGGGTTAGCCCATTATTGTTTTCGTTCTCTCAAAGACTATGATGTCAACCTGAGCAACTAGCATAGAGCTCATAGGAACATCATGAGGATACCCAGTTTGAACTGAAGGAGGAGGAACAAGCCTGAGTTGCCTAATGTCTTCTCTAACGGCTTGGACTAATCCATTATGTGTCTCAGTTCCCTGATTAAGATAGGCTCTACTTTAACTACCATATGCCTTGCCATATCCTTAGCTATAAGGGTAGTAGTGGAAGACAGGGTTGAGTTCATCTCAACCAAGACACTGTTAGTTTCTTTGTGAAGCCTTTCATTCATTGAGGTCCCAACGTCATTGACTATAGCTCTCATTGCAGCAGAGTTTTCACGCTGAGCCTTCATAGTGCATTCTATTTTAGCACATTATTTTCATAAACCTCTTTCATGGCTTGCCCAATCCTTTGATCAATGAGTGCAATACGACGTTTGAGCATGGCCATAAAACTCTTGCGAAGATATCCATCAAGCCTAATACATTTGTCTTTTGGGATGTCATCATTACCTCCACTTTCATTACCGTGGTTGTGACTTGTCTCATCCCCTCGTGATAGAGGACTTCATTCTGCTTAATTGGAGCCCAATTAAGGCTAAGCCCTCTAGTTCCTTAGGTTTAAGAGCACCAAATGTCCTTATTCTGACCATTTGGTGAATGGTCTGATATTCTATTTTGATTAGCCATAATGGGGTTAAAAACGGTTAAGTCTTATGTTAAGCCTCCCACTATGATTGCCAAAAAGCGTGTTTGCTTTAATTATCTGTTAATTGAGAATGTGGTTGTTGTAAATACAAATTCAAACAAACGTGCAAACTGGGACTAGTTTGCAATAAACGTGTGGATTCTGCTTATGCTCCAATTAAGGAGACTTATATATATATATATATATATATATATATATATATATATATATATATGTGTGTAGAGTGGCTAGAATGAGAATGGAAATTCTGTGAGAATATGAGAAAATTAAATCCACACCATTGGATTTTAAGTAAGATTGATCAATGGTTCTAAGAGGCTCATTGTATCCAGAGCCCCTACCACCACCGCCTCCCTCTGCCACTCCTGCCATCGCCACCCATCTCAGATCCCTACGCTCATCACCATTGCCACCCACCATCACAGCCACTACCTCCACCACTGCCACCCATATGTCTCTCTCCATCCCATCTCAGATCCCTGCAGTCACCATCACCACCCACCATCATCGCCACCGCCGCCACTCCTCTCCGCCACCCCCACCACCACCACACATCTCTCTCTCCATCCAATCTCAAATCCCAACGGTCACTGCGGCCGCATCCCACCACCACTACCACTGCCACGCGCCACCACCACGGCGGCGGTGGTAGTGGTGGTGGGATGCGGCGGCAGTGACCGTTGGGATTTGAGATTGGATGGAGAGAGAGAGATGCGTGACGGTGGCAGTGGTGGCGGGAGGCGGCAGCAGTGACTGTTGGGGTTTGAGATTGGATGGAGAGAGAGAGATGCGTGGCGGTGGCAATGGTGGTGGGAGGTGGCGGCGGTGACCGTTGGGATTTGAGATTGGATGGAGAGAGAGAGATGCATGGCGGTGGTAGGGATGGCGAAGAGGAGCAATGGCAGTGGTAGGGATGGCGGGTGGTAGCGGTGGCGGTGGCGGTGGTGATGACAGTAGGGATCTAAGATGGGTGGCGGTGGCGGAAAGGAGTGGCGACGGAGGTGGTGGTGGGTGGCGGCGGTGGTAGTGGTGCATGGCGGTGGTGGAGACCGTTTGGTGGTGGTAGGGCTTTAGGCACAATGAACCTCTTAAAACCATTGATTAATCTTACTTAAGATCCAACGATGTTTAATTTTCTAATATTCTCACAAAACTTCCATTCTCATTCTAGCCGCTCCCTATATATAAGTCAGGAACTAGGGTGGAGACAAACTCAAAAGTTCAGCAGTCCACTTATAAGCCCGATTCAATCAGATTCTTAGGCTCGGCACCCTTGGCTTGTAATAGCTCGAATGAGTTAGAGTCTGACAAGATTAAGATAGAGCAAACCATATTTGGGTCACTAAATGAGGACTAACGCAATCAAGGTCAAGCCTTGGCCGTCAAAGCCCTTAAATAACAACACAAACCTAAGTTCATTTGACTTATTAAGTAGTGACAGTAGTGTTAAACCTAAGTTCACTTGACTTATTAAGTATTGACAGTAGTGTTAAAATGAATGCAATCAAGGTCAAGCTTTAGCCGTCAAAGCCTTAAACTAAAGCATCAAATCTCAACTTGTCGATTGTGGGAACATATTAAAGTAGAGAGTTCATACCTGAAACCCAAAGAACAATATAACTCTGATGAAAGCAATTACAACAATGATCTATACTATGCGAAGCTAAGTTACGTTACGCTACTTCTAGATAAAATGCACAAGTATATTGTAAAGAAACTTGAAAAAGTTCATGTGAGTGGTGCTAGATACTTTACAACTACTATAGTTTCTCTTATTTATAGAAAATAAAAATAACTGTTGCATCCTAATTCCACAACATTTTCTTCCCACGTTGGCCTCAAAGCTCCTTTGGCACACTGAAGGGGAAGTGAATGTGCCCTGAATTGGTGTGCTCGAGCATCTTTCTGGAAGCCCACGTCCGCTTTCTCTGTTGGAGTTCCTTCTACGTTCTATTGGATAGGCTTGAGGCTCACTTATTTGAAATTGCGCTCCAAGTAACCGCCTTGAGCTTGGAAACCACCTGTCTTGCAGCCTTCTAGGGAGTACCTTGAGCTTGAGCTCCTTTTGTTCCCTCAACCATCTCGAGCCTCGAGTGGCTAATTCCCTTAACAGGGTTTTAAAGTTCTCAAACAGCTGGGCTCGAGACGCCTTTTTTAGCATCTAAAGGCCTTACCTTCCTTGAGGATAACCTCACATGATAAGCTCGTGGTGCTTTCTCTCAAAATGACGTTGTCCCAACTCCCTCAAATTTGGGGTGTAAACAAAGGGAATACATTTTTTTTTACTTAAGAATTTGTTGTGAGGCAGTCATTTAATGCCCACCACTTAAAAGACTTGTTTGGGAGGAATGTCGAGATTCCAAATCCATTCGAATTCTCAAGAATTCTTATCCAACCAAACCAAGTTATGGGCCTACCAAGCAGCATATTTAATAGTAAATACACCTGTATGGGAGCAGCCCCAACAAAGTTTGTCTTCCACATTTGTCTTAGGGACTGGAACGCCCAATATTATGCTATGAAGGAACCGAGGGACCTCATATCTAATCTTCTCCATCTCCCACTCCCCACCTACGATAAAATCAGCCACTTTTAGGGTAGTGTCCCTAACTTGATTGCCCTCCTTCATCAAACTGATTAGAGGGACATCAGAAGACCAGCTAGCCAGACAAAAATTTACCTTGTTCCCATTTTCTATCTTTCATCCCAGGCCACTGCTGAGAACCGATCTAGCGGGGGAATTAACTTTCTTCCCTTCATAATAAATGAAATCATCATCAATAAGGTATTTGCTTCTCACTACTTGATCATAAGAAAGGAAATCAGCATCAATAAGGTATTTGTTTCTCACAACTTGAACCCAAAGATGCTCCTTTTCAAATAGAACTTTCTAGCCCAACTTACACAAGAAAGTGATATTAATGCCTTCCAACCTGCCATGCCCAACCCCCTACCGCTCTTAGGCCTACAAATCTTATTCCAAGCAATCATATTTATCCCATCCTTGTCCTTAGATTTCTAGAAAACCTGTTTGTAGAGGGTATCACCTTTGTTACAAACTTTCTTGGGGAGCTGAACACATTACATGATGTGACTGGGTATAGATTCAAGCAAAGATTTTATCAGGGTCATCCTTTCAGCCATTATGAGAAGCCTAGCTTTCTAGGTGGCAACTTTCCATGATATCTTATTGACAACCTCAGTCACCACATCAGTGTTAAATCTACCAGGACCAAAGAAACAAACCAGATATTTACCCAGGACTTGAGAAGCTGGCACACCAAGATGACCACTAATTTTTTGCCTTAGAAGTCTATCCATGTTGGATGAGAAGATAATCGATGACTTTTTTAGATTCACAAATTACCCGATTCAAAATAATAGTCTTGAATAACATTCCGGAGTCTTGCAATCACTTCCATGTGAGTGTCACAGAATAAAGGATAATCATCCGCAAAGAAGAGACAAGAAATAGCATAAGAGTTCCTAGAGATTTTAATTCCAATTCCAGACTTCTTAGTTTGGCAAAGATCCTAAAGATTAACCGCAAGAGCTTCAAGGAAAAGGATGAACAAATATGGAATGGGGATCCCCTTGATGGGGTTAACAACCTATAGGAGTATCATCCACCAAGACAACAAAGGAAGTCATAGTAACACAGTCCATGATCCACCCAATCCATTTCGAATTGGACCCAAGACCCTCCAAAGCATGTCTAGGAAAACCCCATTCAACTCTATCGTATGTTTTTTCCATATAAGCTTTAAAACAGTCCAACCTGATTTCCCCCTTTTTTTAAAGCCATCATGATCTCATGGGCCACAAAGATGTTATCTTAGATTGATCTTTTCGAGACGAAAGCCCATTGCCATTGACTGATAATTTTATTCATAAATAGTTTAAGTTAGTTAGTCAATGCCTTAGCAACGATATTATAGAGGACATTGTACAAGCTAGTAGGTCTAAACTGGTTAACACTAATGGTAATCCACCTTAGGGATAAGAGTAAGAAAGGTGTGGTTAATTTTCCGAAGAGGATGCCTTCCTCTAAGAGAGGTACTAATCACATTATAGACTTCTAGCCTAATAATGTCCCATAAAGTTCGAAAAAACTGGGTGGAAAAGCCATTAGGGCTAGGGGCTTTGTGAGGGTTTATATAAAAAGCAACTTGTTTTATCTCCTCATCTAAAAAATTATTTATTAGCTCCGCATCATCTTGATATGAGATTCTACCTTTCAAATGCATCATCGATCTAAAGGGGCCCTGATAACCTCCCTGCGATCAAAATCTGTTTTTGAACTCAAAGATAAAATGATCCCCAAATCCTTCCTTATCTGTAATAGGTACTCCCATATCCTTCTTTAACTCAAGAATATTCCTTCATTTCCTCTTAGAGGAAACTGATAAATGGAACATCCTGGAGTTCCCGTCCCCCTTAATGAGTCACTCCTTTCGAAAAAATTTCACCCAGTATCTATGATTACAAAAAAGCAATCTCGTGCGTTATAGGGTTAATTGTCGAAGCTTCTTATTAAGCCTCGCACAGTTAGGAGAAGAAATTAACTTCTCCTGAAGAGCTTGGATCCTGGCTGCATTATTCTCCAAACATGGGATTGATGATCCCTTGGTCAAGCTAGGGTTACTTGTATTCTTTATCATTTTGAGTCTTTGGACCACCTAGAACATCCTTGAACAAGCAAAATTAGAATTCCACGCCTTATTAACAATGACCTTAGTGATTCCATAGTTTATCCAACCAGCTCTGAACCTAAACGGTCTAGATTTGGGCAAAGCTTGAGTAGTCATATGCAATACTAGGGGGATGCGGTCTGAAACAGTCCCATGGCCATTATTTACCAGGCTTTGTGGAAAATTTCGAAACCGTCCAATATCAACTATGGCTCTATTAAGTTTTTCCTGAATAAAATAGTCATTAAGTTCTCTTTTCCAAGTGTACTTGTAACCATTCCAAGGAACATCCATCAACCTTAGGGTCTTACAAAAGGAATTTAATCGAATGAGACGACTGTCCACAACTGGATTACCCCTAATTTTTTCCGAGGAATCCAGAGTTCATTAAAGTCTCCTATAGGGCATCAGGGTGAACGTACAGACCTACCCTCCAAAAGAAGGGAGTCCCAAAAGCATCTTTTGTCACCCTCTCTTGCTGGGGCATAGACAATAGAAAGCAAGAAAATACCAGGTTCCGCCTTGTCTTCAACTTCAAGGTGGGCTACTTTATGATCCATAGACATCACCTTTACGTCATAGCTCATTGTAAGCCATATAAGCCATAACCCTCTTGTGTGATTCTGAGGGGGGACATAGCGTCACTCATTGCACCCTATAGGAGGGAAAATCCTTTCAATCGTAGAAGAAGAAACCAAAGTTTCCAGAACTGCCACTATTTTTGGGTTATATTTCCTTGTAAGACCCAACATTTCTTGGTGGGCAATAGTCCCGGCTAAGCCTTTAACATTCCACCATAGGATTTTCATGATAAAGGTAGTCAAGAATAGATAAAATAAACTAAAAAAAGAATCATGTTAGCACTAGGCCAACAATCACAGCCCTTAGGGCAAGCAAGAGCACAAAGCTCAAACCACGAATAATATGGGTTATCTGAGTCCAACATGCAATGCTGCAGAAAAGAAAAGAGGTGAGAAAATCAAACCTAGGCCTTGAGCACTTTGCATGCACTTGGTCTCCAGTCTTCTAGAGAAGGCAGGTAGTCGTCCACTTAAACGAACGAAGCTCCACACTTTCTACTTTAACCATCCCTCACAGGAGCGACCACATTTTTGAGAATTGCTCATTTCCTTCAACTCCTTGCACAAACCTTTAAAGGACATTCTCAATAATGCAGTCCGCACCACAAACCTCAATTGACGAAGGCCCCTAACACTATGCTTAGGGGTAATATCTAAAGTACTAGGGAAAAGACATTACACTACAAAACTTAAAAGATTTACCAAGGTGACGACAAGCTTAAGAGACCTCAAATTAACAAGGAAGCAAGAGGGGTTAACCCATCTAATACACAAGTGGTTAGCCAAATATCCAATTTTTCACAAATCAACCCCAAGGGGTGTAACGAATTTGACATGCATGGCAATGTTGCTCCAAATCCACATTAAAAAAATCAATGAGCGAAGTCAAAGTACCGACGAGCATGAGAGTCACAGCTGGAGTGGAGCACCGGAGTGAACCACCAAAAATTTGACATATGAATAGGGAGCCCTGTCGAGCACCATGGTGAAGCACCAATGAAGCTACCTTCTGCCAGGGGTCGTAGTCGGACACATCATCGTACTCTTTTCCTGTCCAGCGCTCATGCGCCACTGCGAATAAGAGCAGGTGAAGGGGCTTCGAAGCCCTATATTTGAGATTACGAGCTGAAATTTCACTTGTGGGAAGCAATAGAGACATATATGGGGAGATGGCCTTCGGAAGCCGGAGCCACGCACTGTGGTTCACGATTCTTACAAAGTATCCTTCAATATCCTTAGTCTTACTTTATAAGTATGAAAATTCGAGATATTGTATTACGTAAAAACTATTTATTTTTGCTTTATTTTTGTAAGAATCTTACCAATGTTGTATAGTAAATGTTGTCATTCATGTTTTTAACAAAACTTTAGCGAATTTCGATAAAAATTAATTGAATTTTGATAGAAGCTACTCCCAACTTCATGTGTCATGTCAGCATTTTTGAGCAAAAAACCATCTAAATCTAACGTACGATATTTATATATTATCGTAATCATTTCTTACTTCGACATTTTCCAATTTGAATTTCAGTATAAGGTTAGCTTTTTTTTTCGATAATTATCGGCGAAGCCGAAGGACAACACCGAGCCTCGACAAAGCTAGCCCAAACACCTCCGAAGAGATGGAGAAAGACCAGACAAAACAAGACCGGGAAAAGACAAAAACAGGGGAGGGGAAAAATGGAAACAGAGCAAAAAAAAGGAAAAAAAAAGGAGGCAACAAAAAACAGACAACCAGTGCATCACTAAAAAGGAAGATGAGGGGCCAAAAGAGAAAAGCAGGGACAAGGAGCAAAAACCAAAAACTGGAGGAGGAGACGCAGCAGAACAAGGGCAGAAAGCGGAGCCGGAGAGAGCAGGAAGAAGCGACCAGAAACACAAGACCCGAGAACAAGCGACACCAAAAGCTTAGCCCATTCCAGCAAGGAGCTCGACCATAAGGGATTCATCCCCATCAAAAGTCAAGCCTAATGATTTTCCATTCTCCCAAGTGCGTTTCCCTTTAAGCAGTTGCTCAGCTGTGAAGCATTTCTTGTTCTTGTTTCGAGTCTTTTTCTTCCCTTTGGCCTTGGTTAATTTTTCAAGCCTTCTCTTTCCTCTGCTATCAGGAGTCATATCCTTAAAGAACGCTTGAAAGTTCCATTTCTCTTGCTCTTTCTTCCAACGCTTGAGAGCCTAGCGATCCCTTTTAGAACCACCACTACTGGGTTCTTGGCGCCTTGACCTTTCTCTTCTTGTTCTCCTTTCCCCTGCCTTAGAAGGTTCCGCGAAATCATGAGCCAGATTAACACATATATCCGTGTTCTCGACATGACTACGATCGCTCATAGGTTCAAAGCCCGGTGGGTAGGTTGGACCCGACTACTCAGACTCGTAGTCATTATTAGTGTTTAGAATTTGATTTGCTTGAGGTGTGCTCTGGATTTACATCCCATCTGATCTGGTTTCACTGTCATCAACCCAAGGTAGAAGTAGTTGCGGTCTAACATACGGTCTGTTAACCTGGCACTGTGGAGCATTCAGCTGCTCAAAGACACAGGGCGGAACGCGAAAGACAGGCGAGTAAGGAGACTGCATAACCAAGGGCCATCTGCCAATAATCTGGTGGTTAACATGTAGCGTAACGTGTTCAGCACTCCGATTATCAAAACCCGGATCCATACATCCAGTCCTCGGATGTATCGGAGGGTCTCGCTCCTGGATCGGGTCATGTTCGCTGGGACCCCGGTCGGAGTTGGTAGTAGCATTAGGAGCTTGCCGCAGGGTTCGACCTTCTTCCCTATTTAACCTGGCAGACGCTGTGAGGTGGATAACTTCCGTAGAGTAGCTTGGGATTAGCTCAGAGTTCCCTTCTTTAACAAAAACCATTCGGCTTCCCTCACAAAGATTAACATGCACAACTTGTTGGATAATGGATAGGAAGCAAGTACCAATGAGAACCCTTGCCACATCAACACATCTCATTGCCGAAGTCCGCGGATCCACTCGAATGAAGTTGCCCCAGATTTGCGCAAAATTAGTGAACATCTCCATCGACCAGTACTGTAAAGGAAGACCATGGATTTCAATCCACACTCTTCCTCTCATAGTACCAAGGGATTGTCCTGTGTAGCGGTTCACTTCTCTGAAATTATCAAGGAGGATGTTTTTGGGTGCCAAGGTATTCCTCCATAGCTACGGTCGATTCGCACGTGAGAATAAAGGTATCTAAGCTCAGACCCCTCAGAGAGAAGTCAAAGAGGCCGTTCTCCGTAAGGAACCTCAGGACATTATCAAGAGTATCATCCCCATACGAATGAGCTATTATCGATCTACTCATCCAATCTTCCACTTGATTGTTTATGGAAGCTGTTATGACCTTTGGACCGTTAAAATTCGTTTCACCAATTTCCCGGGGCGATTGATCTGTAATCACTGGATTTTGATTGATAACTAGATTATCAACCCTTCTATCACGATCTAAAGAGTGTACCCATGTGTGGTTTTGATTCTGATACTGCCTATTATTCAACCCCCTACGTTGTTTAGCCCAGTCAACCTTAATCTTGTATCCCATGACCCAACGACCATTCATGGAATCAATTGCCCTTTGGGCCTCATTACGCTGCCGGAATCTGACAAAACCATAAGAAAAATTTGTTTTGGCCCGTCTATTTTTTGGGACAAAATAGTCATAAACTGAATGAAAATCCTGAAAGACAGCCTTAAGCCACAAATTTGAAGTAAACTCCGGGAGACCGTCAACAAAAATTGACATTGCCTCATTAAGAGCCGCCATCAACGGGGGCAGGTGGTCACTGGAGGACTGAGAAGGGACCCGATGTGCCGGGAAGAGAGAGAGAGGGGGTGGGGGGAGAAAAGGAGAGAGATTAAGGAGGGGGGTTACCGGTGCGGCGTGGCCGGACGTCGGAATCAGGCGAGCACTGTTGGAGAAGAAGACCGGCGAGGGCGGGGCTTGGAGCAGAGGGGTGCCAAGGAAGAAGACGAAAGAGTAGGGTCCTCTGGAAGTCACCAAACACCAATATGCATTGTACGACTGGCACGGGAAGGCTTCGGCGACATCGGGTTCGAACTCCGGCCTCGGGGTGGTCGGTCACGCGCCCACACGCGCCGGGAAGGTGGTGTGAACAGTGACCGTTGCTTTTGAAATTGAGGAGAGAGAACGGAGCTTTTGAAATTGAGGAAAGAGAGCGCCAAGAGGAGCCCAGTTTGGGGTATTTAAATAATTAACTTTTTAAATCAAAGTACTCCATTATTTTTTACAGTGGTAAGGAAAAATATCACTTAGATACCTGCATTTTGGGTTCGAAACCCATAATAGCTATACTAAGGAGCATACTACATAGTTTAAAAAAAAAGATATACGTCAATAATTTAAGAGTTAAAGTAACAAAATTTGAAAAAATATATATAACTAATTTACGCATAAGTAGGATTATTTTCGATTGATTATTTCCTTTTATTCAAGAAAAATACGGATATATGCTATAAATCCTTAAATATACGTCTAACATAAGAAACATGTATTTAATCATATTATTGACAAAGATACGCAGATGCCCTTTTTAAAAAGAAAAAAATGAATCTAAACATGACAACTATACGCAAATTTTACTAAGGGTTATTTATATTTTAGTATCTTGACGTTTTTGAAAATAATAAAAAGAACCCTGGTCATTTTGAATTAATAAAAAGATCCCGAAGTTTTTGTTGGAAAAATTATTAAAAAGGTCCCTCTCTTACGTGATGACGTCGTTTTTCGTTGACAAAGCGAATGTGGCAACCACTTTTTTATTAATACTACAGCAAAATGACAAAAGTACCCTTCAGTACTTTTGTTTTTATTTTACAAGCATTAAATTTGAGTTGTTATATTATGTGAAAATATCTTTTTTTCCTTAATGTGTTTAAAAATACAACAACAACAACAATAGTCTTATTGCCTCAAGAGTTCCTGCGTACATAGGGTTTGGGAGGGGTAGGATGTATGCAGCCTTACCCCCTCAGGATGAGACCCTGACGAGAGGCTGTTTCCGAGGGCCCCCATCCTGATAGTTGATAATTAAGAAGGGCATATAAGTAGAGCATATATAACATGTATGAAGAACATGTAAAGTGTAGAGATCATGAAAGCATGTGAGCAAGTAAGCAAGTAAAAAAATAGCATGTAAACATATAAGTATGGGAGCATAGCAACCAGGGCAAAAGGTAAAAGCAAACAAGCATGGAGGGGATAGATCTTACGTGCAACAAACTGCAAACATATAGAGAGAGTAGAGCGTATAGAAAGTATAGAGAGAGAGAGAGAGAGAGAGAAAGTAAATAAAAAGAGCCAGCTAACGCGTGCTCACTGTTCCTACACTGCTATATCGGATACCCCCTATACTAATTCTCCACTGAGCTCTATCTAGGGCCATCCCTTCATTTAGATTGAGGTAGGCAAAGTGTTTTCGAATTGTCTCCATCCAACTCTTCTTTGGCCGGCTTCTTCATCTCTTCCCGTCTATAATAAGAAGTTGTTCGCATCTCTTTACAGGGGCAGTGGTGGGTCTCCTCCTAACATGCCCAAACCACCGTAGGCGTTGCTCCCTCAACTAATCCTCCACTGGGGTGACGCCTAATTTACTTCTTATAACGTCATTTTCGGATCCCGTCCTTTCTTATATGTCCACACATCCATCTCAACATCCTCATCTCCGCCACCGCCACCTTCAGCTTTTGTGTGTGATGACACTTAACTGGCCAAGACTCTGCCCGTTAAGACATAGCCGGTCTCACTGCTGTCTTATAGTATTTACCCTTTAACTTTAACGGGAACCTCCTATTGCACAGTACTGCAGAGGCCATCCTCCATTTATGCCAACCCAATTTAATTCTATTGTTAACATCTGTGTCCACTTCACTGTCTTGTTGCACCATGGAACCCCAAGTATTTGAACCTTAATGTGTTTAAAAATATGGTTATTAAAAGGTATTTTTGTCATTTTACTGTAGCATTAATAAAAAAACAACTACCATGTCAGCTCTGGCTGCCGGAAAAGACATCGTCACCTTAAAGTGGGGCCTTTTTATTAATATGACAAAACTTTATTGACGTTTTTATAAATTCAAAAAGATCAGAGTTTTTTTATTATTTTTAAAAATATTAAGTACTAAAATATAAATAACCATTTTACTAATTATGCTCTCATCACCTCTCAAGCCTCACCCTTGCGAGTTCACTTGCCCAGTTTTGTGACTTCAGTGTGAATTCACCTGTTTTGTACTGTGACTTCTGTCGCTAATTATGGAGGAAAAACTGAGAGCACCATAGGTTTGGTTTTCAACACTAGCGCACCATAGGTCAGGTCACACTGACTCTGGTGTTGGCGTTTCCAAATGGGAGGGAAAGAGGGGGTTATAGAGCTGGGAGGTCAAAATGTGGTAGACTTGAGCGGCCATGTACATCACCTTCCTTGCTGCATCAAGTTCACTGGACCCTCCGACGTCTCTCACTATTTCAAGCCCAATTCTACTGGTACTCTCCTTTTTCTCTCTCTTTGAATTCAATTGTTTTGGCATGTTCTGATTGTGATTTGATATGGATGTGATTTTGAGTTAGGGATTGAAGTCAATGGGCTAGCTGTAGAAGAAGCCTTCTTTAGGGGCAGGAGATTGCAAGGGACTAGGGTTTCTATTCCTCAGGGTTATTCTGGTAAGCCTCCACTCGGGACCTAACACAACCCAAGCAACCGTTTGGCGCCTCCGAATTTGGGGCTGTGTTTTTAAAGTCTCAGTTATTAATATTATTAAATTTGTTTGTTGTATTACTATGTATTATGTTGTTAATAGAAATTTTATTATAAATGAATGGCCTCATTAGGGACATTTGCTTAGGGCCTCAACAATGCAAGACATTCAAGCAGCCCTGTCTCCCCTTCCACATTTCAACTTTCTTTTCATTTGTCTAATTGATGCCTTAGCGAGGGCCGGACATTATCACAAGCAAATGTTTGAGGCCCCAAATTCGAGAGGTCCCATATTTTGTGGTTGTAGTTTTTAAAGTCTTAATTGTAAATATTAATAAGTTTTATGATTAAAATTTTATAATTTGTTGTATTTGTATTGTGTTATTAAGAGAAATACTAATATATATGAAGGCCCCCCATTGTAACATTTGCATGGGGCCCCGAAATTGTCAGGCTGGCCCTACGTTCAATGTACTACTCATGTTTGAATTGACTAATGCTTGTGCGTGTTTGTTTTGGGGGCTTCGTTTTGTATTGGTAAGTAAACAGGGTTAGGGACTTGAACTTAGGATGTTTAACCTTACTTGAGTAAAACCTCATTGGCTTTGTTTAGGGGGCTCGATAAGTCAACAAGTAGAGGTTGGGCAAACTTGATAAGCTTAATGAGCCAATCTCGAATAGGGGATGCTTGACGCTCTAAAATTCATAAGAGTTTGCAAAGGGCTTAGTAAGAGCTCGTTAGACTCGTTAAGAGCAAAATGAACGCTTTTTAAGAGCTCGTTAATTCGCTCATAATTAGCTCAATAATGGCTAGCTCGTTATGATGACAACCATTTGATGCAAGATAACGTCTTGTCAGTATAGCTCGAATAGCTCGGCTTGTTAACAAGGTAAACTCGGTTTGCTTTGAGTAAGGAGCCAAGTGGAGCTGCTTATACTGGAATCTTATTGAAGTGAATTAAAACAGAGAAGGAAAATTTGTTTAAGGTTCAACTTGATCCTGAATTGGTTGAGGATTATCAAGCTTCAGTTTGAACAAGGGATTCTCAATTGACTTGGTTTATTTACCCTTCTAAGTAGCTAGGATATTTTCCCTTTGGTCCTGGGAAAGGGAGAGGGTAGGAGGGAGGAGTTGTAAGAAATTTGGGGACTTCTAAAATGAATAAGATGCATAACAAAGTAAGAAGTTGTAAGATCCTTGACATTTGGGCATAGTGCACGGGTTGGTACCTGACGTTGTGGCACATTGCAGTTTGATCACCGCATGGGCATGGTTATCCAAAGCGTGAACTTCTTGTGTAGGTTGAACAATAATGCCCATGAGTGGCCATAGTTAGCGATATAACGAGACCTTATCCCGAGTATGACCTTGTGGAGGCAAGAGTTGTGTGCGCCTGTGGCACAGCCCTGGGCATGTGCATGGGCACTAGCTAGTTGCATAACTTGCATGAGTGCTGATACAGGCAGGGAAGCTTGGTTCCGCACATAGATAGTGCACAACATTAGTTGGTAGTGGCTCCGGCTAGGCGCGACGTACACGAGTGGTGCAGATATGAAACAGGCATCAATCAGGCATGAGGGAAGGGGCAGTGCACCCTTTTATGCTTGTGCTGGGCCTAACGACTTGAGCCTGAGCATGGCCTCGCTGGGGCTAGGGCTATGTGTGCTTGTAGCATGGCGCTGGCCACATGCGTGGACAATGGCTAGGCCTACTAAGTGCACAAGCATTCATAAGGACATGGAAGCTTGGTCCTGCCTACAAATATGTGGTAAGGGGCCCCGACTAGGCACGGTGCTTAGGGCACAACCTTGATTGGGTAAGTGGCCCCAACTAGGTGCAACGTATGCGTGCTTGGCACTGACATCAGATAGTCTTCGATCAAGTGCATGGGAGCGTGCAGTTATACAAGTGGGATGTCAACCTGGGCTGGAACTGAACCTTGGACTCTCTCAGGTTGGAGACTTGGCTGGGTTGGACCAAGGCCCTACTTATGCAGTGTGTAGTGCAGGTGCATGGGCGCACGACAGCGCACATGCACTTGGGCGCACTGACACTGCAGCATGTAGCCTAAGAGCGCATTGGCGTGCGATAGTGCAAGGACACTGGGATGCACCAACTTGCAATGCACATCTGCATGCGGCGTATGTGCGGCGTAGGGCAGTTCATGGGCGCTTGTAGCTCGCGTGACGCAGGCATCGCATGGGCGCTTACAGCGTACACAGTGCAGGCGGTATGTGGAACACAACCGGTGCACGAGCGCAAGGACATGCACTCAGCAGTGCACAAGTATGGTGGTGTACGAGTGCACTTGGGGACTTGGGAAGTATCATGTATATGGATATGTGCATGGTACTTGCGGGGCATTTGGTCCGACGGTTATTGAGTAAAAGGCGGGAAGCCTTGATTAAGACCCTTGACCGAGACTCTTGATTGCATAATGGTCAATGGGGTAACAACTAGCTTATAATCTATTACTTTGCATAACAACGATTAATCATGTAACCCCTATTTAATTCCTTGCTTTTAAAGTCAAAGGTGAAATTTATTTTGGAAGAGGGAACACCTTTTATGCTTGGTATGATGTTATCAGTATGTTGAAGGCTTTCTTATAAAAAAAAAAAAAAAAAGCTATTATAATGTTCTTTTTAGATTATGAAATTTCATCTCAGGAATTTTGTTCAAGTAGACCATGAAGCTATTTATTTACACTTCCTCCACGATGTCACTCGCATGACCTGTTTTTGGGCACTTGGGTTTTCTGTATAAATGCAGTATTATCAAATCAAAAGATTTGAAGGTATAATTTCTCCTTAACCAAACATGCTCTCCTATATAAAAAAAACGACTAAAAAGGCCCCTTTCTAATTGTCCAGGATCAATATACTCCCTTTGGCAAATTTGGACATCTAAAATATTGATATAAGCTTCATTTTTGGTATGGAATGTTTGTCCCAAATTGAAAGATTGACGGAAGCAAAACCCCCTTATAAAAAATGCTCTCCTAAAACTCAATACCCTTTCTCTCTCCCCCCTGTTCGTTTTCTTCTTTTATAAGTTATTGTAACTGAATAATTGAGGCGTATTTTAGTCCATCACTGTAAACTACACTACAATGGTGCACATAGTGTTGATCTTAGGGGTTAGAGTGCAATCAATCTTGTTGTACATGGGCGGGGTTATGCGTATAAGTGACTTTAGGCAAGTGGTGTTTTCCATTGAATGGCTACGAAATTCTCTCTTTATCAGATAGGTGTTATTACTCGTTTATTAATTTCCTAACAATATTTATCCTAAGCTTGCCATTGCAGTAGGCTAGTAGCAACGTTTCCTTGAAAGTGGAAATTGTGTTTTGCCCTAATTTGACGTGTTTTCTTTTTTGTTCCTTCTTTCATTGTAAGGGTTCGCTTTTTTTGATTGGGAAATGAAATAATATTAAGAGAGAGAATGTATAAAGAGTTATGGATATGATGTCCTCAAATTACAAAAAACAAGAAAAACCCATAAACTAATAGATCCTCCATTCCCTTTGCAAATCAACTAAGGCTATCTCAGCGAAGCCTTTAAAGCCCTTTGCACAAAGCTCTTTATCCAAAGAGCTCTTTGTCTACACTTGTAAGGATTACTTAGGAACAATGATGTATGTTGCATCTAATATTTTGTGGTTACTGTTAGCTGTGCCTATATTCATTGAGTATATGTGCTCCTGATCTTTGCGTTTACTATCTATAATTCGTAATTTCCTGCTTGGTTTATATTCTTCAGGATTTGTCTTGGGAAAGAACAGTAAGGATAATTGTACCAAAAGATCCGGTAAGAATAGAGATTTAGAAGTTTCTGAGGACAGATCGGACTGTTGGGAGACGCTAGCAAAATGTGAAAGTATGACATTCTGGAACCATGACAGTCTACCTTCACCAGATGATGCTTCCGTACGCTTGTTTCACTGGTTTTCAGTTGCAAAAGCTGTAAGCGTATCATTTGGTGCCCTTGTTTCAATTTGGTTTCTTATTTTGTAGGTCTGCCTTGCAGTGCTCCTGTCTATGATTGGTGTTTGTCTGAGGTGAATTTATCACTGCATTTATCACTTAGGTACCCCGATATTTCATTATATATAATGAGGTATCTTAAAATTTTAAACATTTATCATTTAGGTACATCAAAAAGTCTGAATATTTATCTATCGGGTACTCTCTACCAAAATTTGGTGAATTTTTGTTGAATCATTTTGATATTGAACATGATTTTGGGTATCCTCTCTTGGAATTTGAAGATCATTTTACCCCATGACGCTAATATGACGCACAATTTAAGCCATATATAGGTATTTCCATCAAAATCCAGTGAATGTTTTTCGTAATTTACTGAATTTTTGCCGTAGCACGGATCTAACTCAGATTAACTATCCTAATATGTGTTACATCAACAATTTCGCTCTTCGATTCTGACAAAAAACCACCATATTCACATAGTACCTAATTGAAAATTTTCAAACCATAGGGTACCTTATTATAGATCTTAAATTCTTAAAGTATCTAGGTGAGAAATGCTCAAATCTTAAGGTATCTAAGTAATAATTTCCCTTGTTTGATTGATAGGAGGTTTCTAAGTCAGCCAACATTTTGGGTACTACATGTGCATCTAGAAATAACGTAGTATTGGTATGCATTTATTTTTCAGGAACAAGAATATACATTTATGCAGGCTATCCTACCTTGTAGTTTGCCAAGTGTAATAATTTTTCCCTCTATACTTTTAGTTATATTAAAAGGAAAGTAACATACCCAATGCCTCAAGGGCTTCCGCCTACGTAGGGTTTGGGGGCGGATGTACGCAGCCTTCTCCCTTTAGGGTGTTAACCTAAAGAGAGGCTGTTTCCGAGCGTCCACAACCTGAGGGTGAGGACTTCCCAGGAGGTCACCCATCCTGGTACTACTCTCGCCCAAGCACGCTTAACTTCGGAGTTCAAATGGGATCCGGTGACGGCGTGTTGGTGCCCTCTTTGGTACTTTTAGTTATATTAATTTGGATAAATATCAAAGAGACCCTTGAACTATTGGTGAATATCAAAGTGACACTATAGGTCAAAATCATTGTGACCCCAAATTTTAATTCCATCAAAGACACCCCTCGAACTATTAACTAAAATCAATTTGACCCCCCAAACATCTAATTTTATCAAAGACATCTCCCACACTAAAAGGAACATACCTAGTGCCTCAAGGGCTCCCGCCTACGTAGGGTCTGGGGGGGGCGGATGTATGCAGCCTTCCCCCTTCAGGGTGTTAACCTGAAGAGAGGCTGTTTCCCAGTGCCCCCAACCTAATTGTTAAAATTTTTTTCTTTAGTAAAAGTTTAACTCTTAAAAAATATATTTAATTTATATATTTAACATATATAGTAAAAATAAATAGTTTAAAAAAAAAATTTGTATCTGTTTTTAGAATTTAATAACTTTTTATTGAAATATTGGATATATGAGTTAGATATTTACGTAAGTTATTTAAATCTTTCAAAAAAGTTAAAATTTGGGATCAAATGATTTTAATTAATAGTTTGGAAGGTGTTTTTAATGAAACTAAAAGTTGGGGAAAAAAAGGGGGGGGGGGGGGGGGGTCAAATTGATTTTAGCTAATAGTTCGGGGGTGTCCTTGATGAAATGAGAAGTTGGAAGGGGGGCACCTTTGATATTTACCAATAATTTGGGGGGTCTCTTTGATATTTATTCTATTAATTAGTCTATATACTATTATGAGTGTTTCAATTTTGTTTAGAGTTAAGGAGAAAACAAATAGCTTTCTCCTACTTGCATGTCACGTGGCCTCTCTTCTTCATATACAACATTAGCCCAGTGCCTCAAAGGGGTTTCCCTCAAGGCAGGAATTGGGAAGGTAAGAAGTAAGCAGCCTTATCCCTGTAGGGTGCTATCTAGTAGAGAGGCTGTTTGTGAAGGGCCCCCAACCTAAAAGGACTCTACTCCGTCAAATAAAAACAGACATGTCTAGGGCAAATAGGCAAACAGGCACTACTCAAGTCGAATGAAATAGCAACAATAACAGGCATGCAAGTCTAGGAGCACTATCAACTACCATCGGTGTGCTCCTTTCTTCTAACAGCTGAGTCGGCTACACATATTTTTAGCTGCCACTTTGCTCTAAGACTATCTCTTCAGTTACGTTTAGGTGGGCAAGGTTATGGTCTAATCATCTCCAACAAGCCTTTCTTTGGCCTCTCTTCTCCGTATGTTAACCGAAAAGCATATGCCATGCATTGCTAAGCTTGGGAATAAGCTTGGCTACAATTTACCATTTGGACAATATTGAAACACTTATGATAGTATAATGTCACCCATTGACCGGCCAAAGAGGGGAAAGACACGTTTGAGGTCCCTTTTGATGTAAATATATAGTGTACAATATTTTTTTCCGGATGTTTCTAGAGTGTTCCAAGCCCTAGAAAGTGCTAGAACTAAGGGTCCTAGATCATTCCGGAACATCCCAGAACATTCATGTATATTCTTGCATGTTCTAGAGTATTCTTGTACATTCTAGCCTAGTAGCTTCTAGAAGCTTCTTGGCACATTGACTAAGAAAGAACAAGGGAAGCTTCTAGAGGAAACTAGGACCCCAAGGGAGTCTAGAAAGCTCCAAACCAACCTAGAAGGTTGGTGGAAAAGGGGAGGGGGTCCCCAAGTATAAATAGGGAATGTGGGGGTGTCATTTGGCATCCAACCACCAAAGCTCCAAATGACTTGTACACTTGTAAACCTTCTTCTTGTAATAAAAGCATTCTTTCCCCATTAATCTCTCTTGTGTCTCATTCCCAAACTCGCCATAAACACTACTAACCCTCTTGTCCTCAAAGTAGGCTCAAGGTGTCGAAAGGCTGACTTAGCGCTCGTTTGGGCGTCGCGAGTAGTTAAGGCCGCACGAGTTGGTGTCCCAAGGACCAGCTTGTGACAGTTGGTATCAGAGCCACGTTCCCATATAAGTGCACAAGGTTGTGTGGTGGTGTTATCGTGTTTGGGTTGTGTTGAGGCCCGTAACTATGGCGGAGTCCACGTTGACGGATGTGGAAGCCCATGTGAGGAGAGGAAAGGAGTCCAACAAGGACCTTGCTGAGC
This sequence comes from Simmondsia chinensis, assembly GCA_018398585.1. Lineage (NCBI taxonomy): Eukaryota > Viridiplantae > Streptophyta > Magnoliopsida > Caryophyllales > Simmondsiaceae > Simmondsia > Simmondsia chinensis. The sequence continues at coordinate 29,750,197 of JAGTTD010000003.1, read as the reverse complement.
GCATGGATAGGGTGGAGTTGGCCGTGGCAGAGTTGTCCCGACAAATGGACATACTTGTTGCCAAGGTCCAACGCCCGCCCTCGGAAGAAGGACAAGATGACGTTCGGGGAGATGTGCTAGAGGCGCTAAACTCCACCACGCACTTGCTAAGACAAGAGGTGGATGCGCGCCTCGATGCCTTGGTGGCTCGTGTGGATGCTCTTGAGGGCGTTAATGTTAGACTTGCTGCGCTCGAGACCGAAGTCAGGGCGCACAAGGAAGACTTGTCCCTATGTAAGGCTGCTATCGCCAATCGTCCTGGTGCAGCACCTGATGTCGTAAAGGTGGATGTCCCTCGTCCCAAGTCCTATGACGGACGCTGTGATGCCAAAACGCTCAATGGGTTCTTGAGCGGCTTGGAGCTGTATTTCAATCACCTTGGCCTGCACAGTGACGCGCAGCGCATCAGCTCCGCGGCACTCTTCTGGACGGATTCGGCTAGCCTATGGTGGAAGAGGAAGAGAGAGGACATTGCTCGGGGCACCCTTGTCGTAGATACTTGGGACGCATTTGAGCAAGAACGTCCCTCCCAGTTCTACCCCAAGGATGCGGAGGATGAGGCCCGAGCCCGGTTGAGACTCTTGAAACATACGGGCTCTATTCGGGAGTACGTTGATGAGTTCACGAAGCTTATCTTGGAGATTCCTGACCTACCTGAGCGAGATAAGAAATTCTTCTTCCTTGATGGACTCCAGACGTGGGCCAAGCAGGAGTTGCAGCGCCGAGATATTCTTGATTTATCTGCCACGATCGCTGCAGCCGAGTCGTTGGTAGAATACCGGAGGGAGACTCCAAAGCAGAACGACAAGAAGGGTGACAAAGGAAGAGGTGGGGGAGAAAAGCAGAAGGACAAGCCGCGTCCCTTCCAAAAGAGTGATGATCGTCGGTTCAAAGGTAAGCCCAAAGAACCTTGGACCCTTAAATGTTTCTTTTGGGAGGGGCCGCACATAACTCGGGAATGCCCCAAGAGAGAGGCAATAAATGCCCTCATTTCCAAGATGGATGAAGAGAGAGCCGAGACATCGGAGGCAACCCCGATCGGTTCCCTCCAATTGCTGAATGCTGCCTCAAGGACCAAGCCTGCCAAGACCTCGTCCAAGGGGCTGATGTATGCGGCTATACGGGTGAATGGCCGGGAGGCACGAGCCCTTGTGGACACGGGTGCCACTCATAATTTTGTCTCCGAAGATGAAGCACGGAGACTAGCCCTCCGTGTTGTCAAAGATGGAGGATGGCTGAAGACCGTCAATGCTAGTGCTAAGCCCGCGCTTGGCACAGCTCGAGATGTCGATACGCAGGTTGGAGATTGGAGGGGGAAGATCAACCTCTCTGTTGTACCCATGGATGACTTCAAACTTGTCTTGGGCATGGAGTTCTTGGACAAGGTACGCGCAATGCCTCTACCTTGCCTTGACGCTCTATGCATCATGACGGGGGTGAAGGCATGCATGGTACCGTTAAAACAAGAACCCGAGAATGTGGGCAAAGCGCTCTCAGCCATGTAGTTTGCAAAGGGGTTGCGGAAGAAGCATCCCACCTATCTTGCGGTTCTCAAGGTGGATGAGGGCCCGGTATCGGTAGCACCAGTACCACAGGAGATTCGAGATGTCCTTCAAGAATTTGAGGACGTTATGCTACCCGAGCTTCCGAAGAAGCTCCCACCTCGTCGTGAGGTGGATCATCAGATTGAGCTACAGCCGGGGACAAGGCCGCCAGCCATGGCCCCATACCGGATGTCTCCTAAAGAGTTGGGAGGAACTAAGGAGACAATTGAAGGATTTGCTTGACTCAGGATTCATTCGTCCGTCCAAGGCTCCATTTGGTGCTCCGGTATTGTTCCAAAAGAAACATGGTGGGTCCTTACAGCTATGCATTGATTATAGGGCGCTTAACAAGATCACGGTGAAAAATAAGTACCCTATCCCGCTGATTGCTGATCTCTTTGATCGCCTTGGTGAAGCACGGTACTTTACCAAACTTGGTCTCCGGTCGGGTTATTATCAGGTCCGGATTGCTGAAGGAGACGAGCCAAAAACGACCAGTGTGACCCGCTATGGCTCATTCGAGTTCCTGGGGATGGCTTTTGGCCTCATAAACGCTCTAGCGACTTTTTGTGCCCTCATGAACAACATCTTTCATCCATTCCTCGATAAGTTCGTGGTGGTCTATCTTGACGATATCGTGGTCTATAGTGCCACTTTGGAGGACCATGTGCAGCATTTGAAGATGGTATTTTGAGTCCTCTGAGATAACGAACTATATGTGAAGAAGGAGAAGTGTTCATTTGCGTAACAAGAGGTGACATTCTTGGGTCACAAGATCCGTGATGGAAAATTAAGCATGGAGCAGGAGAAGGTCAGGGCTATCCGAGAGTGGGAGCCTCCCTCAAGTGTGACTCAGCTAAGGTCATTCTTGGGGTTGGCAAACTACTACAGACGCTTCATCAAGGGTTATTCTAGCACAACCGCCCCCTTAATTGACATGTTGAAGAAGGGTAGGCCTTGGAAATGGGACGAGTCCTGTCAGGAGGCGTTCAATCAATTAAAGAAAGTTGTGACAGAGGAGCCTGTCTTGAAGCTTTCGGATTATGGCAAACCCTTTGAAGTGCATACAGACGCCTCCGACTTTGCCATTGATGGGGTGCTGACGCAGGATGAGCACCCCATTGCTTATGAAAGTCGCAAGTTAAACGATACCGAGAAGCGGTACACGACTCAAGAGAAGGAGATGACCGTTGTGGTTCATTGCCTACGCACTTGGAGGCATTACCTCCTCGGGTCAAAACTCTTGATCAAAACAGATAACGTTGCCACGAGCTACTTCCAGACACAGAAGAAGTTGAGCCCTAAGCAAGCTCGATGGTAAGACTTCCTTGCGGAGTTTGACTTTGAGATGGAATACAAGCTCGGGAGAGTGAATCAGGTTGCCGATGCCCTTAGCCGAAAGGCCGAGTTTGCTGCTATGAGCAAGGCCCAATGTACCTTGCTTGATCGTATAAGGGAAGGATTGTCACATGACGCCTTTGCCCAATTGATGATGAAGATGGCAAGGGAGGGCAGGACACGGCGATTCTGGTTAAAGGGAGATATACTCTTCACAAAAGGAGAACGAGTGTACGTCCCAAAGTGGGACAACTTGAGAAGAGAGATCTTACAAGAGTGCCATGACTCCAAGTGGGCCGGTCATCCGAGAACCACTCGTACCCTTGCTTTAGTCAGTCAGGCCTATTATTGGCCCCAAATGCGTGACGATATAGAGTCCTATGTGCGCACTTGCTTGGTGTGCCAACAGGAGAAGATCGAACAGCAACGCCCCAGAGGATTGTTGGAACCGCTACCCGTTCCCGAACGTCCGTGGGAAAGTATTTCGATGGATTTCATTGTTGCTCTTCCAAAATCAGAAGGGTTCGGTTCAATCATGTTGGTGGTTGAAAGATTCACTAAGTATGGAGTTTTCATTCCGGCCTCTCTAGATTGCACTGTAGAAGAAGCTGCTCGATTGTTCCTAAAGAATGTAGTAAAATACTGGGGAATGCCAAAGACCATCATCAGTGACAGAGACCCTCACTTCACAGGGAAATTTTGGGCAGAATTATTCAAGTTGATGGGGTCTGAACTGAACTTTTCTACCAATTTCCACCCACAGACAGACGGACAAACAGAACGGGTGCATGCTTTATTGGAGCTATACCTATGGCACTATGTGAGGGCTAATCAGAGGGATTGGGCCAAGTTACTTGATATTGCCCAGTTCTCTTATAATCTCCAGTGAAGCGAGGCCACAGGAAAGAGTCCTTTTGAGCTTGCCACTGGACAACAACCGTTGACTCCTACTACATTGGCCACAAACTACACCGGATGCAGCCCTGGTGCTTTCAAAATGGCAAAGAATTGGCATGAGCAGAATGATATTGCCCGTGCTCAACTCGAAAAAGCGGCCAAGAAAATGAAGAAGTGGGCTGATCAAAAGAGGAGACATCAGGAATTCATGGTTGGTGACCTAGTCATGGTAAAACTCCTGCCCCAACAATTTAACACGCTGCGCAAAGTTCATAAGGGGTTAGTGCGGAGATATGAAGGACCTTTTCGAGTCTTGAAGAAGGTTGGGAAAGCATCTTATCGACTAGAGTTGCCGCCCAAGCTAAAAATCCATCCCGTCTTCCACGTCAGTATGCTAAAGCCTTATCATGAAGACAAGGAAGACCCAGCAAGGGGAGAATCCAAGAGAGCTCCTACAGCCATGGTCACTTCCTTTGATAAGCAAGTTGAAGAGATCATGGCAGACTGAGTAATCAGAAGACGCGGGGTACCCCCTTGTCGGGAATACTTTGTTAAGTGGAAAGGATTGCCCACGACCGAGGCTTCATGGGAAAAGGAGGATTCTCTTTGGCAGTTCGAGGACTTAATCCGACGATATCATGAAGACGCTCCGAGGACGTCGCGAAATCCGGCGGGGGAGGATGTCACGCATTGACCCGCCAAAGAGGGGAAAGACACGTTTGAGGTCCCTTTTGATGTAAATACATAGTGTACAATATTTTTTTCCAGATGTTTCTAGAGTGTTCCAGGCCCTAGAAAATGCTAGAACTAAGGATCCTAGATCATTCCGGAACATCCTAGAACATTCATGTATATTCTTGCATGTTCTAGAGTATTCTTGTACATTCTAGCCTAGTAGCTTCTAGAAGCTTCTTGACACATTGACTAAGGAAGAACAAGGGAAGCTTCTAGAAGAAACTAGGACTCCAAGGGAGTCTAGAAAGCTCCAAACCAACCTAGAAGGTTGGTGGAGAAGGGGAGGGGGTCCCCAAGTATAAATAGGGAGTGTGGGGGTGTCATTTGGCATCCAACCACCAAAGCTCCAATTGAGTTGTACACTTGTAAACCTTCTTCTTGTAATAAAAGCATTCTTTCCTCATTAATCTCTCTTGTGCTTCATTCCCAAACTCTCCATAAACACTACTAACCCTCTTGTCCTCAAAGTAGGCTCGAGGTGTCAAAAGGCTGACTTAGCGCTCGTTTGGGCGTCGCGAGTAGCTAAGGCCGCACGAGTTGGTGTCCCAAGGACTAGCTTGTGACAATAAGGTAAATTGATGCAATTAAAAGCATAGAGACTAAATTGACATATTTGACAAAGTACAAAGTACTACGATGCGGAGGAACTAAATTGATGCAATTAAAATCGATTGACTAAATTGACAACCTCTTAATTGTTTCCGGTGTTGTATAAAATGGCTGTTGTATTAAATATAGCAATCACATGGAAAATAAGGGTAAAAACACCTTGTGCACTCTGGGCTTTCATTAGTTTGAGTCCTGAAACTTCTGTTATCTGCATTAAATTAAATAATGGTCGTTACATAGCGTCTTGGAAATCAACTTAGCTGTTTTCATCCGGCGACAGCCACATCTACTGCATTATGCCTTTGAAACCCGCTTTTGCAATTCCATATCGTGCTATGCATGATGTATTATTCGGAAGCAGCCTTTCTTCAGGTTAGCACCTTATAGGGGTAAGACTGCGTACATCTCACCTTCCCAGACCCCTCTGTGCCTCCGGGAGCGTTTATGAGACATTTGGTTGTTATTGTTATGCATGATGGGTTAATTAGTCGTCTGACATAGAAATGCTTGTATTTCATAAATGGTGTTATGTACCTCTAAATATTTTCTTTTTGATTTATGTTTTGCATATGTGCAGCTTCACGAGCCGGTTACCGAGGGAGATTTAGCTGCCACATCAAAGTGATGTAATGGAAACCTAGACGTTATGCTGCTGGGTGTCACAGTTACTAATGTGCTCTTTTCACCGAAAAAAAAAAAAACCTTCAAAGTGTGTTATGTTAGGGGAAAGAATAGGGTTATTTATGTTATAGGTATTTGTGGCACCTTAAAAGGGAAAGGCTGCGTATATCCACCCCCCAACCCTGCATATGCAGGAGCCCTTGTGGCATTAGAACTGTTGTTTTTAATGTTGTATCTGTACTTTATTCCTTGTGTCAATTTAATCCTTATATTTTTTATTATACCAGTTTAGTTCCAGTAGAATTTATAATATGTTAGTCTAGTCCTACAGTAAAATTGATGTGCAGTTGGTTGGAATTTCTAGTGTTTTGGGTTACTGGTGGGTTTTATGGGTCACTTACAGACATGACATAAGGCGGTTAAAATCACGTTATTGACTTAATTACAATTTCAACATGTGATTAAATTGACACAATGTGAATTGTATAAGCATTAAATCGTAATAGGAGGTACAATACAAATAGGGATGGCAATGGGGCGGGTGGGTACGGGGGTTGCCTTTTCTATATTTGTACCTGCCGTCCAAATCTATACCCATGCCCTCATTACTTGCCACGGGTATGAAATGCATACTAATATCCATCCCGGCAGGTACAAACCCAAACCGTCTCATTACCTGCAGGTATTCAATGTGTATCCATTACTTGCCCCATATCCACCATAATATGGGTACCAAACAATTGCCCATACTTGCTCGTATTAGTTAGTTAATACTATTTTCAAGAATTTAGTTATATTTTATTTTAACATTGATATTTAGTTTAAGTAATTGAACTTAAGAATGTATTTTTAAAATTGAAAGTTAATTAGATACAAAATGGAGAGGGTATATTTAGAACTTGAAACAGTGAATTCGATGCCTGGCTGTGTCTGGGTAGCCTTGTTTCTTCATTTTGACAGGTAAGTGGAGGCTTGGGATATTTAGAACTTGAAACCTTTTGTCACAGGGTCTCTTAATTTTAGTAGTTTTACTATTAATTGGATCCAGGCTTCATTGGGATCATGCATCCTGTTGATGACTGGAAGAATATGATCAAATTTGGACCTCCGGAAGAACTCTCTCAACTAGATTTGTTTATTTGTAATCATTTAAAGTTATCTTTTGTAATCAATTCGGAGAGAGTGAAATTGAAATGAAATGAAATGAATTGAATGAATTTTTGGGAAGACTCATAAAGTTTAAAGGCTTGATTAAAGACAAGTGTAAAGATTATTGCCACTTTTTATTAAAATTTTTTTTTTTTTTTAACATATAGTAAGTTATATGACCGCACATGGTGGCATCCCTTCCCGGATTTCCCTCTTTTCATTATGAAGGCATAATTTGATTTCAAGTTTCATAAACGATCTCCTAAAGACATTACAAATTGAGTTACCTAGCATGGAGTAAATAAATCAAGTATATATATTTAGAAATGGTATTAACTGCCAATATAATTATATTTTATGGCATTGTTTGATACCTAAATTAAGTACATTTTTCCGTTTTTAAATTTATTTAATATAAACAAGCAAGGATGACACAGGAATGGATATTGGGACGAATATGGTGGGTTAGGAGTAGGCAGAACATAATTCTTATACCCTTTCTATACGAATGGCGAGTATTTTTAATTGTAACCTACTGATCCCCGCTATATGCCTCCCTTCTCACTTACACCTATACTTGCCCATAATATCTTCGTATGAGCATATGCTGGTGTCGTGTTAGATTTGCTGGCCTATATTAATACACATCCCAACACATTCCCTTTCTCACTTTCAGAAAACCATCATCAACTTCTATCCTATTTTCAAGGGACAACTCGTTAAATAATTAAATATTAGAAAAGAATAAATCATTTTTCTTAGAATTTTTGAAAATTATAAATTTTCATTATTTTCTATGAACTTGTAACTTAGGGAACTCGTAGAGCGGAGAATGGCATTAAAAGAGACATCCTGTTTACATAGAAAGCAAGTCAAGAGTTTTGAGCATTTTGTCAATTAATTATTACATTGCTACCTTTTGCCCCTTTTCATAGTGTATGTTGTCATTATCAAGTATTTATTTGACTTAAATTTTATAAAAATTGATCCTTCTTTTCATTTTAGGGTTGTCAACCCTGTGAAAACAATCTCTATATAGAATAGCACCTTGTGGCGGTAAAATTGCGTACATCTTACAGGCACACGGCTGTTTTTGTCACTATCAAGTATTTATGAAACATAAATAGCTCAGAATGCTTCTCTAATTTAACAATAAATAAATAGAAGATTTACATTTACATGAAAATATATTCTAAAATTCTGATTAAAAAGGCATGTACCATTTCCATTAGCATTACATCCTAAAAATTAAAAGCCTGAATACAAAATCTTGTCACAAAGCAACATCAACCCTCAGGATCACTGGAAAAGGGGCTTTCAAGGTCACCCATTTCTGCTGATACAAAAGAATGGAAGGATTCTATAGTTGATGGACATGAGATTGTGTCATCGGAATCCGATGGCATATTATCATGTAAAATTATATGACCATCTTCTTCTTCTTCATCGATTTCCGATGCTTCTGATCCTGATCCGCCTGATAGAAGCTTGCTTATGGCCGACTTGGCTGTCTCAGAGAACCACTCGTCCGCAGGGAATGTGCTAATAAGCGACGTAAACAATCAATAAGATAGCGCGAATATGTTAAGAGTAACTGCAACCTTAGTGTCATGAATATGGCAGATTTGTGACTCTGATGTATCCGCCATGTGATTCACTATTGTAGGCTTGTTTGGTATTATTTTAAGTTTGCAATCTTCTGCTTTTTCTCGTTTGGTATTGTTTTTTGTTCATTTTAGAATTAAAAATAAGGTTATTGAAACGATCTTTTAGAATAGTCTTAAGGTTTTTTCCCCTGTTTGAATAGAAAATAGAAACAAAAAGGGGAACAAATTGTTTGTAGAACTTGGCTTTTATTTTAGAACCAAAAGTTACAAATAGAAAAGCTACCAAATAGACCGTAAGAAAATGAAAATAGAACACTAAGGCTCTGTTTGGCACATAAAATTAGAATTGGACTATGGAATTGCAATTCCAATTCCAATTCTAATGGAATTGAAATTCTATTGTTTTGTTCATCAAATGAATTGAATGTCGAAATTATATACATAATGATTCGAATAATTAAGGGTTTTCAGTCAATTGAGTTGGAATATTTTGAGTTTTAAATCAACTATGTTTAGATTTTGCTCAGAGCGGTTCACATTGTGTTCAAGTTATTATGGCCGGAGTGATTCAATTTGCATTCGAGTTATTCGATATTCAAGTCAAATCGGATGAGTATCGCGTCGGATCATGTGGTGTTCAAGTTACCTCGGATTTTCGTTTAATCGAGTTAGGTGTTGTTTGGATTCAAGCTAGTTATGATTGAGTTTGAGTTCATTTAAGTCATTTCAAACTCAAGTCATCTTAGTTTTGGGACAAATGAGTTGTATCATCTCAAATTTCGAGTCATCTTAGGCTGAATTTGAGATGGGTGGAGTCATTTTGGGTATGAGCTGTATTAAGTTTTGGGTCAATTTGGTCAGGTCATTTCCACTTTGGATTCGCTTGTTTACATCACATTCAAGTCGCGTACTATCATTTTTTGGATTTAAGTTATCTTTAGTTTTGAGGCAATCGGGTTGGGTCACTTCGGACTTTGAGCTAAGGTGATTTCAGTCATTTCAAGTTCAAGTCATTCGCGTGGGGTGATTTCGGGGTTCAGGTCAAATATAAGGTTGTGTTTAAGTCTGTTCAGATCAAATATAAGGCTGTGTTTAACTCCTTGGATTTTGAGTCGCCTTAGATTTGGGTTATTCAAGTTGGGTCATTTGGGGTTTTAGGTCAATGCAGTTAATATGGAATTGCAATTTCTTACGCTCACCCCAAGGAATTGGAAAGTATGATTTTCAGTTAAAATCCAATTCCATGGAATTGGGCAGTGGAATTGTAATTCCAATTCTAGCAGGTGAACCAAACAATAGAATTAGAATTTTGGGCTCCAATTCCAGTCTTAGCCCCAATTCCAACCTCCAATTCCATGCTAGAAACACAGCCTAAGGGCTTTTATAGAAACTACATTCAAAAGTACTCATTTTCACTTAATCACTACAACTTTTCAATTTTTCAGAGAACCACTTTCAAAAGTTCAAATATTCTAATTAAGCACCTACATTAATGCTGTTAGTATTTCGTTTGCGTTACATGTATGATTTTGCTCAAGTTAATATATAAAATCGGAGGAAAACATAACGCATGTTGGCTTTAATTCAATTGGTAAAACATTATGCGGTTAAATCAGCTCTATGAGCAGGATCAAATCTCTATACATGTTACGTGGTGGGATTAGAACCTACACATAGAGAGTGCGTAAAGAGCGATTGCTTTTCCAGTAAACTCACACGAACATTGTGAAATAAAGCAGTAGGACTTGAGCTACACGTATATGGAATTATTTCTTACACTATTGATTTCGAAATATAATAGATCATAAAGAGCGAACTATTGCTCAATTTGCTGTATTGCCACGTCACCTTTTAAATTGCCAAAACCACCATATAGCAAATTATTATAGCAATTCAAGCTCGAGTTACGTTTAATGATAAAATAGCAAGAGATGGAAGAGGAATACCTCTGTGGATCAATCCCTTTTGAGGCAAAGGTTTTGATAGCACGCGCAGTGATATTAGATGCGGTCTGGATCACATGCCTCGATGAATGACCCGCAAAACGTGCAATTTCTACAGTGAAGTGCATGTCAAGAACCAGCTGCCATGGCAGAACCGAATATAATTAGTTTTGCTTGATTCCTGTCTTCTCTCCTTATAGTATCTTCAGTTTTGAAAATGGCAGACTATCAATGCATAGAAGCGGAAACAGATGGACAAAGTAGGGATGCCAAAGTGGGTAGTCTTTTCACATGTAGATTAAGATCTTAGGACAAGAGGTTCTAAGTTCAAATCTTTTCTTCTTGAACCCACATAATTGCTGGGACGACTAAAAAAAAATGTGGACATGATTAAACTCTAAGGTGCAATTTCGTACATGGACTTGGAGCCTGGCATTGAGGTTGGAACTAGAATTTGGATGCTGAATTCCAATTTTGCTTGTTTGTTCATCTGTTGAAATTGAAATTACAAATTGCAAATCCCATGGAGTTTGGGTTTTAACCAAAAATCATACATTCCAATTCTTTGGGGCGAGGAAAATAATTAATTCCTTATTGACTACATTGACCCGAAACTCAAAACAAAACAACTTGATTAACCTGAAACCCAAGATGACTTAAAATCAAAAGACCCAACCCAAACTAAATTTGATGCAAAAATTTGAATAAGTGACTTGAACTCAAAATGATTTGACCCAAGACTCAAAAGTCTGGATTACCCGACCTAATTGACCCAAATCTTAGATGACTTAAAACGAAAATGACCCTACTTGATTTTGAACCCAAATTAAATGTGATCCAACCGAGTTAATCCAAAACCCAAATGTCCCAATCTTGAAACTGTGTTGATTAAATCTAAAATGACATACCTCATTAGTCATGACCTAAAATTTTCTCAAATTGAGATAACCCAAAATTTGACACGATGTTTGTTGATTGAAGCTAAACCAAGACTTGAGCTCAAAATGACCCGACTCAACTCAAACATAGCCCTAGTAGCCCAAATTCCAAATGATCCAACCTGATTAAATAAAAATCTAAGATGGCTCAAACATGGATTGATCCGAACTGACTAAAATCAGACCGGAGTTAAACCAAAACTTGAGATGATTTACGCCCAAAATGTTCTAATTCAACACAAATTCAATCCTGGCAGACATGAAATTTGGAATGATACAACTTGATTGACCCAATTGCTATGTGGTTAACAATTCCAACCTCTTATTCCTTTATTTATCCAAATAATAAAATTTCAGTTCCATTCTAATCTCAACCCAATTATAATTGGGATTGGAATTGTAATTTTATAGTCCAATTCCAATTTTAGATGGCTAACAAAGTGTAAGCATCTGGCATATATTCATGAAACTGCCCCACATTGACTTTCCATCTTACTTCTATTTTCCTTCAACTTTTGTTCACTGGGGAGGGACGGGGGAGGCAGCCCATATTGCCAGAATACGAGGGAACTTGTATAGTAGAAACAAACTCTTCAGTGCAGTCATTCAGAACACCATCATTTAAAATGCAATAGAGCATCTCCAGTATGGCAAATTTTTGAAGGTTAAGTAAAATTAAAGGTCAAATGAGATGATATGGTAAAATGAAAGCAATTCAAAGGCATACACGAATCCAAATCACCAAACTTATGACATTTATCCATTGATTGATCCTTTTGGTCGATTGAGGAATTTCCTCTTTGTATACTGAAGTGGTCTCTGTCCACAACTTTTACTGAAGATAATGAAGTATCAGTCAATATACAATATTGATTGACCACAACATGTTTTTTATGATAACACCATTTCAGGGATCAGCGCAATAAATCAAATTGGGGTTACTGGTGGTGGTGAAATCATTGTCACGGTGTTTCTAAAACATGGTGTCGAGGATGTTCTTTAGCAGGTCAAGGATATTACAATAAGATTTCTAAGGGAATATACATTGCTTAAATATGTCTTATAAATAAAATACATGTACACATTGTAAAGGACCTTACAAGAGCATTGTTATATAACGACCAATTGCGAACAGATACTTCAGTATTAGCTTAGGTAAAGACCAATAAATTATAATAAGGCCTTCAATTTATTACATGAATGACACCGCAAACAGAAAACCATTTTTAAATAGTTCATTGAATGTAGGGCCATAACATTACATATTACAACAATTAATCTAAAAGTAACACAACTATATGTCAATATACCAAAAAATAATCCAACTCTAACTTTTCTACCAAAAATAACCTAAATATAATTTTTTCTATAAAAAATAACCAAACTCTAAAATTAATCTAAAAATAACCGAACTCTAAAAATTTGATTTAAAAAATACTGAATTATGATGCTCCGCCAGTATATTTTTCTTCTACGTATTTTTGTTTTGGCTTATTCTCTGTAGGCGGTCTCATTTAATAAACAAGCTGAGCGAGCACAGATATGCGGCTCAGTTAGATAAATAATACTAATATCGAGCTGGTCTCATTTAGTTAACGAGCCGAGCTGAGCTGATCAAGCTGTGGCTCAGCTCGGCTCGGCCCATTTGCAGTCCTAGCTCTCTGGTTGTATTCCTTGGTTGTTTTGTTTCTTAGTTGCCTTGGGATGTTGCCTTTTTGTGAGGTTATAATCAATTATTGGAAAAACGTATTTTTAGTTTGGTTAAGTGAAAAAAGAAATCAAGCCAAATCAAAATTACATAGAAGAAAAATATATTGTCGGAGCGTCATATCACATGCCATGTTTAGCCATCAATTTAGTATTCTTTTAAATTAATTTTAGAGTTTGGTTATTTTTTGGTACAAAATTAGAGTTGGGTTATTTTTTGGTAGAAAAGTTAGAATTAGGTTATTTTTTAGTTAAAAAATAGAGTTAGGTTATTTTTTTGGTAGAAAAGTTAGAGTTGGGTTATTTTTAAATTAATTGTTGTACATATTACTCACGTGACCTTTTCACAAGAAAGAAATAGGAATACTCACAAACCAAACAAACAAGGGTTCTGCCCATTCGAGATATACTCTTCCCAGGTATGACATTTTTGTTTTACCCTTGCTTATACCTCCCACATCTGTTAGCGAGGTCATTTAAAATTCTACAATGCAAATTATCTTGGCATTCCACAGTCAATTCTCGGCCTTGCATCCATTTTCCCGTTAGTTATTTATTATATTTCCCATGACATTCATTCTAGATAAAAGATACTTTTTAATTGTGTCATAAGTGATATGGTAGCTAGAGTAGCTTTTAAGTGATTTAGTGCATATAACAGCATTACAGAAAGTGGATCAGAGGACCACTTTCAAAATGACACTTGAAAAAGCTCCCTTCCCAAAGGCTTTCTAACAAAGATTTAGAGAACCTACTATAAATGCTCTATGATCACTAATGATCCACAAACATCCCAGAAATGCCAACCAAGTTTACAGAGCCTGGAAAGGGAATATTTGTCTGGAGATAGCGAAGTTAACTCAAAATTTTCAATCATTAGATTCCCTTATGGATGGCAAATTTTTTTTTTTTTTTTTCTCTAGAGAATTCACCATAAAATTAAATTCATTTCATCTGATGTGTAATAGCTTGTTGCAGTGTTGCGGAAGTGAAGTGACAGATGTGATGTCACATTAAGTTTTATATGCGTAATTAAGTTGCTTTTAAGCCCTATGTTTGTAAAAATTTGAATTGAGTGTCGTAGAATAATCCTTTAATGCCTTGTTGACAGCTTTTAACATATTAATTTAATTTTAAACATGTTTTAAACAATAAAGCATATGGAACTCAAGTCCTGTGTTTCTACCATGTCAAGTACAGAAGATGTCAAGATTGGATCAGAGTGCATACCGCAAAAACTATGCTTTAATACTTGGGTTCCATGGTGTAACAAGATGGCGGAGTGGACGCAGATGTTAACAACAGGATAAAAGTGGGTTGGCATAAATGAAGAATGGCCTCCACGGTACTGTGTGATAGGAAGTTTCCGCTCAAGTTAAAGGGAAAATACTATAAGACGGTAGTGAGAAAAGCTATGTCTTATGGGGCAGAGTGCTGGCCAGTTAAGCAACATCACATGCAGAAGATGAAGGTAGCAGAAATGAGGATGTTGAGATGGATGTGTGGAAATACAAGGAAGGATAGGATCGGGAATGAAGTCATAACAAGTAAATTAGGTGTGACCCTAATCGAGGATAATATGCGGGAGCAACGTTTGAGGTGGTTTGGACATGTCAGGAGGAGACCGAGCACTGCACCTGTCAGGAGATGCGAACAACGCCATGTTACAGACGGGAAGAAATGAAGAGGTCGACCAAAGAAGAGTTGGATGGAAGCAATTCGACAGGACCTCGCCTATCTCAACCTCAGTGAAGAAATGGCCCTAAATAGAGCTCAGTGGAGGATTAGTATAAGGGTAACAGATATAGTGGGCTAGGAACGTCGAGCACTTCTAGGCTAGTACTAGCGCCACCAGGCTTCTTGTATGCCTATCTGTTTATGCGCATTTCTGCCTTGCTTCTAGTTGCTTGCACCATTTACATGCTTGCAGGTTGCCTTTAGGTAGGCTCTCTCTCATAGATGCTTGGTTGCTTTTGCGTTTCTGCTCTTACTTAGATGCTTCCATGCTTGTCACGCTCTCCGTGCTTTTTATGCCATCTTGCTTTCCAGGATGGGGGTCCTCGAAAACAGCCTCTCATTAGAGTATCCCCTTGATAGGATAAGGCTTTGTACATCATACCCCTCCCAGACCCCGCTCACGTGGGAGCCTTTGTGGCACTGGGCGTCTTGTTGTTGTTGTTGTTTTAAAAAATAAAGTATAATATATACGCATTGTGGAGGATATTCTAGAAATATAATGGTCAACTGCATGACAACTACCTTAAAGAGGGATACAGAAAATGTTAAATGAAATACCTGTTGCAGTCCAAATGGCTTTAGTGGCACGGATTCGTCTTCTAACACACCCCAGAACTCCTGTTCATCAGACAACCATATGACCACTGTTTCCGTCAACCTTGCCAGCAGAATTTTCTGAATCTTATCTTTGCCAAGTAACACATCACCGGCCACGGTAGCCAACTGCTGTAGTTTTGCAAATAAAGCCTGCAACAATCTCGAAGAAAATTCAACTGTCACTAGCTTCTCCATAGCATCACAAGGCGGTGAGGGGACATTAATTGTTCAACGATTATCCTAGAATTTCACCCAAATTGTACACAGCCAACCTAGAATCTTAAGCCGTAATGTTAGTTCCCTGCCTATTTTGGTCTCCCTGCTACTAAATATCGATCAATATAGAGTTTATTTCACTAAATAGCTCTGCAGACATGTCAAATTAGAAGGAAAGATCACCATTTTACCCTTTTCCGTTGCAGACATCATGGACATGCAATATACATTCAACTGAGCATTCGTCCAAAGTCTAGACCCCAAAATCACCAAATTCTGCTCTAACTTGTAGTTCACTTACTTCTTTCAAATATGACAGGGATGAAAACTTATACATCAGTGTTGATAAAAGTCTTGGAGTCCGACTTCACATAAACATCATGGCATGTCACAGAAACAATAGCCAGTGCAGATTGGTAAGACAGTGAGAAATCTGGAGATGGTTATAGGCTGGCAGGAGATGGATGACCGATCAGCAAGGAAGCTTTTCCTTCTCTAAGTAAGTGAACACGGTTGAGGGAGAGAGTATTCAAACCAAGGACCAGTTATACTAGGGCTGCAACCTTTATAGGGTCTTCACTTTTGCCACTTAACAAGGCCTCATTAGCAAGCTTTCCGCTACTGGTGAAGGACTTATCGCTGAGATGGAATTTCAAAATGGTGGGTTACAGGGCCAATTAGCAGAGATTGATCGAGAGGTTTAAGAGAATATAGGGCTGTGTGGTGGATAGGAGGGTCAATTCGGGTTTGGTGGGCGGATTTGTGATTAATTTTGCGCTAGAACTTAAAGTGGAGAAAACTGATATTAGGGTCTGGTCAGGATGATGACCAGAGGCGAGTTCATGAAGGTGCTCAAAAAGGTGGAGATAGGTGGGATTCCTCCTTCTATTCATGTCTTTAAAGGGAAATAATCTATTGCGCAATTTGCTCAGCGGGTTGGATCGTTTTCAAGGCCACCAGTGAGTCCATGGAGGAAAGAGAAGGATGGAAAAAGGAAGAATAAGAAGGATAAGAAACATATGTTCTATTTCGGTCCCAAGTAAATACACGCTAATGGAGGGACTAAAACAGACACAAAACTAAAGCCAGAGGCTGAAATAGGAGCTCCAACAAACTTCAGAGACCACAATACGTATTAAGCCTTAAATGATTGGGAGAACAAAAATAGTTCTTTTGGCCTTTTCGATGTACATCACATGTTTTTTTTTTGTTGTTTGGACAAGAAACATAATGCTGGGACAAAACGGAGTGAATCTAGAAACAGCTCCACAATGCACGTGGTTTGTCACGAATATTTAAGAATCATCGACTGCAGAATGCTCAAATGTTGATCTCAGTATTTTGTCCCTTCACAACGTACAGCCTTTCTCTCTAGAGGCCATTAGCAAGCATACTTGTTAGATTAGTTTCAAGCCTTTACCTAAAGAAGAAGCAGGACACGCCACACACACCTCCAATGAAACTTTTTAGACACTATAGAGCCTTTCTTCTTCTACGCTACGTAAGGAAAAAGAAGGCCCTTTACCTGTACACAGGGAACCAAATAGCGTAGCTATGCAACATTAAGACCATTATGAATTTTGAGCCATCCATTATGTGAATAGTTGTTACATAATGGTAATTCTGTATCGACCTTAATCATGTATAAAAATAATGATTGTATGATAGTCCTTCAATCATTTGCAAACATAAGCCTAAAGCAACTTATGTTTTTCTTAAAAACCGAATGCGATCGATACAACCATTCATGCCACATCTGCGACACCAAGATTGTGACCATTATGTGACTAGAACCTTGCCCGTAAATATTATCAGAGGTAGCAGTTAGAAGAAGGATCCAACAGGAAAGTAGATTACCTGAAATGGTAGTGATGGTAGTGATGGTAGTGATGGATGTGAATCTGAATCCCAAAGTAAATCTTCTCCGTCACCATCTACATAAATTCTAGCATCTAATCGAGTTTTTCCCTCCCTAGAATAAATGAAGTTCAACACATATTGCTGACAGAAATGGTCCCTTAGCTTGTCCAGAGAATGCTGAAGCTGCCGCCTCCAATCCTTGAAATCCACCGCATTACCTGCAGTTGCTACTATGCTCTCTGGTATTGCACTTCCTGGCTCACGGGTTTCACTTTGAGCATTCCAAATTCTAGACACAGCCATCGGAAGTAGTTCATCGACGACAGTGTAGGCAGCTCCCAAAAGGGCGAGCTGTTGTGAATCTGTTTCAGCTTTGAAAGGTAAACAATCTTTCAGCTCCGTAAGACCATCATCTTCTGAAGGACTAGGCAAAGCTCTCGTTAGAAGGTCCACATACTTATCAAATAGCTGAGAGATTCTACTTAGAACATTTCCTCCAAAATGCAGAATAGCCAGGGGGGTTAGCTGCTCCACTATATCCTGGAACATGACATAGATAGGGACAGATATCAGAATGGCTTTTGGGGCAGAAATCTATATTAAATTACCATTGCTTGCAGAAAGAAGAACAAATCAAGAAAAAGTTGTGACTAGTATCGATCGGGACTAAAAACCCAGATAGAACTTGGTTACTTCGTCTAGGAAGGAACTACATCCGTTGTCCTTAATTTGGACCTTCTCTTCAATCTAGAGGTACCAATTTGAGCTAAAATCCAAATCAATATCATTCAGTGATTTACTTACTCTGACATTTAGACTTCCATTGGTCTTTTGGTCCATCTAGTTTAAGCTTGGACCAATGAACACCCCTAATTTGAGAGGGCGACTTCCATTTAAGACCAGGAAATTGAAATTTTGGGGAAAGGATCTAGTGCTAGTTGGTGTTCAAGTACCGATCCAGATCAAAAACTCAGCTAGCTAGTACGCAGTCAGGTATTGGATCTTTATTGATCTCTGGTTTAGGTTTAGTTAGGTCCAGTCCAACTAATGAATGTTTCTAATGTGTGAATATATAGATTCAGACAAGAAAATAAACCAAACCGTATAAGTCGGTCAAGACAAGACTGAACCAAGTTATTATTTGCTCAGATCCCGGTCTACTGTTACAACCTTTACTAATACTTGATCCAGTATGGTTCGATCTGGATTGAATTTGTGAACACTCCTAAGTGCTAAGCCACATGAAGTGTTGACTTCTACCCTTTTACAAAGGAACTTAATTTTTATCCGAAAATAATTACTTGCCAATTAACTTGAGTCAAACAAAAGAAAATAAATTCCTTGAATCCAGTTTTCCCCAACCAAACACACCATAAATGTAATTTAATCTTAAGGTTACCCCATTCCTGTTGATTGTTTCCTTGATTTAAAGTTCTAATCTTGTTACTGAAATTGATTACTTAACAAAGCACAATCTTCAACTTCGTACAGATGCTTCCTAGACTATCATCTCAAAACAATTTTGATTTCCAATCGTAGATCTTGATCTGGGCATGTTTACAAGACAAGATTTTAGACACTTCAAGGTCAAAATGTTACAGAGATGCAAGAAACCACATCTGAACTCCTAGGAGCCATTCACCCAGATTTCAAAGTCCATTAGTGAGGGATAAAAGAAAGGAAAAGGCAACCTATGCCTAAATAATCTTATATAATAGAGGAAAAAGCGACTTACTTTGACAACAAATATAAACTTCTTTCCGCAACCAACAAGAAGATTGTCTGATGATGAAGCAAAAGCAGACAAAGGGGAGACAAAACGAGGCGACAGTGGGAAGTTCTCATCATTTTCTGCCAAGTCTAGAACAACACGCCTGGCTCGCATGAAGTTCATCTCCAGAACTTCCTCCATATAAGGCCATAAGAGTACCATAAGCAATTTTGAGAATTTGAATCTCTGTGACTCCAGGATTAGACAATTGCTAAGGCTGGCCTGAACACAAACACTAGCTGCACGTAGAGCAGTGACTGTTTCAGAGGATGGTCCATTCTCTTTCACTAATCGTAAAAAAGATTCAATTTCTCGCTCAGCCCATTGAACAACTTTGTTTACATAAAGAGGATCATCACCGAAAATAGAAGCAGACTCTCTTGCTGCTAATGAGATAGTAGAAAATAGAGTTCTGGATAGTGTAGCAGGATATGTTTCGGGATAAATAGAGCATGATGGAAGAATTGCTTCAATGTTCTTCTGGAGACGAGATGCATATCTTTTCAATAGAACCTGATGAGCTGAGGAGCCTTTTCCAAGTTTTAGCAGACTTTCTAAAGCATTCTTCAGTTCTGAGGTACCAAGCGAAGGCTGTTCAGCAATTCTAACTAGTTGATCCTCAAGCATTGCCTTTCTTTCCATGAAAGCGGACTTGTAATCTGATGAAACATCTCCTGAACCTCTGAGTTCTGGACAGTTTCTCTCCTCCTCATCTAAAGCTTCCATGGCTTCTTCAACCTTATGCTCAGCCAAGAGGATATCAATCTTTTCCAAAAATATCCTCTCTGCGTCATATATTTCATTAGGTAGGATAGGCTCACTGTCTTGAGGGTCCATTGGAGCTTCATGCTCATCGATTCTGATCCACTCGTCTAATTCACGGCACACACCACTCATCAGGTCTTGTACCAAAATCCCCTGGCCGGATATATGTTTTCTCATTTCTGCCAATTCATGCTCCATTTCAACAACTTCTTCAGATAGCCTGAAATGCAACTTATGATCAATTACTTTGGAAATTAGACCACAAATGCTCGAATAGAGGATAAAGTTAAATATATAACAACAGGCACTCAGGAAACCTTCAAGATAGGGAAGGCACGATATACAAAAAAAACAAAACTCATGGTTGTCAAAATCGGGATTCTACATAGAATCGATGAGGGGGCATCAGAATAGGAAATGTAGAATCAAATTGAGAATCGTAAGATTCAATTTTATGTGTATACAAATTATTTATACTAATTAGTATAAAAATTTTCAAATATAAGATAAAAAATATCAAAAAGTCTAAAACACATTAATTTTACAATATATTACACCCAAAGGTAGGAAAAAGAGTAACATCATTCTAATATTAACATAGTGGCGGGTATTCAAACGATGATGGTGGCAAGAAGCGTAGTAGTTGGACGCATGGACAACCAGCGCGTGGTGGTTGGATTTGATGGTGACTGAGTGAGAGCAGGTAGAAGGAGGAGTCGGGGCTTAGGAGGAGAGAGACATGAAAGAGTGTTTAGTCTCAGGGTTTTTTTTTTTAATTTTGTTTGATTTTGACTTCTTTTATACATTAAATAAAGCTGGCAGCAAGCAAATGACTATATTTGAACAAGAATCGATGTAAAAATACAAAAATGGAAATATACGACTTATATGATATAAGTACAAAGTTGATAAAGTTAAAACAATTTGAAGTAATTTCGTACAAACTAAAATTTTTGAAAAGCGTGTATAAATAAATTATTTGTAATTTGAAGTAACTGGCATATAAAATATTATTTATTTTTAATTGTTGCTAAAATATCTAATATTTAATATTATATACAAAAATTAAAAAAAAGCTCTAAAATAGAAATATATGTAAAGCCCAATGATCTAAGAATTAGAAATATATGTAAAGCTCTAGAATTTTTGCTAAAATATCTAATATTTAATATTATATATAAAAATACAAAAGAAAACAAAAGCTCTAGATCAAAATTACAAAAATAATGCTCTGGGTTGCTTATTCTAGGGGTCGAACTTGGGACTTGCAGTTCCCAAGTAAGGCTACTCACCACTAGGCTAATGACCCAAATCCATTTATTATTTCTTTATAATAAATATATGTAAACTCCTACTCGCATATAGCTTGAATCGGTAAAATCACTTGTAGAATCGCGATTCAACCAATTCTATTGCGATTCTACCAATTTTGGACCGATTCTACTTAAATGCAATTTTTTAAGCGATTTGAATCGATGGACTAAGGTAGGGTCGCAGAATCGTACGATTCTATGATTGGAATCGCGATTTTAACAACTATGACAAAACCCAGTGCCTCAAAGGTTCCCACTAATGAAGGGTCGAGGGGTAAGATGTATTCAGCCTTACCCTTTCAAGGTGCTGCCCCGAAAGAGGGCTGTATCCGAGAACCCCCAACCTAAAAAGCATAACGTACCGGTATAATAGCAACAAAACAAAGAGAGCACAAAGCAAAAAGCATAAAGCAGAAATGAGCAAGGGCAAGGCACAATATAACATTACGAAAATGGAAAATTAACTCACAACTCTTTGGCTTAAGCAGGCAAAAATTGGTCGTCTCTGATAGTTTCTAGATCCGAAGTCCAAATAGATGATTGGGATATCACAGGTCCTTAACTAGCCAATTCTAACATCGGTAAATTCCCCCCTCCCCAAAACAAAAAACACAAATGGAGAGAGAAGAGGACGGAGTGAGGAAGAGGAACGACAGGGACAAGCAAAAGAAAATGCAACTAGCACTTAGCACATTGAAGCATTGACTAGTACTCCAAAACAACGCTGCAAACACCAGTACTACAAACTCATATGACTTCTTTAGTGTAAAATAATGAACATGGATTCTACAAATTCAGGAGAACTACTGTATGTACATTCAAGCAGCTCATTTCCACTCTGACATTCCTGACACCGGCTCTATTTCCACAAATTAGAATGCAATAATTGTACCACCGTACATTGCTAATGAAAAAACCAATTTTCTAATAATACAGTTCCCTTGAATGAATGAAATTATCTTAGTCCAAAGACACGTCATGTTCTAATCGACCCAGGAGCGCAAATGCCATCTCAGTATCCCATGGAGGAAATTTATATCACGCATCCATAACCAAGCTACAAGACTAGCCTAATAACATCATGTTTTTATGCCTTCCCCTCTCATATAGTTCTCAATATCACTTTGGCATTCGTAATCTCCCATCAACTAGTCGCTAGTGCTACCACCTTAATAGCATCATGGCAAAACCTTCCCTGACCTCATCTTTCCCGAGCCTCAGGACTATTGCATTCCCCTTTGCACTCTTTCTGGAGATCCAATGTATGATGCTGCTTTGATGAAAGGTAATCCTAACATAGCCAGGCAGTAATGTGATGTAGCACAACTTGCTAATCCAAAATACAATTTAATTTTTATTCATCAAAACTTTTGAATAACGAATTACAAAGCTCTATTTATAGAAAGCTAAACCCTATAAGGATATTAGAAAAGATGAATCCTAAACCTAATAGAAAACTATCAAGATAAATCACAAATCTAATAGAAAACTATTAAGATAAATAATAAAAAGAACTAAATTATCCTTCTAATCAAAACAAGACTAATATATCTTATTGATTTAAAGATATATTCTATTTAATCCGATCAATTACTCTATCCAAATCCAATTAAATATCAAATCTTCTATAATAAGTAATTCTCTTCTTCCGTGCTACATCAATTCCCCCTTTGTTAAAAAAAAACTCGATTACAAGTTTTAAACAAACGTAGGAAAAAGAAATTGTAACAAACATCCTTCTTCATGCACGGCTCGTCCTGGATGAAGCACAAAACTTCCGCTTTTGGGGATGTTGACTTAACAAGTTCTTTAGGAATGATGAAATCAATAAAATTTTTAAAACATGCATCATCCATATTTTCGGGCAATTGGAGATGTTGTGACTTTGCAATGTTCTTCTTTCGCTTCATCTTTCATCTCTTCCTCTTCTTTTTTCACGTCATCTTTCATCTCTTCCTCGTCTTCTTTCACTTCGTTCTCCTCTTCCTTTTCATCTTTGCCTTCATCTTCCCCTTCTTTATCTTCAATTTTACTTGTTTTCCTTTCATTTCCTTGGATGATGGTAATTGGGGAAGAAGACAATATATTGTATCTAGATCGTAAGGAAGCTCATAAATGGGTACAAGGGAGGAAGTTGGGGTAGTTTCATCATGATAAGCCCTAAGATACACTCCAGACTTGTTTAGTGAAAGCACATATAACTTATCCTTAAGTCTAGAAACATAATAGGGTATAGCATACATAGTGAAGAAAACAGGATGCCAAACAAATTCCCACCAATGATAGACATGTGAAGAGTTACCCTTATTATATGAACTGGATGCCAAACAAATTCCCACCAATGATAAACATGTGAAGAATTACCCTTATTATATGGTTCACGCTTATTTGACTTGAGATAATCCAACTCTGACGTTAAAAAATAATTGGATGTAAGCGTGATAGTGGATATAATAGACATATGGACATTGATGAGGTGAAGGGTTCATTTACCAGCCACTGATGCACCAGATCCCATTAGAACTCCGAGGGCGAGAGTAGTACCAGGATGAGTGACCTCCAACCCTATAAGGTTGGGGTTCCTCATAAACAACATCTTGGTAGGATTAAACCCTAAAGGGTAAAGCTGCGTACATCCACTCCCCCAGACCTTGCTTAGGCGAGAGCCCCTGAGGCACTGGGTCTATTGTTGTTGTTGTTGGACATTGATGAGGTGATAGAAATTGAATCAAACTAGGGTTGCGGATGTAGAAGGGTCGAATTACGACACGAAGGTCGGGATTTTGAATTAGGACTTTTGAACTAGGGTTTTAGGGTTTTCAAATTTGGGAATTGCAAATTAGGGTTTTAGAACTAGGGCTTTTAGGGTTTTCAGATTTGGGGATTTGAAATAGGGTTCGATATGAGGCTAAAAACTCAAATTGGTTTGGGGATTTGGTTGGAATTAGGGTTTTCTGATGGGATATAGCATCAATTTGCAGGTTCGAAGTTGAATCGAAGGAAAATCGTGGCTTTAGGGTTTGTAATGGGGATTTCGTTTGACATTCGGATTCGAATTGTATTCAGAGTTTCGAGTTGGATGATGGATGGTGGCAAAGGCTAAGCGATCGAACGTTGGCAGCAGGTGGTTGTGACAGTAGTCGTGCGGTGACAATGGGGTTTTCAACGAAATTTGGCTTCTTTTTTTTTTTTTTTTTTTTTTTTTTTGAGTGGCTAGGTTTCTTCCAACACCCCCCCCCCCCCCCCCAAAAACAATTTCTTTCTTTGTGGGTGGAGGACCTAATTTTAGTAATTGGAGATAGGTACCATTACACCGTGACAATAGTGGGGGAAAAGATACTACTTAGAGGTAGTATCGCGCATAAGCAGCAGTATTGGGGCGGCTGCTATAGGGGCTTTGCAGCAGCTGTTCAGAACAAGAGCTCTAATACCAAATTGATGTAGCACAACTTGTTAATCGAAAACACAATTCAATTTTTATTCATCAAAACTTTTAAATAATGAATTACGAAGCTCTATTTATAGAAAGTTAAACCCTAAAAGGATATTAAAAAAGATGAATCCTAAACCTAATAGAAAACTATCAAGATAAATCATAAATCTAATAGAAAACTATTAAGATAACTAATAAAAGGAACTAAATTATCCTTCTAATCAAAACAAGACTAAAATATCTTATTGATTCAAAAATATATTCTAACCTAATCCTATCAATTATTATATTCAAATCTAATATAAAATATCAAATCTTCTATAATCAGTAATCCTCTTCTTCCGTGCTGCATCAAATGAATATATGGAAAAGATATACTACCTTTTATATAAGGAGAGGGGGAGGTGGCTATTTCTTCGAACAACTAGATGCTTAATGATAAGTCTCTATACGTATCCCAAGTACATCCTCCATACAACAATAGAGAGAAATTAGGAGCATGAACAAGATACATAGTTCAGGATAGAGGATTTCCAGAAATGTCACTTGGCCTCCTCGCAAGATCTTACGCAGATTGAAACTCACTTGACATGAGCATTATAGCACATATATGAAATATAACACACTATTAAGAAATAAAAGGAAAGGAAAAAAAGGGGGGAAAAAAAAGAAAAGACCTCCGAGCTCTCTCCCCCTTCCCTTCCTCTCTATCTGTCCACATCCTACCTGTCCACAAACCCCAATAACAGAGCCCAACAACCTCTCCTTAGTTACCCCTCAAATCTCAACACTCTATCAAGCCATCACTTTTCTTTCTTCTCTTTCTTTTTGAATATATCGAGTAGTTGCAAGAATTTTACCAAAAAGATTAATTTGTATGGTAGCATGGCTGACTGATGCTAAAATTGTTACAATAGTTGCATTAATCATAAAGGTGAGGAGAGGAAATTTCAGTGGGAGCAAGACCCTTGTTAGATCTTTTTCTCCTTCTTTATCCCTCGATGACATTTCCTAAAACCTCGGTAGGCGAGATGAAAAAAATCTGTTCAGGATATTTTTTGTGTCACTGATAACCTGAAGCTCAGAATCAAGGTCAAGTACACACCAAACAAGACTGTATCATTAATGTTTGGCATAAAATCTAGGATCGAGGTTCTAAACAAAGACCTCTTCCTAACACCCTTATCCACCTCCTGGCTGGATCTTGTAAGTTAAAATCTGGAAAATTTAGCATTGTTGTTCTCCAAGAAAATTTTAGTTGTTTCAACAATTAAGCCAAAAATAATAACCTTTGAGCCAGAAATTGGAGAAGTTGTTCCACTAAATTTTCAATCAACAGGAAAAAAGGAACTTCCAGTTTTAACAAAGTTTAGCTAGTGTATGGTCAGTGAAAGACCACAATAGAAGAACAGGAATCGTTGCATTCTAATCTAAATATTTTTCAGCAAGCAACCAGGTAATCAAGCCTTTCTAAATACTTTCTAAGTAACAAGGTATTATCATCAATGGCATTGAGAAATTCCCCAACCAGACCCCTTACCTTGCACACGCAAAAGAAAGCAACAAATAATCTAATATTGTGCTCTTAAAGAAGCAAAATAACTACAATAAAGTAAAGTGTTAAAGATTAACTAGAAAAGTTGAGGGGAAGCATGTCATTGGATTGGGAATTACCTTAAGAAAGCCAAGTATTTTGTCCTCGTATTTCCGCATAAGTTCTCAACAGAATCCTTCAAATCCAACAGCTCACAACAAAGCTTTCTGATCCCCTTCACGACATCACCAACAACATCATCATCATCACCACCACCACCATCATCATAATAATAATAATAATTATTATTCTGATTATTATTATTTCCAAAATGTGGTTGTAGTTTTAAAATGAATGATTCTCTCTTCGTCTTCATTCTCTTTCACTTTCAAAGAAATTCGTGAACCAACTGCGCGTTATATTATTTACCGTTTAACGATACAAAAGTCATGAGTTTGGGGGTAAAAATAGTTTCCCTAGGGACTCTAACTGACATCTAATTATGCTTCAAGAGACAAACAAAGAAAAGATGCACGCCTAGAAGTTGATACTATACCATAATGCACGCAACCTACAATGGTAGATCACGTCATAGAACAACTCATCAAGAGTATCAAGCTAAGCATAGTAAATCAATAAATTTAAAAAAAAAAAAAGCCCCATACTAGGTAAAAGAATCAAAGAAAACCACATCATAAGTCAAATTTGGGATTCCAGTTCTCTGCTAACGGATCCTTCTTCACTAGGTCTTCCACCTAGTTGGCTCATGACAAAAGTTGGAAGGAGAAAGATATGTGGAGACTTAAGTGGATTTGGAAATCCCCAACCTAAAATTGAGGTTTTCTTGTGGCAACCACTTAGGGGAGGCCTTTTCACAAGATATGTTTTGGAACACTCAGGAATTCCAATTCTCCAAGGTTCTCTCTATGAAACTAGGATGCGGAATCTGTGAACCACCTCTTTGCTTTTGTCGTATGTCTTGTGATTTCTGGAGTAAGGCTAAAGGATGTGGTTGGATTAAGGCAGTTCCATCACATCCTATGCAAGATTGTTGTCTGAACTACGAGCTATCTATGCTATTCGTCAATCAGGTGATATTGAAAAGGTAATTACTCTAGGATGGCGTATAGGAACGCAAGAAACCAGAAAGTTTTGAACTCTTCTCCTTTCAACCCTAGGCCAACACTTCTCAAAGTTGGAGTTCCTTGCTGTGAGTGGTCATTTCAAGAAAGACCATTTCTATCCATAGAGGACGACATGTAAGGCAGAATGGTTCCCCATTCATGAATCACAAATGCGATCTGCTTGAAATCTGCTCTGAATTATGTTAAGATTAATTTTGGTAGCTCAAAATTCATGACCAGTCAGGCCACAAGCGAGCTCATTAAGGATTAGTACGGTCAACTTCTAGCAATAGGATCTCAGAATATTGGCTCATCATCAGCCTGGATTCCAAAAGCTATTGTGGCCAGAGATGGAATCTGGAAAATGTTATCTATGGGTTAGAATAATATTTGGGTGGAAAGCAATAACTCTATTATTGTTAAAGCTAAGAGAAATGCAGATTCCACTGAAAGTTCTATAATATCGTGTGGAATCTAAAGTGATATTTGGAGTCTTGTGCAAAATTTGAGGTGTGGCATAACCTTTGGGAAGGTCATGAAGCTGCAGATTGTAGGGCAAGACTGCACCACTCATTCCCAGAGGATATGATTGAGGGGTATTGTCCTTCCGCAAATTTACGCTATATCTGTACTTACAACAAGAGTGTTGGGAAAATCACACAATCAAGCACAACATAAACAAAAATCAAGAAAACATCAAAACAATCAACACAAGGAATTATGCGAGAACTCTCTCTTAACTAGAGGGGAGACCATAGAATCCAAATGGGTGCCTCATCTACTATTAAATTTAGGATTACAATCTCCAAATGAAACCCCAACCCCATCTTATATTTCTCAACCCAAATCAAGCTTTTGCATGGTAAACCATCAATCCCCCTCAATGAGCTATACTACACTATGAGCCCCCAACAATCCTCAATTTAGCTACTGTAGGGTGAAACATCAACACTCTTCAACATAGTTTTGGATAGAGGAAGTTACAAACTCTCTTGCAAAGCTCAATCAAAGAACTCATAAATGAATCTCGCTATCTCCGCTCACCCTGGTGCCCCCAAACACCCCTTCACAAAACCCAGAACCTCCCACATCCTTCCTGTCTTTCTAGTTACCCAATAATCATCCCAAAAGCCTTTTTATAATTTAGTTACCCAATTCTAATATCAATCAAAGTCTCAATGAAAGCTCAATCTAATTAGATAACTAAATCTTAACAATCATATTCTAACAAAATATAACTCAAATCTTATCTTACCCCTGTGCTTAATCATTAGTATCTAATTTTGAGGCAATAATGATAATTAACACCGATTGGGTCGTTACTTTCCAAGAATGGGCAACAATGCCACTACCTCACCCATTAAGAAAGACAGAAGAGCCAAATCGTTCAACCACACAAACATATACGAAGCATCAAACACAGATTACAGCCAAATTTAAGAAGTTAAAGCTCGCACAGAAATCCAAACACAATAGCCATGTAATGTACATATAATAAGCGGGCATTTCGTCTTGGCGTATTTTCAAAATAAGTAAAAAGATATCTTTGGCGTCTTTTGGTGAAAAGGTGATGTCTCTTCTAACAGGTACTTGAAAACTATAAATACCATAGATTAAAACAACATTTATCATTCTCCACTTCTTCCATCTGGAAAATCAATCATCTCTATAGTCATTTTCTCTTTGTGTTTTGGTATTTGTATCCCGAGACTGATCTATAAGCACAAAAAAAAGATTTAATAAAAGCGATTTGCTACATGCCTTAAAGCGGGATTTTGATTTTAGTACCCGTTTTATTGAAATTTCCTAACATTTCAAAACAAGAACAGCTAATTTCTAAAGATAAAGGAAGAAAGTGAAGGGTGAAGTACCTTCTCAGTGTGGGATTGGTAGAGAGAGTGGATCTTAGACTGAGGAGTAATGCCTTCATGGTAAGAGAAATCGTCGTCCTCCTCGCTGCTCTCCATCTCCTCACAACTCCCCAAGCTCAATTTCTGCAGCTCTCGGAACACAATCTGAGCCCTTTTCCTTTTTAGCAGCCAAGAGAAACTAGGAACAACACGGATAATAATTTCTTTAAAATGTTATAGTTAAATTCTCATTCCAATTACTTTATTTATTTTTATTTTTTTTGAACATTTTATTTTTAACTTGTTTCTAAGAAAGTTTTATTTTTCTACTTGATAATAAAATATTTTATACTTGCTTCATAAAAAATTAACATAAAAATTAAATTATTAAAAAATATAACTTTTTGTAGGATTATACGTATGTGCCAACTAAAGAAAGGTCTTAATTAGTACAACTATTGATTAAAATAAATTTGAACACTATTCACTTCTATACTTTTTTAGGCATTGTTTATAGGAATTGAATTCTTATAGAAAATTTATTTGCGGTATGCAATTTATGTGTCAACTTTCTAATAAGTAGGTACAAAGTATTTGATTGCCAAGCTAGTTAAAAAGATGTTAGGTAGGTTATGTCCCGTGCAGTGATCACCCACAGAATAGCGAATCCTAAGCCGAAAATAACAATCTGTTACAAACCCAAATCCGAGGCTAGAGTAAAGTTGGCTTTTGGTTGGAAAAACTAGTAAAGCATCACAATTCAAGTTCAAATTCTGCATTTCACTCTGCTGCTGCTATAAGTATCTGCTGCTGGTATTGTACTGACCTGTGCTACTGCTGTGCGGTTGCTGCTAAGCTGTTATTTGGCGCCAATAATAATAATTCAAATAATTGTTAGTTAATTCTAGATGCTTCTAAGTAGTTAGCCTAGATACAATGTAATAGCTTGTTGTTTTGCTTATAAATAGAACATTCAGCTGTAATTGAATTCATTCAATGAAAATTACCAAACACAATCTCATTTTGAGATCAAACTCTTATTTCTCATCTCCTTTCCCTTCTTTCTCATCTAAATTATATATTTCTTCCTCATCTCATACTCTCACTATCCCAACCAAGGTTAAGGTTCAAGTGCTAATCTTCGAAACCTTAACAATTGGTATCAGAGCCTTGATTTGGCTTCCGAATCAAGCTCATATCTGAAAAAAATTATAAAATCTGATTAATTGTGTTGCACTTGATCAACAAAAGAGGTTGGTTACTGATTTGATTCAGATTTGGTAATCAAAAATTCAAATCCGAATTGATTGAAGAATTTTGGCGGTATTGCTTTGGTGGCTGCATAAACCTGGGAAATTGCTTTCGGTTGGGACTTTAAGTGACCATATTATAGTGAAGGAAGTTCAATTGATCAGTATTTGTTGAGTACAATCAGCATCAAGCTGAATCGGATTAAAATTCAGTAGCATCGATCAAACAAGTGCTGCAGAAGTGGAGAAATGAAGCTGTTGCAGTACTGAAGTCTGGTGCTGAGCTACTTGATCGATCATCCATTTGATCGGTTGAGAAAGAGGCTTGAATTGAGCTATATGATCCACATTATACTTGATCCTCATCAAAATAGCAGAAATCATCGGAATGGAGGTGATTACAGATGTTGCAACTCAGAAATTGAAGATTGAGGTAATGTTCTACTGAACTTCAAGTTGCATTTCAATGAGGAATGAAGTTATTGTTGGTTTATGATGTCGAATTTGTGTTGCTGAGCATAAGAGTAGTGAGAATTCATCAGAATCTACGGTGAACTTTGAGCATTACGTGTTATTGAGTCGAGATTTTGCTTAGGCGAAAAATTGTCAGCAAGGGCGATAATCTGACAGGAAGCAAAAGTATTGAAATCCGATTTCGCTCCTTGAGATCGCTTAAGTGTTGTGTTAAGAACCTGATTTTGAGTTAGAGTCGAGCCTGAATCAGAAGTGAAAGACGAATTACGTGACTAAAAATGGCTGTCAGAAATCGTTAGGGTTGTTCGCTGTTCTGTTTGAGTTCGTCAGTTAGGGTTTATAATCATTGGCGATTGTGGAGTCGATAGCAAGGGTTGGTTTGTGCGAACGAAGGAGTACAATTTCATTAAGCAAGTGATTGTTGAAGAGTTGCGAAACAAGTTTTACATTTGTGCGATTTTCGAACTTGCTTCTGCGAGCTGAGTTGATTCCAGTTTTAACTTTTATTTTTCATCACAAACATGATCGAAGGAGTGAATGCATCACTCGATTTCTATAAGGACATGAATGACAAGCTTAATCAATTGATTGCTAAGCTGGATCCGCAAAATGCGAGGTCTGATATGAAGTTTGAACAACAAAATGATAGCATTCAACAATTGTTGAAGAAGCTTTTGGGTAAGGATGTGGACAAAGAAGATCGGATGCAACAAATTGAGCCTTCTAGCCAGATTGTTCCACCAACGGAAGTAGTTCTACCGCAAGAGTTCGAGGTTGAGCACAAAAAGGAAGCTTTGATAGAAACAATTGTTGTTGAGGAGGAACTTGATCACGACAATGCCGAAGTTGAAGAACACAAGTCAGAAGAACCTGAGTTTGAACAAGATGATTCTTACGAAGACTATATGCGAGAGTTAGAGTCTCTTGACGATGTTGAGATACAATATGACGTGCATCCGGATTGGGAACATGATTCACATGTCCGAGGAATGATCAAGAAAGCAAAGAGTAAGTCGAAGAGGAATCGTCTAAGAGAAGCATTGGGAGATGTTGTGGGCAAAAAGAAGTTGTTCAAGCCAAAATTGAAGCATGTGGGTGTGGTTCAACCTATTATGCTTGATGATCAACCGGAATTAACTCAAGATGTTGCTCTTACCGGTATGTATGCAGGAATACAAGGATTCGTGGCAGCAGAGTCTGAAACTTCAACCAAAAAACTAGAAGTTTCTGCTGCAATATCACTTAATACATCTCCAAATTAGTTAAATGATACTCCATGGCAAGATGAAGGGTTGAACCAAAATGCTTCCAATGTTAAGCAATATTACTCTGCTGTTTTTGATGCAGTATCATCAACTATAGAGCAGGGCGTGTATAAGTTCACCTTTGGGCATGATGGAGTGCTAACTTGGGACCACAACATCATCATCTTGGAGTTTGAGCAAGGGCTCTTGGATTGGGTAGGAGATTACGAATGTATCATGGCTGAAATGTACCATCGGCATGCCGATCGGCAAGTTCGGCATGATCCCTTCCTTCTTTTAAGTAGAATTGTGACTTATCTAAGTGCAAAATCTTGTGATAAGCTGCCTCCGGATCCGGGTAAAGACTCTCAAGACTATATGAATTTGAGAGGAGTCGAATTTTTGTTGAAAAGAAGAACTCGAGCTACGAGAATACGTTTCAAAGTCCAACGAAGAAGTGGCAATGTGGTTGAACAAGCAATTGAGTTGTTAGATGCGTATTACTGCTGTAACATGCTGAGACTGAAGTCTGATCAGATCAGTGGCCGTATTGCAGATGCTTTAACTGATGGAATCGATGTTGGAAGTCCCTTTGATCCGGGAAAGAAGGAATTACAAGCGGATGGAAGAGCTACACATTCGGGGCTGCTGTTTGATGTTGAAGGGGACAACGTCAGTACAAGTATTGATGTAAAAATGGTAGAGACAGTGGGTCATCACAAGTATAACATCAAAGCAAGTATTGAAGACCGGAAGTTTACATTTTACAAGTCGTATAATACAAGTGACAACGAAGTTTCCATTGCTCCGGAATTCGTGTTGTTTCGACTCACACAAAAGACTTACTTGAAAAGATGATAATTGTTGTTAGTAGTTTGAAGAACTGTGGATGGTTTGAGGTAATGTTTGGCCTCGGGTATGACCTTACAACAGGTGCACGAAGCCTTGTAAAGATAAAGGTTATGGCATTTGAAAATTGGAATAATCTGCAGGTGGAAGTTGTTGATCTGGTGCAGCATCTGTTGGGGTTCGGGGAGATCGGTTGTGAGAGCTTTGAATGGAAAAATCATAGGCATAAGCTCCAATATGTCCTTCATGTTTTGGTAGGAACTATCAATGCAAGAATTTGGAAAAAGGTGGCTGAAATTTTGAGATCTCACAAGTTTACTCTCAATATCCCCTCAAGGGAAGCTTTGGAAGATGCAGATCAATTTTTGGGAATATCCTTGCTGTCAGTTTTGAATGTGCGGTTCATAATGAATTTATTTGATGTTATTACGTCTTGTGGAAGGTGTCATAACTTGTTTTCCTCAAGTAGCTTCCACATGGACTTACATCGAGCTACAGGATGTTGTTATGAACTACATCAGGATTGTACTGTTGAGTTTCTGATTGCTGCAGCAACAATGGTACCATTGGAGAACCATCATGGATTGGTAGAGTATGTCATGATTTGGCTCAGTATTTGGGTGTGTGAGCTAAATAAGATGGAAGTTAATGCTGCAAAGCATGTTAAATCAGCAAGAAATCAGATCCCAGCAGCTAATATGCAATATCGGCATGCCGATCGGCAAGTTCGGGTTGAAATAATTCTGTTTTTGAAGAGAGTTTCAATTAACAAGGTCCCTATCATGAAGCTATGCAGTTGGAAGGACGTTTGCAAGTTGTTTGTCTCCAAGACATTAGCTATGGGAAAAGAAATCACTGAAGTTTGGGGTTACAGCTGCATTCTTAGGAAGCTTTCAATGTGTTCGGTTACCATATTCAAGAATTGGGATGGTTGAGCTGCAATGGGAAACGCTTGAAAGCTGAATTCAATATTCGGTTCTCTTGGTTTGAGTTTGGAAGGCCTCCCAAGATGATCAAGGACTTCATATGCAATTTAGTGGAGACAAAGATACACAAAATCAGTAAGGTAGCTTACTAAATGCAAAAAAACAGAATTGTATCTGCAATTGGAGAATTTCAGCAGCGAGTTTGGGTCTGGAGCTGTAATAACTGGATTATGAGGTGTCATAGATGTGTTGTTGATGTTTGGTTCGATTAGTGCAGGCCCCCTGAAGAGCACTCCTCATTCATGTGCAAGCATTGTGCCAAACTCGTGTACCTGCTGAAATACATCACTGCTGAAGAGCACTCATTCATATACGGATAGATTCGTCACTGTCATAACTCTCTTCCATTCTTGAGGACAAGAATGTTTTCAAGGGGAAGGGAATGTTACAAACCGAAATCCGAGGCCAGAGTAAAGTTGGCTTTTGGTTGGAAAAACTAGTAAAGCATCACAATTCAAGTTCAAATTCTGCATTTCACTTTGCTGCTGCTATAAGTATCTGCTGCTGGTATTGTGCCGACCTGTGCTGCTGCTGCGTGGTTGCTGCTAAGCTGTTATTTGGCGCCAATAATAATAATTCAAATAATTGTTAGTTAATTCTAGATGCTTCTAAGTAGTTAGCCTAGATACAATGTAATAGCTTGTTGTTTTGCTTATAAATAGAACATTCAGCTGTAATTGAATTCATTCAATGAAAATTACCAAACACAATCTCATTTTGAGATCAAACTCTTATTTCTCATCTCCTTTCCCTTCTTTCTCATCTAAATTCTATATTTCCTCATCTCATACTCTCACTATCCCAACCAAGGTTAAGGTTCAAGTGCTAATCTTCGAAACCTTAACACAATCATAAACAAAGGGATGGGGAGAACTCCCGAATTTACGTGGTTTAGCTGAAGCCTACATCCACGAAGGGGGGCACAATTACTTCATTAATATTATTAGAGTTTATATGAGATGTCTCTGAACTCTCAACCCTCCACAACCAAATCAAACCCTAATGGTAAAATTAGGGATGGCAACGGGGCGGGTAAAACCCACTACCCACAGGTACCCGTCCTGCTTGGGGAGGGTACGGGTATAAGTGGGGCGGGTAGTGGGTACGGGTTCGGTGTACCCGCCCCGTACTCGTCACGGGTATGGGCTGGGTACGGGTTTAGTTTTGTACCCGCCCTGCCCCGCTCCACCTCATACCCGCCATACCTGCTTTATTTTGTACATAATTAACCTTCAAATTAAAAAAATACGTGTTTAAATTCAATAACCGAAATTGTTTATCAATGTTATAAAAAAATATAATTGATTTTTAAAAGTAGTATTAAATAACTAATATAACCCGGTATAGATAATCGTTTTCTATGCCCATTAGAGAGGGTACGGGGCAGGTAATGCATACCCGTTGGATACCCGCGGATAATGGGGCGGGTAGGGTATGAGTTTGTACCCGCCGGGGTGGGTACGGGTATCCACTTCATACCCGTGGCGGGAAATGGGGCGGGTAAGGGTACAGGATTTGGGTGGCGGGTACAGGTATGGAGGAGATACCGCCGTTACCCGCCCCGCCCCGCCCCATTGCCATTCCTAGGTAAAATGCACATCTCCTTGTATATATAAAGCCACCATACTAAAACCCTAGTGTGTCATGGACTTAATAGGATTGACCCAATCCTAAATCTTATAAACTAAATCCAATTCTAACAAACTCCACACATAATCCAATATCATGGATTTTGAAGGAACTAAAAGTTAGTAAGCAGTTTCACTTCATGTATTCTTCCACTTTCAAGCAACCAAATAAGAGAACAAATTCGCACTTCTCATGAATTCATACTTCCTGCATTTATTTCCTGGCAACCAAGCAAAACCTTAATTTCTTAAGATCTTCTTTACAAATTGTGCTTTTAAAATTTTAAGATATGGCCGAATCAACTAACTCAGGGTCATCTGAGCTAAATATCTGCTATCTTTCAAGCATCCTTCCTTTGTAAGATCCTCACATATTGATGAGAGCTCTATTAGAAGTATCCAGAGATATAGAGGAATCCAGCAAGGAGGTTGAGAGAAGAAAAAAAGTAGTGGTAAAACGGTAGGCTTCTAACAATGTTTCATAAAAATGGGTCGAAGTGCATTAAACCACATGATTAAAGGGCAAGTTAGGCGAGACCTATAAGAACTCCAAAAAGTTATAACTCTTAAAAATAGTGTGAAGAGTTCAGACGAGGCCTTTGGCAAACAGAAAAGGAGAAACTTGGTGAAAAGGGGCATTAATGCTAAAGATGTGGATAAGTTTCCTGCCGCGGAGGGTGCGTGGGAGCTTAGGAAAAAGTTGAGGCTGAAATTTGATGGAGATGAATCGATTGTGATTGAGTATATTGTATCGATTGATTAGGGCTTTGACATTGTGTTTTTCAGTCATTTGGTTCATTCTGCCCTATTCTTAGTTCGTGGTGAGTCCTCGCCAGCGGTGGTTGACACATTGAGTGTTTGTTGGTTTTTGCCTATTTTTTTCTCTTGCCTATTGTAATCCTATTTTTTGTCTTTTTCTTGCCCTATTTTTGTATTTCTATATTTTGTCTTTTGCCCCCAATTTATACCCGAGTAAATTCAAGGCTCATCTATATGAGTTGCATGTTTTATATTGAGAATTTGTTATTAAGTATTCTAAAAAAAGATATAACTTAGCCCGACATCTTAATTTAGTCTCTTAAACTATGATATTTGACAATACTTATCTCATGCATATTGAATTTAAAAAAAAAATAAAGGTAAATTACACACTGTACCTTGAAATTTGATGTATTAATTTTTTTAGTTCATTAATTTTGTGAAATAATACCTTAGTTCTAAAAGTTACATGTATTTAGTCAAATATATTGAAAGAATGTAGAGGAACCCACTGAATGATGGGAGCTCTCTCATATATTTATAGAAGAATAGTACATCTACTCTTCCTAGACCCTGCTTTTGGCAGGAGCCCTTGGTGGCACTGGGCTTGTTATTGTTGTTGCCCACGTGGCCTAATATACAAATATGAACTACATATACATTATATTCTAACATCCCCCCCCCCCCCCCCCCCCCCCCCCACCCAATCGAAGTGGGAGATAAACAAATGCGAAGATTGTTTCTAAATAAAAGAAATAAATATTGCGGAAGAGTTTTTTGTGAAAATGTCTTCAATCTGCTGTGAAGAGGGAACATGGAGAACTTGTACCAGGCCCATTTGAACACGCTCCCGAACAAAGTGAATGTCAATTTCAATATGTTTGGTGCGAATATGCTGCATCGGGTTGGTAGACAAGTATGTAGCTGAAAGATTATCACAATAAATCAGAGTAGCTCGAGGAATGGAAACACCAAGCTCATGGAATAGGGAGCGAAGCCAGCAACATTCTAAAAGGCTCGATACTCAGCTTCTGCACAGAAGCAAGAGATAGTAGGCTGAAGTTTAGAAGACTAAGAGATAATATTCCACCCAAAAAAATATAGAAGCCAGACGTGGAACGACGGGTATCGGGACAACATGCCCAATCAGTATTAGAATAAGTCACAAGCTGATCTAAAAAGGAAGGAGATACAGTCAAGCCGTGATCCAAGGTACCCTTAATAGAGCGAAGAATGTGTTTGACAATGACCTAATGTGGAAGACAAGGAGCGTGTATGAAGAGGCACACCTGTTGCATTGCATAGGAAATGTCAGAACGTGTAAAAGTAAGATACTGCAAGGCACCAACAACAAACTAGTACATTCTGGGATCATGGATAAGATCGCCATCAGTTAGCGATAGTTTTGACTTGGAATTAGTAGGCGTAGCAACAGGTTTGGATCAGCCCGTATCTTGGCGGATCGGGTTCTCGGCGATATGGGTTACTTGGCGAAATTGAGAGAGAGAAGCGGAAGAAAAGGAGAGACGTGGATGGGCAAACAACTAGGCATTTGACATTAATTAGGAAACTTAGTATTAGATTAGTAGATAATTATTATTTATTTTGTATTTATCCTTTTAATTATTAGGTCTTTTAGTTTAGGTGAATAAGCTCCTCTAATTAAACAAGAGGAAGATTAGGGTTTAGTTAGCTCATTCAATTTTTTAGATTTTAATTTCTATTTTGAGAGTTCTCTCTTCTCGGGTTGTGAGAATTGAGCTTATTTTCCTCTTTGTTTTATTAGTGATTAATAAAATTAAAGGGAAGGCTAGCGAATCCTTTTCGTTTCCCTAATTCCCACTTACGCATTACATCATCAATCCTATCAAGAAGATCGTGGGAATACTTTGACTGAGACAAAAATAGACCTGTAGAAAGATGAGGGACTGAAATCTCAAGAAAGTAATTAAGGCATTCCAAATTTGTCATAACAAACGCACAGTGAAGGGAGTGAAGCAAGGCATGAAGTAATGAATTAGAAGAAGCAGTGATAAAAATATTGTCCACATATACCAATAATATGGCCATATTATTCCCTCATTGTAATACAAATAATGATGAATTAGACTTACAGCTATGGAAGCCAATATGACGAAGAAAAGAAAAGCGAGTATACCGTGCACAATGTGCTTGCTTAATATCATATAGAGAATTGTTCAACTTGCAAACAAAATCAGGAAATTGAGAATCCATAAAACCAGGTGGTTGCTTCATGTAAACTTCTTCATGCAAAGTACCGTGCAAAAAGTCATTTTTGACGTCAAACTGATGAATGGCCACTTACAAGAAGTGGCGATAGTGAGAGCAGTGTGAATTGTAGCAAACTTGACAACATGACTGAAAGTTTCACCATAATCAATCCCATAGCTTTGTGTGAACACGTGAGCCACCAATCGAGCCTTGTAACGTTCAACCTATCCCGTGGGAGTCTGCTTGACTCGATAGACCCATTTTGACCTAACAAACGTTAGCATGATCAGGACGAGATACTAATGTGAAAATATTGTTGCGTAAAAGAGCTTGATATTCATCAAGCGTTGCAGCTTTCCAATTTTTTTCATTAAAGGCCAACTTATAACAGTATGGAACAACGAGCAAAAAAGAGTGAGCAATCATAGAAGGTTTGAAAAGGGGCTTCACAATACCAGATTTAGGGCGAGTGACCATAGGATGAACTGAGGGAACTATAGCAGGTGGTGTGGCCTGCGCGGCGGGGGGGGGGGGGGGGGGGGGGGGGGGGGGGGGGGGGGGGGGGGGGGGGGGGGGGAAGGATGGCTCATGATTAGGTACATCACTCATGGTGGCATTGGTTGGCGGTGAAGTGTGCGAAAGTGATGCAATCGTGGCAGGCACACGA
Organism: Simmondsia chinensis; assembly: GCA_018398585.1. Classification (NCBI taxonomy): domain Eukaryota; kingdom Viridiplantae; phylum Streptophyta; class Magnoliopsida; order Caryophyllales; family Simmondsiaceae; genus Simmondsia; species Simmondsia chinensis. The sequence goes on along the minus strand of JAGTTD010000003.1, from coordinate 29,710,781 downwards.
TTGACAATAGAAGTAAGGTTCGGTTGGACAACGGACGGTGAAGTCCCAACAAATGGAGAGGAAGCCAGCTGTGATGAGAAGAATACTTGTTGAAGACAATGCATTATAACCTATGAAAGGGCCCCCAAGTGAGCAAACGAAAAATCTATTTGATCAAAGACAACATGTCTAGAAATGATCACTTTGTTAGTAGATAGATCAAGACATTTATCCCTTACAATTAAGCGGGTATCAAGAAAACACACAAGCTGGATCAAGGAGCAAGTCTATGTGGCTTAGTAGCACTCAAATTTGGATAATAAGCACATCCAAAACCCCGAAGATGATCATATGCAACCTTCTTTTCATAAAGGAGTTGAAAGGGATCTTTTTCTTGATAGAAGTAGAGGGCAAGAGATTAATAATATGAGTAGCAACAAGCACTGATTTAACCCAGTACTCTAGAAGTATACATACCCGGAAGAGAAGAGATCGCATCATATTTCCAACTGTCCTATGTATACGCTCCGCTTTACCATTTTGTTGTGAGGTGTGAGGACATGAAATTCGACTTCAAATTCCTTGTCATGCAAAGAGGCCATTGGAAATCATGATTGGTTCCATTGTCACACAGAAAATGCGTAATCTCAACACCAAACTAATTTAGATGAGATTACAAAACTGAACAAATAAATCGAACACCACAAATTTGGCACATGTAGGATAAATCCGTACAAAATAAGAGTAATCATCCAAAAATAACAAATAATACTTAAAACCACTAAAGCTTAACACAGGTGATGTCCAAACATCAGATTGTACTATATCAAAAGGATGACTTGTGTTTGTAACAGACTTCTGAAAAGGTAAACAACTAGGCCTGCCTAGTTGATAAACATGACAGACACTGGACTTGGAGAAGACACGAGAACAAGAAATAAATTTTTGCTTAACTGAGGAAGACAAAACTGGAAATCCGGCATGTCCTAGGCAGCAATGCCACAGTAAGGAGGAGACTCATGATGCATTGAGGGATGTGAGTCAGACCGATGATGCAGATACTGTGTAGAGAGGTCTCGGGCATATATATTTGATGATCACAGACTTTGATTTAGGATCATTGATAGAAAAACCACATGAGTCAAATTCAAGAAGACAATTATTATCTAAACAAAATTGGCGAACATAAAGTAAATATTTGGAGAGACCTGGGACAAACAAAACATTCATTAGGGTGAAATGACCAACAGGAGTAGAAATAGAACATGATCCAATCCCAGCAATAGATAAAGATGCACCATTCCCAACTAAGATTCGGTCAAGACCATGATAAGAAAATAGTGAAGTAAGGATATTTGAGTTGTTTGTCATGTGGCAGGACGCCCCACTATCCATAAATTTGAAGGAGTTAAGGATAGGGGTCGAGTACAACTGTGGAGGAAATTGAGAGGCATCGAAGCCTAGATAAAAGCCATAACTAGTGGTAAAAGTATTATTAGCTGGATTATATTGTGAATAAGAAGGTAGGTTACCACCCTGAGGAGTCGTGCCAAAAGACGGAGCTCAGAACAACTGATAAGCAGGAGGCATATTCCATGGCATGCCTCGAAAATTCGAACCCCACATATTTTGATTCCACTGCTGACCATAACCTCAGCCATTATGTCCATAGCCTCAGCCCTATCAGCCTCTACCATTGCCCCGACCATTACAGATTGTGCACCATAACCTGCTTGTTGTCGAATCTAATGAACCAATAGTGCAACCGATTGCTTAACAGGTGCCAGTTTAGTAACCCCACTATCGGTAAAGGGATTCCCTATTGTGACGAATATAATCGAAGAACTAAGATTGTTAGTCTTAAGGCGGGACTCTTCATTCATAAACATGGACCGAGTCTTAATAAAAGACGAAAAAGGAACACGAGATGTGGTAGTAGTACAAACAACATTAAATTCCTTATTATCAGAAAGACCATCCACAGCGGCCAAAACCATATCAACATTAGTAATTGAAGCATGAATAGACTGAAAATTATTAGATAAAGCCTTGATTTTAGTGAGATATGCAAGCATTGTCAAGTTTTTTTTCTTTATGTTAGTCAATTCTCGCTTAAATTGCAATTGACGTGATTGCACAAAATTAATAAAAAGACGAGAAATCAAACCCCAAAGTAAAGAAGCAGTTAAATTATCATCATCACCACAGACTGCACTAGCATGGCCAAAAGAAATTGTACCAAGTATCCAAGATATGATGAGATTATCAATCTGACGCCAATAATGGTAGTTGGGATCAGTTAGCTTGGGTGAGATAGAGGACCCGTCGAGATGATCATCAATGGCGTAGCTCCGTTATGTGGAAAAAAGATCAACTCCAAACAAGGTAGGTAGACAGATCGCTTAGATCTAAGATAGACGAGATCTGACGACGAATATTTGAAACACTAAATAGACTTGGGAGAGTCCAAGAGCCACCTGGTGTGGTGGGCATTGGTATAGAATTTGGCATGGTTCGAGATGTCGGAATCATGGCTGTTGAAGGCGAATCGACCATGGTGGTGCATGATGCAGAGAGAGAGAGAGAAATGGACGACGGCGATTGAAGGAGGGGCGACTGGCAACTGGTAGTGTGTGACGTTGAGAGACAGAGAAGCGGTGACTGGAGGAGTGAGAGCGCAGACGTGGGTCTGGCTAGGGTTATCGTGAGCGTTGGCTAGGGTTTCATAGTGACTAGGGTTAGCATAATTACGAGAGGGTAATATTGGCTCTGATACTATGAAAGAATATAGAGGAACTCACTGAGTAATGGGAGCCTTCTCATATATTTATCGGAGAAGAGTACAATAGAAAATTACATAAGCCCAGCGCCCACATGGCTTAATATACAGATATGAACTACCTATACATTATATTCTAAGATATATAGTCTAAAATACGGTGTGTAAAGGTGTAAAATAGGTTTGTTAATTCTAAGATATATAGTCTAAAATACGGTGTGTAAAGGTGTAAAATAGGTTTGTTAATGTCACAATATTATTGTCTATATGTAAAACCATATCCATCCAGTGACGTAATCTGTCTCCTTTCTCTATCCTTAGCTAATCGGTAATTGGTTTAGTAGTGGACAAAATTTTCGTCATTGTTTTCAGTTCTGATTTCAGTTTCATTAACTATAACAGGGTGAGGGTTTCCATGATATACATGTTTAGGAGGATTATTTTAGAATCTTTGGTCTCTAAATCAAATTTCCTACAAATAACGATCTGAATAGGAGTTGTTGCATCTTTCAGACTTGATTCTAGATAGGGAGTTTTATTTTTGTTAAATGTTACATCCCTACTAATTATGATTTTAATCTTCTTCCATTTTATATTAATCCTATATCCCTTTATCCATTTGAGTACCCTACGAAGACACCTTTAATAACACATGGTTCAAGTTTTCCTTCATTATGGCGTTCATAAGCAGCACAGCGAGAAGCACGCAATATAGAATAATTAACAACTTTTGCAGAGCATAGTTGTTCTAATGTCCTGAAATCTGAAGCACTATATCTCATTCTATTAATCAAATAACTAGCGGCTTTCACTACTTTATCGTAGAAGTGCTCATTCAAGCCACCTCCAAATGATTCAGACCAAACATGACCTAAAAGAGTATGCTTCATTCTTTCAGTTGGACCATTTTGTTGATGTATTTTTCTTGCAATACTATGTTTTTAAATTCCATTTTCAGCATGCAATTCGTCAAAATATGAATTTACAAACTCAAGGCTATTATTTATTATTAAGTTTTTCTAGGTTACTAATGTTACAAAACTATCATCCTTAGTTTTTGTGAACCATAGACAAAAAGAAACGTGCTTGACCATGAGCACGGACTTGAGATGGTCCCCAAAGGTCATAATGAATATTATCTAACAGTCCTTGAATTGTGTGGGTTGCAAACTTAGATGTTAATATTTGGTGCTTTCCAAAAATGCAGGAGACTCATAGAAGTCCAATTTATAAATATTCTTATTCCCTAATAGACCTTGTTTCTTTATCACATTAAGCCCTCTTTCAGATATGTGACCGAGCTTTGTACGCTAGAGGTTTGTCGTGTTTGACTTTACAACATTAGCATGACAAGACAATCAACGTACGGCACATTCTTCATATTTTAGAACTACTAGGGATCCTTTCATGATTTTCATTATCTCACCATCAATCCTAAAAGATAGACCTAATCTACCCAATGTCCCAAGAGAAGTGAAGTTGTGCCTTAACACCCGTTTACAACTTCTTATTTTAAAATTTGTGATCGACATTATCTTTAGAAAACCTTATCCTGATCTCTGATACCACTTGTTATGAACAATACTTGTTATGAACATTACTATGAATGTTTTGAAAAGAGAATCACAAGCTCGACCAAAATACAAACTAAATGTGAAAGACAATGAAAGAAATATAAGAACTGACGGAGTAACACCAAATATACGTGGTTCAAACCCTATTAAGTCCTCCTCCTTGAACCTGTAATACTAGAGAAGACATTCCACAATAGGAAAAGCGATTACAAACTACAAGCATATGAAAGCATAAGTGTAAATACAAAAAATGTAAAGGCTTCTAAGATCTTTACTATCGACCTTGGGTTCTTGCGATCTCAACATAATTCAAGCTTCTGAGACCTTCAGATGGAAATCTCTACATAGATGGCATTAAGGAGTTGGATGTCCAACATGTGTCCATGATAGGGAGTCGCCAAGAACCACAACCAACAACTAAGCCACATCATGCCATCTCGAGCATCCTTTGAGCTCTGAATGAATGGTTCGAATAAGCCCCTAAAAAACACAAACCCATGTGTTGGATGTCCAACACATGTCTACAAGAGGTATTTTTAAAGGGATGACAATTATCCCCCAAGTACAACAACAAATGGTCACATGGGTATCCCAAAGAAGGACACGGCAGCCCACAAAATGGAACAGTTAGGAAAAATGAACATTGTCTATTTTCAAAATCATAACATAATTTCCCCTAAGTTCCTTTCATTTACATTTTATGCCATTTTCCATTAATAAATGCTTAGTAGTGGATATTAAGCGTAACTAAAATGTGTTTTAATTTAACAAAAAAAGCATGATTATGCTATTTAATAGCCAATAATACAACATTAGGTTAGGCGCTGCACCTTTAAAATTGAGTCTACCTTGTGAACTGTTGTGTCCTATTGCTTCAGACATAGGACCTTGAAAGTTGAATTTTCTTTTTGAATAGAGTCTAGTACCTTTCATAAGATGTCCATTTGTCACATGTGAGCCTGCTTGACATGAATAAGCCAGCCTTTTAAAAGCTATGTTGCTCAGTTCATATACTATGCTACCATATACAAGGCAATTTTGTATTTTGGCATTATTTTACAAAAGAAGTATTGCCCACTTGCTAAAATATCAATATAAGGTTTGATTTTTTAAGTCCTAGAGGCATCAAAAATTTTGTTGTGTGGAATTAGTATAGAGACAATTATATTGCCCATTTGCCAAAAGAACAAGCAAATATCCATGATTCTAAGTTGCCAATTCTTCATCAGCTGCTATGGGAACACCCAAATTCACATTATTTTGCATGTTCTTGCATGAATAATTCCTAGCCAACACAACAAAGATGGACATATTCACCCATGTGATGACTGCCAATAGCTAGTAACACTTGTCCAATTTGTTGTGATTCAAATCCTTCCCTATCCATCCTTTTCCACCCTTTATCTTAGTCATGCGGTTCACAATAATGATCAACATGCTACTAGTAAAGCTCCCAACCCCAATCACACTAAGATAGAATGCCATCTTGACACTCCTAATTGCGTAAGAACTTGATTGTAGAAAAACTTTTGTAACCCAACTAGGGAAAACACATCCCCAATACCTAGGTGCCAGTCAGAACACATTTATCTTTGTTCCACGTTAGGATGCTTGGAGAGGATGTTTTTCCACTACAGCTACCGCTATTAAGCCTATTATGAGGAAGATCATGCCAACCTCGACCCTCTTGAGAATGCTAATGCCTGGCTCATCCCCTGTGACCCGCCTTATTACTGGGAGTATGACCCAGTCGTAGGTGGCCACAGTGGCTAACATGAAGAGACCAGTAAGGCTGTACATGGAGGTCGGGGGGATCTTGAAGTGGCCTAGAATTCTTCTGTCCATCGCACTCACTTGCTTGATAAAGAAAGTGGTGGTTTGAGCTATGCCAATGCCAAACACCAAAGAGGTAAGCCATATGGGAATCAGGGTCGCTAGGAGCTTCACTTCCTCCACTCTTGTCACTGTTGATAGCATCCACAGACCGGTCTTCCCCTCAACTATAGCCGTTTTATCGAGAAAACTACACATACAACATAGAAATATGCTCATTACATTGGCATGAAAAGATTTTATGATGGCGTTATATTTGAGAAAGGTAACAGAAAAAAGTTATGTTCATTATTGTGGAAGAAAGGAACAAGGACAATAAACAAAGCTTTAGAAAATAATTTTTACATTTATTCTTATTGTTGTTCCATTTACAAAATATATTTTTCTTCTTACAGATATAGTCTACATTAACAAAGCTTTATTTTCTAACACTTAAAATTGTCTTTCTATCATTCAATAATTTTTTTTAATATGTTAATACTGAAGGGTTCAATTGTGACATATGAAGTATTTCTCAAAGTTAATGATTGTAAATCTTTTTATTCAAATTTTTGACATGTACAAGGTGTAAAAACAACTTGATTTCAATGCTTTTATTTGGAACATATGAACTTGATCTTAGCAAATCACATAATGAGGTAGTACTACAAAATAATCATTGCAGAATCAAATTGCTATTATTGTTTTGTTAAAATGTCCCACATTCCCAGTGTATACTAACATCTCTGCCTTGCATAAATGGTTTTTCATGGTAAAGTAAGCCCTATATTGATCCTCTAAAACATATTGCCATTGAATATCCAGTACAGTGAAGGTACAGTATTGCAAATATTACTTGACAAATTATGGTGATCATGTAACTTTTAGTTCAAAAATCTAGTGTGTAAAGACCAATTGCATACCTCAGTCTATTAGTGTGAGAAAGTAGCTGGTCACGTCAGACCTCGGACATGCAAGAGAGCTGGATTTGAAAGGCATTGTAATTTTCTCTTGGTGAATGTTGCGACTAGGACTTGTACCATTGATGTGAAGTGGCTCCGCTGTGGCACCTTGTACCTGTAAGGAAAACATTTTACTTAGAAAATTTATTGTGAGTATTTAGTATAATTGCTTTACCATCTAGTGATTTAATTCTAGTATTAGGTACTTGAAAGTTGACAAAGTGTGTATAATTGTAGGTGTAAATGCACCAAGCCTAATGAGTCGCCAGTATTTTGTTCAACTCAAGCTTGATTCAAGGCTCACTGAGCTTGGAGACTTTGAGCTATGCTTAGCTCAATTTGAGCTTGAGCTTAGGTTGGAAGCATTGAGCTCAAACCACCTCTTTGAGGATCATTTAATCTCGATCTAGGCTTATTGGGGCTTGATTAGGCTTGAGTTCGTTTTAAGGAACATTTAAATATCTAATTTATAGTGAGACCTCATTCAAACGGGTAAGCCTCTCAACTTCCACTTTACTAGGATTAACTTTGGCTATTGCTCATCTCGAACTCAAAATAAGCCAAATCTTTCGAGTTTTCATAACAAGGCTTAGTTCATTTTCACCCATAGGCCTGATGATGCTTTGCAACATACAATGAATACTCAAGTCACGTACATTTTACATGTATCCATGGCATTGGTTACCTATAGAAACGCCTTCCAAGGAAGAACACCACAATAGACAAACCCATGGTCACAGCTAACACCAAGAAATTAGCAACCCCCCAGCCCACATTATCTTCCATATGCACAACTACAGCCACCCCAAGGAATAGCCCACAACACAAGGCAACGTTCCACTAGTTGAAGTAAGACATCCTTAGCTGACCCTAGCTTGCGTCACCATCATCGACTTGGTCACCCCCAAAGCTCTCAAGGCAGGGCTTGTGGCCACAGGTGGCGAGGGAGATTAGGTATGCTGCTTTGAAGAAGGCAGCTTGGTGGGTTTCGATAAGGTGCAAGTTTGGTGCATGTGGGACATGGCTTAAGTGTTGGGATGAACTGGGTCATGACAAATAGTGTCAACCCCTGACAAATAACTATTAATTGAATCCCCTCTCTCTCTCTCTCTCTCTCTCTCTCTCTCTCTCTCTCTCTCTCTCTCTCTATATATATATATATATATATATATATATATATACACACACACACACACACACACACATATATATGTACAGAATAATCGGAGATTACATAGAATCACAATGACATCACAATAATATCCTAAGGTACAGAATATCTACAATGTCAACCTAATATATCAATAATATCAACAATATCATTTTAATATCCTCCTCCTCAATCGCAGTGGAACTTGGCAAACGCGAATATTGCACCTGAACTCATAAAAAATGTATTTTGGGAGACCCTTGGTGAAGATCTCAACATACTGATGTGAAGAAGGAACATGAAGAACCCGCATTTGATCGAGAGCAACGCGTTCACCGAAAAAATGAACGTTGATTTCTACATGCTTGGTACGTTGATGCGGGACCATACTACCTGCGAGATAGGTGGCACTCACATTATCACAGTAGGCAATAGTAGCCTTACGAGGCACGATGCCTAACTCATGAAGCAAGGAGTGTAAGCATACTATTTCTGCAACTAAATTAGCCAGACCGTGATATTTGACTTTGGCGCTGGATCTAGAGACCCTATGCGATAGCTTAGATGACCAAAAGAGAAGGTTAGAGCCCAAAAACACACAGTAGGAAGAGGTAGAGCGCTGGGTGTCAAGACATATAGCTCAATCGACATCAGAGTAACTGACTAGTTGATCACAAGATGAAGGAGAAATCTAAATGCCAAAGGTAAGTTTCCCTAAAATTTAGCGGAGTATATGCTTTACTGCCTTGAAGTGTATGTCGCGGGGGTTGTGCATGAACAGGCAGACTTGTTGAACGACATAAGTAATGTCAGGTCTAGTGAAGGTGAGATACTGAAGATCCCCAACAATACTTTGATATTTAGCAGGGTCAGAAAAGGATAGGCTGTCAGGAGCAGCAGAGAGCTTTTCTTTACAATCAAAAGGAGTATCAGCTGGGTTAGCCTGAGACATACCACTACGCTGCAGCAGTTCAATAGCGAATTTTGATTAAGAGAGAAAGACGCCATTCTTGTCATGCGTTATAGAAACACCCAGAAAGTAGTTAAACGGACCCAAATCTATCATACTGAACTCCTGTTTCAGTATAGTCATAACGGAACATAATAGAGGCATAGAGGAAGCGGTGAGAACGATATCATCAACATAGAGCAAAAGAATAACCATATCAGCACCTTTGCGGTAGATGAAGAGTGATGAGTCTGATTTACTGAAACGAAAACCATGCCGAGAAGAAATGTAGCAAAGCATTGGTACCAAGCCCGAGGAGATTGTTTGAGTCCATATAGTGCCCTCTTGAGGCGACAAACATAATTAGGATGCGTTGGATCAATAAAGCCTTTGGGTTGCTGCATACAGATGACCTCAAAAAAATGACCATTAAAAAAATGCATTCTTGACATCAAGCTGATGGATAGGCCAATGACGAGAGCATGCAAGAGATAGAACGGTACGATTAGTAACGGGCTTAATGAGGGGGACTAAAGGTATCATCTTAATCAACACTAGCTTGCTGAGTATATCCTTGAGCAACTAAACAAACTTTTAAGTGCTCAATAGCCCCAATAGATCGTTTCTCGACACGATATACCCATTTGAAACCAAAAATATTAGCACCATGGGGGCGGGGGAGCAAGATCCCAAGTATAGTGTAAAAGAGCATCATACTCTTCATGCACGCCCTTACACCATCTTAGTTCCTTGGAGGCACTATGATAAGAGCATCATACTCTTAATGCAGAGGGAACATTGGAAGCAGTAAGAGAAGGAATAACCTTATTTTTGGACACACTAGCTTTACCCCTAGTAGTCATTTGATGAGTGTTAGTGGCAGGAGTTCTTTTTTTTTTTTTTTTTTTTGTGGGCGGGCCGGGGGGGGGGGGGGGGGGGTGGGGGGGCAGACGGGCTGGCTGGTCAGACTAATCTGGTGATAGGGGCTGCGGGACAGGGGGTTCGGGTACATAAATTGGGTTTTGCGGGTTCGGGACAGCAGGTGGCTGGGCCAGAGCAAGGTTGGGGGCTGAACTTTGAGGCAGGCCTAATGGGAGGGTGAGAGCATTAGGGATGCGAGAAATAGGGTTAGTGAAGCTAAACACGTTATAGGAGTGTGGGGAAGGATGAGGGGCATAGTAGCATGGGGGAAATGTTCCTCATGAAATATCACATGATGAGATATAATGAGCTTGTTGGTGGGGAGGTCAAGGCATCGGAAACCTTTATGGTGATCAAGGTACCCCAAAAAGACACACAGAGTGGAGTGGGGGTCGAGTTTATGGGAGGCCACATGGGAGAGATTTGGATAGCATGCGCACCCAAAAATACGTAAATGATCATAATGAGGTTTTTTGTGAAAGAGAGCCTCGTAAGGGGGCGATTTTGTAGTAGAGGTGTAGGCAATAAATTCAATAAGTGAACAGTAGTGTGAAGAGCCTCAATCCATAAACATAGGGGTCAAGAAGAATTAAATAGCAAAGTGTGCACCATGTTAAATAAAGTACGATGCATTCGTTTGGCTTTCCCATTTTGTTGGGAAGTGCAACACATGAAAAACGATGTAGTATTCCATTATCAGCCAAATACTCAATAAGACAAGTGTTATCAAATTCTCTACCGTGGGCATGCTGAAAAGCCTTAATATCCAAAGCAAATTGATTTACCATATAAGCCCAAAAATGTTTAAGGCACTTCAAATGACGCGAAGGAAACGCCCAACAATAATGCGTAAAATCATCTAAAATAAGCAAATAAAAACGATAACCACTAACACTTATCACAGGCGTTGTCCATAAATCAGAATGCACTAGCTCAAAGGGTTTTGAAGTATAAGAAAACGAGCGAGAAAAGGAAGCCGCACATGTTTGCCTAACTGACAGGTATGACACAACCGTGAAGTAGAAAATTTATTTGAGCAATGTAAAGAATAACAATGGATTAAACTGGATAAAACTGCCTGACCAGGATGACCAAGACCCTGGTGCCACGTATTCGAGGAGACTCGAGAGGCAGTGAGGGACACAAACGCCGGAATCGATGAGAGATCTCTAGGGAAATTGTAAAGAGGACCAGGACTATCGCACCTAAGTGTTTCATTCTTCGTTCAAAGATCCTTTACAGAAAAACCAAATGGGTCAAATTCAATACTGCAATTGTTATCAATTGTAAATTACTGAACAGAAATGAGATTTTTTGCAATTTGAGGAGTAACCAAAACATTATGTAGTTTGTAAGGGTGGGGAAATTTCAAAATGAAAGTTGATCCAATATGTGAAATGGGAAAAACATAACCATTACCAACTTGAATAGAGTCAGAGCCAGTGTAAGGACGTAAAGAGGATAATGTACCTAGAGAGTGAGTCATATGAGAGGAAGCACCAGAATCAAGGAACCATGCATCAGACATGTGAGAATCAGTATCGAAAGCAGAAAAAGCCTCGGCAGGTGTAGCAGATTGAGGATAAAGAGGGCAATCTCGAGCATAATGACCATAATTATAACAAGAATAGCACTGGACATTTGGATAAGCGTTAGTAGTAATCATAGAAGATACACGACCATAGTTGGGCCTTGGTCCAAGAACACCGGCTGAGGAGTCCGGCCAGCCACCAAGCCCATAGCCACTACCACGTCGCTGGACCCACGAGCACCACTATCATAACCCCCACGACCACCATTATTACCATTCCATCCCCAATTTGGATCACCATACCATGACCACCACGACCATCTCTGCCATTACAGCCGCCACCACGGCTACCATGATTACTGCCCTTATATCCCTGATTCTGTTCTGCAGCATAGGCCACAGGGGGAGCCAGATTTGGAGCTGCGGTCACAAGAGCTTTGGCTTTGATTTTTGCTAAATGGCTTTCTTTAGTGAACAAAGCCATATGGGTATGAGCAAGGCTAGGAAAAGGTATCATATGAGTTAAGGTCGTGGCGACAATACTATACTCATCAGGTAAACCATGACTAATTTGAAGAACCAAATCTGTTTCACTAATTTTGCAGCCAACATCATTCAAACGATCTGCTAAAGTTTTCATGCATTCAAGGTAAGATGAGACAGAAAGGTCACCTTTTTACATGCTATGGAACTCCCCCTTAAGTTGAAGAGCAATAACCTGAGCCTGAGACTGACACAGCTATTTATTTTCACTCTAAACATGTTGGGCAGTCAATCTTGGGCCAGGTTTCATTACCATACAAACAATTTCTCGAGAGCAACTAGAATATATCCAAGTAACTATCAAGAAATCTGTCTGGTGCATTGATGATAATCGGGATGATTGATTACCGGGCAAGGAGTGTCTCCGGTAATTTGACCGATTATACCATGGCCTTTAAGAGCATTGATGAATAAGTCACTCCAGAGATGGTAATTTTCATAACTTAGAATTTCATTAACGGAGTCTTTAATATTTCATGACGAAAGGGGATTTCGGGAGTTAACAGGATGGGTAAGAGGTAGGATAGGAAATGAATTAGTAGATAGGGTGTCGTCGGCCATGACAGTGGTTGGAGAAGGAGGAGAAGAAGGCAATGTTTTTGAAAGAAAAGGGGAAAAAGGAACAAAGCCCTATTAGTAGTTAGAGGACTTGTAGAGAGTCGCACATCGTGACTCCCTTTCAAGTTTTTTAATTTCTGGGCTGAGTTTCTTCCTACAGTGCGAAGGGTTTGGGAGTCTCGCATTGAGGGTATGCTTATGTTTCAACTCACTCAGAAGTTGAAGCGGCTAAGGGTGAGTTGAAAGCCCTCAGTTCTATGCATTACAGTCATATCTTGGCCAAAGTGTCGTGATGAGGGACACCTGGGCTTAGGTCCAGAGGACTTTAGACGCTGATCTTGAGTGTATGGATCTTAGGGCGAAGGAGCAATGTTCATCTCAAGAGTACTCGCGTTTCTGTAGGGATAAGGTGGCTTTCTACCATCAGAAGTCTCGCATCCATGGCCCTCCTGAGGAGATCAAGGTACCCGCTTCTTCCATAAGTCTATTTTTCACGTGTAGGCTAGGAGCAGGATTTCTTCCACTATTGGTTCTAATGGTTTGAAGACTTACAATGAGGATGAGATATTGAGAGCTGGGGTTTCCTACATTAAGGAGTAGTTGACTGAGCCAAGTGGCCGGTTTTGTGAGGACATTTCGGGTCTATTTTAGGCCCAGTTATCTGAAGATCAGCCTAAACCATTGGCTCTTCCGATTTTTGATGCTGAGGTGGGAGATGCTTTTTTCTCGACTAGGGATGATAGGGCTCCGGGCCCTGAGAGCTACACTTTCCTCTTCTATAGGAGGGGCATGAGATGTTATTGGTCGTGATGTGGTGAGAGCGGTTCACACTTTCTTCTAGTTAGGGCGCATGCTTGGTGCCCTGAACACTACCCGTATCAGTTTTATTCCAAAGATGGCAAATCTCTCTACCTTTGTTGACTATTTCCCGATCTCTTGTTGTAATATGATCTATAAATGTATCATTAAGATCATTGCAAATACGTTGAAAGGGGTTCTTCCCTTTCTGATTGATGACTCACAGTCTGCCGTCATTTCCCAGAGAAGGATTTTAGACAGTATTTTGCTTGCTTAAGAGCTTATGCACGATTATCATCGTTAGGTGTTACCTTGGTGCGCCCTGGAGGTTGATATTCGTAAGGCTTTTGACATAGTACGATGGGATTTCATTCTGTCTGCTATGCGCTATATGAGTATCTCGGAGGTTACGATTGGCTTGTGCGGGAGTGTCTCTTTACTGCTTGTTCTCTGTCGTCATTAATGGCGAGCTCCAAGGGTTTTTTTAGCACTAGTTGGGGTGTTTATCAGAAGGATTTTCTTTTCCCTTACTTGTTCCTTATTGTTGTGAAGGGATTGTGCAATTTGCTTCGTAGTGCCATTTCCGATTCGCAGCTTCACTTTCACCCTTACTGCTATAGTAATTAGCTCACTCACTTATGCTTCGCTGATGATCTGATGATTTTTAGTCAGGCTGATGTGGGCATTGTTTCGGTTATCCAGGAGGCTTTAGATTGTTTGCTGCTCTTTTGGGGCTTTCATGGAAATCAGCAAAGAGTATTGTTTTCATCACTGGGTTGATTATGAGACTAAGCAGTTTAACTTGGAAATTCTTGGGGTCAGATTGGGGAAGTGCCTGGTCAGTATTTGGGGGTGTCGCTTATTACTTCGAGACTTCAGTTCATTAACTGTGAGCTTCTTTTGGATCACATCCTATCTCACGTTCAGCTTTGGACTTCTCGAGCTCTTTCTTATGCTGGTCATTTATAGCTGATACGGTCGGTGATGTTCTCTATTTAGGTCTATTGGTCATCTGTCTTCATTCTCCCGAAGGTGATGATCAAGAAGATTGAATTGACGCTTGTTGCCTCTCTCTGGAGAGGCACCTCGCTGGTCCCAGGGGGAGCGAAGGTTACTCGGAGGCATCTTTTTACCATTGTAGAGATGGTGGTCTTAGGATTTGTCGCTTGACTGAGTGGAACCAGGCTTCGAATGAAGCATATTTGGGTTCTGCTCACTGATTGCACTTCTCTTTGGCCTTGATGGATTTATGAGTACCAACCCCATGAGAAGAGCTTTTGGGAGGCTTGGCCAACTGGCTTGATTTCCTGGTCTTGGACGAATATCCTTAGTGTTTAGCCTTTGTGTGCTGGGGCATTTAGACACTATCATCGGGGATGGGCATGACACTGTGCTTTGGGTTGATTACTGCTGCCTTGTGGTCGTCTTTAGGGTCGGTTTCTGACCCGCCTTTTGACCTCTACTAGTCACCTTTGGGCCTCTCGTGTTTCTGATATCATTGAGAGTAATCAGTGGGGGTTCCCGCAGGAGAGGGTTGAGTTGCTATTCTGTTGACTTCAGGCCTCGTTCAGGTTTATAGCTAATCATGTTAGGTGGATGGGTGACCGTTTAGGATTATTCACCACCAGATCGGCGTGGGAGACGACTCTCGGTAGGAGGGAGGAGGACTCCGTCCACCATCTTCTTTGGTTCCCTTTGCACATTCTGAGACATTCTTTCCTTCTGTGGGTTACCTCCTGCGTGCGACTTTGGACACGTGATAGACTTCTGAGACATCAGGTACAGGACGTTTGGGCTTCATGTGTGTTGTGTGGTTCTGCTGATGAGTTGCATAATCATCTTTTCTTCACCTACACCTTCTCGGCTTCTATTTAGACTAGGGTGTCATCGTGCACATATTTTGCTTGGCTTGCGCTTCCTTGGTGTGAGCTCCTGACTTGGGTGGCTAGGCGGCTTTGTGGTCGCAGGATATATCAGATTCTAGCTTGCCTTTGCCTCTTTGCAACGGTCTACTCCTCTGGTATAAGCGTAGCATGCGGATCCAGCGCTCTCAATCTAGGCCTTCTTCAGCTGCGGTTGTGGAGATTACTGTATTGGTTCACAGTCGTCTCATTGCTGCTCCTACGCTTCATGGTGCTCATCGCCATTCTTAGCTTCTTCAAAAAAGGGGGATTGAGTATTAGTTTTGTTTGACTTTCTGGCCTTTGTTAGCTTTTGTTTTGTTCAGTCATCTTTGACCATTGTTGCTTTTGAGCTTACTATTTTTGTTGTCTTTAACATTTGAGGATTTTATGTAGGCCTTTCGGCCTTGACTTGAGGTATGGCCCTCGTAGACTTGTACATATATTTTTGCTTAAATATGGTATATCTAACCAACTTACCAAAAAATTAATGACATTGAAGTTAGCATACTCTAAAGAAAATTTGCCAAATTGTTACATAATGTATTTGAAAAATTAAATTTTAATGCTCAAGTTGCTTTATTGTATAAAATGAAACTTACAATATCTCGGCAACAATAGACAAAACCTATTGTATCCAAAATTATGAATTCCCTACTCTTTGTAATCAAATGTGTTTTACAATGTTATATAGTCCATAAACGGAGTATATTCAACTTTGTTTTTGTGAAAAATGTGGAATGGCAGGATGTACTATGTGAAATTTCATTAGGACTAAGGTCTGGTTGGTCCACATATCATTTAAAATCAATTGGTATTAGATAGAATAACCGATTGTACACATATATTATACTTTTTTTTGTCATCACTTTGATTTACGAATGTTTTACTACACTTATATGTGGATTGCTTATACCACAACGTAGAGGATGGAGGAGAAGAGGACCCTGAAGAAACAATCGGTGAAGGCATCAGTTAGGAAGCCGCTGAGAAGTGGCATGACAGTGGTGGCTCCCACCTTCTTATTCACATTTTTTGCCGCCATTTCCAAGTCTTGGTGCATCGCTCCCGTTAAATACATTATAAGGTTTGTTGGTATCCCAAAATAACCCGGCTTTTCTTTGAACTCTATTACTGAAATCCAAGAAAATAAACATGGAAATAGTCAAAAAATAATCCCTATCACTATTCATGAAAAAAAATATATAAAAGTGTTGCAAAATGATGAGTTGTTAAAAGTGAAACACAAACTAGATAATGGAAACTCAAGATTGTCAAATAGAACCTAGAAGAGTGAACTCAGTGATCTTGAGCATAACTGATTTTGACCCAGAATAGAAGCACCCTTGAACTTGAACAACACCAAGCTCAAACTTGATTGGAGTTGATCTCGTACTTGAAAGAATTAGCCTCAAGCTAGAATTTATACAATCACAAACTCAAGCAGGATCAATCTTGAACTCAGCACCTTGCTCCGAGCAAAAATGAACAAGGGCAATTAATCAATAGAAAAAATAAGAAACAATAAGTTAGAGTTCAAACCAAATAATGGTCGTGTCATGCAGCTCATTATTGAAAATTTTTACTCCCCCCGCACTAGTATGATGAGACCAAACGATACTATGACTCCAAGGGCTAACATGGCGCACATCACTTAAGTATAACTCTAGTGTATGAATACAATACACTCCTATTTGCTCAGTAGTGAAACAAGAGAATGTTGAGAAGATTAGGAGATCTAGGAAAAGATAGAGTGCAGTTTGAGAGATAGGAAGAAGAATAGCATGACTTTTTCTATGATTCTTCTCATTAGAGAAGTTTTCAATTTATAGGCAAAGACCAAACCGTTATCACTTAACTCCAAAGCATCCAACCACATGATATCGAATTCAGGTATCGTTTGTAAACTTCTTCATTACACTGGTCACAAAAGTGTTCTTGTTAGTGATGGCGCTATATTACCTATTACACATGTGGGTTCTACAACAATTCAAAATAAAAATCAACCACTACAACTTAAAAATGTCGTGCTTGCCCCAAAGTTAACTCACAACCTATTATCAGCAAAAAGAATGTGCCACGACAATAATTGTTTGATTGGATTTGACCTAATTTTTTGTGTTAAGAACAAGGCTACGAGGAACCTGCTGCTTAGGGTCTGCAATAATGGACCTCTTTATAATTTTTGCCTCACTTCGTTGGTTTGGTTACCTGCACAAACTTCGATGACTTTAGACATTTTATGTAGTCGTAAGCTCGATTCTGTTTTCTTATTTTTTGAGTATATGTCAAACTTGCTGTTTGGGCAAGTCCATTTACCATTTGAATGTGTGCAACATTCTGTTGACTTTCATCTACATTTTATTTATTTTGATGTATGGCAATCACAAATTTCATCTACTTGTCACAAATTCAAAACCTTGGCTGAAAATCAATTCTCTATGAAAGTCAAAATTTTCCACAACGATGATGGCCATGAATTTGATCGTCGCGGGATGACATGTTATGTTACAAACATGGCATTCACTTCCACCCCTTGTGTCTTGATACCCCAAAACAAAATGGGGTGGCGAAATGAAAGCATTGGTACGTCATTGAAATGGCACACACTTCTCCTTCAATCTCGTTCACCGTTTACATTTTGGGATGATGCAGCTTCCACCGCTTGTTTTACAATAAATTGTGTTCCCTCCTCGGTTTTGGATAAATTTCTCCCTTAAACTCTTTCAAAAATGTCCCAATTACTCAAGTTTTTGTAAATTGGCCCATGCCTCATGCCCCTCATAAATTGACCCAGCCTACCACTCATTTTTATAGGATATGCTGTACATTACATATGCTACCGATGTCTTGACCCCCAAACCAATGGTATGTATGAAATCGTCATGTTCAATTTTATGAGTCTCGGTTCTCATACTCCAAACTTGTCAACCCTACTAAAGTCCTGCACCCCCACACTACTGCAAGCATAGTCAACCTTTCCATTCCCCTCCCCATATCCCGACACCCTTAGTCCCTACTGACCTGCCTTTAGACGATGGCGCAATCACTCCCACTCCCCTGCCATCACACATGGGGGTTGCCACCTCAAGCGAAGTGCCTCCTGCAAGTTTAACTCCAATACTCCGGCTTAATGTGGCGGTCACGGTAAATGAAACTCGTGTCCTACCCCATCATCACCCTCAAGGTAGACAACTGAATCGGAGGACCCAGCTCCTCCACTCGAGTATCCACATCCCCAACAATAACCAACACCCCCCCCCCCCCCCCCCCCCCCCGGCGGACTGATCCACCACACCAGCATTCGAAGCCTTTTGTGAGCCTTCATAAAAATGCCATAACCGAACACCAAGATGGCCCCTAAGTAGCTGCCACTAATACTCACCCTATGCAAACTCGCTCAAAGAATGGCATAATAAAAACTAAGTATCCACTATCATTAGCATCAATTATTGTAGTTCAAGAACTCACTTGCTATTCTCAAGCATCCAGAAATTGCCAATGACAAGAAGCCATGGTGGACAATTTCAATGCCCTTGTACAAAATAACACTTGGGACCTTGTCCCACCTGACCTTTCCAATGACCTTGTAGGAAGAACTTGAAATTTCCTTGTAGGAAGAACTTGAAAATTCCAAGTTAAGTATAAAGAAAATGGACCCGTTGATGGCTTCAAAGCTTGTCTCATAGCTCAGGGCTTTCATCAACATTAGGCAATTGACTTTAAAAAAACTTTCAGCTCTGTTGTCAAATCCTCCACCATCCGCTTCATCCTGTCCCTTGCTACAACTAAAGCCTGGCCTATCAAGCAATTAGATGTCAAAAATGCTTTCCTATAAGGCCTTCTTAAGGAAGAAGTTTACATGTGACAAGCTTAGGGCTTTATACATCCAAAATTTCCCAATCATGTGTCTCGACTGCGTAAGGCCCCTTGTGGTCTTAAACAGGCTCCTCGAGCATGGTTCAAATGTTTCAGTACCTTTCTTTTTAGCCTCGGCTTTACTTGTTGTAGGGCTGATCCTTCACTTTTTCTTTATCATAAAAAAAATGACACCATATGTCTTTTACTTTATGTTGATGATATAATAACTAGATCAATCCTCCCTCCCTTGAAACTCTGGTTCACAATCTCTCAACTTAATTTTGCTATGAAAGACCTTTGGTCTCCTACATTAATTCTTAGGAATTGAGGCAAAACGAACCACCAAAGGACTTTCCCTTTCTGAACACAAATACACCTTCGACCTTTTCACCAAACATCAAATGCATGATGCCAAACCCATAAAAAACAAACCCTTCCAGCTTGGACTCACCTTTTGTTGAATGAAGGTGAACTCTTATCGGACTCGACTAAGTATAGGAGCGTTGTTGGGCTCTCCAATGTCTCACCATGACATGACACAATATCTATTATGCTGTTAACATTGTTTCTCAGTTTATACATGTTCCTAGGACAAACCACTGGCAGTCTATAACGCATATTCTTTGGTATCTCAAAGACACACTCAACCATGGCCTGACCACCCTCCTTGGCCCTTGTACTTTGGTACTTGTACTCTCTCAAGCAAACTGAGGTGGATGCCCAGAAACACGTCGCTCCACCACAAGATATGTTCTTTTCCTTGGACCGAACCTCATCTCACAACAGGCAAAGAAACAAGCAGCAGTCTCCTAATTATCTGGCGAGTCCGAATACTGTGTTGTTGCCCAAGTTGTAGCTGAAAATGACTGGGTACGCTAGCTACCTTATGTGAGACCTTGGATTTCGCCACTCCAATCCTGTCATTATATATTGTGACAATGTCTCTGCGTACCTTGCGTCCAACCCTGTCTCCAATGATTAGGGCAAGCATGTAAAAGTTGACTTTCACTACGTACGGGAAAATATTCCCAAAGGCGACCTACAAGTTCATTGCACCCCAACTACCAAGCAAGTTGCTGACATATTTACTAAAGGCCTCTCCGCTGCCCTATTTTAATATCACAAAAACAATCTTAACGTCACCGTGCCACATCAAGATTGAGAGGGCCTAGTGTATGTCCTATTTAAGAAAGATTACTAGGATTATTGTAAATGACTCTCATACCCTCACCGCTATAAGTATTAGGAGGGTCTTTTATATCTTTTGTCTTTCCCCTTGCTCCCTATATATAGGGGTTGTATTTTGCTCAATTCATTCATTAAAGTAATCATTCTTCTATTTTTACAACAAAAATAAGAACAAAGAGCAAAGACAAAAGAACACTTAAATGAAAGAAACAAAAGCAAGAATCAATCAAAGGTGAAACCGGGCTAACAGATGATGAAGAGAAAGGATCTCTTGGAACCGATAGAAGGACGAACATGGATTCTTCCTTTATAATCAACAGAAGAATCATGAATATGAGCATCATTATGAATTTCATTTCTTTTTTGGATTTCTCTATGACTCAACAGACTTGCTCTCCATATACTTTTAATGTTGAGATGAGATGCTACAAAGTGCAGGAGATTTAGTCTACTACTAAAACAACTGAGCGGCCTTTTGTATATGTGCTTAATAATGTATAAACTTTTTGACTTTTCCTCCCAATTTATTGAATGAGATATTTTAAAAGGGTAATATTACTGTCATGGTGAAATTGTTTTTGTTAGAGCAATATTGTTCTTCTTAAGACAATTTTTGTAGCTCTCTCTCTCTTTATTTTTTTTTTTTTGGTTAGTAAAAGCCCGAAGGCACTCTATTGAACGCTGTCATTAACAAGGGAGGACAAAAGTCTGGCATTAGGAGAATGGAACCAAATCATGGGTACAGTTTTCCAACTTATGTAACAAAGCCACATCATGGGCA
Source organism: Simmondsia chinensis (assembly GCA_018398585.1). Taxonomy (NCBI): domain Eukaryota; kingdom Viridiplantae; phylum Streptophyta; class Magnoliopsida; order Caryophyllales; family Simmondsiaceae; genus Simmondsia; species Simmondsia chinensis. The sequence goes on along the minus strand of JAGTTD010000003.1, from coordinate 29,689,494 downwards.
GGAGCACTAGCAGTTCTAGGACACCAAGAAAAATTAACAGCATGAAATGAAACAAGCATGAGTTTAATATCATAAAATATCGACAAGATATCCCATGGAGCATGGGAGTCAAAGGAAAGAGATTGAATCACCTCCAAGCAATTAGACTCGAAGACGACATCGGTAGCACCAATATGTCAAGCCAAAGAGACAGCGGCCCGAATAGCAGTACACTCGGCTACACGAGCAGAGTTTGAGAAGAAAGACCTGCATCAACCCGCTACAAGCGCAGCATTCTCATCTCGAATAAGTACAGCCAAACCTGCAGCAGTGATAAGAGAAGACTAGCTAGCGTCGACATTACACTTAAGCATGCCAGGGAGAGGTCTCGTTAAGCACACTTAGCTCTCATTTTTTATAAGTCATATTTTTACTTTTTCAATAACAATTTTTGCCCTAAAAATAGCACCTCCCTTGCATATGTTATGTATTTATCTGTATTATATGCTATTGATATACCCCCACTATATGTTGTAATGTACTATCTCCTTTGATTTATATAGTATATCGTATACCCTTACTAGTAGAATGGCAAGGGGTCGGGTTTCAGTTGGGTTTGCCTTCATCCAAACCCAACCCAGAAAAAAAAAAAAAAAAAAAAAAAACAAGACTGAATCCAAACCCAAAAAGACCAAGGTATTCAAAAAAATTCAACCCAAATCCAAATTCATCTGTGGAATGGATATTCGACCCAAATTCATAACCTATTTAAATCTTAGAACAAATTATAATGGTCCAATCTAATATTAATATATAGAACAACGCAGTAATAGTACCTCAAAAACCAATATTTTTGTCCAAAAAAGCCAATATTTAGATAAATTGCTACATCTTTCTCATTTAATGACAACAACAAAAATAATAATAATAATAATGTAATATTATGAAATTGTTCAAAAATCTTTTAGTCGTTAATTTTTAAACATGGATATCGTACATCATGGTCTTTACAAAGGATATTATATTGCTAGAACAAGTTCCAAAATATTGAAACAATAAAAGAAATTGTTGCAATCTAATTTGAAATGTTAAAAACTCGAAATTTCGTAATTAAAATTTGATCCTACACTAAACATAATTTTGGGTCAGATTTGGATTGGATATGGGTTGGATTTGATGTAATCCAAATCCATCCCAACCCAAAACCCATTTATTAACGTCCATATCCAAATCCGTTGAAAACCCATACATCCAAATCCACATATAAAAATTTGTCGCCATTCCTACTAATTTGTTTTAAATGATATTATTTGTTTTTTGGAGCAAATTTTATATGATTCAAAAAAAAAAAAAAATGTAGGAATGGCAAAAATACCAAGACAAAGCACCGCAAATAACTAAAACATGTCAGTCACTGGAATGTGGAAGGGGCGTTAGATAGGCCAAAGTGCATGACGGTAAACTCGTAATGTCCGGAGTGTGGCCGAAAAGCCGTCTTGTGAATATCATCGGGAGCCATATGAATTTGCCAATATCCCGATTTCATATTCAATTTGGAGAAGAATGAAGCCCCACCAAACTCATTGAGCAATTCCTCCACTATCGACATAGGAAACTTGTCCTTAACGATCATCTTATTGAGGGCGCGATAATCAACATAAAGTCACCATGTCCCATCTTTTTTCTTCACTAATACAACGGGTGAAGCAAAAGCGAGTTGCTATTTCGGATGACCCTAGCTTGAAGCACTTCCTTAAGCAAAGCATTAATAATATCCTTTTAAAACAAAGGATAACAGTAGGGATAGAGGTTAACTGGGTTGCTTCCCTCTTTAAGGGGAATACGATGATCAAATGATGGTCAAGAAGAAGGAAGACCGGACAAGGGCTAAAACATGTCCTCAAAATCATGTAAAACCGAAACAAGCTTGGGGTTGAGCTGTGCTAAATTCGATTCTGCGGTAACCGAGAACACGAAAGCTGCAGGCTGTTCGGTTACTGCAGTAATCAAAATAGAGTCTAATGTAGTGCAACCGAGCGACACCGAAATAGCAAAAAATGATGCTGACAAAGATAAAAAAATTGACAATGTGCTATCGGTTACGGGTTTAAGTGGCGGAGTACGAATACGAAGGAGAACATGCCGACGATCATAAAAAGTGAACTCCATAAGCAACTCAGAAAAATCCCAAGTCACCTTGTCCAAAGACCTGAGCCATTGTATACCCAACACCATATCACAGCCCAAGAGTGAAATAAGGAGCATATCGGAGCAAAAGGAGGCATCCTGAAGCACCCAACTGAAATTATGGCAAATACTGGCACATGAAACCAGTTTCCCATCTGAAACAGTAACATAGGGATGAACGGTAGTGTCAACAGAGCATCCCAACAACAGAGTAAGATGAACATCAAGGAAGTTATGCGTGCTACAACTGTCTATGAGAATGCTCAAAGAACGGGGGCCACACTGGCCGAATACATGCATAGTCTGACATTGAGTAATACCCTCCAAAGCATGAATCGAAATGTGGGAATCCAAAGGAGCATCAGGCTCTTGATCAGGGGATGCTGGCTCAAGTCTCGGATAATGATCATCAGCCTCAAGCCAAAAAAACTCGAGCTTTATTATGCATAGCGCACTGGTGACCTGGAAAGAAGTGTTCTCGGCAATAAAAGCATAGGTTGTGAGCACAAAGGTCATCCAATTTAGCGGTGTCAAGCTCAATTGATCATGAGGAGGAGGTCTAGCTGCATTCCCGGGTGCGGGTAACAAGCGGGCGGGTGGTCTAGGGGGTGGGAGGGTGGGTGTTATATGAGACGGGCCCAGTAACGGGAGTAATGGGGCTGTTTTCATTGGGTTCTTATCGGTTATTCGTTCCACATAAGCCCAATTACGTTCTTGTTGCCGAGGAGCACGACCGCATCATGTAAAGAATGAGGTCTAAACATAAGAATATAACCCAAAATATCTTCCCGCAATCCACCCATAAGAATGTTAATCTTCTGCTCCTCTTTCAAGCCACATTGATTCAAAAGTGCCTCAAATTTATTCAAGAATTCACATATACTACACATTTGTCGAAGTTGCGTCAATTCAGTTAAAGGACTATAAAGCTCGAATTTGCGGGGCATAAACCTCCCATGGAATATAAACATCTTGAGGCCACGATTGTTCAAACCAATCATGCCATTCCTGTGCATCACCCTCCATTGACATACTAGCTAATATAACCGTTACCTCATTCAGAGTTCTATCAAGCACAAAGTATCTTTCACATCTATGTAACCAACCATCCACACCTCTACCACTAAATTTTGGGAAATTAATTTTAGTAAATTGGGTGGGAACTTGATAGTTACCTCAGGCGAATGCCGGTGCTTGTAGTTTTGGAAAATCAGCTCGCTGCTGAGGTGGTGGTGGCATCGCTCTAGTGCCAGTGTGGGAGGGGTGGTGGGCGATTCACGAGCTGCGCTAGTCCTGCGAATTGGATCAATAACCCATCCACAGCTTGCCTGAGCTTCTCTCTGAAATAAGCGCTGATTCGATCTATGTTACCCTCAATTGCAGCAAAACGGAGCTCGCTAGCCTTCTCTATTTCCCTCAACATGATTTGAGATTGGGTCTCATCAACCATGGTGACAAAAAAACATGGGTTATAGGAGATGAGGGCAGTGAAGTTGAGCTACTAGAGATGAGGGGAGCTACTAGAGATGCCGAGATGAAAAATCAGAGGCGCTAAGATGAAATATCGGCTATCGGATTGCAGGTCTTGATGCAATCCAAAAATATATAGGTTAAGTGAGGGATAATTTAGATATTAAATAAATAAGTTTAGTCCTTAATTATAATTATACCCTTTCGTAACTCTATATATAGAGAGTTTGGATTAGAAGAGAGATAGGTTGAAAGAATTTGAAATGTGCTCTCTCTCTCCTCTCTCTCTCTCTCCAGGTCTCCCCCTTTTCTATCTCTTTAGTCTATTTCTCCCCCTTCCTCCTCTTATACTATGTAAATCTTCCTATTTTCTATTAATACAAGTCTTATTGTATAAGATCCATTCTAGATCATAACATTGGTATCAGAGCAAGACCTTTCTTGGCATCAACAATGGATTTCGCACTAAATCAGGTGGTTGTGGGGTTGTTAGATATGCAAAAGAAGTGTGAAAAAATGGTAAAAAGGTTTGATGAATTTTAGGTTGGTTATCAAGAGTAGCAAGAAGAGTGGAGATCTATGTGTAAAAGCAACCAAAATACCTCTATCGTCTTTGATACACCCCCTGCCATCACCGAAACCGCAAGAACACCAAAACCCTCGCCTGAGAACAAGATCGAAGTACCGGAGGTCCTCCCCGAGGCCGAAATCGAAGCGGAGGTCTTCGATCTAACTTCGGAACCGCCAGTAACGATATTGGAAGAGGAAGACGGTGTTCTCGTCGTCGCCGAGGTGCCAGAACCTATAAACCTGAGCCGGAGCCCAGGCACCGAAGAGAAGAAAGAGAAAAACGAGGAGGAGGCCGGTGGTGTGGAGAAGGAAGACGATCGGGTGGTGAGGGAGCCGGAGTGATACAGTGAGCTAAATTTATAATTGATTTTGATAAATTCAGCCCAAATTGGGAGATTCAAGATAGGAAAGAAGATAGAAGAGAAGAGAAGAGAATTAGGGAAGAGAAGGGAGAAGAGAAAGAGAGAAGGAGAAGGAAATTAGGTTTTCATTGCATAACCACCTGAAATTACATCATTAACTATATATATGGCAACTAAAAACAACATGGAAAAAGGAAAAACAAATTAAATTGCTTAATTAAAGATAAATGCATAAATCTATCAAATTGATTCTCCCAATCACGTGCCTCGCACACGCTCACCCCCCACCAACTCACGTGCTGCTCACGTGATCTACCTGTCAACTAATTTTCTTGCCAAAAATCTGGATTCTTTTCTTCCAAAATTGCAATCTTCACTCGATTTTCGCTGCGATTTTCTGACCCACTTCTTCTTCCTGTATCAGAACTCCCCCCCTAAAACAACCCTTGTCCTCAAGGGTTGAAATCAGGATATTTGAGTTTAAGTTAGTAAAGGAATTCCCATGATGCTTCTTCCTTCGGTTTCCCCTCCATTGAATCAACACCTTTGTAGCAGCCGTTGCGGTTCACTAGCTTGCGGTCATGGATGCACTCTAGTTCCTTAAGAGGAGTAGCCTCAATATCACCGGGAATGGGAATGATTGATGAGGGAAGAGGACCATAGTGGGGTTTGAGTTGTGAAACATGAAAGACATCATGTATCTTGGCTGAGGGAGGTAGCTCCAGCTGATAAGTGACCTTGCCCACTGCTGCTAGCACCAAAAAAGGGCCAAAATACTTGGGAGAAAGTTTCTGGGAGCTCCTATGAGCAACGGATATCTGTCGGTAAGGAAGCAATTTCAAATAAACCCAATCTCTAGTCTGAAACACGCGGTCTGTCCTCTTCCTGTCAGCTAATTGCTTCATTCTATTTTGTGCTCGAGCTATGTGGTACCATATACTGCTGAGCATTTCTTCTCTTTGCTGCAAATGTCGGTCAACAGTAGCAATTTGTGTCTCAGATGGGATGTAAGGGATATGGAGAGGTAGAGGTTGTCCATAAACAACTTCATAAGGGGTTTCATTAGTGGAGGAATGCCAAGTGGTATTATACCACCACTCTGCCAGGGGTAACCACTTGGACCACTGAGATGGATGAGTGCTACACATGCATCGAAGATAAGTCTCAAGCCCTCTGTTGACAACTTCTGTTTGCCCATCCGATTGAGGATGGTATGCGGAAGAAAGATGTAGCTCGACTCCTTATATGGAAAATAAGGCCTGCCAGAAGTCACTTTGAAATATTGCATCTCTATCACTGACAATAGAGCTTGGAAGGCCACGTAACTTATAAACATTGGCGATGTAAATCTGAGCTACATCTGCAGTCGTGTAAGGGTGAGCGAGGGACATGAAGTGAGGAGTTTTGCTCAATCTATCCACTACCACAAAGATCACATTCTTGTCGTAGGATTGAGGTCGACCCTCAATGAAATCGATCGAGATGTCAAACCAAACAGAGTGTGGGATTGGTAATGGTTGAAGTAGTCCCGGAGAGGCTACTGTTTCATTCTTGCATGCTTGACAAATAGAACAAGTCCTCACAAAATCAGCAACCTCACAAGCTAGACCTTTCCAAAAAAACATGCTACGGATTCTTTGAAGAGTGGCGTCCCTTCCTGAATGCCCACCACTTGCAGAAGAGTGTAGCCAATGGAGAATCTTAGATTTGAGGGAAGGGTCATTGCCAATGACCAACTTCCCTTTTCGTTTGAGCTGCTCGTTTTCCCAGCTGAAATGTTTGTGCACCTGAGACCTTGCCTTCAAGTCGGTAATGATGTGCTGCAATATAGGGTTGGTTTGCCAGCTAAGTTGAATCAGATTTAACGGGTTACTATCCATAGATGACAAGAGCATGCAAGTGACTTGATAGCTGTAGACCCTGGAGAGTGCATCAGCAACTACATTTTTGTTGCCCTTCTTATATTCAATAATGTAGCTAAAACCCATCAGCTTGGCAAGCCACAATTGCTGAAAGTGTGTGTGCACCCGCTGTTTATGAAGGAATTTCAAACTTTTCTGATCTGTTTTGATGATAAAAGTGTTGTTCATGAGGTATTGTTGCCATTTTAGAACAGTAGTCACAATGGCTAATAGCTCTCTTTCGTATACATACAAGGCTTGCTGTCTAGGACTTAGTGCTTTGTTGAAATAGGCCAAAGGATGGCCTGATTGCACCAGAACAGCCCCAATCTCTTTGTGCTACAAACCGAGAATCCGAGGCATGGTTAAATGGGCTTAATGGCGGGAATTATAGTTGGCAGTTAAAATTCAGTTCAAATTCTGTTAAATGCTGCTGCTGTGCACGTTGCTGCTGCTGCGTTCTTCTGCTGCTGTTATTTGCTGATATTTGGCGCCAATAACAATAATAATTGAAATATTAGTTAGTTAGCTCATATTCTAGATTGTTTCAAGTGGTTGTCTAGGTTCATTGCATTAGGCTTGCATTAGATTGTTATAAATAAGAGGTGAATGTAATGTTCAGAATTCATTCAAACACAAATCTCATTGTGAGATCAAAGCTTCTCTCTCTATTTCTCATCTCCTTTCCCTTCTTATCTCATCTAAGTCTAATTCTCTACTTTCTCATCTCAATTTCACTTCTTTCTCATCTCATATTCTCAATCTATCCCTATTTTACTTAGTTTACGCTTGTGATCCAATCCCGAGCGTAACAATTGGTATTAGAGCCTCGTTCGGCTTCCAATCAAGTGCGTAATCAATTAAAAAAAAAACAGAGAAAATTCAGAAACTCAAAATTCAGTGCCGAAAGTGCTGATTTGATTCAGATCTGTGGTGAATTTCTGGTAGTTTCAGAGAACAAGTGGCCGTGTACGCAAGTGTGAACAACATTCAGGTTCTTGACTGCAGAATTAGATCAAGATTTCAGCACCCCAGAGCCGATTTTATCAATCAATTCATTGATTAAGGCTGGCTAAAACACAAAATCGTATAGCTGAAGGAGTAAGGACCAGATCTGGTGCTGGAGGGATTAGTATTGGTGCGGATACTTCCATTGACAAGCATCAGGAGCTTAATGATAAAATGGAGCAACTGAACGCTAAGTTGGATCAGCAATTTATCGAACTTAAGCGGCATAATGTCGAACTCAGACACCAAACAGATAGCATCCAGCAGATTTTGCGATTACTTGTGGAAAAGGATGAAAGCAAGGAAGATCAGTTGCAACAAATTGAGAAAAAACTTGAGCGTTTGCAAGATCAAGTTAATAAACAAGGAGGAAATGATCAAGGCAATGAGAATCTTGTGTCACAACAATTGCAAGATTTGGAAGAAAAGATTAGTGATAATGTGCAATATCAAATTCAGGAAATTGATGGAAAGATTGATGCACATCTAAATCAAAAATTGCAAAATCTAGTCACGTGGCAGTATAAGGAAGTGTTGGAACCTTCAAAAGTGCAAGATCAACTTCCCGAATTGGAGGTAGCAGCTTCAGTTCAAGAACTTATTGCTGATTTACAGCCCGAGCAACACAGCTTGATGCAAATGCCAGCTGGTGATTCATTTCAGTTTGGAGAGTTGCACAACTCTATCAAAGAGCAAGATCAAATGAGTGAAGTGTTACGCTCGGGATTGAACCACAAGCATAATCGAAGTATAATTTTGATAGGTTGAGAATATGAGATGAGAAAGAAGTGAAATTGAGATGAGAAAGTAGAGAATCTAGAGTTAAGATGAGAGAGAGAATATTGATCTCAATTGAGATAATTTGTTGATACTTTTGATTGAATGCCTTCTGATTACAGCATAAGGCACTACTTATAGCAATTAGGACTAACTAATACATTGCATCAAGACAAATGGCTAACCAACTTAAGCTAGAAACTATCTCAAATATTCTAGAAAATATCTAACTAACTAAAATATCTACTAACTAACATAACTACCTAAGCTTGGCACCCAATATCAATAGCCGTACCCCTGCTTACTGCAGGTTATTACATCGCAGTGCAAAATTATTACAATGCAGGACCTAACAACACCTATTACAACTAAAGCTATGCAGTAAAGAAGGTAAAGACCAAGCTACCACACTTATTACTAAGCTAACAACAACTAATCACCATTATAACAGCCAGGGCAGCACTGATCAGCAACAACATACACAACAGCAGCAGAATACCATAGCAGCAGCAGCAGCCCAACAGCCTCATCAGCAACACAGCCCACTCCTCGAATTCTCGGATCATAACATGAAGTTAGTGTTTATGCAACAAAGAACATTAACAATAAGCCACTTGATCAAAGTGAATTGGACAAGTCAGAATTGGAGCTTGTTCTGATTAACAAAGAGGAGATCAACAATGAATTGGACAAGTTAGAAGCTTGTATGGAACAAGTTGGGAGCAAAGGACATTTTCCCAAAGTACAAGCTAATGTTAGACCTCCTGAATATCATGAAGTGCTACTTCAATAGCCAATTTATCAATGGGAAGATTAGTTGGAGGTTGTGGCTGCAGGTCATATTCATTCTTTAAGGCAACAAGTTGTCAGCAAACACTTGACATGTTCAAACTCAAAATTTGTGCTATAATTGTTTCTAATCTTCTTCCTAGGCTTCAAGAGACCTCAAGTTCAAACTCAAACAGCTGGCGTTGGCCCTCAAGATCCAATACCAGCAGCTAAAATGCTATGTCGGTGTACCGAGCGGCAAGTTCGGGGTGATCCATTTCCTCTTTGGAGTGGAGATTTGATTAATAGGGTCTCTATCATGAAGCTATGCTATTGGGAGGATATTTGTGAGCTATTCACCAAGTTATATAGCTGCAACAAGTTCTCATCAGCTGTATTACATAGTTCTTACAGCTTAATGATCAAAGATTCAGAATTCATTACATTCTCAGCTGCACTTCCAGCAATCTTTCAGCATGAATGAGTGATTTTAAAGTCTCAATTCTCTTTCATTTTTGAGGACAAGAATGTTTTCAAGAGGAAGGGAATGTTACAAACCGAGAATCCGAGGCATGGTTAAATGGGCTCAATGGCGAGAATTATAGTTGGCAGTTCAAATTCAGTTCAAATTCTGTTAAATGCTGCTACTGTGCACGTTGCTGCTGCTTCGTTCTTCTGTTGCTGTTATTTGCTGATATTTGGCGCCAATAACAATAATAATTGAAATATTAGTTAGTTAGCTCATATTCTAGATTGTTCCAAGTGGTTGTCCAGGTTCATTGCATTAGGCTTGCATTAGATTGTTATAAATAAGAGGTGAATGTAATGTTCAGAATTCATTCAATCAAATAATCAAACACAAATCTCATTTTGAGATCAAAGCTTCTCTCTCTCATCTAACTCTCTCTATTTCTCATCTTCTTTCCCTTCTTATCTCATCTAAGTCTAATTCTCTACTTTCTCATCTCAATTTCACTTCTTCTCATCTCATATTCTCAATCTATCCCTATTTTACTTAGTTTACGCTTGTGATCCAATCCCGAGCGTAACACTTTGCTGCTAACGTCTGACTCTACTTCAAAAGGAATGGTGAAGCTGGCTCTGATACCAATGATACAGTGAGCTAAATTTATAATTGATTTTGATAAATTCAGCCCAAATTGGGAGATTCAAGATAGGAAAGATGATAGAAGAGAACAGAATTAGGGAAGAGAAGGGAGAAGCGAAAGGAGAAGGAAATTAGGTTTTCATTGCATAACCACTTGAAATTATATCATTAACTATATATATGGCAACTAAAAACATGGAAAAAGGAAAAACAAATTAAATTGCTTAATTAAAGATAAATGCATAAATCTGTCAAATCGATTCTCCCACTCACGTGCCTCGCACACGCTCACCCGCAACCAGCTCACGTGCCGCTCACGTGATCTACCTGTCAACTGATTTTCCCGCCAAAAATCTGGATTCTTTTCTTCCAAAATTGCAATCTTCACTCGATTTTCGCTGCGGTTTTCTGACCCACTTCTTCTTCCTGTATCACGGAGACACCGAGGGAACAACCGCTGGTCATTGCCAAGGAACCGCCATCGATGAGCTGCGTTGGCTAGGGTTTCGGGTGGGGCAGTGCACAGGAAGAAGGAGAAGCAGTGGGGTTTGGGTATTGTTTTTGACATTAATTACAATTTTACCCCTGCATTTTAAGTAAATATTTTAAAGAAAAAAATTGTTAAAATTTTTGATAATTTTAAAAAATTTACGGGGTTAAATTTGAAATGTTAGTATTTGACCCTGGAGGGTTAACAATTTGGGTATCAATACTTTGATCCTTGAGGACAAGGATCTTTAAAAGGGGAAGGTATTGATACAATCCAAAAATATATAGGTTAAGTGAGGGATAATTTAGATATTAAATAAATAAGTTTAGTCTTTAATTATAATTATACCCTTTCCTAACTCTATATATAGAGAGTTTGGATTAGAAGAGAGATAGGTTGAAAGAATTTGAAATGTGCTCTCTCTCTCCCCTCTCTCTCTCTAGGCCTCCCCCTTTTCTATCTCTTTAGTCTATTTTTCCCCTCCCTCCTCTTATATTATGTAAATCTTCCTATTTTCTATTAATACAAGTCTTATGTGTTCTCTCTCCTCTCCCTCTCTAGGTCTCCCCCTTTTCTATCTCTTTAGCCTATTTCTCCCCCTTCCTCCTCTTATACTATGTAAATCTTCCTATTTTCTATTAATACAAGCCTTATTCTATAAGATCCATTCTAGATCGCAACAAGTCTCGACAATTGGGGGATGATTTTGGCAATCGGAGATGCTATTCGGGTTTTTGACAGTGGGGACAATGATCGGCTATCAAATTGCCAGAGATGATGATTGGTGAGCGGTCGTGGGTTTGGCTGCTGAGGATTGAATGGCTCTGATACTAATTGTTATGAAATTGGATCAAAGATACTCGAATCAATCGAAATCAAACCTCAATTCACAAATTATCGAGCCTACAGGGCAGTAAAATGGCTGCCCCATTTGCATATTTATATATATGTATTAGTTTTATAGTATAAAAAAGGGGGTAAGGGTACGTAGAAGAGAATAGGAGAGAGACATAGAACTCACAAAATCACTCATAATCTCACCCTAATTACACCCCTCTTATTTATACACACCGCTAATTAGAAGACCAGGTGCCACCTCATCATGGACATGTGGCACAAAGAGAAGTAGCCTCGGGAATAGGCTGAGGACTAACTGTATCACAACTAGAGTTGATACCTTCTTTGGTCCGCATAATCTTAAAAGTTGGAGCCTTTCACCACACCTAACTTAGCTAAAGCCAAAATAGTAATATTTAACAAAAAAAAAACATAGTTTAAGTTTAAGTTGCTTGAAAGTAGTGATATATGGCTCGTATGAAATGAAAAATGTCTTTATTTTTTGTTATAACACTTAGACTAGAATCAATCCTCCATTTAAACTCAAAATATTATTCTCCTTGGCCATTACATCCTAATGGTCATTTACGGCCTTTTAATTGTATAATTTATAGCTGACATCAATGCAGTATTAGAGATATTTAGGGGTTGTTTGGTTGGTGGGAATGGAGGGATGGGAGTAAGAATAGACAATCATTACTATCTTTTCGGCTGTTTATTATGCCGGGGGGGGGGGGGGGGGGGGGGGGGGGGGGGGGGGGGGGGGGGGGGGGGGGGGGGGCTGGTTTTGAAAATGTAGGAGTGGGAATAAAAAAATTTTGGGTTCAAGTTTATTTTTTATTTTTTATTTTTTACTATTTTAATTTTAACCTAATTTTATTTTATGTAATTACCTTCAAATAAGAATTCTAAACAAGTTTTTAAGCATTACTATTATTATTATTATTATTATTATTATTATTATTATTATACTAAATACAATATTGTTATAATATTAATATAATAATACTCATATAATATTAATATAATAATAAAACCTAAGAGGGTATCAAAACATAAGCACCGAATCCCATTAGAAGTCCAAAATTGAGCGTGCTTGGACCAGAATAGTACTAAGATGGGTGACCTCCTGGGAAGTCCTCATGTTGCATCTCTCAGGTTGGGGGTTCTCGAAAATAGTCTTTCTTTAAGGTAGCACCCTGAAGTGGGAAGGCTGCGTACATACACCCCCGAGACCCTGGTTAAGCGGGAGTCCTTGGGGCACAGAGAATGTTGCTTTGCTTTATTAGTATAATAACAAAAATGTTATTATTATTAGTATTATTATATTAATAATAATAATAATAATAATAATAATAATAATAACAACAACAATAATAATAATAATAATAATAATAAAATTATTATTATTATTATTATTATTACTACTACTACTACTATTATTTTATAATATTATCATTATCTACTACTACTATAAGAAATTCTATTAGAGGTACTTTGCTAAACTATACTCCTTCTTGTGTATACCAAGCATGAGAATGATTATTTTAATCCCATTTCCATCTCTATTCCATCATATACCAAAAGAAGGAGTGAAAATAATTGATCCATTCTACTCCCAAAAATCATCCCATTCCTTTATTCACACTCCCACAAATTCATTCACATATACCAAACGGCCCCTTAGAATTAAGCGAATGACTACAAGTAGCTGACACTTAAATTTAAAATTTAAAGCATATCAATCCTTTTCACTATAAAAAAAAAAACCTTTTATATAAAATACTCTTAAATTACTATTAGAATTAAATTTATTAATACGTAAACACTATATAATTGTTGGTATTCAATGACAATTTACCAATAAAGTAGAGGACATGAATAACATCATCAGAAAATATTGAATTCATTACTATAAATATGTAATTTTTTTTATTAAAATATCTAACTTTTAAGAGACGCTGATATAGACTAAAGGAGGTTCCATCAAGTATTTAATTGTCAATTTTGTATTAGAGCTCACTTGTGAGACCCGTGGTGGGGACATCTCCTAAAAAACTCCTTGAATCTATTCCAACTCTCATGAAATTGTTTTTGGTCTTCTTGTTTCAAACTATTGATAGCACACCTAACAACATAGTTGTAGAATGGGAAAAGACGTAACCTAACCGCATCGTGCGAGACACCCTAATAGTGACAAGTTTCACAAATTTATAGAAATGTGTCAAGGTGCTTGTGCGGGTTCTCAATCGGCTTTCCATAGAATGTGGGAAGTATGTTGATGATCCCGGGCTTAATTTCGAAGTTGGCTTTACCCATAGCCAGTAACGGCACTAAAATCTCTCCCTTTTTAGTGCTTTCAAATCTCAAATAAAGGAAACAAACATCCGTTTTTCATTATGAGAAAGTGGAGGATTACGAGGAGGGTATATATATATATATATATATATATATATATATGTACGCGCGCGCGGGAGCGCGTGTGTCTTTTTTTTTTTTTTTTTTGTATCTAATTATATATAGTAAAAAAAATTTTCTAAAAATTCAATAAAAATTAAAAAAATTTTAAAATATTTTGAAAAATCGTACGGATTAGACCCCCCAGCCCCTCTTTAATCTTTTTTAGACCCCTCTAACCTTAAATAGACTTTTTTGGACAAAATTGCCCCTCTCACTTCAAAACTCCACCTGTCTACTCTCTCTCCCCTTCTCTCCTCATTTAATGTAAGGCAATATTCCATTCTCTCATTTAATGCAAAAGGAAACTTTTTGACCTTTTTCATTCTTTGCATTATCTCTTTCCATTCCTTTCCCGCCCATTCTTCTTCCTTCTCTCTTCTTTCTTCTTCAAATATTATTTTCGAATTTTTCTATCAAAAAAATATTATTTTCGAATTTTCAAGCTCCATTCTCAGCACCCTGTGTATTTCCTCGTCCTACTTGGACCCTTGGGTAGTTGTTTATGGTGGCTTTGGAAGAAGAAGAAGGCTTTGTAAAAATGGGTTTGAAGCATTGTGGTATTACAGTAGGTTCAAGGTTGAGTCATTACACATTTCAAGGTTTTCAGATCAGACATTGAAGGAAAAATGATCATTTCATGCAACGGTCGTTAATGGATCTCTGTCATATGAGGTTGGTGTGTTATAAGTCATTTATGATGCATGATTGGTGTAAATGGTGTATTATAATTTTCTTTTGGTGTGTTTCAACTCATTAATGGTGTATGATTAATCATACACTGTGTATGATTGGTTTAAATGGTGTATTATCATGTTGTGTTGGTGCTTTTCAAGTCATTAATGGTGTATGATTAACCATATACTGTGTATGATTGGTTTTAATGGTGTGAAATGAACTTGTTTAGGTGTGTTTCAAGTAATTAGTGGTGTGTGATTAATCATGCACCGCATGTGATTAATCATATACCGTATATGATACGTTTTAATGGTATGAAATCAACTTGTTTAGGTATGTTTCAAGTTATTAATGGTGTATGATTAATCATACACCGTATACAATAGGATCATACACCGTATACGATAGGTTTTAATGGTGTGAAATCAACTTGTTCTGGTGCGATTCAAGTCATTAATGGTACATGATTAATCATACACCGTGAATGATTAGTTCAAATGGTGTATTATCATATTGTGTTGGTGTTTTTGAAGTTGTTAATGGTGTATGATTAATTAAACACCGTGTACGATTAGTTTAAATTGTGTAAAATTAACTATTGCAAGTATTTTTCAAATAATTACGGGTGTATGGTGTGAAATCAACTTGTTTTAGTGTGGTTTAAGTAATTAGTGATGTGTGATCAATCATACATGGTGTATGATAGATTTTAATGGTGTAAAATCAACTTATATAGTTATGTTTCAAATAATTAGTGGTGTATGACTTATCATACACGGCGTATGATAAGTGTTAATTGTGTAAAATCAACTTATATAGTTATGTTTTGAGTAATTAGTGATATATGACTTATCATACACAGTGTATGATATGTTTTAATTGTGTAAAATCAACTTGTACAAGTGTGTTTCAAGTATTTAATTGTGTAAGACTTATCATATACCGTGTATGATAAGTTTTAATTGTGTAAAATCAACTTTTGCATGTTTTTTAAGTAATTACAGTTGTATGGTGTGAAATCAACTTGTTTGTAGTGTGGTTTAAGTAATTAGTGGTGTATGATCAATCATACACGGTGTATAATAGGTTTTAATGGTGTAAAATCAGCTTATATATGTATGTTTCAAGTAATTAGTGGTGTATGACTTATCATGCACCGTGTATGATAAGTTTTAATTATGTAAAATCAACTTAAATAGTTATGTTTTAAGTAATTAATGGTGTATGACTTATCATACACGGCGTATGATAAGTTTCTTTGTGTAAAATCAACTTTTGCATGTATTTTAAATAATTAGTGGTGTATGACTTATCATACACGGTGTATGATAAGTTTTAATTGTGTAAAATCAACTTGTACAAGTGTATTTCAAGTAATTAGTAGTGTATGACCTATCATACATGGTGTATGATAAGTTTTACTTGTGCAAAATCAACTTAAATAGTTACGTTTCAGGTAATTATTGGTGTATGACTTATCATACACCAAGTATGATAAGTTTTAATTGTGTAAAATCAAATTGTACAAGTGTGTTTCAAGTAATTAGTAGTGTATGACTTATCATACACGGTGTATGATAAGTTTTAATTGTGTAAAATCAACTTAATGGTGTGTTTTAAGTAACCAGTGGTGTATGATTAATCATACACCATGTATGATAGGTTTTAACGGTTTGAAATGAATACTCTAGGTGTGTTTCAAGTAATTATTGGTGTATGATGAATCATGCACGGTGTATGATGGGTTATATTGGTATAAAATCAACTTATATTGGTATATTTGAAGTAAATAGTGGTGTATGATCAATCATACACGGTGTATGATGAGTTTTAATGGTGTGAAATCAACATTTGCATGTTTTTTTCAAGTTTTGCTGGTATAATGGTGTAAAATAAACTTTTATACATGTGTTTCATGTAATTATTGTTTTATGATGAATCATACACGGTGTATGATGGGTTATATTGGTGTAAAATCAACTTATATTGATGTATTTGAAGTAAATAGTAGTGTATGATCAATTATACACAGTGTCTGATGGGTTTTAATGGTGTAAAATCAACATTTGCATTTTTTTTCAAGTTTTGCTTGTATAATGGTGTAAAATAAACTTTCATACGCGTGTTTCAAGTAATTATTGTTGTATGATGGATCATACGCGGTGTATGATGGGTTATATTGGTATAAAATCAACTTATATTAGTGTATTTGAAGTAAATAGTGGTGTATAATCAATCATACACGGTGTATGATGAGTGTTAATGGTGTAAAATCAATATTTGCATGTTTTGTTTTTCAAGTTTTGCTATAATGGTGTAAAATCAACCTTTATAAGTGTGTTTCAAGTAATTATTGGAGTATGATGAATCATACACGGTGTATGATGGGTTATATTAGTGTAAAATCGACATATATTGGTATATTTGAAGTAAATAGTGGTGTATTATCAATCATACACGGTGTATGATGAGTTTTAATAATGTGAAATCAACATTTGCATTTTTTTTTTAAGTTTTGCTGGTATAATGGTATAAAATAAACTTTTATACGTGTGTTTCAAGTAATTATTGTTATATGATGAATCATACACGGTGTATGATGGGTTATATTGGTGTAAAATCACCTTATATTGGTGTATTTGAAGTAAATAATGGTGTATGATCAATCATACATGGTGTATGATGAGTTTTAATAGTGTAAAATCAACATTTGCATTTTTTTTCAAGTTTTGCTGGTATAATAGTGTAAAATAAACCTTTATACGTGTGTTTTAAGTAATTATTGTTGTATGATGAATCATACACGGTGTATGATGGGTTATATTGGTGTAAAATCAACTTATATTGGTGTATTTGAAGTAAATAGTGGTGTATTATCAATCATACATGGTGTATGATGAGTTTTAATGGTGTGAAATCAACTTTTGCATGTTTTTTTCAAGTTTTGCTGGTATAATGGTGTAAAATCAACTTTTATAAGTGTGTTTCAAGTAATTATTGGTGTATATTGAATCATGCCTTTATATTTGCTGCCATGTTGGACCTTGAATCTTATATAGAAGGAATAAGTGATTTCTGATTTGAGCCATGGAAGGGCGGATGAGAGCTTCTGAGAAGGGAAAGGGATGAGAGTAAGTGAAAGAATGAAAGTTGGCAAAGTAAAATGAGTGTTGTATTACATTGGATAAGATACATACATCTAATAATCAAGCTATTTACACTCATAAATAAGATGTGGAAGAATGACTGTTAGCGAAGTACAACAAGTTTTATATATTTCCCCCCTTTTTTGGCTAAATCCATACGTTCATCACTCAATCAATCATACACTTAGTACAAACCCATAACAACCTCAACCAATTCACTAACATATCAAACGAAAATGATTATTTCCTAGAGTATAATGAATACAATATAAAGAATACGGGAATATACAATAATATGAAAATATACAATATACAATAATACATACACATCACAACCTTTCTATTCACTCGTATATATTTTCATTTGTTTCTTTTTACCGTGGCTGTACAAGTATATACATGTATTGGTCCGCAATGTCTCCATCCACTCTTGCATGCTTTGGAAGACATCGAGACCATTCGTAGACAAAAATTCTACAAACTTCACGACGAACATGCCATAATCAAACCTGCATTTAAATATAATACTATTGACTTGAAAGACACTAAAACAAGTTGTTGCACACCATTTAAACCCATCATATACGGTGTATGATCAATCATACATCACTAATGACTTAAAACACACCAACACAACTTGATATCACACCATTAAAACCAATCATACACCGTGTATGATAAGTCATACACCACTAATTACTTGAAAAATACCTATATAAGTTGATTTTATACTATTATAATCTATCATACACCGTGTATGATTCATCCTACACCACTAATTACTTGAAACATACCTATACAAGTTAATTTTACACCATTATACCACTAATTACTTGAAAAAACCTGCAAAAGTTAATTTATACCATTAAAACCTATCATACACCGTGTATAATAAGTCATATACCACTAATTACTTGAAACATACCTATATAAGTTGATTTTACACTATTATAATCCATCATACACCATGTATGATTCATCATACGCCACTAATTACTTGAAACATACCTATGCAAGTTGATTTTACACCATTATACAGCTAATTACTTAAAAAAACCTACAAAAGTTGATTTTATACCATTAAAACCTATCATGCACCGTGCATGATAAGTCATTCACCACTAATTACTTGAAACATACCTATATAAGCTCATTTTACACCATTATAACCCATCATATACCGTGTATGATTCATCATACACCAATAATTACTTAAAACCCACGTATAAAAGTTTATTTTACACCATTATACCAACAAAACTTGAAAAAAAAATGCAAATATTGATTTTACACCATTAAAACCTATCATACACCGTATATGATAAGTCATTCACCACTAATTACTTGAAACATACCTATATAAGTTCATTAACACCATTATAATGCATCATACACCGCGTATGATTCATCACACACCAATAATTACTTAAAACACACTTATGAAAGTTGATTTTACAACATTATACCACTAATTACTTGAAAAAACCTGCAAAAGTTGATTTAATACCATTAAAACCTATCATACACCATGTATGATAAGTCATTCACCACTAATTACTTGAAACATACCTATATAAGTTCATTTTACACCATTATAAAGGATCATACACCATGTATGATTCATCATATACCAATAATTACTTGAAACACACTTATAAAAGTTGATTTTACACCATTATACCATAATTACTTGAAAAAACTTGCAAAAGTTGATGTTATACCATTAAAACCTATCACACACCGTGTATGATAAGT
This sequence comes from Simmondsia chinensis, assembly GCA_018398585.1. Lineage (NCBI taxonomy): Eukaryota > Viridiplantae > Streptophyta > Magnoliopsida > Caryophyllales > Simmondsiaceae > Simmondsia > Simmondsia chinensis. Next base: position 29,670,001 of record JAGTTD010000003.1, on the reverse strand, counting down.
CATACACCACTAATTACTTAAAACATACCTATATAAGTTGATATTATATTATTATAGTCCATAATACATCGTGTATGATTCATTACACACCACTAATTACTTGAAACATACCTTTACAAGTTGATTTTACACCATTACACCCCTAATTATTTAAAACATACCTATATAAGTTGATTTACACCATTAAAACCAATCATACACCGTGTATGATTGATTATACACCATTAAGTACTTGAAACATATCTATATAATTTGATTTTACACCATTATAACCTATCATACACCATGTATGATTGATCGTACATGGTGAAATTACTTGAAACATACCTATATAAGTGGATTTTACACCATTAAAACCTATCATATACCGTGTATGATTGATGAAACACCATTAAATACTTGAAACACACATATACAAGTTGATTTTACACAATTAAAACCTATCATACACCTTGTATGATTAATCATGCACCACTAATTACTTGAAACACACCTAGAGTATTCATTTCAAACTACTAAAACCTATCATACATGGTGTATGATTAATCATACACCACTGGTTACTTAAAACACACCATTAAGTTGATTTACACAATTAAAACTTATCATACACTGTGTATGATAAGTCATATACCACTAGATACTTGAAACACACTTATACAAAGTTGATTTTACACAATTAAAACTTATCATACACAGTGTATGATAAGTCATATACCACTAATTAATTGAAACATACTTACACAAGTTGATTTTACACAATTAACACTTATCATACATTGTGTATGATAAGTCATATACCACTAAATACTTGAAACACATTTGTACAAGTTGATTTTACACAATTAAAATATATCATACACTGTGTATGATAAGTCATATACCACTAATTACTCAAAATATAACTATATAAGTTGATTTTACACAATTAACACTTATCATACACCGTGTATGATAAGTCATACACCACTAATTACTTGAAACATAACTATATAAGTTGATTTTACACCATTAAAATCTATCATACACCATGTATGATTGATCACTCACCACTAATTACTTAAACCACACTAAAACAAGTTGATTTTACACCATACACCCGTAATTATTGGAAAAATACCTGCAATAGTTAATTTTACACGATTTAAACTAATCGTACACGGTGTTTAATAAATCATACACCATTAACGACTTCAAAAACACCAACACAATATGATAATACACCATTTGAACTAATCATTCACGGCGTATGATTAATCATATACTATTAATGACTTGAATCACACCTGAACAGTTGATTTCACACCATTGAAACCTATCATATATGGGGTATGATTAATCATACACCATTAATGACTTGAAAGACACCTAAACAAGTTGATTTTACACCATTAAAACCTATCATACACGGTGTATGATTGATCATACACCACTAATTACTTGAAACACACCTAACCAAGTTAATTTCACACCATTAAAACCAATCATAGACAGTGTATGATTAATCATACACCATTAATGACTTGAAAAGCACCAACACAACATGATAATACACCATTTAAACCAATCATATACGGTGTATGATTAATCATACACCATTAATGAGTTGAAACACACCAAAAGAAAATTATAATACACCATTTACACCAATCATGCATCATAAATGACTTGTAACACATCAGTCTCATATGGTAGAGATCCATTAACGACCATTGCATGAAATGATCATTTTTCCTTCAATGTCTGATCTGAAAACCATGAAATGTGTAATTACTCAACCTTGAACCTACCATAATGCCACAATGCTTCTAACTCGTTCTTACAAGGCATTCTTCTTCTTCCAAATCCACCACAAACAACTACCCAAGGGCCGAAGTAGGATGAGGAAACACACAGGACGCTGAGAATAGAGCTCGAATGTTCAAAAATAAATTTTTTTTTTGACAGAAAAATTCGAAAATAATAGAAGAAGAAGAAGAAAGAAGAGAGAATGAGATATGAGAGAAGGAAGACAAATAGGCGGAAAAAGAATGGAAAGAGAGAATGAAAAGAGTGAAAAAAGTCAAAAAGTTTCTTTTTGCATTAAATGAGAGAATGAAATACTGTCTTGCATTAAATGAGGAGAGAGAAGGGGAGAGAGAGAGAGTGGACAGGCGGGGTTTTGAAGTGGGAGGGGTAATTTTGTCAAAAAAAATTTATTTACGGTGAGAGGGGTCTACAAAAGATTGGCGAGAGGGGGGGCAGGGGGTCTAATTCGTACGATTTTTCAAATATTTTGGATAAATACACAAATTAAGTATATAAATTAGTATATTTTCTTACCTTTTATCATTATTATATTTTTAATTTTTTTATAAGGGAAAAGGTGGGGGTGAGATGGCCTCACGCCGTCCACTTGCTTTTCTTATTTTCTTAAACTTTTTTTTCTTATGGTAAATTTTTTTTTTCGTTTTTCTAACAAAAAGTTTTAAAGTTTTTTCCCTATAAAATACGAAATAATGTATTTGAGCGAGTACTTGTTAGGCCCATGTAGTGACGTGGGTTGGTCTCCACTTGTAATACCCAAAATCATAATATGAAGGTGTTATAAAATTATAGAGATATTATACTCTATAAAAAGGTAATAAAAAGATAAATTTAAATAATAAGTATTTTATATCAGAACGAGATTGTTTTATTAAAATATTTCTCTTTCTTTCTCTCGTTATTGTTTCCTTTCTCTTTCTTTCCTTTTTCCTTTTCTTTTCTTTCTTTTTTCTTGTTGCTGCTGTTGTATGTGCATACATGTATTTATAGAGGGAGGGTGTTAGTGATGAGTCACCCTCATGGGTGATAACATTCAAACAAATGTCACAATTTGATTGGTACTTAGTTAAATACCCATTTATATATATATATATATATATATATATGTATATATACAACAACAATAATCCCAGTGCCTTGTGGCTCCCGCTAAAGCAGGGTCTGGGAGGGGTATATGTACGCAGCCATGCCCCTTCCAAGTGGAAAGGAGACTGTTTCCGAGGATCCCTATCCTGAAGTACAGGAGAGCCTGCAAATAAAACCATTAATTTATCGCCAAATGAGTGAAGGAAATAGACATACAAGCATTTAAGTATGTATGTAAGCCAAGAAAACAGCCGAGACATCAGAGAATAAACTAATCAGCATATAAGTGCCCCACTTGCGGCTATGACTGCCTAGGAATCTTAAACTACAAGTCGCTTGCCGCCCTATTCTACGCTGCCACATCCGCTACCCTTATGCTAGCCCTCCATCGTGCCCTATCTGAGGCCATCTCCTCTCTCAGGTTTAGATGGGTTAAGTCGTGACGGATCGTCTCTAGCCAACTCTTCTTTGGCCTTCCCCTCCCTCTTCTACCTAGCATCGTCTGAAGCTGTTCACACCTCCTGACTAGGGCTGTAGTCGGTCTCCTGCTAACATGTTCAAACCATCTGAGGCGGTGCTCCCGCAATTTATCCTCGATCGAGGCTACACCCAGTTTACCTCTTATTACATCATTCCTAATCCTATCCTTCCTTGTGTGGCCACACATCCAGCGTAGCATCCTCATCTCTGCTACCTTTGTCCTCTGTGTTTGATTCTGTTTCATTGGTCGACACTCTCCTATAGTATTTTTTCTTTAGCTTTACGGGAACTTTCTATCCCACAACACCCCGGATGCCATCCTCCACTTCTGCCAGCCTACTTTAATCCTGTTGTTGACATCCTCATCCACCTCGCCATTCTGGTGTATCATGGATCCCAGGAATTTGAAACTTTCCTTACTCAGTAAGGTCTCCGATTCGATCTTGACCTCCTCTGTGCTAATCGTGGTGGATGTATATGTATATATACGTAAATAGATATTTTACATAATTTTAATTTTCTATGATATTTGATAAAATCCAAACTCGACTCTAAAATTTGTATCTGAAAAATATCCAATATTTACAACATAAGGTAAATTTTTGCGAGCTACTAGGGATAGTTTAAAATAGACATAGGAATACATTGTAAAAATTTGTAGTCAACAAAAGTATTTATTTTCAAATTAGTTTTATGTCAAAGAATTTAGTGAAAGATTTTTTAATTAAATATGTTTTTCCGACAAAAAATTAAAATATTGAATATTTAAAATTAAAAATAGTATAATCATTCAAGGCTTCTAATAAAGCACATTCTAATGGGCATAAGCATGTGAGGGGATAGTGTATTGCTTTAGACTAAAAGGTTTGGAATTCAATTCTCCTTGAACATTTCTTTAAGGAATCTTTGACTTAACTGGTTCATATGGTTTGTGGGTCACTGCATGAGTCGGGGTTTACCAGATATCTGGGTTCCTCGTTAGCCAAAAAAAAAAAAAAAAAAAAAAAAAAAAAAACAGAGATGAAAATATGAATGTGGCATTGATGTTTTTTTATAAGAAAAAAATTAATTAGCATTTTGTTCTATAAAAATATGTCAATGGGTGATGCATTTTAAAATTTGTTTTAAAATAGTATACTCACAAGCATACGAGATCGTCATAGCTAAATCGGGTATATGGGTCCTATCCACAGGGAATCAAAGTTAAGTCGGATTTTGTTATTAATGAATGATTGGATTTTTTTGGTTTTTGTTGATTTTTTGTATAATTAATTGAAGAAAGCAATAAAATATATACTAAAGTTGTTAATTCAATTGAGGCTAGTTCAGAGAATGAATTTAGGTCAGCTTTACTCGTATCCCATCATTATATTCTACCATGATAATAATTTAGGAGGCGTAGGCCACAAGCACTAAGCCTGAGTTAATATTTAAATTAGGGCTTATGGTAATAAACTAGTATAAAGATATAACCTATCATATCATCCTACATGTAGTATTGGTTATCTCACTAGTATTGGTTATCTTATTAGCACGACTTAATTCCTTTCTTGCTCCTTATTCAATATTAAACATAAATTAATATTTAAGTACGGGCTTAGGATATAAACTAGTCTAAGGGCATAACCCTAATATGAATTATTCCATAGCACTAGAAAATTCCTTTCTGGCTCCTAATTTAGTATTAATTTATATAAAAGATTGTGTTCAGGATTGGGTATAACCTCAATCCTGACTACACCTGAAAACTTGTTATGTGAAAGTTTAGGCTACAAGCTCATAGAAAAATGCTAATAATTTAAAAATCTTAACATGGCTACAAGTACACACAAAGAAAACCAAACAATAATGAATAATTCCTCACATGGCTGCGAAAATAATATAACAAAATTATTGTCAAAAGTATAATACAAATCTGGGATACGGACGGCTATCCGTCCTTCATTCTTAAACAAAAAGAGTCAACTCCCCCATGCGAGTTTTACACATTATCAAAATCTAAAAGGGAAAGAAACAACGAATAAAAATTAGAAGTGGAGACTCCCTTAATTGATGTAGACGTTGATCCTTGCTTTTATACCTGGGCACTTCGACTACCTGCTCTTCAGCATTTGAGAACCCTTAGATATTGTAGTGGCTTCTGGAAGGAGAGGAAGAGTGGAGGCGCGGTGAAAGGATCTGAAATTAGGTCTTCCCCTCTCTATACATACCCACTTACAAGTATTTGGCCGGGCCGATCGATTGGCCCAGCTATCAAGATCGAGTGTTTCACACGATCGATTGGTCAGCCGATCAATGGGCTGGCTTTCTATAGCTAGCCGATTGATCAGTCCTATTTCTCTATTGATTGACAGCCCCACTGTAAGCCTCATACTACTGTGGGCTGTTGACCGATCGATACTTCGGGTCGATTGATCTTTTAGTACCGAAACTCTACGAGACCTATATGAGCTACTGAGTTACAATATGATTGATCCTTCTTTTGGACACGTGGTCGAGTTTCTCAGAATAGTCTTCAAATATGCCTCGACTGCGCTTGATTTTGTCACCTTTTAACCTTTGTTTTCCTCGTTGCACTTCAAACCTAAATGTACCTAGATTACAACAAAACACAAATGTAAATGCCAAATGTGTTGCAGGAATGAAGAATAAAATATGTAAATATAGGGAACATCAGTGGGATATGAAAAGATATATAGAACAACAATAGTTTTAATCTTCCAATCTCTTCTTCTCCTTTGAAACTATTGTCATTGCTAGTTGTAGTTTAGAGATCTTTATTGTACTCATAGAGTTCTGATTTGTTGTTGCGTCCTGGGAAATGAGTGTGTTCAAGATCAATTAGAAGTCTCATGTAGGGGGGACATTTTCTTTCAAAGGAGCGTAAACCCAACACACACAACAACAACAACAACAGACCCAGTGCCTCCAAGGGCTGCTGCATAAGCAGGGTCTGGGGGGTAAATATACGTAGCCTTCCCCCTTCAGGGGGTTACCCTGAAGGGAGGCTGTTTTCGAGGACCGTCAGCCTGAAAAGCTGGTCTGCAGCAATGAGCCAAAGACCTGGCAACAGGAGAAGCAAAAAATGCATGAGTATGGCACCAAAAAAAAAAAAAAAAAAAATAGAGATAAAGGTAGAAGAGATAGGGAAAGAGAATGAGAATGAGATAAGGATAGATAGAGAGGTAGAGACAAAGATAAGGATAAAGATAAGTAGGCAAGTAGCAAGTATCAGCACATGAAAACCAGAACACAGCCTACGTGCACCCAGAGGATCTAGCACTAGTAAGCTGGATTGCCCTACTCCAGCCGGATCACCTAAACCCAACACATGCGTTTTCTAAAGTTTTTCGTACTTTATATTACATTTGTAGTTTCCATTATCACTTATGTTTTATGGTTCATTCTTAATTGATAGAATGCTATTCATTTTATTATATATTCTTTATGTTATCAATTTTTTATTTTATGATTATTACCAAATATTTTCAACAAAAGATTTGTCAGATTATGATAAAAATTTATTGAACATCGGTGAAATTAAAAGTGAGACAAAATTCTCCTAATCTCATATATATCAAAAGAGAATTATGCTCTGTTTGGCACATGGAATTGGAATGTGGAATTGCAATTCCAATTCCAATTTTTATGGAATTGGAATTTTGGTGGAATTGAAATTCTATTGTTTGGTTCATCAAAGAAATTGGAGGTTGGAATTATAATTACATAATGATTCGAATCATCAAGGTTTTTGATTAATTGAATTGGAATATTTCGAGTTTCAAATCAACCATGGTTGATTTTGGTCAAGTAATTCACATTACATTCAAGTTATTATGGTCGGAGCAATTCACTTTGAGTTCGAGTAATTTCAAGTTTCGAGTCAAATCGGGCCGAGTATCGTGTCAGAATATGTGGTGTTCAAGTTATCTCGAATTTTTTAGTTAATCGGTGATGTAGTTTTAAAATTATTTTAAAATTGCATACTAGCAAGCATACGAGTTCGTCGTAGCTAAATTGGGTATACGGATCATATCCACAAGGAATCAGATCTTAAATTATTCCTCATAGGGACCCAAAAAAAAATACAACCAAATCACTGCTAAAAGAGTAATATAACTCTAAAATACAGACAACTGCCCATCCTTCATCTCTAAACTAAGAGTCTACTCCTCCATGGGAGTTTTACACATCATTAAATTCAAAAGAAAGAAACAATGGAAAAAAAAAAAAAAAAGGAAATGTAGACTCCTTCAATTCGTGTTGATGTTGATATGAGCTTTGATTCCCCTTGCACTCTGACCACATGTGATTCGGCATTTGAGAACTCTTAGATCTCGTAGCGGCTTCAGGAAGGAGAGGTGATGAGGCAAAAAGATCCGAAAAATAGGTCTCCCACTCTCTATAGGTCACATTGCAGGTATATGGTTGATCGATTGGCTACACAGTGCCGATCGATCGGCTAGCTCACTGTAAGCTGCAGATTGATCAGCACTGTTAGCCGATCAATCAGCAGTCCCACTGTAGGATTCGTCCTACTATGGGCTGCTGACTGATTGGTACACCGTCCTGATTGGTCGTATAGTACCTGAAACTCTACGAGATCTATTTTGAGTTACTGAATTATGACTCGATTAGTCTTTCTTTAACATATGTGGTCGGGTTTTTCATAATAGTCTTCAAATATGCCTAAGTTATGACTCATTTCGTCACTTTTCAACCTTTGTTTGCTTTGATTCATTCCAAGCGTAAATGTGCCTGCATTACAGCAAAACACACCTATAAAAGCCGAATATGTTGCAACAATGAGAAATAAAATATGTAAAAATAAGGCACATCAATATCCCAAAACTCACATCTTGCTTGTCCTCAAGCAAGATTTAGCTCAAACCAGCTAAAGTTAGAAAACATAAATCAAGCATATAATGGCAAGAATTATTTGTAACGAATAATTTCGAGTATATTTTAAAGTGTACCTAAAAGTGAAGAATTTTTTTGTAATGGTATCATTACAATGATTCCAACTCAAGTTTTCATAATTCAAGTCTTTTTACTGGTGAGTGAGTTTAAAACTTCTCATCCCTTTTCCTTATTCCGAAGTTTCCATATTTAAGACGAATAGAGAGAATAATTTAAGGAATTAGTTATCTTAATAAATTACCCATTATCAATAAAGAAATCTCAAGTCTTCTCTTTTTTTTTTTTCTTGTTTTCTTCTCTCTCTCTCTCTCTCACTCTCTCTCTCTCTCCCCCTCTCCCTCTCTCTCTCTTTTTAAAATAAAAGTAACTCATGGTCAGGTGTGTCTCCCTAGGACCCATGTAGCGAGTTGTTGGCTAGTGACTCCCAATCCAGTTGGTTCAAGGCATCGAGTGAAGAGCACTCCAGGACCTAATGGCTTAAGTCAAAGGAATTCACAACCTAAGCCGATACTAGCATATACCTTAGAAGAATTTTTCACTCACATTAGGCATTGGTGCTTATTAAAGTGATTTAAAGAAGTTGACTCTTCTTAAGCTTTCCCTCTGACCCGTGAAGCAAGCTTTCAATAGGCAGCTCCTAATCCAGTTAGCTCAAGGTAATACGTGTTAAAACACCCCTATGGACTTACTTGCTCGAGACACAGGACCTACAAAAAACCAAGTTATGGGTATTTACCTTATTGAATAGGCATTCGTACCCCCTTTTTTGTGAACATAATCTACTTCAAAAAAAGAAAAAAAATTATTGATTTGAATATTGTTGCAAGTAAAATGCTTGATTCAAATTCCTAAATTTATTCCTACTATTACAACATAAAATGTAGAGTTTGTCATAGGACTAAGGGTGAAATGTAATCATCTCTCCAACTAATTAACCGGAAAAAAAAAAAAAAAAAATCAACCATTAGATCTAGGAATAATTTCATTAACTGAACATTATAACAGTCTTAGCAGATCTCAAATTTGAACTTCAATATTAATCACAGTAATTTAATGCCAATCCATACAAAAACCTTAGCTAATTTAAACAAAAATATGCTAAAAGGGCGAGCAAAATTTTAAACCGTACATGTCATTCCCAAACCCAAACCTTGTATTGTCCTCAATGCAAAACAAACAAAAGCAAATAAAAGCAACGAAAGGAAAGAGACGACTTTAGATATATGTGCGGTAGAGTTAACATATTCAGCTATGCATGGTTGGCAAATCAAGAAAAGAAAATGAGAAATAGCAAGTTACACAATTAGACATAGAAGACAAATACTAAATAAACTTGTTAATAAAATTAGAAATATATACCGAACAAGTGTTTAGTACAAGAGAAAAAAAAGAAATCAGGGAGGGGGGGAAAGTGAGGTCGAGAGCCACCGGTTTGCTATCTCCAAAGTTCATCCACCTTAAACTTTATACAATCAAGACGGTCCATAATGGCCACCACATATGGCGGTATGGTATTGGCACCGGCAAGCGCTGGTTGGGGTACATTGACCCTCCTCCTGAGTAAGACTGTCCTCTTGTTTGAGATCCTCCTCCTGTTTGGCACCCACCCCTCGTGCCTGGGGTGGCGTTAGTGATAGATAGGATTTCCTGAAATGAGGGGCCGTGTAGGGTTGAAGTGGGGCACAATTCTTATCGGGTATGGTCGGAATCTGAACCCAAGCCCATTGTAGAAGTCTCACAACGATACGCAAAAAGAACAAAGTGCCATCCTCAACAGCGAAGTGAGCAAGTCGCAGGCGAATGGCGGCAAAGCACTCGCGGAAAACTGCCCTAACATCAACCCAAGTACCTCGGTAGAACTTTCAAGGAAGTTCGAGAATGGGTCTCGTTCGCTCCTGCACATGGCCAGCGGGCCACAAGTGGACTTTTATGATGGAGTCCAAGGGCCACGCATGCGGTGGAAGAGTAAACTTGATAGTGATGGCGACCCTACCCTTGGCAAAAGGGCCGCCATACATTTGAGTGATGATGGTCATGACGTTTGGTGGGCTTTCGGAGGGAGACCAAATAATGTCTTCAAAAAGAAGTGGAGCACCTATAGCCCTGGTCACGTTATGACGATAAAAAATGACATTTGCCGCAGATAGTGACCTTGCATAATGGGTGGCCATCTTCATTGTTGACAGTAAATTATGAATAAAATTCCCGCACTAACGACGGAAAAATAGGGTCACCTTCCAACTCCCTACTGAGGAGATAAGCGAAACTTACATCAATACAAAACATAATAGCGCAAGCACCATTAGGTTCCTGCTGTAATTCATCACCAAACATTGTCTCACTAACAATTGGCGTCGCTTGGATGTGTGCATCAGGGTCCACAGTGTGAGAGCTGCTATTCTTCTCCTCCCTACGACTTTTCCAAGCATGAGGCATGACCTGAAAAGCAAATTCTAATCTACACATAAAAAAGGAAGAGACTTCTAAAAAAATGAAGTAAAGTTAACGAAAACCAGCCTAAAAATTAAAATAATTATGAAGAACTAACGAAATAAACAAAACTAAAATAAAAAGAAACTTTGAACCGGCCCCTAAAATTTTAACAAAGTAAAAATTGTAATAAGATAACAAACCATGAAAGAGATTATAAAATCAAAGTCCAAAGTAATCAGTAAAAGTGAACCTATCAACCCCAAAGCATGAACAACTCAAGTGAACATGAATGGAAAAAAAAAAAAAACCTAAAAATGAGTAAATGAAACCAAATTCCTAAATCGTTCACACAATAACCCCGATAATCCAACAAATAAAAACATGAAAGCTTTAGATATGACCACAACAACCCCTATTTTAACATTGCACATGAACACATATATAGAAAAATATATATTCAAGTAAACCCTAACTTTGCTCATAATTAGCACTTAAATTAGCAACAGTCTAACATAGTTAAGCAAGAAAACATAGAAAGCCCTAAAATATTCTCTCTCTGGATATAAACAAGTTAAAAAAATCTCAAAATAAAAGGAGAAACACATACCTTGAAAAGAATGAAAGTAAAGAGGAGAGAGAGTGGCGGTAGTTGTGGTGGTGTGGCCGACGGTGGTGGGGTAGGGCTGACGTGGGGGTGTTGGGGGGGTTCACGTTTTAGGGATATAGTAGGGGGGAGGAAGAAGAAAGTGAGGTAAGGGAGAAAAGGAGGGGAAAAGGGGGTGTTTAAAGAAAAATAGGGTGGGGGTTTGAACAGAGGGGGCCCCGATCGAACGGGGGCTACCTGATTGATCGGGGTTGGAATGCGTGAGGTGCTCCAATAGTGGCGCCCTTGATTGGTTAGTATTGTTGGCCAATCGAGTGGGGATGTTTCTATTTTCCTCCCCAAAGAACAAACAAAATAAAAAATTTTTATAAGAAAACATCCCCTATTTTTTTTAAAAGAAAAAACAAAAATTAAGAAATGAAAGAAAATTGGGTTGCATTCCAAAAGAGCTAAAAAAAAAAAACTTAAGAAATGAAAGAAAATTGGGTTACCTTCCAAAAGAGCTAAGTTTGACGTCTTCAGCCAAACACGGTAAGACCACAAAATTACGTCGATCCTAAGGCTGGGTCCTCAAGGTGAATTTGTGAATTTCCTCAAAATCTTGAGGACAATCCCCTAACCTAATAGCATGGTTTAAACGATGACCATTAACAATGAGAAGGTGGTCATCGTGAGTTCTCAATTCTCGATCGCCCTAGAAGGTTATGCTTGGACCACTTCATAAGGTCCATCCTATCGAGCGTAATTTTTCGAGAAAGAACTGAAGTTTCGAGTTGTAAAGCCATACTTTTTGTCCAACTGCAAATATTTAGAAATTCATTTGTCATGAAAAGCCTTGGTTCTTTCGTTGTAAAGCTTGGCATTTTCATATGTCTCGTATCATAACTCTTCGAACTCATTGAGCCGATGTCGTCGATGCAACCCGGATGTTGTGCATGTTATGATTGAACTATTTTATGGCATCCCAAAGACTAAGCCATAGGAAGACATGCCGATTGGAGTCCTAAAAGTTGTATGATAAGCCCAATAACATTGTCCAGCCTATAAGACCAATCCTTGTGGTCCAATCTAACAGTCTTTTCAAGAATAGACTTTATTTCATGATTTAAAACCTCAACTTGACCACTGGCTTGAGGGTGATAGGAGCCGCCAATTTATGCGTGACTGAGTACTTCAAAAGAAGTTCCTCAACCGAATAATGAGCAAAATGCGTCCCTCCATCACTAATTATCGCCCTAGGAAGACTAAAACCTGAGAAAATATTATCCTTAATAAATTGAACAACCACCTTGTGGTTGTTCGTCCTAGTTACGAGAGCCTCAACCACTTCGACCCCTAATCAACATCAACTAAAGTAAAGCAAAATCCATGTGAGTTAGGGAAAGGTCCCATGAAGTTGATACCCCAAATGTCAAAGATTTCACAAACCAAAATTGGATGTTGATGCTGCTCATCATGTTTTGTTGAGGCACCAGTGTGTTGATAGAGATTGCAAGCCCTAAAAAAATCACGAGCGTAGTAGGACTTTCGCAGGAGTGCGTCATCCCCTAAAGTGTCCACCACAAGCTAGACTATGGCAAAACCGCAATTTACTCTCTTCCGTGATTTTTGGGACGCCGCGACATATTACCTGATTAGAAAAATCCTTAAACAAATCTAGATCGTCCCAAAAGAATTGCTTCACCTGTGAGAAGAAACAATCCTGTGCGTCTTTTGGCTAATGGGTAGGAAGCTTCCATGTTGCTAAGTAGTTCACAATGTGTGCATACCATGGGGATCTACCACTTGCAATAGCAAGTAATTGTTCATTAGGAAAACAATCATCAATAGGGCCAGTAGTGGAATCAGATAGAAACACAATCCTTGCAATGTATTCAGTCACTACATTATCCGAACCTTTCCTATCCCTAATCTCTTGGATAAATTCCCGAAGCAATAAAACCTAGCGAATCAACCTAGGACGCTCATGGACTCATTAGTGTCCAAATCAATAATTAAATGTGCTAGGATTCGTGGACTATATTTCACATCAGTAGTCGAATCCAATAAGTTCAATGGATTGTTAGGGTGAGACTTTTGAACTAGATACAATTGACGGACCCGAAAGGGTCAAGGTCCATTTTCTTTGAACTTTAACTGCAGCTCAATTTTTTTTTTTGGGTTTCATCATGGGAAAAATTTTAATATTGAAACATGGTTAAAAAAAAAAAAAAAAAAAATTCATTTCGGCCTATGCTTAAGCATAACCTTACAAATTCAATCATGGGTTAAAAATGCCCTTCGGGCTACTCTAAAGTGAAATCTTGCGAATTCCATCATTGGTTAAAAATACCCTTTTAGGCTGTGCCCAAGCGGAATCATGTGAATTCCATCATGGGTTTAATTTATCCACATAGGATCTTTCAAATCCCCTGTGGGTTTCAGTATACCCCCACGTAGAGTCTTTCGAATGCATTGTGGGTTGATCTTTTTTTTTTTTTTTTTTTTTTTAAATTTAAGAGACATAGAATTCTTTTCTTGACTTCCATCGGAAAGTAAATAAAAAATTTTTGATTTGAAGAAATAAAATCAATTTGAAATAGAGTGTAGAAAAGTGAAGAGTAGTCAAAATGTAATCCAGACTAAAGGAATGATAGAAAGGAATTGAATGTCATAGTATCAATACCCTAGGCTTCTCGCAAATTTGTATGCACAATTGTATTCTTTTTTTCCCTCTTGTTCAATTCTCTCTCTCTATCTCCCTCTCTCTCTCTCTTTCAATAATTAGCAATAGAGTAGCTATACAATACAGGCAATTTGAACAAACGAGCCCTAAGTCAAACCGTACAAGGATAGGGATCAAGACAAAAGAAACAGTACAAACAAAAATATAAGCAAAAGCAAGCACACCCTCAGAGCCTCAAACACTACTAGGAAGGACTTGAAAACAAGAGAAACCAAAAGAAAGAAAAAAGGACAATCTGGACCCCAATTTATCGAAGCAAACCACTCAGTATAAGTGGATCATAACTGTCAAAACCCAATCCCCGTCTTCTCCCCATCACCAAGGTGCGCTCCGCAACAAGGATCTTGCCGCATCTTTAACACTATTGCCCCTTTTCACCAGATTCCTCTTTTTTTGTTTGCCAGAGGCCTTTGTTAATCTCTTCATGCTATTCATGCACGACTTCTCCTTTAAAAAAATCTTGTAGCTCTTGCTCAGCTTGCTTTTCATTTTGCGCTTCAATGCTCTCCTACCCCTTTTTGTCGCACCCGACTTAGGGATATGACGTCCCGTCAATACTTTTTCCCTTTTCTGCCCAACTATGCTAGACTCCTCCATAAATGGCACTGACACTAAGATATTCCTGGGTGAACTTTCCTCTATGGGTCTTGCTAAGGCAGGGGCTCGAAATTGATGGAAACTCAGGCTTGGAGGACCTTGAGTCAATATCGCTTACGGCGTCCCGAGCTTCATTCTCATTGGACAATGTTTAATTATGAGACTGAACTATTTCATCTATATCTTTCTCGACCCATGGTAGGGGGAGAGGAAGGTGTTGGTTTACTCAAACTTCCTAGATTAGTAGTTGAGCAACAGGTTGGGGGAGGGAAGGAAGAAGAGATGCGCGCGGGAAATGGAAATCCCAGGCCCATCTTTTGATATATTGAGCATCAACATGAATAGCAATCTAGCCCAGAGTTTGCCCAACAAATCTCACACCTTCATTCATTAACCTTGAACTGGGAATTAGAAAGTATTCACAATCACCCATGATAGCTGTCGTCTGCTTAGGAAAAGGATAAACTTGTGAGGTATGCCGTACCAAAGTGGTGCAAGCTCTGTCTCGCTATGTATGCAAATGGAATGAGGCCTGTTCCTTGATAATTTGGCCGAGACCACAGGAGCAATGACTCTAAGTGAGTAGTATGGGATCATCTTTGAATTACCCTCTTTGACAAGTATCAAGCGAGAACTCCCATTAAACTGAACTTAGACCATCTGATGAATAAGTGTTAGGGAGAAAGTATCGATAAGAACTCTAGCTACATTAACACATTCATAGCTGAAGTCCTGGAATCCACTCTGATGAACTTCCCCCAAATCTTAGTGAGATCAGAAAAATATTCCGTAGACCAGCAGTGAACAAGCAATCCATGGATCTCAATTTACACTCTTCTATAAAGAGAGCCAAGGGTCTCGTCTAAGTATTTATACACCTCTTTGAATCTACGAAGTAGAAGCTCTTTGCAAGGACGAGATAGCATTTCAAAGTGTTAACAAAGTTGCAAACCAGGAGAGATGGCGGGGCTTTACCCTCTAGGGGCTAAACCGTGAAGATTAGTCTCTAAAATAAATGTGAGGACATTATTCAAAGTATCATCATCGGACGAGTGAGCAATTATTGATATGTTTAGCCAGGCCTCCGCATTCTTTTCGGTATTTGGCACCACAATATTCGGAATGTTCTGAGTCTTAGTACCCCCAACTAGGGGTTCATCAACTCGGTCATGGTTGGCCTTTGTAGCACTAGAATGTCGGTGAACCCCTGAGTGTGGTTGGCCCCGAAAAGATGAAGAAGTAAACCTTCCACACAGATTGGCCAATTCAACTCTAAGCTTGACACCTGCCACACATCTTTCATTCGTGGTTGCGATTGCCGTTGCAACTTCACTCCAACCTTGAAACCTTTCAAAGCCATAGGAAAATTTAGAACTCATCCTTTTCTTCACAAGAACAAAAGTGTCGCAGATTGATTCAAAGTTTTGAGCCATGAGTTTGTCGTTCTTCTAAGTAGGCTTGTAACAAAGATGGACCCTGCCTCACCGGATATTGACATTCCAAACGTCCAAAGAGTTAATAGCTGGGATTGGTGTGCAGTGGAGGAGAAGGTTAAGTGATGGGGCTGAGGTGTGGTGGTGGTGGTGGTAGCAGCGGTGTAATGGGCGATGGTGGTGAGGGGTTGGCAGTGACGACGACGTATGGGCGGTGGAGGAGATGAAGAGTGGTGCCTGAGGTTTGGGGGTGGGGAAGACAAAGGGATGAGGGAGGCGAGGGTTTTGAGAGGTGGACGTGGTATGGTAGCTGGCTACAATCCCAGTGACGGCGATGGCAATTTGAGGGGGGTCACCGATGGAAGAAGGCGATGATTTGGGCAGCAGTGATTTGAGAGCAGATTTGAAAATCACCAATTTGTGGAATACTGGCACTAAAATAGTTGGTATGGATGGGACGATGGGAGGCCGACGATCACCAGGCTGCGATGTTGACGGTGGTGGATGCCGCATGAGCTGCCGCAAGCGGCTGGAAGGGGAAAGAGGTAGGGGAGGTCAAACAGTCGTTTTTTGTAGGGAAGAGAGAGTACTAAAGAATTCTCTCTCTCTCTCTCTCTCTCTCTCTCTCTCTCTGTCTCTCTCTCAACCCCTTTTCACTTTTTTCGTCTTTGTGTGTAGAAAAATGAACACGGCTCGTTTGTGTTCATTATCAAGCAAGCTCGATAAGCATGACGAGTCGAGTTCAAACAAAAGGTGCACAACTTGTTAATGTTCGTGAATAGTTTGATAAGAGCTTGTTAAGAGATTGATAAGAGTTAGTTAAAAGCTTGTTAAAAACTCATTAAGAGCTCGTTATGGGCTTGTTAATAGTTAATATTAGCTTGAAAATGGTCGATAATAGTTTGATAGTAACCCGAATAGCTCGGCGCGATAAAGTGCTCGACTCTAAAATAGGCTTGACTCGACTATGTGCTTGATATGGCTTGGCTAGATAACAGGCTCAAATCGGCTCAACTCCATAACAAACTCGAATCGAAACGATTTACCCTAATGAGCCAAGCTGAGCTGAGTACCGAACGCAATTCTTAATGAACTGAGCTCGAATAAATATTCCAAAGATCGATAAGAGCTCGGCTCAAACTCATCGAGCTCTAGTTCGAACAAGACAGTGCTATGCTCGACTCTGCTTATTTATACCCCTGGCGGTGATTTGCAAAAATGCATGACTCCCAATAATCTGGTTTAGAAATATTGTTATTCCCTAATTGACGTTGTTTCTTTATCACATTGAGCCCTCTTTCAGACATGACCATGCTTCACACGTGAGAGGTTCATCTTGTGTTTGACTATACAACATTAACAAAATAGGACAATCCATGTGCTACACTACCAAACACAACGTACGACACATTTTTTTACTTCATCTTTGAAACTACTATGGACTCGTTCTGGTTTTTCATTCTCACCATCAACCTAAAGATAGACCTAACTTTTCCAGTGTCCCCAAGAGAAGTGAAGTTGTATCCTAACTCTAGTTATAGCTTTTTTTTTTTTTTTTCTTCCCTAAAATATGAAGTAGACTTTGTGTCTAGAAAACGTAATCTAAGGCTCTGCTACCACTTGTTATGAATGTTACTATGAATGTTTGAGAAACAGAATCATAAGCATGACAAAAATACAAACAAATTGCGAAAGACAATGAAAGAAATACAAAAACTGATGAAGAAACACCAAATATTTGTGGTTTGGACCCTAAAATGTTAGTCCCCCCCCCCCCCCCCCCCCCCCCCCCCCCCCCCCCCCCCCCCCCAACACTAGAGGAGACACTTCCCTGTATGAAAAATGATCACAAGTATCTGCAATCATATATGTAGATATAAGAAACCTAAAGGCTTCTAAGGTGGAAATCTTACTATCAACCTTGGATTCTTGAGATCTCAACCTAATCAAAGCTTCAAAGACATTTGGGAGAAAGTTGGTTTGTAGATATGGTGTTAGGGATTTCAATTATGGGACTTATGGAAACAAAACATACTGTTGTTGGGGAGACGATGATAAGATAGTTGTGGGACAATAAAAGAGCTGAATGGTGTAATATTAAAGCAATAGATGGGTCAGGAGGGTTGATTCTTTCTTAGGATGAGAATGAATTTCAAGCCTCAGATGTTGTGTGTTCTTTAAGATGGATTTGTGCTTCAAGGGTGGTATTAAGTGGTAATTTTGATTGCTCCATCTGCCTAGTGTATGGCCCTAGCAATAGAGATGACATACTTAAAAGTGTGGGAAGAATTATGTGAATTGAAGTAACATTGAAGAACCCCTTAATGCTTCTGTGGGCGATTTTAATGAAATTATTGACACTAAAGACCGCATGGGGTGCAAAACTTCAAATAGAGGTACGGCTGAATTCAGAAGATGTCTAGACATAATGGGTCTGGTGGAGCTCCCGTTAGTTGGCAGAATGTATACCTGGTCGAGGAATCATTCTATGAGCTGAATTAACTGCACCTTTGTTGATCCAGTTTGGATGACCAAATTCCTAGACTTGACGCTTTCAACAGCTAATAAAGGTTTGTCGATTCATTGTCCGATAATTGTTTCCTATTCAAAATTGGAATGAGGTCCAAGAGCTTTTAGAAGCCTTGGTGCTTGGTTTTTACACCCGGGTTTCAGAAGTTTCCAACAAGAATGGTTTAGTTTGGGGATTGTTCAGGCTGATCAGAAATTAAAATTAGTTTGAGTATGAATAATTGAAGGATTACAACGACACTTCCTTTGAACGAGATCTATGAAAGAATTATGAAGCACTTTCTCTTTCTCTCGTAATGCTCTCAGATTGATGACGACGGCTGACCTCACTTTAATTGGATTCTGATTGGATGGTGGCTCTCCTTGATTGGATACCTAAAACGTACCCCCTAACCCCATATTTATACTAAACGGCTACACAAAACAGACTCCCAATCAATCGGCCAAGTGCCGATTGATCGGCCTTCTCTCAGCCTAGAAACTAGATTTTAACTTAATTTACCCGATCGATCGGACATCTCCCCGATCGATCGGGGACTTTTTGGCAACCCATAAATTCTAAATACATAAATTTGAGGCATATTCCTAACAAACCTCCACATTGACTCAAATTTCAAAAATAAAGACAATTCTCCACCTTCTCCACAAAACACCCCACACGGGGTTATCTAGATAAAACACAAAACCTAACCGAGTTCGAGCGATGCTTGAACTTTCTGCTAGGTAGCACTGAAGTGAACATATCTGAGAGGTTATCAGTAATGCTAATCTTTTTCTTCTCTGGATTGGCTCTTGACACATCTTCTGAAACAGCCACCTGCTACTGATCTGTGTTACTTAACTGAAACTGAACTTCCTCTGGCTTATTCACCTAGCCTGAATCACAACTGATTGATGACATCTTAGCAATGAAGACTCATCAAATGTGACATCTCTACTCGTCAGGAATTGCTTGAAGTGAAGACTCTTCTGCTTCCCATAAATGCCTTGTTCACAAGATATCAGTCTTGCAGACTGACCACACAACGAGCCCCTTTTACTGTGCTCAGACAGACCTGTATCACCTGAATGATCCAATCTCAAGCTCCTTGACTTTGTGATATTTGGTTTTGTCAACAACGATGATGATGAAGATATCTTAACTGATCTGACAATTGTGGAACCGATAAGCTCAAGCAATGTACCTACCCTTCTGCCTTTCATAACTGTCAAAACACCCTTAATGACATTCAAAACTCCACTTTCAGTTGTGTACCTGTACCCTTTAGACTCAAGAGTACCTAAAGAGACGAGACTTTTCTTCAAATTAGGAACATGATGAACGTCGCTCAATGTCCTAATAATGCCATCGAACATCTTAATACGAATTGTTCCTATCCCCAAAACTCTGCATACTGCATCATTACCCATCTGAACAATTCCACCCTGAATTGACACGTATGTGGTGACCTAGCTTCTATAGGGACAAACATGATAGGAGCAACCAGAATCCAAAATCCAACTTTCTCTAAAACTGGACATAGGTTTAGACACTGACAGAATATCTCCATCCTCATATTCAACGACACTAGATTCTGCAAATTTCTGGTCAGACCTGTTATCTGCTTCTAGTTTTCTCTTAAGCTTGTAACAGTCTCTCTTAATGTACTCTTTCTTATGACAGTAATTACATGTTAGGTCTTGATGTCTAGACTTAAACTTGTTTCCACTATGATCATATTCTTTAGACTTAGTTCTTTCTCTCACAAATAAACCACAACCTGAGTTCTTAATGGAGTCGGACATTTCCTTATCTACTCTTTCTTTACTCAGTAGGTTTCTCTTAACTTCATCAACTGTGATAGATTGCCTACCACCATAAATCATGCTTTCTACAAAGCTTTTATATGAAGTAGAGAGTGAACATAACAAAAGCATAGCTTGATTTTCATCCTTAGGAGCATCATCCAATTCTTTTAATTCTTGAATAATTGAATTAAACTCATTAACATGGTTCTTAAGTGACGTACCTTCTGACATACGAAACGTGAACAACCGACGCTTAATTGCAAGTTTGTTCGAGACTGACTTAAAACAGAACATATCCTGCAATTTCTCTCACAACTCCTTAGCGGTTTTCACTTCCAGAACTTCTGTCAAAATGTCATCGGTAAGACACATTTGAATAGCCGTGAGTGCCTTCTCATCTAACTCCTTCCATTGTGCATCAAATAGACTCTCCGGTTTCTTCTTTTTTCCTTCTAGGGCTTTCTTCAAGCCACTCTGCGTCAAGAGACCCTTAACCCGAACTTGCCACAAACTAAAACTTCCTTGACCTCCGAACTTCTCAACTCTTAATTGCGGATGCCATAATATCAAATCTAAATAAACAGGGCTCTGATACCACTTGTTAGTAAAATCTAACCTTGACAAATCTGGTATTCACGATACCAATTTGTAATATGGATACTTGATGCGGATGCGGAAGCGTTAACCCTAATCACTTGATTCGATTCAAATAATATGACTCACACAAACGAGAAGTAAACAAAATCGGTAAAAGGAAGAACAAACAAAACAACACACGATGTTTTACGTGGAAACCCCTCTTCAATGGAGATGGCAGAAAACCACGGGCGGAGATGGAGAATCTTTATTGAGTATGAATAATTGAAGGATTACAGCGACACTTCTTCTGAATGAGATCTATGAAAGAATTATGAAGCACTTTCTCTTTCCCTCGTAATGCTCTCAAATTGATGACTGCGGCTGGCCTCACTTTAATTGGATTCTGATTGGATGGCGACTCTCTTTGATTGGATACCTAAAACGTACCCCCTAACCCTATATTTATACTAAACGGCTAGGGTTATGCAAAACATACTCCCGATCGATTGGCCCTCTCTCGGCCTAAAAACTAGATTTTAACTTAATTACCCGATCGATCGGACATCCCCCCGATCGATCGGTGACCTCTCGGCAACCCATAAATCCTAAATACATAAATTTGAGGCATATTCCTAACATATTTTCATACACTAGCATCGATCAACTGGGGAGTAAAGAGGATTATGTGCATTAAAGTTGGTAATAGTACTGTGACTCGGCCCAAGGATATTAGATTTTCTATTGTGAGATATTTTAGAAACCTTTATGCCTTTCAAGCCTCACCAAAAATAAACTTTGAGGGTCTGTTGATTCCTAGATTGAGGCGTGATGTGGCGGTAAAGCTTGAAGAGCTGCCATCTAGTGAGGAAATTAGGCAAGCACTTTGGGATTGTGATTCTCGAAAAGCACTGGGATTTGATGGCTTTAATTTTTACTTCAACAAACAGATGTTGGACACGGTTGGCGATGAAATTGTGGATTTTGTAAAGAAGTTTGGTGAAACCAGGGTAATGCCTCAAAGGATTAACACTACTTGGGTTACCATCATTTGAAAGTTGTAAGGCCCAACAAATGAAGGATTTCAGGCCCATAAGTATGGTGGGATCCCTCTATAAGATCGTTGCAAAGGTACTAAGTAGAAGATTGGCCGCAGTCCTCCCTGAAATAATTGATGAAACCCAGTCAGCTTTCATTGTGGGAAGGCAAATCTTAGATGGAGCTTTAATTGCAAATGATGTAATTCATTGGCTAAAAAAGAAGAAGGCAGGGATACTATTAAAGCTTGATTTCCACAAGGCTTATGATTCGGTTGATTGGAACTTTATTGACTATGTCCAAGAGGCCATGGAGTTCAGACTCACTTGGAGGAAGTGGACATTCCAATGCATCTCAACCGCTTCCATGTCTATTCTTGTCAATGTATGTCCGACGCAGTCATTCAGTCTCGGGAGAGGGCTTCGACAAGGTGATTCGCTATCCCCTTTACTATTTCTACTCGTAGTAGAAGTACTAAATTGTCTTATGAAGGATGCAGTTAAGGAGAATATCGTGCAGCCCTTGTGAGTTGGCCGAAACGGGATTCCTCTGTCTCATCTCCAATTTGAAGTTTATATTTTGCCTACCGAGTACAAGGGCCGTGTTTGCACTTAAAGGAGTGTGAATATGCTTCTTATCGATGTTGGGTCTCCGTATAAACTTCCATAAGTCGGCTTTTATTTGTGTTCGTAAGTTTGAAGAATGGACGGAAATGCTGCCAGAATTTTTGGGTGCTCGGTTGTAAAGCTTCCTATCACTCACTTAGGCATTCCGTTGGGTGCAAACCCCTATATGGTAAAAACATGGAAGCAGATAATTGAAAAGATTGAGAAAAGGTTGGCCAGCTGGAAAGCGTCTACGCTGTCAAAGGCGGTGTTAAACAGTCTTCCCTCATATTATTTGTCTATCTTCAAAATGCCAAAGTCTGATGCAAAATTGATTATTAAGATTTAAAGGCGCTTCCTTTGGAAGGGTAATGGGAACAAAGGCAGCATTCCTCTTGTTAAATGGGAGATTATCCAAAGATAAAAAAAAGTTGGGTGGACTTGGAGTGGGTGATCCCATCCTAAGTAGCGCTATATTACTTTTTAAATGATGGTGAAGGTGCTCAGTTGAGGGTGATGCATTATGGAGAGGAGTGGTAGATATGATTCATGAAGAAGGTGAACCTAATAAAATGACCGACTGTGAAAGAAAGTCAATTACTGGACTTTGGGGAAACATTGTAGAGATCCATGATGAGAAAGGCCATACAAATGAAGTCATAAATGAAGAGCTCCGTGTTAGATTGGGAAATGGTGAAAGAATTTAGTTTTGGTTTGATAATTGGGCTGGAAATTTTCAGCTTTAGACTAGATTTGGGCGATTATTTTCAATTTCTCTTTAAAAAAAATCTCACAATTGCTGAGATGGGATTTTGGGATGCTGGATCTTGGTATTGGACGTTCAATTGGAGAAGAAGCTTTCTCCCCCGGGATGGTGCTCTTTGGACGAATTCTTTAACATTATTGGGACGCTTTATCCCATACCGAATGAGGTGGATAAGATGTAGTGGTCATGTCAAGTCTTTATTTCATAAGGTTTGGACCATGAGAGTCCCTACTTGTTCAATTGACAACCTTGTTTGTAGAGTTTGGAAAGGATTAGGTCCCCCAAAGGTCGAAGTTCTTGTATGACTTGCACTTTTTGTGAGATTAAATAAAAAAGATTGTCTCTTCAGGTTTGGAATCATAGACACGAATAATGTCGCTTGTGGCCTATGTAACTGTGAGCCTGAAAATGCTAACCACCTCTTTATAAATTGTAATCTTAGTTGGGCAATTTGGGGTTTGGTTGTGAGATGGTGGGATTACTAGGTGGTACTGCCAAGGTTGGTTAGAGATCTCTTAGAGCAATGGTTCTCCTTTCCCATTAAAGGAAAGTTTCAAAAGAAAATTTGGCTATCGCTTTTCTTCATAATCATTTGGGTGATTTGGCACAAGAGGAACAACATCATTTTCAATAACGAAGTATGGGATGAGGATGATGTGTTCTAAAGCATCTCTATGAGGGTTAGTTATTGGGTGGCAGCTTGGAATCATGATCTACCATACAAGCCGGATGAAATAGCTAGAAATCTTCAATGTATCTTGCTTTGATAGTCTAATTCCGTTTTCTGTTGCATTGTATTGTATGCGCCCACCTGGATCCCTTTTTTTGTTTTCTTTAATTTATTTGTTGTTGCTTGGGCTGGTCGGGTCTTGTATAAGCTAATTATCCAAAAAAAGAGAAAGTGTCCACCAGAGGAAGTAGCCAAGTACCACAATCGGCATCTAAGCCACATCATGCCATCTCGACTATCCTTTAAGCTCTCAATAAATGGTTCAAATAAGCCCCAAAGAAACATAAACCAATGTGTTGGATGTCCAATACATGTCCACAAGAGGTATTTTCAAAGGATGAAAATTGTCCCCAAGTACAACAAGGAATGGGCACGGGGGCAGCCCAAAGAAGGACATGAGCAGCCCACAAAACGAAACGGCTAGGGGAAAAATGGACGTCGTCTTTTTTCAAAATTATACATGACTCCCACTAAGGTCCTTTCATTTACATCTTATGTGCCATTGCCCATTAATAAATGCTTAGTGGATATTAAGCGTAACTAAAATGTGTTTTAATTTTACCAAACAACACAATTAGGCTATTCAATAACCAATAATACAACATCAGGTTAGGCGTCGCATTGTTTAAAATCGAGTGTAACTCGTGAATTGTTGCGTCCTAGTGCTTCAACACAAGACTTTGAAAGTTGAACTTTCTTTCTGAATAGAGTTTAGTACCTTTCACAAAATATCCATTTGTCACAAATGTGCTTGCTTGACACGAATGAGCTAGCCTTTTAAGAGCTATGTTGCTTGGTTTTGTTACACCAATTTAGTGTAACTTGAAGTTAGGGTTATGGATTGGGGAGTTAGATTGAGATGAGAAGAGAAATAGAGGTAAGAGATGAGAAAGAGAGCTAGGGAGAGAGAAAGAATGTTTATTTGATTCATAACCACCCAAGGAATACAATCAAAGTATTTATACTTTCCGAAAATGAAGCCCCTAATCAGTTCTACGTATTATTGCTCGTAACAATACCCTCCCGAACAAGCACTTCCTTGTCCTCAAGGAAGAAAAGCAGGAAAACGGAGTCGAAACTCCCAACAATCCTCCCAAGTCGCGTCCTCGACCTCATGATCACGCCACTTGACCAGAAATTGCGTAACTGCCGCATTGCGCCGCTTCACACGACGTCTATCAAGGATGGCCTCGGGAAGCCAAGAATTGCCTAGAAGATGCGGTAGTACGCTCGGGTGGCCCTCCGTGATGGTACCCACGTGCCGGCATAACTGCGAAACATGAAAAGTTGGGTGAATTCTAACATGATCCGGAAAATCAAGAGTATAAGCAACTTGCCCAACCCGGGCAACTACACAGTATGGGCCATAAAATTTGGCCGCGAGTTTCATGTTTTGGCGTGGCTGAAACGAGGATTGGCGATACGGCTGCAACTTCAAATACACCCAATCACCCACGACGAACTGACGTTCCGAGCGACAGAAATCGGCCAACTGTTTCATGTGGACCTGGGCGCGGGAAAGGTGATGCTTAAGTACCTGAACCGCCTCCTCACGGGCAGCCAAGCTTCGGTCGATAGCCGCGACCTCCCACTCACCCGGGATGTACGGAATGTGTAAGGGCGGCGGTTGGCCATACAGGATCTCGTACGGGGTGGACTGAATAGCCGAGTGAAAGGATGTATTGTACCACCACTCTGCCAAAGGAAGAAATGTAGACCTGGCGGAAGGCATATCAAAACAAAAGCAACGTAAATACGTCTCTAGGCTGCGATTGACAACCTCGGTGTGACCATCTGTCTGGGGGTGATACCCCGAGGACATGTGCAAATCCACACCCAAAATGCGGAACAGGTCCTGCCAGAATAAGCTGAGGAATACCGAATCTCGGTCTGATATGATACTCCGTGGTAGCCCATGTAAGCGAAAAACCGTATCAAGAAACACCCGTGCTACCACAGTGGCGGTATACGGATGGGTAAGAGGCATGAAATGGTCATATTTACTCAAACGATCAACCACCACAAAAACGGAATCCCAACCATGAGAGCGGGGCAGCCATCAATAAAATCCATAGAAATCGAACTCCAAATCGTCTCCGGAATAGGTAACGGTTGCAAGAGACCGGGGTATGCGGCATTGTTGGCCTTGCAACGTTGACACGTTGTACACTCGGAAATAAAGCGATAAACATCCCTGCGCATCCCCTTCCAATAGAAAAAAGCTACTCAATTTTCTATAAGTGACGTCCACACCGAAATGTCCACCCACAACCGAAGCATGATAAAGTGCAAAGATGCGCTGCCGAAGTGCCGAATCCGGTCCAACCACCAAGCGATCGTAACGCCTGAGCTCAGTATTAGTCCACGTAAACGTGGGGCGGGATCAGGGTGCAGCCTGCAGCTCCCGAATAAATTGCTGTGTGGACGGGTCCGCTTCCCAAGACTTTCGGATGTCATCTAACAGCGGGGAGTGAACGTTGATGAGCAAGGCACGAAGTTCGACATCGGAAGTCGGCATGCGAGATAGAACGTCTGTGGCTTTGTTCTCACACCCTTTTTTATATTCGATAGTATAAGAGAAATCCATAAGCTTGGAGAGCCAAGCTTGTTGCAACGAAGTGTTGGCCTTTTGATCGAGCAAGTACTTTAAACTTTGTTGATCTATCCAGAGGACAAAGGGTCTATGGGCAAGGTAGTGCTCCCATTTTGTAACAGCGAGTACCACAACCATAAGCTCCCGCTCGTAAACGGACAACTAGAGATGGGACGGTGCTAGCGCTTTACTCAGACAAGCGATCGGGTGATTATCTTGCATCATTACAGCTCCCATACCCACCCCTGACGCGTCGGACTCGACCACAAATGGGGGGGGGGGGGGGGGGATTCCGGTAAAGCGAGCACGGGGGAATGCGTCAAAGCATCTTTGAGGGCGGTAAAGACGATGTCGGCTACGGGTGACCACGTGAAACTGTCCTGCTTGAGGAGCTCCATAAGCGGTTTACTCATAGAACCATAATTGCAAATGAACCGACGATAATACCCGGCCAAATCGAGAAAACCGCGTAGTTGCTTGACTGTTTTGGGAACCGGCCAGTCCCGCACGACTGAGATTTTGCTGGAGTCAGTGAACACGCCTCGGGCTGAAACTTGATGACCCAAATAATCAATTTCCTTGAGAAGAAACTCACACTCGAAGCATTTAGCAAACAAGTGGTGCTCAGACATGACCTCAAAAACGGCACGGAGATGAGAAAGGTGGGAAGACACATCCGGGCTATAGATCAAAATGTCGTCAAAAAAAACAAGCACAAACTTTCGGAGATAGGGCTGAAATATCGCATTCATAAGGCCCTGAAAGGTAGCCGGGGCATTCATCAACCCGAAAGGCATCACCCGAAATTCATAATGACCCTGGTTTGTACGATACGCTATTTTATATATATCCGGCTCACAAACCCGCACCTGATGGTATCCACTTCGGATATCCCATTTCAAAAAAATGACCGAACCGTGTAGCTCGTCCAACAATTCCTCCACAATGGGGATGGGAAATTTGTCCTTAACCGTGCGGTGATTCAACTCTCGATAGTCCACACACATACGCCAAGACCCATCTTTTTTCTTGACTAAAATTACGGGTGAACCGAACGGACTATTACTGTGATGAATAATTCCCGACTCAAGCATTTCTTGAATCATGGTCTCGATAGCATCCTTTTGAACTAAAGGATAACGGTATGGACGGATATTCACTGGGGTAGCATCCGGTTTAAGTATAATACAGTGATCGAATTCCGGACGACAAGGGGGACGCTCGCTTGGTAACGAAAAAACCACAGCAAATTCACCCAACAATGTGTTGAGTTGGTACCAATGGTCCTCGGTAACAATGCCCGAAGACGTATAATCAACCGAGACAGGTTAGGAACACAAAGTAATAGCAGGAATCACAACATGGTTTATCGAAGGACACAAAATATCAAGCTTGTGAAGGCTGCGCTTACTCGGGGATTTGAAGCTTGGAGAGTGACCTTGAAGCGTGCACTGTTTGCCCTGTCAAGTGAACGACATCTGAAGCCGCTCAAAGTTCCACACAATGGCCCCAATCGTGCCAACCATTGCACCCCGAGGACCATATCACAACCCCCCGAGTCAATGAGGAGGACATCACAAACGAAGGTTGTCCCTTGGGCATTCCATGAAAAATCACGGCATGTCTCAGTGCATTGGAGGCGGTTACCGTCGGCCACCACCACCAAGGTAGGAGAGATTGGCTCGGTTACACACCCGAGCACACGAGCCTTTCCAAGATCGATGAAGTTATGGGTACTACCACTATCGACAAGGATATGAATAGGCTTGCGGTTATGATGTGCTGCGCATAGTGGAGTAGGTAGAAATTCCGGCCAAAGCATTACACGATATATGAGGAAGGTCACCGGGCTCAATGTCCACAATGTCCTCTGAGAAGTCCTCGGTGCCCGCGGCATCCGGCGGCTCATCCGGGGATCCATAAAGCATTTTTAATTGGGGATTCTTGACCTTACAGAACTTCATGTGGCCGAGAACAAAAGGCTCATTGCAAAAGAAACATAAGCCTTTCTCACGCCTGTCTTCAATTTCAGCCGTGGTAATAGTACGACCCTCGTGCTTAGGTGTACGAGGAGCGGATACCGAATCCGAAGTAGACCGCATCTCGGACCCGGCTGAACTCAGATACGAGGGCTGAGGTGCACGAGTGGTGGTCTGTCGAACCGGACCAAATGATGGACGGGAGCTCGAGGACACGTGTGCCTCCTGTAATCGCGCTAATCGCATAGCGTGATACACGGAAGTGGGTTGGAGCATCAATATCGGATACCGAATTGAGTCCTTTAGGCCTGTGACAAAGCAAGAGACTAAATACTCCTTAGAGAGTGACAATCGCGGCACAAGACGCTCAAATTCAGATTGATAAGCCGAAACACTACCGGTTTGGCGCAATTTCATCAATTCCGACATAGGATCCTCAACTACTACCAAAACGTTGAAGTAACAGAGTTGAGTATTCATGCCATGTTACACACTCAAGAGGTCTGCCTAGGGTTTTCACAAAAGCACGATGCCACTCCATTGCATCACCTTCAAGATGCATAGAAGCCATCTTGACCTGAGCCGATGATGGTGTAGTATCTAATTCAAAAAATTGATCTACTTTCCATATCCAATTCTTGACATCAAGACCACCACAAAACCTAGGAAATTCAATTTTTGATAAACGAGTAGAAATTGATATTGCGAAGAGGCCGTAGATTCAATACCAGAGGCCGGAATCGAGGCGGTTACCACCGGGGCTGTAGGTGGTAGATCAGCAGCGACTGGGGCTGGCCGAGCGAGGAGGCCATTGCCATGGCGCTGGTGGTCCTGTAATTCCTTCAAAATCACCATCATTTTGCTCTGTTCTTACTTCATCGAAGTCATTTCGGTCACCATTACTTGAAATCTTTCATCAAGATCATTCAATCGACCTTCAAGACGATTCTCGGTGTCGTCTAACCTAGCCTCTAGGTGTCGAATGTCAGAGACGCTACGCGTGCCATTGGCCATTGATCACGATACGCAGCACGTTGCTTGAATCTGATACCAATTGTTACACTAATTTAGTGTAACTTGAAGTTAGGGTTAGGGATTGGGGAGTTAGATTGAGATGAGAAGAGAAATAGAGGTAAGAGATGAGAATGAGAGTTAGGGAGAGAGAAAGAATCTTTATTTGATTCATAACCACCCAATGAATACAATCAAAGTATTTATACTTTCCGAAAATGAAGCCCCTAGTTAGTTCTACGTATTATTGCTCGTAACAGGTTTATGTACTACACTCCTGCATACACCACAATTTTGTATTTTGTAACTCCTAGATACACCACAATTTTGTATTTTGGCATCATTTAAAAAAAAGTGTTGGCCACTTACTAAACTTTCAATATAAGGTTTGATTTTGTTTAAGTCTTAGACACAATAAAATAATCACTTTTTGGCATTAATTATAAGCATAATTATGCTGCCCATTTGCTAAAGTTTTAAGCCAATATCCATGATTCTAAGCTGCCAATTCCTCATCAGTTGTTATGGAATCACCCAAATCATTCACCTTTTTCTGCACGTTCTTGTACGAATAATTCCTAGCCAACACTACAAAGATGGACATATTCACCATTGTGATGATCGCCAATAGCCAGTAAAACTTGTCCAATTTGCTATGATTCAAATCTTTCCCTATCCATCCTTTCCCACCCTTCATCTCAGTCACTCGGTTCACAATAATGATCAACAAGCTACTAGCAAAGCTCCCAACACCGATCACACTAAGATAAAATGCCATCCCAACACTCCTCATCGCATTAGGAACTTGATCGTAGAAGAACTCTTGTAACCCGACTAGGGAAAACCCATCACCAATCCCTATTATAATGAACTGGGGTGCCAGCCAAAATGCATTTATCATTATCCCATGCTGGGATGCTTGGAGACGTCGTTTTTCCACTACAGCTGCCGCTATCATGGCTATAATGAGGAAGATCATGCCAACCCCAATCCTCTTGAGAATGCTAATGCCTCGTTCATCCCCTGTGACCCGCCTCATGACTGGGAGCATGACCCGGTCATAGGTGGCCACTGTGGCCAACATTAAGAGGCCAGTAAGGCTATACATGGAGGCTGGCGGGATCTCAAAGTGGCCTAGAATTCTTCGGTCCATGGAACTCGCTTGCTTGATAAAGAAAGTGGTGGCTTGAGCTATACCAATGCCAAACACCAAAGAGGTGAGCCATATGGGAATCATGCTCAGTAGGAGCTTCACTTCCTCCACTCTTGTCACTGTTGCTAGCCTCCATGGACTGGTCTTTCCCTCAACTATAGCCGCTTTATCGAGAAAACTACACATAAATCATAGAAATATGCTCAGTACGTTGCCATGAAAGCATTTCAAGAAGGCGTTATATTTGAGAAATGTAATAGAAAAGGTTAAAAAAGGTCGTATATTGTGGGGGAAAAAAACAACGATAACACAAAGCTTTAGAACATAATCTTAAAACTTATTCTTACTATTGTTCCATTTACAAAGTATATTTTCTTCTTGCATATTTAATCTACACTATGACTTTCTAGTTTATTTTCTAACACATAATGCATTTCTATGATATATTTGGTGTAGATTTTCAATCTCTGAGACTTATCCTTTCAAAAACTATAGGCTATGAAATTGAAAATTTGATATATGTATCCATCTTTAACTTCAATTTCATACTTGAAAGAATGGACTTGTAACAATTGTTGCTAATATGTTTTGAATTCGTCGCTAAGCGATTGATTGTTATGCAAAGTGCTACTTTTATAAGGGTATTCATAGTTCATATATGTGGTATTTTGTTGGAATTCATTTTTAACATGTTTGTTAAGAAGTACTTTAAAATGTATTGATACAATCAACAGATATTACAATTATACCTATGGTAATGATTCAAGATAAATGGAAAAAAATTATAAGATAATGAGAAGACACTTAAGATTCTCCTTCTATCATTCAACAATTTTTTGCAACATGTTATTACTGAATGTTTGAACTATGACTATGCAGTATTTCTCAAAGTCAATGATTGAAGATATTTTTTTGTTTAAATTTTTGACATGCACAAGGCGTAAGAATAACTTATTCTGTTTCTAAAAAGATCTAGCACAATTGTCATAATTTGTTAGCTTGCATCCTACATGACGGGAAATCACAACTCGATTTCATGCTTTTGTTTGTAACATATAAACTTGTTCTTTGCAAATCTAAATAATGAGGTGGTACTACAAAGTAATGATTGCATAATCAAATTATGATTCATTGTCTTTTTAAAGTACCTCACATTCGACTTATACTAACATCTCTACCCTGGATAGATGGTTTTTCTCGATGAATTAGGACATATATCCTCTAAAACATATCGCATTGAAGTTCTAGTATTATGGAGGTAGAGTATTACGAATGCTACCTAACAAATTATGGTGATCACGTAACTTAAAGCTCAAAAATCTATTGTCTAACGGCCAATTGCATACCTCAACCTATTAGTGTGAGAAAGTAGCTGGCCACGACAGACCTCAGACTTAGGAACCTCATGCAAGAGAGCAGGATTTGAAAGACATTGTAGTTTTCTCTTGGCGAATGCGGCAAGTAGGACTTGTACCATTGACGTGAAGGGGCTCCCTTGTGGCACCCTATACCTGTAAAGAAAACATTTTACTTAGAAAATTTATGTTGAGTATTTATTACAAGTGGTTACAATCTAGTGATTTCATGCTAGTATTAGGTACTTAAAATTTGACAAATCGTACTTAATTATAGGTGTAAATGCACCAAGCCTGACGAGCTGCAAACATTTTGTTCAACTCGAGCTTGGCTCGAGGCTCACCGAGCTTGGAGAGTTAGAACTAAGCTCAGCTCTATTTGAGTTTGAGCTTAGGTTAACAACCTAGCTAAGACCACCTCTCTGATGATCATTTAAACTTGATTTAGGCTTACTGGGGCTTAATGAGGCTTGAGTTCGATTTAAGGCACATTTTAAGTCGTAGTTTAAATTGAGATTGACTCTTTAATCTCATTTAGACCGGTACGCCTCTTAACTTACACTTCACTAGGATTAACTTTACCTATTGCTCACCTCGAATTTAAAACAAGCCAAGTCTGTCGGGTTGCATAACGATGCTCGGTTCATTACACCTCTAGGTCCGACGATATTTTGCAACGCATAATTACTACTCAAATCACATACATTTAATATGTATCCATATCATTGCTCACCTGTAAAAAGGCCTTCCAAGGAAGAACACCACAACAGACAAACCCATGGTCATAGCCAACACCAAGAAAGCAACTCCCCACCCCACATTATCTTCCATATAAACAATTGCAGTCACCCCAAGGAATAAACCACAACACAAGGAAATATTCCACCAGTTGAAGTAAGACATCCTTAGCCGATGCTCAGTTGTGTCATCATCGTCGAATTGGTCAGCCCCAAAGCTCTCAAGGCAGGGCTTGTGGCCACCAGTGGTGAGGGAGATCAGGTATGCTGCAGTGAAGAAGGTTGCTTGGTGGGTTTTGGTGGGGTGCAAGCACAATGTGGGTGTGGTGGATGTGGGACATGGCTTAAGTATTGGGATGAATTGGGTCATGGCTAATAGTGTCAACGCCTGACAAATAACAAAACTTAAGATGAGTTAACAAAATTTAATACATAAACGCAAAAAAAATATGATTATGACACGGAAAAGGATTTATGGTCTGGATTTTTAAGTCAAGTTGAATTTAGGTAGACATGTTTGACCCTTTTAAGTAATTGGATTGAATTCGAACTTAGGTTAGTCAACCTGTTTTCAACTCATTTAACAAGTTTATATTGTTATGGTAATTTATTTGAGTCGTATATTACTGCTATTGTATATATTCCGTACCTCACATGTGCATTAGAAAATTGAACTGTGTTGATTGTTTAAGTTTGGAGATGTCTTTTATCATTTATAAATATAGCATGTATTTATTGTCAATGTCAGAAGTAAGGGGCACACTCATGGCACGTTTGTATGTTGTTGAAATATGCACGTAACAAAAAGAATTACCCATATATTAAACGGATAAGCATAGGTTACGTGTTTATTAATGAGTTGGGTAAGAATTGAGGGTTCCTAACCGTTTAGTCTAAAATCCGTACGAATAAGAGCAGGATACGTTACAACACATCTGTTAACCCTAGTACGCATGTGGCTTTAGTAGTCATTTGCATTATTGGCCCTTATTATTGTAGGTTAATTCAAATGACTTCCTAATTTTTTTTAAATAATATGAGATATTTATAAGTTTGTTTAATTTGATTCTTGATCTTTCTTCTATTTAAAATAGTATCACATATTTTATTTTATGATAAAATTGATCTCTTACGTTTTAATTTCTATCTAATTTTGATCATCAAATGGGAGACCAATATTATTACAATAAAATAAAATATTAAACATTACTTAAATAAAAAAAGATAAGGAACCAATTTAAATGCTAAATAGAGTATTTATACATATTACTAAAACTCTGTTCACGTCAATACTTTCGTCAAAAAAAGAATCAAAAGATTCCAATATAGGGTATTATATACTGCAATAATGATATTCAACTTTGAACACTAAAATTTTAATATTCAGGATACTTCAATGTATAAAATGAAATATATAATGTTTGGGTATTAAACAACTAAACCTCATTATTCAAATAATAAATTCTACTTTTTTGTAATCTAATGCGAGATTAATTAATTTATAAATTGGGCATATTTAGCCTTTTTTTTATTTCAACAAAAGGAGGTGGAATGACGTAGACGCACTGTGAAATTTCATTAGGACCTAGGTCTAGTAAGTCCACAATTCAAGTATGATTTCATTTAAAATCAAGTTGTATTAGACGGAGTGTTTAACGTACCACAACATAGAGGATGGAGGAGAAAAGGACCATGAAGAAACGACCGGTGAAAGCGTCGGCTAGGAAGCCGCCAAGGAGTGGCATGACGGTGGTAACTCCGGCCCAGTTATTCACAGTTTTTGCTGATGTTTCCAGGTCTAGGTGCATCACTCCCGTTAAATACGTTATAAGGTTTGATGATATCCCAAAGTAACATAGCCTCTCACTAAATTCTATTACTAAAATCCAAGAAAAAAGAACAATGGAAATAGTCAAAAATTAATCCATGGTAGTGTTCATGAAAAATAATATTAAAGTCTTGCAAAAATATGCTAATGAGTAGTCAAAATTCAAATAAAAGATAGACAAATAAAACTCAAAATAAACCAAATGAACCCAGAAGAGGGAACCTAGTGACCTAGAACAGAATCAATCTCGACCTTGAATAGGGTCACCCTCAAACTTGAACATGACTAAGCGTGAGCTTGATTAGCGTCAATCTCGCCTTCGAAAGAATTAGTCTTGAGCTTATATAATCACAAACTCGAGTAGGATCACTCTTGAACATACCACCTCGCTTGGAGCAGAAATAAACCAAGGTAATTAATCAATAGGAAAAATAAGAAACAATGAGTTAGAGTTCAAACCTAATAATGGCTGTGTCGTTGAGTTCACTACAGCTCTAAGTTGTCTTTTCCCCTACAATGGCACGACAAGACCAAACGACACTTTTACTTTTAGGGTTAACACGGCACTCACCACTTAGGTGTAACTCTACTGTAGGACTAGAATACACTTTAGTTTGCTTAGTAGTGGAATAAGAGAATCTTGAGAAGATTAGGACATGTGCAGAAAAAAAGAGTGTAACTTGAGATACAGGAAGAAAAATAAATAACTTTTTTTTTTTTTGTGTTTCTTCTAATTAAAGGTGTTTTATGGGCAGAATTCAAACCGTTATCTCCTACGGGTAGTGGAGGATATGGTGGATATAAGGAGGGAAAAATCACACTTTGTTACTCAAGTAAGCGGATATGGTGGTGGTCAAGGAGGTATGACCAGATTTTCGACCAAGTATCTAACGTCTTACGTTTTAATATCTTCCCTAACGGGTGTCAAGTGTCAGAAAATGCTCATTGCACACCACACCATGATGCGACGTGACACGTTGGACTATGCAGCCCAGGCGTTTGTATGTTTCAATCTAGAGCCACAAAGACTTCTCCTTTTTTTTTTCGCACCCAAGGGCAAACTTATCTAATATGAAATGAAAAAGTTGGCAGCTGTGCCTACCAACCAAACCATTTACATAAAACCAATTCAATTGGATCAAAAATTCTATAAAAAGCACAAAAAGCGAGAACAAAAACCTAACCAAAATGAAATCAAAACAAAAAAAAAAAGAAAAGAAGAAAACTCCAAGCAAGTTAACTAGAGGAATGAGATCGTAACTTGTTTTGCAACATATTAATGAAAGTATATTTCTGATGTAATTTGAGATTTGAAGTGAGGGGAGAATATATAAAGTAACTCTCTCACTTTTAAATTTTCTATGTGGAATAAGAAAATAATGAGAGGGATGTATTTGTGTTTGATGCTCTGAGGGTATCTCCAATATGTTGGATCCGATTGGATCGGAGAAGGCGAGTGGTGCATTTGTCGTAGACTCACATGTGAGAGCAGTATTAAGAATAAAAATTTACATGTGATTGAAAATGTCGATTTGAGTCCCCATTTGGTCACCAAAGTGGCTAAAAATGGATCTTTTGGTTACCCAAGTCAAATTTTGGAAAATTTAGTTACCAAACTCCTAATAAAAGTCCTTTTTAGTCACCCAAGTGATTTAAAATGGACAAATTAGTCACCGAAGTTAAATTTTGGAAGACTTAATCGCCTAGCTTATAATGAAAGTTTCATTTAGTCATTCAAGTGGTTTAAAATAGACAAATTGGTCACCTAGGTAATAATTTGGAAAATTTTATTTTCTAACTTTAAATAACAACTCATTTTGGACTTAAAGTGAGATAAAAATGAAAAAAAAAAATTATAATCCAAATGAAAATTTAACTAATTTAATTACGTTTTTGACTTAGTTATTTCATTGGTCTGCATACTTTTCTTTTAAAAGGTTGTTTTATTTGGAAAAAAATTGGTGCACATCTAGTAGGACCAGACATAACCCAAAGCGACCCAAGCAACTGCTTGTAGCTCCAAATTTTAAGAGCCCCAAATTTTTAGGTTGTGACTTTTAAAATATCAATTATTAATATTAATACGTTTCACTATTGAAAATTTTAAAATTTGTAATATATGAAAAGTTCAAGTTGAAATTTTCGCTTGGGGAGATGACAGCTTGGGGAGATGAAAATGTCAGGACAAGCCCTGTCCGGCTATTAATGTTAGGTAAAAATTAAAAGACTATAAACCAATTTTAACATTAAATAAAACTTGATAAAATATTCTAAAAAATAAGAATTCAAGGAATATTTAGAAACAAGAATCAATAAATACCAGGTACATTAAAATTAATGAAGATCAATTTGGGAAAAAGTTCCTAAAACAGGTGTCATGTTAGTATTTTTGGCAAAAAAATCACCAATTCTAATAAATATACCATACTATCTGAATCATGTTCTATTTTAATATTTTCGAACGGAAATATATCGCATTTTATCAAAAGGGTGCTTGCTTGATAAAATTTTTAAACGTTAGGGTACCAAAGTGATAAAATGTTTAAACCTTAAGGTACTCCATTGTATATATTGAAACGTGAGAATACTTAGGCGATAAATCGTCAAAACTTAGGGTACCTAACTGATGATTTCCTTAAATAAAACATGAAAAAAATATTATAAAAAAATGAGAATCAAGGAATACCAACTGCTTTAAACATTATAAAATATTTTAGAAAAATGATAACCAATGAAATATTTAAAAAAATATTTTATTTTTATACCAAATTGATCTTCATCATTTTTAATACACATGACATCTACTTAATCTTATTTTTTTTTAAATAATCATTGAATTCTCTTTTTTTAAAATATTTTATCAAGTATGTATGTTGTCAAAATTGGTTTATAATATTTTAATTTTTACCTAATGTCAATAGTTAGATGTGCACCAATTTGTTACAAATTGAACATAGACCTTGCAAAATAAATATAAGGACCAATGAAATAAATCAGTCACAAATATAATTAAATTAGTTATTTTTTATTTGGATGAAAATTTTTTTTATCATTTTTAAATCACTTTAGGGACAAAAATGAGTTATTATTTAATGTTGGGTGATAAAATTTTCCAAACTATTACTTAGGTGACCAACTCGTCCATTTTAAACCATTTTGATGACTCAATGATACTTTTATTACGAGTTGAAGGACTAAGTTTTCCAAAATTTAACTTAGGTGACCAATTTGTTTATTTTAAATCACTTGGGTGACTAAAATAGACTTTTATTAGGAATCTAGTGACTAAAGCTTCAAAATTTTGACTTCGGTGACCAAAAGCTCTATGTTTTGCCACATTAGCGACCAAAAGGGTACTTAAGTCCGAAAATGTAAATCCCATATAGCAGTTGTAGAAAAGAAGAAATTAATTTATAAAACTAATGGGTTACTCCATTTTGGTTTTAGGATGGAACTATACTTGGGCTTATACATAGATCTCAGTTGTTCTAACTCCGTGGGTCAGACCCAAAGGCCTGGTCAAATTTAACAATGAGTTTGATTAATCTTACAATGGAAGAGTTTTTCGAATCCTCTTATATGTAAGATTGTTTGCAAATTTTCTTTAATCATTTGATTTCATTTAAATTTTTTTCAACGGAATTGATAGTTAAGAAATTGATTTTTAATTTTTCTCTATCACGATTAAAAGGTGTTAAAATATATCGAATTTATAAACCCAAAGTATACATCTAATCATGTAACATAATATAAGCAGTTCATATATAGCACATAATACAAATAAACAGAATTGATAGTTAAGAGATTGATTTTTAATTTTTCTCTATCACGATTAAAGGTGTTAAAATATATCTAATTTATGTACTCAAAGTATACGTCTAATCATTTAACATAATATAAGTAGTTCATATATAGCACATAATACAAAAAAGTTATTTGTCTAATACTAATAACTCTAGGTTATGCGTGCGAGACATATAAATCAGCTATATATATATATATATAGAGAGAGAGAGAGAGAGAGTATATTTGTTTAATTTTTATGAATAAAAATTATGATTTTTACTAAAGCTCTATTTGGCAAATAGAATTGGGATTGGACTAAAGAATTGCAATTCCAAGTCCAATTCTGATAGAATTGAAAGTTCATTATTTGGTTCATCAAAGAAATTAGAGGTCAGAATTATAATTACATAATGATTTGAATTATCAAAAGTTTCGTCAATTGAGTCAAAATATTTCGAGTCTTAAATCAACTACGGTTGGATTTTGGTTAGAGTGGTTCACATTGCGTTCAAGTTATTATGGTTGCAGCGATTCAATTTAAGTTCGAGTTATTTGATTTTCGAGTCTAGTCGGGTAGAGTATCGCGTTGAATCATTTGGTGTTCAAGTACCTCAGATTTTTAGTTAATCGGGTTATGTGTTTTCATTATTCAAGCTAGCTATAATTGGGTTTGAGTTCATTTAGGTCATTTCAAGCTCGAGTCATCTTAGTTTTGGGACAAATGAGTTGTATCATTTCAAATTTCGAGTCATCTTAGGCTAGGTTTGAGATAGGTCGTGCCGTTTTGGGTATGGGTCGTATAAAGATTTGGGTCACTTTGGTCTGGTGATTTCCATTTTAGCTCAGCTTGTTTACATCACATTCGAGTCGAGCAGTTTTATTTTCTAGATTTAAGTCATCTCGAGTTTCAGGCTAATCGGGTTGGGTCACTTCGGAATTTGAACTAAGATGATTTCTGTCATTTCAAGTTTAATTCACTCGAGTTGGGTGATATTGAGGTTTGAGTCAAATTTTAAGTTGTGCCTAAGTCTTTGGATTTTAAGTCATCTTGGATTTAGGTTAATCAAGTTGGGTCAGTTTGGGTTTTAGGTCAATATTGAATTGCAATTCCTTACCCCCATTTCAAAGAATTGGAAAGTATGATTTTCAGTTTTTTTTTGATAAATTGCCACAAAATCGCAAAACAAGCCGGCCACTCACTAGGCGAGGCCGAAGTCCGACCGCAACAGCACGGGGACCAAAAAGATGCCAACACAAAACAAGAAAATAGGCACAAAACACGACACAACAGACAACGAAAATAGGACCAGAAAAGACACGGGGACAAGAAACAAAAGTGCGTGCAGAAACAACACAAACAGCGATCGAAACTGAAGAGGAGCTAGAAAGCTGGCACAATTAAAATCTAATTCCACGGAATTGGGCTTAGAATTGTAATTCTAATTCCAACAGGTGAACCAAATAATAGAATTAAAATTTTGGGCTTCAATTCCAGCCTTATCCCTAATTCCAACTTTTAATTCCATGCCTCAAACAGAGCCGGTTCCCAAACTAATGCTAAAATATACAAAAATAATGTTGAAAATAAATATTTACGTTTATACGGTTTTCAAATATTAAACACGTTTAATTGAAGCGGTTCTTTTCAAAATAAACCGCGTGGGAGTGACGTGACGTACACTTTAGAAAACCGCATTAACAAGACGTGTTTTTTAGGTAATTGAACCGCGTTTTACTGACATGGTTTATAAGTAAACAACATTTTCGAGACGCGGTTTATTAAGTAAACCGCGTCTCCCAAAAGCGGTTTATTAAGTAAACCCCGTCTCCGAAACGCGGTTTATGTTCTAGTAAAATGCGTCCATGGGACGCGGTTTTATCTATGTAATTTTATTTAAATGTTACATTTGTACATTGTACACATATTTTATTAAAATAGAAGGTTTTTTTTTCATGATATGAATGTGTGATATTTTATTAAAATAGAATTTTATTTAAACTATTGTATTCATATTGCGTAATTATTTGTATTAATTGTTGTTGGGGATATATTATAATTAGGCAAAGGACATTAATGAAATTTTTTAACATTTAGAAGCTGAAAATCGTGATAATTGTATGAAAACAGGATGCTCGGAATTTGCCACTGATATTAAACCGCGTTCCCGAAACGGGGTTCAATGATAGATGGTAGAAGATGGGTGTTGTTGGGCACTGGTAGTAAGCCGCGTTTACTAAACGCAGGCTTATCGAAAATAAACAGCGTTAAGTAAACGCGGTTTACATTAGATAAAGCCACGTTAAATAAACACGGTTTAATGTTAAAAACGTGTTTTTTTGATGCGGTTTTATGTGAAAATAAACACGTCTTATTAATGCAGTTTTATTTGAAAATAACCGCGTTTTTTAAATGCAGTTTATTTGTTACCGCGTGGACCGTAAACAAGTAAATATTTTATTTTCAGCATTATTTTTTTTATTTTTTTTATTTTTGAACATTGTTTTGAAAACTGGCTCCCTCAAACACAGCCTAAGTAGATTTGAGATTTTGATACAAGGAAAGATATGGAGATGGTAGGCCCTTCGCGTTGATAGTAAGCAATAAATTAATAACTTAGTATCAATTTTATTCTAACACTATTTTTTTATAATTTAAGTTGTATGGAACAAAACTAATACAATTAAAGATACATACACTAAAATAACAAAGCAGCGAAAAAGTAAAGGGAACAACTCAAAGCACAAATAATCTCATGTAAAAGCCAAAAAAAAGCATCATTTTCAGTGCCCCAAGGGCTACCATCCAACCAGAGTCTGGGGATGGAAGTATACAGTCTTCCCCCTTCAGAGTACCTTGAAACAAGACTGTTTCCGAGAACCTCCAACCTGAGGGGTGCAATACGAGGACTTCCCAGAAGGTTATCCATCTTGGTACTACTATTACCCAAACACACTTAACTTCGGAGTTCTAATAGGATCTGGTGCTTGCGTGTTGGTACCCTCTTAGATGAGCGGGTAAAATTGAGAATAGCTCCAATGTGAGCGGGTAAAAATGCCTTCTTTTTTTTGGGCAAATTGAGAGTAGACCCAAAACTAAAACGAGGACTCCCAAGAGGAAAAATATAAAATCATAATATGAGCTGATTTATATTATTAATTTTTTTTTTATGATTATAATAGATGAAGTCTTAATTACACTTGTAACCGGACACTTTATTATGTAAAAAAGATCTTTATGTATTAAGTGAATAGATCTTATTGAAAAAAATAAGTTGAAATACGATGAATCAAACGCACTCTTAAAGCATAAATAAGCTCTTATGTGAGGGGATAAAAAACCTTCTCTTTTTTTTTTTTTTTGGATAATTGAGGATATACACGAAGTTATAGGTAGGACTCCAAAATGGAGCACGTAGAACAAAGAAAAAAGAGAAAACAACACTAAACCGAAAGAAACAAAAGCAGGGATTAATCAAAGGTGTAATCGGACTTACAGATGATGAAGAGAGAGGCTCTCCAAGAACCAGTACAAGAACGA
Organism: Simmondsia chinensis; assembly: GCA_018398585.1. Classification (NCBI taxonomy): domain Eukaryota; kingdom Viridiplantae; phylum Streptophyta; class Magnoliopsida; order Caryophyllales; family Simmondsiaceae; genus Simmondsia; species Simmondsia chinensis. Next base: position 29,627,905 of record JAGTTD010000003.1, on the reverse strand, counting down.
ATAGGGATGCCCCCTTTGTAATCAACAGAAGAATCATGAACATAAACATCACTATGATTTCCATTTCTGTTTCTGGCTTCTGTATGTGACTCAAACTCCATATACTTTTTTGTGCTCAGAGCCTGAGATGAGATGCTCCAAAGTGCAAGAGGTCAAGTCCACTACAACTGACAGTGGCCTTTTTGTACTTGTGCTCATTAATGGATAAAATCATCGACTTTTCTTTCTAATTCATAAACTAAGATATTTTAAAAGGGTATTATTATTCGACTAAAATTATTTTTATTAGAGTAAGATTATTATTTTTAAGACAATTTTATGGCTCTTATTTTGTGTAAGGCCTTGTTTGGTATGCAAGAATTTGATATGAGTAGTAAAAATTAATAAAAAGTACGGATTTTGCTTCTTGTTTAATTGGCAATTGCTAAATAATTTCTAATTCTTTTAAAATACAGGTAGTAACTTAGCTAGTCCTTTTAGGTAAGTTTTAATTCCTAGTTTTAGCCTCCTGAAGAAAATCCTATTTCACATTTTGGAAACCAAATATATTTTAATTACTTCCTGAAAAAATGGTAAAGGAATTGAATTTCGGGGAAATATAATGTCCGGCAAGATTCCAATTCAAGTGGCAACCAAAGGAGGCCTAAATCATATCATTACTCTGACAATAATAATTTATGTTCTAACAACAACTCTCTTTTAAAAGAATCCATTACTCATTTGCCATTGCTCCAAATTTGGTGGTTTTTTTTTTTTTTTTTTTTTTTTGGGGGAATCGTATAAAAATTTTCTCCAAAATATTTACACGACACGCTATTATTTATTTTAGATGAGATAATGCCTTTTATCCCATGTTATTATTTTAGAGGAAGATATTGCAAAATTACGTATTTTATTAATTTAAATTTATTTATTTTTATATATTTTATTAATTATTTATTTTTAACTTGCCCTCCATATATGTTTTTATGCTGAGATGAGAGATGCACCAAAATGCAGGAGGCGAAGTCGGCTTTTTATATACGTGCTTAATAATATATAACGTATGTTTTTCCCGTGCGATGCATGGGTGGAAATTGTTGTGTATGATATTTGTAGTTATATATTTTTATTAATTGTAAGTTGTAGAAATTCCTGACTTAAAAGGCTATTGTGGTCTGTGCGTCGCTGTATGAGCCAGGGTTTATCAGGTAACCGGGTTCCTCATTGCAAAAAAAAATTAATATGCAATATACATAATTTATATTGTGGTAAATTATAAAACTCCTTATCTAAAAGATTAGAAAAATGTTGGCTAATAATTGTTTGATGTCTTGCCTTCATCCATGATCTCATCTCGATAATTTGGTTTGCTCCCTCATAATGAAAGTATGTTACGATTAGTAGTGGTGGGGTTTCATTTTACAAGCTATTTACAACTTTTTCTTTTTGTTTAAAGAATAAGTAGTTGATTTTATTGTATTATACAATGTCACCTTATCTATCCTTATTTTCATGGCGAATATGTTTTAGAGCTAAAATGCTATTTAAGAGATTCTTGGCTTAGATTTGTTCAATCACTTTGGCTTTGCTTAATCCGAATTTGAGTCAAATTGAGTCATTTCAGACTCAAATCATTATTTGGGGTTTTGGTTAATCGAGTTAGACCACTGAAAATTCGAACCAACTATTTTCTTGTTTGAGTTGGATTAGTGTTATCCTTATGGATTTGAGTAATCATTGTTTTGTGTTAATTGATGTAGATTGTTTCAAGCTGCAAGTCATCTTACCTTGAGTCATATTCAAATGGAGTTAAAGTTTGATGGACATTCGTAGTTTGAATCATAATTCAAAACATAGTTTTTACATCCCCTCATATATTTTATTACTAATTTCTAATAATTTTTTGAATGTAATCAATTAATTATATTAGGTTTTTCGACATATATCTATATTATAGTAGGTATCATATTAGCTCGATAAAAATTAAATAAATTCAACCATATTATTTATGTTGTAGTGTATACATTACTAATATCTTATAGTGAACTAAGTTAAATTTTATGATGTTATCATATGTATTTATTAAAAATATGTAACTCATATCTAAGTGTAATTTTGTATTTTGTATTTCTTAGTGATAGGTGATTAGATATTCTCAATATCTTAACAATATGAACGAATGAAGAGGGGATGCATCAGAATGCCTGTTTTGGGATTTGAAGTTTGTTGGGTGGGGGCAAGGTTGTTAAAGTCGGGATTCAACTTAGAATCAGCAGGGGCTTTCAGAATCAAACTCATAGAATCGAATCGAGAATCGTAATATTCTACTAAATATGTATTATTATAGTTTTTCATATTAATATTAGTTTTATAGTTCAAAATTATTAATAAAATCTTTACTTACATGGGTATATATAAAAAATATAAGCAAATATGATAAAAATATTATCTTGCAACATATATTTGTCATTTTATGCTACAATAATGATGAAAGCTTTTAAGATGGATGTTGCTAATTAAACTTTTAAAACGTAAAACTAAACGTGGTTTAAGTTTCTTGAAAGTGCATAACGCTTAATTAACTTTCTTTTACTTCAAACTAATAAAGTAAATTTATTTATAATAAATGCTTGATTTTAACTTTTTATTTGTATACGTTGGTAGGATCAAGGTTAGATCAGTGGAATCGTATTACAATTCTATCCTTTAATTTCATGTAATATGAATGAATCGTAAAATTCTACTTCTGATTTAGATTGGTCAACAATTGTAGAATCGTAAAATCGTAAGATTCTAAATTCAAATTGAAATTTTAATAACCTTCGGTGGGGTACTTGGCCATAATCTCTAGTTTTATGTTATTTTAAATTTTTTTAAAGACTTTTAATTTTAGTTAATTTTTTTAAATACGTAATTGAATACTTTGATTGATGATTTTTGTTTACAATTAAGGCATTATTATTTTGCTTTTAGTTTTTTATGACTTTTTGAAATCTTCATTGATTACACGATATAGGCTTAAGTGAATACTTTTTTAAGTTATAAATTATTAAATTTTACACTGTTAAATTATTTTTGTTGTAATCTATTTTTGACCTTTAAGTTTTTTTTTTTAATTGTTTTTATTTTAGATATGTATTTTTTTTACACATTCCAAATTTCAAATGTTTTTATTATACACAAAATGCATAATAGAAATCTTAATTGATGATAAAATAACTTTTTTTCCTAATTACAATCAACACATTCATTTTTCCCTTTTATTTTTATTTTATTAATGTTTCTTTTAAGGCTGAAGGGAATTCTTTTCATTTGCAAATTAGCGATGACGATCTTTGTGTTTTTTTCATGTTTTGTGCGGAAATTTTCTTTTATTTGATATTTATTTATTTATTTTTGTTATATTTTATTTAATATTTCAAAATATTTATTTTTAGATATTACTTTTAATTTTTTTAGTCTTAGATCTTTAATTTTAATATATTTTTTTATAGTTTTCAATTTTATTTGTTGATTTCACTCCAAATCTAAAGTAGAATATAATTGATGATTGTGTTACTATCTCCTATGTGGTAAAGACATTCATTATTATGGTTTTAGTTCTTTTTTCATTTTAATTTAAAGGTTATGGTACATACTTTCTTCATTTTTAAATTATTAATGAGTACTTGGTGATTTTTATTCGTATTTAGAGTGTTAATTTTCTTTTTTTTTTCTCTTTCTTTTTTTTTATTTTTTATTTTACCTTTTAGAGTGTTTATTTTGTTTTATTTGACCATTTATTCCCTTAGGTTATATCTATTTTAAGTTAGTTTTAGTGTGTTAAATCTTTTAGCTTTATTTTTATTTTACGACTTTCCTCTTTATTTGTTGATTTTACTTTCTATGTGAACGAATAGATTGCTATTAAAATAACTAATTTTTTTCTATTTACAATGAAAGCAATGATTATTTTACTTTTAATTTTTTATGACTTTTTATTTTCTTTGTTGCTTTTATTTTTTTATAGGCTTTAGTGAATAGATTTTTAATTTATAAGGTACTTTATGATTGGTTTTTTTTTTTATTTTTTTTTTAAATTTTAGAGTCAAATCTCTTTATTCTCATAATTCTTTGGTTTTTATTTATGTTTGTTTGATTTTTGTTTGCTTACTTCGCCTTAGACATGTAATTGAGTAAGTGATTTAATATTTAGTTTTAAACTTTTTTATTCTTTTCCCTAACTATAAAACCCAATTACCTTACTGGTGCCATTGTTATTCTTTTTATTTTATTAAAATATAAGAGCTAAACCTTTATCCCAAAAAAATAAAAAAGAGCCAAACCCTAAATTTTTATTAAAAAAGAAGAAATGAGAGAGAGCTCTCTCGATTTTATAATACAAAAAATCTAAGAAAAACATCAGAAAAGAAAGAGGCAAACCCAATAGGCATAAATGTTAGAGATCTTGTTCGTATAAGGATCAAGTAATAGTATGGCTCGAGCTGTAAACATCTCCAGTAAATATGACTTATAATTAATGCTACCTCCTCTATGAAATTAATTTCCCAATTGTGGCCCATACTTTAACATCAATTTTACAGTGCTCTTGCCTCGTTTTTGACACCATGCGAAAGACCAATAATTGTATGAGCATCTTTGAATGAAATTTTGTGAGCATTTTTGATTTCACACTCTCAATTTAGTTGTGGAGCTTTCCTATTTTGAATTTATGAGCAATTTTTATTTTATATTCTGAATCTGCTTTTGAAGTTTTCCTATTTGAATGGAATTTATGAATATTTATAAAATTCAGGTATAATAAATTGGAATTGATGTAGGAGGTTTTCAATATTTCTTACCTTTCTGCTTCTCCAATATTGGAGATTTCTAATAAAAGTCATAATTGCTGCCAATAAAAGTCATAATTGCTTCTCGTGTTTTTATTTTAATAACTTTTTTTTTTTTATTTTGTTATCAAACCAAATTATGTTGACCCTCTACATTGTGAGAAATTGGCAATTAAAGAGCTCTAAGGATAGATGGCATTAGTTTTTAAGTTATTATTTATTTAGTCTTTAATTATTTTTATGATTTAAATTTTGAACGGGTCTTGTTTGAAGGGTTTATTCTTGATTGCAGCATATTTTGTTAGTGGAATTGGTAGTAGTTTATAAGTATATCAAGATATTTGTTGTATTTCTTTGATTTGATTATTTATGTTTATAATTTGTATAAATGGTAAGTATATCGAGATATTTATTATAATATACATTTCGCTATAATATTAGTATGCAAGTATACCTAGACCCTGCTTACGCGGGAGTCCTTGGAGGCACTGGGTTTGTTGTTGTTGTATTAGTATGTAAGTATAGCGAGAGATTTGTAAGTATATCGAGATATTCATTGGATTTTCTTTCATTTTAATATCCACGTTTGTGATTGTATTTAAATTTCGAATGGGCATTTACGATTATTTATTTTTAGGATTTGTGTATATCGAGATAGTAGTTTGCAAGTATATTGGATATTTGATGGTTTTAGTTCTACTTATTTTTAGTGTGCATTAAAGAGGGTGAGGCTTAGAGGGTAGGTGAAAAGGGAGGCTCTAGAATTGCAAGAATTGACCATTTGGTAGATTTGGGGAAAAAGGGGAGCTTACAATAATATATATAGATGGATAGACACTTTTTTTTTTTTGGAGCAAAGTATAGATAGATGGACTAGTGACTTCACGAACATTGTACAGCCGGGTGTATTTCTTAAATACTCTAAGTCATATATTATTTTTAAAAAAAATGAAGTCAGTATGCATACTCCGTGAGATTATTTTTATGGTATAAGTTATGGTACCTTAATTTTTTAACAAACATTTTCATGTTGCATCACAAACTTTGGTCAGTATTTTCATAAATTTGAAACTAACGAATTGATTCAATAAGTGACAATTATCTCATTTAGCAAATAAAAGATTACCTCTCTAGAAAGTGAGAGATGAGGACTTGAGTAGATTTTAGGGGGTGAGGGACTTCACAATAATATTGTATATATATATATATTCGTTTGACTTTTTTCTCTAATATAAAATGAGTTATTTAAAAACAAAATCTATTACTTATTTGTCAATGCTTTCAATTAGTATTTGGGTCATTTATATTAAAGGTCCTTGTACTTTTCTTATTATTTGAATTTAATCATTCTACTTTTAACTATATCAATTTAGTCCCTGTACAACTTAAGTTATGTCAATTTAGTTTTATGTTGTTTTTTATTAAAAAAATAATATCATTTGTATAAAGACTATACAGGGACTAAGTTAACCAAATTAAAAGTATAAGTACTAATTGAAATAATGGAAAAAATATGGAGACCTTCCGTGTAATTAGTTGGAATCATACAAAGTTTGGTGCAAATATTCTTCACATGATGCATGTTATTATTTATTTTAGATGAGATGCCGTCGTATGTGTCATATATTATTGTTTTAGATGAGTAGGTGTAAAAAAATTATATTCTAGGTGATAGACATCCTTTAATTATATCTTCCTTAGGATAATAACCTTTGATTTTAATTGGTGATATATTTTATATTTTAATCAATTGACTAGGTGTTAAAGTATAAAACTATTCTTCCACATTCACCTATCAACTTAACTTTTTGGAAAGATGGTTTATTGACGTGGTATTAGAGCCTGTTGACCAAGAGGCCACGAGTTCAAATCCTAATAACCCCCACTTTTTGAGGCTCAAGGTATGAGGTGGGCCTGTACAATATCCATGCTTCAAGCATGATTGGCATTTGCGTAAGTGGGCATGTTAAAGTAGAAAACCCATCTTCGACCTTCACCTATCAGCTTAAACTTTTAGGATAGTTGGTTCTTTGACGGTATTAGAGCCTTGTTGACCAAGAGATCATAAGTTTGAATCTCAACAACCCCAATATTAAAAACAATTTAAGCACAAGGTATGAGGTGGGTCTGTGCACTATCTACCCTTCAAACCCAATTGGCATTCGCTTGAGGGGGCACGTTAGAGTATAAAACTATTCTTAGACCTTCACCTATCAACTTAAACTTTTGGGAAAGATGGTTCCTTGATATAGTATCAGAGCCTTATTGACCAAGAGGTCATGAGTTCGAATCCCAACAACCCTCACTTTCAGTATTAATATAACTTGAAAGCTCAAGTATGAGGTGAACCTATGCAATACACACGCTTCAAACCCAATTGGCATTTGCATGAGAGGGCATGATAAAGAATAAAACAAATTTTAAGCCTTCACCAATCAATGGGTTTAAGTCTACAAGTGACATTTCAAATTTTATTTTTTTATTTAATTCAAAAGTTATTTGGACCTATTGGAAAAAAAAAATTCGTAAAACAAACAAGTGTAAGCGAAAATCAAACAAAATTAATGAAACAACACACAAAATTTGCACATGGAAAACTCTCTATTAACTAGAGGAAAAAATCATGATCCAATTGAATATCAAACTTTTACCATAAATTTTAAAAATTACAATATCTAAGGCTCCGTTTGTTTTGACGGAAAAGTAAAGTCTAGGATTTCATTTTTTTGGGAAAAAGTTTTCCTAGGAAAACTATCTCTTGAGTATCCTAAAATTTGAGTATTTATCATTTAGGTACTTTGTCATTTTAATATATACAATGAGATACCCTAGATAAGAAATTTTATCACCTAGGTATATACTATGTTAGAATCAGGTGAATTTTCATTAAAAGTCAACTAATTCCTGCCAAAAAATTGATGCGATATAGACTACGACCATATTACCGAAGGATTGTTTGCGTTGTGACAAAAATTACTTATGTATTATCAAAATAATGTGTCATGTTAGCATTTTTCAACAAAAGAAATTATCACATTATAACAAAGGACACATACAGATTGCTAAAATGCATGTTCTACGTCAACAATTTTGATTTAGAATCTACCAAATTTTGAAAAAAGATCCCTGATTCATAAACTATTTAATTCAGGGTACTTGGGTGATAAATTTTTAAACTTCAAGATATATCATTATGTATTACTGAAACATCATGGTACCTATGTAATAAAGGCAAAAATCTTATGGCACCATAATAACTTTCCTGTATATTATTATATAGCAACTCAAATTGATTAGATTTGTTATGTTGAAACAATGACAAAGTAACATCTAAGTTGCACTTAATTACTTAGTCCAGTTCTTGTCCGATGTTGCGACCTTAAATATCTACGGTCCAATGTGGTTCATTTCGATTCGATCTAGATTCGCATGATAATTATTACCGTGAAAGTTTTTGTACCACTTAAAATCATAACTTCCTAAATTTTAAAAGGGAGGTCATTTTCTACCCAGTAGATGGAGAACCTTTTCTGCCGAAAAACTTTTTCCATCACTAAACATGCAACGGACAATAGAAAATGAAAAAATCAATTCCTAAATGATACACATGCTCGTGCCACATTTTCAACCTCTTGTGCCACGTCATTATCGCCACCTCATCAAGGACGCCTCATCACTACCCATCCCCCTACCCTTTAGTATATATATAGGGTAGTTAGATATTTTCTCTCATGCCTACTATAAAGTGATGATTTCGTGCCCTCCCCCCCCCCCCCAAAAAAAAATTCTCTCTTATCCTCTCCCCGTTCTTCTAGTCTTCTTCCGCCCTTCTCATACTCGTATCTAGCTTACTTAATATCAATACAAATTCGGGATAGCAATTTAGCTATCCCGTAGTTACTTTCGTCGATTGTGTGATTGATTTGTGGTGAGATAAAGATTTGATTGTGTGGTGTGTGTATTGGAGCTAGATATTGGTTGATTGGGTAGGATCCCATCTCGGATCCTATTAATTGGTATCAATGCAAGAGCTCCTCGGCCGGCTGCAATCGGCTTCAATTGTTGTCGATGGCGGACGACATTAAGCATCTGGTGTAGATGAGGGATTTGGAGGAAAAAATCGATCGCCAATGGAATAACCTACAAGGACCCATGGCAGAAATGAGGTAAGTGATGAATGGCCTCTCTCTAAAGATGAGGACAGTCGCCGGTGTTGTGAGTGGACGACAGCCACAACCATCAATTCGCCTTCCACGTAGCACGGATCGCCAATCTATGTCATCAAGGCCGAAAAGCTTCCAGCATTGATGTAATAATCAATTTGCGACTAGACACACTAAGATCGAGTTTCTGAGCTTTAGTGGGCATGATGTGGTGAACTGGTTATATGAATGTGATAGATATCTTGTGCTTGATCGAACCCCTAAGGATTCAAAAGTAATACTAGCTAGCGTTACCCTTGAGGGTGACGCCCAGGAATGGCATAACATTTACCTGAAATCATGGCCCCATGGAGTTGCTATCCCTTGGGATATATACTTGGTTGAAATTAAGGGTCGTTTCTCTGACAACGCACGAAACTCCCTTACCAAGTTGATTAAGTTGAAACAAACAAGGATTGTGGATGAGTTCCTAAGTGTTTTTTTGTCTTTGGTATGCTGTCTTGGGCTAAACGAGAAACAAATTTTAGGTGTCCTCAAAGGCAGATTGTGTGATGAATTGGCAGAATGGCTTAAATATTTTAAGCCGTAACCGCTACAGGAAGCCATTATTTTAGCTAAGTTACATGAGACGAACTATGCCTACATAGAGCGAGTTGCTTGGATAAATCCTGCCGAAAATACGCTTATTCTCCCGTTCCAGAGCAGTGCGCGAAAAGTTGCTACCATGCCACTGCCACTTGATCTGCCCTCGTCTTCTGGGTTTCTCCTACTCAGAGGTGCGCCCATGATTCGTCCCCCATTGATCTTGATGACTTACAGGAGGCCGTTACTTTGGCTCAGTTAAAAGAGAAGAATTATGAGTATATTGAGTGGGTGACGGGCAAGAATCCCGCTAAGTTAGCTCCCATTTTCCTCTTATCTAGTGACTAAGCAAAGTTAACACCAAATCTGCCAAACAGGCCCTTGCCTACTAGACACTTGGCGTTACTGGCCTAGCCAACTCGAGTTCCGCCAACTGATCGCCCTACGTGGGGATTATCTTCGCTGACTTTGATGATCTGCAACCACGAAATTTTTGTTTCTACTGACATGACCTGTTCACGCTAGGTCATGCATGTCTAATGCGTAGTTGGGTGCAAATGTTTTGGATTGAGCCTTCAGATGATGAATTAGGGAATGAATCAGTAGAACCCGAGCTAGACCACCCCCTGATCCTCACATTCCTATTCGTGCTCTCCAGAAATTGGCCCAGTATCCGACCATATGAGTCCAGGGTTAGTATGAGAAGCATTCCTTATGCAACCTTATCAGCCATGGTAGCGCCACAACTTCCTCGACGTGTATTTAGCTCGACATTGGGTGTGTTTGGTTGATGCTCATCGTCAACCATCAGTCATAGTAGTTGATGGTAAACAGATCTTTGGCGATGATCTATGCCATAGTTTCAGTTGGACACATCAGAATGCTTCGTTTTTGCCATTCTTCCACGATGGCAATCTTGTATATAACACCAAGTGAATGCTATACTCAGCTGTACTTGGCGTCCTCCATCAACAACTCGCAGCAAATAAGGCGAAATGTGCCTTCAGATTCCGCCGAGTTAAGGACTTCGGTCATTTTGTGTTTGGCGAATGGGTAGCCACCAACCCCAAGAAGTTGAAGGTTGTTCCCACTTGGCCTCGTTCCACCTCAGTAAGGCAGCTTCATGAGTTCCTTGGACTTTCAAAGTACTATAAGTGCCTTATCTTCTGTTACGAAACTTTTGCCCGACCTTTGATTGAGTTGCAGAGAAAGGATGACTTCAAGTGGAATAAAGATGCCAAACTCGCCTTTAAACAACTCAAATGCGCCTTAAATTTTGTGCCAATTCTGGTCTTGCCCGATTTCTCTATGCCGTTTGTTATAGAGGTCAATGTATCAGGCGTGGGCATTAACATGGTTCTTATGCAGAAAGGATGTCCGTTCAAATCTTGGCCCTGTGTATGGCGCTCTCCGCCACTTCCTCTGACTTTTATGGCACCATACAGCTTGCTTGGCGCCAAGAACTCCTCTGCCATCGTGGGCTTCTCGTTGTTTCCTTAGACCCCATCTTATGCATGTTTAGCTTGATTGGGTTACACTATTCACCACAAGGAGGTAACTCGGGCATTAAGGCAATCTATAGGTGAATTCAAATGTTGCTTTATTGGCCAGGTCTCAAGCGCAATATTCAAAAGTAAGTCCGTGCTCAAAATCGGATGAAGCAACAAGCAGACCACAATCTATCACACAACGAATATTAGATTGGCAACATTGTCTAGCTCAAGCTTCAGTCCTATGGTCAAAAAAGTGTCGGCTACGATCAATCCCATAAGCTCACACCGCACTTTTATGGGTCATTTTGGATTCTTGATCAAATTGGATCATTCGTCTACAAGCTTGATCTGCCGGCTCACGCTGCCATACACCATACTGTTCATGTTTCCCTTCTCAAGCGATGCCACATGGTCCTCACCAACACCATGCCTTTTCCTTTGATGTGGCCGCCAATACCTCTTCTGCCTCAGCTTGAATGTATTTTGGCCCGCAAGGTAGTTCGCCGCTATTCCCGTATTACTGCCACCCAGGTTTTAGTGCAGTGGCTGGGTCAATCTATTAATGATGCTACATGGGAATTCTTTCATGATCTACAACTCCGCTTCCCCGCCTTCGACCCTTTCGGACAAGGGTCAAGTCCGGCAGGGGGTGTTGATACACATGCTCGTGCTACATCATCAACCTCCCATGCCATGTCATCACCGCCCCCTCATCAGAGACACCTCATCACTATCCACCCCCTACTCTCTAATATGTATACATAAGGTAATTAGATATTCTCTCTCATACTTATTATGATGTGATGATTCTCTCTCTCTCTCCCCCCCAAATTCTCTCTTACCCTCTATCCTTTCTTCTAGTCTTCTCCCTCATTTCTCATACTTGTAACTAGCTCATTTAATATCAATGCAAATCCGGGATAGCAATCTAATTATTCTGTAACTACTTTCATCAATCGCGTGATTGATTTGTGGTTAGATTGTGATTTGATTGTGTGGTTGTGTGTGGATTGGAACCAAATATTGGTTGATTGGATAGGATTTCATCTCGGATCCTATGACTAAAATTCTTTTTTTAACCAAAACAAGCTAAGCCTAAGTCTAACTAAAATCCAATACATCAAAACAATTCTCAAATTTTTCTTCTTACTCCTCTCACACTCTCTCCCCTTTTTCTTTTCACCCGCATAACCATGTGGGGTATGGTTTGCAATACGTCGAGGGTCAAGCAGCCTCACAATTTATTTTATTTTCTTTTTTATGTTTTCATTCTATTGCAAATAATTGAAATTTTGGGAACAATTATCTGATATTATTAAATATCCTAGGGAATTAGAAATTAAGTAAAAGAGGTTTATATACACATATCCATATACATATAATATAATTCCCCATCACCTCGTTTCCTTCCCGTGTAAGTTTTCCCACTGCCTCAATCTTGTATAAAAGGAAAATAGTAGGGGAATTGGAAGTGTGCGAAAAATTGTGAGCAGAAAGAAATTCAGAAAGAGAATAAAAAAAGAAAAAAAGAAAAAAAAATAAAAGATTTATTTGAATAGAAGAAAAAAACTTCTCTGGTTCTTGAGTTTTGGGATAAAATACTTGCTATTTTTTTTAAATATATTTGAGTTTGTATTTTTATTCTCTTCCTTTTAAATATAATACGTACCTAGTTTTAAAAAACGTTATCAGCACAAGTCTCTAGCCGGCCCAGGATTATCTTATACTCGTGGTAAGTTTTTATTCCCTAATACTTTGTGGTTTATAATGCCTAATCTTACTAAACTTGAGTTCACTAGTCTTGACATAACTGGCAAAAATTATTCGCCTTGGACCCTTGATGCCGAGATTCATCTTGATGCTATGAATCTTGGAGATAAATTAAAAGGCAAAATAGTGCATCCCTGCAAGATCGTGCCAAAGCAATAATATTTCTCAGGCATCATATCCATGAAGAATTCGAAAGCCGATTACCTTACTATAAAGGACCCGCTTGTCCTTTGGCTGAATTTAAAGGAAAAATTTAATCATCAAAAATATGTGAATCTCCCTAAAGCGCGCTGTGAATGGATTCACCTGTGCTTACAGGATTTTAAAACTATCAGTGAGTATACCTCCGCAGTATTTAGTATTACCTTCCGACTAAAATTATGCGGATAAAATATTATTGAGGAGGATATGTTAGAGCAAACATTATCTACATTTCATGTCTCAAATATGCCCCTGCAACAGCAGTATCGAGAGTGAAATTTCAAAAAATACTCATAGTTAATCTCGCATCCTCTTGTTGCTCAACAAAACAATGAACTATTAAAAAAATTATCAGTTACGACCAAGTAGGTTAGAGGCATTCCCTTAAGTGAATGCTACATGCCACGACAATGATACATATGGTCATGGCCATGGTCATGCTCGAGGACATGGCCGAGTTTGTGGTCGTGGATGAGGTTATAACTGTGGTTATAATAAGTGGCACCATGGTAACCAAAATGGACCAAAGTTTAAGAAGTTTGCCAATAGTGAAGAGAAATATAAAAGGGAGAAAACCCAGCAACAAAATTTGTCAAAAGACATGGAAACAAATTGCTATCACCATGGTATGAAAGACCACTGGTCACTTACCTGTCGTACGGCTGAACATCTGGCGAACCTCTATCAAGCATGGTTGAAAGAGAAAGGCAAACATGCGAAAATAAATTTTGCTAAAGATCATTCTCCAATTAATGTAACGCATCTTGTTGTTTCTAATTTCTTTGACGATACTAGTGGAAGAATTGATTACTTGATAGGCGATGAAAATGTTAAAATGGAATGAAGTTTTTTGTTTTTCAGTCGTGCCTTTTGTACTAAAGTTTGTCTTACTTTCAATGGAATAATATCATTTTGGTGCATGAAATTTAATACAATATTATAATTTAATATTTCACCTTAATGGGTTATTTTCAATAAAATCAGGCTTGATCAACTGTATTTACAAAGTAAAATTCAAAAGTATTATTATATTATAGTCATTTTGAAGTATTTTATTAATTAAACTTTTGTAATTTTATTAATGCGTAATGTAAATAGAGTTCCACTAATACATATATATTTTATATTTGAAGAAATATAAATTTGGTCAAAGATGGATATTTATTTCTAGCTGATAGTGCAATGACACACATTATCCTCAAAAGTAAAATATATTTTTCTCAATTAACATTAGCTAAAGCAAATGTTAATATAATATCTGGTGTTTCAAATTTAGTTAAAGGCTCCAGAAGAGCACATGTTATGTTTCCTTGAGGAACATAACTAAACATAAGTGATGCTCTGTTTTCTAGTAGATCACTGAGAAACTTGATCAGTTTTTGAGATATTCGTCGCAATGATTATCATATTGAGACAATAAATAAGGATGATAAAAAATATCTTTATATTACATCGCTTACCTCAAGAAGAAAGAGCATAGTGGAAAAATTGTCAACACTTTTTTATGGGTTATATTATACTTATATAAACCCAATTGAGTCCAATGTACTGGTTAACCAGAAGCTAACTAATTGCAAAACATTCAGCTTTTGGCATGATGGTTCACAAATCATTTGATCTGTGATGTAGTTCAATCCGACAGATTTTTGGACACAATTCGACCCGCCGTGCTAGCGAGGCTGACCCTTGTCTTATAGTAGGTCAAGTTATCTTTAAGGTGATATGCAGTTTACATGGCTCGCCTTGATCCATTTGGAACCGGTGATCTAGTTCCACCAATGATTAATCCGTTTCAAACATTTGTCTGTAAGATTTCTTAAATGGGTCAAAATCACGTCATATAAAATGGGTTTGATTCAAAAATTTGAACTTTTTAAAGCTTAATGGTTTTAGGCTTATGGCTTGTATAATGTCAAACTATAGCTATTAGCAGTTTTCCCCAAAGAGAACTTCAACTTTTTCCCAAATAATTACCTTCAACTCTTTCTCATTTATCACGAAACAATCATCTTCTCAATGCATTATCTACTCTCTTAACTTGAGCCATGTATTATTCTCTCTCTAATTTTATTGGTTTCATATTTATCCTAGAGTTTTATCAAAATTATATTTTGCAAGTCGTAATTAGATAAAATTAGTATTTAATTTATGATTAATACTATATTTGTACTTGTTACTGTTCATTTCTATCTTTATGATTGATGCAGTGCATAAATTGGGATTTGTGGGAATGAGAAGGATTCAACGGCCTTCCCTTTTATTTCATTAATCACTAATAAAGATCAAAAGGAAAATATGCTCGATTCTCACAATCCGAGAAAGAGGCTCTAAAATAAGGAAAATAAAATCTGAAAAATTGAATGAGAAAAACCCTAAGCTTCCTCTAGTATATATAAAGGAGCTATTTGAATAAGAATAAAATTATAAAAGATACTTGAAATTTTAAATCAGAAAAATAAAGCAAAATTCTAATCAAACACTAACTTCTATCTGTGTCCTGCTGCGTCCCGCATATCCGATCCTTCCACTCAGTACCCACGAACTCGTACCCGCCAAGCTAAGTACGGGCTGCATCATCCTCTCCGGGTTGGAGAGAGTTCATCCTCAAATTGGCTTGAGGATCCACGAGGTCGTTATTTCCAAAGTAGGGAACAAGTTACCTGATGTTGAACACATCAGAAGTCCTCATACAGGGTGGAAGCTGCGAACTGTAGGCATTGTCGTTGATCTTCTCAAGTATCGCCAATGGTCCTATCTTGCGCACAGCTTGTTATATTCCCATGTTGGGAAGCGTTCCCTTGTCAAAATCGCCCAAACCTTGTCGTCTACCCTGAATTGAATTGCACGGCTTCTTCTGTCACTTGCCGTTTTGTACTTAGTGGTGGCCTTCAGCAACCGAGCTCTGGTTTGATCATGGATGTCCTTGAAGGAAGAGATGAAGTCCTCCACCTTCCAATGAGGACGTGTCAAATCTGGAATAGGCGCCAAGTCAATTGGAGAACTCAGAACAAAGCCATAAATGACCTTGAATAGTGCAAACCCTGTACTTCTATTGGCGGAGTTGTTGTAGGCGAACTAAGCCTGGTGCAGCTTAATCTCTCATCCCTTGGTGTTATCAGCAATGCGGCATCAGAGAAGGTTGCCCAATGATCGGTTAGTGAATTTGGTTTGTCCCTCTGCTTGAGGATGATGGACGGTGCTGAAGGCGAGAGATGTTCGCCATCCTCAATAACCTCTTATAGAAGTAGTTCACGAACTTAACATCCCTATCAAATATGATGCTAGCCATTAACCTATGCAGCTTGTAAACCTCCTGGAAGAATAAACCTGCCACCTGTATGGCGTCAACAACCTTCTTGCACCTGATGAAATGAGCCATCTTAGAAAAGCGATCCACGAGGACAAAGATTGAATCAATGCCGCCTATTGTTCTTGGTACGCTTAGCATGAAGTCCATGCTAACATCCTTCCATGGCTGACTCAGAACTGCTAGTGGCAGATAAAGACCAGCATTGGTCACCCTGTCCTTTGACACCTAACAGATCCGGCAACGTTGGACAAATCTCTAAAACTCCTTGCGTATGGTTGGCCAGAAGTAGTTGGCGGTAATGAGCTGCAGTGACTTATCTCGCCCCACATGCCCCCCGTTGTGCTTCTCCTCAATGATCTTGAGCTGCCAGCTTGAGTTCGGAATGCAAAGTTGATTCCCTTTAAATAGGAACCCATCATGAATGTAGTAACCTGGAACAGACCGTGATTGTGCGTCCCGCTATATCTTGCCAAAAGTCGAATCATTATGATACTGACCTGCCAACTGATCGAATCTGTTCACGGTAACCCTGTGCTGAGAAAGAAGGAGACTTCCCCTTCTCAGGCCACCTTTTTCAATACGCCTGACTTGTGCTTGATGACGAAGGGGAAGAGCTATGTGTGGCTAGCCCACTTTGCGTTTTGGTCCGAGAGTTTGTCTTGGCTATTGATGTACTTGAGGGCCACGTTATTAGAACATAAAGATGAACTCCCGATTGGCTAAGTATGACTTCCTATGTCTCAATGCTCTAACCAACACATAGAATTCTAGATCGTAAGTTAAGTAGTTCAACTTATTTCCATCGAGCTTCTCACTAAAGTATGTAATAGGCCTTCCGTCTTGGTTGAGCAAAGCAATGCCAGTCTTGGAGGCATCCGTGTGTGACTCGAATATCTTCTGGAAATCCGAAAGGACTAACACTGGTGCAGTGTTCAATTTGTTCTTTATCTCGTCGAAGGCGGTAGCTGCTTGTAGAGTCCAAACAAATCTTCAGATAGTCAGTCATTAGCGCCATGATGGAACTGAAGTTCAGAATAAAATGCCTGTAGAATGATGCCAACCCATGAAAACTTTGAACTTCAGATAGTCAGTCATTATCTCGTCGTGATCAATTTGTTCTTTATCTTGTCGAAGGCGGTAGCTGCTTGTACAGTCCAAACAAATCTTCAGATAGTCAGTCATTAGCGTCATGATGGAACTGAAGTTCAGAATAAAATACCTGTAGAATGATGCCAACCCATGAAAACTTCGAACTTCGCCAATTGTTTTTGGTTGAGACCGATCATATATGGCCACTATCTTCCTCTCATTAGCTGATATACCGTCCTTGGATTCTTCAAGGCAGCAAACAAACTCTGCGCTCTCAAAGCACTTAGCACTTATAAATCAAGATGTCATCAAAATAAACAACAACGAATTTCTCAATGAAAGGATGCAGAACCTAATTCATAAAGCTCATGAACGTGCTTGGCGCATTGGACAATCCGAATGGCATAACCAGCCAATCGTAAAGCCCCTCCCGTGTCTTAAAGTCGGTTTTCCACTCGTCTCCTGACGATATGCAAATTTGGTTGTACTCGATCTTCAAATCAAGCTTCATGAACATCTTCTATTTATGTAATTGATCAAGCAAGTCATCCAATCTCGGAATAGTGAATCGATAGCGTACCATGATCATGTTGATTGCCCTACTCTCAACGCACATCTTTCAACTTCCATCCTTCTTTGGTGTTAGCAGAGCTGGTACTGCACCAGGACTCAACCTCTCCCTGATAAAGCCTTTGGCGAGTAGCTCCCCCACTTCGTGTCTCAACTCGTCATGCTCTGATGGACTCATCCGGTAATGAGGCCTATTTGGTAATGAAGCACCCGGCACCAAATCAATTCGAAGCTGGATCTCTCTTAATGGCAGCAATGCTTCCGGTAGCTTCTTCTGGAATATGTCAGCATATTCCTTCAACAAGGCGGTAATCTCACTCAGTACCTCCCCTGGACTTATCTTGCTTTCCTTCCCAATCAACACAAACATGATCTTGTTGTCGCCAACCTCCTTGGCGAACATGGCTCGTCCTTGTATGATCAAGTGTTAAGCTTTTAAAGCTCTTGGTGCATCCTCCTTCTTGGGTAACAAGATGATCTTGGTCCTCTTGAAGATGAAATTATAGGTATTCTTCCTCCTGTCATGAACGACACTCCTACCATATTGCCATGGGCATCCCAACAATAAATGGCAAGCGTCCATGGTGACAACGTCACACCAAACCCTGTCCTTGTACTTTGCCCCAATCGAAAAGTTAACCAAGCAACGTTTAGAAATGAATACCTGATTTCCTTGCTTTAGCCATGACAATTTGTAAGGACTAGGATGAGCCTCCGTTTGGGCCATCTAGGTGAAATGATGATGAGAAAAATCATTGAATGTTCTTATAGGCATCCATTAAAGAACTAGAAGATTCTTTCACCTAATGAAATTTCATGGGCTGCTTGTGCTCAAAGTAAAATGATTGCTAGGCTATCCCCAACTAAAATTGGTGTTGAATCTCTGACATTTTTGGAATGAATGTGGGCCTATTATTCCATCATGTGGACCATTTCGATACTTTATAGTGCTATTGGACGCCTCAACCGGTTGGTCACATGTATGTCTATTATCTACACGCAATGTGGCATTTGCGAGACTCCTTGCACAAATAATTCGATTACGAGCTCAATTTTTGGATTACAAGATTAGAAAGATCCATCTTAATAATGTGGGAGAATTTACATCCCAGGCTTTCAAAGACTATTATATGTCAATTGGTATACAACTGAGCACCCTGTGGCTAGCCAGTATACACAAAATGGTCTTACAGAATCATTGATCAAACGTATGTAACTAATTTCTAGACCATCACTCATGAAAACAAAGTTGCCTAGCTTTGCATGAGGATGTGATATATTACATGCTACAGCACTGATTCATGTCAAGCCAATTGCTTATCATAAATACTCTCCATTGCAACTTGTTTCTGGTTAAAATCCAAATATATTCCATCTATGAATTTTTTGTTGCGTTGTGTATGTTCCAAAACTCCACTCCAGCGCATAAAGATGGGTCCACAAAAGAGACTTGAAATTTATATTGGATTTGAATCTCCGTCAATTATAAAATATATTGAACCATTAACGAGAGATATTTTTACTGCACAGTTTGCAGATTGTAAGGTTGACGAAATAATGTTTCTAGAACTAAGGGGTGGAAAATTAAAGGTGGAAAAGTAAGAAACTATATGGAATGCATCATTAACATCACATTTTAATCAATGTATAAATCAACGTGAAATGGAGATTAAGAAAATTGTCCATTTACAAAATATTGCAAACCAATTATCAGATCCATTCATTGATACAAAAAAAAGTAACCAAGTCACATGTTCCAACTATGAATGCTCCTGTTCGAATTGATATTCCAAATGAACAGTCTTTTAAGACATTGGTAAGTACATCTATTGCAGGCCAGAAGCGTGGTAGACTGTTGGTTCTAGATATTAGAATCCAAAAAAGAAAAGGGAGCAAAACAAACAAGTTGGCTCCTTTATTAAAACTCTTGAAAAGAAAACTCCTGAAGAGGTACAAGTGTAAATCCAAGAAAAAGATGCAATGGACAAAATGGTTCCTGGAAGATATTAAGTACCTGAGAATTGTGAAAGTGATGAAAATATTAATAAACTATGATATTATTGACATACAATGGAATTGAAATAAAATAATTATTGATCAAGGATTTGCATATATTGGGGCTACTAATTTGACCATAAAAGGTGAAGATCATGGACCTAAATCTATTCAAGAAAAGAAGAAGTGATTGGCCAAAATAGAAAGAAGCAATTCAGGAAAAAACAAATTCACTTACGAAATGTGCAATTTTTGGACCTATATTCCAAACGCCTGAAAACACGAAATCCGTAGGCTATAAGTGGGTATTTGTACGAACAAGAAATGAAAAAAAATGAAGTGATCAGATATAAAGCATGACTTGTAGCTCAAGGTTTCTCACAGAGACCAGGAATTGATAATAAAAAGACATATTCACCAGTAATAGACGCAATTACATTTAGATTCTCAATAAGCCTAGCAGTCTCTGAAAAACTCCACACGCGTCTTTTGGATGTGATAACAACTTATCTATATGGATCACATGATAATGACATCTATATGAAAGTCCCTGAAGGACTACAAATACCAAATGCATATAGCTCAAAACTTTGAGAGCTATGTTCAATCAAATTACAGAGATCTTTGTATGGATTAAAACAATAAAGGCGAATGTAGTGCAATCTTCTAGGTACATACTTTTTGAGAGAGGTATATGTGAATAACCTCATGAGCCCATGTATTTTTAATAAGAATTCAAATTTTGGATTTTTTATAATCGCAGTCTATATTGATGATTTAAAAATCATAGGAATTCCTGAAGCGATATCTAAATAAGGAGTTTGAAATAAAAGATCTCGGAAAGATAAAATATTGTATTGGCTTGCAGATAGAGCACTTAACTGATGGAAATATTTTCCATCAATCTACTTATACTGAAAACATGCTAAAACGTTTTAAAATAGATAATGCACATCCTTTGAGTACCCCATTGGTTATTCAATCGCTTGATGTAAATAAGGACCCTTTTTGTCCTTGAGGGGATAAAGAAAAAAATTCTTGGCCCTAAAGTGCCATATCTAAGTACAATAGGTGCACTGATGTATCATGTTAACTGCACGAGACCAGATATAGTCTTTTCAGTTAACTTATTGGCAAGATATAGCTCTACTCCTACCCGAAGATATTGGAATGGGATTAAACATATATTTTGCTATCTCTGTGGTGCATCTGATGTGGGATTATTCTATTTGATGCAATCAAATTCGAGATTAGATGGATATGCAAATACTGGATATTTGTCTGATCCACATAAAGGTCATTCTCAAATAGGATATTTATTTACCTATGGTGATACTGCTATATCTTGGCGATCCACAAAACAAACAACAGCAACAACCTCTTCAAATCATGCTGAAATACTTACACTTCATGAGGCAAGTAGGAAATGTTTATAGTTAGGATCTCTTGTTCAATATGTTCAAGAGGAATGCAGTCTTCCAACAATCAGGGGGAGTCCGACAATACTGTATGAAGATAATACTGTGTGTATAGCTCCAATCGAAGGTGGATATTAAAGGCAATAGAACTAAACATATCTCACCAAAATTCTTCTTTACACATGAGCTTCAGAATACGGGTAAAATAGATGTTCGTCAAGTTCGCTCAAGTGAGAACTTGGCAGATTTTTCACGAAAGCATTGCCAACAATAATTTTTGAGAAACTAGTTCACAAGATTGGTATGCGTTGACTCAAGAACGCCCCTTACTAATATGTTCACATGAGGGGGAGTTAAATATGCACTGTACTCTTTTTCCTTTCGCTATGTTTTTTTTCCCACTGAGTTTTTTGGCAAGGTTTTTAACGAGGCAGTTTAAAAAGCATATATAACTCGGACAATATACTCTTTTAAGAGTTTTTGTTCCGTAATGTTTTAAAGGAAAATATCCAAAGGGGGAGTATTGTAAATATTGAATATTTTTCGGGTACAATTTTTATAATCAATATCGAATATTATTGAATATCCTAGAAAATTATAAATTATGCAAAAGACCTTTATATATATGTAATTCCGCACCACCTAATTTTCTTCAAATGTAAGTTTCCCCACTGCCTCAGCATTGTATAAAAAGAGAACAACAAGGGAATTGTAAGTGCAAGAAAAATTGTGAGCAGAAAAAAATTGAGAAAGAGAATAAAAAAAGAAAAAAAAAATTGATAGTTTTATTTGAATATAAGAAAATTTTCTCTGGTTCCTGAGTTCTTGACTAAAATACTTGCTATTTTTCTTTAAATATATTTGAGTTTGTATTTTTATTTTCTTCTTTTTGAGTATAATATGTACCTAATTTCATAAAGCATTCTTTTTTACATTTTTCTATTTTTTAACTTAACAAAAACAAAAAAAACTAAAACCAATATATATATATATATATGGGTTGGAGCCAACATGACCTAATCATGACTTAGAAATCATTTATACTTAGATCTGACTCGAAAAGTATATTTGAATTTAGGCTTGATTGGGAAATGTTTTTGGATTGTAGTTTGACTTAGGTTTAGATTCAACTTGGAAGTCATGTTGGACTATGATTTTGCCTAAGTTTAGGTTTGATTTGAAAGTCATTTAGACTTGAGTTTGATTTGAAAGTTATTGGAATCAGGGTTTTACTCTGGTTTGAGATTGATTGGAATGTTATTTAAATTTGGCCTTAACTCGCTTGACTCAGATTTAAGATTGTTTTAGCATTGACACTCTTGACTTGACTCAACCATTTCGACTTGACCTGAGTTTGGTTTTGCATTGACACCCTTTTGAATTTAGGTTTATTGTGAAAGTTGTTTCTAGATATAAAGTTGTATTGAATTTGTATCGAGTATATAAGTCATTTGGTTTAGGTTGCATGAGTCATATAGAGTTTAGTCAACTAGTTAGGTTGTTGACATAAAACTAACCTAAAAAAAGAACTTATTCATAAGACGAGTTTGTCTACATATCTTGTTAAGGGTTCAAGTCGTTCGTAGTTCAATGTTATGTTTGACATTCTTTTTTCTATTCTTTTTCTTTATTTGATTTTAATTTAAGGATGCCTGACCTCATTTAGCTAATTAAAGCGTATATGGTCCAGCTCATTTATATTTTCCCATTTTTAAATGTTATTTAAACTACAAGTTTTATATCCTCATTTTGGGTTATTTTGTAATTCATCAAATAGACCTTAATTTCGGATTGTCCTCGGTTTAAACATATGGGTTTGATATTTTATTTCACTAATTGAGACTGCACCCGCTACTTTAGGTCACGATGCCCAAGTACCCTTGTAAAGGAAAAGTAGAACAAGAATTTCCAACTTGATTTGGCAACCATACCCAAATTCTTATATAAGTTTTCCTATGTACCCATTTTTGGGATTAGGTTAACGAAGTTCTAAAATAGAACTCCAAGGTTTTCCAATTCAATTTTTAAACATTTTGAACCGCATCCAACTTTAGATTAGTTTTCCTACATACCTTTTTTGAGATCATGTTAACGGAGTCCTAAAACAGAACAATAAAGTTTTCCAATTTGATTTTAAACATTTACAACTGCACCCAACTTTTACATTGATTTCCTACATACCTATTTCGGGATTCGGTTAATGTAGTTCTAAAAATAGAACAACAGGAATTTCCAGTTTAATTTTAAACCTTTGTGACTGCACCCAAATTTTTTTTTTTTTTACATTGAGATTCGAATGTGCCCTTTTTAGGACCATCTAGTCAATGTAGTTCTAAAAATTTTACATCCAATTTGATTCATAGTTCTGAACTTGAATTTATGTTAATAAAGTATATTTCAGCAAAGGCCATCAACCCAGAGTCCTCATTTTCTTCCAATTTATATGCAGGCTCGGTCTTGACATGTTCATGCCCCTAAGCAAAAATTTCAAATAAGACCCTTAATATACAACAAATTAAAAAAATTCTTGTTATTGTTGGTAAATATATGACGTAGCCTAGCTCAAATAATAGTACCAAAACGAGTAAAAGAAAATAATAAAAATAAGGGAGGACAAAATGCAGCATTTTGGTTGAAGTAATTTTTTGAATTCAGACTTTTGGGGCAATGACTATATTGCCCCCTACTTGTGAAATTAATTACTCTTTTTTGAGCTGAAGCAGCTGCCCAATAGTACTGTTGCCTGCCCGATTAGGGCTGCCCGCTCTGATCAAGTTGTACTGGCTGCCCAGTTTGGGCTGCCCGTGCTGCCCAACTGTACCTGCTCTGCCCGGATTGCTTAAATTGTACAGCTGTTACTGTGAGGTTATTTCACCCTTATCTCTCTCACCCAAAGCTAACAGACCCGTTAGGGTTTACAAGTGAAGCTTCTAGTGCTCCATCGCAGCCGTACGAGTCTCGACACGCGTCACAAGATCCGGGGCTCCTGATATTTGAATCGTGTGTAAGTATTGTCCGTCCGATCGTTGCTTAAATCAAAGGCTGTGATGAGCCTTAGGGTTTTCTTTAAGTTGTAGTTTAGAGGCTATTTAATGCCGGGATTTTTGGGTTGTAGAGGTATTGGAAACAGTAATAAGTCTTCTCCTCCTCTCCCCTTCTCTCTCTGGCGATTTTTACCCTCTCAGGCTCCCTATTGAAACCCTAACCCTAAAACGAACCTCTGAGCCAAAATACACTTAGGTTCCAACCTCGTGAGCCTTGGATTGAAGTGTAATCGTGTTTGTTGAGCTCCGTTCGTGCTATTGGAGCCCTGTCGCTAGCCAGACGCTTGGTTCGTGTTCCGGTGGAGGTCCGGTCGTGGTGTTCGTGGTGTGTTCTTGAGCCTTACTGGTGGTGCGAGCGTCTCGCTTGCAATTTCGTGGTAAAATCTAGTTCACAAGGGGAGGTATACTTCTAAACCTACTAGATTCGGTTGCTCTCTTCTTGTGTTGTATTTGAGGTTTATGAAGTGATTTGTGTTGTAATTAGTCTAGGTCTAGTTTAAGTTGGTTCTTGTGGGGCAAGATCTGAGATCTTGGAGTTGTTGCTGTGTGTTATCTTTGTGTGCCTTGTTTAAGTCATTTATCTGAGTCATTTTGTGTAAGATTTGAATAATTACACATAACAATTCTAATTACAAAACTTGTTATTAATATTAGCAATTGATACTTTAAAACCACAACATCAAAAATTTGGGGTCCCACGTGGTAACGTGGGTCACTTAGGGTTATGTCCAGCCCTGTTTGTATGAATACGATTCGTTTTGAATGTTGAACTTGGTGTCATTTATTATCAAACTGAGACAATAAAAAATACTGGATTAAAAAATTAAATCTCACATCAATGCATAAAAGATAACAATTTATGCGCCTAAGGGATATTCTACTCATTGCCAATTTGTTTTGGGATGAAACCTCCTTTGGTACAAAGTAGTCGATCCTTGGGCCAATTCTAAGGAGCTCGGTTTGGTATGAGACGGACGTAGCCGTAGAGCCATGCTCGGTTTGGTATGGACGAGCCGTACTCGATGGCCATGTTGGAAAATCCACATGTTACGGGCCCACATTTCCAAAAGGGCTACTTAGAGTAGAATGGAGCCATCTGCAGGAGAAAGGAACTACCTACTCAGAGTGCAGCCACCTAAAGTGAAGTCATCAAAGACGAAGGTGGCGTAGCATAGTGGTTTGATACAACCAAAAATATTGGGCTACAAAGTTGAATCCCTCATTGGTGTGAGGCATAAGAAGTACCAATTTATATACTTAATGAGCAACTCCATCCATTGTTGATTGATTCTGGAACGAAACCTCCATTGGTATATAACATGAATCCTTTACAATGGTCCAAAAAATCTAATTGAATATTTGGGTGAGTCAAATTTTTTTTTTCCTTTTTTGCATGCCTAATTTTCACTTCACAATTGAAGGTTCTTTAAAACTCCAAATATGAGTCAAATGTGAATCTCATATAGAATTTATAGAAAATAAAAGACCAATATATAAACCTAGTAGGTTACTCCACCTAACAACAATTGGTTTTAGGATGACATTTGACTTGTCATATGTTCCAATTTCGTGGGTTGGACCAAAAGCTTTGGTGAAATTTAACAAAGGCAAGATGGTTGTACTTGTTGTGGTTATTTTTCTTAGGTTTTGCATGGTAGGTAGAGAGTAGATGTAGAAGTAGAAACTTATGGAAAGTACAAATTAAGCTCTGGTTTGGTTGGTAGGAAGTTGACAGAATGTCGAAAGTGGAAATTGCTAAGAAAATTCCAGTTCTATCAAAATGCAAGAAATAACTTGCCCAGCTTGTTAGGTAAGCTCGACCAGCGAGAAAAAGTGTTTGGCCGAAGCCAAAGCAAAACAAAAAGAAAGCGGAGTAAGCCAAACAAAGTCGTATTCCCTTAGTTTTTAATTAGCTTTTTGAAGGAAGCTATATTTCCCATCATAACAACCAAACATGTTTTACCTATTTCCTGCAAAGTTGACATAAAAATTGAATTCCCAAGAAATATAATTTCCTGAAGTAATTCCATTCATGTGGCAACCAAACTGATACGATCATAGATCCCGATACCTCAGCTGCTACCACGTCATTCCTTGACACATTAGCTAATCGAGACACATCAACACCTACTAATTAGCAAAGTATTAGTGTGGCTTACTTAAAGTAAGTTTAGGCCCAATTAATCCAGTATAAATAACGGCCTTTGATTAGGAGAGGGATTGTGATGATGCAATTGCTTTATGCTATTTCTCTCTCTATCTCTAGCTTATTCTCTTTTCTCCCTCTCTTCTTTGTTGGCTTTTTCTCCCTTTTTTACCTTAATCCTCCATTGTTATACTCTTGATACTTGTAATTGCCATACTTATAATGGAATATACAATACATTATACTCTTAGTTCATTGATTTATATTGTTCGATTGAGTTGGGTTCGATCTCATGGTGTGAAATGGAAGTTGAATCACAACAATTGGTATGAGAGCCTCCCTTTCCTCGAATTGGGACTATAATGGCTAACAATACTCGTTCTCAAGCTATGACTAGAGATATGGAAGAAAACTTGAGGATGTCCTTTACCACACAACAAGAGGGCTTGCGTGACTCTCTCACTCGCAGCAAGAAGAGTTGAGAGTCATGTTCTTTAATTAGCAAGATGAGCTTGATACCTGGATTACTCAAACTAGTCAATTGTCATGAACCTAAGTCCGTGACTTGGATAAATTTTTGAGAGAGGGTCGGGAGAGAGAAAGAGAGTAGAGATTAGGAAGAGAATTAGAGATAAGTTAGAGAAAGAGGAGAAATTTTAGAAGTTAGAAGAGGGAGAGGGGACGGTTAGAGCAAGGAGAAGGAGAGAGGAAAATTTGAATTTGTTGTTTGATTACTTGATTTCTTGATGCAATTTACACGGATTACACATGCATATATAAAGGTTGGAGGGGAGACACAACCGGCCACCCTAGGCCCCTATACCCCCTACTAGCCCACATTTTAATTAATGCTTAACCCATGCTTACAACAAGTCATCTTTACCTATGCTTCCCTTGTCCCCAAACCGGCCCTCTCTCCTAAATTCAAAATTTAAACTAAATTTTTACTAATTAATTTTACATTTTTACATTACATATTTAAAACAAAATAATAAAAGAAAAAAATTGGTTGTTCGGTCTTCACTCATGACAATCCCCTTCCCTTCAAACAATCATTGTCCTCAAGGATTAAAGTTCGCGGTTCTTGGCCTTCTTTACCTTTTTTTATCACTTGTCCGACCTTCTTCTTAACCTTGTGAACTACCCCTTTGTGAGACGACGAGCTTATGGTAGCCTTTTTCTCCTATCCTTGGAGCATGATTTCTTTGCCCTCCTTGTGGCATGTGAGTCAGAATGCGGTGAAGTAAAAAGTGATGGGTTCGTACTTCTGATGCGATTCTACCCCCAACACTAAGTCATGGCCCTTCAAGTTCAGGGCCCGAAGGTTTTCCTTGAACGTGACTCCTTGCGCCTTCCACTCAATCTCAGGACATCGTGAGCAACTTACTAGAGCTTCCCCGTCGGCCACGGTTACCTCCATAGTTGCTTTAGGAAGAGTCGGTAGCTTGAGCTTTTTAATCAAGTTCTCGTTTATGAAGGTGTGGGTGCTCCCACTATCCACAAGGATCATTATGGGTCTTCCCTTGATGCTTCCCTTAATTCTAAAGGCATTGTGCGCGACTTTCCCTTCCAAAGCACACCACAAGACTTCTATTTCTTCTTCTTCTTTTTCTGCTTCTTCCTCTTGGCTCGCTTCTTCCTCCACCCCTCTCATACTGTGGAGTTGCTTAGATTTACACACATGGCCGGGAAAGTACCGCTGTTTACACCGATAGCATCTGCTATGATCACGTGTGGGCTGCGAGGACCCTGTTGACACGGTGGGCCCTCCTCTGGACACAGTTGGCTTGGACACGGAGTGGAAGGAGGATTGTGGCGGTTGTGTCTGGATCTGCGTGAGGGGCTTAGTCACGGTTTCGTCCTTGTGGACAAGTCTCGGCGTTGGCTGCATAAGGGTCCTTAGCTCTTCCATTGCAACTTCTTGGAGTTTGGCCTGCTCAAAGGCCATACTAAGGTCGGTAGGGCGGCTGGCTTTAACGGAAGCTCAGATGGTGGGCTTAAGCCCACTAATGAAACTTGAGACAAAGTATGCCTCGCTTCGTGTCGGATGGTGGATCAACATCCAACTCTTCAATTCTTCAAACTTCATGACATAGTCTTCTACCGGCCCGTTTTGAGCCATTTTGCTAAATTCCTCCACGATGTCTTGAAGTGAACGGTCCTCAAAACGTTTGCATAGCTCATTCATAAAAAATGGCCATGTCATTTGGGGGTGTCTAAGCTCAAGCCCATGGAACCATATGTCCCCATGCTCATGAAGATGGCTTGAGGCATATTCCACCCATTCATGTTCGGGCACTTGGTACCAACGAAAATATTTAAGGCATTTACGAATCCATGCTCCCGGGTTCGTACCTTCGAACTTTGGAATCTCAAGCCTCGGCGTGTGGGTGGGCCATGTACGGTTGCTCTCATGGCTTCAGCTAAAATCTCCTTCTTCCATGGCCCGAGGTGGGACACGGTTGGTCTTGAGTTCCGAGGAGGGTGTGGGTAGCGGGAGGATCCCATCTCCGGTCCTAGGATAGTTCCCGGGCCCTCCTTGTGTTGTAGCTTCATGGGCACCCATGGTTGGTGCCACTGTCTCGATTTCGGGCCTCTTTTCTTGGGCCCTTACCAATCGACCAACGGCTTCGGCTAGTGCCTTGATGTCCGCCCCCATATTCTCCATGGTGGCCTTCATCTCGGTGCTATTTCGGTTTTGTTGCTCAACATGCTCCTCCAAGTGGTCCATCCTTTCTTCCAAGCGGACCAACCTTCCATCTATGGCATCGACCCACTCATTGGTCTCGGTATGCCTGGATGAAGACATGCTTCTTGTGATAGCCAAATTTTTTTTTTTTTTTTTTTTTTTTGATTCGGTTTAAACCGAATGGGTTTTAAGGATAGGATATGCCCTCTTCAATCGGAAGATGGCTCTGATACAACTTTGTTAAGAACCTAAGTCCATGACTTTGATAAATTTTTGAGAGAGGATCGGGAGAGAGAAAGAGAGTAGAGATTAGGAAGAGAATTAGAGATAAGTTAGAGACAGAGAAGAGAAATTTTAGAAGTTAGAAGAGGGAGAGGGTACGGTTAGAGCAAGGAGAAGGAGAGAGGGAAATTTGAATTTGTTGTTTGATTACTTGACTGCTTGATGCAATTTACAAGGATTACACATGCATATATGGAGGTTGGAGGGGAGACACAACCGGCCACCCTAGGCCCCTAGACCCCCCTACTAGCCCACATTTTAATTAATGCTTAACCCATGCTTACAGCAAGTCATCTTTACCTATGCTTCCCTTGTCCCCAAACCGGCCCTCCCTCCTAAATTCAAAATTTAAACTAAATTTTTACAAATAAATTTTATAATTTTACATTACATATTTAATACAAAATAATAAAAGCAAAAAATGGGTTGTTCGGTCTTGGCTCGTAACATCAATCATTAGATGGGTTTCAGCGTTCCATCTAGTGTTTATCAATCCAAATGGTCTTGATCGTGAATATTCGTACTGATTTGCAAGGGGCTATCTATGACCGAAGTACCCAAGCTTCGGATGGAGATCTCACACCCATTTTTTCTGCTTTAGATTGTGGCAGGTGGCCCCCTATAGCACAAACAGGGCAATCGTCCCAACCTCGAACTGAGACTGTTGTAACCAACTTTAGTGAGCAAGGAAATGGTAATTATCACTTTCCTACTCGCTTTAATAAGGTTGGTTTTCCCCGGTTTGATGGTGTCGATGTTAGAGGTTGGTTGTATAAATGTGAGAGGTACTTTGTTTGGATAGAACCTCGAAGAAGGGGAAAGTTATGCTTGTTAGTGTTCGCCCTAAAGGGGGACGTATAGTCTTGGCACCACGCCTATGTTTGTGTATGGCCCGGTCGTAGTGTAATTCTATGGGGACCTTATGCGAATATTATACGTGGTCGTTTTTCTGACAATAATGATGACCCCTTAGCTGAGTCAACTGAAGCGTACAGGTAAATTGAGTGAGTATTTGACTAACTTTGAGCTGCTAGTGAGTTATTGTGGATTTAGTGAAGCACAATGGATTAGTATGTTTTTAGGGGGATTGAAGGTGGAGTTAGCTGGATGGGTTAGGTTTTTTAAACCTATGAACGTACAAGACATTATTGTATTGGCTCGCTTACAAGAGCAAAATTGTGCTTATTTAGCGTGTGTGGCTGGTAAAAGCTCCAATAAAATGACCCCCATCCTCCCTACAGCTATTAGCTCATTTCATAATAGTTCGGTTAAAGCTAATAAAATGCCCTCACCCATACTAGCGCTATTACAACCCATCAGCCCACCAGCTCAAACACTTCCCTAACCCACAACAAAAACCCAAATAGGAGTCACCTTCAATTGACTCTCACTGAAATCGACGAGCATCGAGCTAAAAATCCTTGTTTTTATTACCATGAGTGTTTTAGTCCTGGCCATAATAGTCCATCGAATAAAAAATTTCAATTGGTCTTAATAGAGGTTGATGATAGATAGTAGGGTGCTCTGGGTAGCGAACCAAGGGCTTTTGCCATGCTCGATCAGAATCCGAACTCTCTTATTTCCATTCATGCTCTCGAAGGGGTCGCATAATGCCAAACCATGAGAGTTCGTGGTTATTGTGAGAAGCAGGTCATTAGTATTCTCATTGATAGTGGGAGTACTCACAACTTTATGGATTTGCCTTTAGTTCAACACTTGAAGTGTAAGTTCATTGAGTAAGAGACCTTTCGATACAGTTGGAGACAGAAAACAGCTGATTTGCACGTGGTTGTGTCGTGACTTTCAACAACGGATGAAGGATATAATTTTTGTGTCTGACTTCCTTGTCATTCCACTCTTGGGGTGTCACGTGGTCCTTGGTATACAATGGGTTCAAACCTTGGGGAAGGTGCAATGGGATTTCAAGGAGCTCGTCATGGATTTTTGTTGGCAAGGACGCGCGGTTAGTTTGCGAAGCACATCGAACGAGCATCTTAAAAAGACCTCTGGCACGTCACTAAATCACCTACAAATGGCAACTATGTCTTTGTTTGTATTAGAATTTTCAAGTACTGTAGAAACTGACCTCTTTTCACTACAGCTTTCAGTCAGTGCAGAGGAGGAGGCTAGTTTAGAGTTAGATCATCTACTTTGAATTTGGGGCATAATTTGCTAAGCCCATGCATTTACCTCCCTTTAGACCAGGCTTTGATCATCGAATTCCTCTTAAGGAGTGAAGTAACCCGGTGAATCTTCGTCCCTATTGGTATCCTACTTTTCAAAAAAATGTGATAGAAAAGTTAACTCAGAAGATGCTAGAAGCAGGAGTAATTCAAAATAGCTCATCACCCCTTCACCAGTTGTGTTATGGGATGTGGAGGTAATGTATAGACTACAGAGCTCTCAACAAGATGATGGTCAAAGACCAATTTTCGATTTCGATCATTGAGGAGCTACTTGATGAGCTTGGAGCATAACTTATTTTTCAAAGCTTAATCATCATTTCGATTATTGCTAGATAAGAATGTCCCCACAAAATGTGTACAAGACATCTTTTCATACACATTTTGTCTACTTCGAGTTTAGGGTGATGCCATTTGGGCTCACGAATGCACCGTCCACTTTTAAAAGTATCATGAACGATATTTTCCGGCCCTTTTTAAAAATTTGTATTGGTCTTCGATGACATTTTAGTTTACAATGCTACTTGGTCCGATCATATGCTCCATCTTCGAACCGTTTTTGAGGTGCTGCGTGCCAACCAATTTTTGGTTAAGCGTTTGAATGTTCATTCGCATCATGTAAAATTGAATACTTGGGCCACTTTATTTCGAGCGAGGGTGTAGCCGCTGATTGCGAGAAGCTTCAAGCCATTCATGAGTGGCCTTGCCCCACTAATATTAAACAGCTTCAAGGTTTTTTGGGGTTGACAAGTTGCTACCACCGTTTTATTGCGCGGTATGGTACGTTGGCTTGACTGTTGACTGAGCTACTTAAGAAGGGGCGTTAATATGGTCCACCGAAGTAGAATAGGCCTTCGACTTACTTAAGCGAGCTTTGACTTCGGCTTCCATTCTCGCCTTAGCCATTTCTAAAAAGTGTTTGTGGTTGAGATCGATGCCTCAGGAATTGGGATTGGAGCTGTTTTGATGCAGGAGGGCCATCTTCTAGCTTACATGGGCAAGTGCTCGCCCTGAAGTACCAGTCTTTGTCTATTTATGATTGTGACCTTTTAGGTGTTGTTTTATGCTGTGGAAAAGTGGGAAAAATACTTGACCTACCACCACTGCATCATCCGAACGGACCAATAGAGCCTAAAGTACTTATTGGAGCAAAAATTGTCAACACCCTTCCAACATTTTTGGCTGTCGAAACAAATTGGGTTTGATTACGATATTGTCTATAAGCATGGCAAGGAGAACCGCAGTTGATGCGTTGTCCCAACTTAGTGGTGCTGAGGTCCTATGCATGGCCGTGTCAGTTTTTTCCTCAGATTTCTTCACGCATCTCCAACAATCATGGGAGACCGATCCTCTTTTAGCTTAGATTATCCATAATAACGAGGAAGATCCATTTTCTCATATGAAGTTCTCAAGGCATGGTGGTCAACTTCGAAGGAAGGTTCAGTTAGTGGTGGGCAACAACCGAGAGTTACGACATTCGATTTCATTGTCGCTCCACTACTCAGCGGTTGGTGGACATTCAGGGACTGAGGCTACTTATCGCTGTGTTCGTACTCTTTTCTTTAGGAAAGGATTGAAGGGTGATATTCATGACTATATCTGGCAATGCTTCATATGCCAACAACACAAGTACGAAGTGCTAGCATCCCTAGGCTTGCTTCAACCTTGACCCGTGCCTGACATGGTTTGGAGTGGGATTTCGCTTGATTTTATCAAGGTTCTTCCACCATCATCTGGTTATTAGTTATACTGGTGGTGGTCTATCATTTGAGAAAGTATGTACACTTTTTGGCTCTAGTCACCCGTACTCAGCTGCTTCTGTAGCTCAGCTCTACCTCGATCTAATTTTCCGATTACACGAGATGCCCGAGACACTTGTTAATGATCGTGATCCCATCTTTGTGAGCACATTACGGTAGAAGTTGTTTGCTTGTTTAGTTGATAGCACGCTCAGTCTGGCGGACAGACCAAGATGTTGAACCATTGTCTCGAGACTTATTTGCGCTGCATGGCTAACGCCCTCGGGAGTGGAGTCAGTGGTTGCCGTTAGCTGAGTGGTGGTATAACACCTCCTTTCATACTACCGCTCAGGACACTCCCTATGAGATATTGTATGGTCAGCCAACTCCTATTCCCCTTCCCTATTTACCGAGAGAGTCTAAGGTCGAGACTGTCAATCATATTCTCCAAGCTCGAGAGGATGCTATCGCTTTACTGCCGTTTCAATTACATCGTGCCTGAAATAGCATGAAGCAATAGGTCGACGCTTACCGCACTAATCGTAAGTTTGAAGTGAGGGATTACATTTGGTTGAAGCTCCAGCCGTATCATCTACACGCTTTAAATGAGGGCCTTAATTAAGTATTTATAGATCCCAATGCCTCAGCGGCTATCACATCATTCCCCTACACATCAGCTAATCAAGACTTGTCAACACCCGCTAATTAGTAGAGTACTAGTGTGGCTTAATTAAGTATGTTTAGGCCCAATTAATCTAGTATAAATAAGGGCCTTTGGCTAGGAGATAGAGTGCGATGATGCAATTGTTTTATGGTATTTGTCTTTCTATCTCTAATTGATTCTCTTTTCTCCCTCTTTTCTATGTTGCCTTCTTCTTCCCTTTTTACCCTAATCTTCCATGTTATACTCTTGGTACTTGTAATTAACATACTTATATCATCTTTCTATTTCGCTAACTTAATAAAATTTTTTTGCCATACTTATAGTGGAACATGTAATACATTATACTCTTAGTTCATTGATTTATATTGTTTGATTGAGTTGGGTTCGATCTATTGATATGAAATTGAAGTTGAATCACAGAGCAAAGAAGGCCTTAAATCCACATTTTTTGTACGCTTATTTTTCTTTCAGGCGGCCATGCCTCAGTGGTAAGAGATAACTAAGGGAATATAGTATTGCTTTAAACTAAAAGGTCTGTAGTTTGATACCCCCTGAACTTGTAGTGTTTGGGTCGCCGTATGGGTCAGGGTTTACCAGGTAACCGTGTTTTTCGTTAGAAAAAATGGTGAAAAACGCAAACCCAGAATTTTGCCATCGTTTCTATGTAGAATTACTTTTGGTTATTTTATATAGGAAGCTTTAGACTGCTATTTCCATGCGCATGCATACTGAGAACAGGAAATGACAAAAGTTACGATACCGAGGTAAATGTCAGTGACTAACCACCAGCATACTTAGTAAAATATTTTTAGTATTAACGTATTAAATACACATTCGCATTTTTTCATTTAAAAAAGGTGTTAGCATATAATTATCAAAAGTATGGTAAAATGCGCATATTTTTTATGTCACCCATTTAATATATGTTTTATAACAAGTATTCGTAGTTTTCCAAGTAAAAAGCAAAAGATTAGTTTAAACTAAACACTTATGCTTAAATTAAGTATCAACAATCTATATTTGCAAAATTTGTCGCTTAAAATCTCAAACTATTGACATATGTATTATTTTTTATCATGTATTATATTTTTTTACTACCGCTATTATAGATAACACCATCCGATACAAGTTAAAATTGATAGAATCACTTTTTTTTCCCACTCTATTAGTGTTTTAGAAGTTGTTACAAATATTAATCAAATCATATATAATTTTAGTAAGTCACCGAACTTTTGACCAAAGCCTCGTTTGGTTGCCAAGTGAATTGAATTCTGGCAAGAAATTGTATTTGACGAAAAATTCAATTCCTGATTTATCTTATCAGGAAGTAGATAAAATATGTTTAATTACCAGAATGGGTAATAAAATTTCCTTCAACAGGCTGGCTAAACACAAAGAAATTAGAGCTTAACTGGAGGGTTAGGTAAATTACTTCCTACGTTTTGAAAGAATTAGAAATTGCTTTGCAACTTCCGCTTCCTATATTCAGCTTAGTTCTTGTCAACCAAATAAAAGTCAAAATCTGTACTAATCACGAATTTTTACTTCCTGCATCTACTTTTAAATGCCAAAAGAGGCCCAATTTCTTATATATAAAACCTAATAATATATGAATATATTAAATTTTACTTAATTCTCGTACCGTATTTTATTAACTATGACCACCAGTGCAGTAGGTGTTGAGAATATGGGTACGGCAGAATGTAACTTGGGGAAATTTCTAAGGCTTAAGGCTTGTTTTAACACTGTCTTTAAGGTATTATTTGCCCTCTCTACACAAAGATTGTTCTTAGATATAGCAAATACACCCCCAGGATACAATAAGCCTTCTTGGATTTTGTGGAGAACAACAACCAGAAAATCCCCTGAACTCTCTTGAGAAAGAAGAAGAGAAAATAAGAAGAAAATGATTCAGACAAATTTAATGGGCATATCAAACCTTATATAGAGGCACATTATTTAACCGGAATTAAATTCACTTAGAAATCCGAAAACTGCCATTAACTGAATTTAGCAGTTTTATTATTTTTAATATCCGAAAATCATTTTATTTAATTAAGTAGATAAAATAATAATAAAAGGTTATTATCCGGTGTGGTATGTCCCGGACTAAGCCCCCCGCACCCGCACTGCGCACAAGCGCACCAAGTGCCAAGTGCCAAGTGCCAAGTGCCGCCTAATAAGCCGCCAAAAGCGCCATAAGCGCTGCGCGTGCGCGCGCGCGTGTGTGATTTTAGAATTCCCTTAGCCCATAAAGAGCAACATGAACTCCTAAGCCCACAACAAGCCCAACATACTAATAGGCCCATATGAGACACCTACTTATAAAGTAGTGTCTCTTCCTCTTCTTTTCTAATGTGGGATGCAATCCCATTTTTACTTAACTCTACAATACAAACTACTAACAATCCCCTACTAGTTTGTAACAATGTAGAGTTGACCTTCACTGGCATAATTGCGCATACAAGAAGGTATCTCTCGATTTAAACCTTCAGTTAGTGTAAATCTTTCAAAGTTCCAATGAAGTACTAGGAGGTCGCAACTTAATCCTATACTCCTTATATCAGAACCGGAAATATCACACACGAAATCATGTCCATTCTCTATGAGAGTTTTAAAATGCTTTAGCACTAATATGGCCATGTGCTCATCCCAGTTTCATGAATATTTACAAGAATCAACCCTTAAAACTCTTGTTAGGAGCGGCACCACTCCTATATTCATATAGGTGGAATTTCCTTAAAAGTCCTTGCTACTCAGGACACAAACAACATAAATTCCATTAAGAGTGAAAATCATCCTCTATACAGTAGCAGGCTATCACCGAATCCTACTTTTTGGTGTATTTAGTCACAAACAGTAACTTGTTATTACCCTTTAAACCTTAGTACTAGTTGCTGCTAGAACAAGGTAGGGTTACCATTACTGATGACTATCTTGAAAAGGGTCTCAAGCCCATTCCAGCTATAGTACCTCTTACTATATCCCTTGACAAACCCTTAGTCAATGGATCTGCTAGATTGTTGCTTGAACTGACATAAGTGATAGTAATTATACTATCTAAAATGAGTTGTCTGATATACTCATGTCTCAAGCTGATATGTCTAGACTTGCCATTATAAACCTTACTATAGGCTCTAGACATAGTAGCTTCACTATCGCAATGCAAGGAGATTGGTGGCATCGGTTGTGGCCACAACTTTATTTCTAATAACAAATTCCTTAGCCACTCTGCTTCCTGCCTGCGGCTACTAAGGCTACAAATTCAGCCTCCATTGTTGAATGAGAGATGCAAGTTTGTTTCTTAGATGCCCAACTTACAGCACCCCCACCAAGGGTGAAAATCCAACCCGAAGTAGATTTGTTATCACAAGCACTAGTAATCCAGCTTGCATCTGTATAACCTTCTAGTACTGCTGGATAATCTCTATAAAATATTCCTAGGTCACTTGTTTTCTTCAAGTATCCAAGGATTCTATTAATTCCTTTCCAATGAGCAATACTAGGATTACTTGTGAACCTTTACAATTTGCACACAGCAAATGCAATATCTGGTCTTGTGCCATGCATTGCATACATGAGACTTCCAATAGCACTGGCATATTCAAGTTGTGCAACTGCTCTACCAGAATTTTCAACAAATTTGACACTAGAGTCATAAGGGGTGTTAGCTTCTTTAATTCCAAGCTGCTTAAACTTCTCTAAAATTTTAGCAATATAATGAGATTGATTAAGAGCATAGCCCCCACTACATCGTCTCACCTTTATACCCAAAATAGTATTTACTTCATTCATATCTTTCATCTTGAATTGTGAAGATAGATACTTCTTTGTTTCCTCAATACCTTTCATGTTAGTGCCAAATATTAGTAGGTCATCCACATAGAGACATATGATAACCCCATAATCTTCAGTAAACTTACAATAAATGCATTTATCAGCATTGTTATGGGAAAAACCATTAGAAAGTATTGTGGCGTCAAACTTCTCATGCCACTGTTTTGGCACTTGTTTCAAACCATATAACGACCTTACTAATTTACACACTTTTTTCGCATTACCACGAAGCACAAAGCCTTCTGGTTGCTCCATATAAACCTCTTCATCAAGATCACCATTTAGGAAGGCAGTTTTAACATCCATTTGGTGTATATATAAATTGTAAATTGAAGCCAGAGCCATTAACACTCTAATGGATGTTATTCTTGCAACAGGAGCATATGTATCAAAATAATCAATACCTTCCTTTTGCAAAAATCCTTTTGCTACTAATCTAGCTTTAAAGGTTTGTAAGGAACCATCCGTGTTATATTTTTTCCTAAATACCTATTTACATCCTATCGGCTTTGATCCTGGAGGTAAATCCACTAGGACCCAAGTATTGTTGGACAATATTGAGTCCATTTCATCATTTATAGCCTCTTTCCAAAAGGCTGCATCTCTAGAAGCCATAACCTCACTGTATGACTTTGGATCCTCCTCTATATGTAATACAATAGGTATTTTGTTTGTTACAGAGTTTCTGTCTCCTTCAACTAGGAATAATATAGCTTGGGAAGAAATAGTCAGATCCTAAATTTTTCTCTTTCCTTGCTCTTTGACTTCTTCTAGGTTCTAATGGAACATTCTCTACACTTCTTTTATTTGCATTCGCATTAGAACTTTTGGGAATATCTTCTTGTAGTAGAGGTGATTGTAAACTCTCAGTATTTGGAGTATGCTCAACGCTCTTATCATGATAAAATTTATTTTCAATAAATTCAACATCCCTAGTCTCAACAATAATATTTGAGTCAAGGTTAAGAAGCCTATATGCTTTAGAATTTTGAGCATAACCCACAAACACACTTTTTATAGCCCTAGGACCCAATTTCGTCCTCTTAGGATCGGGTACTCGATAAAAGGCTAAACACCCCCACACTCTAAGATAATCCAACTTAGGTTTTCTTCCTTTCCATATTTCATATGGAGATGTTTTCCTTTTCCTAGATGGAATTCGATTATGAATATGACAAGCAGCAAGTAGAGCTTCTCCCCACAAATTTAATGGCATTCTGGCATTAAGGATCATAGAGTTAACCATTTCCTCAAAAGTACGGTTTTTCCTTTCAGCCAAACCATTTTGTTGAGGAGTATAAGGAGCGGAGTTTTGATGTATTAGACCATGTTCTTCACAAAATGCATCAAAGTCAATGGGAAAATACTCTCCCCCTCTATCACTGCGTAGAATTTTAATCTTTCTTTCTTTTTGATTCTCTACTTCTGCTTTATAACGTTTAAACATACTGAATGCCTCATCTTTATTTCTCATGAGATATACATAAGTATATCTTGAGCAATCATCTATAAACGTTATAAAGTAACGTTTTCCACCTCTAGTAAGCACTCCATTCAATTCACATATATCTGAATGCACTAAGTCCAGAATTTGTGTATTTCTTTCTACTCTAGGAAAAGGTCTTTTAGTAAACTTTGTTTGGACGCAGATTTCACACTTATCCTTTTTAATGTTATCTTTAACTGAAATATAACCATGCTTGTGCATATATTCCAACGACCTAAAGTTTAAGTGTGCTAACCTAGCATGCCACACAGTTCAAGAAGAATCCACAAAGTAAACAGAAACAACATTCATTTCATTAATACCATCAAAATTAAGTTTGAACATACCATCACAGAAATAACCCTTCCCCACAAAGAAACCATTCTTGGATAGTACAACCTTGTCGGACTCAAATACAACTTTAAAACTATTCTTACACAAAAGACCAGCAGAGACTAAATTCTTTCTAATTTCAGGAACATGGAGAACATTCACCAAAGTGAGTTTCTTTCCAGAAGTAAACTTTAACTTCACAGTGCCCTGTCCAAGAACCTTCGCTGGATTGTGGTTTCCCATAAATACCTCACGATCTTTCACTTCTTCATAGGTCTTAAACTGCTCCTTGTCATTGTACACATGAATTGTTGCTCCAGAATCTAACCACCAAGAAACAGACTTGGTAGTTGCCATATGCAGTTCGGTAACCATGCCAATTTACAGTCCTTCCATGCCAAAAAGCATGGCAACAAGGTCTTTGCACTCCTCTTGGACCATATTGGCTTTGGCAGAAGCGAAAGACTGGTTCTTTGTAGTGTTCTCCCTCTTTAACTCCCTGCAATCCTTTATATAGTGTCCTTTTTTGTGACAATGGTAGCACTTGCGACTTTTCTTTTTTTCCTGCTTGTTTTTAAAATCAAAAGTCTTCTTTTTCTGGTTCTTATTCTTATGATTGTGGTCAGAGACGTAGTTCACTTTAGAACTATTAACAAGATACTCGGCATCACGCTTTCTAGTTTCTTCTTCAATGCGTAGATGCCTAAGTAAATTTTCTACAGTGAAGTCTTCTATCATATGTAGAAGTTTCTTTTTGTAATCTTTCCAAGCAAGAGGCAATTTTGCGATAATTGCTCCAACTTGAAGAGATTCGGGAATGACCACTTTAACTTCACGAAGTCTATTAACCAGAACTTGCAACTCATGCACTTGCTCCATAATAGGTATACTGTCAATCATAACAAACTCGAAATATTTCATCAATAGAAATTTATCTGCACCTTGCCTCTCTGTGTTGTACTTCTCTTCCAGGGCCTGCCAAATCTTCAATGGGAACTTGTTGGACATGTACAGATCACATAAATGGTCAGACAAAGTGTTGAGGATATGACCACGACAGACGAACTCATCCTCTTCGCGTTTCTTCTTCAATTCTGCCGCTTTGGCCTTCTCCTCATCCGAAGCATCCACACCGGGTTCTGAAATAGGCTTCAATTCAGGATCAAGGATGTATGCGATGTTGGGTGCAGTAAGCAAAAACATCACTTTGTCTTTCCATCGATTAAAATTGGTTCCCTCGAAACAATCCAGTTTGACAAACTCTTGGTTCATGACTCGGAACGTAGCAGTATTGGATGACTCTCCCACCATTGAAATAATACCTTAAAATTGTTGAGAATATGGGTACGGCAGAATGTAACTTCGGGAAATTCCTAAGGCTTAAGGCGTGTTTTAACACTGTCTTTAAGGTATTATTTGCCCTCTCTATACAAAGATTGTTCTTAGATATAGCAAATACACCCCCATGATACAATAAGCCTTCTTGGATTTTGTGGAGAACAACTACCAAAAAATCCCCTGAACTCTCTTACGAAAGAAGAAGAGAAAATAAAAAGAAAATGATTCAGACAAATTTAATGGGCATATCAAACCTTATATAGAGGCACATTATTTAACCGGAATTAAATTCACTTAGAAATCCAAAAATTGCCATTATCCGAATTTAGCAGTTTTATCATTTTAATATCCGAAAATCATTTTATTTAATTGAGTAGATAAAATAATAATAAAAGGTTATTATCCGGTGTGGTATGTCCCGTACTAAGCCCCTCGCACCCGCACTGCACACAAGCGCACCAAGTGCCAAGTGCCAAGTGCCAAGTGCCACCTAATAAGCTGCCAAAAGTGTGTGATTTTAGAATTTCCTTAGCCCATAAAGAGCAACATGAACTCCTAAGCCCACAACAAGCCCAACATACTAATAGGCCCATATGAGACACCTACTTATAAAGTAGTGTCTCTTCCTCTTCTTTTCCAATGTGGGATGCATTCCCATTTTTACTTAACTCTATAATACAAACTACTAACAGTAGGTACTGATTTGCACTTGGGGTGGGAATAGGAAGTTCATGCGCCCGCAAAAGTCCAAATCAATGGTTAAATGAGCTAGAATTCGGGGACTAAAATCCACATTAATAATGGGATCTAATAGGTTGGGGCTTCCAAAGTGGAGCCTCGTTATTTTTAAATTTTTTTAGTATTTACTTTTTAAATTATTTCTAAGTAATTTTATCTAAAAGTAAATGTTAAATTCTATTAAATTTTATAAATCAAATTTGCATAAGATTTTTTAATATAATAGTTCATATTAAGTTATTTCTTAAAATTAACTTTTATATTTTTAATCCATTCTTTCAATTATCACATTTGCTTTTAATGCATTTTCGTCTTTTATTATGAAATAATTAAAATAATATAAACAGTATGAACTATTAACATAATAAATATGAAAATAGAGTTAAGAAAATGGAGCTTGTGCTAAAAGGAATGTGAGGAAATACGAAAATTTCAAGTACTGAATTCAAATCAAATACTAGGGCAAACACGAAGTAAAACAGACTAAAGAGAATCAAACACAAGAACATAACAATTTACGTGGAAACCCCTCTACAATCAAGAGGGGAGAAAACCACAGGCGAAAATTGAAGCTTTTATTGTTGAATCGAAAAGAAAAATTAAAATCACTCTTTTCTCTCTCTCTCTCTCTTTTTAATTGGTGCAGCGCCGCTGGGAAAGAATTTAATTGGAATTGTAATATGATGTAACCCTACGTCCGTATATATTCCCGCGTGGAAACACGGCTCCCGATCGATATCGATCGGGGTCCCCATTGATCGGTAGTTCACCAATTGATTGGTGAGCTCACTGCAGGCTTCCCAAATTTACGTAGCATTCCCAATCGATCGAGCTTGACCCGATCGATAGGCCTCCTCGTGGCTTTCCTACTTAGACTTCCAAGGAATTTTAAGACATATTCCTAACCAATCTCCACCTTGGCTCAAAATTTATCACAATAATAAAATATCTCCACCTTCTCCAATAACACCCACACACCTGGGTTAACAAACTGAAACTGTAAGTCCTGCTTGAATTTCCTGCCTGGTAAAACTTTAGTGAACATATTTGCTAGATTATCTTCAGTACCAATCTTCTTCAACTCCACCTTCCGCTTATCAATCAAATCTCTAATAAAATGATGCTTGACAATGTGCTTCGTTCTGTCACGATGCGTCATCTGATCTTTAGTTAGGTGAATTGCTGATTGGCTATCATAGTAAACTCCAACAGTACCCTGATCAACACTGATCTTACTAGTCAAACCTCTCAACCAAAGAGCTTCCTTAAATGCTTTTGTAACTGCCATGTACTCAGCCTCGGTAGTCGACTGTGTAGTAACTGATTGTAGACAAGATCTCCAACTGATAGCGTTGTCTTCCAAATAGAACACATAACCAGAAGTGGACTTCTTCTTATCAAGACCTTCACCATAATCAGATTCAAAATACCCTACTAAGCAGCATTTACTCTTCCCAAATTCCAAACAAACATCAGAAGTGCCACGTAAGTACCTAAGAATCCATTTAACAGCTTGCCAATGTTCCTTTCCAGGATTCTCCACACTACTACAAAACAAGCCTATGGCAACGGTTGGAAAGTGTTGCTGTAGGCTGAAAACCGTTGTTATAGGTCTATGGCAACGGTTTCTTAACCGCTGTATACGCGGCCGTTGTCGTAGCCTATAGCAACGGTTTTAATGACAACATCAACGAATTGTGAACCGTTACATTAAAGCCATCAATAGCAACGGTTTTTATCTGATTTATGGCAACAGTTATATTTACTTAAGGCAACGATCTTTATTATATAGTAATTCCTATAGCAACGGTTTTTCATGAATTAACATCAGTATTTAGGTATATATTGCAGCAGTTTTTGTTATAATGGCAACAATTTTTATGCTTCAGTTTTGTTTATGACAATGGTTTTTCATGGACTACAGCGGTTTTAGATACCTTTTACAACATTTTTTGTCCCTTATGGCAACCATTCTCATGTATAATATTCTATGGCAACGCTTTTTTACTATTAAACACAACAGTTTGAAAATCTATTACAACGATTTTTCCCCCCTATAGCAACGATTTTCTAGCAAACAAACCAATAATTTAAGAAACCTATTGCAACAGTTTGTTACCTATAAGAACCGTTCGATATACGTTTATAATCATGTGTTGCAATTAAATTTATAGTCTAGTACACCTGTTTCAAACAACAAATATAGCCAACTTGATTGTCCAAAAAAAGAATATCCAACTTCATCCATTGACATCAAAATTACTACATACCAATTGTCAACAAAATAACATCCATCAAATCTAACATAATGCCCAATTAGTTTATAAGGATAACCTACCAAAGCACAAAATAGCCTAATCAATCCATTGTTGCTCACAAAATTATGCATGAACTAGTTTTGAGGTAAACTATACAATAATCAGAAAACATGATCAATATCATCTTCGTCAGCACCTTCAACATCATCATCATCATCTACCTGCCATGAAAAAATATTAAATCATGAGTGCAAAGTGAAGAGCAACATTGAGTCAAGGACAAATTCCATCCTTACATTAATATTCACCAATAACGTCCAACACAAACACAATTTAAAAAACACAATTATCCACCTAGGAAAAACATAACATCATATAAAATTAAATTGTCATCGGCAAATGCACATCAAATATGGAGGCCCCAAGGGTTTACTACCAATCCCATAACACCTCTATATTTGTCACCTCAATCGCCAATTCAACTGCCATCACTAACCTTCATTGAACAAAAACTGC
Source organism: Simmondsia chinensis (assembly GCA_018398585.1). Classification (NCBI taxonomy): domain Eukaryota; kingdom Viridiplantae; phylum Streptophyta; class Magnoliopsida; order Caryophyllales; family Simmondsiaceae; genus Simmondsia; species Simmondsia chinensis. The sequence continues at coordinate 29,583,250 of JAGTTD010000003.1, read as the reverse complement.
TATTACCAACCTTAATTCTCTTCCTCTAACAATAATGCCCAAGAACACCATGAGACTTTCATCACACGCAAGAACAAGAAAACTAAACACAAAAGGTAATTCAAAATATAACAAATGTATACACAGTTAAACAAGCCTATCTTAATACAATTTACTAAGTTGTATATGCCTAATCAAGCTAAATTTGAGACTGAATGAGCCGAGATCAAGCCTAAACAAGGCTAAACAAGCCTAACTAAGGCGAGCTCAGCTTCGAGTTTGCTGAGCAGGTCCAAGCTTAGCAGGTCCAAGCTCATACACAATCTTAATTTTGCAACATCTACAGACTCCACATCGGTCTTACTATTAGATGGAACTTATATGTCACCTACTTTTGCCTTTCCTTTCACATCCTTTTGAGAAACACCCCTCCCATAAAGACGCAACCGACCGGGATTTTCATCAGGCATAACCTCAGCAAAGGCATCCTTATATTTGGCGTTTGCTTCAGCCTCTGCATTAATCTTGTCTTGTTGTGACTGAACTTCATCCTACATAAGTGTGCAAATCAATAAAGAGTCAAACAAAGTAAGATATTAGTTATTAAATTATTAATAAATCAACTTACAATTTTAGCGATAGTGCTCTCGGCATCGTCTTTGTATTTTTTACCGGGTCTTCTTTTACGCGTTGTGACGAACATTTCCGCTCGTGTAGGAGGTTGTTTATCTGGATCAATTTGTTGCTGCAAACGGAACTTAAGAAGTGTAAATAAAATCTTAGTCTTTTTTAATTCTAAGAGTGGCCAAAGATGCATATAAGTTAGAGAGCTCTTTTACCAATCCATAACTTATACGTGCGAAGCTCTTTCTCCCAGCTGTGTGCCTATACTTCTGCTTAAGCGAATTACGACTGTTGATTGCAGCCACATTCTATAAAACACATATGGAATAACATTTCATAAATACAATTACAATAAATATATCGTGAAAATATGTTATTTTAATATATTATAAATACCTGAGCTGCTAGGGTACTCCATCGCCTAAATAGATCTCTCATTTGATAACCAGGGACAACTCCTTTAGGACGGTTAGCCCATCTGGTTGCATTATCCTCATACTTGTCAAAATGATCTTTCTTTAAGTCATGTTTGTATGACCTCCATGCAGAATTCACTGACTGTAACACCCACTTGCGACTCTGGGGTGAAATCTCATACTTTTTCTGCAAAATTAATATGATGTGTGAAGACAAGTATAGTAAATTAAGATAGTAAACAATTAAAAATTATACCTCTACATAGTCCAATATTGGTTGTTTGGGTACTTTACTCCAATGGGTATGATTCAGCGGGCAAATGCCAGGATCTCGGCCTAGTGTTCCCAAGAAGCTACTAAATTCATCTGAGGCATCCATATGAAAAGCTGTACTAGGCAAGAGAGAAGGAAGCATTAAGATGAAGTATTAATACTTTTTACAAACAATTATAGAATACAAAAGTATCCTCACAAATCGAAACAACAAGCACAAATAAAGGTGATTGGAAGAAAAACAAAAGAAACCCAAATTTACATGGTTCAACTAAGCATATATCCATGGAAATATCATAAATATACATTTAAGGAAAACTCAAACGAACTTAAGCTATAACACGCAAAAAAAGGAGTTGTTATTTTCGTCCATTGTAAGTTAATTACCATGAATATACACACGAAATCAAATTAGGGCAAACTCAAATGAACTTAAGCCGCAGCATAAGAAAATGGAGAAGTTATTTATGTCCATTTTAATTTATTTACCATAAAAATATGCACGAAATCAAATTAAGACAAACCCAAATGAATTCAAACTGCAACATACAAAATTTACAGAGCTGTTCATGTCAATTTTAGGTTATTTACTATGAAAATACACACGGAATCAAATTAAGAGAAACTCAAATAAACTTAAACCGCAACACACAAAATTGAGAAGCTATTTATATCCATTTTAAGTTATTTACCATGAAAATACACATGAATTCAAATTAGGGCCAACTCAAATGAACATAAGCCGCAACACACAGCAAGGGAGAAGCTATTCATGTTAATTTTAGGTTATGTACCATGAAAATACGCACAAAATCAAATTAGGACAAACCAAAATGAACTTAAGCGGCAACACACAACAAAGGATAAGATATTTATGTCCATTTTACGTTATTTACCAAGAAAATATGCATGAACCCAAATTAGGGCGAACTAAAATGAACTTAAACCAAAACACAAGAAAAATACAAGGCTATTCATGCCAATTTTAGCTTATTTACCATGAAAATACACATGAACTCAAATTAAGGCAAACTTAATTGAACTTAAGCCGCAACACACAACACTGGAGAAGTTATTTACTTCCATTTTAATTGATTTACCATTAAAAGTACACGCGAAATCAAATTACGGCAAACCTAACTGAACTTAAACCACAACACATGAAAATTACAAACTTATTCATATCAATTTTAGGTTATTTACCATGAAAATACACACGAAATCAAACTAGGGCAAACTCAAATAAACTTAAGCTGCAACACAAGCTATTTATGTCCATTTTAAGTTATTTACCTGAAAATATGCACAAAATCAAATTATGGCAATGTCAAATGAACTTAAACGGCAATAGATAAAAGTCACAAAGCTATTCATGTCAATTTTACATTATTTACCATGAAAATACACTCAAAATCAAATTAGGGAAAAATCAAATTAACTTAAACCGCAAACCACGAAAATGGAGAAGCTATTCATGTCAATTTTTAGTCATTTGCCATGAAAATATACATGAAAAGGGATTACGGAAAACTCAAACAAACCTGAATCGCAACACTTGAAATGGAGAAGATATTATGTCATTTACCTTAAAAATAGAGAATGAAAGTGTGAAGAAGAAGAAGCTGAAGCCCACTGCGACAAAGCGAAGAAGCAGGAAGAGCGAGCGGGAAGCAGAGAGCAGAGAGTGGGGATCGAGCGGGAAGAGTGAAGATATAATTGTATAAACGCGGTTTATAAAATTAAATTATAAACCGCGTTGTATAAACGCGGTTTACCCTCAGTGAAAGCCAACAGCATTTACGTCGCTTCGAACCGCGTTGTATAAACGCGGTTTACCCTCAGTGAAAACCAACAGCATTTACGTTGCCAACAGTTACCATTTTGCCGCAATTCGTGATGATCGTCACATTGATCCCATGTCCCTCTCGATGAAGCTCCAACATCATAAGTAGAGGTGGTAAGAAATCAGGCAAAGTTATAAAAAAAGGCTATTAATTCAGTAGTGATCAAATTGTTCCGATAATGGTACTTAAAAGATCTCCTGCGTATAAAGCAGAAAAAGGGTGGCGGCGGACGACGTTACCGGAGGTGGGTTAACGGGAAAGAGGCAGAGAGATAGTAAGAGCCGGGGAGAAGGGTACGCGTGAGCGAATGGTTTGGGAAGGGGAACAGAGGCTTATATATATCCTGAATAGAAGCGGTTTACCTAGTTTAAACCGCGTCTTTAGGACACGGTTTTATGTAAAACCGCTGAAGCAGACGCGGTTTACAGCCTTATAACCATGTCTTCAAGACGCGGTTTATGTCTTATAATCGGGTCTTGAAGACGCGGTTTATTTAAAAAAGTACAACCCGGTTTTGTTTTTGTTGAAATGCGTTGATTTGATGCGGTTTATTATAACTGCATTTTGTAAATGCGGTTCAACCGTAGATATGGAAATATTTGTTTTTCAGCATTATTTTATTATTTTTTTGCATTATTTTCGGAATTGACTCGACAAATTTTAACCAAAAAAATGAGCTTCTAACTTTTACAAAATTTTGACATTGGCACCATGACATTACATAATGGATGTAAATTGTTGCAAAAAATGTCATAAAAAAAACTTTTGCAAAAAACCATTGTCGTACATAATTGCACTCAACGGTTCTTTTTTTGTTACAAAAACCGTTGCAATAGAGGATCTTATGCAACGCTTTTAGAACCATTGCAAAAGCGTTGCATAAATTTATATTTTGCAACGGTTTAGGAATTGTTGCAAAATAACCGTTGCCATAGGCCAGTTTTGTAATAGTGCCACGTACTTACTTACTTTGCTCACAGCATAAGCAATATCTGGACGAGTACATACCATAGCATACATGATATTACCCACAGCACTAGAATAAGGGACTTGAGACATGTACCTGACATCCTCCTCTGTCTGAGGTGAATCTCATGCTGAAAGCCTGAAGTGAGCTGCTAAAGGAGTGCTAACTCGCTTAACATCCTTCATGTGAAATCGATCAAGAACCTTCTTATTGTACTTCTCCTGAGACAAGTACAACTTTCCAGCTTTTCGGTTCCTACTAATCTCCATGCCAAAAATCTTCTTAGCTGCTCCTAAGTCCTTCATCTCGAACTCGCTTTTCAACATTGCTTTCAAATCATCAACATCTGGCATGTCTTTAGTTGCAATTAACGTGTCATCAACGTATAATAGAAGATAAACAAATGAGCCTGAATCTGTCTTTCTGAAATACACACAACTGTCATACTTGCTTCTGAAGAACTCATGGCTAGTCATAAATTGATCAAATCTCTTATACCACTGCCTAGGTGACTGCCTCAACCCATATAAAGATCACTTCAACAAACAAACATGGTCTTCTTTTCCTTTTACAGTGAAACCCTCAGGCTGATGCATGTAACATACTCTCCTCTAGCTCACCATGCAAAAAAGTAGTTTCCACATCTAACTACTCAAATTCTAAATCATGCATAGCTACTAAAGCAAGTATCGGTTGTGTGGAACAATATCTAACAACAGGTGGGCAAATGTCATGAAAATCAACACCGTGTACCTGACTGTAGCCTTTAGCTACTAAGTGAGCCTTGTACCTTGCATTCTCCACTCCAGGAATGCTTTCTTTTCGTTTGAAGACTCATTTGCACCCGATTACTCTTTTTCCTATTTGAGGCTTGACTAGCTGCCAAGTCTGGTTCTTCTTCAAAGACTCCATCTCTTCATGCATGGCCATAAGCCATTTATCTGAGTCAGATCTCGATACAATCTCTGAATATGAAGACAGTTCACCGCCTTCCACTGTTTTAGCTGTAGTAAGGGCATAGGCTATCATCTCCTCATACCCATATCTCTGTGGCGGCCTAATCTACCTACCACCTGCAATTTATATGCTGCTCAACCTGCTGACCTATTTCTATTTCATCAATCTCATCAGAAACCTGTACTGGAGGTGCCTACAAACTCTCAAACTGAACTACCTGCTGCTGATCTGAACTTTCAGATTGTATCTGACTATCATCAGGCTTCTCTGCCTGAACTGAATCTTGAACTGTGAAGGGCGTGTGTGGCGAATGTACCACAACGAACTTATTGAATGTCACATCTCTACTGGTCAGAAATTTATGGGCTTTTGGATCCTATAAACGATATCCCTTCACACCTGACGTATAATCAAGAAAGATGCACTTCTTAGCCCTATGCTTTAGCTTTCCATCATTAACATAAGCATAAGCAGGACAGCCAAATATCTTCAAATAAGGATAATCAGCAGAAGAACTGGACCATACCTCTTCTGGAATCTTCATTTGAAGCGATGAATGTGGTGATTGGTTCACTAGATAACAAGCCATGTTAACTGCCTCTGCCCACCATTCTCTCCCTAATCCTACATTTGAAAGCATACATTTAGCCTTCTCCAATAACGCCCTATTCATTCTTTCTGCCACTCCGTTCTGTTGAGGTCGACCTGTACAAGTCATGTGTCTAACAATGCCTTGGTCCTCACAGAATTTGAGGAAATCACCCTTAACGAACTCACGATCATTTCTGTTCTCAACCTCTTTATCTGCTTCCCTGTTTGTTTTTCAAGCAGTGTTTTCCACTTCTTGAAGACTTCATAAACTTCATTCTTCTGCTTCAGAAAATAGACCCAAACTATACGTGAAAAATCATCAATGAAGGTTAGCAAATACCTAGAACCTCCTTTGGAAGCAACTCTGGACGGTCCCCATAAATTAGAATGAATGTAGTCCAACGTTCCTTTAGTCTGATGCACTGCCTACTTGAAGCTGACTCTCTTCTGCTTCCCATATACACAGTGCTCACAGAAATCCATCAGTCCGGTTGACTGATCACATAACAGACCCCTCTTACTCAACTCTGACAGCCTCTTATCACTCATATGGCCCAATCCCATGTGTCACATCTTAGTGATCTCTGTCTCTGTCATGGACAATGTAGAAATAGTCACTGACCCTGTCATGGTAGAACCTACAAGCTCATACTAGATTCCTGCCCTTCTACCTTTCATCACAATCAATGCACCGATACTGACCCTTAAGACTCCACCTTCAGCTGTGTATTTGTACCCGTTGGACCTAAGGGTACCTAAAGAGATAAGGTTCTTTTTCAAATCTAGGATGTGTCACACGTTGCTAAGTGTCCTAACAGTACCATCAAACATATTCACACGAACTGTTCCAATACCCATCATCTTACATTCGGCATCATTGCCCATCAAGACTACTTCACCTTGAATTGACTTATAAGTGGTGAACCAGTCTCTATTACGACAAACGTGGTAAGAACAACCCAAATCCATGATCCACTTATCCCTGGACCTGGCCTGTGACTCGGTTACTAAGAGGACATCAGCATCTCCCTCATCTTCAACTACACTAGTCTCAGCGGGCTTATGGTCGTTCCCGTTATCATCTCTCTGCTTGTTCTTAAGCTTATAACAGTTTTTCTTCATGCACCCCTTCTTGTGACAAAAATTACACGACAGGTTCTTATGTCTAGATTTAGACCTAGAATTCTTTTCACCTTCAGACCCTCTAGATTCAGTCCTATCTCTCACAAACAACCCATAACTAGAGTTATTCACAGAGTTAGACAATTCCCTATCAACTCTCTGTTTACTTACTAGGTTTCTTTTAACCTCATCGACAGTGATAGTAGGCCTAACACCATATATCATGCTTTCTACAAAGCCTTTGTAAGAATTAGAGAGTGCACATAATAATATCATGGCTTGATCTTCGTCGTTAGGGGTGTCATCCAACTCTTTCAATTCTTAAATTATAGAATTAAATTCACTAAGATGATTTCTAAGCGATGTACCTTCCGTCATATGAAACATGAATAATCAGCGCTTTATTGCGAGTTCATTTGAGACTGATTTGTGGCAAAACATCTCTTGCAACTTCTCTCACAACTCCTTGGCGGTTTTCATCTCCAAGACTTCTGTCAGTACATCATCTGCTAAATACATCTGTATCACTGTGAGAGCCTTATCATCCAATTGTTTCCACTGTGCCTTTGTCATGTTTTTTGGTTTCTTCTCTTTTTCATCCAGTGCTTTCCTCAAGCCATTTTGAGTTAGGAGTCCTTTAACATGGACTTGCCACAAATTGAAGCTTCCTTGACCTCCGAACTTCTCTACCTCAGATTTGATTGCCGACGTTATTGTATCAACTTGAACAACCTAGCTCTGATACCAATTCGTGAGGAAATGCGAAAATTCCAAGTACTAAATTCCAATCAAATACCACGACAAACACAAAGTAAAATAGACTAAAGAGAATTAAACACAAGAACACAGCAATTTACGTGGAAACCCCTCTACAATTGAGAGGGGAGAAAACCACGAGCGAAGATTGGAGCTTTTATTATTGAATTGAAAAGAAGAATTACAATCACTCCTTTCTCTCTCTCTCTCTCTTCTCTCTTTAATTGGTGCGGCGCCTTTGGGAAAGAATTTAATTGGAATTTTAATATGACGTAATCCTACGTCCGTATATATTCCCGCATGGAAACGCTGCTGCCAATCAATCGGGGGGGGGGGGGGGGGGGGGGCGATCGATCGGTAGTTCACCGATCGATTAGTGAGCTCACTACAGGCATCCCAAACTTGCGTAACATTCTCGATCGATCGAGCTTCACCCGATCGATCGGCCTCCTCACGGCTTTCCTACTTAGACTTTCAAGAAATTTTGAGACATATTCCTAACAAGAAAAAAGCCCCATTTGTGAATGAAGCATCACTTTCAATGATATGATAAAAATAAGACTCTAAAAATAAAGCTTGGATTGGGAGAAGTCTTAAGGCCAGATTTTTGAACTAGATACAATTAATGGACCCCAAAGGTTCTTTTCCATTTTCTTTGAACTTTAATTTCATTTCAATTTTTTTGGGGTTCTATTAAGGGAAAAATTTTAATATTGACCCTACTTTAATTGTTTTGAATCCCAACATGGGTCTGGCATTTTTCATACACCCCAACATAGAATCTTTCGAATTTAACATGAATTAAAAAGGGAAAAAAAAAAGTCCTTTCAGGCTATGTCCAAGCAAAATTTTATGAGTTCTATCATCTGTTAAAAATGCCCTTTTGGGCTACAGCCAAGTGGAATCTTGTTGATTCCATCATTGTTTAAAAATACCCTTTCAGGATATATCTAAATGCAATCTTGTGAATTTTATCATGGGTTTTAGTATACTCCACGAAGAATCTTGTGAATTTGTTGTGGGTTAAAAATTTTTTAAAAAATTTAAGAGAAAGAGAATTTTTTTCTTGAATCACACCCAAAAAAAAAAAAAAAAAAGTTCAAATATTCTTTTAATAATAAAAATCAAATATTCTTTTAATAATGTCAATTTGAAATATATCTTGACTTTGATGAGAATGTTTAATCATTAAAATAAAATAAAAAAAAAGTGTGAGGAGTGAAAACAAAAAGTTGAGAAAATATAATAGACAGCGAAAGAATGATAGAAAATAGTTAAATGTCATAGTATCAGTAACTTAGGTCTCGTTTGGTTGTCACATAAATTAAATTTCTGCAAAAAGTTATATTTCATGGGAATTCAATTCACGTGTCAACTTCCCATGAATTAGGTCAAAGACATTTTGTTGCAAGAGCGGGAAATAGAGCTTACTTGGTGAGACTAGTGAAAAACGAAGGAAATAGAACTTACTTGGGGGCTAGGTAAGTTATTTCCTATATTTTGAAGAAATTAAAAATTGCTAAGCAACTTTCACTTCCCGCGTTCTGCCTAATTCTTACCAACCAAATAAAATTTAAAATACGTACTTCCTTTGAATTTTTACTTCTCGCGTTTATTTCCCACATAACAAACAAGGTCTTAGACTTCTTGAAAATTTGCATGGACAAACTTTTTTTTTTTTTTTAATCTTGTTTATTATTTATTTTTTTGTTTCAATTTCTCTCTCTTTCTCTTTCTATCCCTTTTTTTCAATTTCCTTTTTCTCTATTTTTCTTATGTGATTGTTCTTTTTATGATATTTTTTGCTTAGTGCTCTCATATCCAAAATAAAGGACCTCCCTTTTTCACTATAAGAAAGTGGAGGATTGTGGAGGGAGAAAATTTTATATATATATATATATATGAATTTTTAATAGATGAGTTAAATTTTTTGCTACATTATTAGATACTGAAATTAAGTATGTAAATTAATATAATTTCTTTCCTTTTTCTAAGTATATATTATTAGGAAGAATGATTAAAAAAAGAATCAAACTATTTACATATAAATTTTTTAGCATTGTACTTGTCAAGTTAAAAAAAAAAAAGTAAATATTAATGAATTTTTTTGACACCAAACTAGAAAAAAAAACTAACTTTTTAGTACACAAAGGTGGAGACTGAATCCTATTTGCCATCTTATAAGTGGTAAAAAATGAAGTTAATTTTAACGTGAAAAGAAATTAATAAACACCAAATTATCTATATGTTAATTTTTTTGAACACTATACTTACGAAAGTAAAAGAACAGAATATTGTTCTAGTCAAAATGAATATGTGCTAAACCAAACATAAACTAATTTTGTAGAGCACTGTATGGTATCTAATACCTACTCATATGCTTGTATCTTCTGTCTTAATACAATATATTTTTGCTCAAAAATACAATTGTGGAACACGATTTGAAAATATATAAGTATGTTTTGTTAATATATTTTTAAAATAAAGTGTCTCGGCTATCTATTTGATGCTTTGACTTAAACATGTTGGTATCAGCATATTATAAAATCACACTCTAGATGCTGAATGTCGACATTAAGTATGTGTGCCGACACATACTTAATGTCGACATTCAGCATCTAGAGTGTGATTTTATAATATGCTGATACCAACATGTTTAAGTCAAAGCATCAAATAGATAGCCGAGACACTTTATTTTGAAAATACATCAACAAAATATACTTATATATTATCAAAATCGGTGTTCTACATTAGTATTTTTGAGCGAAAATACATTGAAGTAAAACATAGAATACAAACATATGAGTAAGCAAGAGATACCAAATAATGCTTAAAAATTTTTATTTATATCTAGTTCAATACTAAAAATATTCATTTTGACTAGGACAATACTTTTTTCTTTTATTTTTGTAAGTATAGTACTAAAAAAATTCACATATAAATAGTTTGATATTTTATTAATTATTTTTTTACATTAAGATTAACTTAATTTTTTTCCACTTGGAAGTCGGCAAGTGGAAGTGGCATTCATTTACCATCCTTCGGTGTAAAAATTAGGCTTTTTTCTAATTCGGTGCAAAAAATTTTTATTAATACTAACACAACAACAACAACAACAACAACAGACCCAGTGCCTCAAAGGATCCTGTCTAAGCCAGGTTTGGGAAAGTGATTGTATGCAGCCTTACCCATTCAGGGTGTAACCTTACTGAGAAGCTGTTTCCGAGAACCCCCAACTTTATTGAGGTGGCAACACGAGGACTTTCCAGGAGGTCCCCCATCCTGGTGCTACTCTCGCCCAGGTACGCTTAACGTGAGAATTCTAATGGGATCTTATGCATTAATGCTTAGTAAATGAACCTTTGATTAATCCTAACACAATACCTTTATTTTTAGCTTAGTAAGTACAGTACTAAAAAATTAATATATGTCTAGTTCGATTTTTTTATAATTCTTCTTATATATTATAACTATTTATCTAAAAATAACCCAACTATATGTCAATATACTAAAAAAAATTTGAACTCTATTTTTTAACAAAAAAAAATAACTCAACTTTAACTTTTCTACAAAAAAATAACCGAACTCCAACTTTTTTTTTATCAAAAAATAGTCAAAATTTAAAATTAATTTTAAAAAATACTGAATCGGTGGCTAAGCATGGCGTGTGGTATGATGCTTCGATAATATATTTTTCTTTTATGCATTTTTGGTTTGGCTTAATTTCTTTTATCACCTAACCAAACTAAAAATATATTTTTTTCGATAATTGAGTACAATCCCACATAAAAGCAATATTCCGGGGCACAAAACAAGCAAAACAATAGAGGAATACAATTAAAGAACAAGAGTTGCAAATGAGCCGAGCCAATCTAAGCCGAACCATAGCTTGCTTAGCTCGGCTCGTTAACTAAATGAAACTAGTAGGGTATCAGTATTATTTATCTAACCAAGCCCCATATTTGTGGTCAGCTCAGCTCATTTACTGAATAAGACCAGCTCGGCAGTGGTATATTTAGGCTTGATTATTTGGCGAGCTTGCTTGTTGAGTTTTACCGAGTCAGTGCACTCATTTACTAGGCTCATTAAGCTCATATATTAGGCTTTTTATAGTCATTTATTGTTACTTGGATTTCAGAAAAGGGTGATAAAATAAATTATGTATGAAAATTAGAAATAAAAAATACATACATGTAACTCAATTTCGTAATGTAGACATGCGAGCCAATAATCGAGCCGACTCATGAGCCTATAAAAGAGCCGGCTCCTAAGAGCCTTTCAAGTCGAGTCAACATCGATTCGATTTGGCTTGTTTATTTAAACGAGCCGCCCTTAAACGAGTCAAGTAGGCTCTCGAGTCGGTTTAGACGAACCTAAGCTAAGTCCTTAACGAACCGAGTCAAACCGTCTCGCGAGCCGGCTTGGCTCATTTATAGCCCTACAGAGAACAAGCCAAATTAAATATACGTAGAAGAAAAATATATTGTCGGAGCATTATACCACGCACCACAATTCAGTATTTTTTAAATCAAATTTTTAGAGTTGGGTTATTTTTAGATTAATTTTAAAGTTTGGTTATTTTTGGTAAAAAAGTTAGAGTTGAGTTATTTTTTGGTAAAATATTAAAGTTGGGTTATTTTTTAGTAAAAAAGTTAGAGTTGGGTTATTTTTTGATAGACAAGTTAAAGTTGGATTATTTTTTAGTTAGAAAATAGAGTTGGATTATTTTTTAGTATATTAATATATAGTTGGATTATTTTTAGATTATTTATTGTATATATTATTATATTTTCATTTTTTATTATGTAAAGCATGGGGTGAGATCACCTCACGTCCTCCCCATGCTTTTATTTATTTTTTTAGACTTTTTTCCTTTCTTAACACGAAGTTTGAAAAAAAAACAATTTTTCTTATAAAAAATAAGAAATTATGTGTTTGAGTCATTGCAGGTACTGGGTTTATTGTTATTGTTGTTATGTGTTTGAGCCATTACGTATTCGACCGATGTGGTGAAGTGGGTTAGTCTCCACTTGTAAGACTAATACTTTTAATTTAAGATTTTATGGGTTTACTAGGAGCAATTTGTAATAGATTTGTGCATATACTGTAAAAATTTCGTGTTCGATAAAATTATTTATTTTTATAGTATTTTTATGTAAAAGACTTTTATATATGATTTTTTCAATAAAAAAATATTTCTTTGGACAAGAATTTAAAATATTTAATATTTAAAAATAAAAATAAGGGTTATTTTTATTTACTTTCCTGACATTTCTGAAAATAATAAAAAGGACTATGATATTTTTAAATTAATAAAAGACCCACAAATCGTTGTTATATTAATAAAAAGGTCCATCTCGAGCAAGGTGATGTCAATTTCTGTTGACATAGGTGGCGTGGCCATTACTTTTTATTAATGCTATAATAAAACAAACAGTATGCTTCAACAACCTTACATTTACATTATAAGGACAAAATTTGAGATGTTGTATTATGTAACAACTATGTATTTTTGCTTAATTTATTTCAAAATATAGTTATTAAAGGGTACTTTTATTATTTTACTCTAGTATTAATAAAAACGCAATTTTTATTCTCTCTCCTCTGCTCTGCAATTCTTAAACGGCTACTGACACCCACCCCAAACACCCACCCCGCCTGCCCGCCTCCCCGCCTCCCCACCTGCCCACCGTCGGCCACCTCGCTGGCTCGACTCCACCCACTGGTGACGCGACTGTGACTGCAACGACCCACCGCCGGACAAGCGTACCCACCACCACAACCTTGACCGGGCCCGACCCGACCCACCATCACTTCGACCTCGATCGAACCACCCACCACCTCGAACCACCCTCCACAACCCACCACCACCCACCACAACCCACCACCCACTCGCCCAACCTGACCCACCATCACCTCGACCTCGACCTCGACCCACCGACTCTCGCGCCCCACCACCACCTCTGACCCACCTCACCACACCGACGACCCACCTCTGACCCGCCACTTCAACCCACCCAGCACTGCACCAACCCTGACCCACCTCACCACACCGACGACCCACCACCGCCGGACGCCACTTCGACCTACACACCACACCCTCACTGACACAGACACCGAACCTCCCCCACCGTCCGACAGCGAAACATCACCCACCCACCACCACCACCACCACCACCACCACCACCACACAGCCGCGCCGGCCCTGAGCCCAGCCACCGCCTAATTGCACCCAATCACCCACCACCACCGCCACCACACACGCCACTGATAGTCGAAGCTAGTACAGAGGGCCGGACCACCAAGGCAGTACCGTCCTCAAGGATGCCACCGTTCACCGCCTTCATAAGACCAAACGGGCAGCCGACCGGCCCAGGTAAGTAAAAATCGATCGGCCCAAGGTTTGAATCCTTATCCTTCTACTTCGAGTTCTCGTCTTTTAACTTCTAATAATAGTGCGACTCTTAAATCCCTTTTTATTTTGCATTGTTTATCTTGACTTGAGAGTGTACATATCTATAGTGATAGAAGTGTATGAACGTGACTAGACATAGAACTCAAAACGTGAGGCCATCTTTACAGGGGGTGGGTAGGAGGAGAGAGAGGCCAAAGAGGGAGGGAAATCTAAGAATAGGGACACTAAATATCGGGACATTGAAACAGAAGGGCAATGAGGTAGTCCAAATGAGGATGAAAAGAAGGATCAATATCCTGTGCCTACTGGAGACTAAATGGGTGGGCTCGAAGGCAAGGGAGATGCTAGGACACAAACTATGGTACTCGGGGAAAACCAGAGGGAGGAATGGTGTAGGAATTATAGTCGACAACAGCCTTAAGGATAAAGTAGTCAAAGTGGCAAGAACTGGGGATATGATCATAGGCATTAAGATGATCGTAGATGGGGAGATAATGAACGTGATCAGTGCCTATGCACCACAGACTGGACTACCAGAGAACGAGAAGGCCGCATTTTGGGAGGACTTAGACAGAACGATGCAAATCATACCACAAGATGAACAAGTGCTGATTGGTGGGGACTTCAATAGGCATGTTGGCGAGAAAGAGGATGGATACGCGACACACCATGGAGGATTCGGATTTGGAACTAGAAATGCAGAGGGGAAATCCCTTCTAGACTTCGCGGTCATTTATGAGCTCACAATTGCTAACACCTTTTTCAAAAAGCGTGACGAGCATCTCATCACGTATCAAAGCGGAGAGGCGAAGACTCAGATCGACTACATCCTATTAAGGAAGAGGGCACAGAGACAATACAGGGACCGTAAGGTCATCAGAGGAGAGGACCTATCTAAACAACATCGGGTGGTGTGCACGGATGTAAAGGTCAAGAAGTGGGTCAGAAGAAGCAGGAAACCCGTGCAGAGATGTACCCGTTGGAGAGACTTGAAAGGGGAAAAACTTAGAGTCTATAAGGAAAGAGTGGATTTAGAGCTCAATTGGGACGAGGAGGGAGATATTAACCGAAAGTGGAATGAATTGGCCTAGAAAATCAGGAGTTTGGCACGCAAAGTTTTGGGAGAGTCAAAGGGTGGGACAATCACCCACAGAGAGTCATGGTGGTGGGGAGAGGAAGTCCAACAGAAGATTAAAGCGAAACGAGACCGGTTTAAGGAGTGGGAGCACAGTAGAGAAGAGGAAAAGAGACGACAATATCAGCAAGCCAAGAAAGAAGTGAAGAAAGAAGTTAGTGAGGCAAAATCACAAGCATATGAAGAGTTTTACAAGAGGCTGGACACCAAGGAGGGAGCCAGGGATATATACAAGATAGCCAGAGCAAGAGAGAGGAAGATGAGGGACCTGGGGCAAATGAAATGCATTAAAGGAGTGGATGGGCAGGTGCTAGTGGAAGGGCATCAAATTAGAGCTAGGTGGAAAGCCTACTTCCACGATCTGTTCAACAACCGGGGAAACACAGAGATAGATTTAGGGGAGCTCCAGACTACGGAAGAGGATCAGAACGAATGCTATTGTGAGCGAATTACCCCAAAGGAGATCAAGGAAGCCCTAAAACATATGGGTAAGGGAAGAGCAGTTGGTCCAGATGGGATACCCATTGAGGCATGGAAATGCCTTGGACAGAGGGGTTGCAGCTGGCTAGCAAAACTCTTTAACCAAATCTTGATGGGGAACAAGATGCCGGAAGAATGGCGGAAGAGCACACTGGTCCCAATCTACAAGAACAGTGGTGATATCCAGAGCTGCGCCAATTACCGGGGGATCAAATTGATGAGTCACACCCTCAAGTTGTGGGAGAGAGTCATAGAAAAGAGAATACGACAACAGACAGAAGTGACCGAAAACCAGTTTGGGTTCATACCTAGGAGATCAATAATAGAAGCCATTCATTTCTTACGGCGGACGATAGAGCAATACAGGGAGAGACAAAAGGACCTCCACATGGTCTTCATCGATCTAGAGAAGGCATATGATAAAATGCCAAGAGAGGTACTGTGGAGAATGTTGGGAAGGAGAGGCATCCCGAGGCCTTATATTCGGGTCATTAGGGACATGTATGAAGAGGCATATACTAATGTGCGAACGGGGGAAGGGGTGACAGACACTTTCCCTATTACAGTAGGGGTTCACCAGGGCTCTGCCTTGAGTCCCTTCCTGTTCATTCTAGTGATGGATGAGCTCACTAGACATATCCAAGGGGAGGTACCTTGGTGCATGCTTTTTGCAGACGACATAGTTCTGGTAGGGGAATCCCGTGCGGACATAAACGAGAAGCTAGAGCTATGGAGAGGCGCACTAGAATCGAGGGTTTAAGGATTAGCAGATCTAAGACCGAGTATGTGGAATCCAAATTCGATCGTTCCACCACGTCCACCACCGAGGAGGCTAAGATTGGAGCATAAGCTGTATCAAGTAAGGAGAGCTTCAAATATCTGGGATCCATGATACACCAGAATGGTGAAGTGGATGAGGATGTCAGCAACAGGATTAAAGTAGGCTGGCAGAAGTGGAGGATGGCATCCGGGGTGCTGTGTGATAGAAAGTTCCCGCTAAAGT
This sequence comes from Simmondsia chinensis, assembly GCA_018398585.1. NCBI lineage: Eukaryota > Viridiplantae > Streptophyta > Magnoliopsida > Caryophyllales > Simmondsiaceae > Simmondsia > Simmondsia chinensis. Next base: position 29,566,688 of record JAGTTD010000003.1, on the reverse strand, counting down.
TAAAGGGAAAATACTATAAGACGGTAGTAAGACCGGCTATGCTATATGGGGCAGAGTGTCGACCAATGAAACAAAATCAAACACAGAGGATGAAGGTGGCAGATATGAGGATGCTACGATGGATGTGTGGCCACACAAGAAAGGATAGGATTAGGAATGATGTGATACGAGGTAAGCTGGGTGTAGCCTCGATCGAGGATAAATTGAGGGAGCACCGCCTAAGATGGTTTGGACATGTCAGCAGAAGAAAACCCCAGTCAGGAGGTGTGAACAGCTCAACACAGAGATAAGCAGAAGAGGGAGGGGCAGACTAAAGAAGAGTTGGCTGGAGACGATTCGTCAAGACCTAACCCACCCAAACCTAAGAGAGGAGATGGCCTCAGATAGGACACGTTGGAGGGCTAGTATTAGTGTAGCGGAGATGGCAGAGTAGAGTAGTGCGAGGAGTGGCTGGTAGTCTAAGATTCTTAAGCAAGCATAACCTCTAGTGTAGCACTTTTAGGCTAGCTAAGTCCCTAATCATGCCCATTCTCCTACTTCTTCTTCTTCTTCTGCTCCTTCTCCTTTTTCTCTCCTTCTTCTACTTTTTCCTCTATATGCATGTTATTGATTGGTGGTTTATCTGCAGGGACTCAACTACTTCAGGTTGGGGGTCACCGGAAACAGTCTCCTTTCCTGCCGGAAGGGGTAAGGCTGGGTACATCACCCCCCCAGACCCTGCGTTCTGCAGGAGCCGCAGGGCACTGGGACTGTTGTTGTTGTTGTTGTTGTTGTTGTTGTTGATTAATAAAAACGCAACTGTCATGTCAATTTTGTAGACTAAAAATGACGTCATTAGGCCGTGGAGAGGCCTTTTTATAAATACAACAAAAATTTTGAAGCCTTTTTATTAATAAAATAAAAACTTATAAATCTTTTTATTAATTTAAAAAAGATCAAAATTTTTTTTTATTATTACTTTTAATATATCAAGGTACTAAAATATAAATAATATTAAAAATAATATAATCATTTCAGTCTTTTAATGGCACATTGTGAATGGGGGCACACGTTTGCTGTCTCATAGAAATGAAAAAAAAAAAAAACAATTTAAATAGCGTTTTCTTCTATAAAAACATGTGAGTGGGATGTGGAAAAATATATAAAGCAAGACAAATTTTATTCTTCCTTTTTTTTCTATTATTTTTAAAGAAATAATGTTATTTATTAGTTATAGTTCGTGGATCTTTTATCACTGTACTCATTGAAGTCTGATTTGCTGTAAAATTTTGGAAAATGAGCATGTTCAAGATTAATTATAAGTCCCATGCGGTGGAACATTTTCTTTCAAGCGAGCATATTATTTACATGCCCTTACCGAACACATGCTTTTTCTAAACTTTTCTGTACTTTATATTAAGTTTGTTGTTTCCATTATTACCTTTGTTTTATGGTTCATTCTTAAGGAGAAGAGAATCAATTTACTTTATTATATATTTTTCATGTTATCAAATTTCTTATTTTATGATTACTGCCAAATATCTCAAACAAAAGATTTCTCAGATTATAAGAAATGTGTTGTTCCCGAGTATGTACAATTTTTACAAACCTCTCAATTCACGATCAATGATGATAAAGTACAATTGGGAAAGGCATGGACCTCACTCTCTTTAAGATAGTTTCACACCCATATCGGATTAAAAAACCAGTGCAACAGGTACCAACGTACCGCCTGCCGTATATAACTTCCAACTAGAAAGTTGACACTATTTTGGCATGTACAACCATAAAAGCCAAAACTCCCACTATAACTTTAGACAAAATAACAAAAACCAATTTCTGTTCGAAATCAAGGAACTAACAATTTTTATATTTTATTATACATATACACAACAACACACCAAGTGCCACAAAGGGTTCCCGCATGAGCAGGGTCAGGGGGGAGGGGAGGTGTACACAGCCTTCCCCTTCGGGGAGCTACCCTGAAGGAAGGCTATTTCTTAGGAACTCCAACCTGATAAGCTAGTTCGCAACCTCAAATCATGATAGCCTGGCAGCAAGTAGCAAGAGACTAGCATATGAGTTGGGCAAAGCACAAGACAGGCAATACGAGCGAACCCAATGCAAGCAAAAGCTAGGCAAATAATATGCAAAGACATAGTAATTTGCAGTTTGCAGTTTGCAGTTTGCAATTTGCACATAAGCCAATAAATATGTAGTAAATCAGAAGATCAAACAAGTACATATGCATATAAGTGCGCCAAATGGGAAGTTAAAGGCCTAGAAATACTAGTGATGCCACTAATAAGCAGTACTACACTACTCTAAGTTGTTACATCTACTATTCCTATGCTAGCCCTCCATTGGGCTCTATCTAAGGCCATCTCCCCCCAAAGGTTGAGGTGGGTGAGGTCTTGTCTGATCATCTCTAGCCATCTCTTCCTTGGCATGCCTCTCCCTCTCCGACTTAGTGTAGAATGGGGCTGTTCGCATCTCCTAACTGGAGCGGTGCTCGGTCTCCTCCTAACATGTCTAAACCACCTCAAACGTTACTCCCTTAATTTATCCTCAATGGAGGCCACGCCCAATTCGCCTCTTATAACATCATTCTTGATCCTATCCTTTCTTGTGTGTTCGCACATCCACCGCAGCATCCTCATCTCCGCCACCTTCATTTTCTGTGTATGCTGTTGTTTCAGCGCCCTACATTCTGCCCCATAAGACATGGTCGGCCTCACTACTGTCTTATAGTATCTTCCCTTTAGCTTTAAGGGAAACTTTCTATCTCAAAGTACCGCGGAGGCCATCCTCAACTTATGCCACCCTACTTTAATCCGATTGTTGACATTCTCGTTAACTTCGCTGTTGTGCTGTATCACGAACCCCAGATATCTGAAACTCTCCTTTCTCCGTATAGGCTCAGATCCAATCTTGACGTCTTCTTTGCTCGGTGTGGTGTATATATATATATATATATATATGTATAGTGTGGAAAGAGGGCGTACTGTTCAAGCCTTGGCACTTCTCAACTCTTTTGCTTACTTCTTATGAACTTTAGAACGATGTAGATTTATAAGTCGTTTTCCATAACTATGGGTGTCCGATCCTTATGGACTAACTGGAAAAGTACAACCTGTAAATCCAGCATGGGGCGTGGAAGGTTTTGATCGTTTTGTTCCGGGAGGAATAGCCTCTCATCATATTGTAGTAGGTACATTGGGCATATTATAGCTGGCCTATTCCATCTTAGTGTCCGTCCGCCCCAACGTCTATACAAAGGATTACCTATGGGTTTTTTGAGGTTTTTTTTTTTTTTTTTTTTTCATAAAACTATAGTCGTAGTAATAATATTTGAACGCAGAATAGATATATTGTTTGATGATATTTGTAAATGTAAAGTAAAAAGTAATCAACTATAACTATATAACTATAATAACCTATAGTTATAGTAGTTATAAAGTTGAACTTTTATTCATTATAATATAATGAATAAATGAAAAAATTGATAGATAAGTCACTCTTATTGCCACTCTATAGAGCCGTACATGAGATTTTCACCTCATACGGCTCCTCGTTCAATTCTTTCGAAATCATTGGACCCCTTCCCTCATTCAAGAATATCCTTCCTTCTTCCTAGGGGATCATGTTAAGCGGAGCGAAAAGGGATTTTCATGAGATGGGAAATAAAAACTATTAGCCCCACACGAGGTTTGTAAATAAATGATTGTCTGATAATGAGCAAGGAATATCCATCTTTCTGCTAAACAGGATATATTGAACTCATAATTCATTAAATGCTTTTTATGAATGTCAACTAAGTATCGTAAGTAAATTGCTCCCGGTTTTTCAATCATTTGATAACCAGAGTCATTCTTTGATAAATGATTACTATGCAAACTTCCTGGCTATCTCTGCACCCCTACCTCCTTTATCACTGAGCGGTCATTTAGGGGCCTTAGCTGGTAATCCGGGCTGTTTCCCTCTCGACGATGAAGTTTATCCCCCATCGTCTCACTGGCCGGCTAGCATTAAAATAAAATCTTAACACTACAAATTAGTCATCAATTTCAATATATATTTTATAGTCTACTCTTATTTCCCATACAAGTCATTCTTAAATTAAAACTAGACTTATATTTTATCAAGGAAGAATGACACACAAAAAAACCCAAAAAAAAAAAAAACACATATAAAATTTTTTAGCATCGTATTTGCTAAGCTAAAAGAAAAAAAGATATTGTAATAGTATTAATAAATTTATTTGGTATCAAACTTAAAAAAAAATTAAAATTTTTTTAACACAGCAAGGTGAAGTGTGAATTTTACTTTCCGCCTTGCAAGTAGGGATGAATTTCAATATAGAAAAATAATTAATAAAATACTAAAATATCTCTCTTTTTTTTTATAAATATCGGTAAAGCCGAAGAACAACCCCGGGCCTCGACAAAGCAAGCCCAAGCAAACTCCGAAACGGAGACGGACCAGGCTAACAAAACAGAGAAAAGACAATGGGGGAGGGGCAATAGAACAAACAGGGCAAAAAAACAACAAAACAGGAAAACCAACTGATGAAACAACACAACCAGAAAAAGGAGACCCAGGAGCAACAAAGAAAAGCACGGACAAGAAGCACAACCAAAAGCCGGAGACAAAAGCGCAACAGATCTGGACCAAAAAATGGAGCTGGAAAGAGAAGGAAGAAGAGACCAGAACTACAAAGATCAGAGAGAGAACAGCACAAACGAAACCAAACCTTAGTCTATTTCAGCAAAGCGTTCAATCATAAGGGATTCATCCCCATGAAAACTCAAACCAAGCAACTTCCCGGTCTCCCAAATGCGTTTCCCCTTAAGCAGTTGCTCAGCTGTGAAGCATTTCTTATTCTTGTTTCGAGTCTTTTTCTTCCCTTTGGCCTTGGTCAGTTTCTCAGGCCTCCTCTTCCCACTGCTACCAGGAGACATATCTTTAAAGAATACTTGAAGATTCCGTTTCTCTTGATCTTTTTTCCAGTGTTTGAGAGCCTTAACGCTTACAAAATGATTACAAAACAATTTATTAACACTCAAACTTCCCTTGATCTTCCTCTTCCCAATGCTTACAAAAATAGTTTATGCCTAGCTTAATGCTGAAAATATTCATTTTGGCTAATATAATACTTTATTTCTTTTACTTTCATAAATATAGTATTAAAAAAATTTGAATGGAGATAATTTGGTGTTTTATGAATTACTTTTTTACGCTAAAATTAGCTTGATTCTTTCCCACTTGCAAGGGGGCAAGTGGGGTTCACACTCCACCACATGGTGCTAAAGAAATTAGTTTTTGTTTAATTCGGTGCCAAAAAAATTCATTAATACAAATATAATATCTTTCTTTTAACTTAGCAACTACAATACCTTTCATTAATACTTGGAGCTAATCTGAGAACGGTAGCTGTATGGTATCCGGTGGTTAAGATGATGGAAAATAGACTAGCTAGGTGGAAAGCAAAAACTCTCTCAGGTGCTAGACTAACACTCATCGAGATGGTATTAAATAAACTCCCTTTATATTACCTCTCACTCTTCAAGATTCCTAAAAAGGTAGTGAAAAAGATCATATCTTTTGGGTTGAAACAGATGGAAATGGAGGAATGACCCTTGTAAAATGGGAGGCCATTCAAAGACATAAAGAATTTGGTGGATTAGGCGTGGGTGACATTTTGGAAAAGAATGCGGCGCTTTTCTTTAAATGGTGGTGGAGATTTTCTGATAATTTGTCGAGCCCACTGGAAAAACATTATCTCCAGCCTATATTCTATCCCTTTGTGTCAAAGCCTCTTGGACCTTGGCAAGGGGGTCTTTGGAAATATACAACATGGTCCCTGGGCAACCATATGCAGTAGTCATGATGTTGGCCTTGAGATTTCTAAGGTGATTGATGAAGGTATGATAGTATTTATTGGTAATGGCCTCAAAACAAGTTTCTAGAATGACACATGGGTAAGCCGTTCACCACTTCAGTTCTTACTTTTGAGACTATACTCGATTTCTAATCAAAAGGAAGCGACTTTAGCGGAGATGGAAGTTTGGGACAGACTTGAGTGGAATTGGAAATGGGAGGTTGGGATAGACTTCAGTGGAATTGGAGCTTTTCATGGGGAAGAAACTTATTCCAATACAACAACAACAACAACAGCAAACCCAGTGCCTCTAGGGGCTCCTGCAAAAGCAGGGTCTGGGGAGGATAAACTTATTCCAATACAAGAAAGAAGCAAAGAGCGAAATGGAAGCATTGGTGGGACCAATTTTCATGTGCCCGGATAAGTTCAACAAGGTTTGTTGGAGTTTTGGTGTTTGGGGTCAATATTCAGTCAAATGCTTTTGCCATGCATAAATGGTTAATAGGCCCAGTTCTTCATCGGATGTAGTAAAAGGTGTATGGAAAGGCTATGTTCCCTTTAGAGTTGAGCCTTATACCTGGTTGGTTCTATTAAAGAAAGTGAATACGAGGAACAGACTGGTTAGGTTCGGTATCATTCCAGAGAATTAGGCACTGTGTCTGTTATATGAGCCTGAAGAGGAGACAGTCGCGCACCTATTTTGTTCTTACTTAGTCTCATGGGCTTTGTGGATGGAGATTTATCATTGGTGAAATATGCCCTTGGTTATGGCTATGGACATGAGAAGCCGGTTTGAAGTATGACAAAATGCTACCTTCCTAAAACTTGAAAAGAAAGTATGGATCACATTGTTCTTTGCGGTCACTTGGACTATCTGGATGCATAGAAATGAGGCTAAGGCAAAAAGGCTAGAAGGCCAAGAGCTCTTTGACCTAGTCAAAGCTAGGCTTGCCTACTGGACATCAGCCTAGTTCAACGAGACACGCTACTCGGTTGAGCTTATTGTGGAGAATATTGATGTCATCCAATCTTGGTCGAATACAATAGTGCATAGACAGTAAGCAAGCTGGCGTCCTCTGGGTTTTGGTGTGCTCAAATGGAATACCGATGGATCATCTTCAGGAAAATCGAGCCCGATTGGAATAGGTGGGTGTTGAAAGATCATAATAGAAGATTTTGAGCTGTATTCTCTACCAACATTAGAGTTTTGGAATTCAACCAAGCAGAGATTGAAGCCATATATATTTCCCTTGATATGTTGGTAAAGAATGGAGATATGACTAATGTTGAAATTGAGGTTGAATTAGATTCTACCAATGCAATTGCATGGCGCAAGGGAGAGTCAAGTGGTCCTTGAAAACTAAAGTTCCTATTAAATAAGATCGTGCTCTATGAACAATTCTTCCACTCTAACACCTTCATCCATACCCTTCACATGGCGAATTCACATGCTGACACTCTTACAAAAAATGGGGTGTATAGAAATAGTCCCTTAGTTGTATGGCTAGATTAGTAGAAGCATATTTTTCTATTTTATCCCTTTGTATTGAATGCTTTGAATGGTTGATTTATGTTTGTCTTTTTGAGGAATAAATGGCTAATTACCACAACCAAAAAAAAAAAAATCTTTCTTTTTAACTTAGCAAATACAGTGCTAAAATAATTCATATCTGCCTAGTTTGATTTTTTTTAATCATTCTTCCATTTTATCATATATACAAAATAGTTCTTTTTATTCGATGGAAATTTGGCAACACAAATGACATAATCAAGTTAAAATTAAAATTTGAATTTCTAACTGAAAGCATGATTTAAAATAAGAATTTTAAAGGTATTGATTCAAATATTTAATGAAAGACATGTTTCCATATATGATGGAAACAGGTAAAAAAGAAGAAGGGGGCGGGGGGGGGGGGGGGGGGGGGGGGGGGGGGTGGTGTTATTTTTTATTTATAAATATCCAATAAAAAGTTTATCAGGCATCGCTGATAATTGCAAGCGAGACAAAGTCTCCTAATCTCATATATATCCAGAAAATATTAGAACAAAACCTACAAAACTACTTCATGTTTACACATAGAATTGGACCTTGGAATGGTGACCATGACTTGAACCAAGGCATACAATTACAACTCTTTTGTTTGATACGGTAACGGACTCAGACTTACAATTCCACTATTTAGTTTCATGAAATTGGATTTTATCTGAAAATCAGACATTCCAATTCATTGGGGGAATTATGATTTCAAATTTACTCCATTAAACAAAAAATCAAAACGATCCAACTAGATTAAGCTGAAATCCAAGTCGGCTCGAAAATGAAACATCGAATCCATCCTAACATTTGACCTAGCACTGTAATGACCAAACTGGCGAAAAGCTGAAATAATCCAACCTAATCAAATTCAAAGTTAGAATGATCTAATTCGATTGATTGAAAGCCCCGGATGAATTAACTCAAAACAGGCCTACCTAACAAGAGCATGGCTTGAACGTGACTCAACCAAGTTAACCTGAAACTCATAATAACCCAAGCTTAAGATGATTCAATTTGGACCTAAATTTGTGTTGATGTATTTGTTTGAGATTTGTCCCGATGTTATTTAAAGTGTTTTTTACATGTATGGGATGCGTGTCGATACACAGGGCTCGTGTGTCGACACATAATTTTATAGAACAAAAATGCAGAGTTGTGTGTCGACACACAGAGTCCGTGTGTTGACACACAATCTTATAGAAACACATGGAACAACTCTGTGTGCCGACACACAGGGCCGGTTTTTGGCAGTTTCAGTTCGCGGCTTTTCCTGGTTTTTGGCATCCTTTTTTAGGTTGTTTCTTGGGACGTATCTCTTTGACAAACGGATCAGATTTATGATTACTTGAATGAATTGCAAAAAGAAAGAGAGAATATTGTAAGAACTTGTGATTAAAAGTGTCGAAAGTTCTTTGGCAAAACATCATTCTCATTCATCGCTTTTGTCTCTCCCTTTACATGTCTCTCCCTTTACACACTTTCACTTCATCGCTTTGGTTGTCGTTGTATCCCCGAGACTATTTCCTGTGCTGAAATAAGTCTTAAGGAAAGTGACCACACGGCATCGGTACCTGAGATATCTAGGATACCCGATCTTGTGAGTTTTGCAAGAGTTTATCCCAACAATCTTAAGACTTATTTTTGTCTTGTGATCTTGGTTTGATATGGCTTTGTCACTAAGGGAAATGACAGTGAATTTTTGAAGTTGGACCGTTTTGATGGCGGTAATTGCCGCCGTTGGCAGAGGAAGATGCACTTCCTGATCACTACTCTGAATGTGATTTATGTTCTGAATACACCATTCCCTACCTCCGCAATGGAGGAGGAGATGTTGGCCGAGCAACGAGCCCGATTGAAATGGGAGAATGATGATTACATCTGTAGAAGATACATACTAAATGGGATGACGGATGCCCTCTTGGACATCTACTCCAACGTGCCTATAGCAAAGGAATTGTGGGATGTTCTAGAAGCACGCTACTACATGGCGGAGGATGCCATAAGTAAGAAATTTTTAGTTAGTCAGTTTAATAATTACAAGATGGTTGATGAATATCCGGTCATGGAGCAATTCCATAAAATTAAAAGAATTTTAAATAACTTTAAATAACACAGGATGAATATGGGCGATACAATCGTTGTATCTTCTTTGATTGACAAACTTCCTCCTTTGTGGAGAGATATCAAGAAATCTCTCAAACACAAGAAAAAAGACATGTCAATCGAAGAGTTGGATAACCATTTACGAATTAAGGAAGGTTACAGGTTATAGGATGACCACAAGGAATGCCCCGGTGACATTGGGAAAATCAATGTTACAGAAGAGGGCCAATCGAGTAAAGGATCCAAAAGAACCGGATATGCCCAAAAGAAAAGAAACGAGAAGAAGGCCAAAATGGTCTATTGGGAGTGTTAGAAACCCAGTCACCTAAGGAGGGACTATTTTGACCTAAAGAACAAGAAAGGCAAGGGGCTTGATCATCGCAGCAAAAATTCGAACGATAAGTTCGTGGCGATAATATCGGAGATCAGCCTAGTTGAGAGTGATGACTCTTGGTTGGTTGACTCGGGGGCCACAAAACATGTTTGTAAACACAAGGGTTTCTTTAAAGATTTAGAACGCATAAACAATGAAACTGTGTTGTTTATAGGCAATGGAGCGAGTGTACTGGTTACGGGCAAGGGAAAAGTTGACTTACTTTTCACTTCCGGGAAAACCCTTACCCTAAATTAATCATTGACAATAAATTAATAGTTTGGCTTATATGCTTCACTCTTCGTATTTATGGCATCAAAGATTAGGACATGTGAATTTCCGTCGGATGCATGAAATGGTTAATTCGATGTTGATACCACATATTGATAAAGTGGATGATAAATGAAAAACGTGTGTGTTAACGAAAATAACAAAGTTACCATTTTCATCGGTTCAAAGAGAAACAAATTTACTTAATTTAGTATATAGTGATATGTGTGACTTTAAAAGCACTCCGACCATAGGAGGAAAAATATATTTTATAACATGCATTGATGATTCCTCGAGATTTTGCTATGTGTATTAATCAATCATAAAGATGAGTCACTAGAGAGGTTTAAGGCATATAAAGCCGCACCTGAACTACACTGTGAGACGTTCCTCAAACAACTTAGATCAGACTGTGGTGGAGAATACTATGATCCCAAGTATTTTTAAACCACCGATATAGCGCATGAAATCACATCACCCTACATGCCACAACAAAATGGCGTGGCTAAGAGGAAAAACTGGACTTTAACTGAAATGGTCAATTCAATGTTGTCCTACTCCAGTCTCAACGATGGATTTTGGGGCGAGGCTATGTTAACGGCCTGTCATATTTTAAATCGAGTTCCAAACAAGAAAAGTAAAATAACCTTGTTTGAACCTTGGAACGTCGATGCCCGAAGTTGAGTTATCTTAAAGTGTGGGGGTGTAGGGCAGTCGTTAAAGTCCCTGAACCTAAACGTAAAATGTTAGGTGAGAGAGGCATCGACACTATATATTGTTATGATTCTAATAAATAGGGCATGCGAAGTAGTCTCTGTCATTAGAATGTATAAGGCATTAGAATAATATGTTATTGGAGCTTATTAGCCGTTAGCTTCATGAGGAGATTGGCGCCAAAGTCAGTTAGTCCTTAGTCAAGACAAGTCAAGGATGACGGCTAGAGTTTAGTAGGTTGGTTATGTTGATGTCTTGATTTATTGTATCTCTCCCTAGATATTTTAGGCTTAGCCATCTTAAGTGTTTAGTAGTATAAAAGATGTAATGTCTCTCTTGTAATTCATAACTTTGAAGAATGAATTGATATTCTCTCTCTCTTCTCTAATTCTCTCTCTTTCCCATCTAAATTTCTCTATTTCTCTTCTCATCTCAACTCTATTTCTTCAACTATTGTAGGTTATGATTGTAGCTTAGGCTCGTTCATAACAATTGATATCAGAGCCTTGATTTGATTTCAAATCAAGTTGATTGATTTCAAGTTCTTGATTAATTGATCAAGAACATATTTGAAAATTACAAAAAACAAAAAAAAAGAGTTACAAGTGATTGGTTGAATATGATCTGAAATTTCAGATTGTGCTGAGTTATAAGTAACTTGAGCTGCAGAATTACTTTTGATCAATGATCTTGGATTCTGTTACTATCTGCGGCAACCTGAATTGAAAATTTTTAGAAATTACTTTGATATTGATCTTGATCTAACCTTATGTTCGTGAAGTGAAGCATTGATTTCCGCAGATTGTGATTGTTGATCTGCGAGTTGATTGATGCTTATGTGCAAGGCACGCGACAGTGAAGCTTAGATTTGATTCGATACACATGAATTTGATCAAGCAAATTTAGTTCGTAAGTTCTGGCTGCAGTGCATACTCTTTCAGATATGCATTTCAAGATTGATTTACGATCAAGTGCAAAAGCATTAGGTCATTCTTAATTGTGACTGAGTATTGCATTAACCTTGGGCTGAGCTTGGTTGTTGGTTTAATACAAAGCAAGCTAGATAGTTCAATTCTGGTTCAGATTGTGCTACACTCTTGAATTTTATAACCTTAATCAGAATCTGTTGGCTGAATTGATTGAACTAAAGAGTAGATCGCAATGGTGACAACGAGAACCGGCACAGAAGTTAGAGATAGATACGATGAGCGGTACGATCGGCTAAGTCAACAAATGAGAAGCTGAGCAAGGTCAGATGGACATCAGTCGACAATTTGAAAGGCAAACGCAGCAAATTGGAAAGAATTCAGCTAATGCCAGTAGACCTGGCTATAGGCAACCTCGAGTTAAGGTGGAGATATTCGATGGAACACTACCTCAGTCTTCGATTAGGAGTTGTGAAGAATATTTCCGATTCTACAACATCCTTGAACCTGAGAAAGTGGAAATTGCAGCTGTGTACTTGAAAGGAGAGATGGAATCTTGGCATTACAGCCTCATACGAGTTAAACCTCTAATTACTTGGTCTGAATTTGTAAAAGAATTGTGTGTGCAATACAGAGGTGAGGACACTAGTGATGTTGTTGACAATTTTAACAAGCTAGAGGATGAATCAAAGATCGCAGAGGTGGATTATGAAGAATCATCAACACAAGATGAGAAGGTGAAGATTCCTCACCAAAGTAAGCAAGGAGTGACACAAAAGGCTACTAACATTGAAGATTCCAGTGTAGAATTTGAAGCAAAGCAAGAGTGTGCTGCAGAACACTCCTATTCAGTTTGGGATGGGGCTGGTGTACCTGCAGTAGCACATGATCCAATTCAAAGTCACGATAAGGCATCAAGGGAAGTTGATGTTAGTTCAATTTTTCATGTTGCAGCAGGACAATTTGTATGTGATCCTTCATTGCTACAAGTCAATGATGTAGCAGGGGTCGATGATGCAAGATATCAGCTTGAGCTAGATGAGATGATGCAAACTCAGATTTCTGAGGTGATTTTGAAGTCTACTGTAGTGAAGCATCAGGCTGTTACTGCTATTGAACAATCGGATTCAGCTGGGACACCACATGTTGTTACTGTGGTATCATCAAATGCATCAGAAGTTGCTGTAAATGATGCAACCGAGATTGATCCGCACCAGATTCAGAAGCCTGAGGTTGAGAAAATTGTTCAGGCAAGTGTTAATGTTTTGGAATTTCAAGTTAAGAACACACAGTGCTTGGAGTGGAAACAAATCAATTGAACCAAAGGCCCTTTGATCCCGGGAAAAGAGGAGATTTGTGGGGACTTGGAAGCTAATCCAAGACAAGTTGAAGAAACCAACAAGAGATCAAGAACAACTCCAGCAGAAATCAGTATATGCTTAATGAGCTTAATGTCTTCAATAAGCTTAAGTATATGCTTCAGCAGGAGAGCCATGATCAGATTAGACCTTAATCTTGCGATGTTTACAGCTGCTTTGACAGACCATTGGGTTCATGTGCTGCTTACAGAGATCAAAGAAGCTGATGTTAGTTTAGTAACAGAAACCAGAAAAGTTGAATTGTTGTCGTTCTAGATTTTGGGAAGCTACCAATGCACCTAGTTGAAGACCCATCATAAATATCAGATCAATAGCAGGCCTCTTAATCTAATGACATTAGAGTCAGATCCCAAACTCAGTTGCAGCCTCATGATATGCAAATTGTTTACCCTTGTTGTTGCAGTAAGCTTTTGGGGTCAAAGCAAGATAAGATGGACTCAATCTCAAAGGCTCTTTGCTGCATTCTCAGCTCCTGCTCTGCATAAACACATTCCCAGACCTGTTCCACTTGCTGCAGACTTGTTCTAGGTCAAAATTAGTGGCCGTTTCAAGAAGATTCTCCATTGGGAGGACATTTGTAAGATTTTCACAAGTTATTATCGAATCTAAGGCAACTCAAGATCCTTTGAAGTTACAAGAGCATGTTGAAGTTCTGGGTTGCAGAGCATACAAGAAATAAGCATTTCAAGCTGTGAAAATTCAACATCCTTGATTTGAAGCTATGCTTCTCCCTAAATTCTTGATGACAAGAATTTCTTAGGAAGGGGGGGGGGGGGGGGGGGGGGGGGGTGGGTTATTGTTATGATTCTAATAAATAGGACATATGAAGTAGTATAAGTCATTAGAATGTATACGGCATTAGAATAATATGTTAGTGGAGCTTATTAGCCGTTAGCTTCACAAGGAGATTGGCGCCAAAGTCGGTTAGTCCTTGGTCAAGACAAGTCAAGGATGGCGGCTAGAGTTTAGTAGGTTGGTTATGTTGATGTCTTGATTCATTGTATCTCTCTCTAGATATTTTAGGCTTAGCCATCTTAAGTGTTTAGTAGTATAAAAGATGTAATGTCTTTCTTGTAATTCATAACTTTGATGAATGAATTGATATTCTCTCTCTCATCTCTAATTCTCTCTCTTTCTCATCTAAATTCCTCTATTTCTCTTCTCATCTCAACTCTATTTCTTCAACTATCGTAGGTTATGATCGTAGCTTAGGCTCATTTGTAACATATTTGTTGGATAAGCGCCATATTGTAAGGTATATCGATTCTATGTAATTGAGCCAAATGACTATATCAATGTTAATACCATAATAGAATCGAGAGATGCCATTTTTGATGAGAATCGGTTTACCTCTATTCCTAGACCAAAGGATTATGTACCAGTTGAGTTTGACACTCCAGTGTCGTATGATGATGTTGATCATCATGAGAGGGAACAAGTCCCTGAGAATGCTCTAGAACTTTGAAGGAGTAAGAGAGCAAGGAAAGAGAAATCTTTCAGATCGGACTTCTACACGTTTTTGGTAGAAGGTTTGAGTAATGATATGGACCCCGTGACTCCGTATTGTTGTGTCAAGGGGGCTGACCCCATGATGTTTGATGAGACCATGAGGTCTCATGATGCCTTCTTTTGGCAAGAGGCGATAAATGATGAGATGGATTCCATAGTCTATCAGATGTAAATGGATCTTTGAGAAGAAGATGAAAGTCAATGGAACTACACATAAGTTCAAAGCCCGAATGGTAGCTAAAGGGTTTACCCAAAAATATGGGTTAGACTACTTTGATACATATGCCCCAATGGCGAGAATATCGACTATAAGAGTCTTAATCACACTTGCCTCTATTTATAAACCAGTGATTCACCAAATGGATGTCAAAAATGTATTTTTGAATGGTGAACTAGAGAAGGAGGAGGAGGTGTATTTGAGACAGCCGAAAGGTGTTGTTGTTCCGGGTCAGAAATATATGTAAACTCATACGCTCTTTGTATGGGCTAACACAATCCCTGAAGTAATGGCACCAGAAATTTGATCAAGTTGTTCTAAACAACGGATTTATTATAAATAAATTGGATAAGTGTCTCTATGGCAAGTTCGAGAATGGCAAAGGTGTCATGATCTGTTTATATGTTGATGACATATTAATTTTCGGTACTGATTTGAAACTGGAAGAGAAAACTAAACAGTTTGTTTCAGTGAACATTGCTATGAAAGACATGGGTGAGGCTGAGGTGATCCTCGATATAAGGATTGTAAGGAATAGTGGTGCAATATCCTTGACACAGTGTCACTACATTGAAAATGTGTTGAATAGATTCAACTATGGTGCATGTCACTACAAAAAAAGTGACTACTACCAACAGCATGATTGTTGTTGGCAATGGCAATTTTTCTGTTGGTAAAGGCTTTACCAACAGAAATCGGTCTGTTGGTATACTGTTGGTATTGCCACTGTTGGTAAAGGCTTTACTAACAGAAATTTGAAGTTGTTGGTAATACCTCTACAATAACTACAATTGTTTATTTGTTGGTAAAAGTTATACCAACAAAAGCTTTTTGTTGGTAAAGGGTATTACCAGCAAAATATTTTCTATTGGTAAAGGATATTACCAATAACAAATTCTTTATTGGTAAATGATATACCAACAAAAAATTTTCTGTTGGTAAAAGTTTTACCGACAAAACAATATCTATTGGCAAACGGTATGCTACCAAAGACTTATTTTGTTATTACCAACAATAATTTCATATTGCTACTCTCTACATAAAAAACATAGTTTGTGGGTGGCATTACCTCGTCACAACAATTTACCAATTTATATAATCAAATCTATCATTACATCCAAAATGTATACAACTCCATCCATGTTTAATCCACAACAAAAGCAAAGCATCCAATACAAATCTACAACTCCATCCAAAATCTAATCTAACTAGTACAAATAGCTAAAAAGAAAAAATCCATTATCTATCAAAAAGTTCTAAGTAATTTGTCTACAACAAGAACAACCAACATCATATATCTTTCAACACATAATCTTCATCGGCAAATCTTCCTCTTCACATTCGTGATTAAGCTCATCATCCAATGATCTTCCATTTTCCTATGACAATGACCAATAGAGACATTAAACAACAACATAAGCTCGATCTCAAATTTTTAGCATAAAGGCAAATTATTACATTAAAACATTGTCATAGAGCCTATACACAACATCATAAGAATTTTCTTAGTAAATAGAGAACATGACTTTCTATTGGAGTATATTATGACACTAAAATATTCATATTTGCATAATGTAATAGAAAGTTCAACTCCTATATCTGAATTTGGAAAGGAGTATGTCATGATTTCCTCTACATCTCTTAACTTATAAGCATCATGTACTAACTCATGCAAATTCATATGCATTCTAGAGCTATTCATTGGTAAACAATCATAAGAATGTGAGCTCCCAATTAATATGGTTATTAACTCATAAGCATCAATAATGTCAATATATATTTCCCTCAAATGCAGTTGTCTCCCAAGAAATGTTCACCAAACTACAGTATTATCATATGAAAAATGAATTTATTATACTTTATAAATACATCCAAAACGTCAAACATACACACAAACAATTGAACTATATATATATATATATCAGTATCCGCATCAAAAACCAGTTATGTATGGCCGGTTTCTAGTATGTGCTAGTTATGAAGGATGAGTCTTTCAAAAGTAAACTCCCACATGGTCTAGCAGACACAAACATATCTGAAAATCTTTATTTGCAAACCCTATTTAGCTTCCAATGCATCAAACATATGAAGAAAAAGGTTTTGTAATCTATCAAAATCCACAAAACTATATAACAATTTGCTTGGGTGCCTATATTCACGAACTTGTGAAATACATTTTCCAAAACAATGGCTTGTTAAACAGGGAATGAACACAACCAACATGTCACTAGGTTTCTCCTTGGCATCAAATTAAACACAAGTAACACATAACTACCTTGAGTACATCTATTTCATTATAACCATTTATAGTACATTTCAGAATTACCTAAATATGAGTCCAATGGAGAAAATGTTTCTAAGAAGTAACAATAGTCAATATGATTCACTCAATTATATCACAGAAAGAATAAAAATGCCAAATAAATGATGCACTCAATATGATTCACTCAATTACATCACAGAAATACTAGTTAATACACTTACTTGCTAATGTTAATCCATGAACATCACTAGGAGCTTCAAAAAGTGGTGGAAGGCTTCTAAAACCTGTCAACAAGACCTACAAGATAATTAATTCAAGATGAATAACAAAAAACAAGAGCATATACCAAAATCAGAATAATTGCAACAAGAAACCTTAGCACTTGTTTAGAAAAAACAGTTCTTTGGAAGCAAAGGAATAAAGCACAACTGATCGCTGAAATATACAAAATTATACTTTATGCAACAATGGTTCATCAAAAAGATTTTGAAGCAGGAAATCAAATTCACTAAAAGCAAATGCCCAATACATATGTACCTTAGTGTCTAAGAATCGTTTAGTGGACATAAGAATTATAACCATGGAATCAAATGCCCATTACACTTGCACTAAACTAAGTCTCAGAAATTTTCATAGTTCTGAATGCCATGTCAAAGAACATAGGCAAATCATTTCTTGTATAACAAAATGAAAGCAAGATATGATGGAAAGTTAGAAGTAGGTATTTAGAGTATAATTTCAAAACTCTAAAGACTAAAACATATATTGAAGAGCCCATGGATGTTTCACATTTTAATGTAGTTGTTGATAAAAGAACAAGAGATAACATATAAAGAGTAGATTACTTGCACAAACCTATCGAACTTTGTTAATTTAACCCTCTATCCTAAAAAAATCATACACACTATACTCATAAACTTTCATAATGACAAGAAACATATGAAGAACATAGAAAGTTGCTATGCTAATAAACCAATCAATAAGTAGTCGATGAACTGTAAAAAGGCTTACCTTATGGCACTGATTTGAAGGCCTAACTGAAATAATAAAATACTAATCCAAGGAATTTCACAACATTTCAAATAATTATAAAAAATAATAAACAGAGAAAAGTGCTTAGACATGCCAAAATGATATGCTCAACATGATATTCCAATATCAATTACCAAAACAGAACTTTTTAGCTAAATTTTTACATTTGAGCTCGAAGTCATATGTTATGAAACTATCAACTATGAAATCAGCAACTAAGGCCTCAAATCTTTCTCAACTGTTTGATAACATCCCAATTTAGCTTTAGAGCATTAAATTTTTCAAAAATCTTAACCTAGTGGTTGACAGTCTGATCAGGAATTGTTTTACAAATACATTATCAGAATAGAATTTAACCCGTGAAGTTCAATTCAAAGTTCATATAAGTTGGAACATTACTCCAGAAATTATGAAATTCACAAGCATCCAAGCAAGGTTCTAGCTTAACTAACTAGATTGCATATCATAAACTTAACATACTGCCACAAAGGTCAAGTACGTTCAATTCAAACAACTGAAATCCATAACTCAAATTTACAACCATTAGATATAAGCTTACCACAAAAGGAGAAAAGGGCAACCTTGAGAGGTCAACACCAATGTTGGTTTTATACTTTGAGAGCTATTTTAACTTAAATTAACAAAAATAAAGAGTAACCCAAGAAAAATAGTGATATAAGTTAATTAGAGTTTATTTTCACAAAAGAAGAAATCGGTTGATCTCAAGAGTTGCAAATAAGGTCTAGGGTTCCTATTTTTTGACCTTAAAACAATGTCTAGAGTTCAATTTCAAGACACAATCAACAACAATATGAAAAATCAACAAAAATCAATGAAAAAACTAACGAAAACATGAACGAAAAAAGAGAGGGAGAGGTGCAAATAGAGGATGAGTGAGCGAGCGGCGACGGAGATGGCAATGGGATGGCAAGCAGGGCGACCGGGGACGGCGAGCAGGGCGACCGGCGACGGTGATGGCGATGGGACGGCGAGCAGAGTTTGAGTCAAGGAGAGAGAGAGAGAGAAATGAAAATGAACGAAGATAGAGAGAAGGAGAGGATGGGTATTCTTTCAACAGTAACTTTGTTTTTGAATTTTTTTTTTTTTTTTAATCAAAGTCTTTGAATTTTTGAAAACAAATTGGGAATATTAGGTTGTTTAAAAAAAAATTGGAGATATTAGGGATGCAAATGGGTGGTGTTTGTGGTTGTGGTGGAGCATAGGGGAGCTCGTGGATAGTGGTTGCCGGTGCAAGCTGGTAGGATCGACTGTCCAAGGTAACCGGTGGTTGGAGAAGAGATTGGGTAAAGTAGGGATACGTAAGTGAATGTTATAATTTTGTAATAAGTAAAGTATAAATATAAAAATAAAATAAGTAAATAAAATTAAAGAATGGAGAGACGATGAAAGTGAAGAGGGAAAATAAAAATTTTTTGAAAATATTATTATTGTTGTTGTTCAGCGGGAGCCGCAAGGCACTGGGACTGTTGTTGTTGTTGTTGTTGTTGTTGTTATTATTATTATTATTATTATTATTATTATTAATATTATTATTATTATTTAAAGATAAATTATTTAAAATACATGTTCAATTATAACTTATTACTAGTATGAGGTTTAGTGTACTAATTTTTTAGTTCATAAATTTTGTAAAATAATATTTTAATACAGCAAGTTATGTATATTTTATAAAATCATCTAAATGACGGTAAGAAAGAATAAAAATGGGACCTACTTACACCAATACAGATCGTCATTTAAACTATTTTTTAATTATGTTTTTAACTAAAAAATTATTTCACAAAAGGGACTATAAAATTGATATATCAAACCTTACGACATTAATATCTAAATTACTCAAATAAAATTTTTTATAATTACTAATTTTTTCGAAATTTTGTTTATTGATAAATACATCTATTGATACTTATTTAATCAATACCAATAAAATTTATTTTATTTGGTAATGATCTAGTTAATACTAGCAAAATTTATTTTTGTAGACATTGTGCTAGTCAATACCAACAATACTTATTTCTGCCGGCATTAAGTTAGTCAATACCAACAGCACTTATTTCTATTGGCATTGAGCTGGTCAGTAGCAACATAATTTGTTTCTGTTGGTATTGAGCTAGTCAATACCAACATAAATCTATTCTGTTGGGACTGATTACACCAATACCAACAGAAATCTACTTTTGTTGGGACTAGATTTTTATTATTTTCACTTCCTACTCCTTCCGGGTCATTACCAACAGTAACATTTTGCTGTTGGTAATGTACAACCATTACCAACAGAACCTGAAATACTACTGTTGGTAATGGTCACTTTTTTTGTACATGTGCACTGGTGTCCACTCCAATGGACCCTAGTGTGAAACTAGTACCGAATGTGGGCACTCTTATATCACAGTTGGAGTATGCCTGAGTCATTGGATGTCTTATGTATGCCATGACTAGTACTAGGCCTGATATAGCCTATGCTGTGGGAAAGCTAAGTGGATATACTAGCAGTCCGAGTAAAGTACATTGTCATGTGGTGTATAAAGTACAGAAGTACCTTAAGATTACCATGACTTATGGTATTTCTTATGTAGGGTATCCTCTCACTTTGGAAGGATACTCTGATGCTAGTTGGATCTCCGATGTGGAAGATCATGCGTCCACAAGTGGATGGATATTTTTGCTTGATGAAGGTGCGGTTTCTTAGGGTTCCAAGAAACAAACTTGTATATTTGATTCTACAATGGCAGCAGAGTTCATAGCTCTTGCTTCTGTGGCTAAAGAAGGTAAGTGGTTAAAGGATCTCTTGTATGAGATTCTTTTGTGGCCTAAGCTGATCTCACTGATATCTATCCACTGTGATAGTCAGGCTACGTTTTCAAAAGCGTACAGTGAGGTGTGCAAATGAAAGTCTAGGCACATTGGTGTAAGACATAGTATTGCGAGACAACTTATTCGAGAAGGTGTTATCACTGTGGATTTTGTGAGAACGAGTTAGAGTCTAGCGGATCCGTTGATAAAAGGCCTAGCTAGAGACTTGGTTCTAAAAACTAGTGAAAGGATGGGGTTGAAACTTGTCATTGTTAGTCACCCATGATAGGCCCTCAGCTCGATGCCTGGTATGATGTCAGATCTCCAACTCAATGAGTGAGACTTATCATCCGTGTGACTGTAAGTACTAAAAGAAATTTTTTCCATCCCGTGTGAAAAGTGCTTGGTCACCTATGTCAGAGAATCTACGAGGATGAGCGTATGCTCTTAATGGACCCGGTGTTATATTATTACTGAATGTCGAGTCGTAGGGACATGATTGGTGGGGTCCACCTTAGTGAGTGTGAAGTTTGGTTGCTTCAATGGGTGATTTTTGACAAAGGGTTTGGCCCTGAAATACTCGCGAAGGGTATAGGACACAGGGCTTTATATGTGTCGATCTGGGAGTTGTAGGGTGTGTACGGGGAGTACGCCTTGTGCATCATTAGACAGTTGGTTAGTCAAATGGCTTCTATGGTTCAAAGCTTGGTCTACCATTTTCAATTCGATTAACTGTAACAGTCTTTTCACTAGCCGAGGGTTCAATCGAGAGATACCCTTGTTGATGCATAATAAGGCCTCCTTTAATTTAGAGATGTTGTTTGTGAGAATGGTTGTATTTTGAAAATGGTGGGGGATTGTTGATATATTTCAAAAATGAGAACTGTTGATGAAGTGTTTGAGATTTGTCCCAATGTTTTTTAAAGTGTTTTTTACATGTATGGGATTTTGTGTTGACACACAGGGCTCGTGTGTCGACACACAATCTTATAGAACAAAAATGTTGAGTTGTGTGTCAACACACAGATATTGTGTGTCGACACACAATCTTATGGAAACACACATAACATAGCTGTGTGTTGACACACAGGCCGGTTTTTGGCAGTTTCGGCTCACGGCTTTTCCTGATTTATGGTGCCCCTTTTTGGGTTGTTTCTTGGGACGTTTCTCTTCATTTTTTTCATATATATTCTCCCCTTTGATCACATTTATGATTACTTGAATGAAATGCAAAAAGAAAGATAGAATATTGTTAGAACTCGTGATTAAAAGTCTTGAAAGTTCTTGGGCAAAACATCATTCTTATTCATCTCTTTTGTCTCTCCCTTTACACACTTTCACTTCATCATTTTGGTTGTCGTTGTATCCCTGAGACTATTTCTTACGCTGAAATAAGTTTTAAGGAAAGTGACTACACAGCCTCGACACCTGAGATTTCTGGGATACTTGTTCTTGCGAGTTTTGCAAGAGTTCACCCCAACAATTTGTCTATGCCTAAGAAACTTGAAATATGAAATGACATGGCCTGATTCAATCAAAACTAAGATAATTAAGCTGTAAATGACTCAATCCGACTCAAACATGGCCCACACTGGCCAAATCCCAAAATGATTGCTCTCTATTAAACCAAATATGAGATGACTCAATCATAAAATAAACAAAATAGACTAGACATGGGCTCGAGTTGAATTGAAACTTGAGATTACTTGAACTAGAAATGATCTGACCCAATCAAAGCACAACATTAGTTGATGCAAGGCACACATGAGAAGCAAAGCTCAAATGATTCAACAGCCTTCCATAACCGAGATAGGGAAGTAGTGACAATTTAAGGAGGTTTGATTAATTTATTTCTAGACAAGAAATGCAAATAATACAAGGGAAGAACAAAATTCCAAATTTCTATTAATCAAGAAGCTACTTATTTATAGAATTTTAAAAGCCTGACTCCTAAATAACTAGATTCTAATTAGGAAGTAAATTAATTTATAACTAGTAAAATAACTTAAGAGCTCCTAAAATGGAATTTCTACGACAACTATAATTTTGACTTCTAGTAGAACAATAACTCTCGTTATTGGATTCCCACCAGGAAACTAATTAAAAAGTTATATTCCCAATTATTTCCTAAATGCATTATTCAATTTAATCTCCTATAAGATTCTCTCCAAATTGATGAGCGTTCATCCCTGAATACGATCATGGAACCTTATTGGTGGAGGTCAACTTACTCCAATTGATTCGTAATAACTGGATAAAGAATTGAGACCTTATGGTCAATATCAAATGCAGCAAAATATGTAGACAGTTGGTGCACCGCAGTGGTTGACGAAGGATGAAGGCGATGGTCGTGAGGGATCTGGTGGTAGTGATTTAAGTCGATGTCGGGTCCCATTAGTCGACGGTAGATGTCAAGGGTAGGAAAGAGGTTTGGTGCAGTGGTTGTGCATGCCTGGTTGACGAAAGTACATGATGGTTCTCGAGGTGCACGCATAAGTTGGTGCAAGTTTGACAGCATGCACCTCGAAGAAAGAGGGTTGGTGCAGTGGTTGTGCATGCCTGGTTGACCGACATCTTCTTGCTATTGATGGAAGTTCATGGTGGGCATGGTGAAACTGATCAACAGCTTAGAAGTCGATAGTGGGTGTTCATGGAAGGCACAAGGTGCCATTGGAAATTGCTTCGAGGTAATGCTTATTAGTTCGTGGTTGGACAAAGGGTTAAAATATTTTTCTAGGACTAGGGATTTGTTGTCCTCATATATATTCTGATTATTAGTGAGGTCATAGTAGGTTGATGAAAAAGAAAAATTCAAAGTTGGATCTTCAGACTTACTAAGTATGGAGTCCAAATTTTTGGCCGAGAGCAAGATGTTGAAATTTCTTCATGTTCTTCCTCATCCTCCTCTAGTTGTGTATTCTAAAATTGAAATAGATGGTGTATTGATAAAGCCATTAGCTCCATAAATGCCTTCGTATGCCGAAATCATGCCGAAGCTTGTTCGACTACGTATTCGATTATTGTTCAGTATCATTATCTTCCTCATAGATCTCATTGTCTTGTGTCCTTTGTTATAAAATGATTTGTTCGGATGTAGAAAATGTAGGTGAACAGAGTTAGAGAAAATATAAAGAGTGTGGGTTTTGTAAGAGGTGCCGGGGGGGCACCCGGGTGGGGGGAGAGAATGAGAAAACAAAAGTAAGAGTGTTCCTTTTTTTGAGGTTTTGATGAGATGTTGAGTGGGGTTCACCCAAATATGAAGGGAGTCATACTCAGGTGCCTTAATTAAGTGGTTAAGAGAGTTTTTGTAACTTCTTCTATTCAAAGCTGTATTGTGGGAGGGCTGGTAGTTGGCTGTCCAAAGCTACATTATGCAAGGAATGGTGGCTTGCCATTCAAAGCTATATTGTTGGAGAGTTGATGGCTTGCCATTCAAAGCTACATTGATTCGAGGGCTAATGGCTTGCCGTTCAAAGCCACATTTGAAGAGAGTTGGTGACTTACCTTACAATAGTCACATTGATGTTGGTAATGTTGATGAAGATTGTAAATTGGTGTTTGGAAGGTTATGATTAAAGATTGTAATTTCTTAAATTTCATAGTGGATGAGGGACTCGGCACCCATTTGGGTCCCGTGGTGTTTCCCTAAAGTTGAGAGAGGGTGATGCGGTCCATATATAAGCTTGGTGGGTACCTTGGCAGGGACGACTTGGCGGGTCAGGTTGGCGGATGCAAAGACGGATATGCGCAAGATGGAGCTAGAGTTTGATTAGGATTTTACCTTTATTTTTAAGATTTAAATTTTGAATTATCTTTTAGAATTTGATTCTTATTCAAATAGCTTCTCTACTAGAGAAAATCTAGGTTTTTTTGCATTCATTATTTTAAATTTTAATTTCTATTTTGAGAGTTCTCTCCTCTCTGATTGTGAGAATTGGGCTTATTTTCCTCTTTGTTTTTATCAGTGATTAATAAAATTAAAAAGAAGGCTATTGAACCCCTCTCGTTTCCTTAAATTCGAATTAAGCACTGTATCAGTTGATATCAAAGCTCAGAACAACTTCTGAGATAGCCCATGGGCGATAAAGATACGCCACCATCGAAGATGTTTATGATGGTGACCATTAACGGCAAACCGATAGGAGGTTAGAGGGCTTGGAGGAGAAATTCTAGTGAATCTAGTTTTGCTTGATTCAATTGGGGGCAAATCCCAACCAAGGTCCAGGAACCCAGCCCCAACGCCCGATGACACTGGGTGAACTAGAGGAGATGGACGAGAGCTTCTAGAATCCATTCCCAAATGATGAGCTGCCAAATCCTAGACCAATGTGACATCAGAACTATACGGTAAAATACCCACAACTTTGACGATCAAAGGTGGGAATTCGGTCTCCGGATTGAGATACCAGAGTTTAATGGAGAGGAGTTCTGGGGTTGGTTAGCGGCAATGGAGGAATTCCTTGAGTTTAAGGATGTTCCAAAGAACAAACAAGCGCCGTTAGTTGCTTACCCGGCTTTAGAGTAGGGCAGCCCGCTGATGGCAACAACTGAAGCAAATTCGGCTTCGCTAAGGGAAGTTGAAGATAGAGTCATGGGAGAAGATGAAGAAGAATATGAGAGGCGCCTTCCTACCTCACAATCACTCCAAGGTGATGTATCAACGTCTGCAAGCTTTGCACCAGGGCTCTAGATCTATGGAGGAGTACATGATAGAGTTCTACTCGTTAGTCGCCAGGAATGACTTGGCGGAAACCGGGGAGAAATTGGAAGATCGCTACATTAGCGGGTTGAAGGAGCCCATACAAGAGGTTTTGAACATGCTTGACATCTTTGCTTTTTCTGAAGCAAGTGAGAAAGAAGCAAACGTAGAACATTAGCAAAGGTGTCGCCAAGTTGCCAGAGCCTGGGGAGTACAAGTTGGCAGCAAAGACCAAGTGAGAGCTCCACCAACTTAAAACACATAGAGCATACCGCCACCCGCCAATACCGGTAAGCCAGTTACTCAAGACTTGGCAAGTGCGTCAAGGACTCGATGCCTCAAATGTGGAGAGGTGGGCACCATGCTGTTGAGTGTCGTAAGGGGGATAGGCCTGGAAAAGGTCTTTACATCGAGGAGCTCCGCGGTGAGGATGGCGAGACTGTTGAGGAAGAGGTCCAAGGTGAGTTGGCACCACTGGGGGAAGATTCCATTACGGGTGATGAAGGGAATCTACTGGTGGTTATGCATGCTTGCTTCACACCAAGAGAGGAGCAGGGGGACGGTTGGCTGAGGAACAACATCTTCCAGACCACTTGCACCATTGGGGATAGGGTGTGCTGCAAGGTCATTGACTCAGGCAGTTGTGCGAACGTCATATCTAAAGAGGTTGTCATCAAGTTATGGTTGAAGACGGAGGCTCATCCCCTTACAAATTTTCATGGCTGAAGAAGGGAAATCAAGTATCCATTTCTAAACGTTACTTAGTTAAATTTTCGATTGGGGCCAAGTATAAGGATGGGGTTTGGAGTGATGTTGTCACGATGGATGCTTGTCATCTATGGTCGGGCCGCCCATGGCAATACGATAGGAGTGTCGTCCATGAAGAGAGGAAGAATACCTATAGCTTCATCTTCGAGGGGACCAAGATCATCTTGTTACCCAAGAAGGAGGAAGCATTGCGAGCTTTAGAAGCACAACACCTGAACATACAAGGACGAGCCATGTTCACCAAGGAGGTTGGCGACACCAAGATCGTTTTTGTGTTGATTGGGAAGGAGAGCAAAGTGAGTCTAGGGGAAGTACTGAGCAAAATTACTGCCTTGTTGCAAGAGTACCCTGACGTACCGGATGCACTATCACCATTACAGGACATCTAGCATTGCATTCATCTGGTGCTGTGTGCTTCCTTACCGAACAAGCCTCATTACCGGATGAGTCCTTCAGAGCATGAGGAGTTGAGACACTAAGTGGAGGAGCTACTCGCCAAAGGATTTCTCAGGGAGAGTTTGGGTTCTTGCATAGTGCCAGCTCTATTGATGCCAAAGAAGGATGGAAGTAAGCGGATGTGTGTTGATAGTAAGGCAATCAATAAGATCAGTATGCTTTTGATTTCCTATTCCAAGATGTCGCTTGACCAGTTGCAGAACTCGATGGTGTTCACAAAGTTAGACTTGAAGGGCGGATACCATCAAATTAGGATCTCGCCATCGGACGAGTGGAAAACCGCCTTCAAGATAAGGGAGGGGCTTTACGAGTGGCTGGTCGTATTATCTAACGCCAAGCATGTTCATAGGGTTTATGAAATAGGTTCTGCATCCTTTCATTGGGAAGTTCGTCGTTGTTTATTTTGATGACATCTTGATTTGTAGCCGGAATCGAGTTGAACATGTCTAATATCCTGAGGAAGTGCTAAGTCTTTTGAGAGCACGGAGCTTGTTTGCCGCTATGAAGAAGTGCAAGTTTATGAGGGATGAGGTGACCTTCCTTGGGTTCATTGTATCGAAAGATGGTATATCAGCGGATGAGGGGAAGATAGCAGCCCTATGTGACTGGACTTAGCCAAGAACAATTGGCAAAGTTTGAAGTTTCCATGGGTTGGCATAATTCTGGAGGCAGTTTTTTTTTTTTTTTTTTTTCTTCTGATGAACTTCAGTTCCATCATGGCGCCAATAACTGATTGTCTGAAGAAGGGTTCTTTTGTTTGGACTCCATAAGCAACTACCGCCTTCGACGAGGTAAAGAAGAGGTTGACCATGGCACCGGTGTCAGCCCTTCCGAATTTTTAGAAGACAATTGAGCTACACACGTATGCCTCCAAGACTGGCATTGGCGCTGTGCTTAGCCAAGACGGGAGACCTATTGCATACTTCTGCGAGAAGCTTAATGGGAATAGTTTGTACTACTCAACTTACAATCTGGAATTCTACTCGTTGGTTAGAGCATTGAGGCATTGGAAGTCATACTTAGCCAATTGGAAGTTCATCTTATATTCTAGTAACGTGGCCCTCAAGTACATCAATAGCCATGACAAACTCTCAGATCAACATGCCAAGTGGGCTAGCTACTTACAGCTCTTCCCTTCGTCATCAAGCGTAAGTCAGGCATGATAACAAGGTGGTGGATGCCATGAGTAGGCAGAGTCTCCTACTTTCTTAGCATAGAGTTACTGAGATCGGGTTTGAACAGTTGGCAGGATAGTATCACAATTATCCTACATTTGGAAAGAAATGGCGGGAAGCAAAGTCGAGTTTTGCTCCTGGCTACTCCATCCACGACGGATTCCTATTCAAAGGGAATCAACTTTGCATTCCGAATTCAAGCTGGTGGCTCAAGATCATTGAGGAGAAGCATAGCACGAGGCATATGGGGCGAGATAAGACACTACAGCTCATACCACCAGCTATTTCTTGGCCAACCATACGTAAGGAGGTTAAGAGCTATGTCCAACGTTACCGAGTCCGTCAGGTATCAAAGGAAGGGGAGACCAATGCTGGCCTTTATTTACCACTACCGGTTTTGAGTTAGCCATGGACGGATGTCAGCATGGACTTTGTGTTAGGCTTATTGAGAATAATAGGCGGCATTAATTCAATCTTCATCGTCGTGGATCGCTTCTCTAAGATGGCTCACTTCATCGGATGCAAGAAAGCTGCTAACCCAAACATGTGGTGGGTTTATACTTCCTGGAGGTTTATAAGATGCACAAGTTACAGGCTAGCATCATCTCTAATAGGGAATACATCTCTTGCCTTTAGCACCGTCCGTCATCCTCAAACGGATGGGCAAACCAAAGTCACTAACCAATTATTGGGCAACCTTCTTCAATGCCTTATTGCTGATAACACCAAGGGATAGGAGATGAAGCTGCACCAGGCCGAGTTCACCTCTAATAGTTTTATCAATAGAAATACAGTGTTCGCACCATTCAAGGTAGTTTATGACTTTGTTTCACGTTCTTCGATTGACTTAGAGCCAGTTCCAGACTTGACACGTCCCCATGGGAAGGCGGAGGACTTCATTTTCTCATGTACATCCACGAGCGAACCAGAGCTCGGTTGCGGGAGGCCACCGCCAAGTACAAGACAGAAAGTGATAGAAGATGCCGAGAAGTTCAATTCCAGGTTGGCGATAAAGTTTGGGCAATATTGACATGGGAACGCTTCCCCACATGGGAATATAACAAGCTGACAACATGCAAGATAGGACCATTAGCGGTACTGGAGAAGATCAACAACAATGCCTACCGTTTGCAGCTTCCACCTGGTATAAAGACTTCCGATGTCTTCAACGTCAAGTACTTTGTTCCCTACTTTGGCAAAAATGATCATGCTGATCCCCTAGCGAATTCGAGGGAAAATTCTCTCCAACCAAGGGAGGATGATGCAACCCATATATAAGCTTGGGGCGTACGACTTGGCGGGTTAGGTTGGCGAATGCGAAGATAGATACTTGGAGGATAGAGTTAGAGTTTGATTAGAATTGAGCTTCATTTTAAGATTTAAATTTTGAATTATCTGTTATAATTTGATTCTTATTCAAATAACCCTTCTAAAAATATATTTCACATTCATTATTTCATATTTTAATTTCTATTTTGAGAGTTCTCTCTTCTTGAGTTGTGAGAATTGAGCTTATTTTTCTCTTTATTTTTTTATTATTGATTAATAAAATTAAAGGGAAGGTTGTCAAAACCTTTTCCTTTTCCCTAAATTCTACTTATGTGCTGCATCACAGGATTTCCATGTAAAAATATTGGTATTTATTTATTTTTTGTTTTTTGTTATATTTCATTTCCGCGTATGCTCGAATGTCTGATTTTCCCAACAACTGGTATTACAACATGTTGGGAAACCTGTTTGTATGGAAGAATCAGGTACGGAGGCCGCAGCGATGAAGATGACTGACGTGGGTCGAAACCAGTGATAACGTAGAAAAGCAGAGCTCTGCGGTAGTGATGAACGATTTTTCTAGTGAGGCAGTGGCATCATTTGGTTCACTATGGGTCCGGTCCAAAACGGTGAAGAAGATGGCAAGTAGTCCCTTGTGGCTGAGGAAGACAATGGCCATAAGATTAAAGTGGTAGCTATTTTTTTTATGTGTTGGGGGGTTTGTTGAGTAAAGGAAGAAGAAAGATAGTGAGGAGAGAGTTTGAAGAAGTTAAAAAAAAAAAGGCTCTGTGTGTCAAGGAGTGAGGGGAAAAAAAAATAGAAAGGAGTAAAAGAGGAAAGAAAGAAAAAAAGGAATGAATTGAAGAAAAAAAAATTGTGTTGAAAATTTAATTTTTATTATAAAATTAGGGACGTATTACACTCAAAAGGAAAATAAGAAAAATATAAACCCAAATATGTTTAAAGAAAAATAGGAAGTATTTTATTTCAGGACTCAGGAATCAGAGAAGTTTTTCTTCGATTCAAATAATTCTCTCAATATTTTATTATTTTAATTCTTGCAAACTTTATCTCGTTCACTCTCTCAATTCCTCTCGCTACTGACTCTCTATTCTTTTCACTGCGTTGTGCTGCACTGCTTCATTTATACAATTGAGAGGCGGTGAGTGTACTTACTTGTGAAGTCAATAGAGATGGGGATATACGTATTATATGTATATGTATATGTGTATATAAATATCTTTTATATAATTTTAATTTTCTAGAATATTTAATAATATCCGATTTCAGCCTTAAAAATTGTACCAAAAAAAATCCAATATTTACAACATCCCCCTTTGGATATTTTTCTTTAAAAATATTACAGGATATAACACTCTTGAAAGTGTATAGTGTTCGAGGTATAGACACTTTTAAACTGCCTCGTTAAAAAGCTTACTAGGAAAAACCCAATGGGACAAAAACCATAGTGAAGGGAAAAAGAGTACAGTGCGTATTTAATTCCCCCTCATGCTAACATATTAGTAAGAGGAATTTCTAAGTCGAAGCATACAAATCTTGTGAAATAGTTTCTCAAAGTTGTTGTCAGCAATGCTTTTGTGACCAAATCCGCTAGGTTCTTACTTGAGCGAACTTGATGAACATTTATTTCACCTGTCTTCTGGAGCTTGTATGTAAAGAAGAACTTTGGTGAAATATGTTTCGTTCTATCGCCTTTGATGTATCCACCTTTTATCTGAGTAATGCATGCAGCATTATCTTAATACAATATTGTCGGACTCCCCCTGATTGTTGGAAGACTGCATTCTTCTTGAACATGTTGAATAAGAGATCTCAACCATAAATATTCCCTACTTGCTTCATGAAGTGCAAGCATTTTAGCATGATTTGAAGAAGTTGTTGCGGTTCTTTGTTTGGTAGATCGCCAAGATATAATAGTATTACCTTAGGTAAATAAATATCCTATTTGTGAATGACCATTATATGGATCAAATAAATATCCAACATCTGCATATCCAACCAATCTTGGATTTGATTGTCTCATGTAGAATAATCCCATGTCAGATGTACCACAGAGACACCGAAATATATGTTTAATCCCATTCCAATGACTCCAGGTAGGAGTTAATCTATATGTTGCCAAAAAGTTAACTGAAAAGGCTATATTTGGGCTCGTGTAGTTAGCAAGATATATTAGTGCACCTATTGCACTTAGATATGGCACTTCAGGGCCAAGAATTTCTTCGTTATCCCCTTGGGGTTGAAAAGGGTCCTTATTGCATCAAGGGCTCAGACGATCATTGGGGTACTCAACATATGTGCCTTATTCGTATTAAAACATTTTAGCACTTTTTGAGAATAAGTAGATTGATGGACTAAAATTTCATCAGGTAAGTACTTTATCTGCAAGCTAAGACGATATTTTGTCTTTCCAAGATCTTTAATTTCAAACTCTTTATTCAGATATGCAAGAGCTTGCTCAATAGTTTCAAGAGTTCCTTTGATGTTCAAATCATCAACATAGACTGCGATTATAGCAAATCCAAAATTTGATTTCTTAACAAAAACACATGGGTTAACTGGATTGTTAACATATCCCTCTTTTAGAAGCTATGTACTAAGACAATTGTACCACAATTGCCTTAATTGTTTTAATCTATGCACAGATATCTTTAATTTGATTAAACACAGCTCTCAAGATTTTGAGTTGTATGCATATGGCATTTGTAATTCTTTAGGGATTTTCATATAGATATCATTATCAAGTGATCCATACATATAAGCTATTACCACATCCATAAGAAGCATTTAGAGTCTTTCAAAGACTGCTAGTGTTATTAAGAATCTAAATGTAATGCGTCCATTGCTGGTGAATATGTCTTTTCATAATTAATTCCTGGCCTTTGTGAGAAACCTTGTGCTCTAAGCCGTGCTCTATATCTAACCATTTCATTCTTTACATTTCTTTTTCATAAAAATACCCACTTATATCCTACTGGTTTCGTATTTTCAGGCGCTTGGACTATAGGTCCAAAAACTACACGTTTCGTAAGTGAATCTAATTCCACTTGATTTGCTTTTTTCCATTATGGCCAATCATTTCTTCTTTGACATTCTTGAACAAATTTAGGTTCAAGATCTTCAACTTCTGCGGCCAAATTAGTGGCCACAATATGTACAAACACTTGATCAATAATTTTATTATTTTGATTCCATTGTATGCTAGTAATAGCATAGTTTATCGAGATTTTCTCATTCTTGATATTTTTATCATTTTCACAATTCTCTGGTACTTGATAGCCTCGAGGAGCCATTTCATCCTCCATCTCTTTTTCTTGGATTTGCATTTGCACCTTTTTAGGGAGTTTCTTCTTCAAGAGTTTTAATAAAGGAGCCAATTTGTTTATTTTGCTCCTTCTTCTTTCTTGAATTTTTATCTTTAGAATTAATTGGTCTACCACGCTTCTGGCATGCTGTAGACGTACTTGTCAATGTATTAGAAAACCGTTTATTCAGAATATCAATTTAAATCGGAGAATTCATAGCTGGAACATATGACTTGGTCATTCTTTTTATATCAACGAATGCATCTAGTAATTGGTTTGCAATATTTTGTCAATGGATAATTTTTTGAACTTCCATTTCTAATCAAAATGCGATATTGATGATGCATTTCACACAATTTCTTACTTTTTCAGCTTTAATTTTTCTCCCCCTGATTCTTAGAACATTGTTTCGTTAAACTTACAATCTACAAACTGTGTAGTAAAAATATTTTCAGTCAATGGTTCAAGATATTTTATAATTGACAGATATTGAAACCCAACATAAATTTCAAGTCTCCTCTATGGGCCCATCTCTGTGCGTTGGGGTGGAACAATTGGAACATAAATGGCGCAAACAAAAATTCATAGATGGGATATATTTGGCTTTTGACCAAAAACAAGTTGAAGTGGGGAGTATTTGTGATAGCAGTTGGTCTGGCACGAATCAGTGCTACAGCATATAATATAGCATGGCCCATGCAGAACTAGGCAATTTTGTTTTCAGGAGCAATGGTTGAGCAATTAGTTGCAGACGTTGATCGGAGATTTTGCAAGACCATTTTCTGCATGCTGGTGAGCCATAAGGTGCTCAACTGTAATCCCAGTTAACATACAATAGTCATTAAAAGCTTGGGATGTAAATTATCCTGCATTACCAAGACAGATCTTTTTGATCGTGTAATTCAAAAATTGAGTCCATAATTGGATTATTTGTGCAAGGAGTCTCGCGAATGCCATATTGCAAGTAGGTAATAAACAAACATGTGACCAACTTGTTCAGGCATTTATTAACACCATAAAATATCAAAATGGTCCACATGATGAAATAATAGACCCATATATGTCTCTTTGTATTCTTTCTAAAAATGTAAAAGATTCAATCCCAATTTTAGTTGGGGATGGCCTAGTAATCATTTTACCTTGGGTACAAGAAGCACATGAAATTTTATCAGGTGAAAAAATATTATGTTTCTTTATGAGTGTCCATTAGAATCTTCAATGATTTTTCTCATCATCGTTATACATGGATAGGGTGAACATTTTGTAATCAGTTAACTTCTGGTTAACCACTGTATTTGATTCAATCGAGTTTATATAAGTATAATATAACCCAAAAAAAGGGCTGACAAGTTTTCCACGATATTCTTTTTTCCTGGGGTAAGCGATGTAATATAAAGATATTCTTTATTACCCTCATTTATTATCTTAATACAATAAACCGTTGTGACGAATATTTCAAAAACTAATCAAGTTTCTATGTGATCTACTAGAAAATAGAGCATGGCTTATGTTTAATTTTGTTCCTCCTCTTCCGGAGCCTTCAACTAAATTTGAAACACCTGATATTGTATTAACATGTGCTTTAGCTAATTGTAGCTGAGAAAAATATATTTTACTTTTGAGAATAGTGTGTGTCATTGCACTGTTAGCAAGACATGAATCTCCATTTTTTATCGAATCCATGTTTCTTCAAATATAAAAAGCATATGTATTAGTGGAACTCTATTTATGTTACGCATTAATAAAATTACAAAAGTGTAATGAATAAAGTATTTCAAAGTGACTATGATATAACAATAATTTTTAATTTTACTTTATAAATATAGTTGATCAAAGTTTGATTTTATTGGAAATAATTCATTAAGATGAAACCTCAAAATATAATATTGTATTAAATTACACGCACCAAAATGATATTATTTTATTGAAAGTAAGACAAACTTTAGTACAAAAGGCATAACTAAAAAACATAAAAAAAAAAAAAAAAAACTTCAGTCCAATTTAACATTTTCATTGCCTATCAGATGATAAATTCTCCCATTAGCATCCTCAATGAAATCAGAAACATCAAGATGTGTCACATTAAGTGGAGAATGATCTTTAGCAAAGTTTGTTGTTGTATATTTGCCTTTTTCTTTCAACAATACTTGATAGAGGTTCACCAGATGTTTAGCTATACGGCAGGTACCCGACCATTGACCTTTTGTACCATAGTGATAGCAATTTGTTTCTGCGCCTTTTGACGAATTTTGTTGATGGTTTTTCTTCCTTTTATATTTCCCTTCATTGTTGCCGGACTTCTTAAACTTTGGTACATTGTAATTATTATGGTGCCAGTTATTATGACCACGGCTATAACTTTGTCCATGACCATTACTGCATCCCCGAACACGACCGCATCCATGCCTTTGACCACGGCCACGGCTATATGTATTATTGTCGTGGGATGTAGCATTCACTTCACGGAATAGCTTTTACCTAGTTGGTCGTAACTGATGATTTTTCATTAACAATTCATTGTTTTGCTCAGCAACAAGAAGACATGAAATTAACTATGAGTATTTTTGAAATTTCACTCTCGATATTGCTGATACAGACCATATTCAAGATATGAAAAGTAGAAAATATTTTCTCTAACGTATCTTCCTCAATAATATTTTCTCCGCATAATTTCAGTCGGGAGGTAATACTAAATACTGCGTAGTTGTACTCGCTCGCAGCTTTAAAATCCTACAACTACAAATGAATTCATTCATAGCGAGCTTTCAGGAGAATCACAAGTTTTTGATAATCAAACCCCTCCTTTAAATTCAACTAAAGGACAAGCGGATCCTTTATAGTAATATGTTCATCTTTCAATGTTTCATGGATGTGATGCCTGAGAAATATTATTGCTTTGGCGCGACCCTGCAAGGATGCCTATTTCCCCTTTTAATTGTATTTTTGAGATTCATAGTATTAAGGTGAATTTCAGCATCAAGGGTCCAAGGTAAATAATTTTTACCAGCTATCTCATGCGCAATAAATTCAAGCTTAATTAGATAAGTAGTTAAAAATCACAAAGATTAGGAAATGATAACTTAACCTCAAGTATATGATAATTCTTGGCTAACTAGAGACTCGTGTTAATAACGTTTTATAAAATTAAGGACATATTATACTCAAAAGGAAGAGAATAAAAATACAAACCGACATATATTTAAAGAAAAATAGCACGTTCTTTATTTCAGAACTCAGAAAATAGAGAAGTGTTTCTTTTATTCAAATAATTCTCTCAATATTTTATTATTTTAGTTCTTTCAAACTTTCTCTCATTCACTCTCGTTGCTCACTCTCTGCTCCTTTCACTGCGCTACACTACTATATTCATACAATCGAGCGGCGGTGAGTATACTTACTCGTGAAGTAAATGGAGGTGGGGATATACATATTATATGTATATGTATATGTGTATATAAATGTCTTTTATATAATTTCTAATTTTTTAGAATATTTAATAATATCCGAATTCGACCATAAAAATTGTACCAAAAAAATATCTAATATTTACAATAATTTTGAGAAGATTTGTTGCATATTATTTTTTTAACCTCAAAATTAATTATATATAAAATGAGAAAAAAGAAGATAAATTACACTGCTATACTTTTGTTTTCTTTCTTTTAAGTATAATATGTCTTTAATTTTGTAACAAATATATAAATTTTAAAATTTTACATAGAGGAGTATATAAAGCTTTAAAAATTGCAACAACTATTGAGGTGAACAGCACAATAATAGCAATGTTGCAAATTTTAAATTTTCGCAACAAACCAGGGTTATCATAATAAAAGATCTAAACATTCTATTCAGTAAGTAATATGGCCCGGAAACATAGATGCAGTGTTAGTTTAAACAACTAAGCTATTTAATTATTATATCTTTCATAGGCCATCGAATAATAGGTATTAAGAATAAATAAAGATATTGTGCGATTTATGTATTGTATATATAATACATAGATCATAAATATTAGAATTTAAAATGTCCACATCAAAAACCACCAAATTATATTGAAATGGTTTGCCAACAATTTAAAATTGCATAAATTATGCTTTTTCAAATAACATAAAAATAATCCAAATGTACTACCCCTTGTCCAATCCTGAGAGGAGATGTAGCTCAAATTTATAGGGACTATCTCATTATTGGTGCTTATATCATATTTAGAGTTTTATGTTAAAAAAGATACCTTTCAGTTGACTTATTGTATTTTAAGGAGTTAGTATAGGTGTGATTCATTTCACTTTTTGTTGTTTAAGAGTTGACGTGGAATAGGTGCATAGGCATATTGGGGCATGTATTTGTATTCTAGGAGTGGGCATGATGGTAGGCGCCTAAGTGTTCTAGGTGTTTTGGGATTTATAGCTATGTTTGTTTTATTTTTCTCACTCGGGTGGGTTTTCTCTGGCTCCGCTTGGATGGGTGCGTTGGTTTTGTAATGAGAATTATCTCTTTAATTATAAAAAATGAAGTACTAAATAAACATATAATAAATTTAATCCGATTGTACAACGAAGGAGTTACTAGTATTAAATTAACAAAAAGTTAAAAATGTTAAAAACTGACAGTCCAACTGAAACGTAACAAAATAAAAATTACAGAAATATTTAAATATCAAAAAAAAAAATTACAAAAGAACCCTACAAAATAAAATAAAACACAAAAAATTATGCATCGTAAAAAGAAAAAAAATTCAAAACCATAGAAAATACAGAAAAAAAAGAAGGAATAATATAAACAAGATTTAATCATAATCCAGAACGAATCAAATACTAATCTAGTCTAATTATTGTATAATTTCACAATTCCCTCCCTCCTTTTCCTAATCTCAAATAACTAAGCCTCAAAAATCTCAAATAAATAATTAAAAAAAACTAAAAAAGGTAATAAAAGGAATTAAATATAAATTATAATAGGATAAAATATATCAAAGATTTTACTACTATAATATTATTTAAGTACTTAATAATTAATCATTATGTTTATAAAATCTTGAACCTTATTCAATATCAAATTTCACAATTTATACATCAACCTCTCCAACCCACAAAAATAATTATTCATATATGTTAAATACATTTTTTTTTTTTTTTTGGGTCAAAAAAGTCTGAGGACGCTCAATTCATTGCGATCATAAACATAAGAGGGCAAAACTAAAAGGAGAGAAAATCCATCCAATTATGAGTATAAGAACCCACTCTAAAATAGCACAACTATAGCCTTCCCGACAAGCTAAAGAACACGCAGCCCGGTTTGCAAGGCAGTCTACAACACGGGCGGACCGAGCGTAGGCTAACCCACACCACCCACAAACAATATCAGCATTCCCATTCCGTACCACTACTGAATTCGAAAATGCGACCAAGTCCACCAGCTAACGTTGATAATGAGCTTCAGGACATCAAGCGGAGGATGACACCATCTGTCATCACAAATGGTAGGAGGAATAGAAGAGGGTTAGAGCTGATTCTATGCAGATAAATAATCAAGAGCCTCTACTAAAGCACGGTTAGCAAGCCAGCAAGGGTCGTCCCGAATGCCCTCAAACACCAACCTGCAACAAGATTTCCGCAGCCACCAACACATACAAATAACCTTAGCCATAAGAAGAGGATCATTAAAGAAAGAAGATGCAACAAAATCCCACCACCCCTTGAACCTGAAAAACCCAAACTCCGAAATGCGAAACACAAAGTTCGAGGCAAACCAAGCAGCCTGAGCAAATGGGCATAAGAAAAAAATGTGATCAACAGATTCAACCTCGTCATGACGCCACAGGCAAAGGGGAGAAGCTTGGGACACTCTTTTAGCTAAATTTGCAATCGTGGGGAGGGCCTTGAAAAAAAATCTCCAAAAAAACAGACAAATACGGAGCAATACCGGGGCACTCCATAACCAACACAGCACTTTCGTCTCCAAGAAAAATGAAGAAGTCTAAAGTCTTCTATCCTCACGGGCTCTAACCCAACTCCATTGGGCATGCCCTTGCTTGACTTGGTAAATACCTCTCGAATCCCACTTCCAAATAAGGAAATCTTCAAATTCGAATCAAAGATGCGGATGGTACGAATAAAATCAACTAATTCTTTTGAAAAAAGATTATTAAGAGCTCTAACATCCCACACTCTAGCTGAAAGATGGATTAAGTCAATATCCCACAAATCCCCCACAATCGAAGAAGAGAGGGAAGAGATAGTGCCATTACACACCGAAATCCAATCATCCTCAAATATTCTAATTCTCTTACCATAGTTGACATTCCGCATTAGAGCTTTTTTAAGCAACTCCATACCTTCCAAAAGGCTTCTCCAAAACCACGATGGCCTATGGCCCAAACAAGCTCCAATGAAGTCACCATTATGAAAATAGAGACCTTTTAATATCCCGAACCCAGAAAGCCTCGGGATTGTTCATAACTCTCCAAGCTTGATTAGCCAACATAGTGAGGTTCGTCCCTTCTATATTTGTAAAACCCAACCCCCTAAACCCTTAGACTTAAGCGAATTTATTCCAACTCATCCAGTGAACATGATTCTCATGATCAAGCTTTCCCCTCCAACAAACTTAGCAATCATCTCGTGGATTTTTTCAATAATGGTTTTTGGAAATAGTGAAAAAACATATTGAGGGACAGCTGAAAGAACGACTTTTATAAGAATTTCACAGTCGGCAAAAGGTAGAAGAGAGGACTTCCACCTTGAAACTTTGCGCCTTACCCAGTCAAGAAGGAAACCAAAGGCTTTCTATTTTTCCTGACCCCATAAGACTTAAAGACCCAGATAGTGATTGTCATCATTGAAAAAGCAAACCTCCAATTTAGACAAACACTGACAGCGCACCTCTCTACTCGCATTAGCAGAGAAATAAGTTAAAGACCTCATGAAATTGACAGACTGACCACCTAATACCGATGAATAACACGTTTAACCTCTCTCATAACATCAACATTAGCCTCACAAAACAACAAACAGTCGTCGCAAAAGAATAAGCGGGACAATGGGGGCAATGCAGAGAAAATAAGTCTAGCACATATATCCATCAAAAAGGATAAGTCTAGCAAATATCTCCATCAAAAGGATAAAAAGATAGGGAGATAATGGTTTACCTTGTCTAAGCCCTCTAAAGATAGGGAAAATAGGGAGCCTCTTCAGGCTGATGGAAAAGGACTGAGCACAAAATATAACCCATGTAATGAACCGCGCATCAAACACCATACAAGTAAGAAGTTTCTCCAAACACTACCAGTTGACTTAATCATAAGCCGTAAAGAGGTCAATTTTAATTGCCATAATTGCCACTTTCCTTTTCTTCTTTCTATTCAAAGTATGGAAAACTTTATGGGCTAAAATAATATTGTCTTGAATATGTCTACTAGAGACAAATGCCCCCTTGGGTGGGGGATATAAGGTTGGGAAGTAAAGGTTTGAGTCTACTAGTGATAATATTCGATATAATTTTGTACGAGAAATTACATAATCTAATTGGGCACAAGTGGGAGATATGTTCCGGAGATTGGTTCTTTGGGATAAGGACAATATTAGTTTGATTGAAAGAGTCAATAACGGATCTAGTCTAAAAAAACATGTAATGGCCCCACACACATTAGAAGCAACAATATCCCAATATTGTTTATAGAAGATACCTGGGTACCCATCTGGACCAGGTGCTTTCAACCCTCCAAGCTAATTAATGGTTGCTTTGATCTCAAAAATAGTGACAAGGGTTGTAAGAAGCCCATTTGCTTGAGCTAGAACTAACTATGACCAAGGGGCCAGCATAACTTCAAAACCCAAACCTTGAACAGTAGATAGACTGATCTGAAATGGTCACTGACAATCTGGTGAATGCCCTTCTCATCATCAATCCACCTACCCTAGTCATTACACAATCTAGAAATATGATTACGATATCACCTGATCAAAGTAGTGGAATGAAAGAAACTTGTGTATCCCTATGCTTCAAACAATCAATTCTCAATCTTTGCTTCAAATACTGTTCCTTCTCCTCTTGTAACTTTTAGAGCTTTGAAAGGAGCTCCTCTTCTTTGGTTCTATCACACAAAAACTGAGCCCGATTTGTGCTTAAGATAATCTGTTTGAATTAAGAGCAGCCTCCATGAGGGATGTACGCCTGATCTTCTTACTTCAAGCCATAAGATTCCTACGGCACTGATTTAGATTATCATGAAGCCCCCACATACCCCTCCTTTCTGAATTCGACCTCCAACCCAAGCTAACCATCCTAGCACAATCCCGATGAAGCATCCACCTCAACTCAAGCTTAAACACGTACTTCAATTTAACAGGATCACCATGTACCAAAATAAGCAGCAGGGAGTGATCGAACCCTGAAGCCGGGAAAAGATTAACTGTAACCTGCTAGAATAGGGTAACCCACGCTATATTTGACTGCAGTTTTATCAATCTTCTCTTTAACATGTCTAACCCCACCATGTTTGTTAGATCAAAAATACCTACATCCTGGAATGAAGCTTAAAAAGCTACACATCATAAAAATTATGGAGCCATTTTAATTGGGCAGTAGAAGAAGGAACAAGAACAAACTTATCCGAGGTCGAAGCAATGGCTTTGAAGTCCCCAGCTATGGTGAAAGGGGTTGCATCATCACTGTACATATTTCTCATATCTAACTAGAACTCCTTTCTCTTACTTTGATTCGGCTCCCCATGAATGAAAACCTGAAGCCACCATTTTAGGACCGAACCTCCCCAGTCCACGTAACAATAAAACTTATGCAATGATAAGTAACACGAACCTTAATTGCTTCATTCCATATCAATGCAATCCCACCTCCAATTCCAATGGGATTAAAAAAACCCATGTACAAAATTAAATTTATCCACAATTTCACTAATCCTTCCTTGTTTCTGCTCCATTTCCATAAGGAAAAGATGGTTCGACCTATAACGATGGCAGAGCTGTTTAAGATATTAAACTATCTAGCCTTGGCCACCGCCCTGACAATTCCAATAAAGAAGACTCATGGCTGACAAGCAGCTGTTTCGGGACAATTGCTACAAACACATTCTCATCATCATTTCATTGACACATAGGACACCTCTTCAATCATCAGGCTCCCTGGACTACCCCTTCTATCCCTGAAGCATACTCTAACATAAAAGGAGGCGCATTCAAGCTCTAGAATCCAGACCTTGCTGCATTTTTAATACTTTGAAATTGACGGATCAAGAAATTTCTTTTAGTTCTATGTGAAATCACTAAACTATCAGTCCCTAACCTTTGCATAGTCGAATCTTCATCAAAAGAAGCCTGAACTATACCATCCTCATCCTTGGCCCGTGAAGCTCACATAAACCAATTACCGAATTCATTCTGCTAAACCAAGAAGCTTATAGCTTTCTTAATCCCACGATGAGCCTTCTTTTTAACCACAAGTGATAAGCCTAATTTAATATATAATTATTTATATCATTTAGGTTCATTTTCTAACAATTTTATCTCAAATTTTTACCGCTTTTGCTTTTTTTTGCACCTAGTGTTAATTCTTTGCAAAAACACTCATTTTATGTTAATTCTTGATAGGTTTTATCATCAACGTCAACAAATAAATGCGAGATACATCAAAAAAAAGCTAAAAATGGGAAAACACATCAATTCTACATGGTTCAGTAGGATGAATTAATAACATGTGCAAATGGCTACAACTTCCAAAATTTGGGTGAAAATTCTAACAAATCGAAGCCAAAATATATTGTACATTTCAGGAACACTTACAACTTGATTGAAAAGCTGAGTTTGGGCGGTTGCAAGGCTGAAAAAAGGAAAAAAAAACAAAAAAAATAAGCAAATGGTAGAAACTTACAATGAGGGGCGGCAAAGCTAGTAAATGAGGATGAAGTTGATATAATTTATTATCTTATGAATTTGCAATCTTAAATACTATAAATAGGGATTCTTGGGAGTTTCTTGGATCATAAATCAACTAGCAAAAAACCAAATACGAAGTAGAAAAACTTAGGAAAAACCAAGAGGAGGAGAAAGAGGTGAAGAAAGAAAAGTTTGGTTTGTAATTTCATATTTTCAAGTTCTTTTCTTCTTTAAGTTCATAGATTGTGCTTTAATTTAGCTTTATATTATGTCTACCATAAACTAATTTTGTCTTTTCAAGGCTACGATATAGTCTAAGTTGTAATATGCGCTCTTTTCTAATTTGACGTATTCAAAGTTTGTTTATTGCGTTGTTTGAGTGTTTACCATTGTTCTACATGAGTTTTGAATACTTGATCACCATTCTAAGCTTCTAATGATTTATAATGAGTTCGAGAGGAGATTTATGATGATTGCTAAAGTGATAAATGCCACAAATTGAGCAAATGTTAGAGATGGATTATCGCGATATGTTTGGTCTTAAGTGAAAACCATGGATATTCAAAACTCTTTTATTATCTAAATTCGTGTGAGAGATTGATGAGTTAATATGTAAAATAGCATGCTAAATGTTGCTCGAGAGAGAATATTTAGTAAATTATGATTTTCGACCATCAACATGTAATAAAAAGTTGAATATCAAGAATAAAAAGACGTAGTGATGCAACTAGGTGAAATTGGATGCCTTAGATGTTAAAAAATTAGAAAAATTTTCCAAAACATAGTACACTTTTCATAAAAATCAGTAACCATATTTAGTTCTATTCATTTTGTTTGTTACATATTAAAAACCTACAAACTTCGATTTTCAAATTGTGCTGAAACTTTTAATTTTAGTACTTACTCAATAAAAAATCCCCATGGAACGATACTCTACTCGCTTCTTTATTACTTTATATGACTTAGTACACTTGCTAAGAAACACATTAAACATCAACATGAAAGTCCACACCCACAGATGAGCGTTTTCTTCTTGACTAGTTTAGATACCCATCGGCACAATTCAACCCCATCCCAATAATCACAGCAGGCCTTTTCTCATCTTGAGTGACTAGAAGATTTTGTGCCATAGTGGGTATAACATACCATCCCACTAGATATTCACCCGGACACTAGCTCATTTAAAGATGG
Source organism: Simmondsia chinensis (assembly GCA_018398585.1). NCBI lineage: Eukaryota > Viridiplantae > Streptophyta > Magnoliopsida > Caryophyllales > Simmondsiaceae > Simmondsia > Simmondsia chinensis. Next base: position 29,522,917 of record JAGTTD010000003.1, on the reverse strand, counting down.
GAAGTGCTCAGAAAACAGATCATTTGGATGATCCCCACTAACCCCAACCTACATCTCAAGCTGAAATGAAGAAATGGACACATAGGAAGAGAGGCACTGAGTTTCAGGGCAGCATTACTTGTCTTTCTTGTTAACCTCCCTCAAATGCATTTTTTTAAAGCCCAAAAGTCCACAACCGTGAGGGAGATGTCATATTCACCAGCATCCTTGCTCTACCTCTCAATGGACTTCCCTTATTAATATGGCTGAGCCTTCCACACACATAACAAAAGTCCGGTAATCGCTCATACTTGAAATGAATCCATAAGTCTTCTTTGTTCTTTCTTTGGAGCCAGAACCCTCTAATGAGGGGCTTGGACAACTCAGTAGCAACTTTCACTCCAAAAAGCTTGCACCACAACATATCCAAGCTCATATCCTCATCAATCTTTATAAAAGCTGGGAAAATATAGGGTATGCTCTGACCATTTTTTTAGACATCATATTGAAAGGCCGGCCCTGAATTTGAACCCAAAACTCTAATGTCGAAAAATCAATTTCAGAGAAGGAAACATCACCCGTTCACTCCTTTAGCACTAAATGAGCATCATTAACCAACCACGATCCTTCATCTAAAATCTTAATCATAACTTCTTTATAATTAAATAAAAATAAGAAAACATTACCTCCCACCTCTTGGATTTGAATCTTGTCTTGCAATATCCAAGCCTTCCACAAAACAGCCCTCACCGGGCCAATCTTGAAAGGCTTCTCCGAGTATATTTTTCCAACCAGCATAAACTCTTTGATACTTTTCATTAATTGAATCACCGTCCTTAGGACCAGGCCCCTTGAATTCCGTCGCCAAAGAATCATCGATGAGGGGCAGGAGTAGCAATGTGAAATATGATCAATGTATTGATTGATGGCGAGATTGATTATATAAGGGCCTTTATATAAGCAAAGGAAATGACAAAACGATATAAAGTGTCCCTAGGGTTACCTTAGGTGTAAAGTAGGAATATGACAACATGCAAAACCCTAGTCTTTATGTACTCTAATATGCCCCCTCAATCTGAACGGAGCGAAATCATGTGCTTGTGTTGGAGGAATCCGTCTGTGGAGAGTCCTTTGGTGAAGATGTCAGCAACTTGTTTTATTGTGGGTGTGTAAAGAACTAGGATATCTCCTTTCAAAACTTTTTTCTTGAATACATAATAGAAGTCGACATCAACATACTTGCTTCGATCATTGGAGACAGGGTTGGCTGCGAGTTAGGATGCAAAAACGTTATCATAGTAGACTATGATGGTCCGAGATGACGTAGTCCTAGGTCATGCATGAGGTATCACATCTTGTCAATTTCTGCAACAACTTGGCAACAGCTCAATATTCAAACTTGTGGTTGACTTGGCCATAGTGGGTCGCTTTTTAGCTAGCAAGGATATGAGATTTGATCCAAGAAAGATAGCGTAACCTCTAATGGACCATCTAGTGTTAGGGCAGCCCTCCCAAACAGCATCAACAAAAGCAAAAGCAGGGGCAAGAGAACACGGGAGAATAGAGAGACCATGGTTGGGAGTGCTCTTGAGGTAGCGAAGGATTTGCTTAACAAACTACTAGTGGTTAGTACGAGGGGCATGCATAAAATTGGAAACTAGATTAATCGCACCGCAGATGTCAGGGCAAGTCAAGGTCAGATATTATAGTGCACCTACAGCACTTCGATATTCATAGGATTAGAAAGTAGTTCTCCTTCAACTAAAGATAGTTATGTTTAAGTAGGGAACGCGTTTTTAACAGGTTTGGCATCATGACGATTGTGTAGTGAGCAAGTTAATGATATACTTGTGTTAAGAGAGGAAGAAGCCGGTTTTGTCACATTGCTTCTATGCCGAGGAAGTAGTATATTGAACCTAGGCCTTTATTGGAAAATTGGAGTGAGAACGATTGTATGAGAGTGGCGAGTTTACGAGGATGGGTGCCAGTGATGATGATGTCGTCTACATATAGGAGAAGGCATGTAAGGTGAGTGATGTTCCTATGGATGAAAAGGGAGGGGTCCACACGACATCACGTAAAACCTACGCTACAAAAGAAATGCACTAAACCTTTGGAATTAGGCTTGAGGAGCTTACTTAAGGCAATACAAAGCTTTTTGTAGACGACACATATGATTAGAGAATTTTGGGTGAACAAAGCCTTGGAGTTGACACATGTAAACTTCTTCTTGTAAGTTACCATGCAAGAAAGCATTTTTTTTGGGCAAATTTTCCAGTTATAGGTAATAGCAAGTGAGAGTATAAACACGATGATGGAGGGTTTGACCACAGGGCTTAAAGTTTCCTTTTAGTCAATCCCTTCTTTTTGGTGAAAACCTTGGGCTACAATTAGGGTTTTAAACCTTTCTATAGAACCATCCACTTAGTACTTCACATGATAGTTGCATGTGCTTCCAACTAGGTACCATGTCCCATATGTGATTTTGGAAGAGAGCATTGAACTTGTCAACCATAGCTTTTTTCCATTTAGGGTTTCACTTCCTTTGAATAACATGTGGATTCGTAAACCACAGTGATTGTGGATAGTGAAAAAGGGTACTTTCATTTGCGTATGTCATCCTTAAGTCTTGTTTACTTTAGGTGAATGTTAGTTGATGCTCTAGTGGGGCTGTTTGTGGTAGGTGGTTCCGGCCTATCACAATGGTCCTCCAATAGCGGAGTCAGTGACTCGATTGTGAAGGGAGGCAGACTAGTACACGTGAGGTGTTCGGCTTTGTTTAGGGTTGCCAAAGGGAGTTTGGGTCGGGGGAGGCTAATCAATGTGGGGAAGAGTGGAGGCGCGGGGCCTTGGTGGTGACCGATGCATTGACTCCTAGTAGGTGTACAAGCTATATGGTGGTACAAGGGCTGGGCATCGATAATGAGATAGGGGGTGGTCCTCAGTGGGTGAGCCGTGGCTCGGGGGAGGTGGGGTTGACCGAGAGCGACGCCTGGTGTCACTGTGTTCCACTGAACTATGTTGAGTTGTGGGTGGGGTGGTGATGTTTGGTCTACTAAGGGCCCATTAGGCCAACTCTGGCATGGGGAGGGGCAATGGCGGACCAGAGGGTCCAGCCGCAAAGGTGGTGTCACGGAAAAGCAGGGGGGTGTACCCATTAGTCTCGTTATTGAAATTGCATATAATATCATTATATGAAAAAAATAACTCATCAAATTTAACATGCCTATTTATGTAGATTCGTTTAGAAAGTGGGTCAAGACATCCGTAGCCCTTGTAACGAGCAACATAACCTAGAAAGATGCATGTAATAGGCCTCGAGGCAAGTTTATGAGGGGCACAGGGTGTGAGGTTGGGAAACTAGGCACACCCAAAAGCTCGAAATCAATTGAAATCGGGGAGGTTTTGAAAAAGTTTTTAAAGGAGAGATGTTTGATAGAATGGCTGTGGCGAGACGATCAATAGTAATGCATGTAATACAGAAGGCGTCCTTCCAAAATTCATAAGGTAGTTTAGAATGTATTAGGAGCATTCGTGCCATTTTAGACAAATGTCTATGCTCGTGTTCCGCCACCCCATTTTTGCTATAGTGTATCAGGACAACATAGTTGAAAATGAATTCCATGTTCCCGATATAGGGCATTCATACCCATGTTATCAAATTCACCACCACCATCGCATTGAAAATTTTTATTTTTTTATTAAACTAATTTTCGACTAGATTTTTGAAGGTTGTGAAAATATCACAAACATTAGAGTTTCACTGCGTGCAAATAAAGCCATATAAATCGGGAAAAATCACCAACAAATAAAATGTAGTATTTGTAGATTGAGGTAGGCGATTGCCTCATATCCGAATGTATTAATTCCAAAGTTTGAGTTGTCATGGGAAGTACACGTTCAAAAGAAAGGTGATGAGATTGTCCTAAACAACATGAATGACAATTGTTCAAAATCTCCTAAAATGTCCTAGTCATTGATGCCATGATTTGCCTGTTTTGATGCGTGCTACAAGTTTGATGTCGTGAGGTGAGAAGTTATAAAATGGACCATTACTGGAAAGAGTAGCATCCCCTTAGCCTTGTCCTTGACCCAAAAAAAATAAATAAATAAATAAATAGAGTCAAACTTGGCACAACAATTGTTATCTGGACGTAGTTTCTTGATTAACATTAAGTTGGGAGTGATTTCAGGTACCAACATGCCATTCATTAGTTACAAGAGTCGTGTGTGTGTGGGTATGGTTGTGGAACCCACATGTGTAATAGGCAGTAAATCACTATTTCCTACAAGAACACCTTTATGCCCATAATAAAGAAGAAGAATACGAAGAATACCTGGGTTAGATGTCATGTGGTTTGAGGAGCCAGAGCCGGGGTACCAGTTGTAGTCAATGTATTTCTCCTATTGTCACGGCGACAAAGGAAGAGGATGGATCATGGAAAAAATTTCCATCGTATCTATGAGGGCGAGCAAGAGCTATGTGACTAGTTTGGGAGCAGATTTGGCAGAGTGCAGGTCCATGGCTGAGCACACACATTTGGGTTCAAGGAAGGGGCACCTATAGGTGTTACTAAATGTTGAAAGGGGTGTGGTGCACTATTGGACTAAAATGAAATTGGGCCTCCAACATTGTTGTGTTGCGGTTGAACTTGTTGCCCATTTTGGCTCCCTCGACCACATCTTTAGTTGCCACATCAGCTACCTCTACCACGCCCTCCACGGTCGTGTTGAGATCCCGGATTTCCTTGACCCATGGCAATTTAAGCAAGTTGTGGATTGGGTTTTTGCAAGCCATGTAGCAATTTAAACTAGCCTCTTCATTTAGAAGTGCAATTTTGACTTTTTCAAAATCATATTGGCAGTTGTTTTGTCGAATAACTGTGGCAAATGCCACATATTCTTGGGGAAGACCAAATAAAGCGTGGTGTGTAAGTTCTCCATTGGAGATGTGAGAGTCAATAGCAGTAAGATCGTCAACATTGATTTTAATTCAAAAAGGTAAACGTCCATTGCTTTTCCATATTTAGGATGGGTGGTAAGCTGAGATCGTAGATCAAACTCTTTAGCCATAGAGTGATCCTGAAACCCTTGGCGAGGACATCCCACATGGATTTTGAGATTGGATGTTGGACAATATCATTAATTAGAGAGCGGGATAGGGTGGCACCAACACAGGACCGAAGACTTTGATCCGTTTGTACCCAGTTTATACATTCGGGTTTTGAGTAGGACAATCCATTTGTTTAAGTAAGTTGGGTAGGGAGACAGGGGTATGTTCCATTACTGTGTCCAGATAGTTGATGTGTTAGAAGAAGCATATTAAATGTTCACACCAAGTTGAGTAATCAGTTGTTGTTTTAGTTTTATTCTAACCATCTTTGTTATACTGGAAAGTGAAAGAAGAAATGGGGAAGGGGGTTGGACATGTGAATTAAAATAATTTGGAATTCAAAAATTAAGGTTAAATTGTGGTAAAAGGGGGAGAGATGGGGCTGCCCCTATAGAGGGGAACGACAACCATTCTTGATCGTTGGTGTGTAGCGCCGCATCTAGTGCCGGCGGGTTATTGGTGCCATCGACACTGGTGGGGCCCACCAAAGTGCCCATGGTCGAAAAGTAGGAGAGAGAATGGAGCAAGGGGATGCCCGAGATAAGTGTCAGATTCACTATAGGCCTCACGAGATTCACTATAGGTGGTGGTGTACCAGAGATGGTGACACCAAGATCCACTGATAGATGGAGGATTGCAATCGAAGTGGTGGCACTAACAATGGGAGTGTCAGGCACCACACGGTGCACAGCGGCCAGCCGTAGTGGGGTCCCGGCATGGGGTTGGCCGGACTCCACAGTGCGGCTAGCGGTATGAGTGGTCCGGTGGTGGGGTTGGGAGGCCGCATCACTGTGGGATCGATTAGGGTTTGCTGTCATTGCTATAAATAAATTGATTCAAAAAGCAATTAAAGTACTGAAAACAAACTTTAAAAAAAAAAAGAACAAAAAAAAAAAAAAGCTTCACACCTTGAGTTTAGAAAAAAAGAGGATAAAGAGAAATAGCTTTTGATACCATGTGAAATATGACCAATGTATTGATTAATGGAGAGAACGATTATACAATGACCTTTATATAGACAAAGGGAAAAGATAAAATGACATAAAGTGTCCCCAGGGGTAAAGTAGAAATATGACGACATGTAAAACCCTAGTCTCTATGTACTCTAATAATAGATAAAAATAACATAATTCTCCAATCTCTCTCTCCAGCCTTAAGGAGGAGAAACTTGAAAGATGCTGCAATGCCCAAAGTACAAGAAATTCAAGCAAACATTGTGAGTTTAATATCAAACTTAAAGTATGAATCTTACCTATTATTCTTCAATAGTTCAATTTCTCTCTCCAACCTTGAGAAGGAGTTTAATATTAGTCTTAAAGGTATAAATCTTTGCCTTTTTTCTTCCCTACATCAATAGATCTCTAGAACCTTGAGAATAAGAAACTTGAAAGACGTTGGAACGCCCAAGCACAACAAATCTAAGCAAACATCACGGATTTAATATCAATCTTAAAATGTACGAATCTTTACCTGTTTCTCTTCCATATAGAAGAATGAAACCAATAGCAAAATTAAGATGAAAATTATTTAGTAGGAAAAAAGAAAGATTATGATTTTTGAATAGAAAAAAAAGAGGAAAGAAAGGAGACTTGTTAACTAAAAGACTTAAAAACTTAGTTAATTATAATTTTCTTTGTAAGCCCACATCCTTTTTACTTTTACTTTGTAATTTTCACATAATTATCAATTTTAATGTAAGCACTTTAGCATGAAAAATGACAGAACTAAGCTAATGAAGAATTATAAGAGTTTCACAAGTTTGACTCTTACAGGTTTAATGGCTCTATGTTGATTTTGTTTTAATTAATTTATTATTATATTCATGTTGATTAAAGGTGTGATGTTGTTTTTAGGATTAAAGCTCATTTATGAAATTGATTAAATATGTCCAATTTGGATTTTAACATGCAAAGAGATTTGCATACAAAGTAACCATGAGAGGACATTGGAGATATAAGAGGAGAAAGGGGCACTAGTATTCTCGTTTAAAAAGGTTTTTGGGTCTGAGGTTAGGAAAAGAGTTCGAAAGAACTTAAAATATCGTAAGCTTATTTATCTATTTTTTAATCAAAATTTATATTCATTTTAACAGTTAATTACATAATCTAACTAATATTAAAATTGTAGCCGCCGCTCCTTACTCTTTTTCCTTATATGCAAATCTGAATAATAAAAAATGCTGCATAATATAAGAAAAAATAAAAAAACATAGAAATAAATTGTTAAAAAGACGAAGGTGGTCGAAAACCACTAAAAACTTGCCCAACAAATTGTTAAGAAAAAAAAGAAAACATGTAATGAAATTGTTAAAAAGACTATGATTGTCACAAAAACCATCTAAAAACCTGTAAAATAAATTGTAAAAAAAACATATAAAATACATTATTAAAAAACATCGTAAAAAAATACTAAAACTTTTATAGGAAACTGTTACAAAAGGAGCTTCTTAAATTTACACAAAAAATTATTAAAACTTTTAAAAAGAAATTATTATTAATAGTATTTAAAAAATTACTTTAAAATATTAAAAAAAACCAAAGATACTATAAAATTATAAAAATAATCATAACAAAAGTATTTGAAAAAGAGTTTCTCAAGATAATTGCAAAAAAAAAGTTTCATTAACAAAAAAATATTAAGCTTGTTAAAGAATTTCTAAATATTCAAAAAATTTTACTAAAAATATTTGTTAAAAATTTTTACAAAAATTTGTACCCTCATCTAAACATAACAAAAGAAAAAATTAATGTCACAAAAAAATTACTAAAAATCTTAAGAAAATAATCATTGAAATCTAAGATTTGTTCTTATCATTTATCTACTGAAATCATTTTTGAATTCTTGGCTATAGCTATCACATTGTACCACATACTACATGTTTGGCAAAAATTTCGAATTTCAAATAATAATGCTTCGAAATTTATCATGTTGTACAACGACTAAAATTCAATAGTGCATTTCACGGGAAATGGCTAATAAAATTGAAATATTAACACCACACATAAAACTTAATATTACCTATAGAAATCTTATAACCTTTATTAAAACCGTAATTATCTTAAAACACCCTAGATCTCCTTTTCAAAATAGAATGCCCCAAGTACGAGAAAGTTAGACAAATATTCTTGATGCAGTTGCTAACAGACTTTGCGGGTATGAGTTGGTGGGTAGATGATGCAGCTGCTAATAGAATTGGTGGGTTATTTGGCGGGTATGAGTGGGAGAGTACGAGGTTGGTAGGTACAGGGACGCGGAGCATGGAAGCGGACGCAGCTGAGAGGAATTTGACTTTAAATAGGATTAGTTTTTAGATTCAATATATTATTATTTTTTAGGTTTTTATTCTAAGTCAACAAGCTCCTCTATTTAAGGAAGAGAAAATCTAGGATTTTTTCAGCTTTCATAATTAAGATTTTGATTCAGAAATTTAGGGTTTCTCTCTTTCTCGAGTTAGAAGAAATTGAGTGACTTTTCCTCCTTATTTTTATTATTTTTATAATAAAATTAAAGGAAAAGCCATTGAACCTTCCTCATTCACCAAGTTTTCCACTTATGTGCTGCATCAGTTGGTATTTAAGCCCACAATAACTTTTGAGATTGCCCTTGGGCGACAGAGATATGCTGCAGTTGGAGACATTTACGAGCAAGACGTACAACGGCAGAATGAGAGGAGATTCGAGGAGATGAAATAGAGATTCTGACACATCGAAAGGTGCTTGATTCAATTGGGTGCGAATCCTGATCAAAACCCGGATAAGCAACCTCAAAACCCACCGACGAGTGGTGGCGAAGACGAGACGGACTAGAACTTTCAAAACTTGTTCTCGGACGCTGAGTTACCAGATTAGAGGCTGAGGAGGCATCGCCCGCATACTGGCAACACCACTTATTTCGATGATTGGCGGTGGGAATTTGATCTCCATATTGAGATCCTAGAGTTTAACGGAGGAGGACGGCCAGAGGACTTCTGGGATTGGCTTGCTGCGATGGAGGAGGTTCTTCAGTCCAAGGATGAGCTGGAGAGAAAGCAGGCGCCATTGGTTGCTACCCTGTTGCGAGGTAGAGCTATTACCTGATGGAAATAGCTGCAGCGTTCATGGCTTCATTAAGGGAAAGCTAAGATAGAGACGTCAGAGAAGATGAAGAAACATATGAGAGGAGCTTTCTTGCCTCACAATCTTGCCAAGGTGATATACCAACTTCTACAAAGGTTGCATCAGGGCTCTAGATCCATGGAGGAGTACACGATGGAGTTTTACTCTTTAGTCACCAGGAATGACCTGGCAAAGATAGGAGAGCAATTGGTCGATTGTTATATTGGCGGGTTGAAAGAGTGCATACAGAAGGTGTTGAACATGTTTGGCATCTTTTCTGTCTTGGTAGTAAGCCAGAGAGCCGTGAACATTGAGCGGCAGCAAAGGCGTCGCCAAGTTGGCGGAGCCTGGGGTGCACGGCTTGGCGGAGCCTTGGGCGCACAGTTTGGCGAAAGAGACCAAGTGAGAGTACTGCCAAATCAAAGCGCACAGAACAGGCCAATAGTCGCCAATAACAATAAGCCTATTACTCTAAACTTTGCGGGTACTTCGAGAACCTGTGTCTTCAAGTGTGAGAGATGGGGCATCATGCTGCTGAGTGCAATAAGGATGACATACCTAGCAAAGGTCATTTCATCGAGGAGTTCCGCGGAGAAGATGGCGCTGTTAGTGAGGAAGAGATGCAGACTGAGTTGGTGCCACTGGAAGAAGACGCTGTGGTAGGTGACCAAGGACCCCTACTTGTGGTTAGGCACATTTGCTTTGTGCCAAGACTGGAACCGGGAGATGGATGGCTAAGGAATAACATCTTCCAAACCACCTGCGCCATTGGCAGTAGACTCGGGGAGTTGTGAGAACGTGATCTCCGAAGAGGTAGTCGCCAAGCTGGGGTTGAAGACAGAGGCTCAGCCAAGTCCATACAAGCTTTTGTGGCTCAAGAAAGGAAACTAGGTAACCGTGTCTAAGTGATGCTTTGTCAAATTTTCGATTGGGTCAAAGTACAAGGATGGAGTTTGGTGTGACGTGGTCACGATGGACGCTTGCCATCTATTGTATGGGCACCTGTGGCAGTATAATAGAAGTGGCAACCATGATGGATGTAAGAACACTTTTAGCTTCATCTTCGAGGGGACGAAGATTATTTTGTTGGCCAAGAAGGTTGAAGTGTCGCGACCTTTAACAGCTCAACACCAAAGTATACAAGGCAAAGCTACATTCGCTAAGAAGGTTGGCAACACCAAGATCGTCTTCGTGTTTATTGGAAAGGAGAGTAGGGTGAATCTAGGTTGATTGAGTACGCTGATTTACTTTCGGAGGATTTACTTAATACTCTACCGCCATTACGAGACTTACAGCAATGCATCGATCTGATACTGGGAGCTGCCTTGCCTAATAGGCCTCACTATCGTATGAGTCCATCTGAGCATGAGGAGTTGAGATGCCAAGTGGAGGAGCTTCTAGCCAAGGGGTTTATCAGGGAGAGCTCGAGTCCTTGTGCAGTGCCGGCTCTACTGACACCAAAGAAGGATGGTAGTTGGCGGATGTGTATGGATAGTAGAGCCATCAATAAGATCACGGTGCACTACTGATTTTCTATTCCGAGATTGGATAACCAACTTGATCAACTACAAAACGCGAAGGTGTTCGCCAAGCTGGACTTAAAGAGCAGGTATCATCAGATCCGCATCTTACCTAGAGATGAGTGGAAAACCGCCTTCAAGACTCAAGAGGGATTGTATGAATGGCTTGTCATACCATTCGGGTTGTGAAACGCACTAAGCACCTTCATGTGATTTATGAACTAGGTACTTCGCCCATTCATTGGGAAGTTCATCGTCATCTACTTTGACGATATCTTGATCTCTAGCCAAAGCGGAGATGAGCACTTGGCACATCTTAGAGATGTCTTGAGTACCTGGCAGGAGAAATATCTGTTTGCCTACTCGAAGAAGTGTGAGCTCATGAGGAACAACGCAACCTTCCTTGGGTTTTTTGTGTCCAAGGACAGTATATCAACTGACGAAGGGAAGATAGCGGCAATAAGGAACTGGCCACCACCAAAGACAATGGGCGAAGTCGGGAGCTTTCACGGATTGTCATCTTTCTATAGTAGTTCGTGCCTAACTTCAGCTCGGTGATGGCGCCAATCATGAACTGTATTAAGAGGAGTTCCTTTGCTTGGACTCCGGGGGCAGCTGACACCTTTGAAGAAATCAAGCGGAGGCTAACCACGGAGCAAGTTTTATCTTTGCTCGACTTCAAGAAGACATCCGAGCTTCACATAAATGCCTCCAAAATTGGAATTGGCGCCATTCTCAGCCAAAAGGGGAGGACAATAGCATACTTCAGTGAGAAGCTTGATGGGAGTAAGTTGAATTACTCTACTTACGACATTAAGTTCTACGCGGTTTTTAGAGCGGCCGAGGCACTGGAAGTTCTACGTCACCAACAGGGAGTTCGTATTGTACCCTAACGACGTCGCATTGAAGTACATAAATAGCCAAGACCAGCTATCAGATTGACACGTCAAGTGGGCAAGCTACATTAGGCTTTTTCACCTTGTAATCAAACATAAGTCTGGCGCTTTGAACAAGGTGGCAAATACACTGAGTAGGTGGAACCTTATCTTGTCACAAAGCAAAGTGATGATAATCGAATTTGAGCAATTGGCAGAACAGTACGAAGGTGACCTCACCTTTGGTGACATATCGCGAGATGCCTGATCTGGCTCTGTTCCCGAATATTCCATTCACGATGGGTTTCTTTTCAAAGGGAACCAACTTTCTATTATAGGTTCAAATTTATAGCTGACGATCATTAAGGAGAAACACAACAAGGGGCATATGGGGCGCAACAAGACGCTACAGCTCATTAGCGCCAACTATTACTGGCCTTCGTTGCAGAAAGAATTAGAGAGATTTGTCAAATGTTGCCGCATTTGTCAGGTCTCAAAGTGTGGAGTGACCAACACAGGTCTATACCTTCCCTTACCAGTTCCTAGTCAGACGTGGTCCAATGTCAATATGGACTTCGTATTGGGATTACCAAGGACACGGGGTGGCATTGATTCGATATTCGTCGTGGTAGATTGGTTCTCAAAGATGGCACACTTCATCAGCTGTAAGAAGGCTGCTGATGCTATACATGTGGCAGGGCTATACTTTTGAGAGGTGTACAAGTCGCATGGGTTACTAGCAAGTATTGTCTCCGACAGGGATGTCAGGTTCGGCAATTATTCTGGAAGACGTTATGGAAGATGGTAAACATATCTCTCGCTTTCAGCACAATCCATCATCCACAAACGGATGAACAAACCAAGGTCACCAACCGCTTATTAAGTAATCTCCTCCGATGCTTTGTTGCTGATAACATTAGGGGATGGGAGTCGAACTAGGCTGAGTTTTCCTACAAGAGCTTCGGGAATAGAAGCACAGGTCTCGCCCCGTTCAAAGTCATCTATGGCTTTATGCCACGATCTTCGATAGACTTGGCGCCTATTCCAGGTCTAACTCATCCTCAAGGAAAGGCAGAAGACTTCATCTCTACCCTTCAAGACGTCCATGAGCAAACAAGAGCTCAAATACTGGAAGCTGCCGCCAAGTACAAGACGACAAGTGACAAGAGAATTTGGCAGTTCAATTTCAGGTAAGCGACAAGGTTTGGGCAATCTCGGGAATGATTTCCTACGGGGAATACAACAAGTTGACAACTCGCAAGATCGGACCTTTGTCGGTACTTGAGAAGATCAATGACAATTCTTATCGTCTCAGCTTCCAACCAGTATGAGGACCTCCGACGTATTCCACGTCAAACACCTTCTTCCTTACTTTGGTGACGATGGCGGGTACAAGGTTGGTGGGTACGAGGACACGGAGCATGAAAGCGGACGCAGCTGAGAGGAATTTGACTTTAAATAAGATTAGGTTTTAGATTTAATATATAATTATACTTTACTCTTTTATTCTAAGTCAACTAGCTCCTTTAATGAAAAGGAAATCTAGGGGTTTTTCAGCTTTCGTAGGGTTTTCTCTCTTTCTCGGGTTGTGAGAAACTGAGTGACTTTTCCCTCTATTTTTATTATTTTCATAATAAAATTAAGGTGAATGCTGTTGAATCTTTTCGTTCCCCAAGTTTTCCACTCACACGCTGCATCAATTCCCAAGTTTAATTTCATTCTTAAAGGTAAAAATCTTTACGTCTTTTACTTCGACATACGAGCATCAAACCAATAGCAAAATATTATAGTATAGTTGTTTGTGAAATAATTTTAGGAAGTCTAAAAATAACAAGAATTACATTTTTGTGCTAGATTATGAAAAAAAAAAAAAAAAAAAAGGTCGTTGAATACACTAATTCAAGGGGAAAAAAAATTTAGACGTGAAGAAGAAGGGATAATTGCATTTAATATTTAAAAGAATAAAATTAGAAAATTGTCTTTATAGTGAAAAGAAAGATATTAAGATTTTTAATTGGAAAAAATGAGGAGAGGGGGGAAGAAACATCAATTGAAAAATTCAAAATCTCTAACCAAAATAAATAATAAACTAAACAAAAAAGTTGGCGATTTCACCAATATAATATGTAAAACGAACCCTTGCATGAAAAGGTTGCAAAATAAAAAATGTAATACATCAACAAATTCATCTTGCACTACATTTTTGTCAATTATATTAATAAATATTATTCCTACAAACAATTGTATTAAGAGCGATATCCAGAGTTGTGCCAACTATAGGAGATCAAACTAATGAGCCACATTCTGAAACTATAGAAGCAAGTCAAAGAAAGAAGGCTATGGCAACAAATAGGAGTGTCAGAGAACCAATTCAAATTTATGCCTGGTAAATCGATGATAGAAGTTATCCATCTTTTAAGGTGGACGATAGAGTACTACAGAGATAGACAAAGTGATCTGCATATGGTCTTCATTGAATTGAATAAATCATATGATAATGCCAAGAGAGGTCTTACGGAGGGTTTTGGAGAAGAAAGGCATTCCCCAGGCCCATATTCCTAGCCATTAGAGACATGTATGAGGAAGCATTAACGAATTTGTGTACCGCCGAAGGGGAGACATACGCTTCTTCCATTACAGTTGGGTTACACCAAGGATTAGCCTTGAGTCCCGTTTTGTTCATTCTGATTAGGGACGAGCTCACTAGACATATACAAGGGGGTGTGCCTTGGTGCATGCCTTTTGCGGATAATATAGTCCTGGTGGGGGAGTCAAGAGAAGAGGTGAATAAGAAGCTGGAACTTTGGAGAATGACATTGGAATCGAAAGGCTTACGACTCGGTAGATCCAAGACTGAGTATATAGAACTCAAGTTTTGCACCTCAACCAGGTCAAGCATAAAAGATGTCAAGATTAGATAGGAATGCATATCGAAGAAAGGCTTTTTTAAATATTTGGGTTCCATGTGTAGCAGGATAGTAAAGTTGATGAGGATGTCAACAACCAGATTAATGTATGCTGGCATAAATAGAGGTTGGCCTCTGTGGTACTATGCCATAGAAAGTTACCACTAATGTTAAAGGGAAAATACTACAAGATGATAGTAAGATCGGCTATGCCATATGGTACGGAACTCCGTTGCTAGCCAGAAGCTAGGTTCGTGTTCCGGTGGAGGTCCGGTCGTGGTGTTCTTGGAGTGTTCTTGAGCCTTACTCGTGGTGTGAGCGACTTGCTTGCAATTTCGGTAAAATCTAGTTCACAAGGGGAGGTATACTTCTAAACCTACTAGATTCTGTTGTTCTCTTGAGTCTTGTGTTGTATTTGAGGTTTATGAAGTGATTTGTGTTGTAATTAGTCTAGGTCTAGTTTAAGTTGGTTCTTATGGGGCAAGATCTGAGATCTTAGAGTTATTGCTGAGTGTTATCTTTGTGTGTCTTGTTTAAGTCGTTTATCTGAGTCATTTTGTGTAAGATTTGAATAATTACACATACCAAGTGGTATCAGAGCCGGTTAAAACACGGTCTAAAATAAAAATGGCCTCAGCTAAACATGACATCGAGAAATTCACGGGTAGAAGCGATTTTGAGTTGTGGAAAGTCAAGGTCCAAGCACTGCTTATGGCCCTTGGCGTTAGTTCTGCACTTCTGGAAGATGATGACCTTCCAGAAGGTCTCAAACCGTCAGACAAGGCTAATATGGATAAAGTAGCTCACAGTAATATCTTACTTTGTTTAAGTAACACAGTTCTAACTAAAGTGTCATCTGAAAAGAGTGCCTTAGATGTCTGGAAAAAATTAGAACAACTATATGCCTCTAAATCCCTCTCTTATCGAGTATATTACATGGAACGATTTTACTGCTTTAGAATGGAGGAGAACAAAAACATAGAGGACAATTTGGATGAATTCTATAGAGTATTATCAGACTTGGACACAGTAAAAGTAGACATAACTGACGAGACTTAGGCTATAATACTTTTAGGATCATTTCCTAAATACCTAAGTTCTCTAAAAGAAACTCTAAGATACGGTAGAAAGACCATATCACTAACAGAGGTAGAGGATGCCCTAAGATCTAAAGTAGTAGAACTAAAGAAAGAGGGAAAATACTATCCTAGTAATAGTGGCAATCGCGGTGAGAGCTTAAACATACGAGGTAGAACTAAAACAAAAGATAACTATAAAAGAAGAGGTAGGAACCACTCAAGATCCAGGTCTAGGGGTAGAAAAGATCTGTCTCATGTAAAATGCTATGAGCATGGAAAATTCGGCCACTATAGGAGCATTTGTCCTGAAAACAAGAACCAAGCTAGGGCTGATTATACTGTAGAAAATCATGAATGTGGAGAAGTGTTGATTGCATCTACTGATTTCACTTGCCATGAGTGGGTACTTGATTCTGGATGCAGTTTTCACATGACGTTTGATAAGTCCTATTTTACTGATTATGTGTCTGTAAATAGTGGAAAGGTTATGTTAGGAAATGACCATGCATGCAAGGTGGTAGGTGTCGGAACAGTTAGGGTTAGAATGTCGGATGGCACGATCTTTACCCTAGAGGGAGTTAGACATGTACCAAAACTTAAAAGAAACCTTATATCCCTAGGACAACTTGATCTTAGTGGACTGACCCTAAAGGCCTGTAGGGGAGAGATGAAAGTCCTGCGAGGTGCCCTTGTTGTAATCAAGGGAGAGATCAAGAATGGATCATATGTCCTTAAGGGAGAGGTAGTTTATGGGGAGGGAAACATGTCCAAGATCGACCCTAAGGACACGACCAACCTATGGCATAGGAGGTTAGGACACATATCCGAGAGAGGACTAATAGAGCTCCAAAAACAGGGTTGTTTTGGTGCTGATTCTGTGACAAAACTTGATTTCTGTGATCATTGCATCTATGGTAAGCATCATAGGATTGCATTTAGTGCAGGCTCGCATACTACCCATGGTATTGTTGATTACGTTCGCACTGATCTATGGGGACCCTCAAGGGTTCCCACAATGGGTGGAGCCCACTATTTCCTGTCCATAGTTGATGATTTCTCAAGAAAAGTATGGGTGTTTCTACTTAAAAATAAAAACGATGCATATGATACTTTTGTTAAGTGGAAAATGTTAACTGAGAATCAAACAGGAAAGAAACTGAAAGTCTTAAGAGCTGACAACGGTCTAGAATTTGTGAACTCTGAATTTGACAAGCTCTGTGATGATAATGGTATAAAACGACATAAAACTGTAAGAGGAACCCCTCAACAAAATGGTGTAGCCGAACGCATGAACCGGACCCTACTAGATAGAGTAAGGTGTATGTTGTTTTCAGCCGGGTTATCAAAACAGTTTTGGGGTGAGGCTGTTAACACAGCCGCATACCTAAATAATAGGTCACCCAACTCTGTTTTGAAAATGAAAACACCCGAGAATGTTTGGAGCGGAAAGAAAGCTAACTATGATAACCTAAGAGCATTTGGGTGCTCAGCTTTTGCACACCAATGAGAGGGTAAATTGGAACCTAGGGCTGTAAAAGGCATATTTCTAGGGTATCCTTCAGGCGTAAAGGGTTTTAGACTAGGCATTAAAGAGGGAAACAGAACTATAACAATAATTAGTAGGGATGTCATCTTCAACGAAGATGAGACGCCCTACATTAAAGAACAATCGGGCCATAGTTCAAATGTTAGGGAATTCGACCCAGACTACTACGAATTTGAAGTTAACCCACCTAGTCCTCTAAACCTGAGAAAAGAACCTGAAGATGACCTAGATAAGTTTGAAAATATTGATAGAAATGCTACTGTAACAGTGCCTAATAGAGCTGAAATTGAACCTAATGTACCTGAAAATGATGTTCAGGACCTAGAAACCTATCAATTGGCTAGGGATAGAGTTAGGAGAGAATCTAGAGCCCCTGAAAAATATGGATATGCTGAGTGTATAGCTCATGCATTAAACACAGCTTTAGATTACGTAGAGACCGAGCCATTGTCCTACACTCAAGCAATCAATAGCAAGTATTCAGCCGAGTGGCTGAATGCTATGACAGTTGAAATGGAGAGCTTGAGGAAGAACAATACTTGGGTCTTGATTCCCAAGCCCAAGGGTAGAAAAATCATAGGTTCAAAATGGATCTTTAGAGTTAAAGAACCCGATACTCCTGGAGGTTTGCCCCGGTTTAAGGCTAGACTAGTTGTTAAAGGTTTTTCACAGAAAGAGGGGGTAGACTATAATGAAATTTTTAGTCCTGTTGTAAAACATACCACTATTCGTGTTATTATGTGCTTGATTGCCTTCTATAACATGTCTCTACATCAGATGGATATTACTACTGCATTTTTGCATGGAGAGCTTGAGGAAGAGATCCTCATCTCCCAACCCGAGGGGTTTATTGAACCCGAGCAATCTGAGCATGTTTGTTTGCTGAAAAAATCGCTGTATGGGATGAAACAGTCACCCAGATAGTGGTATAAGAGGTTTCATGCATTCATGGTAGATAATGGTTTTAGTAGGACTGGTCATGACTCATGCTTGTACTATAAAGACATTGACTGTTCTGATGCTATTTTTCTGCTAATATATGTGGATGATATGTTATTAGCTAGCAAGTCCCTAAAGCAGATTTCTGACTTGAAATCTCGATTAAACGGCTCGTTTGATATGAAAGACTTAGGGGAAGCTAAAAGGATCTTAGGTATTGATATCATTAGGAACAGGTCTAAAGGAACAGTACATTTAAGTCAAAGTCATTATCTTAACAAGGTTTTGAAAAGGTTTAATATGTTCGAGTCAAAACAAGTGAAACAACCTTTAGCATCGCAGTGCCAATTTTCAGCAAGTCAATGCCCTAATACAGAGCAGGAAAAGTTTAAAATGAGCACAATACCATATGCTAACGCTATAGGATCATTAATGTACACAATGACCTGTACTAGACCGGACTTAGCATTCCCCATGAGTATATTGTCACGCTATATGTCAAATCCCGGTAAGGTACATTGGGATGGTGTTAAATGGCTGCTAAGATATGTAAAAGGGTCAATTGATTTGGGCTTAACATTTGGTAGAGACCAAAATGAACTTAGATTGACTGGTTTCGTAGATTCCGATTTTGCCGGTGATCTAGATAGGAGACGATCTACGTCAGCCTATGTTTTCACTTTAACGGGTGGAGCTATTAGTTGGAGGTCAAAGTTACAGACTTTAACCTCTTTATCTACTACCGAATCAGAGCTCCTAGCAATATTGGATGCCGTTAAGGAAGCCATATGGCTGAACGGCTTGTTAAATGAGTTAAAACTGAACCTAGGGTCACCCAAAATCTACTCAGATAGTCAATCTGTCATTGCCCTTTGTAAGAACCCATTTTTCCATGATAGAACGAAACACTTAGCAGTCAGGCGGTATTTTATCATGGATAACATAGAAGAAAATCAGATTGATCTGCTGAAAATTTGTACCAAGGATAACCTCGCTGACATGGGGACTAAAGGTCTTCCGTTGGAGAAGTTTACACGTTTTGTTAAACTCCTCCAAATGGAATGGAACCCAGGGTGATACTGGATGTGAAATTGTTAGTCATATACTTACCAAGGTGGAGTTTGTTATTGTTGGTAAATATATGACGTAGTTCGAGTAAAAGAAAATAATTAAAATAAGGGAGGACAAAAACGTAGCGTTTTAGGTTGAAGTAATTTTTTGAATTCTGTTTTTTGGGGCAATGACTAAATTGCCCCTTACTTGTGAAATTAATTACTTGTTTGTATGAGATGCCCAGCTGCCCGCAGTACTGTTACCTGCCCGAACAGTGTTGCCCGCTCTGATCCAATTGTACTGGCTGCCCGGTTTGGGCTGCCCATGCTGCCCGAGTTGTACTTCCTGCCCGGATCCTTTAATTTGCACAGCTGGCTTGTCATTTCACCCTCATCCCTCTCTCTCCCTTAACTAGAGATCCGTTAGGGTTTCTTGTGAGGCTCTTCCAGAAGGTTATGTTGCTTCATCTCGGCCGTTCGAGCCTCGACACGCGTCACAAGATCCTGGGGCCTCGATATATGAACCGTGTGTAAGTTTCGACCGTCCGATTGTTGCGTAAATTAAAGGCTGTGATGAGTTTAGGGTTTTTTGCAGGTCGTAGCTATTGGGGGTATTTAATACCGAGTGGTGGGGTCGTAGAGGAAACAACGAAATCAGTTTCTTCTCCTCTCCCCTTCTCTCTCTGGCGATTTTTACCCTTAAAAGCTCCCTTGAAACCCTAACCCTAAAAACGAACCTCTGAGCCATAATACACTTAGGTTCCAACCTCGTGAGCCTCGGATCGAAGTGTAATCTTGTTCGTTGAGCTCCGTTCGTGCTATTGGAGCTTCGTTGCTGGCCAGAAGCTCCGTTCGTGTTCCGGTGGAGGTCTGGTCGTGGTGTTCTTGGAGTGTTCTTGAGCCTTACTCGTGGTGTGAGCAACTTGCTTGCAATTTCGGTAAAATCTAGTTCACAAGGGGAGGTATACTTCTAAACCTACTAGATTCGGTTGTTCTCTTGAGTTTTGTGTTGTATTTGAGGTTTATGAAGTGATTGGTGCTGTAATTAGTCTAGGTCTAGTTTAAGTTGGTTCTTGTGGGGAAGATCTGAGATCTTGGAATTATTGCTGTGTGTTATCTTTGTGTGTCTTGTTTAAGTCGTTTATCTGAGTCATTTTGTGTAAGATTTGAATAATTACACATAACACTTTTATATGAAAATAATATTGTGCACCTCTATACTACTAGCTAGGATCACCTATATGATACACAACCCTAAATCGAAATAGCAATTATAAATAAAAGGAGATCAAAAGAACTCCAAAATTTACATGGTTCAACTGAAGTCCACATCCATAGAGGGGAGCACGATAATTTTACTATTTTATTAGAGTTTACCTGAGGTGTCTTAACTCTCAACTTTTTCTCAAATCTAACTCAACCCTAATGGTAATATATACAACCCATATATATGTATAGAGCCTCCCACACACTAAATCTTAGGGTGACATGGATTTCAATAGGGTTGGCCCAATCCTAGATTTTATAAATAAGGCACAATATAACCATGGTCCATATATGACACAACAAATATAAGATATAAATAATTTGTTTCAACATTTCCATGCGACATCTGATCTAAAATTAATAATAACATGAGTCATGTGAATATTTTGGAGCAAATATTTATATGATTCCAACCAAAAAAAAAAAGGAACAAATTGTAGCAATGGCAAGCAAGTAATGAAATTTTTTTTTTTTTTTAATAAATATCCCATTTTATAAATTAGAAAGAAAAGTCAATGAGTTTATCCATTGTTAAGAACATATTTAAAAAAGATTCTATCGGTTGTAGCAAGTAGGCTAAACCTCCTGCATTTTGGAGCGTATCAGGCTCTCAGCACAGAAAGTAATATATGGAGGGCGAGTCTCACGAGTCATATAGAGAAACTAGAAAAAGAAATGAAATTCATAGTGATGTTCATGTTCATGATTCTTCTGTTGATTACAAAGGGGGCATCCCTATTCGTTCTTCTACTGGTTCTTGGAGAGCCTCTCTCTTCATCATCTGTAAGTCCGATTACATCTTTGATTAATGAGGCAGTTTTACCCCTGCATGCTTTTGTTTCTTGTTTTTTTTAAGGGTTCTTTTATTTTTGCTCTTTGAGCTAGTTTTTGTATATATATTTATATATTTTTTTGGGAGCTATGTTTGTAGTTCCGGGTCTATTCTCAATTATCGAAAGAAAAAAAAAGTATTTTTACTGCCTAACATAAGAATATTTATGCTTTAAGTCCCTTTATGAATACTTTGTTAATTTAGTGTATCAATCATACTAATTTGGTCTTGTACGATATAAATTTGGGGAAAGTAGTCTACGGGGAAATTGATACTGATTTTTATTTGTTAACACAATAGTTGAATTTCTATTACAAGTTGTATTTATCAAAAATTCAATTTTTATATTAACTTTTCAGAAAGTAGGTACAATGTATTAAATTGTCAGGACGAGAAATAGAAATCCTATGAGGCTAACAAACGTGAACTTACCTAGGGAGTCTAGGTAAGTCACTTCCTGCGTTTAAAAAAATTTACAAATTGTAAAATAATTTGTACTTCTCATGTCCTGCCAATTTTCTGATAATTAAACAAGATGACAAATGTCCACTTATCACGAAATCTAATTTCTTGCAATTACTTTCTAATAATAAAAAAATGTCTAAAGTTACTAATCTATTTCTTACTATTAACACGAAGTGCCTCCTATTTGGCTTTTATTGTGGAGTTTAGTTTTATACTGTTGTTGACCACATCCATGAAGTGGATAATTTTCTGGGCCTAGATTTGGGCCAAAGTAGAGGCCCAAGTCTATTTTGGTGATTTCAGCCAAGGAAATTAAAGTTTCTTACACGTGTCTGTATAAACCATGTTTTAGAGTTTGAGAGTGCAGAGTGAATCAGGGAAAAAAAAAACCCTTTGTAAAAGTTCCAATCAATAAAATATCAGCATTACTCTATGAATATAGACAATTTCGGCATAACCACGTAATTCTTGTATGTTTGATTTCATTTTCTCGTTAAATCTTTCGTTGTGTTTTAGTTGTTACGTTTTCTAACACCTCTACCTCCACATCCTCACGCCCAACCCTAAATCTACTTAGTGAAATTATAGTTTTTATTTAGTAATATTGAACATATTTGATTTTTATATCCTGCACACATGATTTAGAGTTATCAGCATTGGAGCGAGTTATAGAGATGGGGCAAAGGGTGGGCATCAACTTCGATGGCTTCAACCCGGTTGAGGTGGCAGACATCTTTGCTCATTGATTTGGCTTGTGTAGTTGGGCTTGTTTCTTGCAGTTGTTTCCGGTTGTTGCTGGGGTTTCCGTGTTTGTTGGTTTTGCTCTGGCTCCTTTGTGGTTTTTGTGTTTTGTTTTGTTCGGCCGTTGGCCTGTGTGCTTTCCAGGTTTGCCGTTTCGGTTGTTTGTCTGGGTCTTTGTCTTCTTTGGATCTGCTTGCGTCATTTGTTTTGGCTGTGTTGGTCTCCTGTCGGGTCTTTGCCTCTCCGTGTTCCTTTTGCTTCGTTTGAAGTCCTGTTTTTTCTTTTTCTTTTGTTGTTCTTTTTTTTGGTCGTCTTTCGGCTAGCTTCAGGCCTCATTTTTTCGAGTTTGCCTGTCTTGTATCGGCACTCCGGTGTCACTTATCAAAAAAAGAGTTATCAGCATTAAAAATTAGTTATTCAATATTATGTGCTACGAACCACGTATAAAAAGAGCGAGTGTCACTTTATATACTCTCCTATCATTTAACAACTTAAAGTCTTTGGGGTCTACAGCGGCACACACGGCCGCCTGAGTCAGGCAGGACAACATGTCACTTTGCGTCGCGTCGCATTCTGTAGTGTGACTAACTTTTTCTGAGACAAAGATTTTTAGGGCATACCCGTTGAGGAAGATGCTAAAATGTGGGATGGTAGATACTTGGTCAAAATTTTGATTGTACCGCCTTGGCCAGCGCCCTGTCCACTTTTTTGAGTAACAGAGTCTAGTTTTTTAGCTCTTCCATATTCTTCATATTCCCTGTCACCCATTAAACTAACGATTTGAATTCTGCCTATAAATGAAACATCTTTCAAGTCAGAAGAAACATAGAAAAAATAATTCTACTCTTCTTCCAGTCTCTCAAATTACGTCCTCTATCATTCTGCACTTCAATCTTCTCAAGGGTCTCTTGTTCCATCACTGAGACAATTGGGGCGTAAACTATTCCTACACTCCAGATTACCCTTAAGTGTTAGGCTTCGTGTTAATCTTGAGAGTCAGAGAGTCGTTTGGCCCCTTAGTGCCAGCATTGGAGCAAAAACAATTTTTTGGCAATGGTGAACTCTACAACATGACAATTATTAGGTTTGAACCTTAGCTCGTTATTTCATTTTTCTCCTACTACTTAATACCTTTTTGTTCATTTCTACTTGGATCAAGGTGTTCAAGTTCAATAGTGATCTGGCTCGAGTTTATGATTGTATGTATTCAAGCACGAGATAAATTCTTTATAGTAGGAGGTCCACTTCAATCAAGTTTGAGCGTGGCCTTGTTCAAGTTCGAGGGTGCCCCTATTCTAGGTCGAGATCGGTTTTGTTTGGGGTCACTGGTTCACTGTTTTGGGTTCCTTTAGCTCTTCTTGAGTTTCTTTTATCTAGCTTGCATTTGACTTTTGATTACACATCAGTATATTTTCCCAACACTTTTATATTTTTTCCGGAACACACTGGCAGGGATTAATTTTTGACTTGTTCCATTTTTAATTTTTTTTTTGGATTTTAGTAATAGAGTTTAGTGAGAGGCTGAGTTACTTTGGGATATCAGTAAACCTCATAATGTATTTAACGGGAGTGATGCACCAAGACCTGGAAACAGCGGCAAAAAATGTGAATAACTGGACAGGGGAGTCACCACCGTCATGCCACTCCTCGGTGGCTTCCTTGCCAATGCCTTCACTGGTCGTTTCCTCATGGTTCTCATCTCGTCCATTCTCTATGTTGTGGTACGTTAAGCACTCTATGTGTAAGTATGGTTAAAAAAAAAAAATTTAATGAATTAAAGTTATAAGGGGAAAAAAGATTAATACCTATGTATAAACAGTTGTTTCGTTTAATACCAATAGACAGATTTTCAATTAACATAAGAGGGTACCAACGCGCAAGCACCGGATCTTATTAGAATTTCCAAGTTAAGTGTGCTTGGGCGAGAGCGGTTCTAAGATGAGTGACCTCCTAGGAAGTCCTCGTGTTACACCCCTCATGTTGGGGGTTCTCGGAAACAGCCTCTCTTCAGGATAGCACCCTGAAGGGGGAAGGCTGCATACATCTACCTCCCAAGACCTTGTTTAGGCAGGAGCCCTTGGAGCACTGGGAGTATTGCTTTTTTTATATAGATTTTAAATTTAATGTTACTTGAAATTATATATGGATTACTCAAATTTTGTCCTAATGAAATTTCACATAGTATGTCCATGTCATTCCACATCCTTTTTGTCAAAATAAAATAAAGTTGAATTTACTCAATAGGTTTTTCTCATTTATCATCAAGATATTATAAGTTTTGTTTTATATAATAAAGTACTTTAAATGTTAAAATTTTATTATTCAAATACCTTGTGTAAAATTTCGGCAAATATTCGTTAGAGTATGCTAACTTGAATATCATTATTAGAGTATATAGATTCCTTATACCAGAATTTATTTGACTTTTTTTCCAAAAGAATTAACGTGACACATTATTTTAGCAACATGCCGTACAATCAGTCACAATACTAGTAAAAGTTATTGTAAGCAAAATACTTTTCACAAGAAATAATAACTTGTCTCCTATGTATCTTCATAAGAAAGGGGTTGTCAAGATTTCCAGGAGAAAATTTATCGAATCCCAACATAGGATAGATAAAATTTTTTTAAGTTTAAGAAATTTTATTGTAAATATTACAATGATAGGACAATTAGATCATGGATTTTTTTTTTTTTTTTTTACAAAAAGGCACCTTACAAAAGTGTCTATTTTTACTTAATCCCCATAATTTCTTAATTTTTTAAAAAATCACCTCTAAAATTATGAAAATTTCAATCAACCACCTTAAATCATATTATAAATTGTTTGTTAAGTACTAATGTCTTTTACATGGATTTTAAAGTATCCTTTAAGCATGATTTAGGTGGAAAGAAGGTTAGGTGAATGTATTGCTGGCTTGACTAAGTTCAACCCATGCTTCATGTACACTAAAAAGGTAAGAAAAAATTCATATGAAAATCACATAATATCTAACGGCTAGTTAACAACTGGATTTAAGGTGGTTGACCAAAATTTTCGTACTTTCAAAGGTGATTTTCTGAAAAATTAAAAAGTTGTGATGCTTAAGTGAAAAATAACAACTTTTTAGGTAGTATTTTTCTCTAAAAATCCCTAGATTAAAGACTCAAACTTTGAAATGTCGAGATAATAAATATTCAATAATATAAGTTTTGGTACCTAATAATTTTTACTATTTGTAATGAACACGTCTTTATGAGATTATCTATCATAATACACTAGGTCATACTATCTATATTTTATTTCACTGTAATACTGGTCCCCTTTGGTGATTAGAATTAGATAAAAGTTAAAATATAAGAAATGAATTTTATTATAAAATAAAATATGAAGAACTCATTTGAATAAACCTACACACACTAGGGGCTAACAATACAAATAACTGTACTAAACTCACATGCATAATAGGGTTGACAAATGTCATAGCGTATCATACTTATGTTCATAGGAATTTTACAACAAAGGATTACCTTCAATCTTTACCAAAACTTATTGATAAACAAGTGAATGTGGCTTACACGATTAATTATATAGGTAATTTTTTTTCTTTTTTTATTACACGCAATTTCGACACTTACATACATGCCAATAGTATGCCCTTACCATTGACACTGACAACAAATACATGATATATTGATAAAATACATTTCCAAATTAATATGATCAAACATGTAAGATACAGGATATGTACAATAGCATTAATATACAACTCAAATAAATTAAATTAATAATACATACATGTTAAATAAGTTGAAAACTAGTTGATCCAAAATAAACTAAAATTCAATCTAGTTGCTTAAATAGATTAAACGTGTCAATCTGAATTCAATTCCACTCAAAAAATTCAAACCCTAACCTATTGTTTTCGTGTAGTAATCATATCTTTTTACCTTATTGTATCAAATTCTGACATGCCTTACCTTTTTTTTTTGTTATTTGTTAGGCGTTGACACTATTAGCCATGACCCAGTTCATCCCAACACTTAAGCCATGTTCCACATCCACCATACACACATTGTGCCTGCATCCCACCAAAACCCACCAAGCCACTTTCTTCACAGCAGCATACCTAATCTCCCTCGGCACCGGTGGCCACAAGCCCTGCCTTGAGAGCTTCGGCGCTGACCAATTCGATGATGGTCACACAACTGAGCGTCGGTTAAGGATGTCCTATTTCAACTGGTGGAACATTTCCTTGTGTTGTGGGCTATTCCTTGGGGTGACTGTAACTGTTTATATGGAAGATAAGGTGGGCTGGGGAGTTGCTTTCTTGGTGCTAGCTGTGACCATGGGTTTGTCTATTGTGATATTCATCGTTGGAAGGCCTTTTTATAGGTAAGCAATTATACGGATACATGTAAAATGTATGTGGTTTGAGTAAGGAACCGAGCGTTGTTATAAAACTCAAAGATTTGGCTCGTTCTAAGTTTGGGATAAGCAATAACCAAACTCAGTCCTAGTAAAGTGCAAGTTGAGAGACTTACCGATCTAAACGAGAGTAAATGAGTCAATCTGATTATAAATTAGAAGTTCAAATGCGCCTCAACAAACTCAAGCCTAATCAAGACCCAATAAGTCTAAAATCGAACTTAAATGACCCTCAAAGAGGTGGTCGTAGCTCAAGGTTGTCAAACTAAACTCAAGCTCGAATCAAGTTGAGCTTGGCTCAAAGTCTTCTAGCTAGTTGAGCCTCAAGCCAAGCTCTAGTTGGACAAAATGTTGGCGGCTCATCTCACTTTGGTGCATTATACCTATATACAATTTGTAAACTGTTGAGTACCTAATACCGGCATGAAATCACTGGATCATAAACCACTTATAATAAATATTCCATTATATTTTCTAAGTAAAATATTTTCCTTACAGGTACAGGATGCCGCAGGGGAGTCCCTTCATGTCAATGATACAAGTCCTAGTTGCTGCATTCGCCAAGAGAAAACTATAGTGCCCTTCAAATCCTGCTCTCTTGCATGAGATTCCCGAGTCTGAGATTTGTCGTGGCCAATTCCTTTCTCACACTAATAGGTTGAGGTAAGCAATTGGTCCTTCCATAATAGATTTTTCAGCCATAAGTTACATAATCCTCATAATTTGTTAGATGATATTTACGAGACCCTGCTCATGCGGGAGCCCTTGTGGCACTGGGCTTCTTGTTGTTGTTGTTGTTGTACCTAAAACTTCAATGGCGATATGTTTCAGAGAATACATGGCCTAATTCACCAAGAAAAACCATCAATTCAAGGTAGAGATGTTAGTATACATTTGGGAATGTGAGATATTTTAAGATAATGAATCGCAATTTGATTCTACAATGCTTATTTTAAAGCCCTGCCTCATTCTATGATTTGCTAAGACCAAGTTCACATCTGACAAACAAAGGCATGAAATCAAGTTGAGGTTTCCTGTCATATCGGATGCTAGCTTACAAATCATGACGATTGCGATAGATCTTTTTGTAAAGAGAATAAGTTATTTTTACAGCTTGTAAAAAATTTGAATAGAAAGATCTACAATTATTAACTTTGAAAAATACTTCATATGTCACAATTTAAACAATCAGTAACATGTAGCAAAATATTATTAAACGATTGAAGGACAATTTTAAGTGTCTTCTCGTGATCTTATTATTTGTTTTCCATGTACCTTAAATCATTGGCACAGGTTACATCAATACATTTTAAAGTACTTCTTGACAAACATGTTAGAATGAAGCAATTTCAACAAAACACCACATATAAGAAAAAAAAGGAACATACCCAGTGCCTCAAGGGCTCCCGCCTACGCAGGGTCTGGGGAGGGCGGATGTACGCAGCCTTCCCCCTTTCGTGTTAACCTGAAGAGAGGCTGTTTT
Source organism: Simmondsia chinensis (assembly GCA_018398585.1). Taxonomy (NCBI): domain Eukaryota; kingdom Viridiplantae; phylum Streptophyta; class Magnoliopsida; order Caryophyllales; family Simmondsiaceae; genus Simmondsia; species Simmondsia chinensis. The sequence goes on along the minus strand of JAGTTD010000003.1, from coordinate 29,494,619 downwards.
CCAGTGCCACCAACCTGAGAGTGAGGACTTCCCAAGAGGTCACCCATCCTGGTACTATTCTCGCCCAAGCACGCTTAACTTCAGAGTTCTAATGGGATCCGATGATGGCATGTTGGTGCCCTCTTTGGTGAATAATCTTCCAAAAATAGCACCCTATAAATAACAACCAATTGTGCAACAATAAATACACAATGTATTAGCAACAATTGTTACAAGTCCATTCTTTGAAGAATGAAATTGAAGTAAAAGAAGGATTCTTATTCAGATACTACATAAAATTTTCAATTTCATGGCCTACAGTTTTTAAAAGTACAAGGCTCGAAGATAGTGAAAATTTACACCAAATATATCATAGAAATGCCGCGAGGCACTGGGACTGTTGTTGTTGTTGTTGTATATCATAGAAATGCATTATGTGTTAGAAAATAAACTAGAAAGTCATAATGTAGATTATATATGCAAGAAAAAAAATTATGTTCTAAAATTTGTGTCGTTCTTGTTCTTTTTTTTTTTTTTTTTCACAATATGCTACCTTTTTTAATCTTTTTCGAATGCACATTGTCTCTTTTCTGTAAATAATAAAAATAACTTTTTTCCAGTTACCGTCCTCAAATATGATGTCTTTTTAGAATCTTTTCATGCCAATATATTGAGCAGTTTTCTATGAATAATGTGTAGTTTTCTCGATAAAGCTGCTATTGTTGAGGAGAAGACCAGCCCATGGAGGCTATCAACAGTGACAAGAGTGGAGGAAATGAAGCTCCTGCTGACCATGATTCCCATATGGCTTACCTCTTTGGTGTTTGGCATTGGCGTAGCTCAACCCACCACTTTTTTTATCAAGCAAGCGAGTGAAATGGACCGAAGAATTGTAGGCCACTTCGAGATCCCCCCAGCCTCCATCTACGCCCTTTCTGCCCTCGTCATGTTGGCCACTGTGGCCACCTACGATCGGGTCATACTCCCAGTCATGAGGAGGGCCATAGGGGATGAGCGGGGTATTAGCATTCTCAAGAGGATCGGGGTTGGCATGATCTTCCTCATAATAGCCATGATAGTGGCAGCTGTGGTGGAAAAAAAACGTCTTGGAGCATCCCAACATGGGACAATGATAAATGCGTTCTGGCTGGCACCCCAATACATTTTAATAGGGATTGGGGATGGGTTTTCCTTAGTTGGGTTACAAGAGTTCTTCTCTGATCAAGTTCCAAACACGATGAGGAGTGTCGGGATGGCATTCTATGTTAGTGTGACCGGGGTTGGAAGCTTTGCTGCTAGCCTATTAATCATTGTTGTGAATCGAGTGACTGAGATGAAGGGCAGGAAAGGATGGTTAGGGAAGGATTTGAATCACAGCGAATTGGACAAGTTTTACTGGCTATTGGCGGTAATCACAGGGGTGAATATGTCCGTCTTTGTGGTGTTGTCTAGGAATTATTTGTACAAGAACATGTAGAAAAAAGTGAATGATTTGGGTAATTCAATAACAATTGATGAGGAATTGACAGCTTTGAATCATGGATGTTGGCTCAAAAATTTCGCAAATGGGCATTATAATTGTCTCTATAATTAATGTTGAAAACAAAAAATGTTATCATGTCTAAGACTATAAATAAATCAAACTATATATTGGAACTTCAGCAAGTGGGCAATATTTTTTTGTGAAATGATGGCAGAACACAAAAATTGTGTCATATATGTATGTATATGGGGGTGCGGTGCATAACGCGAAGGCTAGCTCATTTGTGACATATGCACATCTTGTAAACAGTACTAAACTTTATTGAAAAAAATAATAATAAAAAAAATAAAAAATTCATCTTTCAAAGTGTTGTGTAGGCATTGAAGCACTAGGACACAACAATTCGTGAGTTAAAATTGACTATAAATGATGTAGCACCTAAATGATGCTATATTTTTAGTTATTCTTAGCCTATTTATGGAGGTATATGAAATTAAAGCACGTTTTAATTAGGTTTTAATATCCACTATTAAGCATTGATTAATAAAGAATGGCATAAAATGTAATCATAAAGAACTTGGGAATGTTTATGTTCTGATTTTGAAATTACGAGCGAAAAATATAATGTCCATTTTACTCCTGACTGTTTCGTTTTGTGGGCTACCCGTGTTGCTGCCCGCAAGCCCATTTCTTACTATATCTAGGGACATTTAGTTACCCTCTAAACGTCCCTCTCATAGACATGTGTCAGACATCCAATGCGTCAATTTGTGTTTCTTTGGGTCTAATTTTATCCGTTGATTGAAAGTTTATAGGACGATAGAGATGGCATGATGGGAGGTAGTTGTAGATAGTGGTGCTCGTCCATATAAGATTTGTATTTTCTCCAAAACGGAGAAAATCAATTTCATTTTTCTCCTTCCTACATAATTTGGTCATTCTCTTTCTCTCTTCACAATAAACCTGAACATAATCTACATAACTCCCGTCCAAATGTCTTAAAAGCTTTTTATTATATTGAGATCTTGAAAATTCATGGTTGATAGTAAAGGTTGTTGTCTTATCAACCTTTAGAATTCTTATATTTAGTTTTATGTCTGTAAATGCTTGTAACTTATTATCGTTTTTCTTGTAGCAGAATGCCTTCTCTAGTCTCAGGGGTTCCTAAAGAAGGACCAACTTTTTGTAATCTGAACCATATAGATTTAGTGCTCCTATGTTATTCTTGCATTTCTTTCGTTGTCCTTTGCATTCCGTTTGTATTTCTTGTCGATCTTGTTGAAAGAAACAAGATATAAAAGAAGAACACTCTGATTTGGTTGAGAATTTTGATAATTCTTATTGACATTTCTTCTCAACTTATATACAAGAGGAAAGGGAGAAGACTAAGGAATTAAGAAAGCAAAATCCTGGACAAGAAATTACAGGCAATAAAAACAAATAAGGAAAACAAAAAATCTCCTTCCTAATCAAAGAGACCAGCAGCAAAGGAGGAGGAAAGAGGAGAAAATAAAGAAGGAAAATGCTATCCCTAATTGCCTAATATGACAGAAAATATTACATAAATACAAAATATAATTAATTATTTCTACACTCCCCCTCAAGTTGGAGCATGTAAATTTACAATGCCCAACTTGCAAAGGAGAGAAGAAAAAGATGGCGAAGAAAGCGCTTTGGTAAAGATGTCGGCCACTTGTCCTGAGGAACGAACGAATGAAGTCGTGATTTCTCTGGCAAGCAACTTTTCTCGTATGAAATGACAGTCAATCTCTATATGCTTGGTTCTCTCGTGAAAAACCAGATTAGAGGCTATGTAGAGTGCCGCTTGATTATCACAAAATAAGATAGCAAGCTCTCGAACATCAACGATGAGATCAACTAGCAATCGCCTTAACCAGGCTAACTTGCTTGTAACAGTGGCCATTGCACGATACTCTGCTTCGGCTGAGGAATGGGAAACAACTGAGTGTTTCTTAGAGCGCCATGAAATAGGAGCTCCTCCCAAAAATACTACATATCCTGTAGTAGATCGTCTGGTAATAGGGCAACCTGCCCAATCAGCATCACAATATGCATGGATATTAAAATCGGAATTATGAGGGAGAAATATGCCTTGACCAGGTGTTCCTTTGATATATTTAAGTACTCAGTAAGTGGCTTCGAGATGTGGAATTCGAGGATTATGCATAAACTGACTAAGTATACTAACTGCATAGCAAATATCAGGACGAGTAATAGTGAGGTAAAGTAGTCTACCCACTAATCTTCTATATTGACCTGAGTCTTCAACTAACTCACCGTCTTCATCATTTAAATGGTGATTTTGTTTCATGGGTGTGGAAACCGGTTTTGCCCCTAAAAGTCCCGCTTCACTCAAAACATCAAGCGCATATTTTCGTTGACTTAAAACCAATCCATCTTGAGAACGAGCAACCTCTATCCCAAGAAAGTACTTGACCGGTCCTAAATTCTTAATGCCAAACTTATGATTAAGTTTTGACTTTATTTGTTCAGTGTGATTTAAATTATTCCCGGTAATGACATCATCATCAACATACACTAAAATAGTAGTGAACACGGTTCCCTTGTTATGGATAAAAAGGGAATAATCCGACTTTGACTAAACAAAGCCCATTTCAACGAGTGAATTAGTGAATTTCCGATTCCAATTCCGTGAAGCCTGTTTTAAACCATAAAGTGATTTTCGTAGACGACAAACTTTACCGGCATGTTGCCTTTCAAAACCTTGAGGCAACTTCATGTAGACCTCCTCATCCAGGTCACCATGCAGGAAAGCATTATTTACATCCAGTTGATGTATTACCCAATTTCTAGATGCCGCAACTGCAAGAACACAACGAACAGTAACCAATTTAGCAACTGGAGCAAAGGTATCATGATAATCAATGCCTTCTACCTGGGCATACCCTTTGGCAACCAATCTCGCTTTGTACCTCTCAATGTTCCCATCTGACTTGTACTTGATTTTATAGACCCACTTAGAGTCTATTGCTCGTTTTCCTGCAGGCAGCTCTTCTAGTGTCCAAGTCTTGTTTTGTTCTAGTGCCGCAATTTCCTTTTCCATTGCCTCTCTCCAATAAGGCGACTCAACTGCCTGCGCAAAGTTCCTTGGCTCATCACTAGAAGTGATGGCTTGAAGCAAATTAGTATGAGAATTAGTAAATCGTGCATTAGAAACATAATTTGATAACGGGTAGGCCATACCTGAGTTAGCTGATGAAGGGGTATCACGAGCATGGGCTATAGAAGAAGGAACATCAACCACATAATCTCTATACTTGGTCGCCATAGCACGAATACATCTCGGTCTTCCCGTCATTCCCGTACCCTGCTCCCCCTCACCATCTGGACCAAACACTGTTCGGTTTCCTGTCTGACCGAATAGTGTTTGGTCAGTTTCGGTAGTACCGTCGCGTGACGGTGTTGTGTCGTTTTGTGAAAACTCCAAATTTTGTGTTCGTATCAAATTCCCATTATCAACATATCGTATCAAATCAAAATCTTGATCATTTTGTGGGTTAGACTCCTCTTTCCTCTCTAAGTACGGAAATACATTTTCATGAAAAATTACATCCCGTGATACTACAATTCTTTTATTTTCTAAATCGTACACCTTATATCCCATTTTACCACGAGGATAACCAACAAAAATACCACGAATAGCTCGGCTTGCAAATTTATCTCTACTGTGATCCTTATTGTGACATAGCACAATGATCCAAAAACACGTAAATGTTGAAATAAAGGAATTTTACCGAGTAGCACCTCATGAGGACTCTTGTTTTGTAAACGAGGAGTTGGCGTAAGGTTGATTAGATAAGCTGCCGTCAACACACATTCTCCCCAAAATTGAATAGGAAGTCCGGCCTCAAATCTAAGGGCTCAAGCTACTTCAAGTAGATGACGATGCTTCCTCTCCACCACCCCATTTTTTTGAGGTGTGTCATTACATGAATTTTGTATTTGTACGCCTCTTCCTGCGTAAAAATCAAGTAACGGCCCAAAAAGAAATTCCGCACCATTGTCACTACGAACTTGTTTGACTCGTAAATTGTACTGAGTTTGTACCATTGCACAAAAATCCATAAGAATTTTATGTGGCTGAGTTTTATCACACATTAAGTAAACCCACGTACATCTACTAAAATCATCCACGATTGTAAGAAAAAAACGAGCTCCTGTCATAGATAATGTGTGGTATGGCCCCCAAATATTGACATGAAGTAAATCAAAACAAGCAATAGATCTACTAATGGAAACAGGAAAAGGTAATCGAGTTTGTTTTGCTCGATGACACGAGCCACAAACATTATTCAAAACTGTATCAATGTCCAAACCAGAAAAACTAGCCAACTTATTAAATGGCCCATGGCCCAAACGACGATGCCATAAAACTCCTCTACTTGTCGTACCAACAACGTACGTAGATTTTGGAGCGTCCTGGCCCTCTAAGATGTATAGCCCATCTCGTTCTTTACCCGCTCCAATCAGCCTCCTCGATGGCAGGTCCTGTATAAAGCAGGATTTTGGAAAAAAACATTAATGCACAATTCCTATCTCTACTTAGTTTGCTCATTGATAACAAATTGCAATGAAAACCCGGAATTTGTAGCACATTTTCAAGTGTGATGTTGTCGGTAATCTTGGCACGTCCAATGTGAGACACAGGCAAGCAGGTCTCATTAGGTAGCCTAACGGGACGAATTTTGGTATTAACTTCTCTGTCAACTAAAACAAAATCTGATGACACCATGTGGTCTGTTACAACCGTGTCAATAATCCAACAATTATTATCAAACAAACTCTGACCTGTCAAGTTTACGCATGGAGCATTATTTCCTGGACTGAGGAGACTCAACAACTGTTGTTACTGCGATGCCGAGAGGCCCATGATCGGGCTGCCATCTTTAACGCCCGCCTGGTGAGCTTCAGGTGCTGACAACAGCAGCTACTGCTGGCTGTGTGTCTCGTGTTGCTGCTACTGCGGTGTTACTACTCTGTGGTTGCTTCCAGCCGGGTGGATCCCCAATGAGTTCAAAGCATCATTCTTTTGTATGTCCCTGTTTCTTACAATACGAACAAATTGGACGATTATTGCACTTGGGTGGTGGTTCAGTCATAAATGATGAACCACTGCCAAAATTCACATTGCTCCCTTTAGCAACAAGAGCAGAAGCCTCTGGTATGACTACACTATCCGATGCAACTCTTTGTTGTTTTTCTTCTTGACAAAGTGTTGCATACGCACTAGCTATTGAAGGCAAGGGCTTGGAGTTCATTAATTGGGATCGGACCATTGAAAAAGACGGATCTAAGCCCATTAAAAAATCAAGTAGCCTCTCCATATCTCGTATGGCCGCAAATGCCTGAGCCGACCCACAAGTACAAGGAGGTATGGCTACTAACGTATAAAGCTCATCCCATAAAGCTCTCAACTTTGTAAAATATTCAAAAATGGGCATGTTTTCTTGTTTTAGATGTGAAATTTCACGTTTGATTTCATAGACACGAGGAGTGTTTCCTTGAGAAAACCGCTCATTTAAATCTAGCCAAATGTCACGTGAGGTTTCAAAATATGCTATGCTAGTGTTCATTTCTTTGGACACAGAATTAGTTAACCATGAAGAAACCATGGAGTCACAAGCACTCCAATTATCGAAATCCGGTGAAGATTCATCCGGTTTGGCAATTGTTCCATCTAAAAAACCAAGTTTTCTTTTAGCCTTGAAGACTTTGAGAATGTTTCGTCTCCATGCCAGAAAATTGGGTTCCGTTAAAATGTCTTGTACAAAAACAAGACCCTGATGATCTGAGGGGTACAACTAATAGGGTGAATTGATGTCCAAAACTCCCCTTGAAACGACATTCGGTGCAACGATTTGGTTAGTATTTTCTTCCATCATATTGAATTAAACACGAAATGAACACAAACAAATCAAGAAAAGAATGCAAGGGACTCACGGCTTTGCGGCATGGAGAATTGGATGAAAATGCGAGGTTGAAAATCCCGAATCAATCCCGCTCTGATACCATGAAAGAAACAAGATTTTAAAGAAGAACACTCTGATTTGGTTGAGAATTTTGATAATTCTTATTGACATTTCTTCTCAACTTATATACAAGAGGAAAGGGAGAAGACTAAGGAATTAAGAAAGCAAAATCCTGGACAAGAAATTACAGGCAATAAAAACAAATAAGGAAAACAAAAAATCTCCTTCCTAATCAAAGAGACCAGCAGCAAAGGAGGAGGAAAGAGGAGAAAATAAAGAAGGAAAATGCTATCCCTAATTGCCTAATATGACAGAAAATATTACATAAATACAAAATATAATTAATTATTTCTACACTCCCCCTCAAGTTGGAGCATGTAAATTTACAATGCCCAACTTGCAAAGGAGAGAAGAAAAAGATGGCGAAGAAAGCGCTTTGGTAAAGATGTCGGCCACTTGTCCTGAGGAACGAACGAATGAAGTCGTGATTTCTCTGGCAAGCAACTTTTCTCGTATGAAATGACAGTCAATCTCTATATGCTTGGTTCTCTCGTGAAAAACCAGATTAGAGGCTATGTAGAGTGCCGCTTGATTATCACAAAATAAGATAGCAAGCTCTCGAACATCAACGATGAGATCAACTAGCAATCGCCTTAACCAGGCTAACTTGCTTGTAACAGTGGCCATTGCACGATACTCTGCTTCGGCTGAGGAATGGGAAACAACTGAGTGTTTCTTAGAGCGCCATGAAATAGGAGCTCCTCCCAAAAATACTACATATCCTGTAGTAGATCGTCTGGTAATAGGGCAACCTGCCCAATCAGCATCACAATATGCATGGATATTAAAATCGGAATTATGAGGGAGAAATATGCCTTGACCAGGTGTTCCTTTGATATATTTAAGTACTCAGTAAGTGGCTTCGAGATGTGGAATTCGAGGATTATGCATAAACTGACTAAGTATACTAACTGCATAGCAAATATCAGGACGAGTAATAGTGAGGTAAAGTAGTCTACCCACTAATCTTCTATATTGACCTGAGTCTTCAACTAACTCACCGTCTTCATCATTTAAATGGTGATTTTGTTTCATGGGTGTGGAAACCGGTTTTGCCCCTAAAAGTCCCGCTTCACTCAAAACATCAAGCGCATATTTTCGTTGACTTAAAACCAATCCATCTTGAGAACGAGCAACCTCTATCCCAAGAAAGTACTTGACCGGTCCTAAATTCTTAATGCCAAACTTATGATTAAGTTTTGACTTTATTTGTTCAGTGTGATTTAAATTATTCCCGGTAATGACATCATCATCAACATACACTAAAATAGTAGTGAACACGGTTCCCTTGTTATGGATAAAAAGGGAATAATCCGACTTTGACTAAACAAAGCCCATTTCAACGAGTGAATTAGTGAATTTCCGATTCCAATTCCGTGAAGCCTGTTTTAAACCATAAAGTGATTTTCGTAGACGACAAACTTTACCGGCATGTTGCCTTTCAAAACCTTGAGGCAACTTCATGTAGACCTCCTCATCCAGGTCACCATGCAGGAAAGCATTATTTACATCCAGTTGATGTATTACCCAATTTCTAGATGCCGCAACTGCAAGAACACAACGAACAGTAACCAATTTAGCAACTGGAGCAAAGGTATCATGATAATCAATGCCTTCTACCTGGGCATACCCTTTGGCAACCAATCTCGCTTTGTACCTCTCAATGTTCCCATCTGACTTGTACTTGATTTTATAGACCCACTTAGAGTCTATTGCTCGTTTTCCTGCAGGCAGCTCTTCTAGTGTCCAAGTCTTGTTTTGTTCTAGTGCCGCAATTTCCTTTTCCATTGCCTCTCTCCAATAAGGCGACTCAACTGCCTGCGCAAAGTTCCTTGGCTCATCACTAGAAGTGATGGCTTGAAGCAAATTAGTATGAGAATTAGTAAATCGTGCATTAGAAACATAATTTGATAACGGGTAGGCCATACCTGAGTTAGCTGATGAAGGGGTATCACGAGCATGGGCTATAGAAGAAGGAACATCAACCACATAATCTCTATACTTGGTCGCCATAGCACGAATACATCTCGGTCTTCCCGTCATTCCCGTACCCTGCTCCCCCTCACCATCTGGACCAAACACTGTTCGGTTTCCTGTCTGACCGAATAGTGTTTGGTCAGTTTCGGTAGTACCGTCGCGTGACGGTGTTGTGTCGTTTTGTGAAAACTCCAAATTTTGTGTTCGTATCAAATTCCCATTATCAACATATCGTATCAAATCAAAATCTTGATCATTTTGTGGGTTAGACTCCTCTTTCCTCTCTAAGTACGGAAATACATTTTCATGAAAAATTACATCCCGTGATACTACAATTCTTTTATTTTCTAAATCGTACACCTTATATCCCATTTTACCACGAGGATAACCAACAAAAATACCACGAATAGCTCGGCTTGCAAATTTATCTCTACTGTGATCCTTATTGTGACATAGCACAATGATCCAAAAACACGTAAATGTTGAAATAAAGGAATTTTACCGAGTAGCACCTCATGAGGACTCTTGTTTTGTAAACGAGGAGTTGGCGTAAGGTTGATTAGATAAGCTGCCGTCAACACACATTCTCCCCAAAATTGAATAGGAAGTCCGGCCTCAAATCTAAGGGCTCAAGCTACTTCAAGTAGATGACGATGCTTCCTCTCCACCACCCCATTTTTTTGAGGTGTGTCATTACATGAATTTTGTATTTGTACGCCTCTTCCTGCGTAAAAATCAAGTAACGGCCCAAAAAGAAATTCCGCACCATTGTCACTACGAACTTGTTTGACTCGTAAATTGTACTGAGTTTGTACCATTGCACAAAAATCCATAAGAATTTTATGTGGCTGAGTTTTATCACACATTAAGTAAACCCACGTACATCTACTAAAATCATCCACGATTGTAAGAAAAAAACGAGCTCCTGTCATAGATAATGTGTGGTATGGCCCCCAAATATTGACATGAAGTAAATCAAAACAAGCAATAGATCTACTAATGGAAACAGGAAAAGGTAATCGAGTTTGTTTTGCTCGATGACACGAGCCACAAACATTATTCAAAACTGTATCAATGTCCAAACCAGAAAAACTAGCCAACTTATTAAATGGCCCATGGCCCAAACGACGATGCCATAAAACTCCTCTACTTGTCGTACCAACAACGTACGTAGATTTTGGAGCGTCCTGGCCCTCTAAGATGTATAGCCCATCTCGTTCTTTACCCGCTCCAATCAGCCTCCTCGATGGCAGGTCCTGTATAAAGCAGGATTTTGGAAAAAAACATTAATGCACAATTCCTATCTCTACTTAGTTTGCTCATTGATAACAAATTGCAATGAAAACCCGGAATTTGTAGCACATTTTCAAGTGTGATGTTGTCGGTAATCTTGGCACGTCCAATGTGAGACACAGGCAAGCAGGTCTCATTAGGTAGCCTAACGGGACGAATTTTGGTATTAACTTCTCTGTCAACTAAAACAAAATCTGATGACACCATGTGGTCTGTTACAACCGTGTCAATAATCCAACAATTATTATCAAACAAACTCTGACCTGTCAAGTTTACGCATGGAGCATTATTTCCTGGACTGAGGAGACTCAACAACTGTTGTTACTGCGATGCCGAGAGGCCCATGATCGGGCTGCCATCTTTAACGCCCGCCTGGTGAGCTTCAGGTGCTGACAACAGCAGCTACTGCTGGCTGTGTGTCTCGTGTTGCTGCTACTGCGGTGTTACTACTCTGTGGTTGCTTCCAGCCGGGTGGATCCCCAATGAGTTCAAAGCATCATTCTTTTGTATGTCCCTGTTTCTTACAATACGAACAAATTGGACGATTATTGCACTTGGGTGGTGGTTCAGTCATAAATGATGAACCACTGCCAAAATTCACATTGCTCCCTTTAGCAACAAGAGCAGAAGCCTCTGGTATGACTACACTATCCGATGCAACTCTTTGTTGTTTTTCTTCTTGACAAAGTGTTGCATACGCACTAGCTATTGAAGGCAAGGGCTTGGAGTTCATTAATTGGGATCGGACCATTGAAAAAGACGGATCTAAGCCCATTAAAAAATCAAGTAGCCTCTCCATATCTCGTATGGCCGCAAATGCCTGAGCCGACCCACAAGTACAAGGAGGTATGGCTACTAACGTATAAAGCTCATCCCATAAAGCTCTCAACTTTGTAAAATATTCAAAAATGGGCATGTTTTCTTGTTTTAGATGTGAAATTTCACGTTTGATTTCATAGACACGAGGAGTGTTTCCTTGAGAAAACCGCTCATTTAAATCTAGCCAAATGTCACGTGAGGTTTCAAAATATGCTATGCTAGTGTTCATTTCTTTGGACACAGAATTAGTTAACCATGAAGAAACCATGGAGTCACAAGCACTCCAATTATCGAAATCCGGTGAAGATTCATCCGGTTTGGCAATTGTTCCATCTAAAAAACCAAGTTTTCTTTTAGCCTTGAAGACTTTGAGAATGTTTCGTCTCCATGCCAGAAAATTGGGTTCCGTTAAAATGTCTTGTACAAAAACAAGACCCTGATGATCTGAGGGGTACAACTAATAGGGTGAATTGATGTCCAAAACTCCCCTTGAAACGACATTCGGTGCAACGATTTGGTTAGTATTTTCTTCCATCATATTGAATTAAACACGAAATGAACACAAACAAATCAAGAAAAGAATGCAAGGGACTCACGGCTTTGCGGCATGGAGAATTGGATGAAAATGCGAGGTTGAAAATCCCGAATCAATCCCGCTCTGATACCATGAAAGAAACAAGATTTTAAAGAAGAACACTCTGATTTGGTTGAGAATTTTGATAATTCTTATTGACATTTCTTCTCAACTTATATACAAGAGGAAAGGGAGAAGACTAAGGAATTAAGAAAGCAAAAATCCTGGCCAAGAAATTACAGGCAATAAAAACAAATAAGGAAAACAAAAAATCAACTTCCTAATCAAAGAGACCAGCAACAAAGGAGGAGGAAAGAGGAGAAAATAAAGAAGGAAAATGCTATCCCTAATTTCCTAATATGACATGGAAAATATTACATAAATACAATAAGTACAAAATATAATTAATTATTTCTACACTTGTGATTTTTGTTTCCAAAAATTTGTAGTAATGTTCATAGTAAGTGGTATCAGGGCCTTATGATAAGGGTTTTTTGGATGTCTTTAGAATTTTTGAAATAGAAAACTTCAATGGTAAAAATAACTTCGTACTATGGAAGATAAAGATGAAAGCGAGTCTAGCATAACAAGGCACAGATGTGCGGTCCTATTGCCACCAAATAACATATTGGCTCATCTAATGGAGAAGGATAAAAAAGTATTTAAGCCAAAGCCTATAATTCCCTCATCCTAAGCCTTACAAATGCGGAATTATGCCTGTTGTCTTCTAAAATTATTGCACTAATAGTCGGTAAAAATTAGAAAAACTATATACAGCTAAATCCCTATTGAACCACATATAATATATGTGTTTTAGGATTTTTTGGTTGGGTTCTTGAGGCGGAATCAGGCTCAAGTTCCTTAGTCCTTGTTGGTGTTCCCCCAATATTTATAGTGAATGGGGGTTTATTGGTGCTATGTAGGGGTGGTGATACCGTTTGGGTGTGATTGGCTGAGGGGATGGTGGTACCGCTTGGGCATGATTGGCTAAGTAGTTGGTGGTACCGCCTGGGCGTGATTAGCTGAGGGGGTGGTGGTACCGCCTAGGTAGGATTGGCTGATGGGGTGGTGGTACCGCCTGGGAATGATTCGCTAAGTAGTTGGTGGTACCGCCTGGGCATGATTGGCTGAAGGGGTGGTGATAACGCCTAGGTGTGATTGGTTGAAGGGGTGGTGGTACCGCCTAGGCAAGATTGGCCGATGAGGTGGTGGTACCACCGGGAGGGCAGTACTTGCAGGAAGGCGGCTTTGGTTCTTTGCTAGTCTCACTATCTCTTGATTCTCATGGGTATCGCTCTGAGTTGCTTTTATATTTATCAATTAGTCCCTCGCTTTGGGGCCGAAGTGCCTTTGGCCTCAAAGCGTACAACTATAAATACCTCTTATAAATCCATCATTTATCACATCACTCATGCCCTTCCCTTTATATTTGGGGTTTCATCGTGGAGGATGTTACTTGCGAGATGCTATCCTGGCTTTCGGCTAAGTCACTTTTGAGATTCTGCTATGTGTCTTCTTGGTTTTAAGGTTTACTTTTGGACTATGACTTTGTTCAACAGCAATCTTTCCATACACTTAGTCGTTGTGCTAATGGATTCCTGCTTCAACCGGAGAGTGACTTTTCTTGTGATAACTTGGAAGTGTTTTCATCTACAAGGGACTTCTCTGTTGTGATGCCACCCGAGGTACTTGAGATCTTGACTAACAATATCCATGTAGTTGGCGTTCAAGGTGGTTTGATACTATGCCAGGACTATAACTTTTCCTGGTTATTTGTTTCCAATCCCGCCCTAGCTGTGCGTTAGTTGGTAGTGCTGCCGGAAGATATCTCAATGAGCTACATACATTCCCCTTTGAATTTAATTTTTGGCTGTTTTGACACCGCCCCTCATTTTGGTTTTTATCTCTTTCTCATGGTGATGAATTTGTCACACCCTTACTGTGGTCCGTGGCCTAGGGAATATCAGGTATATTTCTGGGAGGGCGGATGGAATTTGTGGGGAAACCTTCATGTAGGTCCTCGAGACGTTTTCTTTATGGACCACGTTTTCCTGGGTGGAGAACTCTTCTTTTTGTCTGATTAGGTTCATTATCTAGAGGGTATCGATGACCGCCCCTATTTACTTTGCTGGGACACTGAGACTGGGGTTTCATATAGAATGACCCTCCCAGATGGAATCTAGAATAACTTGTCCTCTTGCCGTGAAGCCAAGATTTCAAAGTTGTGGGACGTGTCAACAAACCCACCCCTTTTGTGCCTACTCACCCTTCGAAGCCCTATGTTCACCGTTTGGATCCTGAATAACACGAAGGATCCGTCCTCCAGGGTGATACGGTTTTGGCTATTTATTCGATTGCCTTGGTCTGGGGGAAGATGGAACCCAGTTATTACAAATTTCACAGTGTCAAGGGAGTATTTGGCGTTTACCGCTCATGGTCAGATATTTCGGTGTGCTCTCGACGGAGACCTTCACAGTCGTTATCTTTTCTAGGAAACTATCGGGGTGGGGGGTCTCCAACCCTGCTGTTTTCCATTCTAGATCCTTGTTCTGTTGCGGAGATGATCTCATGGTACCTTATGCTGCTTTTGAATAACTAGTTGTTAAGAGAAATTTTGTTTTAATCATCTTTTGTATGCGTTATTTGTTGCTAGTTTTTAGAGATGCAATGCTCTTATGTTACAGTAGCTGTAAGATATCGTGATGGTAGTAATATCTACTTGACCCTGTAATATATGTATGCTTCTCTTGTAAGGCTCTGTAAAGATTTATTTGAATTATATGTATAAGTTTTAAGTTTGATCTGTTTGGCGTTATTGTCGTTTGCTTATTTTCTAAGCACCTGTGCTATTTCATATTAATCGTGGAGTGGCTCATGGTTGTTTATTGCCAATGTAAAAGTCGGATATGAGCTAATGTTGGCTTCCTGATTGAGGGAATTTCATTGTTTCTTAGATTTTCAAGCCCCTCAGACGATTTAGAACAAGTTGCGGGCTCTTAGGCTGGTGAAAGTCACCGCTTTCTTATGTCTTCATGCTCCTCAAACGACTTGGAGCAAGTTACGGGTTCTCCAATTGGTGAGAGTTACCGCCCTCTTATGTCTTTGTGCTCCTCAGACGACTTAGAGCAATTTGCGGGCTCTCAAGCTGGTGAGAGTTACCACCATCTTATGTCTTCAAGCTCCTCAAATGACTTGGAGCAACTTGCGAGCTCTTTACAGCCTTCGTATGTCTTCATGCTCCTAAAACGACTTGGAGCAGCTTGCGGGCTCCCAAGCTTGTGAGAGTTACCGCCTTCTTATGTCTTCGTGCTCCTCAAACGACTTGGAGCAACTTGCGGGCTCTTTACCGCCTTCTTATGTCTTTGTGCTCCCCAAACGACTTGGAGCAACTTGCGGGCTCTCAAGCTGGAGAGAGTTACCGCCTTCTTATGTCTTCATGCTCCTCAAATGACTTGGAGCAACTTGCGGGCTCTCAAGATGGTGAGAGTTACCGCTTTCTTATGTCTTTATGCTCCTCAGACGACTTGGAGCAATTTGCGGGTTCTCAAGCAGGTGAGAGTTACCGCCTTCTTATGTCTTCATGCTCCTCAAACAACTTGGAGCAACTTGCGCGCTCTTAAGCTAATGAGAGTTACCGCCTTCTTATGTCTTCATGCTCCTCAAAAGAGATGGAGCAAGTTGCGGGCTCTCAAGCTTGGGAGAGTTACTGCCTTCTTATGTCTTCGTGCTCCTCAAACGACTTGGAGCAAGTTGCGGGCTCTCAAGCTTGTGAGAGTTACCGCCTTCTTATGTCTTCATGCCCCTCAAACAACTTGGAGCAAGTTATGGGCTCTCAAGCTGGTGAGAGTTATCGCCTTCTTATGTCATCGTGCTCCTCAGACGACTTGGAGCAATTTGCAGGCTCTCAAGCTGGTGAGAGTTACAGCCTTCTTATGTCTTCATGCTCCTCAAACGACTTGGAGCAACTTGCGAGCTCTTTACCGCCTTCGTATGTCTTCATGCTCCTAAAACGGCTTGGAGCAACTTGCGGGCTCCCAAGCTTGTGAGAGTTACCGCCTTCTTATGTCTTCGTGCACCTCAAACGACTTGGAGCAACTTGCGGGCTCTTTACCTCCTTCTTATGTCTTTGTGCTCCTCAAATGACTTGGTGCAACTTGCGGGCTCTCAAGCTGATGACAGTTACCGCCTTCTTATGTCTTCATGCTCCTTAAACGACTTCGAGCAACTTGCAGGCTCTCAAGCTGGTGAGAGTTACCGCCTTCTTATGTCTTCATGCTCCTCAAACAACTTGGAGCAACTTGTGGGCTCTTAAGCTAGTGAGAGTTACCGCCTTCTTATGTCTTCATGCTCCTCAAAAGAGATGGAGCAAGTTGCGGGCTCTCAAGCTGGTGAGAGTTACCGCCTTCTTATGTCTTCATGCTCCTCAAACGACTTGGAGCAAGTTGCGGGCTCTCAAGCTTGTGAGAGTTACCGCCTTCTTATGTCTTCATGCTCCTCAAACAACTTGGAGCAAGTTACGGGCTCTCAAGCTGGCGAGAGTTATCGCCTTCTTATGTCATCGTGCTCCTCAAACAACTTGGAGCAAGTTACGGGCTCTCAAGCTGGTGAGAGTTATCGCCTTCTTATATCATCGTGCTCCTCAGATGACTTGGAGCAATTTCAAGGCTCTCAAGCTGGTGAGATTTACCGCCTTCTTATGTCTTCATGCTCCTCAAACGACTTGGAGCAACTTGCGGGCTCTCAAGCTTGTGAGAGTTACCGCCTTCTTATGTCTTCATGCTCCTCAAACAACTTGAAGCAACTTGCAGGCTTTCAAGCTTGTGAGATTTACAGCCTTCTTGTGTCTTCATTCCCCTCAAACAACTTGGAGAAAGTTGCAGGCTCTCAAGCTGGTAAGAGTTACCGCCTTCTTCTATGTTCATGCTCCTCAAACAACTTGGAGCAAGTTGCGGGCTCTCATGCTGGTGAGAGTTATCGCCTTCTTCTGTGTTCATGCTCCTCAAACGACTTGGAGCAAGTTGCGGGCTCTCAAGCTGGTGAGAGTTACCGCTTTCTTATGTCTACATGCTCCTCAAACGATTTGGAGCAAGTTGCGGGCTCTCAAGCTGGTAAGAGTTACCGCCTTCCTATGTCTTCATGCTCCTCAAACAACTTGGAGCAAGTTGCGGGCTCCTAAGCTGGTGAGAGTTACCGCCTTCCTATGTCTTCATGCTCCTTAAAAGGCTTGGAGCAACTTGGGGTCTCTCAAGCTGGTGAGAGTTACCGCCTTCCTATGTCTTTGTGCTCCTCAAACGACTTGGACCAAGTTGGGGGCTCTCAAGCTAGTGAGAGTTATCACCTTCTTATGTCTTCGTGCTCCTCAAACGACTTGGAGCAACTTGCGGGCTCTCAAGCTGATGACAGTTACCGCCTTCTTCTTTCTTCATGCTCCTCAAACGACTTGGAGAAAGTTGCGGGCTCTCAAGCTGGTGAGAGTTACCGCCTTCTTATTTATTCATGCTCCTCAAACGACTTGGAGCAACTTGCCGGCTCTCAAGTTGGTGAGAGTTTCCGCTTTCTTATGTCTTCATGCTTCTCAAACGACTTGGAGCAAGTTGAGGGCTCTCAGGCTGGTAAGAGTTGCTGCCTTCTTATGTCTTCATGCTCCTCAAACGACTTGGAGCAAGTTGCAGGCTCTCAAGCTGGTGAGAGTTACTGCCTTCTTTTGTCTTCATGCTCCTCAAACGACTTGGAGCAACTTGCGGGCTCTCAAGCTGGTGAGAGTCATCGCCTTCTTATGTCATCTTGCTCCTCAAATGACTTAGAGCAAGTTGCGCGCTCTCAATCTGGTTAGAGTTACCGCCTTCTTATGTCTTCATGCTCCTCAATCGACTTGGAGCAAGTTGCGGGCTCTCAAGCTGGTTAGAGTTATTGCCTTCTTATGTCTTCATGCTCCTCAAACAACTTGGAGCAAGTTGTGGGCTCTCAAGGTAGTGAGAGTCACCGCCTTCTTATGTCTTACACTTATTTCTTTTAGAACCGAACATCTATGAGTCCCCAATGTTTTAGGGGCATATAGAACCGCGAACCTCTCCACTAGGTGGAGGTTTACCACTTCCTAATCTCCTATTTTTATTTCTTTTGGAAGCAAAGACCTATGAGTCCCCAGCATTTTGGGGCCATATAGAACCGCGATCCTCCATGTTAGGTGAAGGTTTACTGCTTCCTAATCTCCTATTTTTATTTCCTTTGGAACCATAGACCTATGAGTCCCTAGTGTTTTGGGGGCATATAGAACTGCGAACCTCCACATTAGGTGGAGGTTTACCGCTTCATGGTTTCCTATTTTTATTTCTTTTGGAATCAAAGACCTATGAGTCCCCAGTGTTTTGGGGGCATATAGAACCGCAAACCTCCACCGCTCCCTAATCTCCTATTTTTATTTCTTTTCGACCCAAAGACCTATGAGTCTCCAGCGTTTTGGGGGCATATCGAACGGCGAACCTCCATGTTAGTTGGAGGTTTACGGCTTCCTAATCTCCTATTTTTATTTCGTTTGGAACCAAAGACCTATGAGTCCCTAGCGTTTTGGGTGGCATTAATTTGAATCATGGATCGCGAGGCACAGTACCACATGCTCTTCTATCCTTCCCCCTATTCTTTTCTTCTTCCTTAAGTCTTTAAAACCCCTAAAAACCCTAACTTGGATTCTCAATCTCTCTCCTTGCGATTCTGTTCTCTCTTTTGAACGTCTCTTCTTGGTCCTACTTCACCTCCCCTCGTCTCCGTTTTTCCTTCGATTTAAAGGTAATTAATCATTTTAGGACCGGTTGGATTTTATTTTTCTAGTTTTGTTTTCTGTTAGGTGTAAGCTCTTCATTAGGGCTTCCATGGAGAAGCCGGAGGTTCCCACAGAGGAGCCCTACGAAGACACTCGGCTAGTGGCCGATTTTATGCCGTATTTAGGCGATTGTCACGTTACTTGTCCTGTGGAGGTGGGGGTGCCTTTGGACCATATGGTTTCTCCCTCTATTTTTTGGGTTGACTCTAAGAGCGCGTTCGTGGTTTCGGATATGAACGCCCCAGTCCCACTAATAGGAAACCCAAGCGAGACGTCTTGTATTTGTAAGGGTAAGATTTTCTTGCTAACTTTCTTTTGTTTTGTTTTTTTTCCCCCCTTTTGTCTCAGCGAAATGGCGCCAAAGCGCACGCAAGGGTGGCGGTAACCAAGGCCGAGCCAGAGAAGTGTCCTCTCAAGAGGGCGTGATGGTGGAGCCGTTGTCCCGATTGGCTCCTTCATCCTTAAGATCTCCCAAAGAAATGGTTGTTCGTGCTCAGTATTCTGACACGGCTTCAGCCCTTCCTTTGGGGTCACTTATGTCTTCAATGGCCATGGTTGAGGAGGTGAGACTGTTTCGTGAAAAATATTATTTCCCGTATGACTATGAGATTGTGGGCCCAGGGGAAAATGATAACATATTGTATCCTCATTTTCCCGAATTATTGTCTGTTACTATAGATTCTTTAGATACAGGTTTCCGATTTCCTTTACCGAATATTCTAGAGTGGGTTTTTAAACAATATTCCATATGCCCCAGCCAAATTAGCCCTAACGGTTTTCGCAATATATATGGCTATCTACTTACTTGTTTTATAGTCGACCTAACACCTTCCACTCGTAGCTTTGATTATCTATTTAGGGCTAAGCAAACTAGGGGTGTCTTGACTTTTGAGGGTAAGCCAGGGATTATGTTTGTAAAACTTCATCCTTCCAAAATAAACTTTTGGCAAAACAAATTCATCTGGGTGAGGCCTCCACAGCCTTTGAGCATCCCCACCTACTAGACTACGCTAAATAAACGTAGTATTTCCTCTATGGAAGAGCTGTCTCCTTCAGGTAAGGAGGTAGTTGGGTATTTTGAAAGGGATCTGGGTTCGCAGTTTTTAGCCACGAAGGAATGTCCCAAGAGAAGGTTTTGATTAAGGTGGGCTTGTGTGCTCGGCCGGTTAGTGGTGAGTGGCTTTCTAAAGATGGGAGAAATTTTCTTTACTTTAAGCTTTTAAGTCTTGGGTTGGTCATTTCTCCGTCTCTTTTTAGGACCAAACGCTGACGTGAATGTTGTAGGGCTCACTGAGTCCTACCGCGAAGGGCTATGGAAAAAGTGTAAGAGAGGCAAAGCTAGGGGAAAGAGGACCTCCCAGAAAGGAAAAAGGGCCATCGTTAAGGGTGAAGAGGGGCCCCCGAAGAAAATTACCCGGTCCAAGAAAGGTAAAGGTAAGGCTGCAACTGTTGGTGACAGTGCAGAGGCATCTCCTACCCCAGAGAACCTTCTTGAGGTGCCCGTAGTTCAGGCCTCTCCTGCTATCGGAAGGCTACCGCCTTCTTCAAGTGAACAGCTAACAGGCATTTTTTTTCCCGACTGGAGGTAAGCGTTGCTCAAACTATGACACAGCTAGGAGAAACGGCAGTGATAGAATCCTCAATTGGAAAAAGGTCAGGGACCACATCTGCAGTTCCCACTCCTTTGTCAGAGATAACCACGGAGGAACCTTCTTTAGTTCCCGCGGTATCACCGAGTGTTTCGTCCATTCCAATGGGGATCCGACCTCCAAGTGAGGGGGTAGAGGTTGCTCTGTAAGCTGACGGGTTAAGTGAAGAAAGAGATCCTTCAAGGCTAGCGGCAGTTATCTCAGGAAGCGATCCTTCTCCCATCTAGGTGCTACCGTCCGTTCAAGCGCCTGTGAGGGGAGAGGCTTCCCCAGAGGCCTCTATGTTACCGTCCAGACCGCTTCTTATGGAAGGGGAGGCTGTAGAAGGAGATTCAGAGGGACTTCCTCCTCCTTTTAGTATTGATTTATCCATGTCTGAGGATCCCTTTCGCCACTCTTCTAAACCACCACTCTGTTCCCTGCAGCGCAAGGTGTCCGCGGTAGTTGATAGGGCCGCTGCGGGTGAACTTCCAAGATTTGAAGGTTTCCCCTCCCGTTCTCCTCAGGAAGGCATTAGCACAGTTCAACGTGCTGTTCTATCCGCTCTCCCTTTAGAGCCTCCACAAACTGTGACCAGGGATACGGTTGCTACATGTGTTTTAAAGGTAACACTCTTATTAATTATACTTGTTCATAATTATTTTACATTGATATATGTGTTCTGTGATCGTAGGTTAGTTCCTGGATGACGTCCATGGCTTTAGGGTGGTTCCGTGAACATGAAACGGTTATACAGGAGCTGACACAATTAAAATCGGAGAAGAGGAAGGTGAAACAACAAAGGGCTGAGGAGGCCAGAGCTGTGCTCCAGTTGAGAGGGGAAAAGGAGGTGGTAGTGCGATTGTGGCAAGAGGAGAAAGAGGGGATGATGGCAGAGATTCGGAAGTTGACAAAAGATCTACTGGCCAGCCAGGCACGATCAGAGGAACTTCATGGTGAAGTTCAGCATTACCATTCTGAGGCGGTAGAGGCGGTTTTGCAATTTAAGGTGAGCCGCGAGTTCCGCGACTTAGTGAACTCCACTTACTGGCAGGGCTTTACTTCAGGTCTTTTGGGGTTTGCTCATTGCTTGGTTCGCCATAATCCTGACCTTGGCCATTAGTTTCTTTAGCAGGTGGAAGATCAGCTCCATCAGGACATCATTCGCTCAAGAGGGAATACTGGAGTGGTTAACTTCAGGCCTTTGTTGTTTTGAGTTTTGTTCTTTCTTTCTTCTTTTCCCTTTTCCTTTGCACGGAGGTATGAAAGAGCTGTAAGGAGCTTCCCCTTTTTATTATAGCTTCTATTTTGCTATATGAACTTTGTATGTTTTAAAGTCTAATATTTTTGGCGTATATGTTGTATTCAGGCTACCAATGAATATAGATATGCATATTTCTAGTATCTTATGCAGCCCTGTCTTCAGCAATTTGTTCCCCTCCCCCTTTTTCCTGTCTTTCTCTTTCTCTTTTTTACTTTGCTATCAGCAAACATTGTCCTAAGATGTGCACTCTGTAGCACTTGTTTATTTACAAGAACGTTGTCCCCTTCTTCAAATTGCAATCTTACTAATCTTTACTTAGGATACGTCTTAACATTTCACATGAATGCCGTTCTTAACGATAAACGTCACTCAACTTCCTATACATAGTATTTCTTGAGGTTTACATGTTCCAAACTCGCGGTACTCGGGTACCATCCATGCGTTCTAACTTGTAACTTCCATCCCCTAGCTTCCAGATCACACGGTAAGATCCTCCCCAATTTGCTGCTACCTTTGCTGCCCCAATTTCTTGGGAGGTAACACCGGCATGTCGGAGGACTAAGTCCCCTATCTCCAAATTTATTCAATTTAAGTGCTTGTTGTAGTACTGAGATATCCGTTGCTTTTGAGCCACTATGTGAAAAAGGGCGTCTTCTCTAACTTCATCCACCAAGTCTAAAGAATGCCTTCACTGATCCTCATTTTCTGAGTGGTGGTAGCGCTGTACGTGGTAGCTCGGTTCTCCTATTTCCACTGGAATTACCGCCTTAGTTCCATAGGTCAGCATAAATGGGGCTTCTCCCATGGCCACACGATAAATAGTACGATGGGCCCATAGGACGCTGGGTAATTCATCTACCCATTTGCCTTTGGCTTCGTCTACCCTGCGTCGAAGTCCATTGAGTATCTGCTTATTTTCTGCTTCCACCTGTCCATTGCTTTGCGGATAAGCTACAGATGTGGAATGAAGAGCAATCCCCATGTGCTGACAATATTCTCGAAACCATGGTGAATCAAACTGGGTTCCATTGTTGGTTATAATGGCCCTAAGGATTCCAAACTGGGTAACGATATTCTTCCATAAGAACTGCCGAGTGACGTTATCTGTGATTCTTGCCACCGCTTCAGCTTCTACCACTTACTAAAGTAATCTACTGCCACCACTAAAAATTTCCTTTGCCCGCTGGCCAATGGCAATGTTCCCAGGATGTCTATACCCCATTGGTCGAAGGGTATAGGATCGAAAATGGGATGCAAGGGCGTTGCCAGGGTGTGAATGAGCGGCGCGAACCTTTGGCACTTTTCGCATTTCTGTACGAGGGTATGTGTGTCTTTCCTCATGGTGGACCAAAAATATCCTGCCCTCAATGCCATTCCAACTAATGCCCACCTCCCTATATGAACTCCACAAATTTCCTCATGAATCTCTCTCAGAACATAATTCCCTTCTTCCGTTGTCAAGCATTTTAGCAGTGGGTGTGCAAATGACCTCTTGTAAAGCTGTTGATCAACTATCACAAAGTGTGCTGCTCATTTTCGCAACTTTTGCGTCTCACTTTTTTCCATGGGCTCCTTACCATGGAGGCTGAAATCCAAAATTGGGCGCATCCATCCATCCTCGTACCGTATTAGCACCATGTTTGAGGATACGGGCTTGTTCAAGTATTTGACATTGGCTTCTTGCACCTGAACGTGTTCTTTTTGCTGCCCTCCCATAGGTTTAGCACTGCCCAAGTGGTTCAGCTCATCAACCCGTTGGTTGTCTTCTCAGGAAATACCTTGCATGCTAAAACTATGTAACTTAGAGATTATTGTTTTGACCAACTCCAAGTATCGTGCCAAATGAGGTTCTGTAGCCCCATATCTTCCAGTAACTTGATTTACTATTAACTCCGAATCACTAAAGGCTTCCAAGCATGTAGCTCCTGCAGCT
Organism: Simmondsia chinensis; assembly: GCA_018398585.1. Classification (NCBI taxonomy): domain Eukaryota; kingdom Viridiplantae; phylum Streptophyta; class Magnoliopsida; order Caryophyllales; family Simmondsiaceae; genus Simmondsia; species Simmondsia chinensis. The sequence continues at coordinate 29,470,778 of JAGTTD010000003.1, read as the reverse complement.
TTAGCGAAGTCAATTCCCAGCAGTAGTGCCTCATACTCGGTTTCGTTTTGAGTTGCCTTAAAATTCAACCTTACTGCGTATTCTGCTCGTTCTTCCTCTGGGTTAATTAGAACTATTCCCACACCGCGTCCCTACTGATTTACGGATCCATCAACGAATATCTTCCAGACGGGCTTTTTTTCGTGAAGTCCAGCCGATTCTGGTACCTCTGATTTGAAGTCGCACTCTACCACAAAATTTTCCAAAGCTTGGGCTTTTATGGCTCGCCTAGGTTGGTAATGTATATCATACTCTAAAAGCTCAATTGCCCATTTTAGCATTCTTCCTGAATAGTCTAGCTTTGAGAGTAACTTCTTCAACGAAAGATGGGTGAGCACGGTTGCGTTGTGAGACAGAAAATAGGTTCTTAGCTTTCGAATGGCTATGACCAGAGCTAAGGCAATATTCTATACTGCTAGATACCTCTTCTCTAGGTCTTTGAGAGTTTGACTTACAAAGTACACTGGTAACTATTGCCCTTGACGGTCAGCCACCAAGACGGCACTTGTAGCATTTTCGGACACTGCTAAGTAAATACTCAACTTCTCGTAGGGTTCAGTTGAGATGATGACTAGAAGGTGGGCCAGATATTGTTTTAACTGATTGAAGGCATGCGTACATTCTTCATCCCAATGCAAAGGCTACTTCTTCCGTAATACTTTAAAGAATGGCAAAGCCTTTTCAGCAGAGCGACTGATGAACCAATTGAGGGAGGCCATACAGCTGGCCAACCTTTGAACATCCTTAACACAGTGTGGAGGTCCCAACTCAAAGATAGGTTGCACTTTTTTGGGATTCTCCTCTATTCCACGGGAGCTCACAATAAGCCCGAAAACTTTTCCATCCGGTACTGCAAACGAGCACTTCTCTGGGTTCAACTTCATACAGTACCTCCCAAGTGATTCTAAAACTTCCCGTAGATCCAAGACATGCTCTAGCTTTTGTTTAGATTTTACTATCATGTCATCCACGTACACCTCGATGTTACGCCCAATTTGCAGCTCGAATACCTTGTTGACCAGCCTTTGATAAGTGGCCCCAGCATTCTTAAGTCCGAACGGCATTACCTTGTAACAATATGTACCGTCAACCGTTATAAAAGCCGTTTTCTCTTCATCGCTTGAGTGCATCTGAATTTGATGATATCCGGAGACGCATCCATGAAACTGAATAGTTTGCAGCTTGCCGTCAAGTCTACCTGCTTGTCTATCTTAGGAAGAGGGTACGAATCTTTCGGACAGGCCTCGGTAAGATCCATAAAATCTACGCACATCCTCCAACTCCCATTCAGCTTTTTTACTAGCACCACGTTAGCGAGCCATTGTGGGTACAACACCTCTCATATGAATCCTGCTCGAGTTAATTTTTGCACTTCTGCCTTAATCGCTTGATTGCATTCTGCACAAAAGCTTCATATTCTCTGTTTGACGGGTGTCTTATCAGCGCGTATGTTAAGCTGATGGGTAACCACCTAAGGCGGTATTCTCGACATTTCTTCCGTGGCAAATGCAAATACATCATGGTAGTGTCTTAGGAGCTCACTGATCTCTTCTCTCAAGTGCTGAGGGAGTGATGTGCCTACATGAGTGTAGTGGCCCGGCTCTAACTCATATTTCTCTAAAAGCGGTGGCGGAGGGTGCAGACTTGAAAATAGCCCTGACCCGCAGGGTTCAGCGGTCATTTTTGCCAAGCTGGAAGGGGTATGATAGTATTCCGAGAGCAGACCTTGATTTACTCGTATGGTCATGATACCACCGGTATCGGCTTCGAACTTCATAGCTAAGTGGTAAGTGGAAACCACGGCTCTTAGACGGTTTAGGGAAGGTCTTCCCGAGATTGTGTTATAAGCAGACGAAGCACCTATGACCAAAAATTCGATTTTAACTGTGTGCCATTCACCGTTATTTCGAAAAACTGTGTCTAGCGTTATCTTGCCCCATGGCATGATTGGGGTTCCTGTAAACCCGACAACAGGGCATGGTGCAGGGGTAAGGGCACCCATGGCATTCCCATTCTGGTATAATACTCCGAGAAGAGTATGTCCGCGGAGCTGCCTTGATTAATTAGTATCCTGTGTACTCCTTGAGCGTCTTCGTCAGTGAAGCTTAAACATCTGGGCACATTACGCAGAGCACCTGGCCCTTCTTCTTGGCTTTCCAGCCCTTTCCCGTACGCAGTGGAGATATATCCTTTTGCAATAGTAGCAATAACCTTTGGTGTGGAGCTTTCAGGGGTCTTGTGGCTGTCCTTAGTGCCTTGAGTTCTTTCCCTTTTTATTTTCTTCAGACTCATATACTCCTCCCATTGGCCTGTGCGTTTGGCCTCTTTTAAACGATAGTCTAAAGTATGACATTCCGCCGTGTCATGAGTAGGAGTGTTGTGAAAAGAAAACCATTTAGCTTTATTGTCTCGAGGTGGGACAGGATCAGGATTCTTGGGCGGTTCCCTCACTTTTACTTCTAAAAGCCGCCAAGGAACTCGCTGCTGACTTTGAGTTCTAAAGACAAGCGCTGACCTCCTGGCCGGGCAGGCATTACCTGGCGGTGGTCTAGAATTATTCCTTAGCTCTAAAGATGTTCGAACCCCTTCAGTTCTTGGGCTTACTTGCATAACATCTTCAGCAAGAATATACTTGTTTCCTTTTTGACATAGCTCATTAAATGTGGGCGGTGGTCCTTTGGCTAGTGAATTTGAAAGCGGAGTTTTGCAAACATTGATAAAGGCAGTTATGGCCGTTTCATCGGATAGAGTGGCAACATCAATCATAGCACGTGTGAACCATCGCACATAACTCCTTAAAGATTCAACCTCATATTGTTGTAGCTTAAGGAGGTGTGCGGCGGTTTTACTTCTTCGTTTGTTACTAATGAAATGACTTGCTAATTTCTCTGAAGTTCCGAGAAACTATCCACATAAGAGTTTGGGAGAGATGCAAACCAGTTTTGCACGACGCCTTTCAAGGTGGCCGGAAAGCATTTGCACCAGATGTCCTCACCCATATCTTGTAAGTACATCTGAGCCATAAACCCAGCTAAATGATCTTCTGGATCTTGTGTGTCAAATAGGTCAATATTTTGGACTTTTATCTTTCCTACCGGAGCCGTGAGGATCCACGGTGTGAATGATGAGTGGGTTATGGGCACGATGTAGGGTGCGACGGGCTTAGATACCTTTTTGTTATCCCTGCTTGCGTGATTTTGAAAAGTGCTTGCCGTGGAGTCTGTGGCTCCGTTTGAGCTTAAGGTCTGGGCTTGCGGAGACATCCTCCCTGTAGTTGCAAATTGACTGGGCTCAGGAATGTATTCCGTGTCGTTATTAGGGGTTTGTGTGACAATTGACGTATTTGTTGTTGAAGCTGGTTAAACTATTCTTGAGTTACGTAGTCGGGGTTATGATATCCCTCATTAGGGTTGGTGGAATGACTGGTGCTTGTCATGGAAGAGCTTTTAATGCCCTTCCCATAGACAGCGCCTTATTGTTTCGGAATTTTTTTGGTTGGGTTCTTGAGGGCGGAACCAGGCTCAAGTTCCTTAGTCTTTGTGTTGGCGTTCCCCTTGTATTTATAGTGAATGGGGGGTTTATTGGTGCTACATAGGGGTGGTTATACCGCCTGGGCATGATGGGCTGAGGGGGTGGTGATACCGCCTGGGCTTGATTGGCTAAGTAGTTGGTGGTACTGCCTGGGCTTGATTGGCTAAGTAGCTGGTGGTACCGCCTGGGCGTGATTGGCTGAGAGGGTGGTGGTACCACCTAGGCCTGATTGGCTAAGTAGTTGGTGGTACCGCCTGGGCGTGATTGGCTAAGGGGGTGGTGGTACCGCCTGGGTGTGATTGGCTGAAGGGTTGGTGGTACCACCTGAGCAGGATTGACTGATGAGGTGGTGGTACCGCCTGGAGTGCGATACTTGGGGGAAGGCGGCTTTGGTTCTTTGCTAGTCTCATCGTCTCCTGATTCCCATGGGTATCGCTCTAAGTTGCTTTTATATTTATGAATATGGAATGAGGTTCCCTTTTTCAAAATGGACTACAGCAAACCAGTAGAAGAATCACTAGGTGATTTTAACAAAGTAGTTCAAGATTTGGACACTGTAAATGCTAAATCACGAATGAGATAAAAACGACTATACTATTAGTGTGATCAAGGACACTCTAAAATATGGTCGTGATACTCTATTCTTAGAATATACTAGGAAAGCGTTGTGATCTAAGATACTTGAAATGAAATTATAGAGTAAACCTAGCCAACACGCTAAAAGCCTCCCTATTAGAGGCCAATCCAATACCAGAGATAGTAAAAATGGCAAAACATCACATATAAAGTACTAGAATGATCTCTCATCTTCCAGAGGAAGAAAAGATTATAAATCATTCAACTGTGACATTCTTTCATTGTTATAATAAAAGGATAACACAACCGTGAGTGCTAACAAGGGTATTTCATAGGACAATTGTGATTCGAGCGAGGTACTAGTTGCCTCGCCGATTTTGCCACTAATGCATGAGTTATTGATTCTATTTGTAGTTTTCATATGACACGTGATCATAATTATTTCTCAACATACAAACCTATAAATAGTGGTGAGGAACTTATAGATAATAATTATTATTATTGTAAGCTTAATGGTATTGGCTTTATGAGAATGCAGGTTCCCAGGGGAACTATGTATAATGTAGATGCTATTGAATATGACCTATTCTAGCTTAAATCCTCAAAAAGTCGTGACCCAATAACTAAAAATCCGAGATGACTTGAACGCAAAATGATCCAACGCAACTAAAACTAGACCAAATTTAACTCAAAACTTGGATAACTTGAACTCAAAGTGATTTGACCTAACCAAAATCGAACCTTAGCTAATTCAAAAATCAAAATGCTCCAACTTGATTGATTGAAAGCCCCCCCACAGTTGTCCTAGTTTGGTCTATTACTTGTATATGGTTACACCTTTCCTCTTTGTTGGTTCTTCCCCACAGTTCTTTGAAATGCACTTTAACTATTCCATAATGTTAACGGTCCTTTAACTATTCCTTAATGAAAACACTAGAGAAATGAAAGTTCACGACTATTTGTAGAAGGAGAAAGGGGAAACTTAAAACTTTCACAACAGAAAGCTGAGTGACCTTCTACCCCAAAGTTAACAGTTGGATCGCATGAATGTAGCAAAGAGTTTTTCCTGAAAACTCTAGTGTCGAGCGGCAAGTATGTCTTTTGATGATTTGAGTATTGTAAGGGGTCCTCTATGAATACATGTTGCATTTGAGGACTGGTTTTGTGTATGAAACATTTGTAGTATTCGAGCGGTCTTACCGATGTTGTAGAATATATTTCCATGGAGGAATATTTGATCACATTATCGTCTTTATATGTCTAATAACAAACTTGAAGTTGTAAGTGAAAGTCTATATTATATTAGACATCAAATTATGTTTATAAATAATAATCCTAAGGAGAAGTTTGTTTGGAACAACCAGAAGGATCTATGGCTCTTAGTATGGAGGGTAAAATTTGTAAACTTGTGCATCCTAATATGGGCTTAACCAAGCTCCCAAAGTGTAACATCAACATATGGTGCTGGTGCTACCGTTGTGTGGCTGACCACATTGTATGAAATTTGAATTGTGTGTTTTTAAATTTTCTGTGTGATTGTTGTGGTTAATATGTGCTTGAGGTCGATTGTGAACTAGAGCCTTGAACCCATAATAGGCCAACTCATAGGTTAGGTATGTCTAATTGCACAATATTAAATCCCATTGTGTTGGTAGAACATTGAATGTTTTGAGTTTGATCATGATTAGATCTTGTATGTGAGAATTGGATTTTCTGGCATATTTTGGGTGACCTAAGTGAAATAAGTTGATTCTTTTAAAGGGCTACTAGGATTTGTGAGTTCTTGGAGATCTATTTGTAGATTCGTGCATTAGTCTCCACGTTGATGTGTCTGATGTATTCCCCATTGCTATGTTTGAAGCCTTGTGAATATGTTGCTACGTGATGTATAGTTGTAGTATGTCATTGTCCATATTACCTTTATGTGGGTTTGGACTGTAGGTTGTATACATACTACAGATTATGAAGTTTAGCTGCTGAATGTTGCTGTCCATACTGGTATTGTGGTGGTTTTTGGACTGTTCCGCTGAATTTGCAGTTTGCAGTTGTGAAAACATAATATGTTTGAGTCATATAAGGACTTGTGTTGTCATTGGAGACTTGCATGCCCTTTAGGATCATTATTTCATGCTTCTTTTCTAGCTCTAGGAAAAGGGTAAGATGTAGATCATATGAGAGCCTTGATTGATCATAGACTTGGGATTTAGCTTGTGTCTAGATACCTTATTTGGGTTATTATCATATGTCGTATGCTCATGTTGATCATTTGGATGACATACTATATGACCCTAGTGTTTACTTGATGAGGAGAAAACCACGGCATTGCGTCATAAGCTAAATACGCTAAGGTGATTGATAGCATTATTGTTGATGAATAACATAATACTCATCCTATAATATCATATGTCAGTGGTAGATATAGTCTGCATACATTGATCCAAATGATGAATATTGAAGTGCTCTAATTAAATTGTTTAGGTTCTAGTTAAGTACTATGAATGGGGTTTACGTAGTAATAGACTCCTTGTTGTGTTGGGTGTCTAATATCAATGAGAGATATTCTACTAATGACAATGTATTTAGACTCGTCAGTGAGCTCTAATTTGTGACACTCCTTTGAAATCTGCATTGTTTAGTTGTCCTTAAAGATTGAATTGGCAAATAAAAAAATTAAATGGCTTAGCAATATAGTGTTAAGGCATTCCATTGTGGGGGTTGTGAGAGTACCCAAGAGCCTATGAGATATGTTTTCTGATCATAATCTTTTCTGGTTGTTGTGATTTTGCCGATGTTTGCTAGTTATAGCTAGCTTATGGAAATTGATTATGATGAAAATAATCTTTTGGTGACTGTCCAAAATCAGTGTGAATAGCTTGATGATGCTAGAATTTGGACTTGAGAGCCTTGCGGAGGCTTGGGCTGACTTAACTTGAATTGTAAAACGTACCTTGTAAACTATGGTCTCATGTACCTCTTTTTCTTAAAATCACCAAATATTTGATACACTATTGATATTTCATGGACTCCCCTTAATGATAGTGCTTCACAATTGTGATGATATGTGGATCGACAAGTTTGCGATATATGTTTTTCATGCCAACTATATGTACGATATATGTACAATGTGTACTATTTGAGCATTTGGGGTAGAAATATGGTTTTATTGATATGATATTTGCTCCATTATTGTGTTATACTGACTTTTGTTGAAGCTGGCAGGCAATGGAGATTGTTGCTTAACAGCTTGTTGCAGATACCTCAATGTGGGGGTGAGATCAACTTGGGGATGGAGCTAATTGTTTAACAGCTCGTTGCAGATACCTCAATGTGGAGTAAGAACAACTCGTGATTGACGTTGGCAATGGTCAACTCTCAAGTACCGCTTTGTTGCAATACAGTATGATGCTTTAACATAACTCATAGTCCGTGACAGGTGGTGTGGACACTGCACACGTGATGGGTTTGGCAAGAGGAGACCTGTTCGTCTCAGGCATAAGATCATAAACGATTTACTCGAAAAAAAGTGATATCACTAAATTGTGTAAGGTCTGAGAAGAACCTTGTCGATCCATTGATTGAAAAAACATCGAGGGGGACGGGACTAAAGTCTATACACGAATAAACTGTGATGTATCCAATCTGGTCTTAACATGTTCAATATGAAAAGTTATAGTTTCATTCAAGAAATTTACTGTGTCTTATGTTGTCCCTCCCTATGGTGTGACAGTGTGGAGACGGGTCCACAGCCATATGTTTGGTGGTGTACGCAAGGCTTGCACTTGATGGATACTGTCTGTATGTTACCAGGGGTAAGGTTGAGCTTTAGCTCTTAATGGAATCATATCCATATGTTTGGTGGTGTGCGGTAACACGCACTTGATGGGATCCACCTATATACGTGTGGGAGTCTGGGCGCTTCCTATGAAGGATTTGGGACTTGCCTTCTAGAGCGCCTATGAATATCCAGGACGAGCGCATAGCCGATTAAACGCGCCAAACCGCAGGAGTTGCCGAGATCTGGAGTTGGTATATGTCCAAGTGGAAGACTATACAACCCCTTGTGAGGTTCAAGACGAAAGTCACCTTGCAAGATGTTGGTCCTAAACTTGGGTTACACTAGGTGACGATTCAAGAGGCAAGACATCGGCACTGAAAAATCGAACTCCCTTTGCCCAGTCTATTCCTGTCTTTCTTTCTCTCTCGCTTGTATCCTTTGTGGGGGATTGTTGAAAAATAATACAAGCTAAACTTAAGTGTCATTAAACTTGTGACCATTTATAGCTGTTGGAATTCATTGCACCCGGTTTTAATACTTGTTGCCGTTACTAGCCGTTGATGCCTAATTAACTTCAGCTGTTGCAAATGATGTGAGTTAATGCTTGTCATCGGTTGCCTTGCTATAAATGACTAAGATTACATACGCCTCTTATATATGTGCGAATACATGCATTTTCCTTCCCAAGTTCCATCATCCATGGCAGCACTCTCTCTCTCTCACCACCATAACTGCCAGTTCACTCTCCATCGCCTCTCGTTTTCTCTCTCCTCAACTTCATCTCTCAATTTCTTTCTTCCACGCAAGTTTTCTACATAATTAGAGACTCTGCAGAAGCTGTCGGGTTATACGTGTTCGACGAAAATCTCGTGTAGTTCATCAGATTTTGCTAATTGTAACTGTCAGTGTATAGGTTGCCATGTCTCTCTCGTTTTTCTCGGTCTTAAGATTTTGGGCAAAGTTGAAGGTACTCCTACCTGGCGATTAACGAGTGCACGTTAAGAGTCGGATCATGTTAATCCTGGAGGACGGCCGCCGGTTATACCGTATGCACCGAAGCAGCGGCGAAATTGTCTTTTAGGACGGTGGCATTTACCACGGTGCGATATCATCGTTTTGTAAGATTTTTCTAATTACTTTATCTTCCGGCATTCAAATCGATTTCTCCACTTTTTGGTACTATTTATTTGATTGCTGGGTTCTGGTAATTTTGCTATTTCTCTCTAATTTCTTTCACTGAATTTTTTACTAAATATTACTGCATTTTTGTTGCGATCTTTACTAAAATTCACTGCTGCATTTCACTAAAATTTACTGCTATTTTTTCTATTTTTTTCATGCTGAATTTTATTGCATATGTTTACTACAAGTTTTCTATTTTACTAGTATTTCGTGCTGTTATTATGTATAAATAGTTCACTGCGTATTCTACTACAACTTACTACAACTTTGCTGCTGAAAATTGCTATTTTATTACCTTTTATTCTAACACGAGTTTGTATTCTTTATGGCCGCATTATGAGTCGCAGATTTAGTTTCTTCATCTAAGTTAGCAAAGGACCCTTTCATGCTCATTTTACCCTCATCAGTCGTAAAAGATAGACCGAACCTATTCAACATCCCAAGAGAAATCAAGTTTCTCTTTAGTTCGGGTACATGCATAACACCATCTCGCTTTTTTTTTTTTTTTTTTTTTGATAATTTGAATTTTTATTGCATAAAAAGGATCATACATCACAAAAAAGCATGAAGTGATACACACAAAACAAAAACAAGCACCTCACACAAAGCACATGAACCCGACACATCCCACCCCACCCCAAGACATACTCCAAGGACTCTCAACACCAATTAAACACATCACGGCAATACGACTCCACAATTAGACAAGCCTCCCACAATCAACTACCTCACCCGACAACTATAAGCCAAAGAAATTCTCACTTAAGCGCTCGATCGAACACAAGCACACCAATAAGCAAAGAAAAACACATTGTGAATGTCCAAGTTGATCACTACGAGCACACCCAATACTTGCTGCCGTCCGATTACTGATCAAACCCACACAGGTACCTTTTAGAGAGATAACTGGTGGAAGAAACCAAGTAGATAACAACCTCATGAAAAACTCCTCGATCGTACCCTCACATGCACACCAAGACTTCAATAGCATCTCCAAAAGTAATACAACACCCAAAGCTAGTCGACTTACACCAGCATATTTGAGTTATTGGGTTAGGTCTTTTTGAGGATTCAAACTAGAATAGGTCATATTTGAGTTGGTTTCGGTTATTTAGAGCTTGAGTAATCTTAGTTTTGGGTTTGGTTTCGGTAATTTAGAGCTTGAGTAATCTTAGTTTTGGGTCAAAAGGGTTGCATCCTTTCAAGTTTTGAGTTATCTCAAGTCGGGTCAATTTTTAGGCTACGGGTGAGATGAGTTGGATCATTTTGGGTTTGGGTAGTATTAGGTTGTGGGTCAATTTTGTTGAGGCATTCCGACTTTGGGCTTAGCTTGCTTATTTACACTTAAATCGAGTAGTTTCATTTTTTGATTTGAGTCATCTTGGATATCGGGTCAATCGTGTCGGTCACTTCGGACTTTGACTTAAGCAAATTCCTATCATTTCAAATTCAAGTCATTCCATTGAGTGATTCAAAGGTGCGGGACAAATTTAAGTTGTGTCTAAGTCTTTTGGTTTAGAGTTTTGGATTAATAAAGTGTTCATCCAAAGGAAAAGAATAGAATAAAGAAGATTATTTTTCCCCTATAGTAAGGCAGTTAATAAAAGGGATACCCATGGCTTTAGTAGCCAAGTATGACTTCCATTTGGGAACAAATGGAGGTTAGGATTACGTTCCCACATAAAGAGCTATGATGAGAAATTATTATGACTCAACCTAAGGGGCTTAGAGAACCTAAAAGAGACGACTATATATGTATTCTAAGAAAAAAAAAAAAAAAAATTTTATGGGCTAAAATAATTGTCCAAGCAATAGCACAGGCCATTTGACTGTTTTGTGGATAAAATAGGGTTAATTAGATGCTTACATGCAACAATAACAACAATAGTCCCAGTGCCTCAAGGGTTCCCGCATATGCGGGGTCTAGGAAGGGTAGATGTACGCAGCCTTCCCCTTTTCGGGGGCTACCCTGAAAGGAGGCTGTTTTCAAGGACCCCCAACCTAAGAAGCTTATCGTCATCACGTCGTCCGCATGAGCCTGACAGTCTACTAGCAAGATAGCAACACATCAATGAGAGCTGGGAATCGCACAAGGCAAGCAATGCGAGCAAACTCAATGCAAAGCACATGCTACGCAAATAATACGCAAATACTAGGCATATAAAGTAAAAATTTGTAGGAAAGTAGGTAGCCATCATGAACTCAAATACACACATAAGTGCACCTAAGAAGAAGAAAAACACCTATAAATAGTAGTGATAGCCCTCATACACTAGGCTGTCCTACTCGAAGCTGGTACATCTGCTACTTATATGCTAGCCCTCCATTGGGCTCTATCTAAGGCCATCTCCTCCAGAAGGTTTAGGTGGGTGAGGTCTTATCGGATCGTCTACAACCATCTCTTCTTTGGTCTGCCTCTCCCTCTCCTGCCTATCGTAGTATGGGGCTATTCGTACCTCCTAACTAAATGCTTGCATGATAGTTGCTTTTGTTATAAAAATCTTGCCTCTAATTCTTCAATTTATCAACTGATTTGTGTTGATGATATAATGTTATTTGCTAGCAAGGCCTTAACTAAAATTCATAACCTAAAATCAATTTATATGAAACTTTTGTCATGAAGGAACTAGGTGAGGCCAAGAAAATTTTCGGTACAGAAATCAATAAGAACAGTGACTACAAAATTATCCATCTTTCACAATAGAAATATTTGAAAAGGGCTGTGCTTGTTAGATCAAATATGCAAGACTCTAAACTTGTTTGTATGCAAATGTTGCACACTTCAAATTTTCAACAGATCTATCCCCTTCTAATGATTCAAACGAACAGGAAATGGCCTAAATTCCATAGCAAGTGCTACAGGATTAGTCGCGTACGCTATCACTTTTACTTGCCCAGACCTTGCAAGTGTTTTATCCAGATACATGAGTAAGCTAAGAAGGGAACATTTGATAGGAGTTAAATGGCTACATGTACCTTAAGGGATCAACAAATTTAGATTAACATATGGAAGAGAAAATTGTGACCTAGAATTAGTTAGATATACCGACTCAGACTATGGTGGAGACTTAGAAAGGAAAAAATTAAGCACTGCTTACTTGTTTGCCTTAAATGGTGAAGCAATCAATTGAATATCGAAATTTAGTCTTTTACAGTTTTGTCCACAATTGAAGTTAAGTATTTGCTATTAAATGATGTCTTAAAAAGGCCTTGTGGTTAAATAGCCCACTTTCTGAGCTTAAAATTACGCCTAGCCCACCTATGATATAATCTAATAGCCAGCCAGTAGTAGCCCTTAGTAAAAATCCAGTGTTCCACACTTGCACTAAACACTAGCAATTAAGAATTTTATGAGGGAGCAATTAGGTTTGATCTACAGAAAATTAATACAAATGACAATCGGGTAGACATAGGCACTAAAGTAGTTAATTTGAACAAGTACATAAAATATATCAAATTGGTCAAAACCAATTAAAACTCTTAACTGAACCACACCTCGTGTCCTTCTCTAGTTGCCTGCACGTCCATTTCTTGTTGTACATGCGGACAAATATCGTCCCTCTAAACGTACTTGTGGTGGATGTGTGTCGTACATCCAACATGTTCGTTTGTGTTTCTTTCGGGATGATTTCAGACATTGATTGAGAGACTATAGGACGGTTCGAGATGGCATGAGGAGGATTAGTTGCAGGTTATGGTGTTGGGCTATGTAAGGATTATTTTCTTTTTTCTATAAGGTAGAGAATATCTACTTCATTTTTCTCTTTTGTCCCTTCTTTGGACATTCTGCTTCCCTCTGCACAAGAAATCTTAAGGCCATCTACGTAGCAACTCTCGTCCAAATGTTTCAATAGTTCTGATTATGTTGAGATCTTAAGAATCCATGGCTGGTAGTAGAGTTTTATGTCTTATAATCCTTAAGATTATTATAATTATGTTATGCTTGTAAATTCTTATTACTTGTAGTAATTTTTCATATACTGAAGCACCTCCTATAGTCTTAGGGGGTCGTGGAGTAGGACAGACATTTTAGGATCCAAACCACATATGTACAATGTTCTTATTTTGTTACTAGTATTTCCTTCATTATCTTTCACATTTGCTTTTTCTATTTCCAAAAATGCAAAGCAACGTTCATAAAATCAAGTTCAGTGGAAGCAAGGATTCTTGTGGCTTTCCTTTGATTTAAGCTATGAACACAAGGGTCAACAAAGGGAATAAATCTAAACTTAAATCTCTTAGTAGGGAACTCGAGAAAAATAAATACAAAACTTTTATACAAATAGAAATAGAATTGCCTAAACTAATGAGTTGCAAGCCTACAACAACAACAACAACAAACCCAGTGCCAACAAAGGGCTCCCGCAAAAGCAGGGTCTGCAGGGTAGATGTACGCAGCCTTCTCCCTTCAGGGGGGTGTTGGATATTTTAATAAAAAAATATAATTACGTTTTTTTTTTTTTTAATCTAAAATATGGTTTTGACTTTCTACTCATACTTATAATTTTGTTGGAGAAAAGGGGAAAACCCTAAATACATTAAAAATCTAATTTAAGTTGGAATTGATTGTATCTCAATGCTTGATATATACTTAATGGAATAATATTGCATTAGTTACAAATATTGAAGTAAATATACCCCATTAATTGGCTAAAGGCAACGGCATTTTTTTTAGTATTATATATACATATATGCATGATATACAGAAACATATACACATGAAATTGAGAAAAGCCTTTTGGTCTAAATAAAAATTGTCTTTGTTATATATATATATATAACTATTTGGCTAAGTAAAGGTGTTGGTAAGGCTTGGCTTTCGAGGTTGTGCAGACCAAGAAAGTATCAACAGTGGTTGGGCGTTGTATCCTGCAGGCGGCTCGCCAGTACCTGCTGCACAGGCTTAAATCCGAGAGGGGCGCGAAACCGTCGTAAAGAGAGCGTGATCCGCGCCTCCCTCAACTGTGACTTTATTGGTATTTCATCATCTCCACAAGTTGTTGGTAATATCTTTCTACTTTGTATTTTTTTTATATAATATTTTGTGTTTAGTTCCAACAATTTTAAGATGGTTTATGGCTCTCTATGGTAAATCTAGTCAGATCTCTACTAATGAATATAATCCTATGGAGTATTTCGTAACCATGATAACTGAACTAAACAATATTGAAAATCATGACTGTTGGTGGGTAGACACCGGTGCCTCTAGGCACGTGTGTTATGATAAAGATTTGTTTAAAACTTATAGCATTGTTGACAGCGGCCGCAAAATATTGCTAGGGGACTCTCAAACTGCAAATGTTTTAGGTATCGGTGATATAGAAATCAAGTTTATTTCCGGGAAGGCTGTAACTTTAAAAGATGTCCTCTATACTCCTGAAATTAGGAAAAACCTCGTTTCCGGTTATTTCTTGAATAGGGCAGGCTTTAAGCAGATTTTTGAATCTGACCAATATATTATTACAAAAAATGGTGTTTTTTTGGTAAAGGCTATACTTACGATGGTATGTTTAAACTCGATGTTAAAATCGATAAAATTGCTCCTATAACAGTTTATAATGTTTCTTGTGTGAATATTTGGCATGCTAGGCTTTGTCATGTGAATAGCAAGTATTTGAGTAATATGAGTTATCTAGGCTTACTACACAAATTCGGAAATAATTTTGAAAAATGTGAAGTTTGTAGTATGACTAAAATTACTAAAGCACGACATACAAAGGTAGAAAGAAATACTGAGTTGCTAGAATTAATCCACTCGGATATGTGTGAATTTGAAGGAATATTAATGAGGGGTGGAAAAAGGTATTTTATAACATTTATTGACGATTTTTCAAAATACTCTTACGTGTACCTTACGAAAAATAAAAGTGAAGCTTTCGAGAAATTATCAACTTTTGTCAAAGAGGTAGAAAATCGTTTCGATAAAAAAATTAAAAATTTTAGAACCGATAGAGGTAGAGAATATGACACATATGGCCTAATTGATTATATTCAATCTGTTGGTAGAGTGCATGAAGTTACTCCTCCCTATTCTCCTCCCTCTAATGGTGTAGCGGAACGAAAAAATAGATCATTAATTAACTTGACGAATGCCATGATAGTTAGCTCCGGAGCCCCTAATAATCTATGGGGAGAGGCAATTCTCACCGCTAATTATATATTTAATAGAGTGCCTCGTAAGAAAATTTTTAAAACACCCTACGAATTATGGAGGAATAGAAAACCAAATTTGAGTTATCTAAGGGTATGGGGGTGTCTAGCCTATGTGAGAAAAACCGATCCGAAAATTCCTAAATTAGGAATAAGAGTAATAAGAAGTGTCTTTATATGTTATGCTTTGAATAGTAAAGCCTATAGATTTTTAGACCTTGAGAATAATATGGTAATAGAATCATTAGATGCAATTTTTCATGAAGACAAATTCCCTTTTAAATCCAAACATAGTGGGGGTGAAGAAAATGATAAAAGAATAATTGATAATTATGCCAGTTCTTCCCAACCTAGGGAAGAGGCTAATCTGGAACCAATTAGAAGGAGTAAAAGACAAAGAATAGAAATGGACTCTGGTTCTGATTTTCTTTTATACCATTTCCAAGATCCTTATATGTCTTTTGAGAATTTTGTTTATATGATAGATAATGAACCTAAGTCAATTCATGAAGCATTATCATCACCGGACTCAGTTTTTTGGAGAGAAGCGATAAATGATGAAATAGACTCTTTAATGACTAACAAAACATGGAAGTTAGTAGACTTACCTCCGGGTAGTGGTGGCCGGCCCGGCACGGCCCGGTCTGCACTGTAGCGGGCCGGGCCTTGGGCCAATTTTTTGTGGCCTCAGGGCCCGGGCACACCCTGGGCCAACGGCTATAATGTTAAAAAAAAAAATTATATTTTTTTGTTCTATAAATACTTAATCCTCCCCAACCCATTTCCTCACCAAATCCTCAATCCTCTCTTCTCTCTCTATACATTCATCATCTCCCATCTTCTCTAACCTTACTCATTGCAAAATTGTGCTCTAAAGTTTGAAGTTCGTAAAGTGTTTGGCTGAAATTCAAATTTCATTGTTCTCTCGTTTCGATAATTTTAGTATCGTAATTTTATTTGATTCGTATTTTTAATTATTTAGTTTGCATTACGACTTGCATTTTATAAATACTAATCACTTATACTACTATGGCACACAACTCTTCATCATCCTCTGGAGCCGGTCGTGCTAGTTCTAGCTCTTCTCGGCCACCCAGAATCCCTAAAAGGAGTAGAATTGTCTTACTTAATATTGAAGAACGAGCTTTTATACAGCCAGACCTATCACCCCCATACACTGATGATAGCATAAATTATAACTTTTCACAATAACAAGATTATCATAAGTCAGGTGGTGGTGGGGTTGGAGACTCACAAACTGATGAGGAACCCACACCCACCACCGAAGCCCAGCCTGAAACTAGTACCGGTGCAAGTAGGCGTACAACTAGTGGGGTATGGAAGCACTTTACCCTTAATAAGATAACTAATAAAGCAACTTGTAAATTATGTGACCCAGCTAAGGATTTTAGCCATCAACCTGGCAGTGGGACGGGCACATTAAACAGACATATACTTAGGTGCCACCCCGAGCAATACCCAGATAAGAGCCAACAACGTCTAGTACAGAGAGTAACCGATGCACTTGCTAATTTTAGGTTCTCTCAGGAGAGCAACTGAAAGGGGCTAGCTAAATATATAATTTTGAGTGAAAGGCCTTTTAATACCGGCAAAGACCCAAATTTCGTCAACTACCTCCAACGAAATGTGAACCCCGCCATTGTGAGGATTCCTCGGAACACCGTGAAGCGGGACGCTTTTATGTTGTACCACGGGATGAAAGCTGGGGTCTTAACAGTTTTTGAGATGAACACGAGCATGTTCTTGTTGACGTCGGACGTATGTACGTCGAAACCCGGCTAACCTTATATATGCATAACGGCACACTGGACTGATGAATCCTTCATCCTCCAAAAGAGGATAATTCATTTTGGACTTTTAGATTGCCCCCACACTGCCGTGGTAATTACGGGTGCGATTATGTCGGCAGTCCGCGACTGGGGCATAGAGCGACGTATCTTCAGTATTACGTTCGACAATCCTACCAATAACACTGCTTCTGTTACACATTTAATGACGCAAATGAGACCCATGTTAGGTGTGAAGTGTTTCCATATTCGTTGCATTTGTCACATTTTGCATTTAATGGTAATGGATGGTTTAGATCTTATAAAAGTATCCCTTACCACCTTAAGATCCGTAATAATATCTATTAAATCAACCGGCACTAGAAAAAGAAGATTTAGAAATTTATTTAGGTTGCATAACATAGAATATAAATAATTCAAATTAGACTCCCAAACTAGGTGGTCGTCTACGGTAGAAATGTTAGAGCACATTTTACCATACAAAGACGTTCTGATGGAATTCGCCCAAGAAAATCGTACAGAATGGAGCGATTACAACCTGGCCGGTATAAATTGGGAGACAATAGATCAAATTTGTAACTTTTTTAGCATGTTTAAAGAGGCAACGTCATTTTTTCGGGTTGCTACTATCCAACCATGCCTCAAGCCATATCAAGATTGCTTGATATTGTCAATTGGATGGTGGGTAATGAATCCAACCCCATTTTGTTCGAATTGATTAAGGCAATGAAAGAAAATTTTGCCAAATATTATTCTGAACTACCTCTTACATACTGCTAGTCAACTATTTTAGACCCTCGTTGTAAACGCGGGGGTTTAAACTTGTTTTGCCAACATTTTTTCAAATATTTGCATCCTAGTCTTAATATCAACGCTTTCATTGCTGATGTCGATAACGACTTGCATAGTTTATTTTCTTAATATTCCCGTAAATTAGCGTCCAATAATTCTAGTACTGCTACAGTAGGATCTTCCACATCTAGTGGAAGTAGTTCACACACGTCATATTCATGGAAGCTGTTGGAGCAATTTACGCCCACAGTAGCCCCCACGTCATGTGACGAGCTAGATTATTATTTGCGGACACTGTTGGTCCATATTTTCGGGCCGCCGACCAACCCGCATTTTGACCTTTTACAATGGTGGAACCCAAACCAAACCCAGTATCCCGTGCTTTCCACCATGACATGTGATATACTAAGTTGTTCGGTGTCTTCAGTAACATAGTAAGGCATGTTTTGAAGAAAGCACCCTTTGAACTTTACAAAGGTAGAAAACCAAATATTGCATATTTCAAACCTTTTGGGTGAAAATGCTTCATTCACAACAATGGCAAAACAAACCTTGGTAAATTTGATCCACAAATGGATGAAGGTATTTTTATTGGGTATTCTCTAACTAGTAAAGCATATAGAGTCTACAACAACAAGAACAACAATTATCCCAGTGCCTCAAGTGCTCCTACTTGCACAGGGTCTTGAAGGGGTATGAAGTACGCAGCCTTACCCCATCGGGGAGAGATTCTGACGAAAAACTGTTTCCGAGGACCCCCAACCTGATATACGATAGTTATGAAGAGCCTGTAAGAAGAGCATGTAAAGTATGGTATAATATAGATATCATGCAAATCAAGTATGCATGTAAGCATGTAAGCAATTAAACAAATAAACAAGTAAGCATGTATGCATGGAGGCATGGAAGCATAGAGCAAAGCAGCCAGAGCAAAAGGTAAAAGGTAAAAGCAAAGAAGCGTATAGAGAGAGTATAGAGAGTAGAGCGTCTAGAGCGTCTTGGGAAAGAGAGGTAGAGAGAGAGAGAGAGTATAGGATGTATCGGCAGCGATTATCACTACACCCCAATGTAATTAATCCTAGAAGCACTAAGCATCCAACATATCCCGCCAAGTCGGTTACCCCCATACTACTCCTATACTAATCCTCGACTAAGCTCTTATGTAAGACCATCTCTTCATTTAGGTTGAGGTAGGCGAAATCCTGTCTAATTGTCTTCGTCCAACTCTTATTTGGCTGACCTCGTCCTCTCTTCTTGTCTGTATTATGGCTTTGTTCGTGTCAACTTACAGGGGCAGTGGTGGGTCTCCATTCCAACTTTTTTTTGGCCATCCTCTTCTTCTGTTCTCGTCTGCGGGATTGTGACACAATCAGGCATATAAGCATCCTCTTGGTGTTTGAACGAGCTTACGAGTGGTCGATGCTCCTACACCACTATATTGGTTACACCTATACTAATCCTCCACTAAGCTCTATGTAGGGCCATCTCTTTATTTAGGTTAAGATGAGCACAGTCCTATCAAATCGTCTCCACCCAATTCTTCTTTGGCCAGCCTCTCCCTTGCTTCCCATCTGAAATATAGAGTTGTTCGCATCTCCTGACAAGGGCCGCGATGGGTCTTCTCCTAACACGCCCAAACCACCGCAGACGTTGCTCCCTCAACTTATCTTCTATTGGAGCGACGCCTAATTTGCTTCTTATAACATCATCCTGTCCTTCCTTGTGTATCCACACGTCCATCTCAACATCCTCATCTCGGCCACCTTTAGCTTTTGCGTGTGATTGACACTTAACTAGCCAGCACTCTGCCCCATACAATATAGCCGGTCTAACTATTGTCTTATAATATTTACCATTTAAATTTAATGGGGACTTCCTATCGCACAGTACCGTAGAGGCCATCCTCCATTTATGCCACCCCACTTTAATCCTATTGTTGAGATCTGCGTCCACTTCGCCGTCTTGTTAGACCAAGGAACCCAAGTATTTAAAGCATGCTTTCTGTGGTATGCACTCTAATCCAATCTTGACGATTTCTGTGCTTGGGATGGTAGAGGTGCAGAACTTGAGTTCCATATACTCGTTCTTAGATCTACAGAGTCTTTAACCTTTCGATTCTTGGGCCATCCTCCAAAGTTCAAGTTTCTCATTCACCTCCTCCCTATATTCTCCCACTAAGACTATATCATCCGCAATGAGCATGTACCAAGGCACGTCCTCTTAGATGTGCCTTGTGAGGTCGTCTATAACAAAAATGAACAGAAAGGGGCCCAAGGCTGATCCTTGGTGTATTCCAATTGTAATGGGAAAAGCGTCTGTATCCCCTTCCGTTGTGTGCACAATGGTTTGCGCACCTTCGTCCATGTCTTTTATGACTCGTATATGGGGTTGGGGGATGCCTTTCCTCTCCAAGACCCTCCAAAGGAGCTGTCTTAGTATTCTATCATATGCCTTCTCCAAATCAATGAAAACCATACGGAGGTCTTTTTGTCTATCTCTGTAGTACTCTATCAACTTCCTCAATAGATGAATGGCTTCTGTTGTCAACCTGCTTGGCATAAATCCAAATTGGTTCTCTGAAACCCTTGCTCTTTATCGCAGTCTTCTTTCTATGACCCTCTCCCAGAGCTTCAGGATGTGGCTCATTAGTTTGATTCCTCTGTAATTGGCATAACTGTGGATGCCGCCTTTGTTCTTATACACGGGAACTAATGTGCTCTTCCACTATTAATCGGGCATCTTCTTCTCTTGGAGGATTTGGTTAAATAATTTGTTCAGCCACCTGATACTCGTTTCTCCTGTGCATTTTCATGCCTCAATGGGTATTTCATCTGGGCCGAATGCTTAACCCCTGCCTATCTTCTTCAATGCTTTCCGAACTTCTTTTGGTCTAATTCTTGTGCAGTAGCAGTCGTTCCCTTGCTCCGTTGGTGCTTGTAGTTCTCCTAAGGATGCATCTACATCCCCTTTTTCATTAAACATATCGTGAAAATAGGATTTCCACCTAGCTTTAATTTGTTGCTTGTCCACGAGCGCTCATCCATCTACCTCCTTTGTGTACCTTATTTGGTCCAAGTCTCTAGTCCTCCTCCTTTCTTGCTTTTGCAATTCTATGGAGGTCCTTAGCTCCCTCAACTGTGTCCAGCCTTCTATAAAAATCCTCAAAAGCTTTAGATTGTGCATCTTTTACTACGATCTTAGCTTTCTTCTTGGCTTGTTTGTACTGTTGTCTTTTTCCTCATCTCCACTTCGATCCCACTCTCTAAAGCAATCTCTTTTGTCCTTAATCCTTTGTTGGACCTCCCTGCACTACCACCAAGTCTCTCTGTTGTTTGGTGCCCCACCCTTTGTTGTACCTAGGACTCCGCGTGCCATATCTCTGATCTTTTGGGCCACTTGGATCCACAAAAGGTTTACATCTCCCTCACTCCCCTCCAAGCTCAGGCTCAACTCTTTCCTTAAAGGCTCAGGCCTTTTCTCCGTTCAGATCCCTCCAACACATGCATGGCTATGATGGTTTCCTGATTTTTTTGCCCCTTCTCTAGGCCTTGACCTCAGCACACACTGCCCTGTGTTGTGTTGAGAGGTATTCCCCAAGGATAGCCTTGCAATCCTTGCAATCTTTTTGGCTTCCCTTCCTTAGTAGTATGTAGTCAATCTGGGTCTTTACTCCCCCACTCCGATATGTGATGACGTGGTCTTCACGCTTGCTGAGAAGGTGTTGGCCACTGTTAACTCATAGGTGACGGCAAAGTCTAACAGAGAATTATCCTCCTCGTTCCTTGTACCAAAACCAAAGCCACCATGGTGGGATGCATAACCTTCTCTGTTCGCTCCCACATGCCTGTTCAAGTCACCTCCAATCATAACTTGCTCGCTCTGGGGTATGCCTTGCATTGTTAGGGCTAGGTCCTCCTAAAATGTAGTCATCTCATGTTTTGTCTGTCCAGGGGCATAGGCACTTATAAAGTTCAATATCTCCCTATCTAAAATTAACCTGATGGTAATGATCCTATTGCTAATTATAGTGACCCCTAGTACTTTGTCCCTAAAGAAACTATCCATAATAATACCTACTACATTCCTCTCACTGGCTTGGCACGAATACCACAGTTTATATCCTAGCACATCCCTTGCTTTTGCACCCACCTATCTAATCTCCTGAAGGCACATGATGTTGATCTTTCTTCTCATCATCATTTGAGCCACCTCAAAGCTCTTTCTCGTTAGTGTGCCAACATTTAATGTCCCAACTCGTACGCTCCCCTCACCGTGTTTGCTGTCCCTTCCCTTCCCCAACCCTTTTGAAGATGGCCTTAAGTTTTGAGCTCCATTATTAGTAAAGTTCATAAACTATCTATGACTAGTCACGATTAGATAGTCACAAAATCACCAAATACCAGGATATAGAAGCCACAGCACAAGCAATATCACAGCTCTAAGGGACACCAAATAAAAATAGACAGGAGGAGAATTCAAACCTGAGGCCAACTGATTTTTTCATACCTGGGCCGGCCGGCTGCGAGAGGAGGTGGTGGCCGGGGATGCCTTGAGGTGGGGGTCGTGGTGATCATGGGGAGTTGTTATTGATGTTGGTGGTGGTGGTCAAGGGCCATGGTCTAGTTGCTCGGTGTTTGGGGGTCTAGATGGGGTGGTCGATGGAGATGTAGGTGGTGGTGGGGTCTAGGTGCGGGCGCTCGGTGGTGGTGGTGGGGTGGCAGGGGATTGAAAGGGGGGAGGTGGGTGCTGGTGAGATGGTGGTGGGCAGAGGGGGCGTTCGATGGAGGCGGTGGCGGGTCAATGCCGAGCCTGGGGGTTGGTGATGGTGCGCTCGGAGGGAGGATGGGCCTGGGAGAGAGAGCGGGGGTAGAGAGAGGATGGTAGAGAGATAGAGAGGAAAGGCCGATGAGGTGGTGATGGTGGCAGGGTGGCGGGGCTGCGGTGTCGCTTTAGCTGGCATTGCGTTGTCGCCGTCTTAGAGGCTGAGGAGGGGTGGTTGGGCCATGGCCAGTGAGATTGCCGACGAGGGGTAGGGCTGGGAGAGGGGGCGCGAAGGAGGGGGTTTGTTCAGTGAACATTTGAGATTGTTTCAAAGAGAGGAATAACGTTTGTCAGAGAGAGAAATTCGAAATCACATTTTAAGGCAAAGATTAAAGCATATAGAGTATAATAAAAAAATAAAAAATTGAAAAACAAAGATTGTAGAAGAGTCTATACGTGTGGTTTTGATGAAACTAATGTTTTGTCCTCTAAAATTCCTTGTGATGATAATGATATCATAAGCAAACCAATAAACATCACACCCTCATCCGAGGAGCGAGAAAAGTATAAACTCAAAATTCCAACGGATGAACCGAAAGGAAGTGACGAAAATGTAGAATCCAAAGAGGAAGACCCACCACAAGATTGGAAATTCTTAAAGGATCACCCAACAAATTAAATCATTGCTGATCCCTCCTAAGGTGTAAGGCCAAGACATGCCTTGACTGAATATTGCCATCTAACCACATTCATCTCTCTTGAAGAACCCTAGAATATAGAAGAAGCTCTTAGTGGTGCAAATTAGATCATGGCAATTGAGGAAGAGCTGAATCAATTCAAGAGAAATAATGTGTGGGAACTTGTGTACAGACCCCAAGATTATCAATTCATCGGTACCAAGTGGATCTACCACAATAAGAAAGATGAGGAAGGTAATGTGGTAAGAAACAAGGCAAGGTTAGTAGCTAAAGGTTATAACCAAGAGCAAGGCATAGACTACGAGGAAACCTTTGCTCCCATCGCTAGATTAGAAGCTATTAAACTCTTATGTGTATTTACTTCATTTAAAATTTTAAAATTTCTTCAAATAGATGTCAAAAGCGCATTTTTAAATGGTCTTACTGAAGAAGAGGATTATGTTGAATAACCACCCCAATTTGAGGATGACAAATTACCCAACCATGTTTTTAAACTCAAAAAGGTTTTCTATGGATTGAAACAAACTCCTACAGCTTTGTATGAGAGATTGAGTTCTTTTTCAATGCAAAATGGATTTTCAAGAAAAGTTGAAACTACATTTTTTACCGAACACTCAAAAAGTGATTCTTATTGTGCAAATATATGTTGATAATATAGTGTTCGTTGCTATTGATCCATCTCTTTGTGAAAAATTTTGCAAATCTGGTGAGTATGAAATTCGAAACGAGTATGATGGAAAAACTCAACCACTTCTTTGGATTACAAATCAAGCAAGGCAAGGAAGGAATTTTCATCAACTAAGCTAAGTACATCAAGGAAATGCTTAAGAATTTTGGCATGGAAAATTTCAAGGCAATTGCAACCCATATGAGCTCAACATTTAAGCTAGACACGTGTGATAAAGTTAAAAAGGTGGACCAAAAGTTATATAGAAGTATGATTTGATCCCTTCTTGACCTTACCGCTAACAGGCTTGATATTTTTATTTAGTGTGTGCTTATGTGCTAGATTTCATGCATGTCCTAAGGAATCTCACTTATGTTCCGTAAAAGGAATTTTTCGATACCTAGTTGATACTTTTACCCTAGGTCTATTCTACCCAAAATGTGATTTCTTTGATTTAGTTGGATTTAGTTATATGGATTTTGCCAGATACAAAGTGGACAAAAAATCGACTAGTGGTATTTGTCAATTCCTTGGTCATGTTTTGGTGTCATGGTTTAGCAAAAAGTAAAAATTACGTTGCTTTATCTACCGCCGAGGCCGAATATGTTGCATGTGGAAGTTGTTGTGGTCAAATGTCGTGCTTAATGAGGAAACGAAAACTATAAATTTTTTTTCAATTTTATATTAAAAATGACTATGTTATTCATATTGACCATGCTCCTATAATTTGCGATAACACTATTGCTACATGTTTAACTAAATACCCGACTCAACACTCTAGAACAAAGCATATTGCGGTTAGACACCATTTCATTCATGATCATGTGTTGAAGAGAGATCTCATTGTGAAATTTGTTCCCACCAATGTGTTATGATTCAAGCTTAACTTGAATCATAACCTAGGGATAAATGCGAATTGCACTTGAAAGAAAAGATCTAAATGAGAGAATCAAGAGATTGAGATGAGATTGAAGAAGATTAAGGTGAGATTGAAAGAGATTTAAGAAGAGGAGTGAAGATATTTGATAGAATTCTAGAGAGAATTGAGAGATCAAGAGAGAGAAAAGATAATTTCATCACTCAACATCATGCCTCTTACAAAAGAAGATTCACCTATTTATACTATCTAACTTAAATGAGATACAATGCACCAAGACTCAAGCCTTAACTGACACAACACTAGCAAGCCGCCAACATAGACTAATACTAACCGACTTAACTAACATTTGACCAAGTGCTAAGCCAATACAAGACCATTATTGACATATGCTACTAGAGCATTACTAATGACTTATTACTACTTATCTCTAAACATCACAATCATGACAATACCTCCCCCTTTAGAGATTCTTGTCCTCAAGAATCTTATTAGAGAGGATTGAGACTTGAAGAACACTTATTAATGCTGAAAAACTCTGAAACTGCAGCTGGAATGAGCCATGAGGTACAGACTTCCTGTTATTGCAGTCCATCCAAAATTTCCACGACTATAACCACTTGAGAATCATCACCAGTCAAAACTCAAGCTCAGGTTCCAGTTCCTTACTGCATTACCGCTGCAGTGGTGAAAGAGTTTGCATATCTTCTCCCATTTGAGAGGTGTCCCTTTGAAATATTGAAGGTGCCTGAGGACAACTTGAAGTCTCTTGAAGCCTTCGAAGAAAACTTGATTCAATTGCAGCTCATATTCCCAGTTTGCAGGCTTCATATTCTTGCTGACAGCCTGTTTTCTTGCTGAATTGGAGTGTTCTGCAGCAACGACATCCGATTGCTTTCCCCACTGGTAAACTGGCTGTTGAAGTAGCATCCTAAGGTATTCGGGAGGCCTGACATTAGCTTGTGCTATGGGAAGATGTCCTTTGCTCTTAACTTGACCAATACAAGCTTCTAGCTTATCCAATTCATTGTTGAATTCCTCTTTGTTGATCTGAACAGCAAGCTCCAATTCTAACTTGTCCAATTCTCTTTGATCAGGGAGCCTCTTGTTAGTGTTCTTTGTTGCATAAACATCAGCTTCACTCACTTGATCTTGCTCTTTGATTGGTTTGTGCAACTCTCCAAGCTGAAATGAATCGATTGCTTGCATTGGTACCAATTTATTTTGGTCAAGCTATAAATCAGCAACATAATCTTGAACTGAGGCTGCCACATTCAACTTTGGAAGACAATCTTGCACTTCTGAAGGTGCCACGCCTCCTTGATGTGAGGCTACTGTGTTGCTAAGCTTGTGATCATCATCTCCTCAAATGTTTGCCTTATCTTCGAGAAATATTGATCGCAAAGTTCATTAATCGATGCTTCCATGTCTTGTTTAAGTTCCTTACAAGGAGTGAAGAATTGAATGTCTAGCGTACAACTATAGTCGTAGACGTTTCTTCCTTGTAACCATTTGCATGCTCTTTTAGCATCTTCCCTTGAAGTATAGGTCACTTGAGCTTCAATCTCTAAAGAAGTTGATTTGATTTCAATTTTCTCAAGATCACCATAGGGAGAGAAGACTTGGTTGAGGATTTCCTTGGTAATAGGGTGGATGACATTCACAATTTTCACCAATAAAGTAGCATTATTGGAGACTTGGTAAGGTTGAGCATCCATGTTGCAATGTGTACTACGGCTAACAACACAAAATTTAGCTGAATCCAATCAACTTCAGCAACCTGATCGTACTGCAACTTGATAAATGCAGTAACTGAATTCAATTGAAGTAATGGTAACTTGATCATAGCTCAGACTTGATTTCTTGAACTGATCACCCAATCAGCCAGCCTTTCAACCAAGAATCGTGGCTCTTGAGTCTTGAGCAATTGTAATTGGTAATCCTTGCACTATAACAGTCTACCTTGATTAAGAACTCCTGGTGCTGAAATCTTAACTTTCGTGTAATGTCAATCTTGATCACGTTAACTTGAACAATTCAGCAACTGATTCACCAAGCTTCAGTGCCATCCACTCAATTATAGCAGGCAAAACCAGATTCGTAGCTACAGCTCGCACTATAATCCTCAACTTGCACTACGCTCGCGTTATTGATCAATTCACACAAGCTGGATCAAAGATTCAACTGGTTGAATAAGATCAGATGCAATCTGATCAGAATTCTTGCTATCTAAGTTCAGTTCAGCTATGATCTGAGCAGAATTGATTGAAATATGTTCCACACGATCCGAACCTCAACTTTAAATCACTGCAACACTGATCAGTCCCAATGTAGCCGTACAAATCTGAACTGTGAGCCAAATGTTAATGCTCAATATAATTGATCAAAACTAGATATCAAACAACTTGATTTGTAAGCAAATCAAGGCTCTGATACCAATTGTTATGATTCAAGCTCAACTTAAATCATAACCTAGGGATAAATGTGAATTACACTTGAAAGAAGAGATCTAAATGAGAGAATCAAGAGATTGAAATGAGATTGAAGAAGATTAAGGTGAGATTGAAAGAGATTTAAGAAGAGAAGTGAAGATATTTGATAGAATTCTAGAGAGAATTGAGAGATCAAGAGAGAGAAATGATCATTTCATTATTCAACATCATGCCTCTTACAAGAGAAGACTCACCTATTTATACTATCTAACTCAAATGAGATACAATACACCAAGACTCAAGCCTTAACCAACACAACACTAGCAAGCCACCAACATAGACTAATACTAACCGACTTAACTAACTTGACCAAGTACTAAGCCAATACAAGACCATTATTGACATATGCTACTAGATCATTACCAATGACTTATTACTACTTATCTCTAATCATCACAATCACGACACAATGATCACAATGATCAATTAACGGACATTTTAACCAATCCTCTACTTGAAGATACCTTTTTGTAATATTAGAACTAGAATTGGCATATGCAATTTATCTGCTTGACTTTGATTATTTGCGTCATTTATTTGCATTCAAACATTGAGTTTCAATATCATACATAAAAAAGCTCCAATGGAGCAAGCATTCTTATCCAATTCATGAAAAGGGTATTTTTTAAAATAGGACTATTTTTTGAAAACGGGTATTTTTAACCAAAAAACGCACACACAGAAAATAGGAGTGATGCTGATGCAACCCCACCCTCTACCTAATGTGAACGGCAGAAAGGGAGGCACAGGGTTAACCTTGATGGATCATTGTTAGCGAGATCATGGGTTGGCGGCTATGGAAATGCAGAGCTAGAGTTGAACGCAGCAATTAGGAGTTAGATTTTAAATAGGATTAGTTTTTAGTTTTAAATTTTAAATTATATTTTAGTGTTTTATTCTTAGTTAACTAGCTCCTCTATTTGAACAAGAGGAAATCTAGAGTTAGTTTAGCATTCATAATTTTCAGATTTTATTCAAGAATTATTAAGGTTTTCTCGAATTGAGCACCATTGTTCCCCTCAATTTTATATTTTAGTTATAAAATTAAAAGGGAAGGCCATTGAACCTTCCCGTTCCCAACCCTACTTTTAGCGTTATATCAGTTGCTATCAAAGCTCAAAACGACTTCTGACATGGCCCGTAGGTGACAGAGGTACGCCGCCATCGGAGACATTTACAAGAGACGTACACCAGCAGAACAAGAAGAGGTTTGAGGAGATAGAAGAAAAATTCCAACGAATCGAGCATTGCGGGATTCAATTGGGGGAAAATCTCGAGCAGGAGCTGAGAAACCAGCCCTATCGCCCGCAAACACCGGGCAATGAGGACGAAACAAATGAGAGTTTCCAAAATCTATTTCCAGATGCCGAGCTACCAGAATGAAGATTGAGGAGGCATCGGTCCAATATCGACAACACTACCGACTTTGATGATCGGAGATGGGAATCCGGTATCCGTATTGCAATTCCGAAGTTCAATGGTGGAATTCGCCCGAAGGAGTTCTAGGATTGGCTTGCGGCAATGGAAAAAGTCCTTGAGTTCAAGAAGGTTCCAGAGAAGAAATAGGAACCATTGGTTGCTACCTGGCTACAGGGTGGGGCAGCTGCCTGGTGGTAGCAGTTGAAGCATTCGCGGCTTTAATAAGGAAAGGCAAGAATTGAGACGTGGGAGAAGATGAAGAAGTACACGAGAGGCACCTTCTTGCCTCACAATCATGCCAAGGTGATGTATCAATGCCTTCAGAGCTTACGACAGGGTTCTTGTACCATGGAGGAGTACACGGTGGAATTCTACTCCTTAATCATAAGGAATGACTTGGCGGAATCAGAGCAGCAGCTGGTGGATTGATATGTTGGCGGGTTGAAGGAGTCGATAGAGGAGATGTTGAACATTTTCGACATCTTTTCGATCGCGGAAGCGAGTCAAAGGACAATGAATGGTGAGAAGCAACAGAGGCATCATCAAATGGGCGGTACTGGGAACACCTAGGATAGTGGGCATGATCAGGTACGATTAATCAACTTGGATACGCAAGGGAAGCCGATTGCCACCAACCTTGGGAAGGAATTAGTGAGTAGCTCCATAACCCGTTGTTTCAAGTCCGAAGAGATGGGACACCACGCCGCTGAGTGTCAGAAGGGTGACACACCAGGAAAGGGGTTGTACATTAAAGATCTCCAAGCTGAAGATGGCAAGGTAGTTAAGGAAGAGGCTAGCAACGAGTTGGCGCCACAGGGTGAAAAAGCAGTTACAAGTGACGAGGGTCATCTACTTGTGGTGAGGGGAGTCTGTTTTGTGCCTAAGGAAGAAGAGAGAGACAACTGGCTGAGGAGTAACATCTTCCAGGCGACTTGCACTATTGGCGAGAGGATATGCTACCTAGTGGTTGACTCAAGAAACTATGGGAATGTCTATGGAAAAGTTTAGGTTGAAGACAGAGGATCATATGAACCCATATAAGTTGTCTTGGCTCAAGAAAAGAAACTAGGTAACCGTCTCAAAACGATGTTTGGTTAGCTTTTCCATTGGATCGAAGTATCGAGATGAGGTGTAGTGTGACATGGTAGTCATGGATGCATGTCATATTCTATTGGGACGACCATAGCAATTCGATAGAGGCGCCAAACACCTATAGCTTCGTGTTTGAGGGCATAAGGACAATCTTGTTGCCTAAGAAGGATGAAGCTCCACGACCGGAGGAAACCAAGGATCTGAAGTCCCCGGTTAGAGCCTTGCTCGCCAAAGGTGTTAGCGGGAGCAAGGAAGTCATTGTGCCAGCAGTGGAGAAACGCCAAGCAGAACAAGTTGAAGAGCCGAAAGAGGCACCGGGAGCCGTGTTGGCGGGAGGGAAAAGTCCGCAGTGGAAGGGTCAAACTTCGGGAGGAGACTTACCGGGTAAGCTCCATCACCGAGTGAGCCTTATGAAGCTTCAGGATTTTGGGTGTCAAGGGTTCACGGCACTTTTTACGCCAAGGAGAGACGAGACATGGCGGAAGGGTGTTGGCAGCAGGTCAGGCAACGGGGTCACATATATCGCGAACCTTCAACATCATTGACGAATATTCTACCGAAGGTAGCGAAAAGAATATTGGGTCCTTTAATCCGATATGTTGTTGCCAAGCACATC
This sequence comes from Simmondsia chinensis, assembly GCA_018398585.1. Lineage (NCBI taxonomy): Eukaryota > Viridiplantae > Streptophyta > Magnoliopsida > Caryophyllales > Simmondsiaceae > Simmondsia > Simmondsia chinensis. The sequence goes on along the minus strand of JAGTTD010000003.1, from coordinate 29,440,303 downwards.
AAAAGTTGGGGGCAGAAATTGTGTCACACCAAGTTGGTATTTGACAGCCCGATAAATCGCAACACGAGGCTTCCACGACTTAGGATAGGCAATGACGATGTTCATCATTCACCTGTAGACGTTACACCAATGCCCCATCTTCTTTGTCCACATGAGAGGACACGAGACTTTATCTTTAATCAGTAGGCGAGACTTGTGCAGACTCGTAGAACGCTGCTTGAGGCTCACGTCAGACATAAGAAGGTGCGGATAACAATTTCTGGCATGTTAGCAAGGGTGGCCTAAACAATTCCGTGGCGAATTCGTAGACAAATTCTCTCTCATCCGGGGAAAGTGAAGTAGGCCACGACCCGGTGGGATGAGCTAGTACGGACTCACTTGTTCGAGACACAGAGGCTACAAGAACCAACAAGTCACAGGTACTTACCTAATTCACAGGAATTGGTATCTTTTTTTTCTAAAAATTGATTTCAACATCGTTAGGAGTAAAATGGTGGATTCAGATTCCTAAAATTATTTCCGCTATCACAACCTAAAATGTAGGGTAAGTCATAAGACTAAGGACAAAAAGAAATAATCTCTCTACTAATTAAAAGACAAAAATACAGATTCAACAGTCAGATCCATGAATAATCTCATTACATAAATATTCTAATCGTCATAGTCAATCTCAAATTTGAACTTCAATATAAATCATCATAATTCTATGCTAATCCATACAAAAACTCAACTAATTTAAGTGAAAATATGCTAAAAGGACAATCAAAAGTTCACATCATAGATGCCATCCCCAAGCTAAAGCCTTGTATTGTCCTCAACACAATCAACAAAAATAAATAGAAGTAAGGAAAGGAAAGAGACGACCTAAGGTGTGGCATATTCAGGTACGCGTGGTAAGCAAATCCAAAAAAAGAAGGTAGAAACAGCAAGCTAGAAAAGAAGACATAGAAGATAGTATACTAAACAAACTTGTTAGTAGCGTTAGAAATATAGATCATACGATGTTTAGTAAAGAGAAACAAAGTAAGCACTGGGGGGATAACAAAAGGATCTGCAAAAGAACGAGAGTGCAGTCTAAAAAACAAACTAAAACACACAACAGTAGGCTGGGTTGCCTCCCAAGAGCGCTAAGTTTAACGACTTTAGCCGGACAAAGTGTAAAGCACAAAGTAAACCAAATCCGAGGCAATGTCTTCCATAGAATTCGGGTTGAGCTTGTGGGGATGATCCTCAAACCCAACAGCGTTTCTCAACCTGTAACTATTAAGGAAGAACACACGATCAGCATTGGGATCTCGAATCTCTAGTCTACCAAATGTGGGGGATGAAGCACTGCTATCGACACAGACAAGGGCATTATTCCAATTAGCACTGTTATTAGAATCAGGTGCATCCAATTCTTCCAAAGGGCCAAAACCATCAACCCCATAGCATTCTATCTCATCCTCAGTCCCAGGGTGTTGAATACAGTTCAAGAACTTCAACTTGCCCTTGAGGTTTCCAAAAGAAACCTCCAACACTCCCATCCTACAGTTAATCACAGCGTCGACTGCTGCTAGGAATGGTTGACCTGGAATGATGGGAGTGCTCTACTTTTTCCTAGGACTGGGGTCTATATCTGACATAATAAAATCGACCAGGAAGACAAACTTGTCAACCTTGACAAGTGCATCCTCCACCACCCCAAGGTACATGGTCTGTTCTATTGCCCAACAGAAGTGTGACATTAGTTGGCTTAAGGTCTCCTGTATCCAATTCAAAAAAAACAGAGTAGGGGATGAGGCTTACACTCTCTCCTAGATCTATCAAGGCTCTGCTAGTGCAATGCTCTCCTAAGACAAATGGAACTCTAAAAGCCTCGGGGTCTCGAAACTTGGGCAGGGCACCCGGCACTAAAATTCTACTCACCTTCTCGGTGAGTAGGACCTTCTTTGGAGTCCGCTTGCGCATGCTTCATTTTCACACAGAGGTCCTTGAGGAACTTGGCGTACATAGGAATGTGCTTAATGGCTTCAATCAACGGCAAGTTGATCTTCACATCCTTAAACACATCTGCGAGTTTAGTCCTCTTTGGGTCATCCTTTTTCTTCGGTCCTATAAGGGCCGAAGGAAAAGGGGCAGTAGGTTCATAGGACCTACCTTGTGGGCCCTCCCCATCAGCAGTGGGGGAGGGATCTGTGCTCCCTTTCTCAACCTTGACCTCCTCATTCCTAAGGTTCCCCTCTCCCGTCACTGACACAACCTGAACCTGCACGTGAGTAATCAAGTTAGGGTTAGAACTAGCCGACCCTACTGAAATTGCTAGAGGTTGGGAGGGTAACCTCCCTTCCACTTGCCTATGAAGTGCTTGGGCCAATTGTCCTATCTGGTCCTCTATTTTAGCAATAGAATGAGAATGGGATTGGACCAGTTGTATGGTGTCCTCCATGAATTAGAGCATACACTCCTTGAACTGAGAAGAATATCCTGAAGGTTGGGGAGGTGGTTCAGCATGCAAAATAGGGTGGGTAGGTTGAGAAATATACCTTTGCCCTCTCGAAAAGGCGGGAAGGTGTGCATTACCTAAAAAGCCAAGATTTTGTTGTCTCATTGGTTGATTTTGATCAGAATTCTACTTCAGTGAAAGGTTCGGATGATTATGCCACCTCGGGATAGTGGATATTGGAGAATGGGTCGTTATTCCTCGTATATCCCTGAGCTACATGAACCTGTTCCTGCACGTATTTAGAAAATTGTGATGCATATAAACAACTAAGCACGTAATGGTCCTCACCTGAACAAATGCCACATGGAGTATTACCACCTATTGACTCAACTGCATTGACCAGGCGCACATTAGCAGGATTTGCATGCAAATTCATAAACTGATCCATCTTCCTACTAAAGATGTTTAGTCTAAGGTTGACGTCATCGTTGGGTACTATTTCATAGACACCACGTGTGCCTCCTCTAACCACCCTCGAAGAAGAGGCTTGGTCGAGAGATTGTTCACTGAGGCGCTCAAACACTATCCACGCCTTGTTGTTATCTTGTTGGTTAAATGCTTCCCCGCATGAAGCATTAACCATTTGCTTGTTAGAAGCAGTAAGACTATCATAAAAATGCTGCACAAGAGCCCACTTAAATGACCCATGGTGGGGACAGCTTCTAATGAGCTCCTTAAATCTGTCCCAACTTTCATAAAGTTGTTCCTGATCTTTCTATTCAAAAATATTGATCGCACGCCTTACAACAATAGTTTTGGCCTTAGAATAAAACTTGATCAAGAACTTTTGTTGGAGGTCATCCCAAATGGTGATTTCATCCCTTGGAAGGGACTGTAACAACAATTTAGCAGCATTTTTTATCAATCAAAATGGAAAAAGGCATAGTCTAATAGCATTAGTCAAGACATCTTGATAGTGGCACGTATCGCAAATTTCAATGAATGCATCAAAGTGCTCATATGGGCTCTCGATCGGCTTTACAAAGAAAGTGGGAAGCAGTTGATGTTCCCTGGCTTGATTTCGAAGTTTGCGTTACCCATGGCGGGTAATGCAACTCCGGCAGGAAGCGACGTACGTTCAGGGACCAAATTGGTCTCCAACTGTACGAGGTGCAAAGTTGTCCATAGTTGGAGGTGGATTCGCCCTCGTCTCGTATCACCTCAAGGTAGAAAAATTTAACTCAATTTTCGAAACATAAGGTAACAATTCCGAGTGAGTGTCTAACGTGCATACAATACGAAAAGCAAGTTAAATTCACTTTGATCACAACCCAAAAGTAAAACAAAAGAAACAAACAACCAAAAAAAATAAACAAAAGAAAACAAAAAGAGACATTAATAGCTAAATCTAACTTAGGCTACCGATTCTCCGGTAGCGATGCCAAAAACTTGATGTAGTTTTAAAAAGTGTTTTAAAGCTGTGTACTCACAAGCGTACAAGTTTGTCACAGCTAAATCGGATATACGAAGTTAAGTCGGATTTCGTTATTAACGAGTGATTGGATTTTTGTTGATTTTTCGAAGAACTAACTAAAGAAAGCAGTAAGTTAAGATGTCAATTTGATTGAGGTTCATTTAGGGAATGAATTCATAGTAGCTTTACTCATATCCCGTCATTATATTCTACTATGACAATAATTTAGTAGGCCTAGGACACAAATACTAATCCTCGGTTAATATTTAAATTAGGGCTTAGGGTAATAAACTAATCTAAAGGCATAACCTATCATATCACCCTACGTGTACCATAAGTCATCTCATTACCACTACCTAATTCCTTTTCTTGCTCCTAATTTAATATTAAACGTTAACTAATACTTAAATTAAGGTTTAAGGTAATGAACTAGTCTAAGGGCATATAACCCATCTTATCGCCCTAAGTGTAGCATGGATTATCTCAATAGTACTAATAAATTCCTTTGTCACTCCTATTTAAGTATTTTAATTTGCATAAAAGATTGTATTCAGGATTGGGTACAACCTCAACCCTGATCACGCATGAGAACCAGTTATGTTATGGTTTAGGCTACAAGCTCGTAAACTAACGCTAATAATTTGGAGATCTTAACATGGCTACAAGTATACACAAAGAAATATCAAACAACAATCATAAATTCCCCATAGGGGTGTGTAGCATAACATAAATCAATTGCCAAAGTGAAATACAAATCTGGGATATGGACGTCTATCCGTCCTTCATTCCTAAACTAAAAGAATCTACTCCTCCATAGGAGTTTTACACATCATTCAAATCCAAGAAGATAAAACAATGAATAAAAACTAGGAATTGAAGATTCCGTCAATTGATGTTAACGTAGATTCTTGCTTTGATTCCCCCAGCACTTCGACCACCTGTGCTTCGGCGTTTAAAAACCCCTTGGATTTCATAGCGGCTTCAGGAAAGAGAGGAGGAGAGAGACGAGGCAAAATATGGGAAAAAAATTAGGTCTCACCCTCTCTTATATAAAGGCCGCGTGCCCTAGGGGCATGCACGTCTTTTGTTGGCAACACACGAAATTAACTTAAAACACATGTAACTTTTGATCTCTATAGAGTTATGGGCCAAATTATGTATCAAATCAAAGCTCTTGAAGAGATCTACATGATCCAGTGATATCATCAGTGGTAATTGATATTATTGGGTCATGAAGGATCTTCTTTTAACCTTTTGCTCGTTTTAAGTTTGACCGATTGCCAAAATTTTTAGCCGATCGATCCACACACCCAAGTGAAGATTTTTCTTGACCGAATCTTGACCCAATTGGTCCCTTTTTTCACGAGTGGTCGGGTTTCTCAGAGTAGTCTTCAATTATGCCTTGATTATGCTTGATTCTACCACTTTTCAACCTTTGTTTGCTCCGTTGCACTCTAAGCCTAAATGTACCTAGATTACAACAAAACAAATATTTAAAAGCTGAATATGTTGCAGGAATGAGAAATAAAGTACGTACTTCAATTACCTATTATTACCACGAGAATTACCTATGAGGAATTACATGTCATCGCCATTGGAATTACCTGTAATTACCATGTGAATTACCTGCAATCATATTGAGAATTACTCGCGACCATCTTAAGAATTACGTGTGATCACCAAATGAATTTAGCCTAATGACCACGTGAATTACCTGTGTTTGCCACAAGAATTACCTATGATCACCATAAGAATTATCTGCAGTCACTGCAGGAATTATCCGCAATCACCACTTGAATTACTAGTAATTAGCACAGAAATTACATGCGATCGCCACAGGAATTAGCCATGATCACCACAGGAATTACCAGTGATCCCCACTTGAATTACCAGCAATCACCATAGGAATTATCTGCGATCACCACTTGAATTACCCATAATCACTGCAGGAATTACATGTGATCACTACTTAAATTACTCGCAACACCACAAGAATTACCTGCGATCACCCTAGGAATTACAAACAATCACTAATTGAATTAAAACACCCCCCCCCCCCCCCCAAATCTTCACATGAATTACCTATGATCACCACTTGAATTACCTGCAATTATCTATGATCACCACCGGAATTACCCGCAATCACCACTTGAATTACTTGCAATCACTACAAGAATTATCCGCGACAACCATAGGAATTACCCGTGGTCACAACAGGAATTACTTGCAATCACCACTTGAATTACCCAGAATCACTACAGGAATTACCTGCGATCACCACAGGAATTATATGCGATCACCATAGGAGTTACTCATGGTCGCCACGGGAATTATCATCGACCACCACTTGATTTACCCGCGACCACTACTTAAATTACCCGCTATCACCACGGGAATTACTCGCGACCATCACTTGAATTACCCGCGATCACCACTGGCTTTACCAGTGATCACCACCGGATTTACTTGCAATCACCACTAGAATTACTTGAGAAAAATTACATGTGATTGCTAGGAATTACCTATCACGCTAGGAATTACTTATGATCACCTAGAAAATTACTTGTATCACTAGGAGGATTACGTGTTAGGAATTATTTGTGATCATTATAAGAATTGTCTGTGATGACATGAGGTATTACCCTCAATTATCACAAAAATTACCAGTGAACACCATGGGAATTACTTGTGATCACCATAGAAAAAACTATTTCACTTTTTTAGCGAAGAAATGATTGACAAATTTCTTGATCATATTATGCAAGTTTTAAATTTTTGTTATGCTGGATTTTATAGAATTATGTTTGATACCCGAATGCACTTGTTCGTATCAATAGTGACTTAATTTTGATAAGTGTATGAGGGTAATCCAAAATTATATTAGGCATATTCATAAACTAAACTTGATGTGAAGTCGTATGTTAATTTTTCAAGTGCATAAAATAACTTTCAAAATTCAAAATTTCAAATTAAATTAGTTTAAACTATAACGAAATTTAGAAACAACATAAATCATATCTAAATTAGTTTTTCTTAAGAAAAATATATATTTTTTTTAAAATAGACTCAACATTTTTTTTTTTTTTTGCCAAATGGCAAGCATGAAAGTATATATAACCAAAAGAAAGGGTACAAGCACCAAAGAGATTCACAAGAGCTACAAACCGAGCCCACCCAACAAAACGCCAACAAGCCAAAAGCCTAATCCCTCACCAAAAAGTTAAACCTATACCAAACTAAAGCAATGATAGACTCAGCAATTCTATCTTCATACCTTTTTAAGTCATGAAAAACTCTTTTGTTCCTTTCCATACAGATACAATAAACCGATGTGGCCACAACAATCCGCTTGAGCATACTGGATTTCTGCTTTTTTCGAATCCGGGAGCCAAGCCACTGCATGACGTCTTGCAAAGAAGTCTTTAAACCTACATTAAAGCAATTTGCCACCTTGACCCACACACAAAGAAAAAACGGCATTGGAAAAAGAGATGATCAACATCCTCACAAGCTTCCTCACACAAGCAACAACGACTAGGCATAACCCGACCCATTCTCCTAAGCCGCTCATGAGTAAGAAGACCCCCAGATAGAGCAAGCCACAAACAAAAACCATGTTTAGGAATAGCACTACCCCAGATCGAACGCTCCAATACCATATGACCCCTTTGCAACGAACCCGATCATAGACTCTCAACAAATGGAATTTACCACCCACAGCACACACATTGAGCTCAAAATCAGCATTACTTTCATCACCACATAGAGCTAACCATTGATCCCAGCATTTTATGAGAGCTTTCCCTAATGCAAAATCATGAACTTTACTTTTAATGGACCACAAGCTCCTACCCTTCATATAGACTCCATGAATCCACACAATCCAAAGAGAGTCCTTTTTATTTTAAATCTCCCTTAAACATTTTAGGAGACAAGTCATATTCCATTTATCAAGCTGCTTAATACCCAACCCATCCTCTTCCTTAGGTAAACAGCCTCTATGCCAAGCAATAGAAATTATCACTCTCGAGGAGTCTTCCTTATCGCAAAGAAAATGAGAGCACAATGTGTTAAGGGAGCTTACAATGGTATGAGGAAGCATGAAAGATGAACACCAAAAATTGCTCACACCACTAAGCACATATCTGATTAATTCCAAGCAACTAGCGAACTAAAGCGATTTAGAATGCCAAGATACAATCCTTCACTCTTTGAACCAAGACATCAACCTGCCAAACACTAAGCCACAAACCAACAAGAGGAAGGCCGAGATATCGGATAGGCAAATGGAGCTCATTGAAACACAACTGCAAAATATCCTCTTTGATCTCTCTACAAACACCCGGAAAACATACCCCAGATTTCAACGCATTTAGCTCAAGCCCCAAAACTGAAGCAAAGCTCCTCACTATATCCCACATACCTAACACTGATTTAAAATCGCCCAGAGAAAACACCAAGCGATCATCCGCAAACATAAGATGGGTAATACCCAGCTTCTTGCGTTTCAGGTGAAATCTGAAACCCTTTGCCATCTGAAATCTCAAGTTGGTGAAACATGCAGGCATGTAGCTAAGCTCGTGTCCAAGCAATGCAACTCGATGAGGCAGAGAAGCTTTGTCAGATGGCCCTTGATATCCACAGGGAGAATGGTTCTCCAGGGTCACTTGAAGAGGCGGCTGATAGGAGACTTATGAGTCCCATATGTGAAACAAAGGGTGACCATAAGAAGGCTCTTGAGCACTTAGTGTTAGCGAGTATAGCAATGGGGGCCAACGGCCAAGAGGAGGACGTTGCTTCTGTCGATTGCAGCATTGAGGACACAAAATAGACTCCACATTCAAATTGTTCATGTCATATTTATTAAAGAAAAAATAGAGTTGAGCAAAATAAGCTTAAAATAACTAATCAAAGTTTTAACACCTTAAAAATAAAATCAATTAATAATATATCTAACTACGACTAATTTTATCCCTTAATATAATCTAGAGGCAACTATTTATAAAGCCTAAATCTCAAGTAAACCTAATGTCCTACATTGATTCAAGTAGATTAATCAAACTTTTGATATAGTGATCAATTGAATTAAAAAAAAAAAAAAAAAATCTCTAGTAAACCTAAATGTCATATTGATTTAAGTAGATTAATCAAATTTATGATGTGATAATTAAATAAAAAATATAAGCTAATGAGACTCGAGAGTAGATTTGTAAAAAAATATACAAAAATACAAATACATAAAAATCATACAAAAGTCAACAAAATAATATATATATATATATATATATATATATATATATGTATATTTTTAAACAAAATTTAGAAATTCTCAAACAAGAGCTATCCTAGCAATAAAACTAGTCAATTGCTTTCATGAAAGATGTATTGTAAAGATGTATTTTTCTTTTTTAAGTGAATTGTTGAACTCAATATAACTCTGGACTGAACCCTGAGATGATCAAATAATAAGAACAATGATTATTGAATTATACATCCTGACAAGACATGTAATAAAATATGCCGGTATACTGAGCACCTATACTCTATCCTACCCATTCATAATAGTCATAAGACTGACAAAAAATACTTCAAACATGCATTATACTCAGAAAAATGAACAAGGACATCATATTTCTGACCATATGAAAATGGAATTTATTTTGGATAATGTTATAACCAGAGCAATAAATGCTATTGTCAAAGCAATGATGTGGAACACAGAATCCCATTAAGTTGCTCCGTCAATAATAATTGTACTCTGCCACTAACATTATCCTTTATTTAGAGCAAACTATACAAGATGCTAGATCGCGCTAACTCTAGCATCCTAGCAGTCAGATCAATGCGCTTCTTGCTCTTTTAATTAAACACCATGTCCTCAATTCATTTTTCCGAATATAATAGCATCTGAAGATTTTTGCCGGTTAATAATAATAATCATAATGGCAATAAAATTATAACAAGATATGCCGATGAAACCTCCAAAATCAATCTCCTATCCTCTCCTAACTTTAAGCAGGCATAGCCAGAGGGGGACCATAGCCATTCCGGTGAGACTTTTGCCATCTCCAAGCAATCTCTAAGCTCTGCTGCAGATCAGTGTGCTGAGCTGTCCAGTTCAGTTTGAGTCTGATCTTCGTTGGGTCGCTGTACACCTCAGCATAGTCGCCTGGGCGGCGAGGGAGGAAATCGATCTTGATATCAACCCCGGTCGCCTTTTTACATGCATCCACGAATTCTTTGACTGATCTTCCTGATAGCACACAAGCAATTGTTACAGGTGTCACAATGGTGTATACAAAAACCAGTATTATGTTAGGAACAAGAGCATTGTATTTCATAAACATACGAAAAGATTCAGAAAAGAATAGAAAGGAATGCTGATTTTGCAAATCAATACATTGGGAAGCAGACTAAGACGTTTGCTTGACCAAACTTTTTTATGTAAGAAATTGTTTATTCCTTGAAAAAAAAAAGGCACTTTTGTAATGCTTTAAAGGTGTTTGCCTGGAAGAACATTAATTTTAAATAGTAGAAATTGAAGTCCTGACCTTAAATAGATGCAAGAAAATAGTGGCTCTCTTTAAAATAAAAGGTAGACGGAAAAATAAAAACTTTTCAAACAAAAACACCCTATTACGGTACTTTTACAAAGTGTTAGTAAAGCAGTTTTTGACAACTTGGTCAAACGGGCTCTAAGATGCCAGATGTAAAATAGCTCTGTGAATCAAAAGCAACACGTGAGTTTTTCTAGAATTTCAGTGAGCTTTCAGTTGACCAATTTCCACATCAATGTTTTGCTCTTTTTCCAAAAACAAGTTGTCCTTGGGGTTACAATATGACACCTAATAGTTCTTACTTTTCTTCCCAAGTATAACATGTTTCCAAGGTATTTTAGCCTTAGAATATTTGTCTCTTGCCATAATACCTCTTCCGGTGCCAACATTGTAGATCCCAACTTTTCCAGGAATTGCCTTCTCAAGAGCTTTCACATGCGCATCCACCAAATCCGTCACATCAATGTAATCACGGATACATGTACCGTCAGAAGTTTTATAGTCCGTTCCTCTCACCTGCAAAATTTTAGATGGCGAATCAATTTTTTCAGATGAGCACCATGCCTGAATGTCAGTTGCAATCATGGAGTCAAGGATATTACATAGTGGGATGCGGCCATTGCTTTAGGGCTTTTAAAGGCATTAAGTCATACTATTGCGTTATGTCTTGAATTTTTAAGTCCTAAGCCTCCAGCGGTGTGGACCTTACTTATCAAGTTGGCTTAGTATACCCGTTTGTTTCCAAGGTTTGCAATCGTTTCCTCATATATATACTTTGTTGTAGGCTTTTTGCACAAAGTTAGAGAAAGTTGGTGAACTTGAGCTATTTGTAATCCTCCATCAAGATCTAGTGAAGCTTTCATCCTTTTGTCCATGATTTTACCCTTATTTAAGGGTTCTCCACATAAATCTCGGTGTCTTTATTTCTCTCTCTCTCTTCTTTTCGCATTTTAAATTCAGATTCTGATTAGGTATCTAAATCGAATCCGATCTTGGGGTATTTTGCAAAAGATGGATTGATAGGCCAAATGATCATTAAGATATACCTTTTATAGTTTTTAATATGCAAATACATTCATAAATAAGTTTCCATAGATAAAAATAGGAAAAATTATCCCTTAGGTATCCTGAGGTTTGAGCTCTTATCACTTAAGTTCCCTAACATTTCAATATATACAATGGGTACCCTGAAGTTTTAATATTTTATCAATTAGGTACCCTATGTTGGACTTTTATTAATTTTGGTAAGAATTTGACCGGTTTTATACAAAAAATATCAATATAATATATTATTATGATTATATATATAAGACATGCCAATGTTTTCATAAAAATTTGAACGAATTGACATAAAATATTCACTAAATGTTCATGTAAGCCATCTAGATATTACCACAATCATGCGTCATTTTTGCATTTTCCAACAAAAAATCATCAAATTCTAATGAAGATACCAATATATTGTTAAAATCGTGTTCAATTTTTTTCGTTTTCCATTGAAAATCTATCAAATTTTTACAAAAGGCTATCTAATTGATAATATTTTAAAACTTCAGGGAACCTAAGTGATAAAATGTTTAAAACTCAAGGTACCCAATTATGTATATTGAAATGTCAGAGTACCTAGGTGATAAATGGTCAAACCTCAGGTACCTAAGTGATAATTTCCCAATAAAATATTACATATATGCATATTGGAATCCGATACTAAAATATGTTACTTAACAACTAGTTGTGTAACAATTAATTCAAAATCCATTATGTAACGTAACACTTGCTACAAAACAGACTTTGAGCTAGCAGTTACATTACGCAACAACTCTGATGTATCAAAGACCGCCAGTGACATCCATTTCCATGACACCACAACCATGATATAAAGACGGTAATTAAGTATACTACGTAGCAAACTAAACATTTATTTTGGGTTTCACATCACATTACCTTCAGTCCGGAAATAATACCACGAGCTGCATCAAAACAAGCACCTGAAATCCGGCCATGCTCACGAAGTTCAGGCCTAGGAGCCTCACCCAATCTTCCTTCTGGATCTGATCCAATAACATTGAAGTATCTGAAATGCAAAAAAATATTCCAATCAACAAAAGACATCAAGAAATTTTATTTTTTTATGTATAAAGCACTCGATACCATTAATATAATGGAAACTGCTCACAAGAAGTAAACGCCCATGTGCAGATGAATGTAAGGACAAAAGTTCACTGTTTTGAAGAGCACTAAGCTCAAACTACCACAGAAAACTTCTAGTTCTTGCCCAAATCATGGAATCAAATCGCAGTTTGCAGTTAAGCCGTGAAAAAGGGGCATAGCAGATGTAATGTAATGGGTCATATGGTGATCACATTAAATTCCTTAAGGGAAAAGAAATGACTTTTAAGCCTTTTGGTTGCAAAAATTTAAGTCAATGGCAGTGTTATCATTCATTTTTATAACCCTTCAATAATTTCAACAAAAGCAACAACATATCCAGTGCCCCAAGGGCTCCCGCCTAAGCAAGGTCTTGGGGGGCGGATGTACGCAGCCTTCCCCCTTCAGGGTATTACCCCTGAAGAGAGGATATTTCCGAGTGCCCCCAACCGGAGGGTGAGGACTTCCAAAAAGGTCATCCATCCTGATACTGCTCTCGCCCAAACACGCTTAATTTTGGAGTTCTAATGGGATCTGGTAACAGCGTGTTGGTACCCTCTTTGGTCCTTCAATAATTTCAACATGTAATGTGAATCCATCTATAAATATCTCTTCATAAACAAAGTATAATATACATGCATTATGGAGGCCATTAAAGCACCATTTACATAACATATCATCTCATAAAAGCTTGTTGAAAATCCATTATGTAATGCCATTGCTATTGCATAATGGCCTTTACTCAACATTCCAGCATAAACAATGGTGTTAAATTGAACTTTAATTTTGAGCTAGCCGTTACATTACATGATCACTGGAACGTGTTATGTGACAAGGCAACACCCCAATTGATTGACACCACGATTGCCACAATGATTTAATTCCAAACTGAATAAATTAGAAAAAGAAATAAAAAAGAGAACAGAAAAATCTTCCATCCCTAACACTGAAAAGGTACGATGCACACCCCCCCACATCCCAAAAAAAAAGAGAGAAAAGACCTCTTTGTTTACATGGAGTAATTTATATATCACTGCTATTATATGTGAAAATGAAAAATGAGAAAAAGAGAAGGGAAAATGTTTGTCCATTTTGAAAAACATGAATGTAAGTTATGGGACAAAAGATTTGGAACATATTCAAAAGAAATGAAGAAACAAAGTAGGGTGGAGAGTGTAATGTTTAGTCCAGATCCTTATCAAGTAATAGCAATGTCCGTGTTTACAGCCCAACATGTATTTTCAGTATCAATTATAGCAAGAACAACCCATTCAGATTTTCCTTTGACTTGGAAAAATGGTTTCACTTATACTAAAAACCAACCTCAGGATCATGATGGCCAACTCTGACTTCTGTTTGGAGAGATCTAGAATAATATCTTCAGCCATTTTCTTAGCTTTTCCATATGGATTGATAGGGACCTGCGCACAGCAGCAGGGAAAACATTAATCCAGTAGACAACTAGTGAGAAATCCCAAGACATCGCAAAGATGAGCTGGATAGGTGCAAAAACACATGGTCACTAGCTTTTTTCAATACTGGTAAGGAGTATAACATCATTACTAGAGAGGGAAACCAAAAAAACCCAAAAAAAGAAAAAACCGGTCAGTAGCTACTTACCTGTGGAGTCTCTTCAGTGATAGGCATCTTCTCGGGCTCACCATAAGTCGCACATGTACTAGAATATATCAATGTGTTAACTCCATGAGCTACCATTGCCTTCAACACAACTAATGTGTTCGAAGTAATATTGTGATAGTACCTGTCCAACAATGTCACAATTATCTTGAGAAACAAACTAAGCAACAAAATGAAGTATAAATTATGAAGCAATTGAACATCTAAGACCCATTCATGAGAAAACACCTTATGCTTGAGATGGAAGTATAATTTCCCAATGCCACTCAACAACAACAGACCTAGTGCCTTATGCGGGGTCTGGGAGGGGTGGATGTATGCAGCCTTACTCCTTCAGGGTGTAACCCTGCCCAAAGGCTATGTCCGAGTACTCCCAACCTTATAGACTTCCCAGGAGGTCACCCATCCTAGTACTACTATCGCCCAAGCACGCTTAACTTCGGAGTTCTAATGGGATCCGGTTGCATTATTGACACTCGCATAAATAAAATTTTATGAAGAGATAGAGAACAGAAGCAAATGACATAGCTATAGCCAGCAGAGAGACATAATATCTTGTACGGTATAGTGTATTGTACTTCATATGGCTATGAGCGGTTTTACTGCCTTTTGCTGGTTCTTGCTTTCTATATGCTTCCTCTGTTCCATTGTTTTTATGCCCTTATACTCTTATACTCTCAAGCTTAGATGCTTCTATGCTTTTATACTTGTTTGCTTCTCTGGTTGGGGGTCCCTAGCACAGCTTCCATTCAGGGCAACACCCTGAAGAGATAAGGCCGCATACATTCCCCCCGACCCTGCATATGCAGGAGCCCTTTGAGGCACTGGGTTTTTTTTTTTTTTTTTTTGGGTATATTGTACTGTAGAGTGCAAATACTCGTATTGTTTTCGTCCCAAGGTGTACTTCCATTCTAAAATGTAAAGAATAATGCAATTAATTCCCGATTCGGATAGCAATTGTACAAATTCTCACAAACCCCTAGGAAATGAAGATTATTGGGACATATACTCAATTGGAATTTCTGTTCAAGAGTAGAGAGCCAATCCAGAAAGTTGCAGCCAGACCATAATTTAAAAGACTAAAAAAAACAAGAAGAAACCAAAAGACAAGGCAAAATGACATCAAGCATAGTACTGTGAAAAAGCTCCAATGAATCAGCAGCATGACACAGATTAAGCCTGCATAAGTAAATGGTAGGAATATGGAATCTAATAATGGGTGTTCTGATCATGTTAGCTTCACCACGCCACGATAGCGTCACAGGCCACGGTAAATAAGCACCCGAAAGCCTCGATTTCAGAACATAAAACAGCACCTAAGTTTAAAGAAGCTGCCAATCTAAAAAACAGTCAGACTACCATCACTGCCATCCTGCCATTGCTCGGTCCCCTCTTTTATGAAAGCCAGATGTTCTTTGACTCAATGAAAAGCAGCAACAACAACAACAACAAACCCAGTGCCTCAATCGCTCCCGCCTGAGCAAGGTCTAGGAGGGTGGATGTACGCAGCTTTACCCCTTTAAGGTGTTACCATAAACGGAGGCTGTTTCCGGGGACCCCCAACCTAAGAATCATAAAAGCATAACAAAAAAGCATGCAGGCATCTAAGCTTAAGAGCAAACAAGCATGAAAGCAAGAGAGCCAAAAAGCAAGAAAGCAAAAACATGGCACAGAGCACGCAATGGACAACAAAAACACATCAAGAGGCATTAGGAGGCATTAAAACAACTCCCCCCTTATCAAGTCACTCAGTCAAGCATACATACAAATCTAGAGTCCCTAATGTTATCTAAACTATGCTCCCTAAATACTAAACCGACACATCGACTAGTCCTATGCTAGCCCTCCACTGAGCTCTATCTAAGGGCATCTCCTCATGTAGATTTAGGTGGTTTAGGTCATGTCGAATGTCTCCATCCATCTCTTCTTTGGCCTGCCTCTCCCTCTCCTCCCAATCGTAGTATGCAATTGTTCGCATCTCCTAACAGGAGCAGTGGTCGGTCTCCTCCTGACATGCCCAAACCATCTCAAATGTTGCTCCCTCAATTTATCCCCTATTGGGGCCACGCCTAGGGGTGAACAAAAATCGGCCCGGATGGCTGGACCGGACCGGACCGGACCGGACCAGCCATTTCGGTCAAGGATCGAACCGGACCGACCATATATCGGTCCAGTCTTCGGTCCTAATATATAGGCTTAATCGGTCTTCAATCCGGTCCGGTCCAGTCCAAGACCGAAAAACCTGAAAACCTAAAGACCGGACCAAAGACCGATCAACATCAATTATGCATTAAATATTTTGGATAAATAATTTTAATATATAATGTATGTATCTAAAAATATTAAATCTTAGAAAATTAAATATTTGTTTTTTTACTATTTAATAATGATATAAATATCCCATATAACTAACCATAAATTATATATATATATTGTGTAAATTATGCTATCATCACTATTTTCTAATTTTTAATTTTTCATATGAAAATGTTTTCTTCTTATAATTGCAATTGTTAGATAAAAATCGGTCCAAATCAGTCAGGTCCGGTCCGGTTTCTAATCGGACCTGGACCGGACCGACCCGGTTTTAATCAGTCCGGTCCTCGGTCTCACGATTTGACGTACTTCGGTCTTCGGTCCGGTCCGGTTCTGTTCGGTCTTGGATGTGCACCCCTAGCCACGCCCGCTTTGCTTCTTATAATGTCGTTTCTGATCTTGGACCGGACCTGGACCGGACCGACCCGGTTTTAATCAGTCCGGTCCTCGGTCTCACGATTTGACGTACTTCGGTCTTCGGTCCGGTCCGGTTCTGTTCGGTCTTGGATGTGCACCCCTAGCCACGCCCGCTTTGCTTCTTATAATGTCGTTTCTGATCTTGTCCTTCTTCATGTGTCCACACATCCATCGTAGCATCCTCATCTCCACCAACTTCATCTTCTACGTATATTGCTGTTTCATTGGCCAAATTCTTCATTATCCTACAAGAATCCGTCTTTTCTCCATATATTCTATTGTTCCCAATCAACAACAACAATAGACCTAGTGCCTCAAGGGCTCACGCATATGCTGGGTCGGGGGGTTGTACGCAGCCTTACCACCCTAAAAGGAGGCTGTGTCCGAGGACTCCCAACCAAGAAAGTAACAAAAAACATCCTTGCTCTCAACCTCTCAACTCAAAATCCACTTACAGGGTAAACTAATAGAGTAGGAAGCACATCCATTGCCAATCATTATGCAGGAAATTTGAGTATTCATGAGACAAAGCTACGTAGGTGGAAGAAGCAGAAGCAAAAGAGGAAAGACAAAATTCTGACAACAATCTGTATTAACTGAAAGACCTATTTTCTTGCTTGTGGAGCCAAAGCCTTGGCAGATGACATGACCCAAATATTGAATCATCCACCATAACGAACATCTCAAAAGACCAGGGAATAGAGTCTCCCACTCCACCGCTATTTTCCCAAGTTTATCCTTGAATTAGAAAAGGACTCGTTCTCTGATGCTCTGCAAGTTCTGCATATTGCAGATGACAATTTCTGCTTATAATGACCATTTCCCAATGGTGTTTCACTAGAGAGAGATTATAAACTGGACCCAGCAACTGTCAGGCTGCAGCCAGCAGGAAACCCTCTTCAACGACAAAGTGACACCTTCAAAATTTCATCGCTATGAATAGTAGCTACACAATATAAGCATGCACCTGGAGGCACTGACCCAAACATAATGTCAATAAATAAGACATAAGGAGAGAGTGTTGAAAAAGTAGACCCAAGCTTGCTCCACTTCACTAATCAGTCATCAAACTGGCAGTTCAGTTCAATCCTAGTCTTGAACATCTTCTAAGGGTAAAAAGAAACCTAAATTTTGGCTTGAGATGCACCATCATGTACACAGGAGCAACTGCACGATAGCAAGCCTTTCTCCATGGCCCTAGCATACCACATTAAATTAACGATATCACCTTATCACTCCGCCAAACATGCACTCTTAATACTGCATTTTTTTGTTTAGCTATTTTATACATACACTCCAGACTTCCTGTCTAGAAGTTGAATCACCTACTCACCTACCTACAACAAGTTTGAACTTACACTAACAAGGATGTAAAAGTTCACCTTGAAAAAAGAGAACTCTGGTTCAAAAATGCCTCTAATCTGGCTGTATAATTCAAGCAACATTTCCACCAATTAATGACATAAAAATGTTCAGAAGTGCTATAACAAGGCATCAAAGGGCAAGGGTCTCCTCCTTGGCACTCTGCCATATTACTCTTTACTGCATTTGATATTCTACAAAAACAGAAACACTGATTCTAGAAGACTTTAATCATAATAATACAAACTCCAATAGATTCATACAACAAAATATGTTAGTAATGAAACTCTCAAGGTCTGATAATTCTCCAGGATAGATCCAATTTAGAGCGGTCATAAGAATTACCAATAGACTGATACAGCAACAATTATTTTCTCGAAATGTTGTGTTAAATGAAGTTTCAAGGCAGCACCAGACAAGGAATCATTTGCGATCAATTTACACCCTTTATGATAATATACTAGTTCCTGCTCACCATATATATTTTCCACTATCAAGAACAGAAGAATACAGTTCATGACGATTGCTAACAGCTCACCATTTACTGCATTTTTCGAAAATGGATAGACATAAACCATTTCTAGTACAGCAACCTGATAATTTTTAATAACATCTGACTTGCAGATGAATATCAGTTGAAAATATTAAAAATAAATGAAGGGCATTCAATCACCGTTTAAAAAACAAAGTTTCCACTCAAAACAAACAGCAATTACCTCAGAGGGTCAAGTGTGCTTTCACCAACATATGCCACTGCTGCAAAATGCATCACTGCATCAAATGCATTCTCCGAAAAAATTTTGTTCACCTTACAAAATCATTAAGGAAAATGAAAAAAAGAGAATCATGCAAGCTTTACAATATCCTTTTCTATTTTCTTAGGCTCGGTTTAGCACATGGAATTGGAATTTGACTTTGACTGTGGAATCGTCATTCCAATTCTGATTCTGATTGTTTCCAATTCTGATTTTGATGAAAAGATGGAATTAAAATACCATTGTTACGGTAATAAAAGGAATAGGAAGTTAGAATCATACTTCCATAACTAATCATCTCGAGTTTTGGGTATTTAGATCATTTCGGGTTTCGGGTCAACCAGGGTCGGGCTTCAACCAGATCGGACCATTTTTTGTTCAAGTAATGTTGAGTTTTGAGTCAACTCAGGTCGGATTTTAGTTGGTCAAATCATATCGTACTCAAGTCATATCGAATTTGGGGTTAATGTGATGCTTCATTTTGGGATTTGAGTTAGTTGGGTAGGGTGATTTCAGGCTCGACCCATCTTGGCTTCAAGTCAATCGAGTTTCCTCGTTTTTAGTTTCAAGTTACCTGGCTTCTGGTCAAATTTAGGTCAAGCTAAGTAGGCTCGGGTCATTTTCAATTATAGCCATTTCTAGATCTCAAGTCAATTAAATTGGGTTATCTTGAGTTTTGGATTAACCTAATTGGGTCACCTTCAAGCCAAACCAAGTCAGGTAGGTCATTTCGAGTTTGAATAATCTCGGATTTTGGGCCTATCAAGTGTTGTCATTTCCAATCTTGAGTTCTCAAGTCAAGTCAATTCTAGTTTAAGTTATTCAAGTTGGGTTATTTTGAGTTTCAAGTCAAAATTGGCTCCGAGTGATCGTTTCAATTTCAAGTCATGTTGGCCTTTGGGCTTAACTAAGTTTGATCATTTTAGGCTTCAAGTTAATAGAGTTCATAAGGAATTACAATTCCTTCACCTAACCCTGAGGAATTGAAATGTATAATTTTTAATTACAACTCAATTCAATGGATTTGACCAATGGAAATGCAATTCCAGTTCTATTGGGTGAACTAAACAATAGAATTAGAATTCCGGACCCAAACTAGACAATAGAATTAGAATTCCGGACCCAATCACAATTTCAGCCTCAACTCCAGGCTCCAATTCCATGTGTCAAACATGAGTTTAGTGTAGCGGGCATGAGAAAACAATCAAAAAGCACAAGACTAGATAGACTTGTTATGAGGATACTTGTGATGCATCTCCAAGGTCAGCATATATAAACTGAAGCCTTCCAGGTTCGGGAAATAATTCTTGCAAAATCTTTACAGCAGCTAGATTTCCACGGGAAAGGTTGTCCTGTTACAAGGAACCCCCTTGTCATTATAATCTCAAGTACATAACACTTGGTGAAGGATAATCATAGAAGAATTGTCCAACTCAAATACAGCGAACAAGAAAGAGGGAAGAAAAGATACCACAATGGTGACACGGTATGAGTCCTTTAGAAGACGTAATGCTGCATGTGAGCCAATATATCCAGCACCTCCCGTCACCAAAACATGGGTCACATCAGGTTCATGGCGGGAAAACTGAAATGAAACAAGTAAATGGATCAAGACTATCATAGATATGAAAATAGTCCCCTCTTTCTTGTTCCTGGCAGGAAATCTAAAGCGAAACAAATCAAGCCTTCTCATACTAAGTAGGGTAGGCTATGTGGATTCTGTTCATAAGCCATGGAGAGAAGGTCCAGCATATATTAATGTTGGTTATTGCCACCTGGGGCATCCCCTCTGTAAAGGGTAAGCCACACTACAATGATGTACTACATAATTCCCAGCGATTAAAGCTAAAGAAACTATGAGAAGCCTGCAAAAGCTTACAATTCAGCTCCAACCTAGGGCAGGGTTCTCTTTAAGATACTAAACTATGTCATTTGGTCATTTGTAGTAGCGCGTTGTAATACTTCTAACTCTTAAAGGAGAATTATATGAACAATATAAGAAGTAACCACTAAAAACCTTTGATATATCCATATCAACATTTAAAATTTTCATTCTACCACAGACAGTTAGTATTAAGTTGTTAATATATTTCCACAATCCAATCTTAGGTCATTTTCTTCTATTTCCTAATCATCTAATAAGACTAACCCTCAGAACATATCATAAGTCAAAACATTTTGGCTCTAAAATTTGAGTAGGAGTCAATAGGCTTGGTGTTTTAAGATCTTAAGCATGGCAAAAAGTTGCCGAATCAAATATGGCTGAGCTGCCAGTGTTTGAAACATAGGTTATTTAAGCCTTGCTTTATCAAAATTTTTATGTAATTAATCTTGATATAATGGTGTAACAACTTAAGTATGGTTTGCATTCACATAGAATCACAAATTTTCACATTGACAAGATTCAAGCAGGATGGATGAAATAAATAAATGATTCTGCAATTAGAAAAAAACAGACATTACATAGTATGTTTTGACAGTGATGTGAAGTAATAGATAGCTCAAAATCCATTGTATGATGACTTTTATTGGAATCCATAGCACAGCACCAAAGTAGGCTAAGAGGGCATAGATGGATGTTGAGTATTAAAATTTGATTCCACAACTCTAATCAAAAAACAATATGCAAAGGGGCAGAAATAATGAAGCTAAGGAATTATTGGTTTATCATCACGAACAACATTTGAAGGTTACTTTTCATGACAAGACCGCAGATTTTCTTCCATTAATTAAATTGGCAGCATAACAAAATGCAAACAAAATAGGCAAAGTAATATATTGTCATCACCATATAGTTTGTTTTCATTTTGTTGAATTTGGTTGATCCAAAATATATTCACCTGAGGGATTACATTAATATGGAAAAGATATGGGTTGAGGGAATGGCAGAGTTGAGAATGTGACTAAGGTTAAGTGCATGGGAAAGAGCTTGTAGAGGAAAGTAGTGGCAAAAAGGAAATCCAATGATTAAGATTAAGAGAGATGAGACAGATAGTACAACAATTGGAAAGGTTTAGGTCCATAGGAAGAGTAAGGGAGCGAGGGCTAGAAGGGGACAACATGAGAAGAGTACAGGTGAAGGGATCAAAATGAGCACAGATGGGGAACAGTAAAACAAAGGGTTGAAGCATCATGGTAAAGTGAGTGTTGAGATCGAGGAAAATGGTTGAAGACAGTAATGCAGCAAGAAGAAGGCGACAGTTGAGTAGGGTAAGCAAGGGGAGCACGAGCTTGACTAAATGAGGTAACATAGGAAGGTGATATCACAGAGAAGCAAGTGGAAGAAAGGGTAGGGAGTATGATGAGTACAGCAAGGCTGCAACATAGGAAGATTAGGGTGATAATGCAGATATAATGATTGAGATTTGAGGAGAAAAGAGAATGGAAAGTTAGATCAATTAGAAGGATGAGTGGAGGTGAGGCATATTAGGGGGAACACGAGCCTGACCAAT
This sequence comes from Simmondsia chinensis, assembly GCA_018398585.1. NCBI lineage: Eukaryota > Viridiplantae > Streptophyta > Magnoliopsida > Caryophyllales > Simmondsiaceae > Simmondsia > Simmondsia chinensis. Next base: position 29,417,759 of record JAGTTD010000003.1, on the reverse strand, counting down.
GGGCATGACATGGGAAGGATGGCAATAATGGGAGAGATCAGAGGTCAATGAGCAGAGGAATCAATACTGAGAGAAAGGGTAAGGGATGGCAAGACCATTAGAAGTAGATTGTGGTTGAACAGAGTAGTAGAGGGGCCATACGATTGACAAAATGAAAAGATGTAAACAATGTTGCAAAGAAAGGTATCCAGACAAGTACATGACAAAGCACGAGTTATTTACACCATTGGTCCCTATTGTTTATATGGAGAGCCAAAGGGATAGGAGGGCTTTATACTATTAGTTCATGGTTTTTATTGTTGCATTTTGTAATTTTGAGGATATCTAGTTCTTAACTCTTTGTACATTCTCTCTCCTTATAATTTCATTTTCCGATAGAAAAACAATGAGAAAAGATGAGGTGCCATATGAAAGGAAAAGGAGATAAAGAGGAGACAGGGAGGTTAAGGCTTTAACGGAAGGCAGGATTAAAGATGGGTAGTGCAGGCAGCATGTACTGGAAGGGAAAACATAAAGGAAAGTTAAGCATCAATAAGTAGGGAGAAGAATAAAGAAAAGGAATTGCAATGAGTACAACGAGAGATAACAGAGAGAGGAAAGGTTTTGAGGTTAAGTGGCAAACAAAGGGATGAGAGCACGAGGAGGACAATAAGGCTAAAAGAACACTTGAGGAAGTGGCTGGCAGTTGGAGCATGGGTTGAGTGATGACATGAGGAATGGAGATGCATGCATGCATACATGCACACAGGCACGCACACACAATCAAGCATTTCTTATAGATTCTCAACAAAGCAAGTTTATGAAATTATCCTGGTCTATTTAAATTTCGTTCAGATGACACACCAACATACTAAATTATCACCATGTTTGTTTTTCTAAGTAAATTTCATTCAAAATTAGCAAATTGATATCAAGAGCTTAAAAGAAAAAAAAAATGCTGAAGTCTTGCTATATGAAGAATTTCAGGACTTACATGAGTAGGTGCACTGAATTGTGAGGACTGCTTGACCATAATGAGGCAAAATGCAATTAAAAGAGCGGCAATAAGAATTCTTCCCACAACATTTCCCTTTCGTTTTGTGTCAGGATAATCCATTCCTGCAGGCCAAAAACATATTTGAGGGAATTTAAATTTTAAACAATATGAAAAGCATAACATAGTTATACTTCCAAAAGAATTTTCTCTTTTCTTCTTGGCACCCTAACTTTTGATAGATGCTGAGTTTGCAATATCCAAAGCATACTGAAACAAAGGCCTGACTTAAGTTCTACTGTATCAAATAAAAGACTATTAATCTAAAGTAGTCACTCATCTCTGAAGCTAAACCCACCAAGAAAGGGTGGAATAATTAATCTAAACACACTTCTCTCACGCAATAGTCCTTCGGTGATATCCTGAAACCATGTGCAAGAATTGCTGCATACATACATACATATATACATACATGCATATAGAAAAGGATGATGGAAACATGGCAACTCTCTGTTTTGTCCCCAAAATACTAATGATGGATAAGAGTACTCGGGCATCAGCATAACACTTGACACTTCAAACTAAACCAAAAACATAAAAAATTAGAAAAGTGATATGCCCGACTCTCATTCACAACAAAAACCAGGTAACGTAGGCTGGAAATATTGAAAGTTCAAGTGAAAAAACAAAACAGCAAGAGCCAAACGCACCTCCTAGTGATAGAGATCTATTGTTTCTTGACTGAGTTCTCATCCTTGTGAAGTTTAGCATTTGAAGCAGCTTGGACCAATCAACCACCAATTAGTGCTAACCTACAGTGCCAACAATCCGTGATAAGTTACCGAGAAGGCACACATTTCCAAATAGAATTAATCACTTAAGAAAATTCAAAACAGACAAGATTCAACAAAATTGAAGGTATTGAATTATTCAACAAAATTAAAGGTATTGAATTAGTAAAGCCAATCAAATTATATCAAAACAAACAGATTTTAACATTGGGAATTATTATTGTCAGTGCAAAAATATGTTATCGTCGAAGCAATGATGTGATTTACAAAAAAATGCGAACCACAAGATCGTTTTGGAAGTAACAATTTTGCTCTAACAACAACCATTTTGACCTTATAATAAGATTACTCTTGTTATAAAGAGAGAATCGGAAGCAAGGCAATCGCAGTGACGATAATGGAAAATCTCAAAAAGCCAAACAACGGGGGGACGCCAATATAACCAAAAATCAAACACTAATCCCCACAAAGATCTCAATTAGACAAGAATTCATCAATTCAAATCCCCAAAACAACACAAAAAACACATCGATTGCATCAGCATAAGCAAAACCAACCATTTCTACCACGATCGTCAACATAAACCAATGTACGGGAACCCCAGAAACCCTAAAGCCAAAAAGCAACCTTCTTTCCCCAACCCAAAAAGACCTCCGAAAACGAAAATCCACAAAATCAATTCGTTCTAAATTCACCCAAAACGCGTAAACAATACAAACAACTCAATGTATAAACACGCACTGGTGGTATACACAGGCATTATAAAGGACAACCCAGAAGATCTGAGAGAGAGAGAGAGAGAGAATGAAAACCCAAAAGTCAGCGGAATTTAAAAAAACAAGTTCAGCCCATTAAACTATTCCTTAATGGGTCACAAAATATTAGCAAATCCACCAAATTTGAGTAGAACCCACGTTGATTCGGCAACTTAGAGAAGCAATAAAGAGAGAGAGAGAGAGAGGGAAACGCAAACGTACAAAGAGGAGAAAGAGAAATCAGAAAATGGGGTAATTGTGACCGCCCTATTAGTCTTGTTCCTTGTAGATGGCTACGTTTGAGAATTGAAATTGAAGAAATTTGACGAATCGGGAGAGAGAGAGAGGGAGAGAGGAATAGTGATAGCGATATAGGGGGGAGAGAGGAGGAGAGAGAGAGAGAGAGGGAGGAAGGGAGGACGATGTTGATAGAGGAGGATTGGTGTAAATACGTAGGAGCGGAGATTTCTCTGTTTGCAACTTTCCATGCTGTTTAGCGTGAAGGAGAGAAGCTAGAGATAGAGAGAGAGACGAGTTTGAAACGCACAGAGGGGACTTCTTGCATTTTCTACCTTTTTTTTTTTTTTTTTTTTTTGAACTTTTTTAATTTTTAGATTATAATATGTTTTTCGTAATTGAGTATTTTTTGGGTTTTTTTTTTTGTTGCTTTTTCCGTTTGGCGGCCACGTGTAAAGCTTTGCCATTATTTTCCTGCAATTTTTTCATGTTAAATACTAGATCATGTCATTATTAAGACAAAAATATTAATAATATAACAATTTTGGAAATTTTGGGCTATTTTTCATTCTAAATCACATATTGTTTTATAATAACAGTATCTTAAATAATTTTATATATATATATATTTGTGAAGAAAATACTATCTAAAAATAGGATTCGATTTAAATATCATAACAAATATGAAAAGTAAATAACTGGATAAAGGAGAACAATAAAGGAGGCAATGATTTACGTGGAAACCCCTCTTTAATCAAGAGGGGAAAAAACTACGGGTGGAGATGGAGAATCTTTATTAATCGAAATAATGGAAGAATTATAATACGAGTATTCACTCTCTCTCTGAAATCTTTTGTGGCTCTCTTAATTGCGGCTGTACGTCATATCTCGCTATTTATACGTAATAGCAGTCATGACCTAATCCCGATCGATCTGCAGAGTGTAATGAATTGCCATGTATTACTTGTATTCCATTGTAATTCATTACTTGTTAAGTCTTGTATCTCATTGTATTTCCCCTGTAAGTTGAGTAAGGTGTAATCGTGAGCTAAGGAGGGAAAGTTAGTTCAAGTATATTCAAGCTAGTTAGTTAGTTAGAGCTTGGTTAGATACTCTTGGTAATTGCAATAGTACAAATAGATCAGTTCTTGTATTGAGAAGGTATTTAATGAAAAAGACTCTCTTCTTCCCCTAATTCTCTCTATTCTCTTCTTCTCTCAATTCTATCTTCTATCTCACCTAGGCATTGATTCAAGATTTTACTTGAATCATTACAAGTGGTATTAGAGCTTGTAATTGCATTCGATTGGCTTGCAATCCAAGTGATCACATTGGCAACAAGAACAGGCTCTAATGGCTGCCAATTCAACTGTTGAGGTTGGTCCGAATGATCAATTGATCCAGATCCAGCAACAGATGTAGGACATGCTTCCTGTGATGAGTGCCAATCATCAACAACTAGTTTAGACGCGGCAAAAGATGGAACAAAGGCTGGATGGAATGCAGGAGCAGATTCATAGACAGTCTTTACTCGTTGATGCTGGTGTGCTGCCTCAAGTTCCTCCCTAAGGGAGACCTCCCGATGTGGTTGATCAGGGAGAAATGATTCCTACAGCAAAGAACTTAGGATTTCGACAGCCCAAAGTGGAGATCGACACCTTTGATGGAACACATCCTCAATTTTGGATAAGGAGATGTGAAAGGTACTTTAAATTTTATGCAATTGCTGAATCTCAAAAGGTTGAATTAGCGGCTGTGCATTTACAAGGTGATTATGAAGTTTGGTACCATGGGTTGATCTTGGGTAATCCGAGTGTTACTTGGGGGAAGTTTGTGGATGAGTTTTGTGATAGATATGGGAATGAGGACACGGGAGATGTGATTGACAAGTTCAACAAGGTGTCCCAAGTAGGAAGTGTTAAAGAGTACATGTCCCGGTTTGAGAATTTGAAAGCAAGAATGATGGCAGTTCATCCGGGAGCAAAGGAGGAGTATTATGTGTCTAGCTTCATAAGTGGGTTAAAGCCCAAGATCAAGAATCTAGTTAAGGCCGTTAACCCGCCCACAGTGTCCGAGGCCTATTATAAAGCTCAATTGTTTGAATCCTTAGCTGCAAATTCGTATGAATCTGGACAGAAGGCAAGACTGGTGACTCCTCTACAGCAAGTAGGACCAAATTCATCCAAATCCTTAAGCATTGAAGAAAAGGGAACACAGAAGTTGTGCTTCAAAGGTAACTAAAAGTATTTTTTTGGTCATAAGTGCACTCCTAAGCAACTAATGACAGTCACTGGTAGTGAGGAAGTAGATAGGGATTAGGAGTATTATGCTGAATGTGACGATTAATTGTTAGAGACTCAAGAAGTGGAGGAGGATTAAGATGAAGCAAAGATCTCAGTAAGAGCTCTAATTGGTGGAGGAACCCACAACACCATTAGAATCAAAGGAATTGCAAATCGCAAGTCCTTACTAATCTTGATTGATAGCGGAAGCATCCATAGCTTCTTGGATCTCAAGATAACTAGATTAGTGGGGCATGAACTTATTAAGACCTCTCCCTTGGCTGTAACAGTAATTCCACGTTAACACAAATGAAGTGCAAAGAGTTCAAATGGGAGATGCAAAGTCATTCATTCACTTATGATTTCAGAGTCTTGAAGCTAGGGGGCTGTGACATGGTATTAGGGGTGGATTGGATGAAAACTTTCAGTCTTATTATCTTTGATTTTGTGCAGCTAACTGTCTCATTTTAAAGAGAAGGCAAAACAGTGCACCTGCAAGGCTCGGTTAAGCAAGGAAGCCTACAATTTATGAGTTGTAAGAAGTTGCAAGGGGTGCTTAAGAAGAGCAAGGTACAATGGATTGGCCAATTGTTCTCTATTAGTGCAGATTTGGACAATGCTCAGGTTGTATCTAACCCCTCTATTAGGCAGCTATTACATGATTTTGAAGATCTATTTGAGTTACCAACTACCTTAACTCCTAAAAGAAATCTTGATCATACAATTCCACTCAAAGCTAATTCTAATCCAATCAATTTAAGACCATACAAATACCCACATTCCTAAAAGAATGAGATTGAAAAACAAGTGGAGGAGCTATTGAAAACCAATTTTATAAGGCGTAGCCATAGTCCATTTGCTTCACCAGTCATTCTAGTCAAAAAGAAAGACGGAACATCTCGCATGTGGATGGACTATAGGCAACTAAATTTCTTAACCACCAAAGATAAATTTCCAATTCCTGTCATTGATAACCTATTAGATGAATTACATGGTGAGGTCTACTTCTCAAAACTTGATTTGAGGCAAGGATATCATCAAATAGGAGTGGTTGGATTTGACATATACAAAACAGCTTTTAGAACCCACCATGGCCAATTGAGTTTGTGGTTATGCCATTTGGATTATCAAACACTCGTGCCACCTTTAAAACTCTAATGAACTCAGTTTTTAAGCCTTTTCTCAGGAAATTTGTCCTTGTATTCTTTGACAACATCTTAGTTTACAGCCCAAATTTGAAAGAACATGTTGCACACTTGAACCTTGTATTCCTTACCATGTGTAAACACAAACTATATGCTAAACTCTCCTAAAGTTCTTTTGCCCAAACTCAAGTAGAGTATTTGGGTCATGTAATCTCCTATGAAGGGTAGCCACCAATGCATCTAAGGTTCAAGCTATGAAACAATGGCCAACTCCCATTACAGTTAGGCAACTGAGAAGTTTTTTGGGCCTTATAGGTTACTACAGGAAGTTTATTCAAGGGTATGGGGTCCTTGTTAAGCCCTTGAATGATCTTCTTAAGAAGAACTCTTTTTGTTGGACTACTGTAGCACAGGAGGCATTTGATAGCTTAAAACTAGCAAAATGTGTAGCTCCAGTATTGAGGGTGACTGATTTTACTCAATCCTTTGAGATTGAGACTGATGCATGTAGTAGTGGAGTGGGTGCAGTATTGTCCCAACAAGGAAGGCCAATTGCTTTCCTAAGCCAAGCTCCTAGCCCAAGCCACGTGAGCTTGTCTATATATGATCAAGAGTACTTAGCCATTCTCTTAGCTGTGCAAAAATGGAGATGTTATGATTCCTTTAGTTTTGGTGGTTTTTGGTCTTGAATTGCTTGTATTTTGATTTGAATTGGTGTTGTTTTTGAACGTTAGTTGGCAGGCTAATTTTGGGCGCCAAGTCGGTTAGGGTCAATTGAGTCAAATCTGGCGGCTAAGTTGTTTGGCTCCAAAAGTGTTTAAGTTCGGTATTAGCTTGGTGTCTTGATTCAATGTATTAGATCAAATATAAATAAGCTCAAGTCATGTAAATTCATTATTCAATCAATAAAAATTTTGATTTCCTTTTGGATAATCTCCCTCTAATTCTCATCTATTTCTCTAATTTCTCATCCCTTTCAATTCTCTTCTCATCTTATCAATCTCTTTCACAAGGTTAGCTATCAATCTAGGTTTGGTAGTTAACAATTGGTATCAGAGCTAGTTCAAGTTGTCTATTGCTTGAATTGAGCTGGCAAAATCAAAGAAACTCAATCAAAGTATGGCTGATGGAGTAAGAACACGATCGGGAGCTGGAGGTGGAAATGTATCTTCAGTTGATCAACCAGATGTTTCATATGCTGCTATTGCTGGTTCAAACACTTCAAAGGAGTATGTTACTACTGATCAGATGAAGGAGTTTTATGATCATATTACGAATTCACAGAGACAATCTGAAGAACGCATGTTCTCAAGATTACAGCAACTGCAGTTGGAAAATCATCAAAGAAATGATGATCGATTGTCAAAATTGGAGGATAGGCTGGAAAAATTGCAAGATCAAATCAAGAAGCAAGGAGAATCATCGGTTAATGCGATTCTTAGACCTGTAAGTCAGCTCATTCCTCCAGCTGCAGTAGCTCAACCTCAAGTTCATCAAGACAGGAATGAGAGTTTGGATAGGAATCGTGATAAATCTCCTATGTTACAAGCAGAAGCTCGACCTTCAGTTCATATCAGATAAGTTGATGATCGACCTCCCATAGTTGAGGTTGTTGCAGGAGCTCAAGATCGAACCACAGAACAAGGTCATTCTAGATTGTTTGGCCAGCGTTCAGGTCGGCATTCCAAACCTCCTGATTCTGATGTACATAGCAGGAACTCATCCAATGACTTAGAACAATAAGATAGGCCACCTGATCTGCATCAGCAGCAAAGATCATTGAGTATTGATGCTACATCTGGTGGCAGAAACAATGCTCATAGATATCCAAGGGTGCAAATCGAGCCGTTTGATGGTAAACAGCCTGAGTCATGGTTGAGGATGTGTGAACGGTAATTTCATTTCTATAACATCAATGAAGCTGAAAAGGTGGAATTAGCAGTACTGCATCTTCATGGAGACCATGAGGTTTGGTTCTATAGTGTATTAAAGAGCAATCCTAATCTTTCTTGGAGCCAATTCGTGGAAGAGTTATGCTAGAGGTATGGAGAGGAGGATACAAGTGATGTTGTTGACAGCTTTAATAAGGTCTATCAAACTTCTTCCGTGAAGGAGTATATGATAAGATTTGAGAATTTGCGTGCTAACATGATAGCCATTAATCCACACTCCACGGAGGCATATTATGTCTCAAGCTTTTTTAGCGGATTAAAACTAAGGATCAAGAACTTGGTTAAGGCCATCGGTCCAAAGACACTCTCCAAGGCCTATAATAAGGCTAAATTGATTGAAGCTACACTTGTATCATCAAGTGATAGAAGTAAATTCAAGGGCAGCACTTACAAATCTCACCATAGGGATTCATCTGGCAGCAAGGCAGGTCGTGTAAGTGACAAAAGATCTGCGAGGTTATGTTATAAATGTAACCAGCCATATCAGCCCGGACACAGGTGTAATCCAAAATTCTTGATGTCTGCAAGGGGATCTCGAGTTAAAGCTGAATCAGAGGATGACAGCTCAGGGTCTGATGAGGACAGTTCTGAGCATGGTTCACATGAGGAGTTGTTTGAAGATGAGGTTGAGATTTCTATGAAAGCATTGACCGAAAATGGAGCTCACAACACCATTCGCATTGGTGGAAATGCTGGAAAAACTTCCATTACAATTCTTATGGATAGTGGGAGCACTCATAGTTTCGTTGATCCCAAATTGGTGAAGAAGGTGAAGCATGAAGTCATCAAAACCCATCCATTAGCCGTGATGGGAGCTGATGGAAATTCCATTATTACTCAAAACAAGTGCCAAGCATTCCATTGGTCTATGCAAGACCATCAATTCTCCTTTGATTTCAGAGTTCTTCCTTTGGGAGGCTGTGATATGGTGCTCGGGGTAGATTGGATGAGGTCATTTAATCCGGTGCAATTTGATTTTGATAAAATGACAGTGTCTTTCAAAGTTCATGGCACTAAGGTCACACTGCAAGGAATTTCTGATCAAGCATAGCTGCGGTTGATCAATGGCAAGCGTTTACATGGTGGATTCAAGAAGAATGTAATCCAATGGCTTAGGCAATTATTCGTCATTTCACCTGCTGAAATTCAGGACTAATTTAGCATTTTATCACAATTTATAAAAACAAAATTTAGCAAAATATCACATTTTTGAAAATATTTAGCGAACTATCACATTTTACTGTAGCACACTGGGTGCACGCCGTCCCGTGTGTCGTGCAACTGTTGCACCCCGTCCCGTACGGCATGCAACAGTGAACAGTAAAATTTTGTTTTTTTAGTTTTACATCTTTAGAATTAAAAAAATAATAATAAAATTTATTTTTCATTTAAATTATTTTTATTTTTAATTTTATAATTTGAATCACTAAATACATATATTTTTATTTTTAATTACGGGTCTGGAAAGTCTTCACCCTTAGGTTGGGGGCACTGGAAAACAGCCTCTCTTTAGGTTAACACCCTGAAAGGGGGAGGCTGCGTACATCCGTCTCCCAAAGACCCTGCGTAAACAATCATTTCATATAGTTCAAATTATATATGAATTTTTAAAATACATTTTATAAACTATATGAAGGACACATTTAAATGAAGAGATGTCGATGTTTCCAATAAAAAATCACGAGTTTACGCATTTATACATTATTATTTGAACTATTTTATTAGATATATGTACCTGAAGAGAGGCTATTTTCCAGTGCTCCCATCCTAAGGGTGAGGACTTCCCAGACCCGTAATTAAAAATAAAAATATATGTATTTAGTGATTCAAATTATAAAATTAAAAATAAAAATAATTTAAATGGAAAATAATTTTTATTTTTATTTTTTAATTCTAAAGATGTAAAAAAAAAAAAAAAATTACTGTTCACTACAGTTGCACGACACACGGGACGGTGTGCACCCAGTGTGCTACAGTACAATATGATAGTTTGCTAAATATTTTCAAAAATGTGATATTTTGCTAAATTTTTTTGTAAATTGTGATAAAATGCTAAATTAGTCGAAATTCAGCCAGTCATCCAGCCTGAAGTTCATGCTTTGCTCGAAGAGTTTGAGGATAATTTTGAGCAGCCAAAGAGTCTTCCTCCTCAAAGAAGTGTGAATCATGCCATACCACTTCGAGCCAATTCTAATCCAGTGAAGATCAGGCCTTACCGACATGCTCATGCTCAAAAATCATAGATTGAGAAGAAAGTTGATGAGTTGCTTCAAATGAGCTTCATTAGATCAAGCCATAGTCCTTTTGCCTTACCTGTGATTCTTGTGAAGAAGAAGGATGGCACGGCTAGAATGTGCATTGACTATCGCCAATTGAACTCTTTGACAGTGAAAGATAAGTTCCCTATTCCCGTTATAGATGATTTGCTTGATGAGTTATATGGAGCACATTTCTTCTCTAAGCTTGATTTGAGGCAGGGATATCATCAAATCAGAGTTCATGAGCCGAATATATATAAGACAGCTTTTCAGACTCACAATGGGCACTTTGAGTTCGTTGTTATGCCTTTTGGTCTAACAAATGCTCCGGCAATATTCCAAGCAGCTATGAATGACATTTTCAAACCGTATTTGAGGAGATTAGTGTTAGTCTTCTTCGATGATATATTGATTTATAGCTCTTCTTTTGAGGATCATCTCATTCACCTTAGAGAAGTATTCATTGTGATGCGGTAGCACAGATTCTTTGCTAAGTTGTCAAAATGCTCTTTGCTCAGTCCAAGCTCGAGTATTTAGGCCATGTAATTTCTCATGAAGGAGTCTCTACCGATCCTTCCAAGGTACAAGCAATGCAAGAGTGGCCTATTCCAATGACTTTGAAGCAATTGAGCTTCTAAAGAAGGATGCATTCAAGTGGACCGAAAGGGGGCAAGCAGCTTTTGATGCTCTTAAGTCATCTATATGTGTGGCTTCGGTATTAGCTATGCCAAATTTTGCTGAGGACTTCATCTTGGAAATAGATGCGAGTGGGTCTGGTTGTGGGGCTGTTCTCTCTCAACATGGAAGACCTATTGCTTATTTGAGTCAAGCACTTAGTCCCAAGCATCAAGCCATGTCCACTTATGAGAAGGAGTACTTAGCTATTCTCCTAGCGATTGAGAAATGGAGGCATTACTTGGATGGTCATAGGTTTATCATTCGAACAGACCATCAAAGTCTCAAGCACCTCTTGGAGCAAAAGATAGTGACAAGAATTCAAAAAAAGGGGTTAATGAAGTTGTGTTATGTTTCTTATTCGTTTATGATGTAATAAGGTGCCGTATGCTTGTAATGTTTGAATTGTAGTTTTGGCGCCAAGGTCGGTTAGGCGGTTAGTTTAGCTGGTCAAGTTTGGCGGCTGGTTTTAGAGTCGGTTAGGAGTTGTGCCTTAGTTTAATGTATCTAGATTCCTATACGAAGGATGATCATGTGTAATTCTTACTCCTTCAATGAAATACCAAACAATCTCTTTGAGATTAATCTTCTTTCTCTCATCTAACTCTCTCTATTTTCTCATCTCCTTCACTTCTTTCTCATCCCATACTCTCTTTATCTTAGGTTAAGATCAAGATTTAATCTCGATCTTAACAAGTTGCTAGGCCTTGATTATGCAATCGAGTATAAGAGAGGGAAAGAAAATCTGGCAGCGGATGCTTTATCAAGAAGGTTTGAGGACCATGAGCAAGACTCTTATGGCGCAATGTTTGTTGTTTTGCCAACTTGGATGGATGAAGTTTACAAGTCCTATGAAGGGGATCCTTTTGCTCAAGAGTGTATAGCTGCAGCTTTGGGGAAAAATGCAGATGCAGTGAGCAGCAGTGCAGGGATATCTGTGCAGAAGGGTATCATCCGGGTGCAGAACAAGTTATACATAGGCTCCTCGACTAAATTGAAAGATCAGATTGTGAAAGCTTCACATGAATCAGCTTGGGTTGGTCATTCCAGGGTTGAAGGTGCCTATCAAAGAGTCAGCACATACTTCAGTTGGCGCGGTATGAAGAAGGCAATGACAGATCTTGTAAGGTCTTGTGAGGTTTGCCAACAAACCAAATTGGGAGATCATAGATACCAAGGACTCTTACAGCCACTTCCCATTCCGGAGGGAGCTTGGATCAACATAAGCATGGATTTTATAGAAGGACTTCCCAAGTCAGATGGTAGGGAAGTAATTTAGGTAGTGGTGGATCGCGTCACAAAATATAGCCACTTTATTTCACTTATCCGGCTAGTTAGAGCTGAGAGATTGGCTAAGAGCTTTTTAGACAATATATATAAGCTACATGGGTTGCCTTAATCCATTGTTTCTGTTCGGGACAAGATCTTTACAAGTATTTTTTGGAGGGAGTTGTTCAAGTTGATGGGTACTACATTGGCACTTAGTTCATCTTACCATCCCCAAACAGATGGACAAACCGAGCTTGTTAACTAATGTATTGAGCAGTACCTTCGGAGCATGGTTTTTTCACGGCCTAAAGAGTGGAACCAATGGCTTTCTTTAGCTGAATATTGGTTCAACACTCATGTTCATGCATCTATTGGCACTTCTCCTTTCCAAGCTTTATGTGGGTATGCTCCTCCTTCCCCATTTATGCTGCAGCAGCCCAGGACATCTGAATCTACAGCAGGAGACTTAATTCAACAGAGGAAGCTGATGATGCAGATCTTCAAAAATAATCTTCTCCAAGCACAAGCACGAATGAAATTTTATGCTGATAAGAAGAGGGTAGACAAAAATTATGAAGTTGGAGACATGGTCTACCTCAAATCACAACCTTACAGACAATCTTCTATGGCTGTCAAGAAGAATGTCAAGCTAAGTGCTCGTTTCTTTGGCCCATACAAATTTTTGGAGAAGATTGGTAAAGTTGCATAAGAACTTGATTTACCTCCTCAATCATACATTCACTCGGTGTTCCATGTATCATTACTTAAAAAGTAGGTGAAAAATGGAGTTAAAAGCTCTCGGACACCACCTGAAGTTGGAGCAAATGGTGCTTTGCTGCTTGGGCCAGTTGCTGTCAAGAAGCCGATGATGATTAAAGGAGCAGAGGAGCTTTCCAGCAGATTTTGGTGCAGTGGAAGAATTTGGATAAGAACTTTGCTACATGGGAGAATCTCACATTCTTGAAGAGCCAATTTCCTAGTTTTTCACCTTGAGGTCAAGGAGCTTCTCAAGGGGGAGGGAATGTTATGATTCCTTTAGTTTTGGTGGTTTTTGGTCTTGAATTGCTTGTAATGCTTTTGATTTGAATTGGTGCTGTTTTTGAAAGTTAGTTGGCAGGCCAATTTTGGGCGCCAAGTCGGTTAGGGTCAATTGAGTCAACTCTGGCGGCTAAGTTGTTTTGGCGCCAGAAGTGGTTAAGTTCGGTATTAGCTTGGTGTCTTAGTTCAATGTATTAGATCAAATATAAATAAGCTCAAGTCATGTAAATTCATTATTCAATCAATAAAAATTCTGATTTCCTTTTGGATAATCTCCCTCTAATTCTCATCTATTTCTCTAATTTCTCATCCCTTTCAATTCTCTTCTCATCTTATCAATCTCTTTCACAAGGTTAGCTATCAATCTAGGTTTGGTAGTTAACAGGAGACAATATCTAGAAGGGCACCATTTTGTGATCAAATCAGATCACCAAAGTCTAAAGTTCATGTTGGAGCAAAGGATAACAACAAGGGTTCAAAGGAAAGGCCTTATGAAGATGTTAGGCTTCGATTACGCAATTGAATACAGGAAGGGGAGGGAAATTTTAGCTATGGATGCCTTATCAAGGAGGTAGAAGAATGTAGTTGAAGCTTCATGCTTGGCAATCACCATTGTCATTCCTGCTTGGATGGAGGAAATTTTCAAGTCATATAAGAATGATCAGTTTGCTCAAGAGCATTTGACAACACTTAGCATTTTAGATCCTGCTGCTGGTTCAACAATGAACAAGGTATCCTTGGTTAATGGCATTTTGAGAATTAAGGGGAAGATCTATATTGGGAATGCTACCTTGCTAAGAAGACAGATTATGTTAGCTTTCTATGCTTCAGCATTGGATGGCCATTCTGGAATTCAAGGGTCCTACCAAAGACTGAAGCAGAATTTCACTTGGCAAGGTATGAAGCATGATGTGATTGAAATTGTGCAGAGTTGTGAAGTTTGTCAGCATACCAAGAGTGCTCACACTCCCTACCCTAGGTTATTACAGCCCCTACCAATTCCAGATGGTGCTTGGTAGCAAATTAGTATGGATTTTATTGAAAGGCTGCCAAAATCAGAGGGGAAAGAGATTATTTGGGTTGTGATTGATTGTTTTACAAAATATGGTCATTTCATAGCTCTTAATCATCCTATTTGTACTGAGAAGCCTGCTAAGTTGTTCTTGGATAACATTTACAAGTTCCATGGCTTGCCACAAACTACTTTATCTGATAGAGATCGTTTGTTCACAAGTACTTCTGGGAAAGAATTGTTCAAATTGTTGAGATCAACATTGTCTTCGAGCTCAGCATACCATCCCCAAACCGATGGCCAAACTGAGAGATTGAACCAAAGTGTAGAATAATACTTGAGAAGCATGACTTTCAACAATCCTATGCAGCAGTGCAAGTGGCTCTCGCTAGCTGAATATTGGTACAACACTCACGCACACTCATCATTGGGTACCACTCCCTTCAAAGCCTTATATGGCTATGAACCTCCATTTCCAGTGTTGTCTCAGAGTTGCAATACTCATGTGGCTGAAGTTCAGGATCTAATGCAACAAAGGAAACACACAGTCCAGCAATTGAAGGACAATTTACAGCTTGCACAAGCCAAGCAGAAATTCTTTGTTGATAAGAGGAGGGTTAAACGATCCTTTGAGGTTGGAGACATGGCGTACTTGAAATTATAGCCTTATAGGCAGTTATCAGTGGCAATCTGCAAGAATGTTAAACTCAGTGAAAGGTACTTTGGTCCATACAAGGTATTGCACAAGGTTGGAGCAGTGGCATACAGATTAGATCTTCCTCCAGATGCAGCCATTCATCCGGTGTTCCATGTCTCTCTTTTGAAGAAACAGGTTGCAGCTGGGAAGACATGTTCTACACAACCTCCAAATGCTTCATGCAATGGCATATTACTTCAGGAACCTGCTGCTATTTTGGATTCTAGAGAAATACAGCAGCAAGGCAAGAAGGTTCAGCAAGTATTGGTTCAATGGGCCAATTTGGAGCATTCTGCGGCTAATGGGAAGGGCTCAAGTTTCTCAAAAGTAAATTTCATGAGTTAGATTCTTGAGACAAGAATCTTTTCTTTAAGGGAGGAGTATTCTAATGAATTGTCATGTATTACTTATATTCCATAGTAATTCATTAATCCTTGTAATTCATTACTTGTTATGTCTTGTATTCCATTATATCTCCCTTGTAAGTTGAGTAAGGTGTAACCGTGAGCTAAGGAGGGAAAGCTGGTTCAAGTGTATTCCAGATATTTAGTTAGTTAGAGCTTGGTTAGATATTCTTAGTAGTTGCAAGAGTACAAATAGATCAATTCTTTTATTGAGAAGGTATTCAATGAAAAAGACTCTCTTCTTCCCCAACTTCTCTCTATTCTCTTCTTCTCTCAATTCTATCTTCTATCTCTCACCTAGGTATTGATTCAAGATTATACTTGAATCATTACACAGAGCTACTGCGTCTCTTCTTCTTCAGAGTCCTTCCCGATTAATCAGTAGTATTCCTGATCGATTAGCCTTCTCATGCCCAACCTCTTCACAAATCTAAGGAATTTGAGACACAACCTAACAAATCTCCACCATGGCTCAAATTTCAAACAAAAGAACTTCTCTGTCTTCTCCACAGAACACCCCTAATCGGGTTTATCTCAGCAAAACACAAAACCCAACCAAGTTGAAGCAATGCTCGGACTTACTGCTAGGTAGAACTTTAGTGAACATATCAGCTGGATTATCAGCGATGCCAATCTTCTTCAATTCAACCTTGCCATCTTTAATTAGATCCCGAATGAAATGATGTTTAACATCTATATGCTTTGTCCTGTCATGATGGGTCATCTGATCCTTGGCTAAATGAATTGATGACTGACTATCACAATAAACGACAACTGCACCCTGATTAACACTTAGCTCACTGATTAGACCTTTCAACCAAACAACTTCCTTAAATGCCTCTGTTACTACCATATACTCTACCTCTGTAGTTGATTGTGCGGTAACTGACTATAAACATGCTCTCCAACTGATAGTACGGTTTCCAAGGCAAAAGACATTACCCGAGGTAGACTTCCTCTTATCAAGGTCACCACCATAGTCTAGATCGACATAACCAACTAAACAGCTTTGACTCCTCCCAAACTCCAAGCATGTACCAGAAGTGCCACGTAAATACCTGAGAATCAATTTAACAGCTTGCCAATGCTTTTTACCTGGATTCGTCATATATCTGCTCACCTTGCTAATAGCATGTACGATATCTGGACGTGTGCACACCATAGCATACATGATGCTACCAACTGCACTGGAATACGGGACATGTGACATCTCTTTGATTTCTTCATCTATCTGTGGCAAAGCTAATGCTGAAAGCTTGAAATGAACTGCCAAAGGAGTGCTAACTGGTTTAGCATCTTTCATATGAAAATGATCTAGAACCTTCTCAATATACTTCTCTTGAGACAAGTATAGCTTTCTTACTTTTCGGTCCCTCTTGATTTCCATATCGAGTATCTTCTTAGCTGCTCCTAAATCTTTCATCTCGAATTCACTCTTCAACATAGCTTTCAACTTGTCGATCTCAGACATATCTTTAGCTGTAATCAACATGCCATCAACACATAACAGAAGATAAATCAATGAACCTGCACTAGTTTGTCTGAAATAGACACAACTGTCATATTTACTCTTGAAGAACCCATGACTGGTCATAAACTGATCAATCTCTTCTACCACTGTCTTGGAGATTGCCTCAAACCATAAAGAGATCTCTTTAACAAACAACATGGTCTTCTTTTCCCTCAACAATAAAGCCTTTAAGCTGATGCATATAAATACTCTCCTCTAGCTCACCATGCAGGAATGCGGTTTTCATATCAAGCTGCTGTAACTCTAAATCATGCATGGCTACTAAAGCAAGTAGTGCTCGAATGGAAGTATGTCTTACAACAGGTGAGAAAATGTCATGAAAATCAACTCCATGTACCTGACTGTAGCCTTTGGCCATCAAGCGAGCCTTATACCTTGCATGTTCAACTCCTGGAATGCCTTCTTTTCTTTTGAAGACCCATTTGCAACCAATGATCCTTTTCCCTATTTGAGGCTTAACAAGCTGCCAAGTCTGGTTCTTCTACAAATATTCCATCTCTTTGTGCATTGCCATCAACCATTTTTCTAAATCAGCTTTAGACATAGCTCCTGAATTGGTGGAAGGCTCACTGTCTTCCATAGTCTCAGCCACCAAAAGAGCATAAGCTACCATCTCCTCATATCCATACCACTGTGGTGCTTTAGTTTGTCTCTTCTGTCTTCAACTAGATATAGTATACTGCTCCACCTGCTGATTGGTTTCTACCACTTCATTTCTTTCAGAAATCTGTACTGGAGTGCCTCTATACTTTATGTGGGTTCATTATATTGCTGAACTGGATTACCCAACTATATCTAAACTATCTCTAGCATCTGCACCTGATTAGAATCACATATAATAGAAGACTTCTTCTGTGGATGGAATAGCAAAGACTCATCAAACATGACATCTCTACTTGCCAGAAATTTATGAGAATTAGAATCCTATAAATGAAATCGCTTCATACTTGAAATTTAACCAAGAAAGATGCACTTCTTGGCTCTAGGCTCAAGCTTTCCTTCATTAACATAAGCATAAGCAGGGCGACTGAAAATTCTTAAATGAGAATAATCTGTAGGGGATCTAGACCATACCTCTTCTGGAGTCATCATCTGAAGAGATGAATGAGGTGAACCGTTCACTAAGTGACATGCCATGTTCACTCCCTCTACCCAAAATTCTTTGCCCAAACCTGCATTTGAAAGCATACAAAGAGCTTTTTCTAGCAATGTTCTATTCAGCCTTTCTGCAACTTCGTTTACTGAGGTGTTGCCATGATCCGAGATCAACTCAAGACATGACCTAGGGAGAGTAGAATATGAGATGAGAAAGAAGTGAAGAAGATGAGAAAATAGAGAGCATTTTGGAGATGAGAAGGGAAAAGTGTCAATTTCTTTCATCAATAATCTGGATTACAAGAGAGACTCCCCTACCTATACTAATGCTTCACTTAATGAGATACATTGCATCTAGATCCTCGAGCTAACCATCTCACTTGGCCAGCCGCCACTAATAACCCAAAGACAACTGGCGTGACCTGAAGAGCAACCAACATCAAGCTTAAACATGACTTAAACTACTTATTACATCATTGAGTTACTAATACTAAATCACATCCCCTATCTTGACAATACTAATATAGTCAGGTCATGACAATACTCTCCTCTTAAGAGATTCTTGTCCTCAAGAATCTTAGAAGAGAGTTGAAACATTGAAGAACACTTATTGTTGTACAAGTAGGAGCTGAATTGATGAGCCTTTGTTGAATTTGTAGAATAAAACATAGCTGCAGGAGGTCCACCAGACCATACAAATCAGTCAACACCAACCCCAATATCCACAATAAGAACCTCTTGTTGCAATTAAGGCAGCCCAACAACAATATCTCATAGCTGTTGTGCACTGATGACCATGAGTGATATGCTGCTGTAGTACCAGCTCCTATCCTGCTTAGGGGGAAGTCTTTCAGATGTTCTTTTATTTCCAAGGCATCCAAGGACCAAGCTTGCTCATTTAACATTCCTAAAAATAGCTTCCCACCTGTACAATGTGCCAATCAATGAACTAACATCAACTTTTCTGAAATCAGTTAGCTGCGCAACATGGTTGAACATTGATGTGAGGCAAATCTCAGCTCTCTTTTCCCAAACCCTTGCACACTCAACCATATCTTGACCTCTTACTTTGCCATCTGCACAACCTACTTCCTCTTCCTTTACTTGCTAAGACATTAAGAGAGTCCACAAAAGACATATAGCAAATTGCTTCACAATGCAACATTTCAGCTTAGATTCTCTAGCAATTGAAACCTTGGCCTAAAAATTTAGAACTCTTCTCCACCAAGATAAGTTCTCAAGCTCCCTGGTTGAACTCTAAAGAGATTCTACCATAGTTTGAACCATCAATATAGCTGAAATAACAGCCCACAAGATGCAGCATACAAATTCCAGATTATTGACAAAGTCTTCAGCTCTTGTTGGAATTCCCTTTTGGCTACTACGCATAGATGATTTTCTGCAGCTAATATAATTCAAATGAACAAACCTTGATCTATTATCAATGAGCACAAGAATGAATGCCAAATGCCCCAGCCCAAGTAACTGCTGGAACTTCATAACAGCTTTGTACAAACCTGGATTAATGCTAGATCTGTCCCAAATTCCCTAGCTAAGCTGCAAACTTCTTTTTGACTTGACCAACCAAAGCATCTAACTCTTAATCCAAACTCCTTGATAATCCTCCATTGTTCTTAGTTGAAAAGACACCAATTCCACTCAATTGAGCCTGCAAGTTAACCTATTCTTGCACACTTCCCAGCTAAATTCGAGCAATTGGCTGATTCATTACTGATTTTGATGGTGCTGTTGAGAGCCCCTCCTGATGTCTTGCTGAGTTTGTATCACTGCTGCTATACTTCCTCTTCTTGTAGCAACTTATGGACTGAATTATTCCACCCGTTTGGCTACAAAGGTGAGATTGCTCAGCCAACTTGTTTACCAATGCATCTGCGCTGCTGAATTCACCATTGCTGAACTCAACAATTTGCTCCAATTCCATTGGTTTAGGTGGTCTATTATTAGTACTCAAGGATGAGTAAGCACCAGCTCCACACGCTTGAGCTAACATATACTTCGGCTTCTGAATTCCCTGGCCTCCAGCAGCAATTCCCGGTTCCTAACTAAACCCAACACCAACACTCAAGTTTTGATCCACTTCCAACTCATTATTCTGCAGCCATTGCTGAATATTGTCCTAAGGAGCATGTAATTCTCCCTTTCCGGGGGTCAAATGGTCTCATACACTCTTTGTTAGTCACCCTATTAACCTCTTGAGTGCTCCTTTTGTGAACTCCTCTATGAAAGCCCTGTAATAACATCTGATTATGCTGCACATGAACCTCTTTCACTACCGCAAAAACTTTCTGATGACAGTCATCTTGTTTTGTGAAGGTGTCACGAACCCTTGAGCAATTGGCTTCTTCTTTTCATTTACACTTGCACTAACACTCATAACAGAATTCCCATCAACCTCTAGCACCTTAACCTGCTTATCTTGCTACTAAATCTCCTCAACTTGATCTAATGAATACATTGATGCCTCATTCAATTGATGAGCTGATGCATGTATACACGGATTCAATGCTGAGTGTGGTAGGTAAGGAGCTTCCCCTGATACTTGACCAATGTCCTTACATAGCACTTCCCCTTGAGGACTCAATTCCACTTGAGAACTTTGTCCATTGAGTTGTTCAAGTAAGCCATCGAACTGCCAATCCATTCTTTTGAAATGCCGATCCAAACTCTCCTCCCATGAACGTTGCATTGCATCAAACATCTCCTGCATTCGAAGCCCAAATTTCTCAAAATAATTTGCTTCGATTTTAACTCCCACTTCAGCAATACACCCTGCAGTAGCTCTAACAACAGAATCATCAGTAACATGTTCTGCATTTGAAAGTTCTACACTGTCATCTTCATGGTTTAAGGCTGAATTTGTATCATGGCTGGCAAACTTGGATCCTCTCCTTGCCCTCTTGATACTTCTTTGAATGTAAGAGAATGCTCCAAGCCTATCAATATACATCAACACTACCTTAGGTTGGTTCATTCCCCACTTCTTGCACTCAAATAGCCTTCCAAGTGCTTCATTATTTGTTTCAAGTTGTAAGAATTCTGGAGCAACTCCTTGGAAAACTAGGATTGGCTTCTCCAATGCTACTATCCTCTTGCTAGAGTAGCATTTCTTACCATTTAGATGACTGATCAAACTAATTTTCGCACACTGCTGCAACAGAACCTTCAACCTCAACTTCCTGGTACACAAAATCTTAATTTGCACCTGCAATTTGATGTCAGCACCAAAGGTTGGTTCCTCAACCTGCACTTTGGGCTGTGTTGCATCAATTTTGGACTGTACTGCACTAATTCATGGTCCACATTCTCCAAATACCTCCTCACTTACAGTAAATCTCGAATTATTTGACCATCAGCAGTAGCTCGATCATTCGGAGCACAATAACTCCATATCTTCCCCTTACGTACACTCACTTGCAGCGGATCTTCAACAATTTATTTTGGAACAACACAATTCAGTCCAACCGCAGCAGAGCATGTGAATGAATCTTGATTTTCCCTTCCTTGTCCAAACCCTAGCTTTTGCCCTGCGAACAACTGAATATGTTCTCGCTGTCTCGATTCTGTATTCCAAGAATTTCTGCTGAATTTGCAGCTGCTTTTGCAAATATTGCGGTTCTGATCGAGGCAAGGTGAGTTTATAGCAATGGGTGAGCTGTTGCACCTACTGTTGCACATAAGCTTCTTGTTCCAGTTACAATGCCTCAATTGTAGCATTTCCATCTCCAACTGCTTGATTTATGTTGGAAATCATGTTGGATTCAATACAACTCAATATAATTCAAGTGAATTCAACTAAATCAAATGCAAATCATCAAGAATCAGCGAAGATGCAGCTAAATAAGGTGGTAACCGCAAGCTTATTAATCAAGAATTCAAAATTGAACTCTTAATCAACTTGCAATGCGATCAAGGATATTTGATATCAAATCACCCTTGATCTTAAGCTTATACAACTAAATTGAACTAAATAAACTTAATCGAAAGCCTAGAACGAGGCTCTGATACCAATTGTCATGATCCGAGATCAACTCAAGACATGACCTAGGGATAGTAGAATATGAGATGAGAAAGAAGTGAAGAAAATGAGAAAATAGAGAGAATTTTGAAGATGAGAAGAGAAAAGTGTCAATTTCTTTCATCAATCATCTGGATTACAAGAGAGACTCCCCTACTTATACTAATGCTTCACTTAATGAGATACATTGCATCTAGATCCTCTAGCTAACCATCTCACTTGGCCAGCCACCACTAATAACCCAAAGAACACCGCCGTGACCTGAAGAGCAACCAACATCAAGCTTAAACATGACTTAAACTACTTATTACATCATTGAGTTACTAATACTAAATCACATCTTCTATCTTGACAATACTAATATAGTCGAGTCATGACAGGTGTACCTGTGCAAGTCCTATGCCTGACAATGCCTTAATATTCATAGAATTTGGTGAAGTCACCCTCAACATATTCAAGGCCATTGTTTGTCCTCAACCTCTTAATCTGCTTCTCTGTTTGCTTCTCAAGTAAAGCTTTCCATTTCTTGAAAGTGTCATATACTTCATTCTTCTGCTTGAGAAAGTAGACCCAGACTTTCTTGTAAAAATCATCAGTGAACTTTAGAAACAACTCTAGAAGCACCTTTGAAAGCAACTCTGGAAGGTCCCCATAAATCTCAATGGATGTAATCTAACGTCTGTTATGAATGCGAGAATCTAAGGCATGAGCTGGTAGAGGCTTTTGTATGAACCGAAACAACACCAATTAGGGAACAATTGAGACTTAAATGACACGATCTGAATTTTATAGCCTGCAACATGTAAAAACCTTTCCCTCAAAGCTTGCTTTGATGTTAACTTCATCATGACCCACAGCCACTACTATTTTTCCACCATAGCTTGCACTGGCACTGAGTTGTTCATCATCAACCAGTAGCACCAGAGGTCTAGCTTTTCCAGCCACTTGTAGTTCATCCTTTCCCGGTTTGTACTAACATCAGTCTGATCAGGAACCTGTCTCCACACATTACACCCTTTGAACAAATCCATCAACTCAATTGCTTGCAAAGGAACCAAGCTTTGCTTGTTGTGAGCCTTGAAACGCACTCTTGCAGCCTGATTACTTCGATTCAACATGAAATCAACTCTTTTCAGCTTCACATAGCCTTGAGTATCTTCTCCCGGATCAGGAGGCAACTCGTCATAAAAGTGTGCATTGGAATACACTTTTTCTCCACTCGAAAAAGGAAATAGATCATTCAGATCTTGCCGATAACTGTTGTTAGTTGGTTGAGGAATTGTGGATGGTTTGAAGAGATGGTGGGTTGCTGGGATGACCACACAGCTGGTGCACAAAGCCAAGTAAAGACAAAGATGATGGCATTTGGAAATTGGAACACACAGGGAATGAAGCTTGCTGATATGATACAGAATCTGAAGGTGGTTGGGGTGGTCTGTTGTGGCTGTTCTGAATGGAAAAATTATATGCACAAGCTTCAATATTTTCTTAATGTTTGGAGGGAAAAAATCAGTGCAACATTGAGGATAATTCTAGCTGAAGTTAGAGTGAAAATCAGCAAGGGAGTTTGGAACAGATCAGCTCTAGATTGGGAAGAGTTTACAGCTGATCAAGAGTTCTGTTGGTGTCTCCACTTGTTATATTTGTTACTCGTGTTTGAGATGGTTGACAAGAAAGCAGAGATTGATCATTTGAGGCTTGTTTGGTGGCCGGATGAGCTTCAGATCCAGGAAAGTCTTGAGAATAGGTTGGATATGGCGAGCTGTAGCTTTAGCAATGTCGATTGGAATGTTTTGGGTGTTCAGGTCATGACAGTGAGTCTTTGGCATTCAACAATGGCTCATGAAAATCTTGTTGGTGTGGTCTATGCAAGAGTTTGGGAGAAAAAGGCTGAGACTTTCAGATCTTACAAGTTCACACTCAAGATTCAAGTAATGGAAGTATTGGGGGCTGCTGGACATTCTTGAAGAATTCCAATTCTTTCCCTGTCAGCAGCATATCAGGTGCTAAATAGATTTGCTGTTGGTACAATTGTGGTCTTAAGAGGTCTTACGAACTTGCTGATGACAGGAAGTTTTTTTCTGAACCCAACACGAACTGAATCTGAATTTGGTGGGAGTAGCAGTTGCAGACTGTTTGGGATCTACACTACCAAACGCATGAATTCAACCGTTAAGGAAGTGATATGGGGAAATACTGCAGTAAAAGATGAGCCTAGTGTGTATGGGCTTGGTAAAACAAAGTTCAAACATTACATATCATGGAGGAATTCTCAGGTGATCAGTTTGGGCTGCACTCGGGACTGTCTACCAACAGATTTTGACACTTGGTTTGAGTTTGGAAGGCCTCCTGAGATGTTAAAGGACTTAATATGCAATCTAATGGGTCTTAAGACATTCAAATTCTGTTGTGCAGCATACTATAAGCAGAATTTCATAAGAATTGCGTTTTTGGGTCTTCTGCAGCACGATAGTGCTTGGAGCTGTATTAGCTGCAACAAGTTGTGCCATGGGCTGGTTGTTGAGGTTTGGCTAGTCTGGTTTGATCAGTGTAGACCACCAGAAGGGGTACAACACATCCACATAAGGTCCTTGTGCAGAGCAAGCACAGTACTAATGTGTTCTGCTGCATTCATATGGAGTCGCTTCAGATGGTTTCCCAGCTGCAGAATTTCAGCAAGAAGTTCAACACTTTAGCTATCTTTTCATAAGCTAAGTGATCTGCATTGCTCCAACTCTCTTCCATTCTTGAGGACAAGATTGTTTTCAAGGGGAAGGGAATGTTATGAATGCGAGAATCCAAGGCATGAGCTGGTAGAGGCTGTGTTGCTGTGGGGTTCGCAGCTACGGGTACTTGCTGCTGTTGTCCTTCTATATGATGATAGTTTGGTGAAATAAGTTGTATTAAGCCTTAGTTGACTGCATGAGTAATACGTTGCAGTAGTAGGCTAAGAGTGTATTGGTTGTGTTAGTTGTCATGGCGCCAAATAAGCTTAGAAGTTAGTTAGTAGATATTTTCATATGCTTTAGATATTTGGCAAGTTGGTTGGTTGTGATGTCTAGATCCAATGTATTAGATCATATCTTGTAAGTAGTTTAAGTATGGAGGTTCTAGCTTGTAATCCTCATAACTTTGATGAATGATAAATTGATATCTTTTGATATCTTTCTCTATTTTCTCATCTCCTTCACGTCTTTCTCATCCCATACTCTCTTTATCTTAGGTTAAGATCAAGATTTAATCTCGATCTTAACAATGGCCCCTTAGTCTTCTGCACTGCCTGTTTGAGACTCTCTTCTGCCTCACATAAATGCAATGCTCACTAAATTCCATCAGTCTTGTAGACTGACCACACAACAAACCCCTTTTACTGAGCTCAGACAACCGCTTATCACTCATATGACCAAGCCTTATGTGCCATAACTTAGTGATATCTGGACATATCATAGATGATGAAGAAACAGTTATTGATCCTGTCACTGTGGAACCAATAAGTTCATACAAAGTTCCTACCTATCTGCCTTACATCACAATCAAAGCACCCTTATTGACCTTCATAACTCCGCCTTCAGCTGTGTACTTGTATCCATGAGAATAAAGGGTACCTAAAGAGTTAAGATTCTTCTTTAAATCTGGAACATGACAAACGTCACTTAATGTCCTAACAGTGCCATCAAACAACTTAACTCGAATTGTTCCTGTACCCAAAACTATGCATGCTGCATCATTACCCATTAGAATGACTCGATGTTGAATTGACTCATATGTGGTGAACCAGTCTCTATTGGGACAAACGTGATAGGAACAACCCAAATCTAGAATCCAATTGTCTTTAGATCTGGACTGAGATTCAGTCACTAATAGAACATCGACATCATTCTCATCTTCAACTACACTAGCTTTTGCAATTTTATCGTTTCTTTTCTAGTCCTTTATGTTATTAGTTTTTAGTTTTCCTTAAGCTTATAACAGTTTCTCTTAATGTGCCCTTTCTTTTGAAAGTAAAGATCGAGATTGAATCTCAAATCCTAACCAAGGATAGAAGAGAGTTAAGATGAGAATAGAAGTGAAATTAGGTGAGAGATTAGAGAAATTTAGATGAGAGAGAGAATTGATCTCAAAAGAGATATTTCATTCATCAAAGTAATGAGACTTACAAGACAACTAGCTTTCTTATACTATGACTCACTAAGACAAGATACAATGCACATGAACTACTTCCTAACCACCATTTAGCTGCATCCACCACATTTGACCAATGACTAACCGCCATTGACCTCTATTGATTGGCCTTGACCACTAGACCTCCCTTATTACAAGACTTATCAAAGGCTTATGCTAATTGTTACATCATGACTTATTCTTATTACAATCTTTCACAAGCCCCATCTATAAGAATCATAACAATACCTCCCCTTAAGAGATTCTTGTCCTTAGGAATCTAAGAAGAGAGTTGAGACTTTGAAGAACACTTGTTGATGTAGAATACAAAGCTTGAATGTGCTGAACTTACCTTGCATATACTTGCACTTGCATATAACATGTATGTAACAGGATCTGAAATGCAGCTGAGCAATTGAGAATCATTCTTGTTTCTGCACAATGTTCATGTTTGGATGTATTCCACCCCTCCGGTGGTCTACACCGATCAAACCAATCCAAAAAATTGCTATCATCCAATCTAGAAACCTTCTTGTTGCAAATAATGCAGCCCAAAGTCACCATCCTACTGCAGAAACATGTAAAGTGCTGAATATGCTGCAGATGTCTCCAAGCAGTCTCGGTTCTTATCCACAATAAGCAATGCTTGAGCTTTCTTTTACCAACCCTGAGCTCTCTTTTGATGTTAATCTTAGCAAGCTCAACTCTTCTTTTACTGTCTTCTAAATTCTCATGCTTAACTGCAAACTTCAATGGTTCGGTAGTGCAGAACCAAAGCAGATTGAAGCTCCTACTCAAACAGAACTTAGTTCGTGGCTTGATCAGATGGGAGCCTTCAATTGTTAACAAACTCATGAGAATTCTTTAGGCCAAACTTGCACATTCAGTTGTCCCCTTAGTACTCTGAAATGCTGCTGTCATTGAGAAAGATGAACTACTCCTTGAATCCACAACAGCTTCTATGTCACCTGTTAATGGCAAGACAAATCTAAATGTATAAGATCTAAAAGTCTCAACTTCGTTCCCCACATCTCTTGCATAATCCACCATAATGGAAGTGCACAAAGAACATCCAACACATTGCTTTCTAATGCAACTTCCTCGCATGAATTCTTGAACAATTGAGACTTTGGCTTGAAAATTTGGAATTTTGCTGCACCAAGCCGAGTCTTCAATAATCACAATGGAACTCCAAAGGAACAATGTCATTAGTTGAACTATCAAAATAGCAGAACTCACCCCACAACTTGCAGCACATTAATTACAGATTGTTTACCAAGACTTAAGCTCCTGTTTGGATCTCATTTTGTCCCCTGCGTTTAAGTGATACTCTACAGCTATCTTGGATCAAGGTTCCTTGTAATCTAGGCTGGTTATGAATCCACGTTCTTCTCAAACGAACATACTAAGACCTCCTATCAATGAGCACTGGTATGCTTGCAAAATACACCAGCCCATGAAACCAATGCAGCATCAGATTAGCTATGAATACCTCATAAACATGGATTGGTCTGTCCTGAACTTCTTTACTGTAGTGTGTTCTTATTTCAGCTTGAACTACTCTTAATCTTTCGCTGAACTCTTCAATTAAACATTCAGGGGTCCTTACATTGGCTTGAACATGAGGAAGATGATCTTTATTCTTGGCTTGCCCAATCAAAGCATCTAACTCTTGTTCCAAGCTCCTTGTTACTTCAGCATAAGGCAGCAATAGAATCTTCCTTGCCTTATCACCAAATCCAAAGATTTCTCTTGAATTGCTCGTATAACTTCTTCCTTGAAACTTTTTACCATTATACTTCACCTTGTATCTACTTATGGATTGAATAACTCTGCCCTTGAGGTACCCAAAGAAAGATTGCTCATTCAATTTGATTACCAACGCATCTTTACTACTGAATTCAGCTCGGTTTGCCTCAACAACTTGCTTCCCGTCACCACTACGTAATGAAGAAGGAAACAACAAGTATTCCGGAGGTCTCACATTGGATTGTACTGTAGGGAGGACACCTGGATCAACCCTACTTGCAGTAATTGACACCTCATAATTCACTTTACTGCTTACATCATGCCTCTGAATTGCCGTATGATCATTTGCATCAAAGGTTCCATTTGTAATGCACTAAGCTGTGAACAAAAAGGCTCGAATATCCCCACTCGAACATACTTCCGAATTACTTGATGTTCCAGTAATTGTTTGCTTAAGATTGGCTAACTTCCAATTCAGTTGATCACAAATGCCACAAGATTCATTAATCTTAGCACAACTACATCTCATTTGCCCTTGTGAACGTCCAAATGCCTCTCTAAACATCTTTCCTGGATCAAAAGGCCTCCAACAAGTCTGATTTGATACTCTATTAACCTCTTTGGCTTGATCTTTTCTATCTAAACCTGGTGACAGCACTTGAGTAGGCTGCATAGGAGCAAACTTTCTTGTAGAATTCTCCCCTGCTGCGAGTGAACTTGCTGCGGACTTGGTTGAGGTGTCAAATCCTCATGAGCACATGTATTCTTCTCCTTTACACTCGCACCAGAAATTGTAATAGAACTCCCTTCACACCACTAACACCTTACTCTGGTGTAGGTCTTTCTCTGTTACCTCAAAGTCTTGTAGCAGTGAAGGGTCAAATGCAAGTTGATTTGCTACAACATCACCCTCATCTTGCTGCTGAACCAATTCCACATTATCAAACGAATACACGGATGCCTCATGAACATGATGTGCTGCTAGATTTATACTTGGATTTAATGCTGAATTTGGAAGGTAAGGAGCTTCCTTTGATACTTGATCAATGCCCTTACATAGCACTTCAAGTTGCGAACTCGATTCCACTTGAGGACTTGCGTCCCCTTGTCTATTGAACTGATTTTGCAAACCAGTGAACCTTCCGTCAAATTGTTGCAATTGCTGAGACATTCGACCTTCAAAACTTTGATTGCTTTCCAGCAGAACTTGTCTCATTTGTTGACGCATTCGTTCTATACTCTCTTGCTGCAGCTGCTGAAATCAATTGAACATTTCTTCAATTTGCAATTTCAACTGATCCATGGTAATAAACTGAACTGCATTAGAGACCTTCGGATCAACATATGTAGCTGAATTTCTAGCTCCAGTTCCTAATTTAACAGCCGACTGATCTTTATTTGGAGGTTATGCAGCACCAACTGCCCGACTTGTGTGTTGGTTGAAGGACTTGTATTTCTTCTTGGAAATTTTGATGCATCTATGAATCCAAGAACTTGCTCCAAGCCTATTAATGGATACCAGCAACATCCTAGGTTGCTTCAATCCCAACCTTTTGGACTCATATAACCTTTCAAAGATTTCTTTATTTGCTCTAAATCGTAAAAAATTCTAGAGCACTTCTTTCATATACAACAATTGGTCTCTCCATTGCTCTAATCATCTTGCTTGAGTAACATTTTGTTTGATTTAAGTGAACGATCAACTTAATTTCCTTGTCAAGCTGAGATATGAACTTAACTCTCAACTTCCTTATGCTCAGGATCGTAATTTGCACTTGTGATTTGATCTTATTTGCCAGAATTCAATTTGGCAACTTGCTTTTCAGGCTGTAATACATCTATTTCAGATTCACCAGATTGAAATGCCTTAACCTCATGATGTACTACACTAATTCGAGGTCCACAATCCCCAATTACACCTTCAATTGAAGTTAATCTCAAATGGCTTGATCTTCCAACAGTAGCTCTATCTTCACTGGATCAATTCAAGCTCACTTACTTTGCTCCACTCTCGAACATAATAGGTCCAGCTTCTACTTCGCCAATCAATCCCTCACGAACCAAAAGATGTTCTGGCTTTTCATCAATATGATTTGAAGCTACTACATTCCAGTGCGAATCCATTCCAGCTCTGGTAGAACTTGTAAGGGAATTCAGACTCGCTCCACCTAGTTCTTTTATTACACTAGGCTGAAAATCAGCATTCGCGTAAACCTGTTGCTGAACTTGTTTCTGTTGTTGCACAATTTGCTGCTGTGACCGTGGCAATGTCAGCTTGCAGCCTTGTGAGAGTTGCCGCTGGTACTGTAGGATTCTAGCCTTGTGTTCTTGCTGAACTGAACTAGCCACAACACCTCCAATTCACATAGCGAAGCTTGTATTGCAGATCATAATTGAATTCTTGAGCTAATACTCAAACTTCAGCTCAACTTGCTCACTGTTAACACTTCAACTAGCTTGATCTTACTTCAACAGATCACAATATTAATGTAATTCAACGCAATTCTTCAAGATCAAACTGATCCTTAATGAATCAATTGATCAATTCTTATTGTCAACAGTAAACTTTTTAAATTTAGAACTCAATTTCGAATCAATTTCGACCTTTTTTTTTGTTGTTTTCAATTGATAACTACAGGCATTATCAATCAAGAACTCAAAATTGAACTCTTAATGAACTTATAATGTGATCAAGGATATTTGATATCAAATCACCTTGATCTTAAGAGTATACAACTAAATTGAAGGAATTCAACTTAATTAATAGCTTAAAACGAGGCCCTGATACCAAATGTTAAGATCGAGATTGAATCTCAAACCCTAACCAAGGATAGAAGAGAGTTAAGATGAGAATAGAAGTGAAATTAGATGAGAGATTAGAGAAATTTAGATGAAAGAGAGAATTGATCTCAAAAGAGATATTTCATTCATCAAAGTTATGAGACTTACAAGACAACTAGCTTTCTTATACTATGACTCACTAAGACAAGATACAAACAATGCACATGAACTACTTCCTAATCACCATTTAGCTGCAGCCGCCACATTTGACTAATGACTAACCGCCATTGACCTCTATTGACCGGCCTTAACAATTAGACCTCCCTTATTACAAGACTTATCAAAGGCTTATGCTAATTGTTACATCATGACTTATTCTTATTACAATCTTTCACAAGCCCCATCTATAGGAATCATAACAAGTAATTACAGGATATGTCTTTATGTCTAGGCTTAGACCTAGACTTGTTTCCACCATTATCAGATCCTCTTGTTTCAGTTCTTCCTCTCACAAATAAACCACTTCCTAAGTCATAAACGGAGTCGAACAACTCCTTATCTACTCTTTTTTTACTCAGTAAGTTTTTCTTAATCTCATCAACTGTGATAGATTTTCTACCACCATAAATCATGCTTTCAACAAAGCCTTTATAAGAGGCAGAGAGAGAATACAACAATAACATAACCTGATCTTCATCCTTAGAGCATCATCAAGCTCCTCTAACTCTTGAATATTCATTAATATGATTCTTAAGTGACGTACTTTCTGACATACGAAATGTGAACAACCTACACTTGGCTGCAAGTTTATTAGAGACAGACTTAAAACAGAACATCTCCTGCAATTTCTCTCATAACTCCTTAGTGGTTTTCACTTCCAAAACTTCTATCAAAACGTCATCGGTAAGACACATCTGAATAACGATGAGCCTTTTCATCTAACTCCTCCCATTGTCCTTCTTACATATTCTCTGCCTTCTTCTCTTTCCTGTCTAATGCTTTCATGCGAATTTTCCATAAACTAAAACTCTCTTGACCACCAAACTTCTCAACTTCAGATTTCATAATAGACATCAAAGTACCAAATCAAACAACTAGGGCTTTGATACCAATTTGTGAAGAAAATACGACCCAAGAACAGGATTTGATTCAAATACTATAACAAATATGAGAAGTACATAACAGGATAAAGGAGAACAAATGAAGGAGACAATGATTTACGTAGAAACCCCTTTTCAACCGAGAGGGGGAAAACCACGGGCAGAGATGGATAATCTTTATTTATCAAAATAATGGAAGAATTATAATACGAGTATTCACTCCCTCTCTGAAATCTTTTATGGCTCTCTTAATGGCGGTTGTATGTCATACCTCGCTATTTATACGTAATAGCAGCCGTGACCTAAGTCATGTCACAAATCGACTCTTCTTCTTCAGCCTCCTTCCCGATCGATCGGTAGTATTCCCAATCGATCGGCCTTCTCACGGCCAACCTCTTCACAAATCTAAGGAAAACCTAACATATATATATATATATAGCTTTTTTGGTAATGTTTTGAATAGTGTTCATTATTTGATCCTAAATTTTGTATTTTGTAAAACAATTGATATTTACACGTATAGTTTATGTATTACCGATGATGAAATCTTTCTAATCTATTGTTAAATCAGAACCAAAAGTTTTTAAAATTGATAACTATCTAATCAATATACTAAGTATTTTAAAAATTTTCTAATTTAAATAATCAAAATCGAAAAGGCAAGAACGGTTAATTATCAAAGTTACCTCTAATTTTTATTTTATGGTTTATTTATTATGAATTATTATTTTTTATACTATAATAATTAATAATGTGATTTATAAAGAAGATAGCTATAAAACTGCAATGAGAATAAAAATTTTACTCATATAAAAAACATTACCATATTTATTTTATTATAATTTTGCTTGAATAATATTTCGAAACTAATAAAAATATTAGTTGGCTTCTTTTCCCAACATAAATATTTCTTCATTCATGTATCCAATTTTTCGTTATCAAATGAAATTATAGTTGTATTATATTATACATTAGAGTTTTATAGAAAAGCTTTATACCAAACAATCATGATTCATAAATAAGTATGTTAATCAAAGAATAAAATTCAATCGTACATGAAACGACTAGTGCTTATTTTTGGGATAATAAGGAATATAAGAGAAAAATGTATATTGGATTAAATGAATAAACTTGGGTTACATAGAGTCCCAGATCTAGGCAATAGAATAGGGTAGATTAGATAGAAAATAGAGAGGATAAAGGTCAAGGATATAAATAATATCTTGAAGATAGAGCATCCTTTAATATACCCCATCAATTTGACAAGAAGTCCCGTAAAGATTGCCTTTGTTATAATGAAAGTGATACGTGAAAGGCTCTTAGTAAAAATATGTGCAACCTACTTTGGGGTATCGGATCTAGAGATCACATTTCTCTCCCTGTTATAGTGAAAATTTACATCAACATGTTTATTGCATTCACTGGAAATAGATTCACAGTGAGACAGCAAGCAAAAATATTGTCACTATACACCATAATTGCGCTATACCGATGAAGATCTAGATCATGTACCAAATAGTATCACTCGCAATAGTAGCATAGGCCACAGCTCGATACTCGAACTCAATAGTGAATTTGGAATTATAACTTGTCTCTTAGCATGCGAAGAGATAAGATTAGGCCCAAGGAAAAAAACATAGCTCGTGGTAAAAGGATAAATGTAGGTAAAAGAACTCCCCAATTCTGCATCAATAAAGGCAATTATAATAGTACAGAATCCTGGGAGAATGAAGATATCATGATCGAGGGTGCTTTTGAGGCAATTTAGGATTTCACAGCCTACCAAAGACTGCACATAAAAGCTGTACCTAGGAAATAAGGTCAACAACATAGCAAATATCAGGATCGGTCTTGGTCAAATATTAAAGTGTACCTACCACACTTCTATATTCAATAGGGTCAGTAAGTAATCCATTCATTTATGGAAAGTTATGCTTGGGAGGGAAGGAAGTTGTTAAGTTTTTAGTATCATGCATGTTGTGTTTGGTTAGGAGCTCCAAACCATGCTTTTTGAGAGAGTGCGAAAAGAAAAATTAAAGCATGGTTACAATGATGGTTACAGTAAAAATTAGAATACATGCATCCAACCTCCACTAAAATCAAGACCACAAAATTAAACATATAAATTTTTATATCTATATCTATATTAGTATCAATCTAAAGTCCAAGTATTATATAATTTACAAGTTTTTATTCGGTTTATAATGGTAACAACACCCACCCCCCCCCCCCCCCCCCCCCCAACCCAAAATACGATGTCCCAAGAAGGAAAGACAAGTGAAAGCCTAGGGATGGCTTATAATAACACGGAGGTAGAGTCCATACATAATATTCACAACAACAAAAATTGAGATAATTCTCCAATGGAAGAACCAATAATCTAACAGGCCTTTGAGGTACTAGGCACACATTCTTTTTTCTCAAAAAGGATTTTATCATCTCCCGTGAGGAAGGTTAAAGTCCCAAATATCGACCATTTTGATAGAACTTGGGACCTTGAAAACCATATTTCAGGCTTTAAGTCGAGGATGTGTACTCATAGGCTTCAGAAGAGGTATGGAGTAAATATCCCAAAGGAACAAATCTGGTCTTTTTTCCGGTCCTTCTAATCAAAACATTTTTGTAAATGTAAATACAAAATGATCAGGGAGGATTTTGTAGTAGAATACAAAAGCAAAAGCAAAGTAGTGTTAGAGGAATTAAAAGAAAATGACGCTAATTATAAACAGCTAAACACAACTTGGGATACAGTGGATGCATTAGATGCATCTACTGATAGGATTGAGATTGTTCCAAGTACACAAGAGCCTAAGTGTAGTGGGAGGATTGTTAGGGCAGCTGACAGGTTCATGGCGGGATCCTTAATAGCTTATCGTAATATTGAATCTGATCCTTTTAGATATAGTGAGGCAATTAAAGACAAGAATGCTAACCACTGGGTCTTAGCCATGAAATTAGAGATAGGATCTATGTATTCTAATTAGGTCTAGGATCTTATAGAGACGCCTATTAGCATTAAGCCCATTGGTTGTAAATGGGTCTACAAGAGGAAAAGAGAAGTGGATGGGAAGGAAGAGACCTTCAAGACAAGACTGGTTGCTAAGAGTTTTACCCAAAAGGAAGGAATCGATTATGATGAGACCTTCTTACTAGTAGCCATGCTAAAGTCCATAAGGATGCTTCCATCCATTGCAACTCATTTGAGATTTGGAAAATGGAAGTCAAAACTGCCCTTTTGAATCGTCGTCTTGAAGAAGACGTCTCCCTGTTTTGGGGGAGCCCTTGCAAGCACTGGGTTTTTTTTGTTGTTGTTGTTGTCTTGAAGAAGACGTCTATATTGTGCAACCAGACAGTTTCATTGGAAAAGATTAGGAGCATATGGTACACAAACTAAAGAAGTCCATATATGGACTGAAGCAAGCATCATGCTCATGGATTATTAGATTCAATGAAGCGATTAAGTCTTATAGTTTTGAGCAATTGGTTGACAAACCATGTGTGTACAAACGACATCAAGAGAAAGTAGTGACTTTCTTAGTATTGTATGTCGATAATACACTACTCATTGGGACTGATGTAAAGGTGTTATCAGCTATAAAGATTTGGTTGTCAAGTCAGTTCGATATTAAGAACTAGAGATTGTATGTTGATCTTTCATAGTGACGAGATGGTTCCTGTTGACTATACTGATTCAAACTTCCAGTCAAGCAGAGATGCCAAATATTAGACGTTGTTATGAACCATATTTCATACTTGCTGTATCCTTGCTGTTAGACCTGTTATTAGCTTCTGTTATGTAGAATGTTGCGTTTTGTTGTAATTCTAGGCATAAGGTTGTAAAGGCTTTTGGCGCCAAAGTTCAATTGTGGTTAGTTAAGTCGGTTGCTGGTCAAGGGGAACTTAGATCGAGTCTATTCTGCGGGCTGCTAATTTAAGTAAGTTGGTTAGTTTGGCTTTGGTCTAATGTATCTAGATTGAGTATAAGTAGCTATGTTTCAAGTGTAATCCTCATTCAATCAAATACAAAATATCTTTTGATATCTTTTCTCTCTCTCATCTAATTCTCTCTCTAATCTCTCATCTCCTTTCAATTCTTCTCTCATCTTAATCTCTTCTTCCACTAGGTTAACTTCAAGATTGATCTTGAAGCTTAACAATTGGTATTAGAGTTGTGTGTTGCTGTTGATCGATTACTTCTTGATTGATTTGAGCTGGCGAGGCGCAAGAAGCAGACATGAATGACTGGAGGTGTAACAACACCATCTGGTGCTGCAAATGCTACTGCAAATGTTCATCCTAATGTCACTTATGCTTCGGTTGTTAGCGCTAATGGTGTAGCAGGAGCAGAGTACATTACAACATCTTAATTGAAGAATCAAATGGATGAAATGTTCTCTCGAATGCAGCAATTACAGTTGGAACAGGATCAAAAGTTTGCTGATTGATAAATTCAACAAACTCAACGTAATGAGGATAAGTTTGTTGGACTGCAGGATTAGCTTAATAGGCAAAATGTGTCCTTCGGTGCTGGAATTCTGTTACCTGCTACCCACAGGTTTGACCTCTAGGTGTAGTGCAACCTCAAGCAGCTAGTGTGGCTGTTGGACAGCAAGATCATCCTCTTGATCCAGTACAAGCTCCAGCTGTAAGTATGACCTTGGGACAGAATGATCGTCCATCAGATTAGTTATAACATCAAAATTCTGAAAGTAATGATGCTTCAGCCAGCAATAAGAGTAGTGGTTACAGGCAGCCAAGGATTCAAATTGAACCTTTCGATGGAAAACAGCCACAACCGTGGATCAGAAGATGTGATCGATACTTTCATTTCTATCACATTGAAGAAGTTGAGAAGGTTGAATTAGCGGCTGTTTATCTTCATGGAGATCATGAGGTATGGCTTTACAGTCTTTTAAAGAGTAATCATTCATTGTCTTTGGATGAATTAGTGGAAGAACTTTGTGAACGTTATGGAGATGAGGGCTAAAGTGACATAGTTGATAACTTCAACAAAGTAGTGCAAATCACATCTATGAAAGAATACATGACGAGATTTGAGAACCTTAGAGCTAGTATGGTTGCAGCTTATCCTCAGGCAACTGAATTATACTATATATCTAGCTTCGTTAGTAGCTTAAAGCCAAAGATTAAGAACCTTGTCTAGACAATTGGTCCAAGAACTTTATCAAATGCCTATGCTAAGGCTAAATTGTTTGAAGCTAAGGTTCTTGCATCCAATGAGGGACCAAGAAGTAGAGGCAGTAGTTTACATTCAGAACAGAAGGGATCAGTGAAGTCAAGGTATGTTCGTTCTGATGAGAAGAAGGCCCAAAAATCGTGTTTCAAATGTAATTAGCCTTATTACATTGGACACAAATGTAATCCCAAGTTCCTTATATTAGCAAGAGGAGCAGTTGCAGATGATGAATCTGAAGATGAGGAAATAGAGGCCGAAGTAGATAGTTCTGAACAAGACTTACCTGATGAGTCTCTAGATGATGAAGTGGGGATTTCTGTGAAGGCATTGACTGGAAATGGAGCTCATAACACCATAAGAATCAAAGGGCAAGTAGGCAAGAAAGCCATTGTGATTTTGATAGATAGTAGTAGTACTCACAGCTTCATTGATCCAAACGTGGTTAGGAAAGTTGGACATGAAATGATCAAGACTCATCCTTGAGCCGTAACTATGGCAGATTGGAATTCCATCCTTACTCAGACTAAATGTCAAGGGTTCAATTGGACTATGCAGAATCACAAGTTTGTTTATGATTTCAGGATCTTGCCATTGGGAGGTTGTGACATGGCTCTTGGTGTAGATTGGATGTGATCTTTTAGTCCTGTTGTCTTTGATTTTGCCCAATTAACTGTGTCCTTTAAGAGGCAAGGATCTACTGTGAAATTGCAGGGCATGGCTGACCGGGCCCAACTTCAGCTGTTAAGTGGCAAGAATTCCAGTGGAGGAATGAGGCAGAAGGCTTGTTAGTGTGTTAGACAATTGTTTGCAATCTCACATACTGAGTTAGGGAAGCCATCTCCTCCTAAAGTGCAAGCCTTAATTGAGGAGTTTAAAGATCCGTTTCAGCAACCAGATTCATTACCTTTAAAGAGGAACTTGGATCATGCTATCCCTCTTAAACCAAATTCAGAACCTGTGAAGCTTAAGACTTACAAATGTCCACATTCTCAGAAAACTGAGATAGAAAGGCAGGTCAAAGAATTACTCAAGACTTGCTTCATTTGACAAAGCCATAGTCCTTTTGCTTCTCCTGTTATCTTGGTTAAGAAGAAGGATGGCACGGCTAGGATGTGTATTGACTACAGACAGCTTAACTCGCTTATAGTTAAGGACAAATTTCCTATATTGTCATTGATGATCTTCTAGATTAATGTAAGGCAGGGCTATCATCAAATCAGGGTGAAGGAGTAAGACATTTACAAGACTGGCTTCAGGACTCATCATGGTCATTTTGAGTCCATTGTTATGCCTTTTGGATTAACTAATGCTCTAACTACTTTTCAGGCAGTGATGAATGATGTCTTCAAACAGTTTTTGTGGAGATTTGTATTGGTGTTCTTTGATAACATCTTTGAGGAGATTTGTATTGGTGTTCTTTGATGACATCTTGATTTACAGCCCAACCTTAGAGGAACATTTAGGACATCTGAGAGAAGTGTTCTTAGTGATGCGCAATCACACACTGTATGCCAAATTGACTAAGTGCTATTTTGCTCAACCACAAATAGAGTACTTAGGACACGTGATTTCTCATGGAGGAGTCTCTACAGAGCCTTTTAAAGTGCAGGCGATGAGGGAGTGGCTAATTCTTGTTACATTGAAGCAATTGAGAGGATTCTTGGGATTTACTGGTTATTATAGAAAATTTGTCGCTGGTTATGGAGCAATTACCAAGCCTCTAACTGATCTCTTGAAGAAGGATGCTTTCGGATGGTCAGACATGGCTCAAGATGCTTTTGAAACTTTGAAGGCAGCCATGTGTGCAGCTCCTGTTCTGGCAATGCAAGACTTTGATGAAGAGTTTATGTTAGAAAAAGATGCTTGTGGTAGTGGCATTGGGGCAGTGTTGTCTCAGAAGGGAAGGCCAATAACTTACCTTGGCCAAGCTTTAAGCCCTAAGCACAAAGAGTTGTCCACATATGATAAGGAGTATCTTGCAATCCTTCTAGCAGTTGAGAAGTGGAGACATTATTTGGAAGGCCATTGTTTTATCATCAGAACAAATCATCAAAGCTTGAAATTCCTACTTGAACAGAAGATTGTTACCAAGATTCAGAACAAAGGCTTGATAAAGATGCTTGGACTTGATTATGCAATTGACTATAAGAAGGGAAAGATAATCAAGTAGCAGATGCCTTGTCTCGAAGATCGAAAGAATCTGAGCAAGGTTATTATGGAGCTGTATCAGTGATTCTTCCAGCTTGGGTTGAGGAAGTATACAACTCCTAAGAGAATGACAGCTTTGCACAAGATTGTATTACTGTCTTTACCATCAACAGATCCAATAACACTGCTCCTAATGTTAAAGTATCTGTTATCAAGGGAATTATAAGATTGAAGGGGAAATTGTACATTGGATCTTCTACTGATTTGAGACAACAAATCATTAGTGTTTCCCATGATTCAGCTTGGGAGGCCATTCTGGCATTGAAGGGACATATTAGAGGCTCAAGGCGTATTTCGGTTGGATTGGAATGAAGAAAGATGTTAAGGAATTTGTCCAAACTTGTGAGACTTGTAAGCAAACCAAGTTTGGAGATCACAAATATTAGGGTCTTCTCCAACCTCTACCCATTCTTGATGGTACTTGGCAGCATATAAGCATGGACTTCATTGAGGGCTTGCCCAAATCTGGGGGCAAGGAAGTTATTTGGGTAGTAGTGGATCAATTTACAAAATTTAGCCATTTTATTGCATTGGCAAGACCAATAACTATAGAGAAACTTGCAAGGGTCCTTGACAACATCAATAAGCTTCATGGATTACCACAATCCATAGTTTCTGATCGGGACAAGCTCTTCACCAGCCATTTCTAGAGAGAATTATTCATTCTCATGGGCACAACTTTGGCGTTGAGTTCCTCATACCATCCTCAGACTGATGGCCAAACAGAGAGAGTAAATAAGTGCTTAGAACACTATCTTCATAGCATGGTTTTTAGTCATCCAAAGGTTTGGGGAAGTTGGTTGTCTTTGGCATAATACTGGTATAATACACATGCTCATACTTCTAGGGCCACCACTCTATTCAAGGCTTTATATAGATATTATCCTTCTTCACCTTTGGTGTGGCAAAAGTTGGTGACATGAGTCCCTGAAGTGGCTGATTTGATGCAGCAGAGAAGACAATTGGTGCAACTTCTGAAGGTTAATCTTCATCAAGCTCAAGCAAGGGTGAAGTATTATGCTGATAAGAAGCATGTGGATAAATCCCTTGAAGTAGGAGACATGGTCAATTTGAAGCTTTAGACCTACAGACAAACTTTAGGGGTGGTTAGAAGGAATGTCAAGCTGTGTGCTAGATACTTTTGGCCTTACAAGATCATTGAGAAGATTGGGAAAGTGGCCTATAAGTTGGAATTGCTTCCTGACTCTTACGTTAACCCGGTGTTTCATGTGTCTCTTTTGAAGAAATGGGTGAAGAAAGGCAAGGTAAGTTTAGTTCTGCCTCCAGAAACAGATCCGATGGTGCTTCGCTACTGGGCCTAGTTGCCATCTTAGATTCTAGGTTGCCGCACACTTCTAGAAGATCAATCAAGGAGATCTTGGTGCACTAGACTAATTCGGAGCAAGAAGATGCTTCAGGGGAAGAGGTGTAATTCATGAGAAGTCAATTCCCTACCTTTCATTTTTGAGTCAAGAATGTTTTTCAAGGGGAGGGGATTGTTATGAACCATATTTCATACTTGTTGTTTACTTGCTATTAGGCTTATTATTAGCTTCTGGTATGTGGAATGCTACGTTTTGCTGTAATTCTCAGCATAAGGTTGTCAAGGCTTTTGGCGCCAAAGTTCAATTGTGGTTAGTTAAGTCGGTTGTCAGTCAAGGGGAGCTTAGATCTAGTCTATTTTGGCGGCTGCTGATTTAAGTAAGTCGGTTAGTCTGGCTTTAGTCCAATGTATCTAGATGGAGTATAAGTAGCTATGTTTCAAGTGTAATCCTCATTCAATCGAATACAAAATATCTTTTGATATCTTTTCTCTCTCTAATCTCTCATCTCCTTTCACTTCTTCTCTCTTCTTAGTCTCTTCTTCCATTAGGTTAACTTCAAGATTGATCTTGAAGCTTAACAGACGTCTGGGCATATCTTTACCCTTGGAGTAGGTGCCATTAGTGGGAGGAGTGTCAAGCAGTCATGTATTGCTGACTTCATCATAGAGGCTAAACATGTTGCAGCTTTAAAAGCTACAAAGAAGGTATGTTGGTTCAGATAGAGTAATTGACTTCTCTAAGATTTTGACTCAATAGACTTCTGGATCATACATAGAGGGGACGGGTATAAAATTTGTAATAAATTGGATTTAGGATAGGTGGGAGATTGTTAAGAATGGTGTCCTAGAAATCCAAACTTTACCCTCTAAATGTTATTTATCAAAAAATAAAATTGAAGTTCCAATCGTTTCCTTGTAAATTTGTGTAAGCGAGCATTTATATTGTATGTGATTTCCTTTTTGGTAACATTCATGAGATGGGTGTAGTCCTCAAACTACAATATACATGTTTGTTCTAAGTGGTATATGAGACTAACCCATATATAGACTTATAAAAAAGATATAGATTGTTGTTTGAAAAACTCGTAGTCAAATACAAGTTTGGACCACTTGTATGCTAAGACTATAACGTGACACTTTAGATAACTTGGCTTGGTCATGTGGATGATGATCCAAAAGTGTTAGGTTGGTGTGTTTAATAAGATTGACACACTGAGTTGGACCATGTGAGTTGCTTGTTTCTAGACTACTATGGGATATAAGCGATTCATGTTGTACTGTTTGAGCGATGACTCTAAATCCTGAGAGTATTATGGACTTGTGCATGAAACATTAGTTATTTTTG
This sequence comes from Simmondsia chinensis, assembly GCA_018398585.1. Classification (NCBI taxonomy): domain Eukaryota; kingdom Viridiplantae; phylum Streptophyta; class Magnoliopsida; order Caryophyllales; family Simmondsiaceae; genus Simmondsia; species Simmondsia chinensis. The sequence goes on along the minus strand of JAGTTD010000003.1, from coordinate 29,375,744 downwards.
TGTACTATAAGTAAGGTCTAAACAAATGATTGAATTCCCACGTACGTTGGGTAGCGGCGTGAAGTGTGACAAGGATCAGGTATTTAATAAGGAATCTACAGTCTCTTATAAGATACTGATGTCCCCTTAGTTGATTCGCAAATATTTGAATAGTTTGGAATCTTTGACCAAAGTGTTCCAGGTGTTTGACATTTGGAATTTATATTATGAATATGTTCAAGTATAAATGAATTATTCAATTAAGGGCGAGTCGATAACTAATGAAAAAGCTGTAAAAAGGATAATAATAGTAGTTGTAATTGTTTTTTGTCATGGACATCTACTGGAAGGGTTGTTGTTATCAATACAGTTTATTAGGGAAATACTGAATAAATGATTTGAGTCTAGAGTGTAATGGGATTTATTTTGTGGAATTATGTCCCATTGAATGGTAATTAGTTTAACCCATTTGGAGCTACATTTAAATTGTCCCTGAGGTCTCTGCGCAAACCTTAGATTTTATAGCCATCAAAAAATATTAAAGAATTCATAAGACGAGTAAATATAATTTTGCCAAATATAATTAATGAGATGAATAAAAATTGAAAATTATAAAGTAAACTAATTTTAAAATTAAAATTCATAAGACGAATTTTTACATGTGGGAAATAAAACAAAACAAAAAAAAGGGAAAAAATCACAAATTCGAGCGAGGATATGTGTATACGCGTAAAGGCCAACCAGCACGCGACATGCCAGGCCACGATTCGAGCTTCGGGGTGCACGTGTCACGCGGGTTTAAATCAAATAACATGCGGTTTTTCTGTTTTTGAAACATATTTGAAACGATGTGTTTTGCACATCCAACATCAAAAATTTGTTAATTTTTTGCTCCCGTATCCTACTATAAATAAGGGTACTACTTTTAGGTTTGGCATCTAATCAATTCTAAAATTAAAGGTTACTGAAATTGTTGACTTCTGGAGACCTAGTGGGAGAGACCATTTTCTTTTGAAATTTTTTTCTCAAGTTTAATATTTTTCGGAACCCACTCTCCGGGCATTTTGAGGTCATTGCGTAGAAGGCAGCTGGGTCTCGATTTTCTCGGCTTTCTCAGAGTTTATTATATTTCTGATATTCTTTATTACTGGATCAATTTCAGGTATTCTTCTTTCCTTCTCTTTTCGTTTTCGCTTTTCTATTTATTTACAGCTTTCTTATTATGCTAGTAATAGTTTATGTAATTATTATGAATGTATTAGAGTAGAGGCCTATAAATTTAAATCAGGAATTTAAATCTATAAATTTTAAATTTTAAATTTTAAATCAACCTTAGATTTAAAATTAAGTATTTTAAGCCTTCCGTTGCGTTAACTTTATCAAATTAGGGAAAATTTTTAAAATTTGTCCCAAAAAAGGATCCCTCGACCAGGCCTCCTCTGCGAGGGTAATTAGAGGGAGCACACGCGGGGTCTACGAAGTAGGACCTAACAATGACATTAACCTTAGACTGAAAGCTCTTAATTGGAGGATGGATCAGCTTATGAACTTGCATGCAACACCGAGTCAACCCCGCTGAGTTATCGGGTGGTACTGCTCCATATGGCATTTGTTTGGGTGAGGACCATTCTATGCTCGATTGTTTGTATGCATTTTAATTTCCCGAATACATGCAGGAACAGATTTATGCAGCTCAAGGATATTTGAGGAATAACGACCCGTTCTCTAACACCTACAATCCCGGGTGGCGTAATCATCCGAACTTCTCGTGGAAGCAGAACGCCAATCAAAATCAACCCACATGACAACAATTTCCCGGCTTTGTAGGTAATGTGCACCCTCCTATTTTTCAGGGAGCACACAGATATGATGCTCGACCTCATTTCAATGTGGCTCATGATAACCCTCCTCCCCACCTCTAGGATATATGTCACAGTTCGAAGAGCGTATTCTCTAGTTTATGGAGGACACTACACAACTGGTTCTGTTTCGCTCGCAATCTATCACAAAATTAGAGAACCAGATAGGATAATTGACCCAGGCACTGAATAAGATAGAGGAAGGGAGGTTACCCTCCCAACCACTCAAAAATCCATGGGCTCAACTAGTTCTAACCCTAGCTTACTCATTCATGAGCAAGCTAAGGTTGTGCCGGTTTCAAGAGAGGAGAACCTTAGGGAAGTTGAGGTTGAGATCAAGAATGATGTGACTCCCCCTCCCACTGCTGATAGAGAGGGATCACGAGAAAGGGTTTATGAAACCGCTGTCCCTTTCACTTTGGCCATTATAGATTCAAAGGAAAAGGACAACGCAAAGAGGACTGAGCTCATAGATGTGTGTAAGAACGTGAAAATCAATTTACCGTTAATTGACGCCATTAAGCACATTCCTATGTACGCCAAGTTCTTCAAGGACCTTTGCACGAAAAAGAAGCGCGCCAAGGCATACACTTCGAAGAAGGTCTGACTCACTGCGAAGGTGAGTAACATACCAGTGACAGGTGTCTCGCCCAAGTTTAGAGATCCTGGGCCCTTTACGATCCGTGTGTCATTGGGGAGTGGTACACTAGTCAGGCCCTTCTAGATCTTGGAGTGAGTGTCAACCTCATTCCTTGATTTTTCAGGAATTGGGTATTGGAAACCTTAAGCAAACCAGTGTTACACTTCAATTGGCTGATAGAACAAAGCATGTACCTCGTGGGGTAGTGGAGGATGTATTTGTCAAGGTTGACAAGTCTGTCTTCCCTGTTGATTTTATTGTCTTAGATATGGATCCTGATCCTAGGTAGAAGAACAACACTCATATTATTCTAGGTCGACCATTCTTAGCAAGGGCTGATGCTGTGATTCACTATAGGACATGAGTGTTAGAGGTTTTTTTCGGAAGCTTCAAGGGCAAATTGAAGGTCTCTAACATTGTTTAACACCTTGTGAGAGAGGACGAGCTCGAGTGCTACATGGTTGATGGTTTTGGCCCTTTGGTATAATTAAGTGTGCACGATTATATTAAAAATGCTGATTAGAGTAATGTTGCTATCTGTGTCAAAAATTGAGCGTCACCACCTAAACTTGGTAGGATATAGATTTGAGACCCCTGATGCTGACCATGTTCTTCTCCTTGATAGTCCCAGTTATAGAAACGCTATTAGAAATGGGGATTGTTCCTACAAGTTCAACCAGATTTCTATGGTAGACATTGCCTCAAATTTTTGTTGGCTTTGAGCTTTACACTGCGTTCGGATGATAAACTTAACGTTCTTGGGAGGCAAACTAACCTACTTTTATGTGTTTTGTGTGTTTTAATTTATTTTTCAAATGGAACTCTCTTTCCTTTGCAGATCCTTTCGTTATCCCTTCCATGCTAATTTTGTTTCTCTTTTACTAAACACTTGTACGACCATATTTCTAATGCTACTAACAAGTTTATTTAGTATTCTATTTTTTATGCCTTTTTTTTGTAGCTTGTTATTTCTGTCTGCATGCATAGTTGAATATGCCATACTTCAGGTCGTTTCTTTCCGTTCCTTGCTTGTATTTACTGTCATTGATTTTCATTGATGAAAATGTAAGGTTTGGGTGTGGGGATGGCATATATGGTGTGAACTTTTGATTGTCCTTTTATTATATTTTTGCTTAAATTAGCTAAGTCTTTGCATGGATTAGCATAGCATTTTGGTAACTTATATTGAAGTTCAAATTTGAGATGTGTTATAACAGTTAGAATATTTATGTAATGAGATTATTCTTAGATCTGACTATTAAATTGTATTTCTGCCTTTTAACTAGTTTTAAAGATTATTACTTTTCACCCTTAATCTTATGATAAATTCTACGTTTTAAGCTGTGATAGCGGAAATAATTTTAGAAATTTGAATCAAGCTTTCTACTCCAAACAATCTTGAAATCAATTGTTCATCTCTTTATCTTGAGGGCTTCGATTAAAAAAAAAAAGGGAAAGAAAAAAGAAGAAGGTACCAAGCCTGTTCGATTCGGTAAGTACCCGTGACTTGTTGATTCTTACAGCCCTTGTGTCTCAAGCAAGTAAGCCCATAGGAGTTAACACCTGGTACCTTGAGCTAACTGGGTCGAGAGCTGTCGGTTGAAAGTTCACTACACAGGCCACAAGGAAAGCTTAAGAAGAAGCAACTTCATTAAGTCACTTTAATAAGCATCAATGCCTAATATGAATGAAATATTTTTAAGGTATGTGCTAGTAATGGCTTAGGTTGTGAATTCCTTTGACTCAAGCCATTAGGTCTGAGGAGTGCTCTTCACTTGATACCTTAAGCCAACTGGATTGGGAGTCACTGGTTGAAAACTCACTACATGGATCCCAGAGAAACACGCCTAACCATGAGTTATTTAAGAGGGAGAGAGAGAGAGAGAGAGAGAGAGAGAGAGAGAGAGGAAAACAAGAGAGAAAAGAAAAGCCTTGAAATTTCTTTACTATTTAGGGGTGATTTGTTAGGTTAATTAACTCCTTTAATTATCTTTTTTATTCATCTTAAATTTAGAAGGTTTGGAATAAGAAAAAAAGAAGAGAAGTTCTGAGCTCATTTACTAGTAAAAAGACTTGAATCACGAGAACTCGAGTCGGACCCATTGAAATAATAACAATACATAAAGATTCTTTACTTTCAAGTACACCTTCAAATGTGCTTGGAAATATTTTTCACAAGTAATTCTTTCCATTACATATTCGGCTTTTACATGTGTGTTTTGTTGTGATTTAGGCTTGGAGTGCAAAGGATCAAACAAAGGTTGAAAAGTGACAAAATCAAGCGTAATCAAGGCATATTTAAAGATTATTCTGAGGAACCCAACCACGTGTGCAAAAGAAGGACCAATCGGGTTGTAATTCGGTAACTCACATAGGTCTTGTAGAGTTTTGGGTACAAAACGATCAGTCGGCACGAAGTACTGATCAATTAGTAGCCCGCAGTAGTACTAGGCTTACAGTGGGGCCTTCGACCGATCGGGAAATAGTCCCGATCAATCAGCTGGCTACAAAAAGCCAGCCGATCAATTGAAACCGCCAGCCGACCAATCGGCATGGTCAAATACCCACAAGCGGGTATTTATAGAGAGTGGGAGACCTAACGTTCGTGTCCTTTTCGCTGCATCTCCTCTCCTCCTCTCCTTCCCAAAGCCGCTACGAGATCTAAGGGGTTCTCAAAAACCGAAGAGCAGGTGCTCAAACTGCTAGGGGAATCAAAGCAAGGATCACCCTCAACATGAATTGAGGGAGTCTTCAAGTCCTTAGTTTTAGTCACTATTGTTTTTCTCTTTTAGATTTCATGATATGTAAAACTCCCATGGAGGAGTAGACTCTTTAAGTTTGGGATGAAGGATGGGTAGCCATCCGTATCCCAGATTTATATTATGCTTTTGACAACGGTTTTGTTATGTTATTTATACACGCTTGTGGGGAATTTATGATTGTTGTTTAGTTTTTTTTTTTTTTTTTTTATGTGTACTTCCAGCCATGTTTAGATCTCCAAATTATTAGTGTTTCTCTACGAGCTTGCAGCCTAGACCATAACATAACTATTTTTCAGGCGTGGTCAAGGTTGAGGTTGTACCCAACCTTGAGCGCAATCTTTTATAAAAATTAATTCTTAATTAGAAGCGACAAAGGAATTCTTAGTGCTACTAAGATAATCCATGCTATACCTAGAGTGATAAGATGGGTTATGCCTTTAGACTAGTTCAGTACTTTAAGCTCTAACTTAAATATTAGTTCAGGTTTAATATTGAATTAGGAGCATGAAAAGAATTAAGTAGTGCTAAACCTATGGTACATGTAGGGTAATATGATACGTTACGCCTTTAGACTAATTCATTATCTTAAACCCTAATTTAAATAGTATCCCAAGCTTAGTGCGTGTAGCCTAAGCTTCCTAAATCATTGTTATAGTAGAATATAATGACGGAATACAAGTAAAGTTACCCTGAATTCATTCCTTGAACTAATATTAATTGAATTGACACCTTTAGTATCCTTTAGTATATCGTTAGTTTTGTTAATTTAGTAAACAAATCAGTCAAACCAACTAAAACCCAACTGCGACCGCTCATTAACGACTAAATCCGACTTAACTCCGATTCCTTGTGAATACGACACCCATATTCCCAACTAAGCTACGACGATCTCATACGCTTGCGGGTAAGCGGTTTTAGACAGACCTTTAAGACTACATCAGGACCTAACAATGAATATGCTGAAGGTTCTAACTAGGGCATAATGTCTTATTTTAACAACTAAACTACTAAAACAGTATTTACATATTATATTTTTCTTTCAAAATAATTTCTTTTAGTATATATGTATTTTTATGTGGAAGTTAATTTCCGTATTACCAAAGGAGCCTAAATGTTACTTCGTTATTGTTTTAACTGAACCCTTTTTATGATTTTGAACTAAGTAGTTAATTTAATCTTTCTATTGCTTGTTATATTTGTTATTTTGCCATTTATGTTATCTATTACACTGTATATGATGATTGGTGGAAGTGTTTTCTTTTAAACCAAATAAGGGAATCCCACAATGTGAGAGCATGCTTATTTTTGAAATAGAAAATATAAAACCTTGAAGAAATTTTTATTTCTCTTGAAAAATCTTTATTATATCGTGTATTTAATGAGGTTTAGTATTAAAATTTGCATTAACTAGACATTGAGGCATTTTGCTATCCAAATATGTGATTGTTGTAATCTACATTAGCATTTTATATTGTTGCAATTTTATTGACTTCTACGTTAAATTAGATGGTGATAAAGATGTCAAATTTAGGCGCAAAAAAATAAAAAATAAAAAATAAAAAAGAAAACAAAAAAACAAAAAACAAACCACCAGATTATGGAAGTTATAAGGCTATATATTTTTACTGGGTATTCAATTTCAAAGCCGAATATAGATGCCCATTTAGTCTTTTTACTAGTTTATTTGCTACATTTAAAGGGAATACTTTATTGGGTTAAGATATGTCTTTTAATGAATTCAACGCAATCTTATTAGCTTTTTAATATCGGTTTTTCTAGTATCTGTCTAAAGGTACGTGTTAAGGCATATTTATTACATATAATTATATTCTATTTGTTTTCTTGTCAATCAATTGTTATTGAAAATTCAAATTATAATTAATAAATTATTTTCATTGAAAGAAATGCATATAATTTATAAAATTACTATAATATTTTTGATACTAACAAAAAAAAATAATAATAATTAATCTAAAAATAACCTAACCACATGTCAATATACCAAAAAATAGTCCAACTCTATTTTCAAACTAAAAAATTAAACAACTCTAACTTTTCTACCAAAAAATAACAAAACTCTATTTTCTAACCTAAAAATAACTCAACTCTAACTTTTCTATCAAAAACAACCAAATTCTAAAATTAATTTTAAAAAATACTGAATTGATGATTAAGCATGGCGTGTGGTATGACTCTCCGATAATATATATATATATATATATATTTATGTAGTTTTGGTTTGGCTTGATTTCTTTTCCCACCTAACCAAACTAAAAATACGTTTTTTCGATAATTGAGTACAACCCCACAAAAAAGCAACATCTTGAGGCAAAGAACAAACAAAACAATCGAGGAATACAGCCAGAGAACTAGGGCTGCAAATGAGCCGAGCCGAACCACAGCTTGCTCGGCTCAGATCTTTAACTAAATGAAACCCTCTTGGTATTAGTATCAGCTACATATCTGTGCTCGACTTAGCTCGGTTACTAAATGACACCAACTCGGTATCAGTATCATTTAGGCTTGATTATTTGATGAGCTAGCTCGTTGATTTTGCCGACTCTTTATGCTCATTTACGAGGCTCGTTAAGCTCATTTATTAGGCTTGTTAAACTCATTTATGATTCTTGTTACTTAAAATAAAATAAATCATGTATGAAAATTAAAAATAAAAGAAACATGTAACTCAATTCCATAATGCAGACATGTGAGCCAATAATCGAGCTGGCTCATGAGCCATAAAAGAGCCGGCTCGTGAACCTTTCGAGCCTAGTCCGCTTCGGTTCGATTTGGCTCGTTTATTGAGCTGCCCTTAAACGAGTCAAGCAGGCTCGAGAGTCAGCTTAGACGAACTCAAGCCGAGCCCTTAACGAGCTGAGTCAAACCGGCTCGAGAGTCAGTTTGGCTCATTTGCAGCCCTACAAAGAACAAGTCAAACCAAAAATACGTAGAAAAAAAATATATTGTCTGAACATCACAATTCAGTGTTTTTTAAATCAAATTTTTAGAGTTGGGTTGTTTTAAGATTAATTTTAGAGTTTGGTTATTTTTTGGTAGAAAAGTTAGAGTTGGTTATTTTTATTAGAAAAAATTAGAGTTCGGTTATTTTTTTGTTATAAAAAAGAGTTAGGTTATTTTGTGGTATATTGACATAAAGTTGGATTCTTTTTAGATTAATTACCAAAAAAAAAAGATAACAAAGTATAATTACTATGTTGTTAACATGACAAATCATATTAATAGAAATTTGGGCAAAATATAGAAATAGCCCCCGCACTTTACAATCAAGTACAACACACTCCGTGCATAGCATCATGAATTTTACAATTAAATACAATACACCGCATATACTTTTAATTTTATAAAATAACTTGATGAACTTTGCGATTAAAAAAAAATCCTTATACTTTCAATTTCGAAAAAATAGTCATTTGAACTTTGTTATTACACATAACTTACATGTTATCGTTATTAAACACAATTCAAATCTTAAATTTGACTTGGATTCAATAACAAAGTTCATGGGTTTTTCTGTATTAGATAAGAAAAAGTAGGTTATGTTTAATTTAATTGCTAAATTTAATATTTTAATATAATTTGAATTTAGTAATATAATTTTAGGGTTATTATTTTAAATTTAATGTGCACGGGTGAGTTGTCCCTAGCATCAAACTTTTAAAATTAATAATATAATTTAGCGTTTGACTTAATTAATTATAATTCACTAATTATTATTTAACTTAAAAAATAGCCACCTTTTGAAGTTTTGATATTACATACAAGTTACCCATACACATTCAATTTTTAACAATAACCTATCAAATTTAGTGCTTAAATTAAAAATAACCCACTTCTTTTCATCTAATATAGAAAATAATAAAAAAAAAAAAACTCAAATCAAGTATACACATTGTATTTAAGAAGTTATGAAGTATAAGGGGTGAGTTGTATTTAGCGACAAAGTATGGGATGAGTTATGTGGAATAACAAAGTTTAAAGTCTATTTTTTGAAATTAAAAACACATGTGTGTATAATGTTTAATTGCAAAATTTAAAGAATATATTATATGTAATAATAAATTTTAAGAATGATTTTATAAAATTAAAAGCAGACAAAATGTGCTATATAAAATTAAAAGTGCAATAGTCTTTTATATTTAGAAAGAAATTAAAAGATCGCGTTATTGATTGGTTGCACATGATGACATGAAAACTGACACCTTTTGGTTTTACTTTGATCAATACGGAGATGACACTTGTAACTTCGAACATAAAAGGCAAAGGGCCCACGTGTCTCGCTGTTGGACCAAGCCATTTATCTCCTATTTAAAACGGGAACAACTCTTCAATGCCATTGATGTTACAATTGTACGAAAGGTTTGTTCAATTATTATTTCTTTCCTAAAATTTACTATAGTTTTTAAAAATTATTTATATTTTTTAATTTTTTTAATAAGTTATTTAAATTTTTAAAATTTTTTTAAATGACATGCCTTAATATTAACATCATTGATATTTATTAGTTTTTTTACTTAAGTGACATTTAAAAAAATATTTTTTAATATGAAATTATTTTTTAAAATATATATAAATTTTTAATATATTTAAAATATTATTTTTAAATATTTTAAATTATTTTAAATATAATTTCGAATTTTTTAAAATAATTTTCTCTTTTTTTAAAACTATTGCAAGTAAAAACTAAAAGATGTTAATGATGTTAATATTAAGGTTTAATATTGTAAAATTTTGAAAAGTTTAGATATTTTTTAAAAAATTAAAAAAGATAGGCAGTTGTTTTCAGGGTTATTTAAAATTTAGTATCCAACGGTTTTGAAAATAATAAAAAAGACTATAACCTTTTTAATTTACTAAAAAAGCTCGTAGGATTTTGTCGTGTTGATAAAAAGCTCCCCAAAGCATGGTGACGTCATTTTTTATTGACAGAATTGATGCGATAACTATTTTTTAGTAAGGGTCTTTCTAGCATATGCCCATTGGACACATATTAATGCGCATTAATTGCATCATATTTTTACATTTGATTGGTCATATACAATTAGTATTAATGATAAATTTTGTATTAGCCAATCAAATGCTAAATATGGTGTATTTAATACACCATTGGGCATATGTTAGAAATTTTTTTTTAGTAATACTAAAATAAAATGACAAAAGTACCCTTCAATACCCTTGTTATTACTTTATAAGCATAAAATTTGAGATGTTGTATTGTATATAAACTCTCTTTTTTTGCTTAATTTGTTTAAAAATATAGTTATTCATTGGTACTTTTATCATTTTACTATAACATTAATAAAAAATTAGCTGTCCACATCAGTTTTGTTGACAGAAAATGACGTCCATGCTGGAGATGGATCTTTTTATTAATGAAACAAAAACTCAGGAACCTTTTTATTAATACAACATCTTTGTGTCGACACACAACATCCAGAGAGCGATTTCGTAGTATATCAACATACACCATGTTTGAGCCAAAACACATTAAATACACAACAGAGACACTTTATTTTGAAAATATATCAACAAGATATACTTATATATTATAGCATCATGTTCCATAGTATTTTTGAATGAAAATACATTGAATTAAGATAGAGAGTATAAGCATATGAACAAGTGTTAGATACCATATAATGCCTAAAAAAATTAGTTTATGTCTAGTTCAATACTGAAAATAATCATTTTGAGTAGGACAGTACTTTTTTCATTTATTTTTGTAAGTATAGTGCTACAACAATTCACATATAGTTAGTTTTGTGTTTTATTAATTTTTTTACATTAAAATTAACTTCATTTTTCCTAAATGTAAGGTGGCAAGTAGAGTTCATTTTCCACCTTTATATGCTAAAAATTTAGTTTTTTCCTAGTTTGGTGCCAAAAAAATATATTAATACTAATACAATATCTTTCTTTTAACTTAGTAAGTACAATGCTAAAAAATTCATATATACCTAGTTTGATGCTTTTTGATCATTCTTCCTTTCAAAAATTATTTATATTTTCTTATTTTTAAAAAATTACCTAATCTTTTCAAAATTTTGTATTTTCACAACTTAATGTTTTGACATCCGTTAATTTTACTTACATGACATTTAAAAAATATTTTTTTAAATCTAAAATTAATTTTTAAAATATATACAAATGTTTTAGATTTAAAATATATTTTTTAAATATTTAGAATTATTTTAAATGTAAATTTGAATTTTTTTTATATTATTTTCTCTTTTCTTCAAAAGCCAAGCAAAAAATCTAACAGATATTAATGACGTTAACATTAAGGTGTGAAATTGAAAAATTTTGAAAAATTCATATGATTTTTTTGAAAAATTAGAAAAGATATGCAATTTTTTAAATCGCACCTAAATTTGCGGCTTTCAATAATAAAAAAAAAAACCACTATTAAAAGCAAGTGTGTACAAATTTGTGTATGAAGTGGTTGTAGAAGCGAGTTTTGAGGCGCTTGACATTTTGTTTATAAGTATGTGTTTGGGTGCATCGGATTTATGTTATACTCAAATATTGTAGTTTAAAAAAATTTATGGTGGAAGTTTAATACTCAATGCGGTTTTGTAGTTTATCCCATAATAAACAATTGAAGGTCTCCACAAAACTTGGTGCAATGACCACTTTATATTTTGGGATGTATGATGACCACTTTATCCCATCATAGCTTCTAAACAATAGAAGGTTTCCACACAATTTGGTGCGATGACCACTTTATATTTTGGGATGTATGATGACCTCTTTATCCTATCATAGCTTCTCTGTAACGATCAATTAAGAGACTTCTCTCTTATTTTTCATTTGCCTTGGCTAAGCTTTATAAGAGTTTGCACAAATGATGATTCATAGAGAATATTCTTCTCTACCACTAGGAGTGATAGATCTGTCAAACTTCACTCACTAACTTTGTAAATAGTTAACACCCAATCTCGGTTCTGCAAGTCCTTTGAGCGCAAGAAGTCAAGAGGTAAATTATAGTTAATTACTCATAACCCCTTATGGTGAGGAACCTACTTGGATAATTACAAAAATGAGAAGATGGCCTTAGACAGAGCTAGATGGAGATCTAGCATAGGTGTAGTCAATATAGCGATTTAGAATAGTGGAGTTTATCTAGGCTAGGGTTAGCACCCTTAGGCTTTGTTGTGTCATGCTGCTTGTTGCTTTTGTTGCCTTACTGATTGTTACTCTATAGTTTCATTGATTATTGATTATTGGTGTTTTATGTTTTCTCTGTGCTATTACAATTGCTATTGTTGTTATGCTTTCAGGTTTCAAGTTGTGGGTCCTAGGACACAGCCTTTCTTTGGAATAGCACCTTAGAGGAGTAAAGTTGTGTACATCTCATCCCTCCCTCTCCCACACCCTACATTAGCGGGAGCCTTTGAGGCATGGATTTGTTGTTGCTGTTGTTGTTATTGTAAAATTACTTATTGATAATCTGGTTTGGTCAATCCAGGTAGGTTTTCTCAAGTGTGTTTGCTAATTGAACTTATCTTTCATATGCATTCTTTCCTGTGCCTTGGTGTCTCAACATAAGCAATCATGAGATCTATTGCCCTATATCAAATAGAACCGCCACAATGTGCATTGGTTTATCTACATCCACATATGGCCATTCTCAAGGATCCTTTGACCATGAACATTTAAAGACAATGTTATTGGAGTATTGGCTCTCATTTTTTTAATTAACCTCACTATGCCAATCCCATTACACAAATCCCATGGGTTTTATCATGTTACTGTAATCAAAAAGCAAGAATAAAGTAAATATGATAAAGATTATAATGTCATTAGAATAAAACATTCCATTAAATAATCCAAATGAGCAAGTTCATAAGATAAAATCCAATTCTTAATCCTGGGAGATCAACTATGAGAGCCATGCATTTTCTTTGACTCCCATTTGCACTTTAGAGCCAAATATATAAGTTTCTTACACCTAATCTATACTTCTTGCTATCAAACTCCTTTGATCATAAGGCTTTAATAAAAGAAGTCTGCTATATTTTCCATTCTCATCCGCTTACATTGTCGCAACATCTCCTATGTCAATGATCTCTTGAATGAGGTGGTGGCAGCGCAAGATGTTTGGATATTTGATGAGACATTGGTTCCTTAGATTGAGCTATATGGTATTACAGTTGTCATAAAATAGGAGTATTAATACCATAATAACAGGGACTACTCCTAACTCAATGATAAACTTTTTTCATCTAAATCACTTTTTTTCCAGCCTCACTAGATGCTATGTACTCAACCTCTATCACCAAATTAGCAACCGTACTTTGTTTGAAACTTTTCCAACTAATATCTTGCCCATTCAAGACGAAAAGAGAGAGGTTGATTTGTTATCATCTTTCTTAGATGAAAAGCTAGCATTTGTAAAGCATTCAAGCTTTAACTCATAACCTCCAAATACCAGAAATTCGTCTTTAGTGTTTCTTGAAATTCTTAACTACGCATTTAACCACTTTCCAATGAGCCTTATTAGGGTTAGCTTAATACCTATTTGTCACTCCTAGTGCATAAGCCACATTTGGTCTCATACAAATCATGGTGTACATGATGGCTTTCACTGTAGATGTGTAAGGAATCCTACTCGTGTGATCGTTGTTAGCTGGAATGAAGAGAATCCTCCCAACTAAGAATGAATTTGATTTTTATGGGTGGGAAACTTTTTTTGGAATTTTCCATGCTTTACCTTTTAAATATGGTATCTATGTCTGTAAGTAAAATTTGAACAAATTTGATATGCTCTGATACCAATTTGTTAGGAATCTGGACAAATCTGATATGCTATGATACCAATTTTTAAAGGAAGTAATATCTTCCTAGTGCGGAACTTAAAACCCAAGAATTGGATTCAATTCAAATACTGTAACACACAAGAGAAGTAAACAACATGATAAAAGAGAATAAACGAAAGAGACAATGATTTATGTGGAAAACCCTTCTTCAATCGAGAAGGGAAAAACCACGGGTGGAGATGAAGATTCTTTATTGATCAAAATAATGGAAGAATTACAAAAACACTTCCTCTGAATGAGATCTATAGAGTAATTACAATATTACTTCCACTCAACTCTCTCTTGATGAGGATGGCTGGCTTTCTCTTAATTTGGATTGGATGCCTAAAACTGAAACCCACAACATCTATTTATACTAAGCATACTAGGGCACACGTGTTTGGGCTCCCGATCGATAGGCCCTTCCCAGTTTATCGGCGGACTCTTTGGATCCTTGTTCTCTCTGCGTACTTCCCCACCAATCAGCTTCTCACCCGATCAATCGGCTTGCTCGCGGCCCTCTTCATAAATCCAAGGAATTTGAGACATATCCTAACAAATCTCCACCTTGGCTCAAATTTCAAATAAAAGAACTTTTCCACCTTCTCCACTAAACACCCCACATGGGATTATCTCAACAAAACAGAAAACTTAACCGAGTCCGAGCAATGCTCGAACTTTCTGCTAGGTAGCACTTTAGCGAACAAATCTGTGAGGTTATAAGCAATGCCAATCTTCTTCTCCTCTGAATTAGCCCTTGACATATTTGTAAGAGTATAAGTAGTAACTTCTTCATAAGCTTGTCTCTCGTGTCTTTCACAAGTAACTGAATACTGATCCACCTGCTGAATGGTTTCAGCCTCTTTATTTCTTTTAGAAATTTGTACTGGAGGTGGCTGAATGCTATCTGTGAAAGCTCTCTGACGCTGAACTGTGTTACTTAACTGTAACTGAACTACCTCTGGCCTAATCATCTTACTTGAATCACAAACAACAAATGACGTCTTGTGTGGCTGCAGCAACGAAGACGCATCAAACGTGACATTTCTACTCATCAGGAATTGCTTGAAGCAAAGCTCCCCATAAATGCCATGTTCATCTGACTCTGACATAGATGCTGTAGAAACAGCCATTAATCCTGTCACTGTATTACCATCAAGTTCATACAGAGTTCCAACCCATCTGCCTTTCATCACAACTAGAGCACCCTTACTGACCTTCAAAACTCCACCTTGAGATGTGTACTTGTACCCGAGAGAATCAAAGGTATCTAAAGAGATGAGATTCTTCTTCAAATCAAGAACTTGATGAACATCACTCAAAGTCCTGATAGTGCCATCAAACATCTTAACACGAATTATTTCTATACCCAAAATTTTGCATGCAACATTATTGCCCATCAAAGCAACTCCACCGTGAATTGACTCATACGTGAAAAACCAATCTTTAGAGGGACAAACATGATAGTGTTAGGAATAGTGTCCTGAAATCCAAATTTATTTTGTAATATTATTATATTTATGAATAAAATTGAAGTTGCAGTCGTTTCCTAATTGAATTTGTGTAAAGTGAGCTTATATACTGCATGTGATTTTTTTTTAAAGTATTGTCTATGAGATGGACGGAGTCCTCATATTACATTTTACATGTTTTTTCTAAGTGGATAATGCGAATTACCCACATATACACTGGGAACAAATAGTATGGAATGTTATTTGAATAACTCGTGGTCAACGATGAGCTTCGACTACTTATCTGTTAAGACCGTGACCTAACACTTTAGATGACTTGTCTTGGTTATGTGGATGGAGATCCAAAAGTGTTGAGTTGGTGTGTTTAATAAGATTGACACACTGAGTTAGACCATGTGGGTTACTTATTTCCAAATTACTATCGGAGATGAGTTATTCACGTTGTACTGTTTGAACGACGACTCTAAATCCTGAGGGTATTTTGGACTTGTGCATGGAGTGTTAGTTACTTTGGTGTGCTATAAGTAAAGTCTAAACTTATGACTGAATTCCCATGTACACTGGGTAGCAGGGTGAAGTGTGACAAGGATCAGGTATTCAATAGGGAATGTACTGTCTCTTATGAGACACAAATGTTCCCTTAGTTGATTCGCAAATATTTGAATAGTTCGAAAACTTTGGTCAAAGTATTCCAAGTGTTTGACATTTGGAATTTATGCTATGAATATGTTCAAGTATAAATAAATTGTTCAATGAAGGGCGAGTCGGTAACAAACGGAGAAGCTATGAGAAGGATAATGGTAGTAGTTATACTAATTCTTGGTCATTGACATCTAGTGGAGGGGTTGTTGTCATCAATACTGTCTATTAGGAAGATATCGAATAAATAGTTTAAGTCTGGAGTGCAGTGAGATTTATTTAGTGGAATTAAGTCTCATTAACTGGTAATTATATTATTATATAAGATGATTGATTTAACCCATTTGGAGTTAAATTTAAATTGTCCCTGGGGTCCCTATGCAAGCCTCTGTATTTATTGCCATTGGAAAAATATTAAAGAATTCATGAGATGAATTATTTATCCATAAGATGGGTAAATTTAATTTTGCCAAACATTAGTCATGAGATGAATAAAAATTAAAGATTATAAATAAAATAATTTTGGAAATTTAGAATTCATAAGATGAATTTTTACATGTCGGAAACAAAGCAAAATAAGAAAAAATAACAAAAATCGCACAGGGCTCGTGATCCGTGGCTAACACTGGCAGCCAATTAGTGTGCGACATGTGTCGCCAGCTGGGGTGCCTAATGGGAGGAATTCGCATGCTCGTGATCCGGCCAATCGCAGGCCGACATGTGGCACGCGGAAGTAAATAAATAACACGCGATTTCCCTTGCATAAAACGATGCGTTTTAGCTTATGGCTATGTTAAATGATGCGTTTTGTTTTAAACTAGGCAATCCCACATCAAAAAATCAGGTTTTTTCACTCCAATATACTACTATAAATAGAGGTATCTATTCCAAAGGTTTGGCATTCAATTAAACAAATTATTTTGGGTTTCTGAAAATTATTTCGGAGATCTAATTGGAGAGAAAAATTCCCGTTGAAAATTTTCTTTCCTTAGTTTAATATTTTTCGGAGCCCACCCTCGGGCAATATGAAGTCATTGTGTAGAAGATCGGGGGGTCTCGATTTCGGTATTCTTTCAAGATTATTATTTCTTTTTGGTATTCTATTATTGCAGCAATTTCAGGTATGTTCTTTTTTCCTTCTTCTTTTAGTTTCTGTTTTTTATTTATTTACAATAATCGTTATTATGCTTGTTTAAGCTTATGTATTATTATGAATGTGTTAGAGTAAAAGGCCTGTAGATGTAAATAAAGAATTTAGATCTGTAGATTTAAATAATGAATTTAAATCTGTAGATTTAAAATTAGAAATTTTAAATCAACCCTAGGTTTAGAATTATGAATTCTAAACCCTTCTGCTGCGTGAACTTCATAAAATTAGGGAGAATTTTGAAATTCGTCCCAACAACCGGTATTAGGGCAAAGGGTTTATAGAGATAGACCTATTCCCAAGAACTCTCACATGTGAGGTGTCACGAAGCGTGACTCTCCGACCGGGGGCTTAGGTAGAGAGAAGAATCTCCTACTCTAAGTGCTCTAATAGGTACCTATTGTTGTGAACATAGTTGAGAACTGTGAACCCAATAGTCAGCATCAGAGTTTATTTTTCCAACAAAAAAGTTATTCCTTCCCAACAGATAGGAGCAACCTGAATCCAGAATCCTATTTTCTATGAATCTGGACTGTGGTTCAAACACTGAGAATATCATCATTCTCATCTTCAACTACATTAGCTTCTGCGGGTAGATTATTTCTCTTCTGGTCGGACCTGTTATCAGCTTCTAGTTTTCTCTAAAGCTGGTAACAGTCTCTCTTAATGTGCCCTTTCTTATGACAGTAATTACATGATAAATCTTTATGTCTAGACTTAGACCTAGATGAGTTTCCATCATAATCAGATCCTCTATTCTCAGTTCTTCCTCTCACAAATAGATCACTTCTTGAGTTATTTACAGAATCAGACAATTCCTTATCTACTCTTTCTTTACTCAATAAGTTTCTTTAACCTCATCAACAGGGGTTGTTTTTCTACCACCATAAATCATACTTTCAACAAAGCCTTTATAAGAGGTAGAGAGTGAACATAACAACAACATAGCCTGATCTTCATCCTTCCTTTAATTCTTGAATAATGGAATTAAACTCATTAACATGATTCATGAGTGACATACCTTCTGACATAAGAAAGGTGAACAACCGATGCTTAACTGCAAGTTTGTTGAAGACTGATTTGAAACATAACATATCTTACAATTTCTCCCATAACTCCTTAGCGGTCTTCACTTCCAGAACTTTTGTCAAAACATCATCGGTAAGACACATCTGAATAGCGGTGATAGCCTTTTCATCTAACTCCTCCCATTGTCCTTCTGATAAACACTTTGGTTTCTTCTCTTTTCCATCCAAGACTTTCTTAAAGCCACTCTGTGTCAAGAGGCCCTTAACGCGAATATGCCATAAACTGAAACTGCATTGACTACCAAACTTATCAACTTCAGATTTAACTACAGACGTCATAGTACCAAATCGAACAGATAGGGCTTTGATACCAATTGTAAGTAAAACATGATCAAATTTGATATGCTCCAATACCAATTGTAAGTAAAACTTGAACAAATTTGATATGCTGTGATACCAATTTGTAATGGAAGTAATATATTCCTAATGCGGAACTTAATACCCACGAACTGGATTCGATTCAAATACTATAACACACAAGAAAAGTAAACAGCAAGATAAAAGAGAATAAACGAAGGAGACAATAATTTACGTGGAAAATCCTGCTTCAATCGAGAAGGGAAAAAATCACGAGCAGAGATGGAGATTCTTTATTGATCAAAATAATCGAAGAAATACAAAGATACTTCCTCTGAACGAGATCTATGGAAGAATTACAACATCACTTCCTCTCAACTCTCTCTTGATGATGACGGCCGGCTCTCTCTTAATTTGGATTGGATACCTAAAACTAAAACCCACAACATCTATTTATACTAAGCGTACTAGGGCACGCGTGTTTGGGCTACCGATCGATCGGCCTTTCCCAATTGATCGGCGGACTCTCTAGATCTGTGTTCTCTCTGCGTACTTCCCGACCGATCGGCTTCTCACCCGATTGATCGGCTTGCTCAGGGCCCTTTTCATAAATCCAAAGAATTTGAGGCATATCCTAACAATATCCACTTATTAGATAAGTCAAGCATCCTTCTTAGTCAATCTCTATAGAGTGTTATGTCCAAAATATAGGATGTTTCTCCAAAGTCCTTCATGGAGAAACCTTTAGATACTCAAATCTTCGCCTTCTGTAGTGTATGGATGTTATTTCCTATGAGGATTGGTAGTGCTCCCACTAACCTAACTATACACACAGTGTTATCTTCGCTGTTAAGAGAGTCAAATTACATTTCAATAGTCTTATTGGAGCATATTTCCAACTCCTTGAAACTTGCTTTTAGTCCAATACTAATTGTTTATTATCAATTAGTTAAAATTAGGCAATTGTTAATGTCAAAACTTATTATCCATCAGGACCTTGTCTCAGTGGTAAGAGGCAAGTAAGGGAATAGGGTATTACTTTATGAAAAAAGGTCTAGAGTTTGATTCCTTTTGAACCTCTCTCTAAAGAATCTTTGACTTATTTGGCTCTTGTAATGTGTAAGTCGCTGTGCGGGCTGAGATTTACTAGGTTCAAAGCTTATTTTGTTAATGTCGAAGCAAAAAGAGTATTCATGTGAGAAGAAAAAAGTGGAATTACTTTGACATTAACAAAATTAGCCCTGTAAAAAGCATTTACCTAAAATTATTCAAAATATAAATAACCTCACTCCACCAAACAAGTGCGTAAGGATGCACAATGTGGTTTAGGTGAATATACACAACTCCAATGGCTGAATGAAAACGAGCTGCTGATCAAACATTATTGCAAGTCTTTTTGTACATTAAAATATCTTAACTAGTTAACTTGCAGTAAGTTAAAAAAACAATATTTTATAAATACATGAAATAACTAAAATATTTAAGAAAGAATTGACATTTAATATAATTAGTGGCCATCTAGAAACTAATTTTATGCTTAAAAGTTGTGTGGAGTTATACTATGTAATAATATAAGGTATACAATATGAATCAATCGACTTGTTGGCATTCAAATCAACTTTTTCCATTGACTGATAACAACGTT
Organism: Simmondsia chinensis; assembly: GCA_018398585.1. Classification (NCBI taxonomy): domain Eukaryota; kingdom Viridiplantae; phylum Streptophyta; class Magnoliopsida; order Caryophyllales; family Simmondsiaceae; genus Simmondsia; species Simmondsia chinensis. The sequence goes on along the minus strand of JAGTTD010000003.1, from coordinate 29,355,400 downwards.
ATGATAACCTTTTTTTTTTTTAGAACATATTGTGTCTTACTTTTATGTATTTCTTTCTTACATATTTTGAGGGCGTGAACCAAGCTATCAATTGATATCAATTAGACTTCATATATATTGCGATGTTGTCCACAATTCTGATCTTAATTAACTTATATTAAAGGGGTGTTTTTTTTTTTATTGAAAATAACCTACAATTTAGGTGCGGTTTTAAAAAATTAACTAACTTTTCTAATTTTTTAAAGTTACACCTAAACCTTAGAAAAATTTTCAGTGTCACACCCAAGCTTAAACGAGCCTATAGAGCTTAAATAAGTTGAAATATTGCAAGTTTAATTCGAAACTCTCCGAGTTTAGATCAGGCCTGAGTTTTGAGATGAGCCCGAGTCGAGCCTTGAGCTTCGCATTAGATACACCCCTGGTCAATCAGGTAGAGGGGAGAAGTCATGCCAATTTTTTGTCCATTAATCAAGGGTTAGGCAAAGTAGCTTTGTTTTAGTGGAAGTGGAAAGAGTCGTAACACGTAAACTGCGAAGATGGCGCGTAGGAATCGTGCGGTGTAGCTATCATGCCCCCACCTCCTCACCCGCATATGGAAGTCCCATGTGCCACTGTGGTTCCACCAAAGTTTACTCAAAAGGAAAAACACCTAACTACACCATCAAAAGAGGTCCTACATATCTGTCTTCCAAATAGTTTCTTTTTTTTTTTTTTGGTAATGTTATTATCAGGGTAAAATTACTATTTTAGAGCAAGGTTGTAGTTTTTAAGGTAATTTTATGGTTCTTATTATTTATAAATCATATTATTGCTCTAAGAATATTAATTTTTGTTTTGAAATAACAACTCCTTTTCTTAATCGTAATTGTTTGTAAGTTATGTTGTTTCGTCTGCTCCTTTTGTAAAATGGTTTTCATTGTTTTATGGTCATTCTGAACCTCTTTATTTTAGTGTCATGTATTGAAGGTAATATATTAATGTTAGCATGATGTAACTACATACCTTTTAATATATTATTGTAAATTCATCTAGTTTTGGGTATTTCTGAAACTTACATATTAATCTGGAGGAAACCATAGGTTTACAAAAAAATAACAATAAGTTTGCCATTTACAAGATACAATTATGTTGGCTATAATAAATGCCACTCAATTTTTGAATATCCATTGAATCCTAGTGGTATTGAGCAAAATTATCTATTTTCGAATCTTTTATTATATATGTTATGTTGAATGTTAATATTTTATTTCTAACGTGCAACTTTGCTTTGGTTCTAATTTTGTTTCCTTTGTGGGATCTTTTGTTTTTTTTGTTTTTTTTTTTCCCTTGATAGTGGTTTTAGCATAGTTTGATTTGGTTTACAGGTGATGATAGAAGATTCCACTAACGAAACAATAAAATAACTAAAGAACACCAGATTTATGTGATTCAGCTCTAAATGGCCTACATCCACGAGTTTCCTACCACTAGAGCGGTCTTTCCAGTATTAAAATAAAATTATTACGAATTACAAACCGATTTCAAATCTAACCTACAAGTTATATATTCTTTTCTCATAAGCTTCTAAGACAAAAACTATGAATTACAAACTCCTTTCTCAAAAGCTTCTAAGATAGAAACTTAAAAGAGTACAGGGATTATACCAAACTCATCAGAGAATCGCCCATTGGAGCCATCCAAGAAAAGCTTGATCTGCCTCCAAAACCTTGCTAGGGTTAAACACCACACAGTCAAAGAACAAGGGGAGAATTAGCACAGGATACCTTAAAACTCCATCATCTTGAGCTAAGTAGGGCATTTCAGTTCTATTAAATGTTACATCCCTATTAATTATGATTTTAGTCTTATTTCCTTCCTTTAATCCTATTATGTATCCCTTTACACTATCAAGATACCCATGGAAGAACCCCTTGACAGCCCTACATTCTAACTTTCCCTCGGATTGATGAGCATACAAAGCATAGCCAAATACACTGAAAATAGAATAGTTTGCTAGTTGGCTGTCCACGTTTCTTCAAGTGTTTTGAAATTATTCTCATTGAAGGGGTTCTGTTTATCAAATAACATGCGATTTTAACTGCTTCACCCCAGACATGCTTGTTAGTCCATAGGCAAATAGCATACACCTAACTCTATCTAATAAGGTTTAGTTGATGTGTTCTGCTACCTTTTTTTTTTTTTTTTTTTGTGGTATCCCCCTTATAGTGTTATGTCTTTTTATTCCATCTTTGGCACACAATTCATCAAATTCTAAACTAATGTATTTTAGTCCATTTTCGATTCTTAATACTTTTATCTTTTGTTTAGTTTGATTCTCAATTAGATTTTCCGATCTTATGAAGTTAGGAAAACAATCATCTTTATTTTTTATCAGAAACACCCAAATTTACTAGAATAATCAACAATTGATAGAAAATATGATGCGCCACCGGTAGTAGTGACCTTTGAAGGTTCCCACAAATTAGAATGCAAATAGTCAATAGGGCCTTTAGTTACATGCTTTCCAGCTTCAAAAGCAAGTCTATGATATTTTCCAAAGATACATGATTCACAGAAGTCGAGTTTTGAAACAAAATCACCACAAAACAATCCTTGTTTAAACAACTCATTAAGTCCTATTTTAGATATATGACCTAATCTCTTATGCCATAAGTTGGTTGGGTATGGTTTGTCATTTGTCACAACATGAGATTTACCTAGAATTATTTCACCCTTTATGACATACAACCCATTTTTGACCTCCCACCTTAGAACAACTAAGGATCTTTTAGGTTTTTCAGTTCCCCCGACAGGTTCTAAAGGTCAATTCCTTTTGGTCAAGTTGTCATAGCGAAATTAGGTTCCTAGGAAATTTAGGTACCTGCCTAACTCCTTCTAAGGTATAACAGTCACATTTGACACTTTAATTCTGACAGAACCTATCCCAAAAACTTTGCATCTATGGTTATTTCCCAGCAACGCCTTTCCCCCATTAACAATTCTATAATCTATAAAGTGTGAACGGTTTGAAGTCATATAAAAATTACATCCTGAATTTAAAACCCATTCGTGCTTTGTAACAACAGTTGAGGCAAGTAACTTTATCACAATCAGAATCAATAGAATCAATGTTAACAGCATGCATATTAGATGAAACAAGCAATACTTCAGCACAATCAGCATCAAAAGAGACAACATTATCAGTAGAGCCTTGGGTCTTGTTCTTTTCAGGACAGTGTCTCCTAATATATCCTAATTTGTTACGTTCATAACCCTTAAAGTTAGTGTAATCTTTCTTAGCCTTAGAGGAGGAACAATTCTTACACTTTGAGCATTTTATATTGTCCTGAGTGCCATTGTTATCTCTATTCTTGGTCCTTCCTCTCACTGAAAGTCCCTCACCACTAGAACTAGAGGTCTGATGCTTCCCATCCATTTTAAGTTCAATGATCTTACTCCCAAGGGCCTTAGTAATGTCTTTAAAGCAATAGTCTCACGTCCATACCTAAGTGTGTCTTTAAAAGATCTAAGATATTTAGGCGAGGCACATAAAAGCACTACTGGTTGAATCTCATCTTCTATGGTCATGTTAACAATTATTAGGTCCTGAAGTATCTCATTAAACTCATCTAGGGAATCTTCTAAGGGCTTGTTTTCTTCCATTCTAAAGGTTAAAAATACTTTTCCATAAAAAGCATATGGTTAGACAGTGATTTAGAGTTATAAAAATCATCTAACTTATCCTAGACTTTAGCTGCAATGGTCCCACTAGCAACTTGGGATAAAACATTATTATCAAGACATAAACGATAGAAACGTAAGCACGTTATTCAATTTCTGCCTTCTCCTTCTCAGTTAAATGAGATGGTTGTTTCTCTAGTGGCAAAAGTGTGGTTTCAGCTCCTTAAGACATCAGCAGGGCAGGACCCTCATCTTGACTTTTCACAACGAGAAATCATTCTTCCTGTCAATTTCTCTATATCAAACAATGCAAAAGCCATTACCAAGATTTTCCAATCTATGACTTTAATGTCACTTGTTGGATATTATTTTGTGTTTCTTGATAGTGGTTTTAGAAAAGTTTGATTTGCTTTACAAGTGACGATGAAAGATTACACAAATGAAACAATAAAACAATGAAAGAGCACTAGATTTACGTGGTTCTGCCCTAAATGGCCTACATCCACGAGCTCCCTACCACTAGAGAGGTTTTTTCTACTATTAAATTGAAATTATTACAAATTACAGATTGATTTAAAACCTAAGCTACGAATTACAAAATCTTTTCTCAAAAGCTTCTAAAATAGAAACTTAAAAGAGTACAAGGATTATACCAAACTCATCAGAGAATTCACATTGGATCCATCAATAAGAGCTTGATCTGCTTCGAGAACCTTGCTTGGGTTGTATACCACATAGTCAAAGAAAGGGGAGAATTGGCACAGGAAATAACTCTCAAAGGAATTTTTGAATAAGAAAAAGGAAAGAGTAACAGTGTCAGAAACACAACCCCTTTTATAGATAAAAGCTTATCTGTGTGAAACCCAGGAAGGAGATACCTCTGCCGTCCTTATCACGTGGAGGACGGCTCAAAAGAGCCCCGAACAAATACAAATTGGTGGTCTAGAATTGCGACACGTGTCCATGCAAATCACCCTCAGATGAGGACACACAAAAGGAGTCGGTTCCTAAAATAATGCTGAAAAATAATAAAATAAAAAAATAATGCCAAAAAATAAATAATTACCAATCTATTGTTGAACCGCTTTTAAAAAACACGGTTCACTCCAAAAATAACCGAATTAATTTTTTTCAGTTATAAAACGCGTCTTAAAGACGCGTTTCATGTGAACATAAACCGCATTCGCGTTTTATTTGAAGATAAACCGCGTCTTCAAGACGCGGTTCATATATGACTAAACCGCGTCTTTAAGACGTGATTCATATCATTGTAAAAGACAAGTCTTGAAGTCAAGGACGCCCACGCTCGAAACGAATTCAAAATGAAATAGATGAAATGACTATACACGAAGGGTCACACGTGGATTCTGTAAGAGAAAATATCATAATGTATTGACATGCAAGATGAAAAAGGAGCACGACGCTCGGTTAGCAGCTAGTAGCAGTGAAATATATGACGGTAATATTTATTTATGTTTCATTTTTTTGAACATTTATTTATGTTTTATTTATATTATTTTTTATATAGTAGTTCGTTATTTATATATATCTATTAGTTTGTTATTTATGTTGTTTAATTCATAAAATATTATAACCGCGTTTACTAAACTCGGTTTATATGATAGTAAACCGCGTTTTCTAAACGCGGTTTATGCTCGATATAAATTTTTATTCTTGATGCGGTTATTTTTGCATATAAACGCGTTTTTTGAACGTGATTTAGTATAACCGCATTTATAAAAAGCGGTTCAACAGTAAATTAGTAAATATTTATTTTTTAGCATTAATTTTTTATTTTTTTATTTTTCAGTATTATTTTAGAAATCGACTCACGCAAAAGTTGCATAAAGAGGCTTCTAGGGCATGCTATTTACATGGACAACGACAGGCGCAAACAAGGCAGCATGATTTCCGCATTTGGGTAGCGTGAGCAGGGGAAATTCAATAATTGACCAAAGTAATACTCAAAACCCATTTTTGAATCACTAAAGACCCCAATTTTCATGTTAATTACAAATTGTACCATTGCCAGTTTTTACTTAAAAACCGTAGCATTTTATCTAGTTAATCACCTAGATTTATCATTTTGGCCTTGTATTAGTTTCACATTTAGTATCTATAGGAACCATTTTCAACACTATTTTTTTGTTAAAAATCTTTCATTTTCTTAAGTGACCTTTAAGTTCATTATGCATTTTAAGTGCACTTTAATTTTGTTTTTTAAATCTCATTTTTATTGTTTTTGTTTTTTAGATCTCATTTTAGTTTTTTATGTTGTAAATTATGATAAATTTGCACATTGAAAGTTTTACGAGCTTTGAATATGGGAATGGTTGCTTTTTTAATGTCTTCGTCTATCTTATTTATTAATTAGAAGTCTTCCCATATCTCAAAATTATAGTCCTCCTTATCCGGGAAAGAAAAAAAGGCTCCCATCCTGTAAACCACCCCACAACCCCTCAAGTCCACCTCTAATAACTGCCTGTCATAGTAACAAATTCCACAATAATAAAAAATCCACTATACTTTCAAAACTATTTTGTGACCCAAAATCAATCAGAAGTTCATTAATGTTGAGGAAAAATATTTTGAAAATATAGGAAATTTGTGGGGCAAACTTACAACCAAGCTACACCATCTTTTTATTTTTGATTGTGGTGTTCTCCTTTTTTTTTTTTTTTTTCTCCTTCATTTTTCTAATCTCACAAGAGCATTTTTATCAGTTTTTAGGTTTTTGATTTCTTAGAATTAATGCCATTCGTCGAAGTTCAGGTCAGAATTTGCTGTCGGCATCATAAGTCTGTATAACATGACTAAAAATTATGATTTTGGAATATGTATATATGCAGCATATAATTGACATTGCACTTAACATCTTGCCTAATTGACCAAAAATTCAGGGGTACAATGTGCTGTAAATGGTCTAAATTGTCATTAATTTATTCATAGAAGTAGGATTTAATTTAAATTTAAAGTTTCCTTAAAATAAGGATGCGGGGAGGAGAGGACGGGTTAATTTTCCAATCACCCCATATTATGAGTGGTTTTGTTTTTGCATTTGATGATTATTAATTAATTTAAAAATTTTAAATATAAACTAATTACAAATATAAATTTAGTTCAATTAATATTTATTATCATTTTTTTGACAGAAAATAACTTTAAAAATTGTAGTACGTTCCCCAAAAAAGATATTGTGTTTAGCTTTATGAACTAATAACAACAAATAATAATGTTATAATTAGTGATATAGTTCTTTCTTAGTATACATAATTATTTCTTTGTAGTTTTAAATTTAAGCTAGAAAATAAGATGACAAAAATTCTTACATAAAATTTTTATGTGCATATTAAATAATTATTTATATTAAATATTAGGTTTTCTATGTATATTCAATATTAAATAATCATATATATAAAATATTATGTTTTGTGTGTATATTGTGGTTATATGAAACAAATTACCATATTTGGTTATATAAAATAATAAAATCATTTTGACATAAATAGAGATATAATTATTTTTTAATGTAGATGATTATTTAGGTTTTAGTTTAAAACTTAAAGTTGGATTAAAATGTCACATGTATAAATAGTTTAAACTTATAGTTTTTAGTTTCTAGTGTCTTTCTATCAACATCCTTTCCTCCTCCATTCAAGAAATTCTAAAGCTCATCAAGACACTCTAATTCGCAAAAACTACCTACTCTCAAGAGACTTAAAAACTTGCTTCACCTCTATTTCTAACATTAACAATTATAAACGGACTAATTTAATTTCTAAAAAAATAAGATAATTAACTAATTTATATTTAGAAATATATATATATATATATACAAATTTGATGAGTACCTAATAAATTCAAGCAACAAAATATTATTTCCAAAGCGATACTTTTCCAACAATTTTAAGGACATAAAAGAAAAATAAAAATAACACATTTAAGGTAGATTTAAATAGTCCAAGATAAGTAGATTTTACTAAGAAATTTGATGAGTTAAAGTTCTTAATAACACCTAACAAATTTGGCTGAGAAAATAAAAGACATTATTTTAAAATTAAAATTTTCCAAAAAATTGTAAAGTACCCTTCCTATACCAAAAAAAAAAAAAAAAAGATAATAACCCACAAATCATGCAATAAAGAAACATAGAAAGATTGTTATATATATTACAACTATCTAATAAATGAGTAAAAAATTAATGTTATTTTACTAATTTAATTTTTTTTAAATAAGAGGCATAAAACTCATTAAGCTAAACATTAAAAAAAATTAAATTAAAATCCCATAAAAGAAGATGATTGTTGCATTTAAGAATAATAATTATTTAATAAATAAATAATAAAAGGGTATATAACTAATAAATTATATGTTTATACCATATTGTAATTAAATTACAGTGAACATGTGATATTAAAAAAAAAAAAGTTTCATCATCACAAATTTGATTCCAAATAACAAATTACTACTTAAAATATTTTTTTGATGTAAAGATTTTCCGTGCATCATATGAAAAGCAATAATTTATATACTGATCCTCTGTTTATACCATACATTAGCTCAAAAAATACGTACAAATTATACATCGAATGAGGATTCGCTAGTATAAAATTAAATACAAATTGATCCATTGTGTTGAAGACTTTGCTAATTCTATGTTTTTTATCACGAGCTTTAAAAATCAATTAACACTCTTTTGGAAGTGCAAGGTTTGGACTTTTTAGTGTTTTAAGTAGAGGTAGAGGGATTTTGAAGCATTGTCACAGGTGGATCGAATTGAGGCAAATGCTCCCTGAAATAGGTGAACATGTTTATCTACGATTTGTCTCATCTGATTCACTATAAGTTCAATTATAATTTCATATAAATCAATAGAAAGATTAATAGGCTAGAAGCGGCTTCTTGTTTTGCAGTTGATCGGTCTCATCCAGAGAAGAAAAAAGTATTAACAATTGGTATAATGTCATCTCCTACTATATCCCGATATTTTTGGCAAAACCCTACTGTGCAACCATTAGATCCAAGCGTTTTAAGTGGGTTTGTTTGAAATATTACTTCTTTCATGTCCTAGAATAAAACCATTTTTGTAAGTACTCCCTTATCTTGCTCATTGATTCCGCCTGAATAATCAAAATGCAAATATTTTATATTTCTATTATGTGATATATGTTCTGAATATTTTAGAGATATCTTTGCTTATTAGACTCTCATTTGCATTTTTATCTTTAAATCAATTACTTGAAAGATCTAAATAACCAAATGCATACAAATAAATGCTAGGATGCAAAATCAAATCTAGAGAATCTTGACAATTAATCAAATGCAATGTAGAGATTTAGCTGGAGTGGTGATGCAAGTGTTTTTGTTTTTGGTTTTTTATTTTTTATTTTTTTAATTTTTTCTCTTTTAATTTGTTTTAGCAATGGCCTCTCTTATAAACCTTCTTTGCAATTACTGTCTATCTTGTCATGTTCTCTCTATTAAGGGAGTGGAAATTCAAGTCGCTTAGTGCAGATGTGCTATCAGAAGTCAAGTTCTTAGAAAAGTTATGCTATTATTAGAGACAATATCATTGTTTTAATAGCTTGGAGAATGTGTTATCCATTTGGAGACAAAAATGTTTAAACAAGTGGCTTATACTATTGCGTGCTAAGGCTTATCTTAATAGTTGTGTAGTCATCGATAGATAGAGTTTCCCGCCATTGTAATTTGAGATGTCCCTCTTTGGAATTCTAACATATGATTTTCAGAAGTTTCTCCTTTTTGACATATTAAAAGAAACAAAAAGCTATATTTAAAATCTAAATATGCAATGAGTCAGGTTAAATGCTGAAGTTGTGAGGTTGAAAATGTAAATTTAATCATAACATTTTAGGTATTTTGAACATTGCGAGGTTTCAAAAAGTAACTCCTGTGATCATGATAAGCCCATATTTACATCCTCCACATTAAAACTTCAGCCCTTCATTAATTCCATTTATAAAATATATATATATTTTTTATCACTTAGATATTCAGAGGTTTTAAAATATTTTCAACTAAATATCGTTTTATCAAAAATTCGATAGATTTCGGTTTCAAAATGTTAAAATGGAACATAGCTTGAACGATATATTAGTATCTTATTTAAAATTCGTTAATTTTTTGCTGAAAACTAAAAAAAATGACACATAATTATTATAATATTTAGGTAATTTACATTAACATTTGATAAATATTTTGTCACTATTCGTTGAAATTTTGATGAAAATATTAGCATTAACTTATATAAATTATCGTATTCATATATTATATCAACATTTTGTGTAGAAAATAGATTAGATTGTAAAATTCTGGCAAAAGGTATAAAAAGCAACACAGCCAATGCTCTAAAGGCTCCTGCCTAAGTAAGTCTGGGGGGCAGCTATACGCAGCATTCCCCCTTCAGGGTATCACCCATGAAGAGAGGCTGTTTTCGAGTGCCCCCAACATGAGAGTGGGGACTTCCAAAGAGGTCACCCATCCTGGTACTGCTCTCGCCCAAGCGCGCTTAACTTTAAAGTTCTAATAGAATCCGATAACAGCTCTAGATAATAAAATATTCAAGTATTAAGATACCATATTTCATATTTATATATATTATAATATCTAAATAATATATAATTAAATTTTAAGACACCTAAATAATAATTTCATGGGCATAATTATGGATTACGAGAGTTTTGCGAAAAGAACAAAGAAAAAAGTCACAAGCCTGACAGTGGCATATGTCATTGTACGTGGAAATGCCAACGCCTTGGCAACTTTTTTTGAACATTAAACTTTATGGTAACAATAATAATGATTAGGCTAAAAGATCTGCAGAATAGTTGTCATAGTCCCGCACTATGAATGAGTGGACCGCCCTTTTTTATTTTTTTATTTTTGCTTTTTCCAAATAAACATTTATTTTAATTCACTAAATATAAATATTCAGCAAATAATTAGGCCATAGTCGGAAGGTCAGTGAGAAATGCACATGGGTTGACATTTACAACTACAATTTCCACAAGAGGATACATACGAATGCTAGGGAATAATAGTCTACCAGAATTTTATCAATAGGTATCTTATAAATTGAGCATTTACTATTGAGATATTTTAATATTTAAAAATTTAATTGTACATTGAGATTTTCTTAAATTGAAATAGTTATTTATTTATTGTTATAATATAAAATTATTTTTGTGCTTTTACCCTTCACCTTAAACTTTTGAAAAAGTTGGTTCCACGACATGATATCAAAGTCTGGTGACCAAGAGGTTAAGAGTCCAAATTCTAATAGCCTCCACTTTTAATAGTATAATTTAAACACAAAATATAAGATGGGTTTGGACAATATCCACACTTCAAATAGAGAACTACTTCATTATGCCTATATGAGCTTCCACTAATATGTTTCCTTTAGCACATTTATGCGTCAATCTCCTCGCAATCTGAATTATAAGGAACTCTAAACTACAGCAACAACATTAGCTTACGCCAAGTTTCGGAGGGGTAGAATATACGCAGCCTTACTCCATCAGGGTGGGACCCTGAAGAGAGACTGTTTCCGAGGATCTAAAACCTGGTAGCAGTTATTTAGGAAGAACCTGCAAGGAGAGCATGTAAAGCATAAAAATTGTGTGAAGCATGTATGCAAGTGTGTAGGTATGCAAGTGAGTGTGTCAGCATACAATCAAATCAAATAATCACATAGGCATGTAATTGCATATGTACGCATGGGAGCCGAGGATAGCATTCAGGGTATAAGGTAGCAGTAAGCAAGCATGTACGAGGAAGATTCTGCATGCGATACCACGCACACATACAACAGAAACATAAACAAAAGTAGAGTATCTATGGAGTAGAAAGAGAGAGAGATAGAGAGAGGGAGGTAGAGGAAGAGAGAGAGAGAGAGAGAGAGAGAGAGAGGGAGATAGAGAGATGAGTGAGAGATAGTACAGAGAGTATCAGCATCTTGGGGCCCTAATTGACCAACTACCATCCATACTGCATGTATGCACACTAGCATACAAGCAGCTTTCGGGCGCTCGAATCTCCTACACCGCTAAATCGGTTAGTTCTAACCTAAACCTACACTAAATTCTAAACTAGGGCCATCTCTTCATTTAGGTTGGAGTCGGCAAGGTCCCGTCAGATGAGGAGCTCTAAACTGCTCTCCTTAATCAGGAAGTTGCTGTGACATGCTACAGTACCCGATCTACCACTAACCAATCACATGCCTTTGTTGCAACTAGTGCAGGAAACGTATAGAACCAAGGTCGTAGAGGCCGAGGTTGAGGTCCAGGAGGCTCTCACGTGGGACAAGGTTACAACCTTGGTGGTTTGGGTTCTAATTTAGTAAGACCTGCAAGTACTTCTTCATTTAATCAAGAACATGGAATCCTTGGTCCTTCACCGCAGTTTTGCTAGATTTACGGTCACAACGGCCATGGTGCCCTATCCCGCCCACATTGATTCCACCGGACTTCCTTCTCGAACCCCTCATGATCCTTATCAGCCATGACAGTTCAAAAGCCTCATGGTAACAACTGGTACCTTGACTCGAGCGCATCGAACCACATGACGGCAAACTCAAGTATTGTTAGTAATCGTCTTCCTTACAATGGCAGTAAACACATTCTCATTGGAAATGTCGCTTTACTTCATGTGCTCATGTTGGTTCTTCATCGCTTCCCACTAAACATGGACCACTAACGCTTAAAAATGTGCTTCTTGTCCAACAACTAACATACAATTTATTATCTATAGACATCTATGTCAAGGAAACAATTGTACAGGGGAGTCCGAAACAAATCTTTGTTTTTAAGGACAAGGATACGGGGAAACTTCTGCTTTGGGTATATAGTAGCGGACCTCTTTATAACTTTTCGCCTCATATCGCAAGTCTCATTGCTCACCTTTGGCATAATCGGTTAGGTCATCTGGGTAGCAATTTTCTAGGCATCTTATGTAATCACAAACTTATATTAAGCAATAAAACTTCACCTTTTCGTCAAACTTGTTGTTTGGGCAAGTCACATCGACTTCCCATTGAACGCATTGTACACACGACTCCTTTTCAAATCTTTCAGTCCGATACATGGAAACCTCTAATTTCTTCTACCTCTAACTATAAATACTATGTTAATTTTGTCAGTGGCTATACACGTTTCACATGGCTGTATTTGATGCAATGCAATTTTGATGTTTTCGAACTTTTTGAAAATTTCAAAACCCTTGTTGAAAATTAGTTTCACAAAAAAAAAAAAAAAAAATTCAAAGTGATGGGTGAGTCGAATTCGACCATCTGCGTATGAATGCTTTATGCCAACGCCTTGGTATTCACTTAGGCCCATTACATCTGGATACTCCACAACAAAATGGAGTTGCAGAAGAAAAGGATCAACATCTAGTTGGCATGGTATGAACACTTCTTATTCAATCTAAACTTCTTTACAAATTTTAGGATGGCTCCGTTTGTACATCGTGTTTTACAATAAACCGTCTATCATCCCCACTTTTACAAAGTTCATCCCCTTTTGAGAAACTTTTTCAAAAGTCATCAGACTACTCTCGGTTTCACGTTTTTGGGTGTGCGTGTTACCCCAACCTCGAGCCCCGTGGCCCCCCCTCCACCCATAAACATGCACCAAGATCCAGGCCGTGTATCATTTTAGGGTATGCAGCATGTTACAAGGTCTATTGATGTCTAGATCCCCTTACAGGATGCCCTTACATAAGCCGCCATGTTATTTTAAGCGAAAATTACTTTCCCTACCCTGAACTCACTCACAGAAATGACTCTCATGAACCGGTTACCATGCTTCCAAACCCGATTCATATCACCCTAGAACAACAGGACCACAGCATGTGACAACCCGCTGCCTGCCCGCTGGTAGTCCATCTACTGTCAGTCTCAGAAACTACCAGGACCGTTGAACCCTTCCCCTGAGTCCCTTAACAAGTTAGCCAATGCCCATTGCATCCATGAACGCTGGGCTTGAACCACAACCCTCTAACGATGCCAACTGTGATTGTGTAACCAACGCCACATTGGATCCCTCACTCAATAGGTGTAGCGGCTGTCATTAACAACCTCATAGCACCTCACTCCCGTCCCACCACCAGTGACACAGTGATGGTGCAGCATGTGTCGCTCATAGGTTGTCCCAACACAGCGTCCACCAATCTCCAGTCCAGTTTACAAACCGACATTCATCCAATGTGCACTAAACTTAAAGGATAGTATTATTGAGCAAAAATTTAAAATTTACCAAACATGAATTTCCTATGTACGAGATGTATATAGGTTTTATTAATTTAGGAAATGAACTTGTTCAAAGTGAAGTACACCCTTAATTACATCTCCATTAGGAGAATACCCTTTGATTCTGACTAATGATAAGCTTATATTTAACTCAAACGACTAGGTGACTAGGCGATTAAGGTTATTTGGGTCCAGTTGTGATCTAGGAGTCATATGTTTGTGTTTTGCATTTAGAGTCAACTAGGAAGTCATAGGTTGGGCTTGGTTTTGTTTGGGGTTTGGTTGGAAAGTAATTTAGATTTAAGTTTGGCTCAGAAAAAGTATTCTCAAGTTTCTGTTGGACCGAGAAGTCACTTTACATCGGGGTTTGGCTTAAAATTCATTTGGATTGGAGTTTGACTCTGGCATAATATTGACTGAAATATCATTTGAATTTGAGTTTAACTTGGACAATATTTTCATTTGGCTTAGCATTTATGATTTGGAATGGATGTGGGATTTCATTTTGAATTCGGGCTTGATATAGAAGTCAATTTGGCTTTGAAATTTGGGTTTGTGTTTAAGTTTGACATATAAGTCATTTAATACTTTGATTTGGCATGAGAGCTCTTTTGTATTTGGATTTGGCATAAAATTGGATTTAAGCATGACATTGTTAAGGGAGGCGCCAACTACTAAGCGAACCGCCACCCCAACTAAAGCAACATGAACGTATCCTGGTGAACATTTATCTCAAGCATTTACCGCAACCTTGGCCCAATAGCATTCAAACAAAAGCACGACAGTAACTCTCCATCACCCCAAGTAGTAATCCTCCACCCGTCACCCCAAGCGGTATTCTTTCCTCCATCACCCCAAGCGATACTACTCCACCTGTCACCCCAAGCAGTATTTTTTCCTCCATCACCCCAAGCGGTACTCCTCCACCCGTCACCCAAGCAGTATTCTTTCCTCCATCACCTCAAGCAGTATCCCTCCTACATGACACCAATAAGCCCCCCCATCTACTATAAATATAGAAAGAATTGCAACATAAAAGGCTAGGAACTTGAGCCCAGTTCTCCCTTAAAGAGCCCAACCAAAAAACCCCGAAACAATTGGCGCCGTCTGTGGGAAGGGCACTAACACTTTCCCATGTCAAGCTCTAGTCACTCCACCACTCCCAACAGGGAGTATCATAACCCAAGTTATGTGACCCAAGAACAATTCAATCAACTACAACACCAAATGGGCCATTTCTTTGCACAAATGGCGAATAATGACACCGAAAAGGTCCCATACCCCAGCCAATTCACCACCCCTCATAGACCCTCGCGGCACACCCTGACTCAAAGCCAAAACCAAGTTACCAAATCTAGTACGAGCACTAACCATAACCACGTGGGAAAAAACAGTAGGAATGCTACCGGTTCAGTAATAATACCCCCGACACCAGGAACTCATTCACCTTTTACATCCCGGCTCCTTCTGACACCTGTAGGGAGGGTAAAAATCCCAAACATTGATTCATTTGATGGAACCCAAGATCCTGAGGACCACTTGGCTAGTTTTATGGCACGAATGTACCTGCAGGACGTAGGAGAGGATATATGGAGTAAATGCTTTCCAGCCACCCGCAAGGGAGTTGCACAAAATTGGTTTGCATCTCTCCCAGGTTCATCCATCGACGGATTTTCAAAGCTTTCAGAGCGGTTTGTACGTCATTTCTTAAGCAACAAAAGAAGAAGGAAGACAACTGCACATCTTCTCAAATTGCAACAGCATGAATTCAAATCCTTGAGGAGTTATGTACAACGATCCACACGCGCCATGATCGACGCCACCAACCTCTCTGATGAAACAACTATTATCGCTTTTATAAATGGATTGTAGAACTCCAATTTCAAATTTGAGCTGGTCAAGGGACCACCTTCAACAATCGATGAACTATGGCACAAAGCTAATAAGTATATTACCGCTGAGGATGTGATGCAAGCAACCCCAACACCTAAAGTAGCTCAGGTAGGAGCCTCTTCAGGACAAAAGGAGAATTCTAGGTCACCGCCAAAGAATACCCGTCCTTCGAAAAGGGGCAAGTCCCTCTTTAAAACCCGGATCCCATCGGAAATTGCACGACCACTGTTAGCAATAAAAACAAAAGAGCAACCGAAAAACTCCAAACGCACCTCTCCTTCAGATAAAAAAGATAGTTGGTGCTCTTATCATCAAATGTCCACCCATAACACTGCAGAATGCCGCACCTCAGAATCCCGCCTGGAGGAAGCAAAGCGCGCAGGTCAGTGGGTGGAATATGCGGACCTGAAAAGAATAAAAACAGGGAAAGCTCGTGGTGAAGACAGTAGCAACCAAAGTCCAAACAAAATGGCACCAAAGGTCATTGCCACTATCGCTAGGGAAGAGTCGTCCGTGCACAAAAAATAAGAAACTGGGAAAAAGAGGGGGGAGTCCTGTTTCGAACTCGATAGACCAAAATGCATAAGTTTTACTGAAGAAGATGCCCAAGGGATTGATACGTGCCAAGAGGATCCTCTGGTCATAACCGCTAATGTATCCGGGCACGCCGTGCACAGAATCCTAGCTGATCAAGGCAGCTCTGTTGATGTCCTCTTTCTAAACTGCTATGCCCGGATGGGAATGCCCATCTCCGCCCTCGCTCCTGCATCAAGCCCTATCATAGGATTCACTGGGGATCCCATTGTACCACAAGGGAAGATATTTTTAGCCATAACCTTTCAAGGCGATGGGGGACAACGCACTATAAAAATTGAGTTTTTGGTCATAGATGCTCCTTCGGCCTATAATATAATCCTTGGAAGACCTTCTTTAAATCGTTTAAGAGCCGTAGTCTCCACCTATCATCTGGCCATGAAGTTTGAAGCTGATACCGGCTCCATTATGACAATTCGTGGCAGTCAGGGCTCGTTCTCCGAATATTATCATAACTTTCCCGATTCATCCCTAATAACCGTCGAACCAGCCGAGCCCAGGACATCCTCAAATCCAAGTACTGTCTCTTTGTCTCTGGATAAATATGAATTGGAGCCAGGATGGTACACCTATATAGGCACCTCACTTTCTCAACACCTAAAAGAGGAGATCGAGGAACTCCTAAAACAGTACCAGGACGTTTTCGCATTTTCCGCTGAAGAAATGCCGGGAATACCACCAGAAGCGATCACTCACCAACTCTACGTCCAGGTTGACAAGAAACCGGTTAAGCAGCGAAAGCGTAACTTTTGCACCGAATGCAATGAGGCCATACAGCTTGAGGTACGGAAACTGATCCAAGCATGATCCGTTAGGGAGGTGTCATATCCAGAATGGCTCTCTAGCGTAGTACTGATAAAGAAGTCAAACGGCAATTGGAGAATGTGCATTGATTTCACGGACCTTAATAACGCCTGCCCAAAGGACTCCGACCCTCTTCCTAAGATAGATAAACTGGTAGACTCGACGGCAGGTTGTGAGTTATTCAGTTTTATGGACGCCTTCTCAAGGTACCATCAAATCAAAATGCATCCGAATGACGGAGAAAAAACTTCCATCATAATAGTTGAAGGCACGTACTGTTACAAAGTCATGCCATTTGGCCTCAAAAATGCTGGCGCCACGTATCAACGGCTATTCAATAAAATTTTTGATTCCCAGATCGGTCGCAACATGGAGGTCTACGTGGACAGCATGACAGTTAAATCTCAAAAAAATCCAAATCACATTGAAGACTTAAAAGCAGCTCTGGAAGCTCTCAGACGGTATCAAATGAAGCTCAACCCAGAGAAGTGCTCATTCACGGTACTCGAAGGAAAATTCTTAGGGTTTATTGTCAGCGCTAGAGGAATCGAAGCTAACCCTAGAAAGATATGCGCCCTTCGCGAAATGGGGTCACCCCGTTCTTCCAAAGATGTTCAGAAACTTGCCGGCTGCATGGCCTCTCTTAACCGATTTATTAGCCGTTCTACCGAAAAGGCCTTGCCATTTTTCAAGACATTGAAAAAAAAAACAACCCTTTTGTTGGAATGAAGAATGCGAACACGCCTTTGATCAGCTAAAACAATATATGGTGCATCTTCCCGTCATTACTGCTCCTAAGCCAAATGAAAATCTAAGCCTTTATTTAGCCATCTTGGAAAACATCACAAGTGTTGTACTAGTAGCCGATCGTGAGGGTAGGTAACTCCCGATATACTTTGTGAGTCAGTCCCTTAAGAACACAGAAAAGAGATACCCTGCCATCGAAAAAACTGTGTTGGCCTTAAGAATGCAGAAAAGAGATACCCTTCCATTGAAAGAGTCCAACTTTCAGTATTTGAAATCGTTAGGTTTTATGAACCGAAAAGGGCCTGTATGAGTAGCATGGTCATCAGAATCACGAGTTGGACCGTACGATCCTACGATCCCACTATGCCTTACTGACCCGGATCGCATAAAAAAATGGTAAGAAAGTAGACTCACGTCGAACTCGAGTAGGATCGGTAGAATTGGGGTAGGATCGGTAGGATCACCTATTCTACACCGATTTTACCGAGTCAATAATAAAAAAAAGGTTATTTATATTTTACTACCTTGACCTTTTTAGTAATTATAAAAAGAACCTTGACATTTTGGAATTATTAAAAAGGATCTTGAGGTTTTATCGTATTAATAAAAAGGACCATGTCTGGCAAATAGGGGTAAATGACTTGCCTTTCAAAATGGGGAAAATTATAATTCTGAGTGGCCTAAAAACCTTCACATTAATTATCATGCAAATCCAAATCGAATCGAAATAAACCAGATGGCCCAAAAACCTTTCAAAATGACGTCAGATGGCTGGAGAGGGTCTTTTTTATTAAAATGACAAAATCTCAGGGTCCTTTTAATAATTCCAAACGTTAGGATTCTTTTTATAATTACTAAAAAGGTCAAGGTAGTAAAATTTAAATAACCCTAAAAAATAACATATTTTAGGTTTGACACTGATTCTACACGGATTCTACGCGATTCTACTCCGATTCTACCTATTCTACTCCAATTCTACTGATTCTACGAGTTATTTTTTAAATTTATTTTTTAGCCTTTTTTTTTTTACTTTTCCCTTCCTCCCCTTCCCCTTTCTAATTTTTTCCGCTCCCCTTCTCCTTCCCCTTCCCCTTCCCATAACCTAACCCTAATCATTCTCTCACATCACATTCTTCACTTATCTTGACCAGCAGCCCTAGCCACCGTTGATTGCGACATACACAGACATAGCTCATTTTCTTTTAGGATAAATCAATAATTTTTGTTTAATTTTTTATTCTTCTAGCATATTGAGTTACTTGGGTAATTGTTTGATTCTCATTTTGTTTATTTTCAGCTTGATTTTGTTTTTTGGACTTTTTTTGATGTTCTTTATTGCATATTTGAGGCTTATAATATGATTTCATTGAATACAAGCTATTGTTTTACACAGAAAGTAGAATCTTACGATCTCGATCCTGAGGACCCCTCACTGATCCTACATAGAATCCCGATTCTGACAACCTTGATGAGTAGTGAACCTGACTTAGAAACTAATTTTTTATGTAATCTCATCGTTTGTTTTAATTATTTATAATTTCTTAACACCCTCGTGTAGGATTTTTTGAATCCATCGTGGGTTAAACATGTCTTTCCAGACCACGCCCACGCGGAATCTTTCAATTCTGTTGTGGGTTTAAACACCTCCATGTAGGATTTTTGAAATAATCATGTGTTAACTTGCTGTCCTTTTAGACCACTTCCGCACAAAATCTTTAGATTATATCGTGTCTTTAATCACCCTCACGTAGGATTTTTCAATCCATCGTGGGTTAAAAACTCTTTAAAATTTAAACAGACATGGAAAAAATAATTTTGAATCATGTGGAAGACAGAACTAGAAATTTTTTTTGGCACTCAAGAAATAGAATCAATTTACAATGGAGCGTTATGAAGTGAAATTTAAGAGTAGAGAAAACGTAATAGAGAGTAAAAGAATAGAAGATGGAGGAAAACATTTAAATGTTATAATATCAATAATTTAGGCTTTTTACAAATTTTTGTGAATAAATATTTCTCTTGTTTAGTTTTTTTTCTATCCCCCCCTCTCTCTCTTTTTTTTCTCTTTTTTTTCTCTTTTTTTTATGGCTTTCTCTCTCTTCTTTCTTCTTCTCTTTCTCTCTCACGTTTTTTTCCTCTCTTTTTTTTGCTGAAGTTTTTTTCCTTCTATTTCAGTAAAAAAAGAATTTGCTTATATAGGGTAAAAAAATTTCTTGTCCTACTCATCTCACTTCCTTATTTTAAGGTTATGCTCAAATAAGGGAAAACTTATAAAGGGTACAATTGAGAATTTTTTTTTCTTTTCTTTTTTTTTTTTAACTCTTTCCTATTTTTTTTTATATGCAAGAAAAAAAATGATTTAATTGGGTCTGCCTTTTTAAGTGGGCAAATTTTTTTTTTTTTTTTAAACTTTTTATCTCATGTGCCAATTTTAAAACACTTTTAATTTAAAACTCTTTTTATTTGAACCCAAGATATTATAATTTTGGACTCTTTTTCACTATTGAGCATTCATTTGAAATCACATATGTCTACTTATAATAATTAAGGTTGACTCATAAGATATAACTTTTCAATAAATATAAATGATAAGGGCAAATACTTAAAACTGCAAAATTTTCATGTTCAATAGTTGCCCGCTCAAACGTTATGCGTCTGAACTTTTGAACACGAACAAGGCTCGATTCAGTAGTTGAACCTGGTATACATGCACAAGTAACTCAATGAGTGTGTGTCATGTTCCTGACGTTGCATGACCCTTGACTTAGCAATGGCTGCATCTAAGGCCAAGAAATGGTGTCATGCGCCGGGATGCACAAGGGCTAAGCATGGGTGCGTAAGGGCTACGCGTGTGTGCACATGGGCTGCACAAGGGTGCTCAATGGTGCGCATGACTTGTCTTGGGTCTGCGATAGTGTCAGGGTCCGTGTCAGTGCAGCATTTGTTATCTACCAGCATTGCAACCAATGCCGCGTGTGTTGCATTTGTAACAGTGCTTGTCACCACTTCCCAGCTCAAGCCAGGTCTCAGCTAGCAGTGCCCTGGGTCTATGACAGCCCCCCAAATCTTCCAGCACAAAATATAGTACAATATTTTGGTCCTTTTTTGGAATTATCCTATATTTTCCTATTTTCTAGATATTTAGGTAGTTTTAGATATTTTCTTTTTGAATTATTAATTTTAATTCTTTTAGTATAAATAAAGGATGACTAGCAATGTAATGGGCATGAATCAAATATTTGAAATCAATCAAAGTTTATCTTTCTCTCATCTCGACCGTCTCTATCCCTTCTCTTCTCAACTAAAACCTAATTTCTTTCTCATCTCCTATCCTATCTCACTTTCTCTTCTCATCTAATTCTGAACTCTATCCTTTTCGGTCACCACCTCAAAGGTCAGTGACTGAGCATTGTCACAACCTCAAGGTTCGTGACACTATGTTTGATTCTCGAGCTTTATGAAAAATTAATTGGGGCATTCTTGAAGCCAACATAAGGTTTTCAAGCCAATGCCCTTTTCTTTAAAGTTTGGTTTTGAATTGGAATAGCTTGATTGGGAAGTCGTTTGGATTTTCATTTGACATGCTCTAGATATAGGTGATGCAAATTATTTTGAATTTGGTTGTTTGGGTCAAGTCAAGCCTATTTAGCTTATAGGCTCACTATCACTTTGGAATTTTAATTGGGAAAAATGAAATTTATATATTATTGGGGCTGGATCTAGCATATGATTTGACTTCCTACGTACCCTTTTCAGGGATTAAGCTTTCCGTAGTTCATAATAACTCAACTATCCAGACTTTAGCTTTAAGCCAAGAACTTCTTCACAAATTTCCCATTAACACAAGAATGTATGACCTCGCCCTCTGTATTTGACAAATTGAAGGCCCAAAGAGTAACTGAGGGGGGGGGGGGGGGGGGGTGAATTAGGTTCCTTAGTAATAAATGAAAAATTAAATTTTATGAACCAAAAAAAATTAAGCTAAAAGTGAGACAATAAATATGAAATTAAAAAGATAAAGGCAAGAAAAAAAAAAAAAAAACGACGCACAAAGATTTTTATAGTGGTTCACTTTCAAACTAGAAGCTAGTTCACTTCTCAAGTGACTACTCTTTGTCATTTAGGCCTTTAACAAAGCTTGATGATCCTTTTTAAAAATAGGCTCAAGATCGAACCTTTTACAACGATACTTTTGTAATCGTAGGTTCAGGATCCAACCTTTACAATGAGATGAATTTAAAATAAAGCATTGGAAGAATTAAAGCACACAAATTCTTCACTCTTTCAAGAGTGAATTGATATTTGATCAAGCTTAGCCAAAGCTAAGGATATGCCAATAAGCTCAATTATTAACAACAAAGAGAACTAGATGCTCAAGGAAAAAAAAACTTAAAACAAAACTTGTAATTAAATCGTTAAAACGTAAGAATATAAGAAACATTTTATCAAAGAATGCTTAGAGAGTATTGGATGATTTGAACCAAAGCATTCAAGCCCTATTTATAGGCAAATAAGGGCTAAGGGAACGTTCAAAAAGCTAAAAAAAATATTAGGAAAGAAATGAAGTCAAATGTAGCCGTTTTGAGCTTTTTCTTCTATGTGTGTCGACACATAGCAGCTCCGGGTGGCTACTATATGTCTGTGTGTTGACACATACCTTCTGTGTGTTGATAGTGTGTCGACAGCATGCCTGGGTGGCTTTGCATGTTTTGGATCAATTAGCTAGATTGATGGGATGATTTACCATAAATTGATTCATTAATTAATTCCCATATTAGTTTAATTTTTGAATTAATTTCCTAGTTTGCCTTGATCATGAATGATTGATTGAATCAAACTAAATTATCACCTATTTAAATTTGATCTTATTTGATTTGATCATGCTTTTTAAAATACCAATCTAGAAAAAATGTTTTAATTAATAAGCTAGATTGTTTTAAATTTTGACTTGAATATTTTTCAAAAAAAATTTGGAAATCAAATTTCAAAAATATTTTTTTTAAAACATCACATATCAATATTAAGACTTGAACTCAATTGATATATCCTGATCCTAAGTCCTAGACAATAAATATAAATAACTTTAAGGCACTTGGACTCGGATCACGTTCTCTTCCATTTGGATAAATCTTCTCTTCAACTTTGATTTCTTTTGCTCTTGATTCATCGTCTTATAAGGCTTGATATCAATATGATTGGCCTTGACTTTTTCTAACTTTCTCACGAGTCACTTAGAAAAAAGCTTAGAATAATTTAAACATAATGACTCACAAAATGGTTGTTATTATCGAAATTACAATATAAATGGCTTTAGGGCCAATAATATCCCCCTTTTTCATGATGACAAACATTTGGTATTTTCTCTTGGAAATGTGAAAGTTCAAGTATAGAATTTATCATAAAAGTATTTATTTATCAAAGCATACACATGACCATGAACTCATGGAGCAATTCATATCATGATTAAGATTCAAATTCAATTGCTCCACCTAAGTTGATTCATTTCAGGAATCATACATTCAATATATTAATATCATCATCGATTTTAATATTTCTCAATCAAAAAACGTACTTCATGCCATGGTAGATGCATTATTGGGGTTATATATTCAATTAACTTAGACCTAGCATCATTTTTATGACATAACTAAGCATGAATACTATATAGCAACACTCTAATTTTTTTTGTCCCCCTTTGTCATCCACAAAAAGCAAAAGATAGGAGATAGAGAAAGTGCCAACAAAACACAGGGCAGTGGTACACATTCTCAATTAGCCATAACATTGCATCACTTCAAGTAGAATATTGTACAATAATGAAAAATGTAGCTCCAAATTTTTTGAAAGAAGAAAAGAAAATAAATCTAAGGAGTAGGGGATCTTTGTCTACATGATATAAAATCTAAAATATTTTGGAGTGTGGATGATGTTACTTGTTGGAACTCCTCAAGGTTTTAGTGTAAGGTAGACACTTGTTCTTCCAAAGAAATAAGTCTTTCACTTACACTTCTTCTTTTTGGAGGTCCTTGTTGAGATTCATCCTTATTAACCCCATCCCCTCCATCAAAATCTTCCTCTTTCTCGTCTAGAACTTCGTCTATTTCTTCTATTCTCCAAACTCCTTTTTATTTCTTTACCAATTCGTTGTGTTTGAATTCAAAACCATCTTTTTTAAAGATGTCTTGAGAATCATCTTGATAAGGAATGGGGTTTGTAAAAAGATGAGCTAGTTAAAATGCGTTGAAATACACGAGTAAGAAGCATGCCATAAGCGGGACAAGTCGTTCGAGCATGAATATGAAATACGAATTTTAAGACTAAATCTCCAAGATTAAGTTTTTGGCCATTGAGGAGTCGAGACAAAAGGAATAAATGCAAGTTTAAGACCGAGTCGAAGCCACCCAATCTTGGGTTGATGTTCATACAAATCAATTTATGTGCTAACTTAAGAACCGCTCCTATATCATTCAAGTTTGGCTTCTTTGGATTAGAAAGTGGTATGTCACCCCAAACTTGTGCAAGTAAGGAGTTGCAGTGAGATTCGGGGAGTAGGAATTGGTGGAGTTCTTGGGGAAAAACAAAATCATCCTCTTCATCAAAAATAAAATCAAGCAATTCATTTATATAAGATGCATTGAGTTTAATTAATTGGTCTAAAACTTTTGAGGATAATTCAATAGAAGTACTTCTAGAAATTTTAATGTTGAAGTAAAATTCTCGTACAAAATCCAGATATATCGGTTCCTTTATACAATAAATTTAAATCCAACCTACTCCTTCAAACAAAGTAAATAATTTCCCCCAAGTTGTGTCTCCTAACCCAAGTATGATTTACGAATCGACCAAATAACACTTCCTTTTTGAGGAAGGGGTTAGAGGAATTTACTAAACTAGGAACCGGGGAATAAGAAGCACCATCATTGTTTCCAAATCTCTTCTTGGAAGTGGTTTCTAACCTCTTTGTGCGACACATGACTTAAAGCTTGAAGAGATTTGGAGAAAGCTTAAACCTTGATTTCTAGTAAAATTTGAAAGAAATTTGAAGAAAAATGATGATTTTGGATGAGTTTTGAGAAATATTTGAGAGAAGGAGGTTAGGGTTTGAGAGAGAGAGAGAGAGAGAGAAAGAGAGTTGAAAGAGTGAAGATGTGAATAAAGCGGTGAAACTGTGAAGAAGTAGGAGAAAAAAGAGGTCAGTGGGGCAGGGACTGCAAACCCGTGAATGCCCTTTGTGGGTCGACACACAAGATATGTGTGCCGACGCACAGAAAAATAGTGAAGATCAATATCAGCTTGTGTTTCGACACATTATCTGTGTGTCGACACACAGAGAACAGAGCATGAGCTGCTTTCTGCGTGTGCTTTTTTATTTTTTAATTATTATTATAATTTTTAATTGAAAATACCTCTTTTTAGGGGAAAAATATGACAAGTTCCTACATCCATGAGTTAGATAAGAATACTTGATCTATTGACGCTTTTATGTTGAGTATTAAAACTTAATGCTGAATACAAGCAACCACAATCAAGTAGTTAAATTGCACATGCCAATTCTATTTCTAATATCACAAAAGATTTCTTCACCTAGATGTTTAGTAAAAATGTCCACTAATTGATTATTGGTGGGAGAAAATTTCCTTAATGACATCTCCCTTAAGTACATGATTACGAATGAAATGATGTTTAACCTCAACATGCTTTGTTCTTGAATGTTGAGCCGAGTTTTTAGTTGAGCATATAGCACTAGTGTTATCGCACATATGAATGCCATAGTCATTTAATTGATGCATTAACCACAACATTTGAGCACAACAACTTCCACATGCAATATATTCGGCCTCCGCTGTGGATAGAGCAATGGAATTTTGCTTTTTCCTAAATCATGACACCAAAGCATGACCAAGAAATTGACAAGTGCCACTAGTCAATTTCTGGTCTACTTTGTATCCCGCAAAATCTGCATCACTATATCCAACTAGATAAAAAAAAAAAATACATTTAGGGTAAAATAAGCCTAGAGTAGGAGTCCCAACTAGGTATCGAATTATTTTTTTCACGACACACAAATGAGATTCCTTAGGACATGCTTGAAATCTAGCACATAAGCATACACTGAAAAATATATCAGGCCTACTAGTGGTAAAGTAAAGAAGGGAACCGATCATACCTCTATATAGCTTTTGATTCACCTTTTTACCCTTTTCATCCATATATAGCTTAAGAGTTGAGCTCATTGGTGTTTCGATTACCTTGGAATTTTTCATACCAAAATTTTTAAGCATTTTCTTGATGTACTTGGCTTGGTTGATGGAAATTTCTTCTTTGCCTTGCTTGATTTGCAATCTAAGGAAGTAGTTGAGTTCTCCCATCATACTCATTTCGAATTCCCTACTCATAAGATTTGCAAATTCTTTACAAAAAAAGATGGATTAGTAGCCCCAAACACTATATCATCAATATAAATTTGCACAATAAGAATGTCATATCCAGAGCGTTTGATAAAAAGTATGGTGTTAACCTTCTCTCTTGAAAATCCATTTTGCATTAAAAAGGAACTCAATCTCCAATACCAAGTTCTTGGAGCTTGTTTCAATCCATATAGAGGCTTTTTGAGTTTAAAAACATGGTTGAGAAATTTGTCATCCTCAAATCCGTGCGGGTTATTCAATATAAACGTCTTCTTCAATAAAACCATTTAAAAATGCACTTTTTACATCCATTTGAAAAAGTGTTAAGTTTTTAAATGAAGCAAATGCACATAAGAGTCTAATAGCTTCTAATTTAGCAACGGTAGCAAAGGTTTCTTCATAGTTTATATCTTCCTCTTGGTTATAGCCTTTAGCTACTAACATTTCCTTGTTTCTTACCACGTTGCCTTCCTCATCTTTCTTGTTGCGGTGGATCCACTTGATACCTATGACTTAATGATCTTGAAGTCTATCTACACTTTTCCACACATCACGTCTCTTGAATTGATTTACCTCTTCCTCTATTTCCATTATCTAATTTGCGTTATTAAGAGATTCTTCTATGTTCTTGGGTTCTTTAAGAGAGATGAATGTAGCTAGAGGACAATATTCGGTCAATGTGTGTCTTGTTCTTACACCTTGGAAGGGATCACCAATGATTTGACATGTTTGGTGATCCTTCAAGAATTTCCAATCTCGTGGTAAGTCTTCCTTTTGATTTTACGTTTTGGTTATCTCCTTTCGGTGCATCCATTTGAGCTTTAAATTTATCTTTTTCTTGCTCCACAGATAAGGGTGTGATGTTTATTGATTTGATTACTATATCATCATCATCACAAGGAGTTCTAGAGGACAAGACATTAGTTTCATCAAAACCACATGTATAGACTCTTCTACGACCTTTGTCTTTTTATTATAGACTCTTTATGCTTTCCTTGTTAGAGAATATCCAATAAAAATACCTTATCAAATTATGGATCAAATTTATCAAGATTTGTTTTGTCATTGTTGTGAATGAAGCAATTGCACCCAAAAAGTTTCAAATATGCAATGTTTGGCTTTCTACCTTCATAAAGTTCATATGTTTTCTTCAAAATTGTCCTTCTCAAAGCTTGATTTAAGATGTATCAAGCGGTGTTAACGACTTCTGCTCAAAATGATTTTGGCAAATTATTTTTACAAAGCATGGTTCGTGCCATCTCTTCAAGAGTTCTATTTTTTCTTTCAACCACTCCATTTTATTGAAGAGTTCTAGGTGCCATAAAATTATGGTCAATTCCAATGTAATCACAATAATTATCAAAGTCGGGATTTTCAAATTTCTTTCCATGATCACTTCTAACCGAAATAATTTTCAAATCGTTTTCATTTTCCACCTTTTTGCAAAACTTTTCAAATTTACCAAATGTTTCACTTTAATGAGAAAGGTATAGGAACCAAGTAAAACAGGAGTAATCATCAACAATACAAGCCCATATCTCTTTCCACCAAGGCTTAAATGACGAGTACGACCAAACAAATCTATGTGTAAGAGTTCAACATGTCTTGATGTTAAAACTACATTCCTAGGTTTGAATGAAGATCTAGTTTGTTTGCCATATTAACATGCATCACAAATATGATCTTTTTCATATTTTAGCTTTGTTAATCCTCTAACAATATCATTTTTTGAAAGTTTTGAAATCAAATTCATGCTAGCATGTCCAAATCTTCTATGCCAAATCCAAGGATCATTTTCATCCATGACACTAAAACATTTTAATAAAACTACACAATTAAGAGCAATCATATAGATATTTTTACACCATAGACCAACAAGCAAAATTTTATTTATTTTAGCATGTTTAACTATGTATCTAGATGATTCAAAGTTCACACAATAGCCTTTATCACATAATTGACTTATGCTTAGAACATTATGCTTTAGACCTTCAACAAGTAAAACATCTTCAATGCAAGTAGAAGAGTTTGAAGCAACATTACCAATACCGATTATTTTTCCTTTCTTATTTATTATAATTTAGGATCAAACATTATAACAAGGAAATTGAGAATATGAGATGAGAAAAGAAGGGAAAGTAGATGAGAGAGTAGAAGAAGGTAGAGGCGAGAAGATAAGAGAGTATATTTTTGTATTAGATGATTCCCAATTACACACTAAGTGTCATATTTATACTATAAGTATCAAGCTAAATACAAGGCTTACTAGCACTTCTTATCTATGAAATCACCCTATCAAAACCAATATAACATCTAACTATTATTGAAGTCTAATTACATCCAAACATACTAAATTTAGTATAAGATTCATCCACGGTCATGACAATACGATCCCTTCAAAATCATTCTTGTCCCAAGAATGTTGCTGCAGGAAACTGATTGCGAATGAAAACTAAACCCCCCCAACTGGATGGCTCTAGCTCTAGGTTAAACCACTGCACTAGGAATTCTTGTCTCACTTTGCCTTGTAGCTGCACCTTCGTGGATCCCATAATGGCAGAAGGAGCTTGCTTCAAAGAGCCATTAGATTTTGCTACAGGAGGCTCTTGAGAGTTGTTCCTTCCTTCAGCTTTGTGTTTCTTCAGTAAGGAAACATGGAAGACAGGATGGATCAAGGAAGAGGATGGTAGATCCAGTCTGCATGCCACATTTCCTAGTTTCTAAAGGATCTTGTATGGGCCAAAGAATTGAGCTCACAACTTGACATTCCTCCTCACCGCTACAGAAGATTGTCTGTAAGGTTGGAGCTTGAGGTATACCATGTTCCCAACAGCAAAAGATCTATCAAACCTTTTCCTATCTGCATAGAACTTCATCCTTGCTTGAGCTTTCTATAAGTTATCCTTTAATTGCATAATCAGTTGTCTCCTTTGAGAAATGAGATCATTTACTTCAGAAACATGAGAATTCACCCCTTGTAGCACCAAAGGGGTTGGTGGATCGTAGCCGTAAAGAGCCTTGAATGGTGCGGTTCAAATAGCAGAGTGGATGTCAGTGTTGTACTAATATTCTACTAGAGCTAACCATTGGGACCAATGCTTAGGATAAGTATAAGTCATGCTGCATAGGCCTTGCTCAACACATTGGTTCACGCTCTTTGTCTATCCATTAGATTGAGGGTGATAGGAGGAACTGAGAGCCAATGTGGAGCCCATCAACAAAAATAGCTTTCGCCAAAATTGACTGGTAAACATCCTATCGCGATCAGATACAATGGATTGAGGTAATCCATGTAATTTGTAGATGTTACCCAAAAACAACCTAGCCAACTTTTCAGCCGATATTGGGTGACATAGAGCAACGAAGTGGCTGAACTTGGAGAATCTATCTACAATGACCCATATCACCTCCTTCCCTTCAGCTTTAGGTAACCCTTCCACAAAATCCATGCTTATGTGTTGCCACGCTCTATCAGGCACTAGCAGAGGTTGCAACAGACCAGGATATTGAACATGTTCAGTCTTAGTCCTTTAGCAGACATCACAATTTTGCACAAAGTCCTCCACAGCTTTCTTAGCTCAAACCCAACTGAAGTATTGCTTAAGTCTTCTTTAGATACCATCTATACCAGAGTGGCCCCCCCAAGCTGAAGAGTGGAAGGCCAAGATGATCTGTTTTCTTAAATTGGAGGAAGTGCCCACATAGATTTTTTCCCTTGATCCTCACAATGCCATTCAGAATTGATATGTCTCCCTCCTGTTTGGAGGAAGGATTGATTGCAAAGGCAGTGATGTAGTCAGAAGCAAACTTGTCTCCTTCATAACTTCTATAAATTTCTTCCATCCATTCAGGAAGAGCACAAGAAATGGCTGCACAAGATCCTTCAACTTCCTTCCCACATCTGCGAGAAAGAGCATTTGCTCCTGTGTTTTCTTTCCCTTTACGATATTCTATAGAGTAGCTAAGGCCAAGCATCCTTATTAACCCCTTTTTCTGTATCCTGGTCGTGATCTTCTGCTCAAGGAGATACTTAAGACTCTGATGGTCAGTCTTGATGATGAAATGATGCCCCTCAATGTAGTGCCTCCATTTCTTCACAACTAACAATATTGCTAAGTACTCCTTTTCTTAAATGGAGAGCTGCTGGTGATTGTTGCTCAACTCTTGACTGATAAAGGCAATGGGCCTACCTTGTTGAGATAAAACTGCTCCAATGCCTAAATTGCTGGTATCTGTTTCCAAGACAAAAGGCTGCTCAAAATCAGGCATGGAAAGGACAAGAATAGAACACATAGCAATCTTGAGCCCTTCAAAGGCATTCTGAGCTTCTTTTGACCACTCTAATGCATCTTTCTTCAATAAATTGGTAAGAGGCCTGGCCATTATCCCATATCCAACAATAAATTTTCGATAATAGCTAGTTTGCCCCAAAAACCCCCTTAGTTGCTTGAGATTTTGAGGAGTCGACCACTCTTTCATGGCTTGCATCTTGTTATGATCAGTAACAACCCCATCCCTTGAGACAATGTGTCCCAAGTACTCCACTTGTGTTTGAGCAAAAGAACACTTGGCAAGTTTGGCAAATAACTTGTTCTGGTGCATGATCACGAAGACTTGTCTCAAGGGGCTGATGTGTATATTCCAATGAAGGACTGTACACCAGTATATCGTCAAAGAAAACCAACGCAAATCTCCTCAGTTGATCCTTGAACACCCAATTCATCACAACCTGAAAGGTGGCAGGGGAATTGGTTAAGCCGAAAGGCATGACCACAAATTCTTAATGCCCGTGGTGGGTTTTGAAAGCTATTTTGTGAATGTCCTCGTCCACCACTTTGATATGGTGGTAGCCTTGCCTTAAATGCAGCTTTGAATAATATTGAGATCCCTTTAATTCATCAAGCAAATCATCAATAATAGGTATGGGAAACTTGTCCTTAACCGTGAGTGAGTTCAAATGCCCGTAATTCACATACATGCTAGCAGAGCCATCCTTCTTCTTTACAAGGATTACTGGTGAGGTAAAAGGACTATGGCTATGTCTAATGAAGTTTGTCCTCAGTAATGCTTCCACTTGTATTTCAATTTCACCTTTTTGTGAATGGGGATATTTGTAAGGCCTCAAATTCACTGGATCAGAGTGAGCTTTGAGTGGAATGGCATGGTTTAGAGCTCTTCGAGGTGGCAAGGAAGTTGGATGAGCAAATACATCCTCAAACTCTGTCAATAGCTGTTTAATTTGAGAATTTCTGTCCTCTGCTTCTGTTCACTATCAGCTGAGATAGAATAAAGCTGGCCTAACCACTGGCATCCTCCCTTTTTTAGCAGCTTCTCCAGCTTACTTCCGTTCATCAGTTGCAAGTTTCCCTTCTCCATGATGCCTTGTAACCCCACCTTCAATCCCTTCCTTTCAAAAGAGTTTGAAAGTTGAGTAAAATCAAAGACCAAGGGACTAATAGTCTTCATCCAATCCACCCCCAAGACCATGTCGCAGCCACCTAACTTGAGTACCCAAAAATCATACTCGAAGGAATGCCCCTGCATATTCCAACTGAACCCTCTACATTTCATCTGAGTGACCATGGAATTGCCATCTGCCACAGTAACAGCTAGGGGACTAGTCCTGATCATCTTATGTCCAACTAGCTTCACAACCTTTGGACTAACAAAACTGTATGTGCTGCCACTATCGATTAGAATCAACAATTGTCTTTGTCCTGGTTCTCCCTCAATTCGAATGGTGTTGTGAGAACCATTCCATGTGAGAGCCTTACTGAAATCTCCATCTCATCAAATCCCACATCTCCAAGCCCATCCTCTATTTGTTCTTTTATTGCTTCTTCATCAACTGGTAATTCATCCACCGCACTATAATCAATTCCTAAGACTGCCG
This sequence comes from Simmondsia chinensis, assembly GCA_018398585.1. Classification (NCBI taxonomy): domain Eukaryota; kingdom Viridiplantae; phylum Streptophyta; class Magnoliopsida; order Caryophyllales; family Simmondsiaceae; genus Simmondsia; species Simmondsia chinensis. The sequence goes on along the minus strand of JAGTTD010000003.1, from coordinate 29,323,131 downwards.
TCAGAAGTTTGGGATTACATCTGTGCCCGAAGAAGTACTTCTGGTTGCACCTAAAGCACAACCTTTGGTTCTTTCTTTCCTCATTACCCCCAGGCCTTACAGCATTACTTGAAGTACCCTGTTGCAGAGAAGAACTAGACACTGATCGAGTTCGAGGACCCTCAAAATTAGCTAACACAGTAGCCTCCATCAGTTTAGCCTTGGTGAAGGCTTGGGTGAATGACATAGAGTTCAGGGCCTTAACCATGTTCTTAATTCTTGGTTTAAGGCCACTGATAAAGCTAGATATGTAATAGGATTCTGTGGCACCAGGGCACACAGTAAGCATTCTAGCACATAAGTTCTCAAGCTTGGTCATATAATCCCTCACAGATGAAGTTTGCGCCAATTTATTGAAATGATCAATCATCTGTCCTTGGTCCTCCTCTCCATATCTATCGCACAATTCATTCACAAATTCACTCCAAGTTAAATTAGGATTTCTACGAGTTATGCTATAGTACCAGACCTCATGATCACCTTGCAAATATACTGCAGCTAATTCAACCTTCTCCGGCTCCTCAATGTTATAGAATTGAAAATACCTTTCACATCTTTTGATCCAAGATTGAGGATGTTTTCCATCAAATGGGTTTATCTCCACACGAGGTCGTCGGGATCCCTAGTTTCTGTCTGCAACCGATCCTTGCTTATTGGATCCAGCTGAGTGAAGAGAGACAGGATCTGGTGGCTAATCATGCTGGTAGTCAAGTTGCTGCTGTAAACCCTGAATTCAAGCTTCCAATTGCTAAGAATGTTGATCCAACCTCTCTACTATCCTCAGAGCTTGATTCTGCTGCATTGTCAACATTTCTTGCATTTGTAACCTCAATTGCTCGAATTGGTTGATCTTTCCTCTAGTTTGAGGATTATTCCCCACAGCTGCAGCATAGCTGGGAATGGCGGCAGCAGCTGATGCTGCAGCAGCAGCACTAGATCAAATAGTAACTCCAACCATCTGAGCTGTTTTCTTGTATCTTGCCAGATTAAGCAACAGCTAGCTAACCTGGCTCTGATACCAATTATTATAATTCAGGATCAAACCTGAATTATAACAAGGAAATTGAGGATATGAGATGAGAATAGAAGGGAAAGTATCCAACTATTATTGAAGTCTAATTACATCTAAACATACTAAATTCAGTATAAGATTCATCCATAGTCATGACATTATTGTTGTTGAAAATGACATTTCCTTTTCTTGGCATTAGTGAAGTGAACTTATATTTATCTCCGATTATGTGTCTTGAGCAACCACTATCAAAGTACCACTTTTGGTTTTTGCTTTGAATTTATCTTCGGCCATGTGCCTTGAGCAACCACTAATGCTTTTAGGTACCCAGATTTTCTTGGGTACTTTGTTGTTAGCATTTACATTAGGTGGTTGAGATCATTTGAGACAAGACTATCTTTGTCTTTCTCAAATTTCTTTTGAAAAGATATTGGTACATGATGTGCCCATGGTCACCGTAATAGTTGCGTCTTATAGAGTTTGTTAGAGGTGAAGAGGCTTTTACAAAAAGAAAATTCGAAATTTTCTTGTGGACATTTCCGTTATAACCAATTCCTTCTTTGTTATAGACCGGTTTTTGAGATGAAAAAATTTTGTCTAGTGTTTCTTGCTCTTTGAAAAATTTGTTTGAGATTAAAGTTCTTCCATTCTTTCTTTTAAAGACTCATTTTCCTTCAAAAGTGATTGTCTTCCTTGAATTTTTCCTTTTCATTTTCCTTTAAAATATGAAGTGTTTCTTCCCATGATTATTTTTCATTGGTTAGTTTTATGATTTCATTATTTAAAGGCTCGTTCTTTTTCTTTAGTGATTCATTTTAAAGTCCAAGCAATAAATGTAGTTTTGAGTCCTTTTCTAAACCTTTTATGAAAGCGCTGTGTCGTTTTTTGCAATTTTTTATATTTCTCATACAAATCATGAAAACCAACAACAAGCTTATCATAGGATAGATCGGTTACCTCATCTTCTTCAATACTATCGTCGTTAATGGCCATGAGACAAAAGTTAGCTACTTCCTCTTCACTTTCTTCATCGGAATCATTGTCGCTACCCCCCCAAAGCCACAAATGCTTTTTTCCGTTCTTTCTTTTTGTCCTTCTTTTTGAATTTGTTGAAGAATTTCTTATTTTTTGGCTTGGGACAATCTCTCTTAAGATGTTAGATTTCTCCACACTCATAGAAAGTTGGTTCATCTTTGGACGAAGATGAACCTTCCTTACAATTTTTCTTAAACCTTTTCTTTTCAAGAGGTTCGAAAAACTTTTTTTGCCAACATACTTAGAGATGATTGAAATGCTTTGTCTTTGCTTTTTTTTGTTTTGTTTTTCTTCTTCTTTAAATTCTTCCATGTTAATCTCGCGGGTTATGAGATTTTCAATTAGTTGGTCAAGTTTATAAGTCCAGGTTATGAGCTTCTTGAATAGTGGTAACTTTGCCTTGCCATGAAATAAGAAGACATCTACGGATCTTACTAACTTGCTCCTCATTTCAATAAATTTTTCCAAGAGTTTGGAATTTGTTCGTAATATCGAAAAATCTAGTGTACATCTCTTTTATTGATTCCTTCGGTTTCATTTTCAAAAGTTCGTAAGATCTTACCAACATATTTATTTTTGAAGACTTTACTTGATTCGTACCTTCATAGGCAACCTCTAGCTTGTCCCAAATATCTTTTGTTAATTGAAAACTTGACACATGATTAAAGACATTTGGGGCAATAGCACACAATAGTTGATAATGAGCTTCTGTATTTTTTGCAAGTTTTTTTTTATCATCTTGCATATTTCCTTTTTTTTCAATAGTTTTCTCACGTTATTTATTTGAAGGTATATAATCACCAATTTTCGTTGTAAGCCATAAATCACTATCAATGGATGTAATGTAAAGTTTCATTCTAATCTTCCAATTGGGGAAAGTTTCCCAATCAAAAAAAGAAGGCTTGTTGGTCGACTGACCCTTGGCCAAGATATTAGTGAAGGTTGCCATAGGATGACTCTAAGGTTGTTGGACTCAAAAAAAAATTAGCACTCTCTCTGATACCAATTGACGGCTAAAAGAGTAACCTAAAAGGGGAGGTGAATTAGATTCCTTAGTGATAAATGAAAAATTAAATCTTATGAACCAAAAAAATAAAATTAAAAGTTAGACAATAAATATGAAATTAAAAAGATAAAAGCAAGGATAAAAATGATGCACAAGGATTTTTATAGTAGTTCACTTCCAAACCGGAAGCTAGTCTACTTCTCAAGTGACTACTCTTTGTCACTTAAGCCTTTAACTAAGCTTGATGATTCTTTTTAAAAATAGGCTTAGGATTCAACCTTTGCAACTCGTCTTTTTGTGCGTAGGCTCAAGACTAGGACCCAACCTTTATAATGAAATGAATTAAAATAAAGCAATGGAAGAATTAAAGCACACAAATTCTTCACTCTTTTAAAAGTGAATTGACACTTGATCAAGCTTAGACAAAGCTAAGAAGATTCCAATTAAGCTCAATGATCAACAATAAAGAGAACTAGATGCTCAAGAACAAAAAACTTGAAATCATACTATTAAAACGCAAGAATGTAAGAACCTTTTTATCAAAGAATGCTTAGAGAGCATTGGATGATTTGAATAAATGCATTCAAGCCTAATTTATAGGAAAATGTGGGCCAAGGGGACGTTCAAAAAGTTGACAAAAAGATTAGGAAAGAAATCAAGTCGAGAGTAGCTGTTTTGAGATTTTTTAGATATGTGTGTCGACACATAGCATGCCTGGGTGGATTTGCATGTTTTAGATCAATTAGCTTGATTTATAGAATGATTTACCATAAATTGATTGATTAATTGATTCATTAATTAATTTTGATATTAGCTTAATTTTTGAATTAATTTCCTAGTTTGTCTTAATTATGAATGATTGATTGAATCGAGCAAAATTATCACCAATTTAAATTTTATCTTATTTGATTTGATCATGCTTTTTAAAATATCCATCTTTAAAAAATATTTTAATTGATAAGCTAGAGTGGCATACATTTTAACTTAAATATTTTTCAAATAAAATTTAGAAATCAAAATTTAAAAATATTTCGAAAACATTTTTATTAGAGCATCACATATTAGTATTGAGATCTGGACTCAATTGATATATTCTAATCTTAAGTTTGAGACAATAAAAATAAAAAACTTTAAGGCGCTTGGACTCGGATTACGTTCTCTTCAATTTGGATGAATCTTCCCTTCAACTTTGATCTCTTTTGCTCTTGATTCGTCATCTTAGAAGGCTTGCTATCAACATGATTAGGCTTGATTTTTCCTAACTTTCTTATGATTCACTTAAAAACAAGATTAGAATAATTTAAACACAATGACTCACTAAATTGTTGTTATCATCAAAATTCTAATATAAATGGCTTTACGGCCAACACTATTCATAAATGCCTTTCTGATAGACCTTTGTGACAACATGTGGTCCCTCCCACTTTGGCTGGAACTTGCCTCGCGTTCTCATGTCTATAAAAATTGGTCACCTGATTGTGAGGACTAAGTCACCTACGAAAATTGCAAGATTTTGACCTTCTATTGAATGCACCAGCAACTTGAGCTTGGTAGACTTCTAGTCTTTTGAGCAGCTAATTTATGCACGTCTAAGGCTTCAAGCTCGGTTCGCTTGATCTTGACATTCTTGTCCTGGTTAATGAGCAGAATGGCGACTCTTAGGGAAGGCAGTTGTATTTCTAATGGTGAAATTGCCTTTGACCCGATCGTCAAACTACAAGGTGTGCATTCTGTTGCATTTTGGACTATAGTTTGGTATGCCCATAGGATTTCATGTAGTCATTCATGGCAATTCCTTCTTGTTTTGGAGACCATCTTCTTAAGGATTTTGCACAGCATCTTAGTGAATGCTTCAGCCTGACCATTGGATGCGGGGTTATAGCTTGATGAGAAGCAGCGTTTGAACTTGTACTTCTTGATTAATTTGACCACCGATTGACTTCTGAAGTAAAGAGCATCAATGGAGATTATCTTTGATGGGGACTCTATAGTAATATATCAAATGAAATTGAATAAAATCAGTAATCTCCCTTGCCCTCACTTCTTTTAATGGAATAACCTCAACCATTTTGAAAGTAATCCATTCCTGCAAGTATATATTGATATTGGTGGAATGAAGAACGCTTAAATGGACCCATGTCATCAAGGCCCCATGCATCAAAGGGCCACAACAAAACACTCAGGTGTAGAGTTTGTAGTGGTTGGTGAATGAAATCTCCTTAAATTTGACAAGCTTGGCAAGTCTTTTGCTAATTTCATTGCAACTTGCACCATGGTTGGCAATTAATAGCCTAACCTTTTGACTTGATCAGTGAGCTTTGGTCCCGCTTGGTGAGCACCACATATGCCAAAATGTGTTTCTTTGAGAGCAAAGGCATCCTCTTCTTTTGACAAACAACATTGGAAAATTCAATCAAAGGACCTCTGATATAAAGTGTCATTTTTCAGCAGAAACAGGTGCTCGTCTTCTTATCTCCACCCTTTTCTTCGAATGTGCAGGTAGAATATTGTGTTGCAAATATTCAATCAAGATTTGTTGCCAATCTGGCTCTTCTTTTCTCTCATCAATTGAGACTAGGTTTACAATCCTCACTTGGTCTAGACGGTCCACTGCAGGCATTAGCAGGCGACATTCCCCAACAGTGACTTGAATTCTTTTTTGTCGGGTAAAGTTGGTGATGCGGCAAGCTTCACTAAGGCTTCAGCTTTATCATTTCCAGACCTCAGCACTGTGATATTTTAATATCATAAAAATGCTCCATAAAATATTTTTCCCTTTGGTATAGAGGCACTAAATGTGCATTTCTGACTTCATATTGTTCATTTACTTACTTAATAATCAGTTGAGAATCGTCAATGCACATAGTCAAACCCTTGCCTCATACTTAGCTACATTGTCCGAGCAAATTTCTATTAAGGAAAAGGAGTAAGGAATGAGTCCACCTGAGGGTGTGACAAAGATAATGCGTACACCTTAACCCTTTCGATTTTTTGCTCCATTAAAATACAGCTACCACTGTATCGTCTCTACAATGTTTCCTCATCTTGCAAGTCATCTGTCAATTATTCGCCATCAGGAGCCGAATGTGTTACTAAGAAGTCAGCTATAACTTATTCTTTTATAGCCTTTTGTAGTACAAAATTTATATCAAATGGGGCTAACAACATTGCCCACTTAGCTAATTGCCCCGAAAACATTGTTTTTGACAAGATAACATTTGAGATCAAGGTAGCTGAATGAGACATAAGATAATGCCACATTTTCTGCATAGTGAATATCAATGTTGGGCAAATTTCAACATTTTTGTTGATATAATAAAGGGCATTTTCTTTTCCTTCGTCATTCTTTTGTGCCAACATCGCTCCAAGGGATCACTCTAATGCTGCTGTGTATAATATCAAAGGTCTTTCTTGAACAGGTGTCATCAAGAGAGGTGGCTTTAGTAGATATTCTTTGATGGTATTGAATGCTTTTTGACAAGTTTGGTCCTAAACAAAGGGGACATCTTTCTTCATCGACCTCACGAAAGGTTTGCATAACCCTAATAGGTTGGAAATTAAGCATCTAATATAAGCTAGTCTTTCTTAAGAACCACGAAGTTCTCGTAAATTTCTTGGAGGAGGCAAGTCCACAATTGCTTTAATCTTGTCAGGGTCGATTTTAATTGCTCGGTGTCTGACCACACAGCAGAGAAATTTTCAAGATGTTACTTCGAATGCGCATTTTAACAAATTCATCTTTTGCTGATGTTCTCAAAGTCAGATGAATATTGCTCGTAAGTCATCAAGTTGATCTTCGCTATTTTTTTGTCTTCACATCCAAGTCATCGACATAACACTCAACAACTTTATACAGTATGTCGCTGAAGATAACAATCATGGCTCTTTGATAAGTTGCTCTAGCATTCTTCAGACGAAAGGGCATTATAGTGTAACAGTAGACTATTTGTGGTGTGCGAAAAGCAGTTAACTCCTCATTTGCTCTGTCCATTTTGATTTGGTTGTAACCAGAGAAACAATCCTTAAATGATAATGCACTAAACCCAATTGTAGCATCTACCAAGAGTTAAGTGATTGGTAAAGGGAATTAATTTTTAGGACATGTGCCATTCAAATCTTTGAAGTCCACATAGATGCGAAGCTGCCCATTCTTCTTTCTCATAAGCACAATATTCGCCAACTATGATGGATATTGGACTTTATGAATAAAACCTGCTTCTATCAATTTGTCCACCTCATTTGTTATTTGAACAATCAACTTAGGTCAAAAGCAATGTTGAAATTATTTCTTTGGTATTGTGTATTTGGATGCGGCCAATACAAAACTAAGTTTGGATCCAAGCCGAGAATGTCTTGGTAACCCTAAGAGAACACATCCCTATACTCATGAAGCAGCTTTTCATACTACATCTTTTCCTTGAGAGATAGTAGGGTGTTGACAAAAATTGGTTTTGAATTCTTGTGAGTTCCGAAGTTAATTTCTTGTAATTCATTGATAGTTGCGTGGCCTCCATCCTCTAATTCTTGTGAAGCTGGCTCAACTACTTCAATGAAATACTGTGGACATTTTTGGACATTTGGAGTCACGTGATTTTCTTGTTGAGACTAGATTTCTTCATTAAATACAATCTCATCATAAATGGCATTACTTGTTAGTCCATGTTGGGATAAGCTGGGATGGTAACAAGACTCAAATCCTCGCAATTGGCCCTATATGGAATGGATGTAACATTAACTTGTACGACCTCTTCATCACCAAAGTCGTCACATTTGAGGATAATGGACTTCAGTTGTTTCTTCTTCTTCAATATTGATCTTTCATCTTTTCTCATCTTGATCCTTTTAGGATTTGACCAAAAAGGTTTTCCCAATCTCTGAAAGACTGAGACACGAGGTGACATTGGCTCTCGTCCTTCAAGCTTTCTTGTTCACTTGTCATCAAAGTCATAGGTTCAGCAACATACGTCTTACCCTTGGCTTTTCTTACTTTGATCCTTTTGGAATTTAACCCAAAAGGTTTCCCTAATCTTTGAAAGGTTGAGACACGAGGTGGCATTGGCTCATTCTCTTTGAAGCTTTCTTGTTCTTGTGTTGTCAGAGTCATAGGTTCGACAACATATGCTTTAAGAACTCTGCCCTCTTATGAAATTTGTGACATGCTCGTAGTATCATCGAAAGGAGGCACTTCAAGGTACGCAACCTTATGCGTATTCATTTTGGCCTCACATATTGGGACATTCTTGGCACCAACTTTTCCCACCCGTATCTTGAATCGAGGGCAAGCAGATGTTGATGTGTCTTTGTTAAATAGCACCCTGTAATGTGCTCTTTTTCACACCTCCAAAAGACGTAGAGATAATCAAACCCTAATTGGGCATGGACTGATTCATTCTTTGTAGAGGACAAGTGTAGCTTGTCGTGAGGGTGTTCATAATCTCCTCAGCTCAAAAGTCAAGGCTTTTTGCGCAATTTCCAATATTTTTTTTTCTTTTGCAGGACACACTTAAATAAAGTCTTGGATTAAGAAGTCTTGAAGGTCTCTTCTTCACTAAATGAGCACTTCTTGACCCCGAGCTTCCAACCTCCTGCAGAGTAAAGGACTTCGGATAAGACTGCACATTAAAATTCTTTCCCTTTCCTTTTTTAGATCTCCCCCTCATGAGTGTACCATTGGTTGATCGATAAAACTTAGCATTGGCTTAGTTGACATCTTCACCATAAAACAGTTCAAGGTCTCTTCGAATCATTTTTTAAACCTCATTTTCATCTATGTATTTCAGGCAGTGATGAAGTGTAGAGACTATAGATTTGATATTGTGGAGCCATGTTCGCCCCAAAGGGCATTGTAGGACATATTTGCATCTATAACATGGAAAAGGGCATCCCTGTAAAGGTCACTGAATTCTACTTTTAGTGTAATAGTACCTAGGGCTTTTTGCCCTTGTTGATTGAATCCTTGAATTGTGAGCAAAGTTAGGGGATAATTGAATAGGCATTAACCCCATAGCTTGTAGTGTCACCAGAGGGAGATGATTAACTATGGAACCACTATCAAGTAAGATTTGATTCAACACTTTGTCTTTGATTAATCCAATTATGTAAAGCAGCCTGTTGTGATGTTCAGTCACGTGCTGGAGGTCTTCATTAGAGAATGTGATACATGCCATGAAAGAGGACATTTATTTTTCATGGACACATCACCAACCTCAACTTGATCAACTTCACTTTTGTAATCATCGGGATAATTCAGAGCTTGGATAAGTGCCCTCCTCAACTCTTTCCATAGCATAAGCGTGTCATAAATAGTCAATCGAGCAAGAATTTGTTTTAAATGAGTAAGAACATCATATCGAACTCTTTCATGGTACGGTACTTGTCTTTCAATTGGTGGGACTAGAATTGGGAGATCTTTCAAAGGAAGTGCTTTCTCATTTGCAAGCAGCGCTTGCTCCGACTGTCCATCTGGTTGTCCCTCAACATGGGGTAATGTCCCTGTTGATCCTGTAGGCTCTTTATGCTTCTCAAATGGCCTTGGTGCTGACAATTGAAGGCTAGAATGAAGAGTGATTTGATCAACTTCAAGGTTTACCTCCCCGACTTCTTCATTTTCCTGAAAAGACACCATGTAACAAGAAGCCGTCCATTCTTGTTTCTCATCTTCATCACTCGAGGAACCTTTTCAAAGAAACTTCTTCTAGAAGTAGTCCTTCATAATTACAAGGACCCTAATAGGGAAACATACTTCTCGTATGAAATCACTCTTATCTTCTTGGAAGGTTTTGATTTCTCTGTTTTTTTCCCCTTCTTGTTCTTCTTTTTGGAAGGATTTTGTCCTTGGATCGTCATCATCATCGATTTCAGAGTTTGAATCCCAAGCTTTCAGTTTTGTCATAAGTTCGTAAAGACTCGGTGTAGCTATTCCAGTTCGAGGCCTATTAAGATAAGCCCATTGAACTTTGACTTCTCTAACAATAATGAAATGGACTTGCACAACGACAGAAGGTAACTCCATTGTTGGTATATTGTTCACCTTAAGGGGTGATCATCTTTGTCCTCTACCCATCCGATAAAACCATTGCCTCCTAGAGGATGTTCCGACTTCAATTTCGTTTTGCCCTTTGTTGATCATAGCTTCGATTATGTCTTTATGGATGTAATAATCATCAATCGGATGGCTTACAATTTGATGGTAAGGGCAATGCTTTGCTTTATCGATCTTGTTAACTTCATCTGGATGTTTTGGCTGAGGGAGGGTAATTGCTTTTGCAGCTATCAACTCTTCAAAAATACCTTGCGCATCATCATTGTCAAAGGGGTACTTCTCCTACTTTCTTTCCTAGAGAGTGAATCTTTGAACCTACTTCTCTTTGCCTTTGTCATTTTTCCTGTCCATAAAGTTGTTGGCTTTCTTAGCTGTTTTGATGAAAATGGCCATAGCCTCATCGTTTTTGCCGGCTTCTTATTTTCTCCCTTCATTTCATCGATCGTTTTGGGCTTATGAGAAGCAATCTTCTGTCAAGTGATTTGTCTCTCCACACTACAAGCTTTAGTAATGAGCACATTGAAACTTCAGGGCTCTATAGTAAGGACATATGTAGCTACCTATGGCTTGAGATTGTTGGCACACATTTGAACCGCAGAGTGTTCACTCAATTTCTCGGGACATTGGAGACGTAAGCTTCTCCATCTTGTAATGAAGTCATTTGCGCTCTCGTTTGGATTTTAAATGGTATAAGCTATATCCAATATCGACACTTTCTTCTTGGAACTCACGAATTGCACTAGAAATGACTTTTGCAAGTCATCCCAAGTCTAAATTAACTAGGGCTGTAATTGAGTGTACCATGTGAACGCCGATCCTTTTAAGGACTGGATGAATTGTCTTATCAGTAAGGCATCACTCAAGGCTATTTCATCGCACGCTGATTGAAAGTGGGCCAAATGCTCTTATGGTGATCCATTGACCCTATCAAACTTCTTGAACTTATACTTCTGAAATCCGTGAGGGAACGACACTTTATCATAATGTACTGGATATGGCTGGGTGGGTTTATAGAGGCTTGGTACTCCTTTATCCCTTCAGCTATCATTGCTTTATTGTTTTGCTTTGTCAGCTCAAACTGCTCACTCTAAACCTCTTCTTGGGCTGTGGCACCCGTGCTGATGCACAAGCTTGATTGGCTACTTGTGTAGTGAGGGTAGCAATTTCAGCCTTCTTTTCAATGAGCTTTTGTTCCAATTCCTACAACTGCTCCTCTATGCTTGTAGTTCCGGTCACTAAAATTAGCATATCCTATGATTGATCTCGTACGTTCATTTTCTCCGTAAAGTCCCTTGGAAAATTCTCTTTAATGAAAAGAGAACTAATGTCTTCATATACAAGAGAGCTTGTGTCCTCCATTAGGTAGATTGGCTTCGTTTGGCTTTTCGATACCGCCTCAGCATATGTCATTGACTTAGCCGTTGCTCGAGTTATTGGACTTGTATAAGATCTCATTTCCTTCAAGGACAAACTAATAGAGCCTTCGGATGTCATCGACATGCTCTTTTCCTCTTCCTTAGAGGCCTTAGGAGATAAAAGTCCTCTGAGTCTAGAGTGTCTTTGTCTTCGCATCAGCTTGTTTTAGGTTTGATGGCATGGAGGATTTAACCTTCTTCATTTTCAGTTGGACATTCTCCTCAAAAATGGATGTGACTATGACTTACTCGACCAGCCCCAAAATGATTAGGATGGAAGCCTATGTATATCTGGTTCACGATGTTAATAGCAAGTTCTTAGGTAGATTCCTTCACTGTGAATTTCTTCATGGTGACCCTTCCGGGACCTGCCTCTACATGCTTCCATGTAAAGACGTGCCAATTTTTGGTTGGCTTTCTTTGTCTGTCTCTTTGTTGTCCTTCGTGTGTTTCGCTTAGCACTCTTTGTTTCCTTTCTTGGGACTACTGGCTCAATTATAGCATGCATAGAGACAGATGTATCCTCCACTTTTTTAAGCAACTCCAAGGAATTCTTCAGCGGGACTTCAGTGGTTAGCGAATTTGATCCCACCATGCGGAGCACCGCAAAGTTTTTCTTGCAGATAAGCCCTCATTTGATCATGAAAGTGGTCGAGAGCTCATTAAACATGATTGTCACTAGTGGTGCCATTGTTCCCTTATAGCATCACATTAGTAGTTAGTGGAAATTGGATTTCAATTGGAGATGAAAACTAGAATAAAGTCTCACCGGGCATGCTAAAAATTTTGATGAGCAAAAATTAAAAATTTGCAAAACATGAATTTTCATGTATACGAGATGTACAAAGGTTTTATTAATTTAGAAAAAAGACCCTATTGAAGGTGAGTTAAGCGCGCTTGGGCGAGAGTAGTACCAGGATGGGTGACCTCCTGAGAAGTCCTCACCCTCAGGTTGGGGGCACTGGGAAACAGCCTCTCTTCAGGTTAACATCCTGAAGGGGGAAGGCTACGTACATCCGCCCCCCCAGACCCTGCGTAGGCGGGAGCCCTAGAGGCATTGGTACGTTCCTGTACCCTATTGAAGGTGAATTTCCCCATTAATTACATCTCCCTCAGGAGAGTACACTTCGATTTCGATTGATGATAAGTTTATATTTAACACAATCGACTAGGTGACTAGGCAATTAATGTTATTTAGGTCCAGTCATGACATAGGAGTCCTATGTACTTAGGTTTGACTCAATAGGTGTTTTAGATTTAGACTTGACTAAGTCCTTGTTTTGGACTGAAGTTTGATTTGGGTTTAAATCGGGCTAGGTTTGGTTTTGGTCTAGATTTAATTTGAAAATTTGGACTTGATTTCGAAATTTGGATTTGGGTTTGGTTGGAAAGTAATTTGGATTTAAAGTTTGGTTTGGAAGCAATTTTTATTTATTTAACTTAAAAGTAGTCCCGAGTTTCAGTTTGATTGGGAAGTTACTTTACATCGAGGTTTGACTTAGAATGCATTTGGATTGGAGTTTGTCTTAGGATTAAAATTGACTGAAATGTCATTTGAATTTGAGTTTAACTTGGAAGACATTTCCATTTGGCTTAGCATTTAGGATTTGGAATTCATGTGGGATTTCATTTTGAATTCAGGCATGATATAAGATTCAACTTGGTTTTGGAATTTGAGTTTGAGTTTAAGTTTGACATATGAATCATTTAATACTTTGATTTGGCATGGGAGCACTTTCATATTTGAGTTTGGTATAAAATTGGATTTAAGTATTAAACGGAAGTTAATTTAGATTTAGTTGTGACATGGAAGTCAATTTGACATTTGAGTTACTTTGACTTTAAGCTTGAGTTTGAGCTCGACATGGAAATAAGTTTGAATTTGGTTTGATTTGGGCCTAGGTTTGACATGGAAGTCATTTTTTTCGACTTTGGTTTGACGTGGAAATGTTCTTTGGATTTGGGTATAAATTGGAATATATATTGGATTTAGGTCGAACATAGAAGTCATTTGGTTTAGGTTAGCTGAGTCAAATTGAGTTTAGTCAACCAGTTAAGATATTGACATGATATTCATCCCATGAGAGAAAAAAGAATTTATTTACTATTTTAAGGGATCATGCCGCTTGTAGTTCAACTTTATGTTGGACTTATTTTTTATTTGAGATTTGATTTGATTTAAAGGTGTTGGATTTCATTTAGCTGCTCAAAGCATATTTAGTCCAACTCATTTATATTTCCCTTTTATTTCGAGCTCAAGATCTTTCATGTCATTTTGTACCCTAGTTAAATCAACCTTAATTTTAGGTCATTCTTGGTCAAATCACCTAAGTCCGACATAATGTTTGTTACTGCACCATAATTCAATCTCAGGTTTCCTACGTACGTCTTTTTGGGATGAAGTCAATGTAATTCTAAAAATAGAACATCAAATTTTCCAATTTGATTTTTTAATACTTGTAATCGCACCACATTCTTTAACTCAGGTTTCTTACGTACCTATTTTGAGATCAGGTTAACATAGTTTTAAAAATAGAACACGAAAATTTCAGTTTGATTTTTAGCACTTGCAACTGCACCCAAGTATTATTTTGGGTTTCTTACGTACCCTTTTGAGGATTAGGTTGACGTAGTTCTAAAAATAAAACATTGAGAGTTTCAAATTTGTTTTTTTGAACATTTGTAACTACACCCGATTCTTTATTTTGGGTTTCCGACATACCCTTTTCGGGATCACGCTAACATAGTTCTAAAAATAGAACATGGAATTTTCAGTTTGATTTTCAACATTTGCAACCACACGAGAGTACTATATTGGGTTTCATATATACCCTTCTTGGGATCAGTTAACGTAATTCTAAAAAAAAACATTAAAATTTTCAAATTTGATTTTTTAAACATTTATAACCACACCCGATTTTTTATTTTGGATTTTCTACGTACCCTTCTCTGGATAAGGCAAATGTAGTTCCAACAAAAATAGAACATTGAATTTTCGTACTTCTTAAAAAATTTTGAGTCCATGAAAGAAAATTAATTTTTTCAGGTCTTTATTTTTTGAAAATATTTTGTTTCTCTTCTCTTTTTTTTCTTTATCTTTTTTTTAAAAGGAAAAAAAAGAAAAAAATTAGGGTAGGGGATACGGTACAACTGTACCACTCCCTCCATTTTTAATTTAATTTTATGTTTTTTAGAGAAAAATAAGAAAGTGTTTTAAGAAATCATTAAGCGAATTTCACGAATTTGAAGGAGTTGAATTGGAACCGTTAGGGTCCAAGGACCCGAAAGAGTCCGAATTTTAATATTGAATTGTTAGATTTCATGGACATAAAAGAGCCCATGTGAGTAGTGAACTTGACTTAGAAATTATGTTTTTTTTTTGTAATCTCATCGTTTGACGAAATTATGTATAAATTTTAACACCCCCACGTAGGATCTTTTGAATCCATCATGGGTTAAACTTGTCTTTCTGGACCTGGACCATGCCAGCGTGAAATCTTTCGATTCTTTCATAGGTTTAAATACCCCCACGTAAGATTTTTGAATCTATCTTGGGTCAACTTGTTGCCTTTTTGGATCATTCCCACGCATAATATTTAGATTCCATTGTGGGTTTAATCACCCCCAAATAGGATTTTACGTAGGATTTTTCTATCATTGTGGGTTAAAAACTCTTAAGATTTGAAGAGACATGAAAAAAAAAATTGAATCCCGTTGGAGAGAGAACTAGATTTTTTTTTGGCTATGAAGAAATAGAGTCAATTTGCATTGGAGCATAGAGAAGTAAAATTTAGAAGTAGAGACAACATAATCAAGAGTAAAAGAACAGAAGATATGGAAAAAAAATTTACATGTCGTAATATCAATTCTTTAGGATTTTTACAAATTTTTGTAAACAAATATTTCTCTTGTTCAATCTTTTCCTATCCCTCTCTCTTTCTCTCTCGTCACCTTTTTCTTTTACTTTTTTTTCCCCTTTCTTTAAGGCTCCCCCCTCCCCGCCCTCTTTCATCTTCCTTCTATTTCTTCTTTTTCTTCTTCTTCTCCTTCTTCTTCTCTCTTTCTCTCTCACATTTCTCTCTCTCTCTCTCTCTCTCTCTCTCTCCTTATATAGGCTAAGAAAACTCCTTGTTCCACTCATTTCACTTCCTTAATTTAAGGTTATGCTCAGAAATGGGGAAACTTGTGAAGGGAACGGTTGAGATTTTTTTTAACTCTTTCCTTTTTTTTTTGTGTACAAGAAAAATGTGATTTAATTGGGTCTACCTTTTTAAGTAGGCTAATATATGTATTTTTTTTAGAACTTGTTATCTCATGGCCTAGTTTTCAAGCCCTTTTGTTTTAAACTTCATTTTATTTGAGCCCAAGAAATTATAATTTTGGGCTATTTTTACTATTGAACATGTATTTGAAAATGCATATGTCTATTTATAACAATTTAAGGTTGACCTATAAGATATAACTTTTAAATAAATATAAACTGTGAGAGGTAATACTCAAAATTGTATAATTTTTATGTTCAACAGGTATTCGTAAAACCAAACATCCCTGATCCCTTTCCTCCATAGCAGTCATTTTGGAACTAACTTCTTGATCTCAAGTAGTAAAGAACCCGAAATGGCAAGAAGCCATGGCCGATGAATTTAACGCCCTAATTCAAAATCACTCATGGAACCTTGTCCCTTATAACCCAAATTGAAACATTATTAGAAGCACCTAGAAGTATCATGTGAAATGTAAAGTGGATGGCTTGATTGATTGGTTCAAAGCCCAATTAGTCGCACAAGGTTTTCATCGGAGTGAAGGCATTGATTTTAAAGAAAGTTTTGCTCATGTAATTTAGCCTTCAACCACCCGTTTTATACTTTCACCCGCCATAACCAACACTTGCCCCATCAGGCAACTTGATGTTAAGAATGCATTTTTACATGGCTATCTTCAGGAAGAGCTTTACATGCCACAACCTCAAGGGTTCACGCACCCTAAGTTCCCGTCCCATGTGTGTCACTTGCGTAAGGCCCTTTACGGGCTAAAACAAGCTCCCTGTTCTTGGTTTCAATGTTTTAGAACATTCCTTTATAGTATAGGTTTTCCATGTAGTCATGCTAACCCCTCTTTCTTCCTTCATTACTCGCCCACTGAATGCATTTGCCTTCTCTTATATGTTGATGACCTCATCCTCACTGGTACAAACCCTTACTTTCTAAATGATCTCACCCGAGCTCTCTCAACCAAATTTGTAATGAAAGATGTAGGATCTCTACACCACTTTCTAGGCTTAAAGGCAAACGTGACTTAAATGGCCTATTCCTATACCAACAAAAGTACGCCTTAGACCTACTCACTCGACTCAACATGCTTGATTCCAAACCCAGAAAACTACCCTTCCAACTCATACTCATCTCATCTTAAATGAAGGAGAACCTCTAGCTGATCCTATCAAATATCAAAGCGCAGTAGGTGGTCTTTAATACCTTACTATGACTCATCCTGACATTTGTTATGCAGCTAACCTTGTCTGTTAGTTCTTGCATGTTCCCATGACTAGTCACTGGCAGATTGTCAAGTGCATCCTTGACCATGGCCTCACAGTTCTCTCTTGATCATGCACGATTGTTGCAGCCTATGTTGATGCTGATCGAGGTGGTTGCCTTGATACTCACTGTTCCACCACAAGTTACACCTTATACCTCATTCCTAATCTCATCTCTTGGAGAGCAAAGAAACAAGCCATATTTTCCAAGTCCGCAATTTAATCTGAATACCATTTCGTTGCACAAGCTGTAGCTGAAAGTGACTAGATCAGATATATGCGAGACTGAGGAATACGACACACTAGACCAGTCATTATCTATTGTGACAATGTTTTTATGTCTTATCTTGCTGCCAACCCTATCTCAAATGACTGAAACAAGCACATTGATGTCAATTTCCATTATGTAAGAGAGAAAGTCCTCGAAGGTGATCTCTAGCTTCGACATACTCCCACTACAAAGCAAGTTGCTGACATCTAAATAAAAGGACTATCCACCGATCATTTTCTCTATCATAAGGCCAATGTTCACGTGGTTCCGCCATACTCATATTGAAGGGGCCTATTAGAGGATATTTAAGAGATCTCTAGCATACCATATCATATCACTTGTGATACTAGAGCATATCCTAGAGATTTCTAGTATATCACCACATATCTCATGTGGTTCTAGTATTACTTTGCTTGCATTCTCTAAATAAAGGCATGATGTACATCCCTTGTTAACAATTCAATAATACTCCCTCTCTCTACACTTTTTATGTTTTCATATTGAGGTGCTTGACATTTTTTTTTTCTAAGTATGTGTTTGGGGGCATTAAATTTATGTTATACTTAAATAATACTACAGTTTAAAAAAATTTCATAGTGTAAGTTTAATACTCGATGTAGTTTGTAGTTTATCCCATTATAATAATAGAGAACGTTTTCCAAACAATTTGGTGCGATGACCACTTTGTCCCATCATAGCTTCTCTCTAACAACTAATCAAGAGACTTATCTCTTGTTTTCCATTTGCCTTGGCTAAGGTCTATGCACAAATGATGATTCATAGAGTATATCCTCTGCCACCAAGACTGACAGATCCTTAAGCTTCACTCACTAACTTTGTAAATACTTAATTATTCCCAATTTTAGTTCTATAATTCATCTGAGAGTAAGAATTTGAGAGTCAAAGTATAGGGAGTTTTTCATAAGCCCTTATGGTGAGGAACATGCATGCACAATTGCCACCGTGAGAATTACTTATTGATAATTTGGTTTGGCCAATCCACGTAGGTTTTCTGTAGTGTGTTTGCTCTATTTTGTTTCAAGTGATATATTTGTGTTCACCATATGATGGTGATCCATGGCGAGAAGTGGAAATGTCTTCGTATCTACGAAGCCATTGGGCTCTCAACCATTGTTCTCATGCATGATTTTCCCATAGTAACCACATTAACATGCTATTTGAACACCTGTTACAATGCATTTGTCCTCCCTGAGGGCTTTTTAAGCATTACTCTCGAGGACATAGCGGCCCTAATGGGTCTTTCCTCTGGAAAAGAAGAGTTTCCCCTAGATTCTTTTGTTTCTCTTGAGGTTGAGGCTTTTGCCTCCTCCTTCTCTGTTACAGATTTGCCTAGGGGCTATGAGTCTTTTGTTAAAATATTTGTAACAGAAGCTCATAGCTTGAGACAAGTGAGGTTCTAGAGAGGAGGAGGTATGCTTCTGCTTGTTTTAGCTAAATAAGTTCTTCTTTGCAAACTCTTCTAACTTAGTTCTCAAGTTCCTGAAGACCATGGCCATCAACCTAGCCTTTAGTATGGCTCTCTATGCTTGGGACCATTGTTCTTGGCCGAGGTATATGGGTGTCTCGAAGACATCATAGCCAAAAACTATGCTGTCCACATAGGTGGTCCCTTGTGGCTGGTCCAACTATGGGCCCAAGCTTATATCCCTGAGTTCTGTCCTAGAGGTCTCTATGCTCCCATAGGAGAGGGGCTCTCTTGTTTTGGTAAGCAATTTGCTGGTTGTGAGGTCCAACTTCCTTTGGGATGCTGTTTTGACCAATGCCTTAAGACTTTGATATCCCCTCGAGAAAGGTAAGGGACTCAATGGATTCCTTTCAATAGAAGGAGCCTTGGTCTTGAATGGTTCAAGAAATTGGATCATTACAATGATTTCTCAATGACATCAACTCCCAACCTGGCAAGTAATGTTGTGCCTTGAAGATTTGTTCTTTCATCACCAGACGCATCCTAGTGTTGAGACATACAAGCATGGGTTGTTTCCAAGCAATTTGGCATGGTCTAAGATGTACCTTTTCCAAGTCTAATGACAAAGAACCTTTGGTGGCCTAAGAGGGGTTCCACCCGCTCAGTTTCTAGAGCTTTGTGCTTTGAATGAAGAGATTAGATCTCTTTATGAGTATCCTATTGCTTGCAGCTACATTACATGTGCCATGCCACGCTTTTTAGCTTGGTATTAAGTATATTAGTCCTCCTCGGAGGCAAGAGGCGCCAAGAAACACTTATGTCTCTGCTTGAGCTTGTAGATTCTAGCTCCAGGAGAAGTCAGCCAGCCATCCCCAGGCTTACTCCGCAGAAGAGGCAATCAGGGAGTTAGCCACTTTGAAGCATGATTCAGTTACTAGTGGCCTGAACAAGATCAAATTCTTGTTCTCTTACCTTTATAGCAGCTGTCTAGGTAGTCCCTAAGAGTGCCAGGACTAAGAGCTTCACTCAAATGCTACTTGAGGAGTCTCCTCCAAGAACGTCTTCATAGGCCCCCAGGGTTAGTAGTTCTAAGAAGAGGAAGAAGGATGTTGCTCCACCAACTTTCCCAACTGTAGCAAAGGGAGAAGAGGAAGAACAAGAAGAAATACCCATATCATCATTAGGACCAAGCTTCCTGCAGTAGAGGTATTGGTCTTTCTTAATTGGTATTCTCATTTATCTCTTGCCAAAGTAGCTTCTAACATGGCTTTCAACAACCCTAGGAAGAGCCAGCTCCATATATCTTGGAGATTCTAGATTCTCCATCCCCAGAGACTGCTTTAGAGTCTCCTTCAAATACTGAATCAATATGCTCAAGTGCTAGAGAAGAAGGAGACATGGTTACTTTAGTTATGGAGCCAATCATTAGTTATCCTTCTAAAGAAATTTCTTCCCCAGTTATCCTACACCAAGGCCATGTCCAGGCTCCTTTCCATCTCCCTAGAGACTTAATCTCCATTGAAGAGATCTCTGAAGGTAGAGCTCTATGTGACTTCTCCACCCCTTTATGTTTTAAACCATACTTGGTCCTAACATGCAAGTATTGTCTCCTATAGACTCTCCTTGGAGAAGGCATAACAGTAGCTGAAGAGCCAGTAGCAATCCCATTGGTTGAGGCATCTACTGAAGCTCCAATGATGGATGTAACATCAGCAACTCCCATTACAGCCCTACCAGCAGCGATGCCTTCCTTGCCTCAGACTTAGGCCTCGGAGGTCAAGGCATTCCTTTTTCACCTTGTTTGCTTTCAAAAGTCGAAAATCTACCTGATTCTGTTAACTTTTTGAGGTTACTCCTCCTAAAGCTATTCCCTCTCCAAAGATAAGGGGAATATCTTCTCCATTACAGAAGTTTGGAGTGAGTGGTAGGCTGCCCTTTCAGCAACTTGACCAAGAATCTCTCAAACTCCAACAGTTGAGGGAAATTATGCACTTCCCTGTTCTGACCCTGGCTGATGAAGTCATTTTCGAAGAGCCGACGTCTTCAGTGAGATATTTAAAAGAAGATCTGAAGGTGGCTCCTTCCATTTCTAGGGAACTTGAGGTCCTTGAGGAGGTGCTCCTTATTATCAACCAAGAGGTCCTAACTCTCCACCAGAGAAAACGGCACTGCCAGGGTGCCATCAGGAAGCTAGGGCGTTCAACTGGCCTAGGAGGCTTGGGGCTATTATTTGAGGAACTCCAAGCAATGAGGAGAACTCAAAATCAACAAGCTTAAGGGATTAGAAGCATGGAGGATGAGATCCATCACCTGGAGGAGAGATTACAACACCTTAAGGAAGAGCTGCTTTCCTTGAGACAACATCACGCCTCTCATGGTTTAGTAGTTAGTGGGCTTGAAGAGACCCTTGTGAAAGCTCAAAGGAATAGTCAAGCTCTTTAAGATGAAGTTGTCTCCTGATACTATGAGCTGAATGATGCAACCAACCAACTATCTTCAATTGAGGAGTCCTTAGTGAGGATCAAGACTTGACTCTTTTGATTTTTAGTTTCGTAAAGAGACTTTGGCTCTACGAGCTACTCACTTATAATGTCTATAAGCCATGTATTCTCTCAGAATTAATGAAATACGCATTTATTCGATTAGTATTTCATTCAATTTGTCTCTTAGTTTGGTGCCTCCTTTCTATCTTTTTCTTTTTTCACTTCCCCTAAGGATCTTGAGATTGATCCTTTAGGCACTGATATTGAAAAGAAGTGAAAAGAAGAAAATATACAATGCACACATGAAGTAAAGCAAGCAAGTTAGTGAAAAAAGTTAAGAATATAAGCAAGTTGCTCCAGAAGCATAAGTAAGCAGCAAAATTGGCAAACAAAGCACAAGTTGTTGATATTTTTTTATTTCATGAATTAGAAACTTGAACCCATGGAAAATACTATAAATAGAGGTTGAATCAAGAGCTTAAGGCATCAATTCAACCAATTCACTCATCAAAAACACAAGAAACTCACGGTTGGAAAGAGAAAAGGAAGGAAAAGAAAGAAGTGGTTTGGTGTTCTTCATTTCCAAGTTATTCCCTATCCTTTTTCTCTTTAATTCATGGATTTTATCTTATTTTGCTTTAAATTATGTTAACCATGGACAAGTTTTGTTTTTCCAAGGCTACAATGTAGCCTAAGTTGTAATTTATGACAATTCTAATTCAAAGTTTCTATGTTTGTTTATTCCGTTGTTGAAGTGTTTATAATTGCTCTTCATATGTTTTATGTGCTTGATCAACATTGAAAACATGTAATGATTCATAATGAGTCTGAGAGGATATTTCTGATAATTGCTAAGGTAATAAACACCATAAGTTGAATAAATGTTAGAGAAAGATTAACTCGATTTGTGTGGTATTGTAAGTGAAAGCTATAAATCTTCAAAACTCTTTTCTTATTTAAATTCATGCAAGAGATTGATGAGTTAATATGTAAAAGATTATGCTAATTATTGCTTGAGAGATAATATTTATTAAATTAGAGTTTTCGACCAACAACATGGATTAAACAACTTGAATACTGAGAATATAAAGTCGTATTTATGCAACTATGTGAAATAGGATGCCTTGAATTTAGAATCAACAAACTTACTTGAAAATCAGTAAATAACTTTAGTTTCTATCCATTTCATTAGTTAAATATTGAAAACTTTAAAATTCGGTCATTCAAATAATGCTAGAACTACTAATTTCAGTCATCATTCGATAAAACAATCCTCGTGGGAACGATAATTTACTTGCTCTTTATTACTTGAATCGAGTTAGTATACCTACTATGCAAATGACATGAATCACGAATTAACTAAGTGGATATCTTTATCTCGTTAAGGATTATATTCCATGTAAAATAACTGTTCCCACTACAGTTCATGATGTTCGCCAACGCATGTAAGATTCAAGTCAATGCACTTTGACTAATCCTTTTAGCACATCAAAGCAATGAATAATTCATACATGTGTTCAGACTGTTTCTTAGATTTGGAGTCATCGTCTTACAATATTAATTATTTTTTATAGTATTTAATAAACAAATAATTCAGGTGGTCTTACTTAGTGTTTCAATCTTATAAACAACACCAAAATAATACTCTTGTATTGCTATCCACATGACCAAGATAAGTCATCAAAAGTATCATATTATAATCTTATCATACAAGTTGTCCTAATTTATCGACGACTATGCACATACTATAACAACATACCACTAGTTTTATCTAAGTCAATCTATGGTTCAATCTCATTGACCACTTAAATCTAACTTGACATGTCATCTTGAACTACGTCCATCTTATGGAAAGTTATAGAAAAATAATCACACGCATATTAGACTCATAAAACATAACCATGCAACAAATAAATAAAATAATTTTATTTATTTAATATTTAAAAGTCACTAAATGGATTTTTCAGGACACTAATTACAATAATCTTCTACTTGTCCTAAACCCAATTTGGCCTGCATTGTATCACTATCCCTTAGGGATCTATCAACTCTTTGACTATAAACATTAACCAATATCGATCTGTCATTGCCTCATTCCTTTGCTCACAAACTTTGATCTATTACGAACCTTCTGAGTCAATTAGTCCACTCAATAGCTTCATAGCTGTCAAGTACCCGACTTCCATAGTGAAATAAGCAATACGAGGCTGCTTTACTCTTCACTGTCTAATGACTCCTGCTATAAGGGTAAAATGTATATATGTCAAACGTTTAAACTCCCTTTTAGAACAAAACGACCCATGATAAACTCAACATCCTTTCTTAGAATCTTGCTAAACTTAGCCCTAAGAATAGTATGCTCATCTAGGTTCTTTCAATTTAAACTAACTGGATAGCTAAATTTTAATAGCTCATAACAATTCTACAGCACTCTTAATGAGTAGAATGTTATCTATATACAATACTTAGAAAGGCTCATTTTTCTTGTTATGTTACTCGTACCAATGTTTCACGAACTATTGATTCAAATCCCTAGGACTTGATTATCCATAATCAAATCTACCATTCAATGAACAAGATGCTTATTTAAGTCTACAAATAGACTTCCTCAGTTTGCATACTATATGCTCCTCAATCTTGGCAACAAACTTGTCTTGTTTTATCATATACATAAAGTCCTAAGATTACCATTCAAAAAAGTCGTCCTGACTTCCATTTTCTGTATCCCATCATATGAAATACAATGGATGAGAGTGTTCTTATGGACTTAAGTATAACATCTCGCTAGAAGGCTCCGTCAAAGACGATTCCTTGCATTAAGGTATAACCTACAGCCACCAATTTAGCCTAGAAGGCCTTAACCTTTTGTTCCAATGAACTCTTTATATTCGTAGATCCATTCAAATAAAATCCAATGGACTTAATGCCTATCGATGCCTCTACAAGTTCCCAGATGTAGTTAAAATACAATTACTTTAACTTAACTTTTATTGCCCTGACCAATTGGTCTACATCTTTATACTTAAGAGTTTCATTATAGTCTAAAGCATTAGACTCACCATCATGCTTAACCATTAAGACTGAAGGCATGAATCCGTCAGGTGATCCTGACCATCCTCCCTCTACACCAATGGTCTCATGTGATTAGTGCGACAATAATCTGGTTGAAAATATATCTAATACATAAGTTGTATCAAGTTATTAAGACAAAATATCTCATATTATCAATCTATCCAACACAATCGATCTGCTATACTTTTAGAACACTTTCTCAAAGCCTCTTTCATAACAAACCTTTTGATATGTAGATGTGACTCATCATATGAATCTTATCATATTCAATAACACATTGTTGATCACTTCTACAACTCTTCGTAGTAAGAAAAAATAAGAATTCTCTTGCATCACCACTTTGATCTAATTAAAGTGACTTGATATAGTTACTTAATTCTTTCAACGTTTCAAAGGATTCAAGAATTTAGTCCTCATAGACATATCTATATATCAACTAATTGAGTAGTCATTCATAAACATTTTACAAAATACTCATCACTTTCGCTCACTTGAGCTCTTAGCAATCCATAAACATTTTGTGAAGAAGTTGTAGCATCTTAGCAGCTCTACTTCCTTGACTCTTACAGGCTTTTTTAGTCACCATTAATTCAAACATGATTCCAATATTAGTTATGACTTTAGCACTTAATGATCGTATAAGACATATCAAACCAGTTTTAATCATACTAGATTAATGTGACCAAAGATTTAATTACCGCTTAAAATATATACAGCTTTCGAAAATTCTTCTTTTATATGGTTACATAGCCTAGCTTGTATTAGACTAATAAATCGTCATTAACTTAATTTTGATTAAAATAAGTCAATGATCTACTAATGTACCCTTTGAATA
The DNA here is from genome assembly GCA_018398585.1 of Simmondsia chinensis. NCBI lineage: Eukaryota > Viridiplantae > Streptophyta > Magnoliopsida > Caryophyllales > Simmondsiaceae > Simmondsia > Simmondsia chinensis. The sequence goes on along the minus strand of JAGTTD010000003.1, from coordinate 29,297,962 downwards.
AACAATTTATTTATATAACTATCAGTCTATGTTTTAGAAAAATAACTAAAAAACTATTTGAATACAAATGGTGGGTAGAAATAATATTTCTAAAGTACATTAAGATAGTTACTCAAATCAAAAACTACATTCTCTTACTAAACTACTATCTCTTAATGTCCTTACTGAAAATCCATTCACCAAAATACTAGTGAACTATCTACTAGTTACAACTAGTGGAGACAGAATTTCCAATACCCTGCCATGTTGGCTTTGTTGGCAACAATAGTGTCTAAGCACCTAGGCAATTCCTTTTAAAGTCCAATGCTATTATAAAGAGACAAAACTATTTTGACTCACATTTTATTTTACCCTCTTAAGGTTCCACATTCCTGAGATAGATACTTACACAAAGTGGACTCTTTCCTTAGTTCTCGTGACACCTTTTTCTCTCTAATTGTACTTTCATCAGCTCTGACAATATGTAATCTCTATCACTCAATGTATTCAGCCTAAATCGATTGAAAGACCTTGATAATCAAGTTATATGTTGTTTATATTGGCTATCAATATATGCATAAAAAATTCCAGTCCAATTAAATGAGCCATCATCATATGAAGCGCTTTTGAGCTGAACTTTCCTAACACAATCTTGTGTCTATCATCTTTCTCATTAGCTGTTCTTATACTACCAGTTTTCTAGTCAACCACTACTTTCAAATATTGATAATCTCTACTACAGTTGGATTTTTAAGTATCTAATACTAGAAAATGTTTGACAGCTGAATCTTACAAATAACTCTTTAGTCTAATCTGACGTTCTAAATGTTCTTTTCACTTGAGTAGATCTCCTAGCAGCAAATTCGAGAAATTCTAAGCATCAGCTAATGCTCCGCATAGTACTAAGACAAACCATATCATAGCAAGCAAAACTGAACAGACAAGTAAGACATACCAATATTGATCGCAATGCAAAAATATAACAACCAGTTTGAAATCAGAGAACTGTAAAAAAAAAAAAAAAAAGTCATATAATATACATGATTACGTTTCTTAATTTAAGCAAACAATCAATGTTCGAAGTTCACAATCCGACACTTACATGTATGCCATGGCGACCCAACCGAACTAGCTAAAATTTCTTGTCAGTGAGGCTGAATTGATATATCAAAAGAGTGAGAATATTTTCCAATAAATATGTTTCCTTATAAAACTCTTTATTAAAAATATTTAACATACGAGACTACTCTCAACCTCTAGGGTCATACAACAGAGCTTCTCAGTGAGGCTAATGTAGACCTAGTCAAGTGTACACCAAGATTGACGACCTCCTAGGAAGTCCTCATATTGCACCTCTTAGGTTGGGGGTTATCGGAAACGGCCTCTCTTCAGGGTAGCACCCTGAAAAGGAAAGGTTGTGTACATCCACCCCTCAGACCCTGCTTCGTCGGGAGCCCTTGGGGCACTAGGAATGTTACTTGCTCAAGTGTACACCGCTACCTCGACATCCACACAAGTCCACGAATTATTCCATGTTAGCATGGCCACACCTTTTTTCTTGCACTTTAGTCTATCGTAAGAGATCAAACCTTTTATTCTGCAAATGAATGCTCTCTTAGTGGAGTCATGCCCACCAACTATACAAGTAGACCGGTATACTGAGGTCATGAGCATTCTTTTAGTAGCTCGCTCCCACTTGATATTTTGATTGTTGTGAACTTTTTAATAATTTTAACAAAGAAATAAAGCATGAAATCTACCTAACTATTCTCTACATGTATGCAACAATGAGCTAACTGTTAGCTCCCAAAATTCAATTTGGAAGTCTAACCTTGTAGAAGAGAGTTTGAGATGAGAAAAGAAGGGAAGGGGATGAGAAATTAGAGAAAGGAGATGAGAATTAGAGAATTTCCCTTAGGAATCAGATTTCATTTAATTGGATGATCAAATTACACTTTAATCTCTCAATTTATACAAAGAATCAGATCACAAAACCCTCACTGGAGTTCCCGCCTAATTCCCTGTGCTGTAACTACATTTCCCGCCCAAACCAGTAACTAACTCTGCATAGTAACCTCGCGTGTGCACTGCTGTTATGTGGTGCTTAAAAAACATGTTAACTGGTGCTCTTTTTAATTGTGTTACATATATAGGCTCTAATAAAAAGTAATACTAAGAAATTAAATGTATTACAAGTGAAATTTATTAATTTGTAACATTCCCTCCCTCTTGAAAAGCTTCTTGTCCTCAAGAAGTGAAGCTCTTAAATAGACTCTTCAAATGTTGTAAAGTTCTCGTTTAAGTTGCTCCAAGTGACTAGGACTTGGTGAATCTTCCTGTTGTTAAGCTGCAGCACTCGTTCGGACTGGACAGAGTTCGGTTGTTGCAGAAGAACTCCATTTGCTTCAGCTATGGGCGGCTTTTGAGTTGTATCAGCATTTCTCTTAACCTGTTTTTTAAGGAGGGACACATAAAACACGGGGTGAATGTAAGAGTGCGATGGTAAGTCGAGCTTGTATGCCACATTGCCAATTTTCTCCAGAATTTTGCAAGGACCGAAATAACGAGCACACAACTTGACGTTGCGTCGGACAGCCACCGTTGATTGCCTATATGGTTGCAATTTAAGGTAGACCATGTCCCCGACTTGATAGTTCTTGTCTACCCTCTTCTTATCCGCATAATGCTTCATTCGAGCCCAAGCTTGTTGGAGATTGTCCTTAAGCGATTGCACGATCTGTCTCCATTGCTGCACCAGTTCGGTTGCTGCAGAATCAGCAACCCTCGGTTGTTGTATCATCATAGGAGAAGGTGGTGAGTATCCATACAATGCTCGGAAGGGTGTAGTGCCAATGGTTGTGTGGAAGTGTGTATTGAACCAAAATTCGGCTAAGGAAAGCCGACGGTTCCACTCTTTGGGCCTCAAGAAGACCATACTCCGGAGATATTGCTCTACACATTGGTTGACTCGTTCGGTTTGACCATCCGTTTGAGGATGGTAGGAAGAACTAAGAGCCAACGTGGTTCCCATTAGCTTGAACAATTCCCTCCAAAAGGTGCTCGTGAAGATTTTGTCTCGGTCCGACACTATGGACTGAGGCAATCCATGTAGCTTGTAGATGTTGTCGAGGAAGAGCTTTGCCAACTTCTCAGCAGTAACGGGTCGAGCAAGAGCAATAAAATGACTATATTTGGTGAAACGATCCACCACGACCCATATGACCTCTTTGCCTTCGGATTTCGGTAGCCCCTCAATGAAATCCATACTAATGTGAACCCAAGCCCCGTCCGGAAAGGGAAGAGGTTGAAGAAGTCCCTTGTATCAAGGATCTCCTAACTTCATTTGTTGGCATACTTCACAAGACTTCACATAGTCGCTTATATCTTTTTTCATGCTTGGCCATGTGAAATATACTTTGATTCGTTGATAGGTGCCTTCCACACCCTTGTGACCTCCCCAAGCAGCGTCGTGTGAGGCTTGGATGACCTGTTTTCTCAAGTCAGTAGCAGAACCGACATATAGCTTGCCTTGGACCCGCAACAGCCCATTTTGGACTGTCAGCTCTCGGTGTTCTGCAGCAGTTTTTGCGTCGGGTTTGAGCACTGCAGCAGCCAGCTTTTCGCGAGCAAATGGATCTTCCTCGTAGGACTTGTGTAGCTCTTTGACCCAAGAAGGAATTACCACCGAAATGGCTGAGCATGAGCTTGAAACAGTGTCCTCAAAACGCCTTGATGGTGCATCTGCAGCTGCGTCTTCTTTGCCACTTCTATACTTGATGTCGTAATCAAGGCCTAACATTTTCATCAACCTTTCTTTTGAATTCTTGACACGATCTTCTGTTCAAGGAGATGTTTGAGGCTTTGGTGATCCGTCCGAATGGTGAATTTGTGACCCTCCAAATAATGCCTCCATTTCTCCACCGCTAAGAGAATCGCGAGGTACTCCTTTTCATAAGTTGACATCGCCTGATGTTTGGGACTTAGAGCTTGACTTAGATATGCAATGGGCCTTCCTCTTTGAGAGAGAACAGCCCCAATACCAGTACCACTTGCATCGGTCTCCAAAACGAAGCTTTTGGTGAAGTTCGGCATTGTCAAGACCGGGGCTGCACACATAGCAGCTTTGAGGGCTTCAAAAGCAGCTTGAGACTTCTCATTCCACCCAAAAGCATCCTTCTTCAGGAGCTCCGTTAAAGGTTTGGCAATGGAACCATAACCTTTAATGAATTTTCGGTAATATCCGGTCAACCCCAAGAAACCTCGCAATTGCTTCAAGGTGATCGGAATTGGCCACTCTTGCATTGCTCGGATCTTGTTAGGATCAATAGCTATGCCGTCTGATGAGATGATATGGCCCAAATATTCGAGCCTCCTTTGAACAAATGAACACTTGGACAATTTTGCAAAAAACCGGTGTCGTCGCATCAAGACGAACACTTGTCGAAGGTGTGTGAGGTGAGCTTCATATGTGGAGCTATAGATCAGTATGTCGTCGAAGAACACCAGCACCGAGTTTCTCAGATAAGGCTTGACGACATCGTTCATAGCCGCTTGGAAGGTGGCCGGAGCATTTGTTAAACCGAAAGGCATAACAACGAACTCGAAATGGCCATGATGAGTTTGAAAGGCGGTTTTGTAAATATCTAATTCGAGGACTCGGATTTGATGGTACCCTTGCCTTAATTCCAGCTTGGAAAAGAAGCACACCCCATGAATTTCGTCAAGCAAGTCATCCATGACCGGAATCGGGAACTTGTCTTTCACGGTTAGTGTATTCATACGGCGGTAATCGATGCACATATGGGCTGTCCCATCCTTCTTCTTTACAAGGATCACGGGCGAAGCAAAAGGACTTTGGTTAGGTCTAATGAAGCTTAACCGAAGGAGCTCCTCCACTTGTCTCTCTATTTCGGCTTTTTGGCCATGGGGATACCGGTATGGCCTAATTTTGAACGGATCGGCATTTCCTCGTAACGGTATGGCGTGGTCCACACTCCTTTGAGGAGGAAGACTTTTAGGCTCCTCAAAGATGTCTCCGAACTCGTTAATCAAGCATTGAACCTCCAGTAGCAATTCCGGTTGATCCACTTCCGAATTGAGCATGAACAATTGCCCGATCCATTGAATTGCCTTTTTCTTGATTCCCCCTTGCACATCTTTTGCCCCGATCAATTTGAGCTGAGCTTCCTCAAACATGCCTTGTAAGGACACCTTGGTGCCATGGACTTCAAAGGCTACGGTCATTTTGTCAAAATCAAAGACAACCGGGTTGAAGGTCCTCATCCAATCTACTCCGAGCACCATGTCGCAACCACCCAAAGGAATCACCCGGAAATCAAAAGTGAAATGATGAACTTGCATAGACCAAGGGAAGGCTATGCATTTGTTTTGTGTTGTTAAAGAGTTCCCATCCACTACCATTACCGCCAACGGATGTGTTTTCGTCACCTCGTGCTTAACCTTCTTAATCAGCTTTGGGTCAACGAAACTGTGAGTGCTTCCACTATCAATGAGGATAATAATGGAGTGTTTTCCAGCCTGTCCCTTGATTTTGATTGTGTTATGAGCTCCACTTCCAGTTAGAGCTTTCATGGAAATCTCGACCTCATCCTCGCTTGAGTTTTCTTGCGAAACGTACTCGGTTTCCTTTGCATCAGCATCTGAATCGGTACTGTCATTTTTAGCAGGGACTCGGCTTCCTTTTGCATACATAAGTGCTTGTGATTTGCACCTATGCTTGGGCTGATACGGTTGGTTGCAACAAAAACAAAGCCTTGCTAAAATTCTGTCACTGTTTTTACTGCTGAAGCTCTTGTTCTGCTGTTGCAATTGTCTCGGTTTGCTGCTTCCCTTTGTCATATGAAGGGACTTGAGTTGCTTCTATCAACTTTGCCTTGTTGTAAGCGCTTGACAAAGTCTTAGGACCAATGGATTTCACCATGTTTTTGATCCTAGGCTCAAGGCCACTCACAAAGCAAGAGACATAGTAGGATTCGGCATCCTCGGGAGCAGTGGCCAGAACAGACATCAAATTGGCTCTCAAATTCTCAAATCTAAGCATGTATTCTCTCACACTTGATGTTTGGACCAACTTGTTGAAGTTATCCACAACATCCGTTGATTCTTCTTCTCCATACCGTTCACACATCTCTTGTACGAATTGGCCCCAAGAAAGATGTGGTTTGCTTTTCAACAAACTATAGTACCAAATCTCATGATCACCATGAAGATGGACTGCGGCCAGCTGGAGCTTCTCCTCCTCAGGTATATTGTAATGTAAGAAGTATCGATCACACCTCCTAAGCCAAGATTTCGGTTGTTTTCTATCAAATGAATCGATTTCTACCCTTGGCTGCCTGTAAGAGCCATTCCTACCCCCATTTGTGTTGTCATTGGACACGGTTCTATGCTGATATGGGAGATCAGGTGGTCTATCAAAATGTTCGAACACATCAGCTGCAACATTTTGGTGCATAACAGAGACATGCGGCCTATTGTTTTGTTCTGAAATTTCAGCATCTGTTCGGTAATTAACAGGTCCAGAAGCACGATCTGGATTTTCTATATTAACGTCAGGTCGAATAGGTTGATTTGCAGCTGATCTAATGTTAATTGATGGTCCTATACCATGTTGCATCATAGGAGATTTACCTCGGGTGTGCATTACTCCTTCAGATCGGTCTGAGCTTGCTTGCGGCTGATCTGCACTTGCTTGCTGCTGATCTGCTTCAGCTGCTTTATGGATCTGGCTTTCGAGCTTAAGGATGGCTTCAACACTTGATTCACCTTGCTTGTTAACTTGATCTTACAAGTGCTCAAGTTTTTCCTCAATTTGTTGCAATTGGTCCTGCACCTTTGCATCCTTTGCATCTTTGTCCATCAACAATGCCAAAATTTGATCCATTTTCTGATTAAAACCTTGCTGCATCTCGTGAAGGTCTTCCTTAGTAGCATTTTGAGGTCCGATCGTTGCATTTCCAGTAACCGCAGCTATGAAATCCATATTTGAACCGGTTGCATTTGCTCCACCAGCTCCAGACCTGGTTCTTACACCATCGGCCATGATTTTTTTTGTTGTTTTCTGATTTTTTTGCTAGCTTAATCAATTAAGGGATTGTTAAACCAACTCTGATAGTAATTGTTAGCTTCCAAAATTCAATTTGGAAGTCTAACCTTGTAAAAGAGAGTTTGAGATGAGAAAAGAAGGGAAGGGGATGAGAAATTAGAGAAAGGAGATGAGAATTAGAGAATTTCCCTTAGGAATCAGATTTCATTTAATTGGATGATCAAATTACACTTTAATCTCTCAATTTATACAAAGAATCAGATCACAAAACCCTCACTGGAGTTCCCGCCTAATTCCCTGTGTTGTAACTACATTTCCCGCCCAAACCAGTAACTAAATCTGCACAGTAGCCTCGCGTGCGCACTGCTGTTATGTGGTGCTTAAAAAACATGTTAACCGATGCCCTTTTTAATTGTGTTACATCATATAGGCTCTAATAAAAAGTAATACTAAGAAATTAAATGTATTACAAGTGAAATTTATTAATTTGTAACACTAACCAATCTACCTGTTACTCCATGAGAGAGGGAGGTAACGAATTATTAGTAAAGTGAGAACTATTCTCAATTGATAAGTTTTCTAAATATAATCAACTAACTGTTTCTTCTTTGGTCTCTAATACACTATATTAGTTAAGTATATACCATTACATAAACATTAGTATAAGTAAACAAGATACTCATGTCAGCGTGGCTGCATCTACTTTCCTATACCTCTATCTATCCTAAAAAAGTGTAACCTTGTACTCAGCGAACAAACGCCCTCCTTGAAGAGTAGCACCTATCCACTATACCATTAGACTGGCAGTGGAGACCGTGAGAATTCAACACCTGAATCTCGTTTCCTGTCGATAATTTGAATGATGGATCTTTCTTTTTCAGTTTGATTATCTCAAAATCAATAATTAGAATTATATTCTAAATTTTATTTAACATTTCAATGAAATTATAATCCAGTTAGTTTTATTAATTATCCAGCCTCAGTAATCTTATATCATCAAATACAGTATGTTAAATTTCCTTCAAACAATTCAAGTTTTGAAATTATCTAATCATATTATTTCATAGAATTGGAAGAAAAAGATGGAAATGACTATTCAAAATTTTACCTATACTTTTGAGATTTAAAAAAAAAAAATTGGATCAAATATTTCACCAATTTATATGGCTGTATAACTTAATTCATATCATACATAATATTTAACTCAATTAAATAATATTGAATAGGTGAACTAAAATTTAATGACTAAGTTGTCTAACAATTTGAATAACAACTCTTAAGGCCTAAAGGTTGGAACAATTAAAAATTTTTCAAAATCCTTTTAGAAATAATTATTGCATAATCTTAATTAATTACTTATTCAAATTATTTAAATGAAATTTAAAAAAAATTGACATCTAAATATTCGCGCAGCCATGCGTTGGGCCTGAAAAAACACATTTTGTTTTATTTTTAAAAATAAATAAATAAATAAATAAATAAATCTGATCTTAATCTCATTAAATTATAAACTGAATATCTAATCCTATTAGCTATTCTTTGTTTTGGATTATCACAACATATTCAACAATTGAATATTTCATATTTTGGATCAAAATCTAATCACATTGTAATAATAATTAAAATCTTTCAATTTCTTAAATGTCTAATCTCATTGGACCCGGTTGAGAATTATGCTCCTCGATTGAATCATGGCACATCTAAAATCTTAGACAATCTAAAACTTTAATTAGCATTCAATCTTGTTATTAAACTCTTTAATAATATACAGGAAAGTCATTTTCCTTCCATGAAATTCTAAATTTTATATTTTTGTAATTTCACATATTTCAATTTTATCAAACCTGATTTTTTTAATGTCAATGATTAAGGTAGTTAGAGTTGGCTATGATACCAATTTTTGGGAACATATTTCAAAAATTTTCCCTAGGTCGGCTTGAGCGGACGTAGCGGAAAATCAATTTAAAATTCTCAATTTTAAATGTAAAGCCTAGACCTAATTAAACTACTTAATTAGATCTAAGTCTTACTTTAATAGGTTCATAATATAATAAACAAAAACATCGAATAAAACAAGTATATGTAGGATAAATAAAATTACGGAAAACAAATTAAGTATCAAATACTTAATCTAGACATACCAGAAGCACAAATCCCAACTCCAAATTGAAGATCTGAAATTAGAAGAAAATTTCTCAATACCTCAAGATCTTCTTCTCAATGACCTCTTCTAGCAACAGGAGTGTGGGGTCCTAAAAATATTTAGCTTAGGAAAAATTTCGGAAAACAATCTTTCCTTTAATCTTTCTGAAAAATAAATTTTCAAAAAAATTATGCTAAACAATGATTTAGAAAGTCCCTAAAACAATTTTAGGGGTTTCTTTGAGAGAGAAAACTAAGTTCCAAAACTGTTATAGACCAAAAAAGGTTCCATCACCAAACCAATTGTTAATAGGTGGAGTAACTCCTTTGGTATATAAATTGACATTCTATTCTCTAACCCACCATTGTGGGATTAGATTTTCCAATATCAGACCACCACGCTCCGCATCTTGCGTCCATGCGAGTTAGCTTTGCACTAGATTTCTAGTCCCGGGCAAACAATGCAGTTCCGGTGTCACCACCACGCAATGGACATGGCTTTGCACTAGAGTTATTCTAGTCTCGGGGCGAACACTGCAATACCGATGTCACCATTTGAGACTTGGAATGAGAGACTGAACAGTACATCAACTACGGCCCAAGAGTTTACTAGACCGAGATTAACTCCAAAGCAAACCCAGGGACCTCCATGAGATCGAGAATGAGCTCCTTGAAATTTGGCGATCGACTTTGCAACACGTCATGCGTAGGCCCCCCATATGACCACTGAATGACATCGGCCCCCCATATGATCGGTGAACGGCATCAGCCCCCCATATGGCCGGCAATCCACGGCGTAAGATCAATGGCTCTAATACCAATGTTACATACCAAAGAAGGTTCCATCCCAAAACCAATAGGAAATAGGTGGAGTAATTCCTTTGGTATATAAATTGGCATTCTATTCACTAACCCACCAATTTGAGATTAGATTTGCCTATATCAAAAACCCTAGACTTTTCAATTTTTGTTTTATTTATTTAATTTTTTGTCTTTGTTTAAACCACGATATAATTTATCCTATTAAATAAATAAATAATTCATCTTATTAATTTATTTTAAATATTTTCAAACGATGCTTTAGTTGAGGCTTGCGAAGGGACCTTAAGGATAATCGAACTCTAACTCCAAACGAGCCAAATCTGATTATCATCTTATGATAACAATTGATTATCATCTAGTAAAACTTAATTCAACTAAACAAGTTTTACTGCACTCTAGAATTAAATATATTCGCTTAAAATTTTCCCAAATAACGTTTATTATGGCAATCAACCCCCCTATTAGATATTCATGAGAAAAAGTAACTTTAACTACTATCGTTACTTTTTTCACATCTCTCGCCATAGTTTTCAAATCTTCCTTCTCGATCAATTCAATAATATAGAAACAATTTCTGCATTAAATTTGGCCAAAGATTCTAGAATCTGCTCGTGCATATTTGCGAATCAATTAAGGGTACAACTTTATCTCATTAGAACTTATAGATTCCACGTGAAACAACTGTTCCCGCTCCACTTTAGATGTTACCCAACGCACATAAGATTCAGGTCAACGCACTTTAACTAATCCTTTTAGCACAATAAAGCAATGAACAATCCATGCTCAAGTTCAGACTGTTTACTGGATTTAGAGTTATCTTCTTACAGAATTAATTATTTTTGATAGCAATGAAGAAACAATTAATTCAGGTGGTCTTGCTTAGTATTCCAATCTCATAGACAACACCAACATAATATTCTTGGATCCCTATCCACATGGCTAAGACAAGTTATCAAAAGTATCATATTACAGTCTTATCAGGCAAGTTGTCCAAACATATCACCGACAACGAGCATACTTCGACAACATATTACTAGTTTGATCTAAGTCTATCTCTGGCTCAATCATATTGACCACTTAAACTAAACTTGATATGTCATCATGGACTACACCCATCGCATGAAACATTGTAGAAAAAATAATCACATGCATATTTAACTTGTAAAACATAATCAAATAATAGATAAATAAATAAAATAATTTTATTTATTTAATATTTAAAAATAACTGATTGGATTTTCTCGGACACCAATTACAACAAAGCAGAGGTGGCGAGAAGATTGCTGGGTGCCCTCATCCGATGTTTTCTTGCCGAGAATATCAAAGGATGGAAATAGAAGTTGGACCACGCCAAGTTGGCTTGTGAAAGCTTGATAGCTCGAAGCATAAGTTCTCCTGCTTTCAGGATTGTCTATGGCATTGTTCCTCGTTCACCAATAAGCCTTGTGCCAGTATTAGATCTTGTTCGTCCACATGAGAAGGTGGAAGACATCACATCCAACCATCAGGCGGGATATGAGTAGACGCGAGGATCGTTGCTTGAAACGCACGCCAAATACAAGATGAAAAGAATTAGAATTCCCAACATGTTTCTCACATTAACAAGAGTGGCTTGAACGACCCAATGGCGAATTCGTGGGCAAATTCGTGGGCGAATTCGTTTTAAGCCAGGGAGAATGATTAAGCTCATGTCTTAGCAAGATAGGTTACAACTTGCGCCTTGGCAAGTTGAGTCAATAGTCCACATCCAGGCAAGCTTGACAACTTGGAGCTTGGCGAGATGGGAGACCGACATGTGGGAACATAGCTTTCTGAGAATAACCCAGATGATCCATTCGCGTATTCGAGGAAGAATTCTATCCAACTTAGGAATGATGATGTAGCTGCACCATAGATTTTGGTGGTTTACAGGCTAGATAGGTCGGGGCGGATTGGCGTCGATAAGATGGGTAGCTTGGCAAGTTAGAATAGGCGAGATGGATAACTCGACGACTTGGCGAGGCGCAAGGCAAGGAATGAGTAGAAAGCTACCGTTAATTAGGAAACTTAGTTTAGATTGGTGGATTTTATTAATTATCTTTGTATTTATCTCTTTATTTTTTCATCTTTACAAATAGCTGCTTTGTTTAAAAAAGAGGAAGATTACGGTTTAGTTAGCATAAAATTTATTTAGATTTTACCCCCTTATTTATGTGTTTTCTCTATTCTCGAATTGTGAGAATTATATTTTAACCTTTTCCCCTTTGCTTTTTAATTGGTTTAGCAAAAAGGGTTTAAATGAAGGCCATTGAACCTTCCGTTTCCCAATTTTTCTTATTGCGCTGCATCATTAGAATAGAGGTTCTAAATTTAATTAAATTTATATTTTCCGCTGCATCATTAGAATAGAGGTTCTAAATTTAATTAAATTTATATTTTCAGGTGCAAATTCAATCTTTTTGGTAATATTATAAACATATTTTCCATTGGTTCATTTCCCAGGCACTAATGCACTGGATCATATTAGAACTCCGAAGTTAAGCAAGTTTGGACTAGAGTAGTACCAGGATGGGTGACCTCCTGGAAAATCCTCGTATTGCCAACCTTATAAGGCTAGGAGCACTCCGAAACAACGTCTCGGCAAGGTTACACCTTAAAGGGATAAGACTGTATACATCCACCCCCCGACCCTGCTTAGGCGGGAGCCTTTGAAGAATTGGGTCTGTTGTTGTTATTGTATAATAATATTTCCCTACATAACTCAGTAGAATGACCTTGTATCAACGAAATATTGTAAAAGAAGCAACTTATTTATTTCCATAGCCACATACATTTACCACACGTAGTACGACTAATACTGCACTCTTAGTACAAGAAGTTCTTATTTGTTATTTAAAAACTACTTAATATAAACATATATATGTTGCATTTATTTTTAACAAATATGTGCCACTCTAAAGCACCATATAAAGGAAGCCGAAGAGGTGGATTAGTCTGTGAGTGTCATGATTGCCTCAGTTACAGAGTGGTAAGGATGATCACATATTTCAACCCATAAAGCGCATTGATCCCTCTCATATTTTTTCCTAGAATTACTTGACAACGTATTATAGATGGCATTCCACGCATTAGTATCGTAGTTTTGCGGTGGACGGATGTCTGCATAGCACTGCCAACAATAAGAAGAGGAGATATCATATATTTATAATTATTCGGATTATTACAAGGAATTGTAAATTTGCTCACATAATTATAAACATAATAATAACACTATCTTAAAATTGTCATTTCCAAAAAATCCACTTAAAAAGTTGTCATTTTTACTGAATCAGCACACAAGCTTTCCAGATTTTAAGAAAACTACCTCCAAAAGTCAAAAAATTTTCAATCAACTATCTTAAAGTTAGGGGGTGCCCAAAAGCACCTGAACATCCGAAAACTCAAAAATCTGAACTGAACCCGATCCGAAAAATTAGGGTAACCAACCCGAAAATATCCGGTTAGGGTATGCCCAACCCTTTGGACTGCGGGTATTGGTTACGATACGAGGTCACTTTCAAAAATTTCAAGTACCCGATCCTACCCCATATTGATTATATATATTCTTAAATAAATATTTATATTGTATTTAAAATACTTGGTTATGTTATATTCAGAAAATATTAAGGTTGAAGGTATAGTTCTAAATCCCAGCAAATATTTTTTAGACTATGTATTCTTTGCTTTCTCCTTTCAGCAAGGCACCATATTTTTATGTAAAAAATTTCTAATTTTTCAACCATCTATAACAAAAAAAAAAAAAAAAAAAAAAAAAGCTTTCCTCTTAATTGTTGAATGAATCAATAGTAATAGATTAGTAAAATAAAAATTTTCTTTTTGTTTTTTTTTGTTTTTTTTTGTTTTTTTTTTTGTTATGCTCTATCTCTTTCTATGCCGTTTTTGAGCTTTCAAATATTTGTGGTGCTTTAGTTTGTGTGGACTTAAGTTCCCTTTAAGTCACTAAAGTGGCAAAAAAAGAACATTTTGGTCATTTTAATTAAAATTTGGAAGATTTAGTCATTAAACTTATAATAAAAGTCTCTTTTTGTCACCCGAGCAATTTAAAATGGACAAATTAGTCACCCAAGTTAAATTTTGGAAGACTCAGTCACCCAACTTATGATAAAAGTTCTATTTAGTTGTTCAAGTGGTTTAATGGACAAGTTAGTCACCTCAATAATAATTTGGAAAATTTTATCTTCCAACTTCAAATAACAACTCATTTTTGTCAGTAAAATATTTTTAGAATGGCAAAAATATTTTGTCAAAGTGAAAAATAACTAATTTAATTATATTTTTGACTTATTTGTTTCATTGGTCCGTAGATTTTCTTTTCAAGAATAAACTAGTATACATCTAGCTATTTGACGTTAGGTAAAACTTAAAAGATTTTAAACCAATTTTGACATTAAATAAAACTAGATAAAATATTTTAGGAAAATTTGCACTAAAGGTCCATGTACTTTACTCATTGTGTGAATTTGGTCCTTATACTTTAGTTATGTCAATTTTGTCTCTCAATTATCTTTATTGTGTGAATTTAATCTTATGATCAATTAAAGTTAAGTTAATGATGTATCTTTTAATGCTATAATCATGTTAGCTGTAAGTCATCCACTACAAATCCACCCATTGACACAATTTAACATATTTTGTTGGCCAACCATTAAATATTTCATCAAAAACTTAACATAAATTTTACTTTAGGGACTAAATTGACATAATATAAATAATAGAGGAACTAAATTGACAATATTAAAAGTACAAGGACCAACTTGATACAATGGATAAAGCATATGAACCTTTGGCGTAATTAACCCAATATTTAAAAAAAATGAAAATTAAGGGAATATTTAGAAACATGAATCAGTAAATGCTAGGTGTATTAAAAATAATGAAGATCAATTTCAAAAAACGTTTCCGAAATCAGGTGTCATGTTAGTATTTTTGGCAAAAAATCACGAAATTCTAATAAATATACCATACAATCGGAATCATGTTATATTTTAACATTTTTCAACAGAAAATTTAAAACTTCAGGGTACTTAAGTGTAAAGTTCAAACCTTAGTGTACTCTATTGTACATATTGAAATGCTATTATACTTAGGTGATATATCGTTAACCACAGGGTACCTAACTGATAATTCACTAAATAAAACATGCAAAAATATTATAAAAAAATAAGAATCAAGAAATACTAAGTGCTTTAAATAAGAAAATATTTTAAAAAAATGATAATTAATGAAAGTTTTAAAAATAGTTTATTTTATAATCAAATTGATCTTCATCATTTTTAATGCACCGTGCATTTTTTTTATTCTTGTGTTTTTTTCCTTCTAAATATTCTTTGAATTCTCATTTTTTTAGAGTATTTTATCAAGTTTTATATCATGTCGAAATTGGATTACAACCTTTTAGCTAACATTAATTAGCAGATGTGCATTTGTTTGTTACAAATAGAACGTAGACTTTGAAAAGAAAATATGAAGACTAATGAAATAAATATGTCAAGAGCATAATTAAAATAATTATTTTTTATTTGGATGATAAATTTTTTATCCTTTTTAAATTACCTTAGGGACAAAAATGGGTTGTTATTTAAAGTTGGGTGATAAAAATTTTCAAATGACAAAAGTCCCATTTTGGCCACCACAGTGACAAAAAATGGACAAGTTGGTCACCCAACTTAAAATTTGAAAGATTTAGTCACCCAACTTTTCAAAAATATTTCATTTGGTCACCAAAGTCATTTAGGACATCCAACTTAAATTTTAGATAATTGATCACTCAACTCCTAATTAAAATCTCATTTAGTCACTTAAGTAATTTAAAATGGACAAATTGGTTACTCAATGAAAATGGGTTTTGGGGGGAATTTTGTTTTTTCTTTTGATTAGTTAGGGGGTAATTTTAGTAAAGTACTTTATTAGATAAATATTTTAAATTCTTAGTTGTTTATAATTATAAGTATATTTAAATTATTACATTTTTTTTATTTAAAATATTTTTTATATTTTATTTTATGATAAAATTAATTATTTATCTTTTAACTTTTATTCAATGTTAATTATCAAATAAGGACTAATTTGATTGTAAAATAAAAGAAAAACAACTATTTAAAAAAAATAATGGATAAACTTCAATAAAATTATAAAATTAGATACTAGTTAAATAAATAATTTGAAAAATATGATTACATTTTTTATTTTTTATTTCCGTAGTAAATTTAATCATTGTTAAATCACTTGTGTGACTAAAATCATCTAAAATTTGAGTTGGGTGACTAACTTGTCCAATTTTAAATGACTTTAGTGATCAAATGGAACATTTTTGAAGAGTTGAGTGATTAAATCTTTCAAATTTTGAGTTGGGTGACTAACTTGTTCATTTTTGGTCACTTTGGTAACCAAAATGAGACTTTTGTCATTTCCAAATTATTACTTTGGTGACTAACTTGTCCATTTTAAATCATTTTGATCACTAAATGATACTTTTATAATGAGTTGGGTGATTAAATCTTCCAAAATTTAACTTGGGTGACCAATTTGTTTATTTTAAATTACTTAGGTGACTAAAGACTTTTATTAGAAGTGTAGTGACCAAATCTTTGACTTGGGTGACCAAAAGGTCCATTTTTGGCCATTTTGGTGACCAAAAGGGTACTTAAGTCGGTTCGTATGTCATGATAATTCTAAGATGGTTTATAATTTTGTGATCATTGAAGTAGGAGAATTATGTGCATAATCTTTTTTAACTTTGAATTATGAAGCTCGAGTGAAATGGTATTACAATAGATTTATACTATACTCACAACTGAGTTATTGGTAATTTAATAATAGTTGTTTATGTCTTTTATAAAACTAGTTTTATAACAAATTTTAATTAAATGGGCGCGTATCCAACTCAATGTCATTAGATGACATTATGAATAATATAATTTTGGTGATTTTAGTATTTTAGATACCGAATCCGAAGTAACTTTCAGATAGAATACTTGACTCATTTTCAGCCCCTCTTAAAACACAATGTTTTGACATTTACAAAAAACCTTGAGCCAAAGTGGGTTGACATTTACTATAGAGAATGCTTTCCTTCCTATAAATATAAATACTACCCTTTTTAGAGGAAGTCAATTTTGACTGATGGAACGTATTTTGTTTTTAACAATGGTTGCTATTCTACTAGAAGAAGCAAATTCAAAATGTTAGTGAGTTAGGTCCATTTTACCTTGTTATATGCATTGTCACGGGTTTCCCAACCGATGATAAAATGACGATTTACTCCATTAGGGTTCTCACCAACATATACGACTCCTCCATTGATAACAGCAGCTGCATTGGAACTCCATTTTCCGTAAAATAAGGCACCCCATTGGCCATTTTCAATCATAATTGGGTAGGTATTTGCTGAGCGCCACCATCTCTATATGAAGGATCAAATAACCATACTCGGTTGCCAGTAGCATTGTAAATAAAGACCCTCGTGGTAATTCTGTAGTCATGCCCCGCAGCGATTCTATCAAGGAATTGTCGAGCATTCATATCCTTGGCTTCTGAATTCTTCATAAGCAGCGCAACCTCTGCTCGATCTTTGCTCGTTATGCTTTGCTTATCATGATATTTTGGTAGTCCTTTTAGGGTTTCATCAGTAATAGGCGTGCCGAATACATTGGTTCCCATTGTTTTTAGTTGTATGAATTAGGTTCCTAACTAAGCCCTGCAGAACATAGTAGAACAAAATTAAAAGATCAGTCATGATTAGTCTCTTATTACATTGATTGATAAAGAAATTATTAATTGGGATTCAAACACGATCCAAGTTTCGTAATTATTAATTGGGTCTTTCTAACATGTGCCCAATGGGCACATGTGAAGGTGTATTAATTGCACCATATTCTAGCTTTTGATTGGCCAAATACAAAGGTGAGAACAATAAATTTAGCATTTGGCCAATCAAATGCTTGAATATAGTGCAATTAATGCACTTTAACATGTGCCTATTAGGCACATGTTAGAAAATTCCTTATTAATTTGGATTTTCTTGATTTTTTTTTTGTTTAATTTTTAAAGGGACGAAAACCAATGTTTTACAGATGAATTTTCGTTCTTATTTTGAATCTTCTATTTTCATTCAACTTGAGAAATTTGTTTATCACAGGAAGTTAAAAATAAAATATCAAAAAAAAAAAAAAAATTTTGCAGACCTAGATTTTATTGCATAAAATACCAACAATTATACATATAAAACAATATTAAATGAGTCCATGCATGCTGGCTAGTTGTTTGTAGATCGGTATCTTATTGTGTTAGGAAATTTTCACTAGCCTGAATAGTATATAATAATTAATGAGAAATACAATTTGAATAAAAAAATCTGTCGATATATAGGGGAAACTAAGACAAGGAAAAACAATTCGTAACTCCTTTCTCATATATTCCGACAGAATTGTTGAAGTTTAGTCTTCATTTTGTAAATTTTTTAATTTTATAATATTTTAAAGGTAGTTTTAATCACTTTTATGGGTTAGTGTCCTTATCTTTATCTTGACATCCAATTTTCAATTACATAAACGAAGTCCGCCAAATCCTACAAAAGGTAGACGTAGAATAATGTGAAATTATATTTTAAAGTTCCAATTACATAAATGAAGTCCGCCAAATCCTAAAAAAGGCATGAGTATTGACATAGAATAATATAAAATTATATTTTTAAATTCCAATTACATAAATGAAGTCCGCCAAATCCTAAAATAGCATGAGTATAGATGTAGAATAATGTGAAATTATATTTTTAAATAGATTTTTAGCACTATTTTAATACTAACACGTTTTTTGGGTGGTTCAGGACATTTTTAGCACTTTTGAATGACAAAATTTTTAACTAACAAACACACCATTGACGGCATATGACAGTAATTGTATCTAGGGGAAACATGAGCTTATTGATTGCTTTATCTCCTAAACTCTAAGCATGAAGTTTGAATTTAAAGCACATCACCCCTTCCTATTGTGCTGTATTCCTTACCTAAGAAATGATCTTATACTCCTTCCAAAAGTTAAAAACAACTAAACGAAACTTGCAAAATGATTAGAAACAAGACTATATATATGTATATAATGTAATCAAATAAATATTAAAAATAACTAGGCGCATAAAACATGTTGTACAACAGAGAGATTCGTTTGTTTTGTTTTTTTTTGGAGGTGGCTTTTGGTTGGGGGGGGGGGGGGTGTGTTAGAGAGAGAAAGAGGAAAGAGGGGACCGTAAGAGAGAAGGTCGCTTCTGATAATATTAAGAGGGTAGAGCGCGAAGAGTGAAGAGTGAAGAGTGAAGAGTGAAGAGTGAAGAGCGAAGCAGCAGAATTTATAGAGAAAGGGCGAGGGGTTGTTTCCGCGCGCATTTTACAGAACGACATCAATTATAATTTAAATCAGACTAAACCATAATTTGGGATTTAGTTTAGTTTATGAATTGTAATTTACAGTTTGATCTACAAAATTGTTGTTATTATGATTAAACTGTAAACTATAAGAACCGTAAAATGAAAAAAATGTTAAACAATTATTGATACCATCCAAATTATAACGAAGTCGTGTTAGCAAAAGTTTAAGATAATCGGATACAAAAATTGTTGCACTTAAAATTTTATCATATGTGCGTTTGGTTCAGCTTATTTCAGCTTATCTTTTTTCAACTTATTGTTTCATTTAAGATCTCTATCTTTTTGCAGTTGAGTATTTGGTTGTGCAGAGCAAAAAGATTTTTTTGGCATACAAAGTGTTTGAATGTAAGTTTAAAAACGAAAGTTATCTATTAAAATCACATAAATAACTTAATAATCTAAATCAATTAACTACAGTAGATAGGAGAGCATTATGATAATAATTGATCATTGTAGTCAAGAGTGGTGAGCGTAGCAAACCATGGGCGTAAAAGGGTGGTAGTCGGTGGGGGTGGTAATAACAAATAAAGTAGTTCATAATGGTGAAGATATAATATTAATATAGTCTTTTTAAATCATTAATATGAAATAAGCTGTGAAAAAGATCCAGTTTTGCATCTTTTTCTGCTTAGTTATAAAATAGTTTTTTCGTCTTTCTAGTTAAGTTGTAAAAAAGATGTATAAAGATCGTTTCTGTCAACCAAACGCAAGCTTAATAGTCAACTGGATCTTTTTCACAGCTTCAAGCTGTTAAAAGCTTAATCAAACGTAGCCAATATTTATGCATAGATCATTGAGTTACAAAATTACAAAGATACAACGACCTTGAAAATTAATTACATCGAAAGGATTGATATTTAAGGGAGTTCATATGGATCATAGTAATGTTTAATAGCCAAATCTCTAGCCATATCATGTACCAATTAGACAGTTTAGTATAGGTTTTAGCGCACTTAAAATTGAATTATATTGTATAAATGGTCAATACATATCCAAATTTGAAATCGAGGAATGAAATTGAACGCTAAAAGATTGATAAATATTTAAATTAAGGATTGGGGACTTATTGTAAAAGTAATTGGTTCGATTTGGTTCTAGACTAAAGAACCTGGACCAGTTTGAATTTTCAGTCTGAACTAGTGCTTGAGTTTGACAACATAAATAGGTATAATTAAAACGAATGCAAATCCAATTTGACAAAGGGAATTATTTAATGCAATTTGGTTTGTTATTTCGACAATTCATGAGGAATGAAATCATATAAAATCTATTTTTTATTTGAATATTCAATCCATTTATATAATTTGATAAATTAAAAATAAAAATAGATAAATAAATTGTATTTTACAAAATTAGTGTACATTGTTCATCATTTATCATGTTATAGTTGTCTATCTAATTTAATCTTCATTTTGTTGATCAAATACATACTTTCTTAATATTATAATAAAAACCAAAAAACAAATCGAAACCAAATCGCATGTTGTGGTTTGGTCCAATTCATTCTAAAATGTTAAAACACTTGGTTCGGTTTAAAAATTTTTCAAACCGTATTATATTTGTGTGGTTCAGTTTGATGCCATCTTTAATCAAATAATAAGACTGTGCACACCCTTAGTTTGAGTGTTTGAATTCTAGTTGGATTTCAGTTTATAAGTTTATCTATTTAAATAACTGGATCAAGTTGGGGTTTGCAATTATAGGGTCAAATCCATTTTCAACATATTTAACATGTTCATATAGTTATGTAAAATTATTTGAGTTGTATCTATTACAATAATATACCTAGATACGCACTTCCTTATAGCCTATGTTGAAATATCATTATTTGAAGTAAGCCTTAAGGGGAGTGGAGTATTGCGAGAAGAAAGGTTCGAAAGGAAAGATTTGAGTTCATCTTCAATCACCTTATTGAGCTTCAAAGTAGAGCAACATCTCAAATGGAGAGAGAAGATGAATGTGACCTTAATAAGGAACTCAATGGTTGATGGGAAGCAAAGGAGAGGCTTTGGCATCAATGCTCTTGTATTAACTGGCTTTCTTATGGAGATAGGAATTCCCTATTTTTTCATGCCACTACCATTCAGAGGAATAAGGGCCTTTGGGATTGCTTGTTTAAGGAAAAAAAAGTGGTTATTTATGAAAAAAACACTTTTATGAGATTTGAGGGTGTTTAACGACTATGAAAAAGTATTTTTTATTAAAATCAGAAGCTGTTTTTCTGCTTTTAAGCAGAAGTAGAAATTTGATGCTTCTCTTTTTAACCAGACGCAGAAGTAAAAACTAAACAATTGAGCAAGTTTATTTTAGGTACCCTGAAATTTATTAATGTATTTCAAAAATAATTTATATATTTCACAAGTAGTTTATATATGTTAAAAAATATATATACCAAATATGAAAAAATATTTTAATAATTAATAATATATTTATGAAATTTAGAAAATATATAAATATTCTAAAAAATATTTTAAATAATTGAAAATATTTGAAAATATTTTAATTTTTAAAAAATTAAATATTTGAAAAATATTTTATAAATATTCAGATGTAGCAATCTATGGCTTTTCATGGGCTGCCACCAAATCTGAAGAGGTCATCCCGATTGAATTAGCTGATGGCAACTTAAGTAAGCTAATAGCCTTCTTTGTAGTGGATACCACCTCAAGCTATAATGCCTTACTTGGGAGGGATTTGCTACATGCCAACTATTGTATCCCTTTATTGCTTCACTAATTGTTAATCTTCTAAAACCATGATAAATATGAGGTTGTTATGGCAGACTACAAACCATTCATGGCATATGCTTCAACTTCGTTGAGGTAAAGTTTTATAAGGACGGTATGGGGCCATTAGCTATGAAAAGGACCACTTTGCAAACTGCCAACATTTGGAACTGATAGCCATCCTTGACAGCGTACTCACTGAAGCTCAATTTAATCAAGTTGATGTGGAGTCAGATCATTCTGATTTCTAATGATGCGTGAGAGTCCTTCTCAATGAAGGGGACTCTCAAGGCACGTAAGAGACATTACGTAGGGAAGCTAAGACTTCCCATTGATGTTCCAAAAGGCCACCTCCTTTGCCATTGCAAAGTTAGCGGCTTAGCTAGCTAAGGACAATTTATGGGCAGAGCAGCCATTTATCCCACGGGACGGCTTCGAAGCCCAAGTAATATAAGCAAGAAAACTAGAGTTGTCCGACATTACAGTAGCACCAGCAAAAATGGAGGACATGAGGGTTGGAGTTAATGACCCTCCCCTTGAGGTTAACTTGGGTACTATAGAAGACCCAAAGCCTAACCATGTCAGCGCTTTGCTTTTTGAAGAGTAAAGGAAGAAATATGTGACCTTGCTCCTCGAGTTCAATGACTACTTCTCTTGGGATTATCATAAGATGTTTAACCTAGACATAAAGGTGGTCTAGCAAAGGGTTCTTATCAAGCGAAGCTCAAGGCCCATGATTCAAGCCAAGAGAACAATATCCCAAGAGATTGTATATTTGGTTAAAGTGGAAATTGAGAGACTCTTAAACCCCAAATACATTATATCAACCAGGTATGTTGAGTGGTTGCCAAATATTTTTCTAATTATTAAAAGGAACGATAAAATTAGAGTCTATGTTGATTCAAGAGATCTAAAAGAAGCCACCCCAAAAGGCAAATATCCATACCTATACCTTTTGTTGTCATTGATTTAACCTCAAGGCATGAGGTAGTATCTTTTATGGATAGTTATTGCGGGTGTTACCCAGTTATGATTGCTTCAGATTATATTCACAAAACTACATTTAAGTGTCCTGGGTCAATAGGAACTGGGTGGTTATGCCATTTCGGCTAAAAAACGCTGGTGCCACCTATCAATGAGCCATGAAAATGATTATTCATGACCTCATTAGCAAGACCATAGAATTTCACAAAGATGATATAGTGATCAAATCAAAATCCCAAGTTAAACACTTAGGGGACCTGAGAGGAGCGTTCCATGGAATGAAGAGCCACAATCTCAAGATAAACCATCTAAAATGTGCCTTTGGGGTGCGTGTTGATAACTTTCTAGGTTTCTTGGTACACGGGAGGGGGGTGGGAGGAGAAATTGCATAAGAAATTTAGGTCATTTTTAAAGTGGTTTGAAAGAATAATAGGGACTTAAGAACAAAACTGCATTGGAGAGTGAAGAATCGAAAGCCGAGAGCAAGTGTTCAAAGCACTCTACATAAACGGAAAGAGAGCACAGAGCGAAAAGTGAATTCTCAAAGGCTTAACTATCACATTTATAAAGATATCAGAATGAAGTAAGGTGCAACGGCAAATAGAGGTCAAATCAAATAGACTTTTTACCCATAGAAAATCTGAAATTTCCAACGCCAAAAAGGGAGGAGGCATTAGTTTACATCCCAAACTCGAAGGAGTTTGGAAAACGCCATTTTGAGGCAAATCATCACCTTCTTATCATGTGAGGCCATCCTCGAAGGATATAAGGCCTTTGGATGGCAAGATAACGAAAACCCCTTTACGCATATCAGTCACGCAAGGTAGTTGAAGGTATAAAAGAGGCTCGAGCTCAAGGGGCATCCAACAAGGTTGCAAGACAGGTTGTTCTAAAGCTTGAGGTAGCTAGCTAGAGCGCAGTTCCTATTACGTGAGCCTAAAGCCTATCCAACAGAATGTGGGGAATCTAAAAGGAATTCTAGCAAGGAATGTAGATGTGGGGCTTCCGAAAAGTCGACTAAGCACATAAATCGGCACTTTCACTACCCAATCAACGCGCCAAAGAAGCCTTGAGGTAGATGTGGTGAGGAAATGACAAGAAATTAGGATGCAGCAATTATTTTCAATTTTATAAATAAGAGCTACTATTGTAGTTGTAAAGTGTTTGACATCACTCATACAAACTTCTTCAAGTTTCTATATAGCACACTTGTGCTTTTTACCTTGGAGTACTGTAACTTAGCTTACCATAGCGTAACATAGGTCTTCATTATGCTTGCTTTCTTGGGAGTAATACAATTCTTCAGGTTTCAAGTATGAACTCTCTATTTTAATCTATTCCACAGCCGATGTCTTAAGAATTGTGTTGGTTATTTAAGGCTTTGATGGCTAAGGCTTGACCATGATTGCATTGATCTAAGCACTGGCGTCACTACTTAATAAGTTAGGTGAATATAGGTTTGAGATATTGTTTATGGGCTTTGGCGGCTAACGCTTGACCTTGATTATGTTGGCCCTCATCCAATAACCCAGACTTTGTTTTCTCTATCTTAATCTTTTCAAACACGAACTCATTCGAGTTATTATAAGTCAAGGATGTCAGGGGGCCTCAAAATTTGATTGACTTGGGCTTGTTAGTGGATTGCAAAGCCCTTGAGTTTGTCTCGATCCCAGTACCTAACTTTTAAGTGTACAAGAAAAGGTGGTTGTGTGCATTACTCCATCACTGTAACTGGCACTTGACTTAAGTCCATGTCCTTTTACTTTTCTATCAAATATATAGAAAAATTTTAAAAAAAATTAAATGCCTTCTTAATTGGAGAATAAGCAAAATCCACAAGTTACTTATAAACTGAAGTCGAATTCACCAAAAGCACCATCCCTTTTTGTTGAAAAGGTGAGTAGTTGAAGCCAAACATGTACGGTCTAGAATTTAGGCTCACTCCCACATCATTGCGAGTCCCTTTTTCCATGTTTGTTTGATTTGAATTTATGGCGACCACATCTACACACCTAGCAAACAAAAAGAGCAAACACTGGGCAAGGAAATTAATTTGGGAAACAGAATAGGGAATAGGACCTCAGTCCATTCGTATGTCCTCATGTTGAAAGATACAGGTCTCAGGATTTATTCCCGAGTTCTTTGGGTTAAAGAAAGTCAAGGGTTAAGAAAAATGAGATATAGCCACTCTAGCCCATTTTGAGAAGGTGTTGTATTAGTGGCTCTAGAATTTGTCAGTCCTATAATGGCGGTATGGCGTTGCACACTTGATGTACTAACCGACGGCATTATGGGAGGAGGGTTGTCTAAATATCCCCTGTAGAAAGTAGGGGCTTATTCTCTTGAGCATTCCCGAGTGCCCAGGTTTTGGGTTTTTCTTTGAGGGACCTTATACAATGCAGTTGTGGAATATGTTTCAACCTTGCGAACCACATGAAGTCAATAGGTGTGCCCTTCAAAGTGACTACTCAGACTCAAGACTAGGTCACATTTCGGTGATTGTGGGACATGCTTATTCACTAGTTGCCAATTCAAATCCAAAAGACATCAACATCATCAATTGTGGATTCACTCCTCAGTTATACTTTTCCTTTCGTTTCTGTTTTCCAAATTGAATCATGTGGGGATTGTTGAAATTTGGGTCAATCGCTCTTTAATTTTGCTCAACATGTAAAACACCTCAATCGAACATGAAAAGCTTTTTCATATACCCCCTTGTACTTCTGATTGGTAAAGTCTTATGGGCCACATGAGAGTATGTGCCATCATATTTTAAGTTGTTTAAATCGAACTCTAGAATATTTCTTTTTAGATCGAGCTTGAGGTTGTAAGCTCAAACTCAAGTTGTCATTCCCACCAACCTCAACAGCACCAGCTCGAGGCCTTGTTCGTTGCTTTGGGTTTGAGCTCATGGTTGCAAACTCGAGCTCGCGATGCATCTTTGACAAGTAATTGCTCATTCCTTCAATATCGTTACCTTCCTTGATTGTGGCAGATTTTGTTCATCTTTCTTAACCGCCTACTCTTACCATAACAAGGCTGGATTTCATGGCCTGGATCCTTCTCGCAACAGGTAGTTCTTCACCTATAAATGCATCCCCTTGGTAGGTTGATGATCACATAGAATATCCACCAAAAAACTAGACAACTTCTCCACTCCCTTACTTTCTCTCTCTAAGATAATTCTCTCTTCTCCATTATTGAGCATGTTGATGCATGCTTCAGTCCATATCTATGAGTGTACTACTGAGTTATGTGCCATCTTGACCCTAAGAATTAGAGACTCATTGGTCTCGTTGTGCTTGTGCGGGGGTATAAATGACTTAGGGTAGAATAGGTCTCCACAATGCGGCAACGCTTTAGTTTAATCTTTTCTTTAAGCTCTACTTAATTTCTTTTCATTTTATTGTTCGTTTTGTAATGCTCTCCTGTTCTTACTTCATCTTCACTTTTGGTTACTAAAGTTATATTTTGATTGCTCATTCACATTGTTTTCCAACAATAGCAAGTCCATTTAGCATGTTTGCTTCCTCTTGTATATGACGATCATAAGCAAATACAATACAAATGAGAACCATGTTTGCTACTTCCAATTCCTAGATCCAATTGCAAGAAATCTTCATTATCGTCCTTGAGGACAAACCCCATTCAATGTTAGCAAAAAAAGCATGTATAATACATATTTTGGATAGTTATGTGTACACTCTCGTTTAAAATGGTGTTTACATATAATTGACAAAAATAAGGTAGATACATTTTTTTAAGATGTTATCCATTTAATACACGTATTGTAATGCGTTCCATCTTTTCCTCAGTTCCGAAATAATTGATAATCTATAATAATCAATATCTTAAACTAAATTAATATCAACATTCTATATTTTGCTAATTTTGTCAATTGAGTTCCTAGACTATTGATTACACCTTATTATTCGTTACATATTTTGCTTTCCTCTCACTATTATGATTGACATTATCTATTATTTCTTATAATTGTTGGAATTTTGGGGAAGTGTGCTTCAAATTTGGAGTCTTGTGAAAAACAATCTATCCCACATAGAAAATCCAGAGGAGGAGAGTCTAGTTTATATATCCCTTGTTATTGCACATGGTAAAGTCTTGAGGAGTCTAGAGTCGGTTTTGTGAACCGCATGTGCGCGCCCGCCCGCCTTGCCTAATCGAGCCCCAACTGGCGTGTTGTAGTGTAGTGTGCACTCTTTGTAACTTGGACTTTTACTTTCACAAACTTTGTATTTGGTTAGGTTGTCGTAAACCAGCTCGAGTTAAGTCCCTGTCTTGGGTAGCGCTCGAGGCTTTTGGCTCGAGGTTATGTTGTCCATCCTAAGTGGCAGTCGATGGTGTTGTCTTGAGGTATTGCTATATGACCTGTCTTGAGGCTCGGGGCTACAGGCTTGAGCTTGCGTACGGGTTTTTTCCACTTTTTTAAACTATTTTTTCCCATAACGGACTGGATTTTGAGGCTCCCATATGTGTCACTTTCTTTACTTGAGGAGGATTTATTGCCATGATCTTTTCCTTAACAACAAGTATTTTCCATACAAATGCCGTGCCTTAGGGATTTGTTTAACAAGCTGAAAAAAATACAATCAACACAAAATTCTTCTCCTTTTCCACAACTGTCTTTTTGCCTAAAAAAATATTCTCTCCTCTATTACTAAGCAAGTTGGGGCGTACTCCAACCCATCTCACTATAGTACACTGCTCAGGTGGATGCCATATTAACCCTGGGGGTTGAAGTGCCGTTCATCACATTATACCTCTACGCGGGCTTAAACAACTTAGGACAATGGTCTCTCCACAGTGCGGCAATTTCTTCAGTCAATTCTTTTCCTTCTCTTAATCTGTTTAAAGTCATTTCTTTAATCTTTCTTATAATCAAGAAATCAATTATATTGTAATAAAAGAGTTATATTCTGGTCACTCATTCACCTATTACACCAATAATCTAAGTTGTTTATTATAACGAGTAATCATAATATGACTCATGCAAGCTTTTTCATTCATGATACATTTAAAACTGAGCCCTCTAATTGGAAGAACTATGAGGTGTGGGCTGATAAGATGGAGTTTTTCTTCTAAGGTCAAATAGAGGTTCATTATACTCTGTTTACTGATAGAACCCCACCGAGGTCTAATAAGGATTTCAGGAACGATAACCATAATTGTAGGGCAATGCTACTCCATTATGTGACGACTCCTCTTTATAAAATCTATGTTAACATGAAAACCGCTAAAGAGATCCGGGAAACATTGTTAAGCAAGTATGGATCTGATGATCACGCAGCTAAAAAATATGTATGCAGTAAGTGGTTAGCTTTTACCGTGGAATAAGGGCAAGTTTATGCACTAATGTTCTGAATGAGGGCATGAAGTTTTCTGAAATGTTTCAAGCCAACTACTTAATTTAAAAACATAAGAAGAAGGACATGAATTTATAGGAACTCATCTCCCATATTAATTTGGAAGATCATAATCACAAACAAGCCAAGGGGAAGTCTTTTGAGCACTCCTCCTTGGCGGCTAACCTTGTGGAATCGAGAAACGCAGGAAAGAAAGGCTCGAGAGGAAGGCTCTAGTAGCAAGCAAGGCCAATCTCAAGGAAAGATGCTAATGGACAATGATGATGATGGCCAAAAGAGGAGCAAAGGAACGTGTTGGACTAATGTCAAGACTACCTACACCTCAAGAAACTACGGGATGGGATTCGGTCCTGGAAAGAACAAAGAACACAGGCCCTAGGCTAATCTCACCGAGGAAGGAGACATGTTTGTTGCCATGATCTCCAAGGTACCAAGGAAGGAGACATGTTTGTTGCCATGATCTCCAGGGTGAATATGGTTGGGAACACTGTCGAGTGGGTTGTAGATACCAGTGCCCTAAGTCAAATCTACACCGATAAAGACATGTTTCAAAAATACGAGAAAGCCACTAACATGTAGAAGGTTTACATGGGCAATTCCAGTTCAGACCCTATCCTCAGCAATCGAAAGGTCCTCCCTAAACTCAACTCTGAAAAAATTCTATGTTTGCTGAACATGTTGCATGTTCCTCATGTGTGTAGGAATCTAGTCTTGGTGCATTATAGAACAAAGCAGGCTTTAAGTTAACCTATGAGTTTGGCAAGTTAATTCTCACAAGAAATACCAACTTCGTCAGGAAAGGGTTTTGTAATGGTGGTCCCTTTGTACTTGATGTGATGAATGAGAATACATCTGCTTCTACTTATATGATTGAGTGTTTGGATTTGTGACATACTAGGCTTGGTCATTAAATCGTAACTCGGTTACGAAACTTAAACAAATGAGTTTAATCCATGATTGTGATTCAACCAAACCTGATAAATGCGAAATATGTGTCAACGCCAAACATCCAAATAAATCATTTAACAAATCGGTTGAAAGTACTTTTTAAGCCTACTTGAGCTAGTGCATTCTATCCTTGGTGACTTTAAGAGCCCCATGAGCATAGGTGGCAAGAGATATTATATCAATTTTGTAGATGACCACTTGAGGTTCACTAAGGTGTATCTCTTACGTGCAAAAGATGAGGTTGAGGAAATATTTCTTAAATATAAAGATGAGGTTCAGAACCAGTTAAACCATAGGATCATGAGAATTAGGTCTGATAGAGGAGGTGAGTATGATGCTACCTTCCTTAAGAAACATTTTGACAAACTTGGCACAGTTCATAAGGTCTTAGCCCCTTATACACCTCGACAACGTGGTATATCTGAGGAAAAATAACCCCTAAAGACATGATGAAGGCTATGCTGATTAGCATGGGCCTACCCTCAAATTTGTGGGGAAAGCCATCTTTTCTGCTTGTCATGTACTAAATAGGGTTCCCATAAAAAGTTAGGTAGAGCCAAAAATTTTGGGGGTGTCTAATTAAAGTAGGGATTTTTGAATTTAAGAAAAGTGAAATCGGACCAAAAACTATCGTTGCTATTTTTATTGGTTAGGCCATAAACAGTGCTGCATATAGATTCATGCTTTTGAATGACTCGATCCCTAGGTTTGGTAAAATAATATAATCTTGTGATACTGAATTTTTAGAGAATAAGTTTCCCAAGAAAGAATTGGTGCCGGCTTCATTGCCTAAATATGTTCCTGTTGCATCTGCATCATCACCTAGTCATGTGGCCCCTGGACTCGAGGTTCAGAAACTTAGAAAAAGTAAGAGAGCTCGAATTGAGACTATATTGGGCTAGACTTCATTACTATTTTCTGATGAACATTTTGTTAAGGCTATGAGAGCCATAGATGCTTCTTTTTTGTTAACAGGCCATAAGTAATGAGTTAGACTCTAGAACAAGCAATAACACTTGGGTTTTAGGTGACCTACCTAGAGGATGCATACCTATTGGGTGTAAATGAGTATTAAGAAAGAAAATAAAGACTGATGGGTCCATAAAGAAGTTTAAGGCAAGGACGGTGACAAAAGGGTACACCTAGAAACAAGGAATAGACTTCTTTGATACTTACTCAACTTGAACTAAGATTGCCACTGTAAAAGCTTAGATAGCTCTTGCGTCTGTATATGACCTTGTAGTACACCTAATTGACATAAAAACCGCTTTTATGAATGGTGACCTTAAGGAATAAACTTATATGGAGCAATACAAGGGGTCGAGGTTCCTGGTATGGAGCATAAAGTATGTAAACTTGCAAATTCTTTATATGGACTTAAACAAGCTTGTAAACAATGGCGTCAAAAATTGGATTGTACCCTGGTCATGCATGGTTTTGTTGTAAAAAATGGTGATGCTTCTGTGTATTCAAAGCGTGTTGATGACTATGTGATTTTCTATTTGTATGTTGACAACATGCTTACTTTTGGAACGATTGTGAATTTTGTGAATGATACTAAGTCTTTTTTGAGTACACGTTTTAATATGAAAAACCTAGGTGAGGCTGATGTGATACTTAGGGTCAAAATTACTAGAACACCTAATGGTTTGACCTTGAGTCGATCCCATTACGTGGAGAAAATATTAAGCACGTATAATCACTTTGATGACACATCTATTAAAACTCCATTTGACCCTAGTGTTCATATGACGAAAAACATGGGATATAGTGCATCACAGGCTAAACACACTAAGATAATTGGAAGCATAATGTTCATAATAAACTACACTAGTCTTGATAGTGCCTATGTCGTTAGTAGACTTAGCTGTTACACCCATAACCCTAATGATGAGCACTGTAGTGCCTTGAGAAGGTTGTTAAAGAATCTTAAAGGTACCATGACTTGGGGTTTAGACTATAAGAAGTTCCTTCTTGTGTTAGAGGGATACGGTGATGCTAGTTGGGTGTCCAATTGTGAGGAAATTCATTCTACTAGTGGTTATGTATTTGTTCTTACTAATTGTGCCGTTTCATGGAAATCATCATAACAAACCTATATTGCTAAATCAAGAATAGAGTCAGAATTTATTGCTCTTGAGATGACAGGTTTGGAAATTTAATAGTTGGGAAGTGTTCTGGGAGACATTTCCTTGTGGGGGAAACCCGTGTGCTCAGTGTCATTGCACCGTGATTCACAAGCAGGCATTAGAGTTGCTTAAAGTGTTGTTTATAATGGCAAGCAGAGACATAGTCAACTCAGGCATGGTGTCGTGAGAAATTTGATCATGAACAATTTGTGAGGAGTGAGAAAAATTTGGTAGATCCTTTTTAAAAAGTCTCGCAAGGAAATTGATAAATGAGGCAATACCTATGTGTGTCTAATCCTGATGGATACATATCTCAGGAGCTACTAGCGATGTTCAATATGTCAAATGAAGTTACAGACCAGGAAATTTTTGCTACCCACTCAAACCCTTCCCATGTTTACTTTATGAGTGGCTCTAGGATCCGCTGAATCTACCATGGCTGAGGTAGAGCTTAATGTTTTTAATGTCCTCCATAACCCATTAGGGCAGTGCACCTGATGACACACCGCTACTTCCATGATGTGAGGTTGTGCCTAAGGCTCTTAATGTTGTCTATGGCCTTTTATGGTGGTGTGGGGCAGTGCGCCCAATGAACTCACCTGTTGAACTATGACGGTAGAAAGTCCTCCTATCAAGAGTATGGGCTTACCCTCTAAAGCAATTCTGATACTAGGATTTTGTTTATTTTTGAGGGGCCTCATATAATGTGATTACAATGACTGTTCATGGTTCAATACGTTGTTTTGTTTATTTTTGAGGGGCCTCATACATTGTGATCACAATGACTACTCATGGTTCAATACGTTGTTCACCAATGGGTGGTTGTAGAACATGCTTAGTCATTAGATGTTGTTTCAAGTCCAAAATAGAACAGCTTCGTCAAGTGTGGGCTTCACTTCTTAGTAGCATTCTTTAATTCCTCTGTTTCTCAAAAATTGAATCATGTGGGGGGATTGTTAGAATTTGGGAGTAATGTGCTTGAACTTTGGAGTCTTATGAGAACGCTCTATCCCACATAAAAAATCCAAATGAGGAGAGTATGGTTTATATATCCCTTTGTTATTGCACTTGGTAAGGTCTTGAGGGCCTAGAGTGGATTTTGTGAACCACACACACGTGTGCGTCCGCCTTCTGTCCCCAAGCCAGCCGACATGGGGTGTGGTTGGATTTTTTTTTTTATTTTTTTTTTACCTAGACTTTTATTTTTGAGACCTCTGTATTTGTTTAAGTTGCCGTAAACCAATTTGAGTTGAGTCCCTGTCAGCTCATTTTGTCCATCCTAAGTGGACCTCTATGGTATTGTCTCGAGATAATGCCATATGACCTGTCTCAAGGCTCGAGGCTACAAGCTCGAGTATGCATTTTGACCTTATCCTTTTCTGCTCCTTTTTGAACTCTTTTTTCCCACAACTGACGGGATTAGCATCTTTCCTTATTTGAGGAGGATTTTTTTCCATGATCTTTTCCTTAACCTCCTAGTATTTCCTCTATAAATACCGTGCTTTATGGTTTCGTTAAACATAATGAAAAAAAAATACAATTAACACAAAATTCTTCTGCTTCTCCACAACTATCTTTCTCTCTTAAAAATATTTTGTCCTCTGTTACTGAACAAGTTGGGGCATACTCCAACATATATACTTGGAGTACACTACTGAGGTGGGTGTTGTGTTAACCCTAGGGGCTAGAGTGCTATTCATCCCATTGTACCTTTGTGGAGGCATAAATGACTTAACATAGTGCATTCTCCATGGTGCGACAATTTCTTTAGTCAATTATTTCCCTTCTGGTAATCCGTTTAAAGTCGTTTCTTTCATCTTTCTTATAATCTCAAAATCAATTATATTGTAATAAAAGAGCTATATTTAAGCCTCTCATTCACCTATTACACCAACAGTAATGAATGAAATTTTAACTAAAACTCCCATATACAAAGCTAAACAATATATATATATTATGTATGTGAATGTATTTTTTATCCTTTTCTAAATTCTCATTCCATATGTGATACTGCCACGTCAATGCAATTCGGCTGGGTCAGCTAAATTTTCCATGTCGGGTCTAACTTTTCTAATTGCTTTGTAGCCATGGGTAGACAATGATTATCTTTGTGTGTTTTCAAATAGGTCTAAATCAAGCTTAAATCATCCTAAATGAGGCAAGCTTGTCTTAGATACTTCATGATTTGACTATTTATCACTTAGATTCCTTGACGTTTCAATATAAAGTTGAATGCCATGATGCTTAAGAATTTTATCAATTAGGTAAAAAGCAACATTTTTAGTGCTCTAAAGACTCCCACCTAAGCAGGGTTTTTTTTTTTGGGGGGGGGGGGGGGGGGGGGGGGGGGGTGGATATACACAGCCTTCCCCCTTCAGGGTACCCTGGAGGGAGGCTATTTTCGAGAACCCCAAACCCAAGGGGTGAAACACGAGAACTTTCTAAGAGATCACCTATCTTGGTACCACTCTCACCCAAGTTAGATATCATGATGTTTAAAAATTTTATCAATTAGGTAGCTTGATGTTTTAAAATTTTATCAATGAGCTATCCTTGTTTTAAAGTTTGATAAATTTGATTGGAAATGTTAAATTACAACATAATTTCGACAACATATAAGTATTTTCATTAGAATTTGATTATTTTATCATAATTTTGCAATGTGTAAGTAGTTTACATGAGATTTCGGTGAAAATTTTATCATAAGCTGGGAACTTTTTGCTGAAAACAATAATATAGCTATTATATGTTATCATAACCATGCACTACGTAAGCACTTTGTAAATAAATTTGGTTAGGGTAAAAAAAAAAAAAAAAAATTTCATGCAACTCTTTAGTGATAAAATATTCAAACATCGAGCTTGTATATATTGAAATATTAGGATACCTAAGCTAAACTTCAGGGTACCTAAGTGATTATATATGTGGGAAATTAAGATTCAGGTACCCTAAAATTTAATCATTTATTATCTTGGTATTCTAAAATTTCAATGTATATAATGAGATGTCCTTATATTTGAATATTATTACTTTGGCATTGTATGCCAGGATTTTATGATTTCTGTAAAAATATGACAAATTTTATGCATAAAATGCTAATATGGTGGGGGTGTGTGTGTGCGTGCGTGCGTGCGTGTGTGTGTGTGTGTGTGAGCCATGGCAATTTCTTTAGCAAAGATAACAAATCATGATAAATAAGATTTACCAAGTGTTCGTTGGAGTAATAGGTGAATGAGATATCAAAATATCTCCTTATTACAATTAGTGTGACTTTTGAGATTACAAGAATGATGGAAGAAATGACTTTAACAAAATAAAACATGATAAAGAATTGACCGAAAAAATTGCTGCGACGTGCAGAATCCATTGCCCTAAGTTGTTAATACCCCCACATACGTATAATGGGACGAACGACACTTCGACCTCCAAAGTTAACATGGCACCCACCTCAACAATGTACTCCAGGGAAATTAGTTGGAGTACCACCCAATTTGCTCAGTAACGAAGGAGAGAAAATTTAGAGAGAGAGAAGGAATGCAGTGAAGAAGAAGTAATATCAGTAAAAATTGTGTTTTTCGTGATCTGGATAGGGACAATGTTTATAGAGAATATTCCTTCTTTGTTAAGAAAAATATCATGCCAAATAATCCGCCAATATCTTTATTTGAGGCGGATATAGGAGAGGCTAAAAATATCAATTATAAAAAAACAGCTATGGAAAGAGCGGGAATTGATGCTGTTAAAAAAGCTAACTTGAGGACCTTGTGGCCTCGATCCTAGACACAAAATAGTGCTTCAAGGAAACAGCCCTGAGGTGTACTCAAGAAGGACGCATCGAGCATAAGGTAAAGGCCTTGAGCGCAACCCCATGACAAGAACTCATCACGCATTTATTTACGAAAACATAAACAAATATAAAGGTCATAAAAAATAAAAGTCTAGGTTATAAAAATTCCACAGCACACCACACTGCGACGCGCCGGCCGGCTCAGGGAGGCAAGGCAGGCCCTCGCGTGCATGTGTGTGGTAACCAAAACCCCCTCTAGGCCTTTGAAGACTTGACCAAGTACAATAATAAGGGGTATATAAACTAGAACCTCCTCCTCTAGATTTCTATGTGGGATTGGGGTGTTTTCTCACGACATCGAAATTGATGCATGCTACCCCTCAAATTGCAACAATCCCCCACAAAGTTCAAATTTGTTACTGAGCAGTGAGACCCACACTTGACAATGCTATTATCTTTTGGACTTGAAACAACATCTAGTGAGTAAGCATATCCCATAACCACCCATTTGCAAACAAGATCTTGAACCATGAGCAGTCATTGTGAAAAGCATACCTAACCCATTCATATGGTTCTCAAGGCTGAAGCGCACTCCGCACTCTCGGCAGGAGGACTTTCTACCTCCACAATTCATAGGTGAGTCCATCAGGTGTGCTGTCCCGCAACACCATAAAAGGCTATGGACATAATTAAGACTCTTAGGCTCAACCTCACACCATGGTAGTAGTGATGAGTCCATTAGGTCTACCTCACACCACCACAAAAGCGCTATGGATGAAATTAAGAGCATTAAGCTCAACCTCCATAGTGCCAGATTTAGCAGATCCTGTAGCCACTCACATAAAAAACATGGAAAGGGTTCAATTGGCTATAGCGAATCTCTCATCTGAGTTCGTTTGACCTAATTAACATCAAGAGTAACTCCCTCGATGGGTATCTGCCAAGACTAGGACACATATAGGGGCTTTAAACCTATTCCCTCTACTGTTTCGTTCATCATTTTTCTTGCAAGGACTTTTGTAAGAGGATCTGCCACATTTGCTCAGTCCTCACATATTTGAGTTGAGATCACATTGTTCGTGAGCAAAATTCTCATGAAACCACACTTAAGGAAAATATGTCTTTGCTTGCCATTACAAACCTCACTTTGAGCAACTCTAATGGCTGCTTGTGAGTCACAGTGTAGCGACACTGAAGGCACGAGTTTCCCCGCAATGGAATGTCTCTCAGGACACTCCTCAGCCATTCAGCTTCCAGACCTGCCATCTTAAGAGCAATAATTTTGACTCCATGGTTGATTTAGTAATATAGGTTTGTTTAGATGATTTCCATCAAATAGCGCAATGAGCAAGCACAAACACATAAGCACTAGTAGAAAGAATTTCATCATAATTGACACCCAATTAACATCATAGTATCCCTCTAACACAGTAGGTAACCTTTTATTGTGTAAACCCCAAATAATGGTACCCTTAATATATCTTAATAACCTTTTAATTGCACTCCAGTGCTGATCGCTAGGGTTATGTGTGTAACGGCTAAGTCTACTACTAGCATATAAATATCATGATGAGTATAGTTCACTAAAAACATTATAGCGTATTCGGCCTATGATACACTATCTCTTGTGTTTAGCATCAAATGCACACTAGGGTCATATGGAGTTTTAGAAGGCATGTCATCAAAGTGACCCACCTTTCTCAAGATTTTCTCCACATAATTGTATTAACTCAAGGTCAGACCCTCATGTGTTCTAGTAATTTTAACCCCAAGTATCACATCGGCCTCACCTACATGGTTCATATCAACACATGTACTCAAGAAAGACTTAGTGTCATTTGTAACATTCATGCTCGTCCCAAAAATAAGCATGTCATCAACATATAAACATATAATCATTTAGGCATTATCAACATGCTCTGAATACACGTGAGCATTACCACTGTTTATAACAAAATCATGTGTGACCAAGTACAATCAAATTTTTTATGCCATTATTTAGGAGTTTGTCTATGGCCATACAAGCACTTAATAGGTTTACACACTTTATGCTCCATGCCAAGAACCTCAAAACCCTTGGATTGTTCCACATAAATTTCTTTATCAAGGTCACAATTCAAAAATGAAGTTTTTATTTCGATTTGGTGTACTACATGGTTATATACGGACGCTAGAGCTAATAAGGCTTTCACAGTGGCAATCTTAGTTACTGGTGAGTAAGTATCAAATAAGTCTATTCCTTATTTTTGGACGTACCCTTTGGCCACTAGCAAAGCCTCAAACCTTTCTATTGGCCAATCAACTCTTAGCTTCTTTTGGAACACCCACTTACACCCTATAGGTCTGCATTTTCTAAAAAGGTCCGCTAACACCTAAGTGTTATTGCTCATTATAGAGTCTAACTCAATACTTATGGCCTCTCTTCAAAAGGAGCATCTATGGTTCTCACGGTCTCATCATAAGTTTTAGGATCTTCCTCTGGTATGAGTACGTTCACAACATGTTGATCAAAAATCATGATATTCGGACAAGAATGCAGTAATAAATTCTAGTCCAAAACTTGCCTTAGTTCAAGTCCTCTAAGTTTTTTTAAGCTCTTGAACCTTGATTTTAGGGGGCTCATGACTAGATTATGATGCAAACACAACAGGAACAAAATCAGGTAGTGAAGCATGCACCGATTCATTTATGGGAAACTTAGTCTTGAAGAATTCAACATCTGGAGATTTCATTATCTTACCATGCCCAGGGCTCGATTGTAGCACCATTCGTGGAGCTTTTGGGAAAAAATAAATCTGATGTCAAATTTTGGGTTCACAGTTCACAACTATGGTCACAACCAAAGGCACTTATAAGAGCACTTAAAGGAGGAGACTCTTCTTTTTACCTAAGCCTCTGGTCGGTGAGTCATCCTTCGTGACACCTCACATGTGAGAGTTCTCGGGAATAGGGTTATCTCTGTAAATCTCTTTGCACTAATACTGGTTATTGGGATAAATTTTAAAAATTCTCCCTAATTTCGTAAAGTTTATGCAGCGGAAGGGGTTTAGAATTCATAATTCTAAACCTATGGTTGATTTAAAATTCCTAATTTTAAATCTAAATATTTAAATTCATAATTTAAATCTACATATCTAAATTCTTAATTTAGATCTATTAGCCTTTTATCTCAATACATTCATAACAATACATAAGCTTAAACAGGTATAATAACAAATACAATAAATAAATAAAAAAGCGAAAACTAAAAGAATGAGCAAAAAGAACATACTTGAATTGCTCCAAAAAAGGAATACTAGAGAGAAATAATAATCATCAGAAGAATACAAAAAATCGAGATCCCGCGATCTTCTATGCAATGACCTCGAGCTGCCCAAATGGTGGGCTACGAAAAATATTAAATTGTTGATTTTTTTTTCCAATTAGGTGTCCGAAATAATTCTAGAAACCTAAATAATTTGTTACAATTGAATGCCAAAGCCCTGAACAGGTGCCTTTTTTTACAATAGACCACGGGAGCGAGAAACTCTAAAATCAATGATGTGGGATTCGCAAACAAAACCAAAATCAAGAAAAAAATGCACCGTTTAAATTGAAAGTAACTCATTCGTAGCTTTTACTAAACAGAAAAATCGCAGCTTATTTTTTTTCAAAATTTATGGCATGTGTCCAGTTCGGATTGGCTGGTGCCCAATGGCGCGGATCGCTGCTACAGTGTACAGAGATCGTGCTACGTGGCACATTTTGATTAGTCTGCATTCGAAGGCACGGATGCTCCCCTAAGGACCACTAGTGCGTGACACGTGTAACGTGCTGGTTGGTCCATCCTCTAAGACGCGGACGGCAGTCTGGGAATTATATTTTGTGACTTTTTTTGTTTTGTTTCCTACATGTAAAATTCATCTTATGAATTTTAATTTCCAAAATTATTTTATTTTATAATTTTTAATATTTATTCATCTCATGAATAATGTTTGAAAAAATTGATTTTCCCATCTTATGGATAAATAATTCATCTCATGAATTCTTTAATATTTTTCGAAGGCAATAAATGCAGAGGCTTGCATAGGGACTTCAGGGAAAAATTAAATCTAGCTCCAAATGGGTTAAATCAATCATCTCATAAAATAATCTAATTTTCATTTAATGAGACTTAATTCCACTAAATAAATCTCACTCCACCCCAGACTTAAACCATTTATTCGCTATCTCCCTAATGGGCTGTATTAATGACAACAACCACTCCACTAGATGTCCATTACAAAGAATAAGTATGACTACTACCATTATCCTTCTCACAGCTTCTCCATTAATTACCGACTCGCCCTTCACTGAATAATCCATTTATACTTAAACATATTCATAGTATAAATCTCAAATGTTAAACACTTGAAATATTTTGGCCAAAGATTTCGAACTATTCAAATATTTGTGAATCAGCTAAGGGGACATCTGTATCTCATAAGACATTGTAGATTCCCAATTGAATACGCGATCCTTGTTACACATCACACCATTACCGAGTGTACGTGGGAATTCAGTCATGCATCTAGACCTTACTTATAGTACACCAAAGTAACTAATGCTCCATGAACAAGTCCAGAATACTCTACAGATCTAGAGTCATCGTTCAAACAGTACAACATCAATCACTTATCTCCTATAGTAGTCTAAAAACAAGTAATCCACATGGTCCAACTCAGTGTGTCGATTTTGTTAAACACACCAACATAACACTTTCGGATCACCATCTGCGTGACCAAAACAAGTCATCTTAAGTGTCATGTTATAGTCTTAGCATATAAGTGGTCCAAACTCGTCATCAACTACGAGTCTTTCAAACAACAATGCATATCATTTGTTCCAAGTTTATCTGTGAGTTAATCTTATGAACCACTTAGAACAAATATGTAAATTATAGTATGAGGACTGCACCCATCTCATGGATGTTTCCAAAAAGAAAATCACATACAGTATAAATGCTTGCTTACACAAATTTTATAAGGAAATGACAGGAACTTCAATTTTATTCTTTAATAAGATAGCATTAGGACAAATTTAAATTTATAGAACACCATTTCTAACAATCTCCCACTTGTCCTAAATCCAATTTATTATAAGCCTCATACTTATCCTTTCTATTTATGAACCAAAGGTCTAGTAAGTCAAAATCTTTGTGTAGTCAATTACTCTCTATTAACCAACATGCCCTTTTTGGAGCTTCTGAAGCTACAACGTATTTAGCCTCTATGGTGAAGTTAGCAATACAATAGTGCTTTGATATTCCTCCCACTAACGGCTGCCACTCCAAGGGTCAAGACATGCCTAGACATCGTATGTCTAGCACCTCTATCTGACTGGAAGTCTAAATCTGTATAGCCAACTAGAATTAGCTTGCCAAATCTTTACGGCTGAAAAAACCTCTACATCATTCCTAGTGAGTAGTATATCGTTGACATACAATACTACGGAAGTCACTACTTTCTTTCGATGCAGTTTGAACACACATGGTTTGACAACCAATTGTTCGAAACCGTAAGTCTTAATCCCATCATTTAATCTAATATTTGAGGAGCGTGATGCTTGCTTCAATCCATATATTTACTTCTTTTGTTTGCATACCATATGCTCCTGACTTTTTCCAATGAAACTATATAGTTGCACCATATAGATGTCTTCTTAAAATGACCATTCAAAAAAGGTTGCTTTGACTTCCATTTGCCAAATCTCATAATGAGCTACAATGGATAGGAGTATCGTTATGGACTTTAGCATGGCTATTGGCGAGAATGTCTCATCATAACGGGTTCCTTCCTTTTTAGTAAAACCCTTAGCAACCGGTCTTGCCATGAAGGTTTGTACCTTCCCATCTACTCCTCTTTTCCTTTGGTAGAACCGGTCACATCCAATAGGCTTAATGCCAACAGGCGCCTCTATAAGATCTTAGACTTGATTAGAAGACATAGATTCTTGTCTTTAGCTGCCTCATTACTGCTAAGAGGATCTGATTCAATGTCACGATGAACCACTAAGGCTCCACATATGAACCTGTCAGGTGCCTTGACAATCCTCCCACTGCACCTAGGCTCTCGTGTGCCTGGAACATTCTCAACTCTATTAGTAAGTGCATCTAATGCATCCACTATGTCTTGAGTCGTGTCTGTCTAGTATTAGTGTCATCTTCCTTTAATTCTTGTAATACCACTTTCTTTTACTTTCGAAGTTCACTTACAAGAATTCCTTCTCAAAATATATTTTGCATTTTCATTTACAAAATAACTTCTGATCAAAAAGTACATGAACAAATCACATACATATATGTACCTTTGTAAATAAACAATTTATTTCTCATAATAGAAAGGTTCACTACCACATCCAATTGAATAACTATTATTCATTAAACAAAACATATAAATTAAATTTCTGTCCAATACAGGTGCAAATAAACAATCCATTAAAACAAAATTATAACACTAAAGCCTAAGCTAACATCTCCTACTCTTAAGACAGCTACTCATATACTATCCCTGACCATCATGTTCAGCATCCATCATATAACCTCATGATTAGCTTAAAACCTTGTAATATATTATAGATATGGTTAGTTTTGAACTAGAATCCTCACGCCTGAAACCTAGCAAACTCCCAACTGTGCATGGGTCAACTAAGTGAGATATCAACATACCTTCATCAAATGAGTTAGCAGTCTTTGCAGGAAGTGTAGCTAAGTTCATAGTGCAGTCACCTTTTCCAGTGGCCTAGTTATTCTTGCAAAAGAAATACTTTTCTTTTTTCTAACTTCCTTACGGACTTGGTTGCTACATTTACAACCTTCCCCTTTTCTTTCTTTGTATTAGGTCCCTTGTTGGAAACAACTAAGTTCAACTAGTTTTTCAGTCTAAGTAATTTTATCCAATGAGTACATTATGCATTAGTAATCAGGTGAAGTCCACCAGTCGCATCCTTTTCAAAATTCTGTAATTGCAAACATTCATGCAACTGTCTAACTAGAGTCATGTATAATGCAGTGATATCTATTCTTTTTATCTTAGCATACATAATAAGTTAGATTCCACCAAACTGTATTATCATACATACAACGATGACCCAAACACGCCACTCCCTACTCCCTAGCAGTGGGGTTGCACGAATCTAGTTCGGGTGAGAATTATTCTCAATTAACCTATTTTTTTGCAACTCTTACTAAACATGATT
This sequence comes from Simmondsia chinensis, assembly GCA_018398585.1. NCBI lineage: Eukaryota > Viridiplantae > Streptophyta > Magnoliopsida > Caryophyllales > Simmondsiaceae > Simmondsia > Simmondsia chinensis. The sequence goes on along the minus strand of JAGTTD010000003.1, from coordinate 29,255,322 downwards.
AACTCACCACTTTACCTTAGTCTCTTACATGACATAATAGAGCTCCTTGGGGAGGCTAATGCATCACGTTAGTCAAGCGTAAACCATTACCTAAACCTCTATACAAATACACGTAAGACTCCATGACAGCTTGGTCAAATCGCTTCTTTGCACTCCCAATAGAAGGTTAACCCTTTAATCTGCAAACCGACATCCTCTGCAGGGAGGTCTATCGATCTACTATACTGCTAGATAGGTAATAGAGACCGTAAGGTTATAACAATTAAAACCTCGCCACCACTAGATTTTTAAAACTAGTGGTTTTTAATTAACTTGCATTTACAACCTAGATTATCTCATAGCTATTCTTTAGAACCTCATTCTAAAACTAAATAAATTAATATAAATTTACAATTTTTTTAAAATTAAAATAATATCAAAATTTAGATTATCTCATAATCTATTTTTGAAATCTAATTCTAAAATAAAAAATTAATAAAATAATTTTATTTAAAATCTGCAGTGATTTAGAGCTTAGACTATCCTACAATCTACTTGTAGAATCTCATTCCAAAAATTAAATAAACTTAGACTATCTCATAGTCTATTTTAAATGTTATCCTAAAAATAATTTTATTTAAAATAACATTGATTTACAACTTAGATTATTTAATAATCTAATTTAGAATCTCATTTTAAAAAAAAATTAATTAATAAAATAATTAATTTATAATTATTATGTAAACCAGTACTGATGTCTAAACATCCCCAAAAATAAAAAAATGAATACTTTTTTAAATATGACGCTGACGTAGTGTCATTTTTTTAATTACAATAATTAATTAAAAAATAATGGAATCTAATCTCATTAGATCAATTTTATCCAATTTCGCAAATCATATCAAAATATGCATGATCTCATTATACAAATAACATAATCGCTAGTTTATAAATTGATATATCTGAATTAACGATTAATTTACTATCGATTTAAACAATTTAAACCGTTACTTTAAATAAACTATTTAACTATTAACTCTTTTAATGATTTAAAAATTTTAAATGGCTACTTTTAGAAAACTTTTCTTCTTCACAAAATCTCTAATTTATTAAACTGTAATTTTATTTATTTCGATCATATTTTGCCTATTCATGTATATTATGAATGTAATTAGAGGCTGGCTTTGATACTAATTGTTGGGAAAAAAGAACTTTGATGCTGACTATTGGGTTCACAGTTCTCAATTATGGCCACATCAAAAGGCACCTATTAGAGCATTTATAGTAGGAGACTCTCCTCTTTACCTAAGCCCATGGTCAAACAGTCACGCTTCATGACACCGATGCGAGAGTTCCCAGGATTAGAGTTATCTCTATGAATTCATTTGCTCTGATACTGGTTGTTGAGACGAATTTTAAAAATTCTCTCTAATTTCATAAAGTTTACGCGTTGATTTAAAATCCCTTATTTTAAATGTACAGATTTAAATTCATAATTTAAATATGCGGATCTAAATTCTTAAGTTAGATCTATAGGAATTTTACTTCAGAACATTCATAACAATACATAAACTTAAACAGGCATAATAATGAATATTGTAAACAAATAGAAAAGCAAAAACTAAAAGGAGAAGGAAAGAAGACGTACCTAAATTCCTCCAAAAATAGAATACTAGAATAAAATTATAATCTTTAGAAGAATACAAAAAACCGAGTTCCCAACGATCTTCTATGCAATGATCTTGAGCCTCCCGGAGGGTGGGATTAGAAAAATATTAAACTGTGGAAAGAAAATTTTCAATGGCAATTTTTCTCTCCAACAAGATCTTCGAAACAATTCCAGAAGCCCCAAATAATTTGTTTCAATTGAATGTCAAACCCCTGAACAGGTACCTCAATTTATGTTAGACTCCTAGAGCAAGAAACTTTAAAGTTAGCGATGGAGTCGCGAAAAAAATAAAAATTAAGAATAAAACGCACCATTTCAATTGAATGTAACTTAAAACGTAGCATTTACTAAATAAGAAAATCGCAACTTTTTTTTTCAAAATTTATGCCACGTGTCGAGTTCGGGTTGGTTGGCGCCTGAAGGTGCGGACTGATGTTGCGGTGTATTGAGAGCGTGCCACGTGGCACGCTCTGATTGGTCCGCGCTGGAAGGCGTGGATCCTCACCTTAGGACCACAGGCGCGTGACACGTGTCATGCGCTGGTTGATCCATTCGCGAATACGTGGATCGCGGTCTAGGAATTGTATTTTGCGATTTTTTTTGCTTTGTTTTCCACATGTAAAACTTCATCTTTTGAATTTTAATTTCCAAATTATTTTATTTTATAATTTATAATTTTTATTCATCTCATGAATAATATTTCACAAACTTAGTTTACCAATCTTATGGATAAATAATTTATCTCATTAACTCGTTAATATTTTTTGGCTGGAAATAAAGGTAGAGGCTTGCGAAGGGACCTCGGGAACAATTTAAATCTACCTCCAAATGGGTTAAAATAGTCATCTCATGAAATAATTTAATTACCATTTATTGAGACTTAATTCTATTAAATCACTCTCACTGCACTCCAGACTTAAGCCATTTATTCGATATTTTCATAATAGATGGCATTGATGACAACAATCCCTCCACTAGATATCAATGATAAATAATAATTATAACTACTACCATGATCTTTCACGCAGCTTCTCCATTAGTTACCAACTCACCCTTCACTGAATAATCCATTTATATTTGAACATATTCACAGTATATATCCCCAATGTCAAACACCTAAAAAACTTTGGCCAAAGTTTCTGAACTATTCAAATATTTGCGAATCAACTAAGGGGACACGTGTATCTCATAAGATATTGTAGATTTCTTATTGAATACCTTATCCTTGTCACACTTCACGTCGCTACCCAGTATACCTGGGAATTCAGTCATGCATTTGGACCTTACTTATAGTACACCAAAGTAACTAACGCTCTATGCACAAGTTCAAAATGCTCTCAGGATTTATAGCCGTCGTTCAAACAATACAATATGAATCACTCATCTCTGATAGTAGTCTAGAAATAATAATCCACATGGTCCAGCTCAGTGTGTCAATCTTATTAAACACAATAAAATAAGACTTTTGGGTCACCATTCGGACGACCAAGACAAGTCATTTAAAGTGTCACGTTATAGTCTTAGCAAGTGGTTCAAACTTGTCTTCGACTACAAGTCTTTCAAACAACAATCCATACCATTTGTTCCAAATCTATCTGTGGGTTAATCTTATAAACCACTTAGAGCAAATATGTGAATTATAGTCTAAGGACTACACCAATCTCGTGGCTGTTTCCAGAAAGAAAAACACATGCAACATAAATGCTCGCTTACATTAATTTAAGAAGGAAATGACTGAAACTTTAATTTTATTCTTTAATAAAATATTATTACGTAACAAATTTAAATTTTTAGGACACCATTCCTAACACGTGCAACCCATAAAAATAGGATCCTCAATCTTAGGACTAATATAACTTCTTGTAAACTCAGGAATCCTTATTTCAGATAGACACCCTCTCATTTTAAGGTATTTCAGGTTAGGAGTGTCGCCCTTTCACAAATTATAAGGGAGTCTACCTAACGTTTTATGCAGAACCTTTTTTAGTATATGAGAAATAGAGAACATGGCTTCCCCCCATAAGCTCGAGGACAGGCTCGAACTAATCAACATAGCATTCATCATGTTCTTAAAGGTCCTATTTTTCCATTCAGTTATTCCATTTTGTTGCGGTGTGTAAAGGGCTCAGTCCTCATGAATTCTGTCACGTTGATCAAAATATTTTTTTAGGAAGTAGTGCCATACTCACCTCCACTATCAGACTTAATCCTTTTGATCATACAATCGAGTTGGTTTTCAACTTCAGCTTTATATTTCAGAAACTTTCCTCAACCTCATCTTTTGTACTTATGGGATACACCTTAGTGAATCTCAAGTGGTCATCTATAAACGTGATGTAATACTTTTTTTAACATCTACTCAGGGTGCTCTTAACGTTACCCAGGTTAGAATGTAGTAGCTTGAGCAGGCCCAAAGGCCTTTCTACTGATTTGTTGAATGATTTCTTTTGTTGTTTGGCTTCAACATATATTTCACATTTATGAGGTTCGGTTGAATCACTTTAAGGGATTAAACTCATTTGTTAACCGAATTAGAGTTTACAAGTCCAAGCCTAGCATGCCAATCATCTAAAGAGTCAACAGTATAAGTAGAAGTACATGCATTCTCATTTATCAAATCAAGGACAAAGAGACCACCATTACAGAACCCTTTCCTGATGAAGTGGGCATTTTTAGTCAGAACTAAAATGTTAGATTCAAAGGTTATCTTAAAGCCTACTTTGTTCATCAACGCACCTGGGACCTGATTCCTACGTATATCATGAACATGCAGCATGTTTAGCAAACACAGAGTTTTTGGGAGTTGAGTTTAAGAAGGACCTTTCCCATGCCTAGGACAGGAACCGAACTAGAATTTTCCATGTACAGCTTCTCTTCATCAATGGCTTCCTCATATTCCTAGGGCAAGTCCTATTAGTGCATACGTACCTCGTGACACCAGTATCTACAACCCACTCGACCATGTTCCCAACCATATTCACCTTGGATATCACGGCAAAAAACACATCTCTTTCCTCGGTGAGATTAGTAGGGCTTGTGTTTAATGTGCTTTTTAGGCCCAAATCCCTTCCTGCAGCTTTTTCAAGTATGGCCAATCTTGCCACCAGTCCAGCAAGTTCCTTAGCTCCTCTTTTGGCCATCATCAACATTGCGCATTAGCCTCTTTCCTTGAGATTTGTGTTGCTTGCTGTTAGTTCCTTCCTCTCAAGCATAAGACTTGCCCTTATTCCAAGACTTCTTGAACTTGCCTTTCTTTCCTACATTTCTTGGCTTAACAAGGTTAGGCGCTAAGGAGGAGTTCTCATAGGACTTCCCCTTAGCTTGTTTGTAGTCCTAATCTTCCAAATTAATATGGGAGACCAATTTTTGCAAAGTCATGTCCTTTTTCTTATGTTTCAATGGGGCCTTGTAACTGTCCCAAGAGGGAGGCAATATTCCAATCTAACAATTAGCCTGGAATGTTTCACGGAATTTCATTTCCTCACTCAATATGTTAGTGCACAAGGTTTCATATTCATGGATTTGATCTAGAACATGTTTTTCAACCATAGAAAAGGATAGCCACTTACTATAAACGTATTTCTTAGCCACGCTATCATCAAAGCCATACTTGTTTCACAACGCTTCCTATATTTCTATAGTAGTTTATGTATTGCCATAGATCTGGTAACAAGGTGCTGCCATATAATAGGGAAGCATTCACTGACAAGTATGGTTTTGTTTCTTAAACTCATTATGAGACCTCGGTGGGGCTTTATCATTGAACAATGTGTAATGAAACTTTATTTCACCTAGGAAGAATTCTCTTTTATCAAACCACAATTTATAGTTCTTCCCATCCAAGGGCTTAATTTTGGACATATCAGGAATGATAGACCCCACGTGAGTCATATTATGATTGCTTATTATAATAAACGACTTGGATTGTTGGAGTAATAGGTAAATTAGCAGTGAAAATAGAACTTTTAATTACAATTAATGTGATTTCCAGATTACATGATTGATGAAAGAATCGACTTTATCAAAATAAAAAATGGGAAAGAATTGACTGAAAAAATTGTCGCACCGTTCCACTGCCCTAAGTCGTTCATGCCCCCCACTGGGGTACAATGGGATGAAGGCACTCCGACCCTCAAGGTTGACACGGCACCCACCTCAACAATATATTCCGAGGAGATGGAACAGAGTATGCCCCAACTTGCTTAGTTACAGAGGAGAGAATATTTTGAGAGGGAGAAGGAATGCATTGAAGAAGAAGTAATATTGGTAAAAATTGTGTTTTTTGTGATCTGGATAAAACCCTAAGGGATGGTATTTATAGATCAAATTCCTTATTCGTTAAGGAAAATATCATGACCAAGAATCCACCTTAAATAAGGAAAGTGGCAGATATGGGAGAAGCCTAAACATATGTTCAATTATGGAAAAAATAGTTATAGAAAGAGAAAAAATTGACGCAGTAAAAAACGTGTACTCGAGCTCAAGCTTGTAGCCTCAAGCCTTGAGAATAGACGCACAATAGTTCCTCAAGGAAAGACCCTCGAGTTCTACTCAAGAAGGCCGCTTGGAGCACAAGCCAAAGGCCTCAAGCTCAACCCAATAACAAGAACTCATCACGAGTTTATTAGCCAAGGGTCACAAAAATAAAAGTCCTGGTTATTAAAAGTCTACCCCACGCCACATAGCAACATAGCAAGGAGGGGCGGGTGCATGCACGTGCATGTGTGCTACACAAAACCCGCTCTAAGCCTCTCAAGGCTTTGCCAAGTACAAGGGGATATATACAATAGACTCTCCTTTTTTAGATTTTCTATGTGGGATTAGGGTGTTTTCTCAAGACATCAAAATTTAGGCACACTACTGCCCAGTTTTTAGTAGTGTCAATGTAACCTACCTATATAGATCCAAAATCATGTGTCATGTCAGCATCTTTCTAAAAAAATCGTATTTTAATAAAAATACTAATATATTGTCAAAATAATGTTCAATTTAGCATTTTTCAATGAAAATCTGCCAAATTTTAAGAAAAGGATACTTATTCATAAAATTTTACAACTTCAAGATATCAAAGTGATAAAATATCTAAACCTTTACCCGATTGTATATATTGAAAATCAAGGTACCAATGTGATAAATAACTAAACCTTAGAGCACTTAAGGTATATATATATACACACACACACACACACACACACACACACACACTTAGATGGATTCAAAGTAGAGCAAGCCTAATAGATTATAATTGGATCATATTTAAATAATTGGATCTCCATCTTAGCTCGGTAATCAATTATTTACATTAAATTTAAATCAAAATTAGCAAAAATTAGAATATAGATTAATGTTTATGCACTAATCCAAAATGACATGACCCAACCCAACCCAACCCAAACCCATTGTCCTAGGATTTTGTGGGTTTGGGTCAAATATAGGTTGTGTCATAATTGTTCTTGACCCAACCCTTCAAAACCCAACCCATGTGAAACCCTAGTTATTACTATCAAATTTCTAGATCCATTTGCTATAAATCTTCCATTATAATTCCCGTGGGCAGACCCCACTCTGCTAGTAAATGAAGGCGTATAATATATTTTTGATAGTTATATGTACTCTTTTACTTACAATAGATTCGATGTATATTTGACAATAATATGCTAAATAAGTTTTCAAATCTTATTTGTAATACACGTATTATAACAAGATACATATTTTAATCATTTCAAAAATAAATGATAATTAGAATAATCAATACCTACACTCAAATTTATTGGATTTTGGGGGATAGTGTGCTTTAATTTTGAAGTTTTACGAAAAATCCTTTATCCCATATAGGAAATTTAGCGGATGAGAATAGCTTATATCACCCTTTGTTATTGTACTTGCTAAAGTCTTGAGAGCTCTAGAGCGGGTTTTGTACATCACAAGCGCACACGTGCGCCCGCCCTACCTTGCCAAGCTAGTGCGTCGTAATGTGGTGGGGACTTTTACTAACCTGAATGTTTATCTTTACGATCTTTGTATTTGTTTAAATTGTGGTAAACAATGTTTGCTAAGTTCTTATTGTTAGGTTGTACTCAAGGCCTTTGGCTGGAGCTCGAGGTGTCTTCTTTAATTGACCTCGATGGTGCTACCTTGAGGAGTTGTCCGTAGTCCAGTCTTAAGGCTCAGGGCTACAAGCTAGAGCTCGAGTGCATGTCTTTTCCCACCCTTTCTATAACTATTTTTCAGCAATTGACTTGATTTTTAAGCTCCCATATTTGGCACTTTTCTTATTTGCGGTGGATTGTTGCCTTGATATTTTCCTTAATGAATAAGGAATTTTCTCTATAAATGCCATTCTTTAGTGTTTTATTCTAATCGCAAATGAACACAATCTTTACTAATATTACTATTTCTTCTTCATTGTGTTCCTTCTCTCTCTCTAAATATTATCTTCTCTGTTACTAAGCAAGTTGAAGCATACTCTAACCCATCTCCCCGGAGTACACTACTGAGGTGGGTACTGGGTTGTCCCTTGGGGTTGGACAACCCTTCATCCCATTGCACTTCTGTGAGGGCATAAACGACTTGGGGCAGTGGATTCACCATGGCGCAGCAATTTCTGTGGTCAAATCTTTCCCCTCTATTAATCTGTTCAAAGTCATTTCTTTCATCTTTGTTTTAATCTCGAAATCAACTATATTGCAATAAAAAGTTATATTTTGGTCATCATTCACCTTTTGCACCAACTAACGAAGTCATTTAGTATAATGAGTAATCATAATATGACTCAAGTAAGCTTTGTCATTCTTGATATGTCAAAACTTGAGCCCTTGGATGAGAAGAACTAAAAGATGTGAGCTGATGAGATGGAGTTCTTCCTAAGGCAAATAGAGGTTCATTATACTTCGTATAATGACAAAGTCACACTGAGGTCCAATGAGGATTTAGTGAGAGGTATCCATAGCTGTAGCGAAATGCTTCTCCATTGTGTGACAGCGCCTCTTTATCAAATTTACGTTAATATGGAAACTACTAAAGAGATATAGGAAGCATTTTTAAACAAGTATGCTCTGATGATATCATGGGTAAGAAATATGTATGTAGTAAGTCCTTTTCTATGGTTGATGAAAAAACTATTCACAAGCAAATCCATGAATATGAGACCTATGTACTAAAGTACTAAATGAGGGACTGAAATTCTGTGGAACATTCCAAGCCAATTTTTTGATTGAAGAACAGCCTCCCTCTTGGGATTGTCACAAGGCCCCATTCAAACATAAGAAAAAGGACACGTCACTAGAGGAACTGATCTCTCACATTAGTTTGGAAGATCAAAACCACAACCAAGTTAGGTGGAAGTCCTCTAAGCATTGCTCCTTGGCGGCTAACCTTGTTCAATCAAAAAATGAAGGAAAGAAAGGCAAGTTCACGGAGCCTTGGAATAGGGGCAAGTCTGGTGCTTGAGAAGAAGGCTCTAACAACGAGCAAGGACAATCTCGAGGAAAGAGGCCTATTCACAATGTCGATGATGGCCTAAAGACGAGCACGGGAACATGTTGGACCTATGGGAAGACTAAGCATACCTCAAGGGACTACAGGAAGGGATTCGTATCTTAAAAGCACATACAACACAGGCCTGGGGCTAATCTCACTAAGGAAGGAGATGAGTTTGTTGTTGTGATCTCCAAGGTGAATATGGTTGGGAACACGGTCGAGTTGGTTGTAGATACTATTTCCACGAGACACATCTGTACCAATAAGGACCTGTTCCATGAAAACCAGAAAGCCACTAATGGGGAGAAGTTGTACATGTGCAATTCCAGTTCGGTCCCTGAATGAAAGGTCCTCCTCAAACTCAAATCCAAAAAAACTCTTCGTTTGTTGAACTTGTTGCATGTTCCTGATGTGCGTAGGAATCTAGTCTTGATTGCTTTGTTAAGCAAAGTGGGCTTTAAGTTAACTTTTGAGTCTAACAAGTTAATTCTTGCTAAAGTTACCAACTTCATCAGGAATGGGTTCTGTAATGGTGGTCCCTTTGTACTCGATGTGATGAATGAGAATGCATCTACTTCTGTTTATATTGTTGAGTCTTTGAATTTATGGCATGTTGGGCTTTGTCATGTAAACTTCAATTCGGTTAAGAAACTTACACTAAAGAGTTTAATCCCTGATTGTGATCTAATGGAACCTAATAAATGTGAAATACGTGTCAAGGCCAAACATCCAATCAAATCTTTCAACAAATTAGTTGAAAGGATTTCGAGCCTACTCGAGCTAGTACATTCTGACCTAGGTGACTTTAAAAGCACCATTAGTTAAGGTAGAAAAAAATGTTATATCACTTTTGTAGATGACTACTCGAGTTTCACTAAGGTGTATGTCCTAAGTACAAAAGACGAGGCCAAGGAAATGTTACTTAAACATAAAGTTGAAATTGAAAACCAATTAGACCATAGGATCAAGAGGATTAGGTTTGACGGAAGAGGTGAGTATGATAATAACTTCCTCAAGAAGCATTGTGTGAAACTTGGCATAATCAATGAGGTCTCATCCCCTTACACACCTCAACAAAATGGAATAGTAAAAAAAGAAAAATAGGACCCTTAAGTACATGATGAATGCTATGTTAAGTAGCTCGGGCCTACCCTCGAGCTTGTGCGGGGAAGCCATGTTATCTACTTTTCATGTACTAAATAGGGTTCCATGTAAAATGTTAGATAGAATCCCTTATGAATTATGGAAGGGCCGCCTAACCTGAAATACTTGAAAGTATAGGGGTGTCCAGCTTAAGTAGGGATTCCTGAGTTCAAAGGAAGAAAATTTGGCCATAAAATTATAGATGCTATCTTTACTGCTTATGCCAAGAACACTGTTGCATAAAGATTTATGCTTTTGAATTACTCGAGTCCTGGGCTCGGTAAGATAATGGAATCTTAAGATGCTGAATTCTTCGAGAATAATTTCTCTTGAAAGATTATGTACATACCTTATTACCTAATTTTGTGCCTGTTGCATCCGCATGTCATCTAGTCATGCAGCCCCTGAACTTGAGGTTTAGAAATTGAGAAGAAGTAAGAAGGCTCAAACTAAGACTAGTCTTGGACCATACTTCATTACTGCTTTCTTGTCTGAACATCATGATTTTGACGAACATGTTGTGAGTGCATTCATGCTAGAGGAATATCCTAAAACTAATGATGCGGCCATGAGAATTATAGATGCTTCCTTTTGTAGAGAGGCCATAAGTAATGAACTGGACTCTATAATGAGCAATAACATTTGGGTGTTAGTGGACCTTTCTAGAGAATGCAAACAAATATGGTGCAGGTGGGTGTATAGAATGAAACTAAGGATGGATGGGTCCATAGAGAAGTTTAAGGCAATGCTAGTGACTAAAAGATACACCCAACAATAAGAAATAGATTTCTTTGATACTTACTTACTCATAACTAAGAATGCCACTGTAAGAGCCCTGATAGCTCTATTGTCCATACATAATCTTGTAGTACACCGAATGGACATATAAACAACTTTTTTTGAATGGCAACCTTAAGGAAGAAGTTTATATGGAACAACTCGAGAGATATGAGGTTTTTGGTAGTGTGTAAATTTTTAAAGTCTTTGTATGGACCCAAACAAGCTCAAAAACATTGGCATAAAAAAATTTTTTGTACCTTGGTCACGCATGGTTTTGTTGTAAGCAGTGGTGATGCATATGTGTGTTCAAAGCATGTTGTTAATGATCGTGTGATTATCTATTTGTACATTGATGGCATGCTTTTCTTTGGCACAGTGTGAATATTGTGAATGATGCTAAGTCTTTCATGAGTATATGTTTTGATATGAAAGACCTGGGTGAGGCCTACTGAGGGTTTGACTTTGAGTAAATTCCATTATATGGAGAAAACTCTTGAGGAAGTTTGGCAATTTTGATAACACACCTACTAAAGCTTCATATGATCCTAGTGTTTATTTGATGAAAAACATAGGAGATAGTGTTCCATAGGCTAAAAATACACTAAGATAATAGGTAGTGTAATGTTCTTAATGAACTACAATTGTTCTGACATTGTCTATACTGTTAGGAGACTTACCTGTTACACCCATAGCCCAAGTGATGAGCACTGGAGTGCGTTGAAAAGGTTGTTAAGGTATCTTAAGGGTACCATGAATTGGGGTTTACACTATAAAAGATTCCCTAATTTGTTAGAGGGACACTGTGACGCTAATTGGGTGTCTAATCGCGTTGAAATTCATTCTACTAGTCTTTATGTATTTGTGCTAATTGGGTTGACACCATGGAGTCAAAATTTGTTGCTCTTGAGATGGCAGGTTTGGAAGTTGAATGGCAGAGGAGTGGCCTAGGTGACATTCAATTGTGGGTGAAACCTGTGCCTTCAGTGTTGCACTGTGACTCACAACTAGCCATTGTAGTTGCTCGAACTGAGGTCTGGCAAGCAGAGACATATTCGCCTCAAGCATGGTGTCATGAGAAATTTAATCACAAACAATATGTGGCCTAATCCTGGGGGATACCTATCACCGGAGTTACTCTTGATGTCCAATGGGTTAAAAGAAGTCAAAGACCAAGAAGTTTGTTATAGCCACTCATCCTCCCACATTTGTTGTGTGAGTGGCTCTAGGATCTGCTAAATCTGCCGTGATGGAGGATGAGCTTAATGCTCTTTATGTCGTCCATAGTCCTTTCTGGTGGTGTGGGGCAACACACCTGATGGACACACCGCTACTGGCATAATGTGAGGTTAAGCCTAAGGCTCTAAATGATGTTCGCAGCCTTTTATGGTGATGCGGGGCAGGGCACCTAATGGACTCACCTATAGGACTTTGAGGGTAGAAAGTCCTCATGCCGAGAGCATGGGCTTACTTTTTAGAGCAGTTTCGATACCAGGTTTTGGATTATTTTTGAGGGACCTTATTCGTCCTAATTACGAAGTGCCTTTTAACCTCGAGAACCACATGAATGGATTAGGTATGCTCTTAACAATGACTGCTCATGGTTCAAGATGTTGTTCACCAACGGATGGTTGTGAGACATGCTTAGTCACTAGGTGTTGTTTCAAGTAAATACATAATAGCATCGTCAAGTGTGGCTCTCACTTCTCAGTAACATTCATTCTTTCCTTCCTTTCTCAAAATTGAACCATGTGGTGGATTGTTGGATTTTGGGGGATAGTGTGCTTCAATTTTGTTATTGAACTTGGTAAACTCTAGTTTATATATCCCTTTGTTATTGAACTTGGTAAAGTCTTTTGATGCCAAGGGTGGGTTCTGTGTACCTCATAGAGCTTGCCAGAGTGTTGCGGTATGCTGTCGACTTTTTCTAACCCAAACTTTTAATTTTACAGCCATTGAAATCATCTAAGTTGTCATAAACAAACTCGAGGGGAGTTCTTGTCATTGGGTTGTGCTCAAAGGCTTTGACACAAGCTCTAGGTGTCTTCTCTAATTGACCTTGAGGGTGCTGCCTTGAGGAGTTGTCCATAGTCCAGTCTCGAGGCTCGAAGCTACAAGTTCTAACTCGGATATGCGTTTTAACCGCATCTTTTCTGCTCTTTCCATAACTGTTTTTCCAGTAACGGATCGGATTTTTAGGCTCCTATATCCACCATTTTCCTCATTTGAAGTGGATTTTTTGCCATGATATTTTCCATAAAGAACAAAGAATTTTCCAAATAAATATCGTCCCTAGGGTTTTATTAAGATCATAAAAAAAAAAAATGTCTACGGATATTACTTCTTCTTCTTCACTGAGTTCCTTCTCCATCTTTAAATATCTCTCCTCCGTTACTGCTTCAGTTAGGGCATACTCCAACCCATCTCCCCGGAGTACACTGTTGAGATGGATGCCGTGTCAACCCTTAGAGCTGGAATGCCGTTCATCCCATGGTACTTTTGCGGGGGCATAAATGACTTAGGACAGTGGATTCTCCCCGGTGTGACAGTTTCTTCGATTAATTATTTCCCCTCTGTTAATCTATTTAAAGCCATTCCTTTTAACTTTCTTGTAATCTCGAAATCAATTATTTTGTAATAAAAAGGTTATATTTTGGTCACTTATTCACCTATTACACCAACAAAACTAATATAACCATTCTATATTTTGCAAATTTTGGCAATTTAGTTGTAAAGTTACTGATTATACCTTATCATTTTTTATGTATTATGTTTTTACTATCACTACTATGATTGACACTATCTTTCATTAGTTAAAATCAACTAAATTTTATCTAAAATTCTCATCTATAAAGCTAAATAATAGACATAGACATTACAACATGTCTTGTTTCTAAAAAGAGGACATCCAATATCTATAATTAAATTTCACCGGGCCTTCAGATCCAGAGTAAGGAGTTGGAAACATAAGGGTTCACATATAAGTCGAAAATGGGTTCCCTCCTACAATCAATTGGCAACAGATAGGGTAACCAACGGACTTCCAAATTCATCTCTTCACTCTCACAACTAGAAAGTGGGATTCTAATACATAGATTCACATGTGGAGTTGTCAATACTCCCCTCACATGTGAGTCTGTTTCAAACGCACCCATCGTCTTCTCCGATCCAACTGGATGCAACATACTGGAGTGACCCTTGGAGCACCAAACACAAATGCTCCCCTTTTTCTGAGGACAAGGTGCCAATAAACAAGAGTCCAGAATCATCCACCCACTCTAAAACCATATTAATTTCACTGGCCCAGTCCATGGAGCTGGAACACAAAAAATTTATATATAAGCCTAAGTAGGGTTCCCTCCTACATTGACTTGACAATCGATAGAGTAACCCTTTATACTTATAAGTTCATCTCTTTACTCTCATAACTCTAATGTAAAATTCTACAATATAGATTCATATATTGAGTTGTCTAACATCTATAGTATTGGAAAATATTATAGCAAAGTACATCCTGGTTTCCAAATTATGTGTGTGAATGTTAACTTTAGTCCTTTTCTAAATTCACATTCCATATGTGTGACCAGAACAATTACTCATAAAAAATAAATGACACATGTAATATTATAATAAAGATACTGCACTTTCTTAAAAAAAAATTTTTTAAATTTATTATATTTAAAAAATTAGAAAAATTTTAAAGGATTATTTATGTCAAATATCCCTATACTTTTTTAATTATATTAATTTAGTCCTTGTACTTTTAATTATATCAATTTAGTTCTTTTGATCAAATTTAAGTTTAGTGATGTAAGTTTGAATGATAAATAGATTAAATTGAGTAAATATATAAATTTCTAATAAGTTACTTACGTCTAACATAATTTTACCGTTCAAAACTACATTACTAACATAACTTAAATTTGATCAAAGAAAATAAATTGACACATTTTAAATTATTTATAGATTAAATTGACATAATTAAAAGTAAAAGAACTAAATTAACATAATTAGAAAAGTATAAGAGCCTTTGGCGTAAATAACCTTTTGAAAATTTTTTAATTATTTAATAATTTTAATAAATAAAAAAAGAAAAAAAAAAGGATTTTAGATTGTAACCTATTAAAAAAGTCAAATACGTCGCTTTTTAAATTGAGACTTGTCACACCTGTCATTTTTGTCCTCTCTCAATTCACTACTTAAATATGCATACCCGTCTCCTTATCTTCCTCTCTTTATCAATTAACCGGATAAGGATTCAGTGGACCGTTTTGACTGACACTATTCTATGCCAGAATTTGGGATAACGTGCTTGAAATTGTGTGGACTGATGTAAATGCCTCAATCTCCAAGAGTTGCGACAGAAAAGGTACTTTATATATCATTTATTCTTACATTTGGTAAAGTTTTGTGGGTATGGTGAGCCACATCTACCAATTGGCCCACTGCTTCATGCCAGCAATCGCGATGTGGTGCAGTACAGAGTGGACTTTTTCTAACTCGTACCTTTATATCTACGGATATGACATTGTTTAATCATCGAAATAGAACTCGAGACTTTCTTATTGGATCGAGCTCGAGACCGCAATCTCGAGTTCAAGTTGTCATCTGCAGTAGCTCAAGGGTCCTAACTCGATGTATTAGCCAATTGTAGAGAGGGCAATTGGAGGAATAATGGTGAGTTTAGAGTTGTGTTTGGCTGATTTATGGGTGTAGTGATGATAGTTTGTGAGAGAACAATATTGAAAGACAATACCCTATGGGGTTGCTGACATATTATTATATATAAGGGTAATTAGAAAGGAAATCACAATAAAGTCCCTGAGGGGGATAACAGGAGATTGTACCAGTGTGGGGGGCCATAGATCACTTAGGACAGTGGAGCTCTCCATGGCACGATAATTCTTTGGTTTAATCTCTCAATTATATTGACTTCTCTTTGTCTTTTCAATTGTTCATATTGTAATCCTTGATGTCACCTTTGTTTGCATTAAAATCATATTTTGATTGCTCATCCACATTATTTTTCCAACAATCTAAGTCGTTTACCTAAATGAATAATCACAATATGACTCATGCAGGCTTTATTATTCATGATATGTCTAAAACTTAGGCCTTGGCTAGGAAGAACTACAAAATATGGGCTGAAAAGATAGAGTTTTCAACTCAGGCTGAATTGTGGTCCACTACACTCTTTTTAATGATAGAGCCTTCCAAGGTCCTACGAGGACTTCGGGAAAGACAATAGAGCTTGTAGGGCGATGCCTTTCCACTAAATGATAGTGCCATCATCTCAAATGAAAAGTAATTTGAAAACATCAAAAGAAATATGGGAAGCGCTACGAAATAAATATTGTCGCTAATACATATGCCTGTAGCAGGCTGTTGTTATTTTTGATCATTGATGAAAAACCTATTTTTTACAATCCAAACTCGACGGAGTTGGGATGACACCGATTAAAGATAAAAGGACACGTGTTTGCCACGTGCGGCCATTCTTGTGGCATACTTGGCCTTTTAAGTACAGAGATAACGGTGTCCTAAGCACAGTTGCCATATGAGTAGAAAACCCTCACAAGATAACAGCCTCTGCTTATTGCTAGATAGGGTAAAAGGCACTCGAGCTTAAGAGACAACCCAAAAGCCTATAAGAAAGGTGGTTCCAAGGCTCAAGGCAGTTATGTAAAGCACATACCGAGGAATGGGCCTCAAGTATATCAAGAAAAGACACTATTCAATGTATCATTTCCATTGACACTATTCTTTGCCAGAATTTGTGATAGCGTGCTTTAATTTTTTTTAATACTTTTAGACATTGCAAATGCTTCAATCTCAAAGAATAGAGGTAGAAAAGCTACTTCATATATCACTTGTCCTTGGTAAAGTCTTGTGAGCATGGTGGGCCACACGTGTGCAACCACCCTACTACTTCGGGCCGGCCATCGCGGTGTGGTACAGTGCATTGTGGCCTTTTTCTTATTGGAATTTAGGGGTAGTGTGCATTAATTTTGCCTGTCCTGCGTTTTTCCACTTTCCTACATAGGAAGAGTAGTGAAGGGAGGACTAAATTATATATCCCTTTCTCCTTATGTTTGGTAAAGTCTTGAGGGGTTTAGAGTTGGCTTTAGGTACCACAGGCGCGTGCACGGCCCCCGTTTCACCAAGCCGACCGATGTGTCATAGCATGATGTGGTGTGGGCTTTTTCTAGCCTGGACCTTTATTTTTACAAACATTATATTTTAGTTATTGCAAACGAATTCTAGGGAGTTCTAGGACTAGTCTCGTGCTCATGGGTATGAGCTCGAGCCTCGAGGTCTGCTCGAGCATTTGTCCGTTAGTCCAAGTTCAAGCTCGAGCTTGAGCACATTTTGACCACATAACTTCCCATGTCTTTGCATAACTGTTTTTGCCTTGATTTTGCCCGAATTTTGTGCTTTTCCATATCCACCACTTCCCTAATTATGGATGTATTTCTTGCCCACGATCCTAAACCGATTCTAGCTCGCATACTAAGTGTTTTTTGCCTATAAATACTGTGCTTTGGAGCAATGTTTAATACCGAGGAGAAATACAAAATCTCTGTTTTCCTTTCTCTTCATCTCCTAAATTCTCTTTATGTTCTTTTCCTTACTCTGGTTACTGAGCAAGTTGGGGCATACTCTAATCCATCACATAGGAGTTCACTCCTATGTTGGATCCCGTGTTAACCCGTGGAGTCGGAGTATCATAGATCCCATGCGTATCATAGTGGGGACATAAATGACTTAGGGCAGAGGTGAACTCCATGGCACTATAATTCCTTGGTTTGATTCCATTCTCTACCCCTCACGCTTTCATGCCTTCGTTCAATTATGTCTAGGGTTCAAATCACTTGCTCACTAGAGCTTGAGACTAGTGTTGATCAAGCCTAGGCTCATTTTTGTTCTTCTTGAGCCTAGCTTCTTGAGTATGAGCTTGGTTCCTTAAAAGCTCTTGATTAACTACTACTTAGGAGAAATCTACTTCTATTGAGTCTAGTTCTATTCGAGGTTAGTAAATTCCTCTCTTAAATTCAGTTTAAGCTATTCAAGCTCCTTTATCTTAGTTGCATTCAGTTTTAGACTGCTCATTGACCCCATTGTTTTTTCCAAAAATCTAAGTTGTTTATATATAATGAGTAATCATATAATGAATGAATGTTGATTTTGTCGTCCCTAATATGTTGATAAATGGGGAAAAAAAATATATGTTGATAAATGGATCCTTCAACTATGAATAATTATAACATGTCATTGGAAGACTAGATGGAACTCTTTCTAAGGAAAACTTTAGAGTCAATTATGTGCTTATAGATGATAAAGCGTCTGAAGGGTCAAATGAGGATCTAACCAAAGGATACTTGAATTTGTGAAGGAATAAACATGGTATATATGAACTTGCGGATACTTGTTCTTAAGTTGAGAGAACTAGTAGCCCTCTTGAATTCTATCTTAGTAACTTGGGCGACCTTTGAAAAAGAAAAAAAAAAAAGAAAAAAAAAAAACCATGAGTATAGGCGGTAAAAATGTGGAACATCGTGTTTGTGGCTAGCTAATCAAGATTCATTGAAGCACATCCTTTGCGTTTAAAGATAAGGCTGTCAAGTATGAATGTGACGTCACCTTCTCTATCACCTTCCTTGAGTGAGATTGCAAGGCGAAAAAAATGCTTGAGGATATGATGAATGTGATATTTGTTAGCTGTAGTCTACCCACAACATTGTGGGAGAAACTTTGTTGCGAATTCAAGTCATTTAAAGGGCTCTTTATAAAGGCTAGATGAAACCATTTGAATTGTGAAGGGAACGTGATCCTCAATCTCCAACATATGTAAATGTGGGGGGTCTTGTTTACATCCTAATTTTGAAAGGGCTGGGCGACGACGTTTTGAGAAAAGTGCCACATGCTTAACACATGAGGCCTCCCCCATGGAGAATTAAGCCTTGAGGTGCTGAAGTAATAGTGTCTCGAGACCAGCATCCTAAAGAGACGATCAGCGTAACAAGGGTATTAGCCACT
The DNA here is from genome assembly GCA_018398585.1 of Simmondsia chinensis. Classification (NCBI taxonomy): domain Eukaryota; kingdom Viridiplantae; phylum Streptophyta; class Magnoliopsida; order Caryophyllales; family Simmondsiaceae; genus Simmondsia; species Simmondsia chinensis. Next base: position 29,236,238 of record JAGTTD010000003.1, on the reverse strand, counting down.
CGAGGGCTGGAGATGGTTGAAGGGTAAAAGGAGCTCAAGCTCAAGGGACTACCAGTGAAGCCCGCAAGACAGGTAGTTTTCAGGCTTGAGATAATCACTTGGAGTGCAATCTTAGATACGAGGGCACTAAACTTAATCCCAGAGGACGTAGGGCTTCCGGAAAGGACTTTTGCTAAGATTGCGGACATCGGTACCAAGGAATCCCCTCCAATACAGAACTAAGGACATGCTCATTGATGTTTTGCATGCGCAGGAGGAAGCTTAGTGGCCTAACTTGGGAAATGTTGCCACAAAATTCGGAGCAGAAGTTATTTTTCGTTTTCTATAATTAAAGGGCTCTGCGTTAGTCCAAACAACAACAAAATACAAAATTTCATCAAGTTTTCTTTACAGCACACTTATGCTTATTTCTTAGGTGTAAGGTAACTTAGTTTAGCTTATATTAATGTAGAACTTGCTGTACTTGCTTCATCGGTAATACAGGTTCTAGGGTTTTAGGTATGAACTTCCGGTTTTAATGTTTCCCAAATTTTAATGAGTTGAGAATTAAGGCTTTAGTTTAAGGCTTTGACGAGCAAGGCTTGACATTAATTGTGTTGGTCTTAAAACTACTATCATTGCTGAATGAGTCAGGTGAACTTATGTTCACGTCATTGTTTAGGTCTTTGACGGCCATGGCTTGACCTTGATTGTATTTGTACTAATTAAGTGACCTAAGTACACACATTAATCTTGTCAAACCTTAACTCATGCATGTTTTTATAAGTCAAGATGCTAGGCTTAAAAACCTGATTGACTCAGGCTCTTAAGTGGACTACTAAGCTCTTGGGTTTGTCTTCCTGACTTTTAAGTGCATGAGGAAATATGTCTATGGCCTTGCTCCATCGCTATAATTGCCACTTGAGTTAGGTCCATATCTTTTTATTTTCTAATATATATATATATATATATATATATATATATATATATATATATAATCCAAAAAATTAATTAGCAAAAATCCTCTTAAATGAAGCATAAGCTAAACTCATGATATTACCGAAGTCGATACAATAACATACTACAACCTTTTCCTTGAAAATGGTGAGTGGTTGAGGTAAAAGATGTACGGTTCGTATTTAGACTCACTGCCTAGTTCCGGTGGGTCCCTTTTGCATGTTTGTTTTGTTTAACATTTTACAGTGGTCACATCACTACTTAACTGCAAACAAAAATAAAGCAAACATGCCTTTTGGCTGCCACAATGGGTGGCTTGAAATGAAACTTCATTGTCTTTAGCCCATCGTGGATTATTAGAACATAGTTTTAGACCATTCATCAGTGGTCAGAACTAGGAGGTCTAGCACTCTCAAGGATGAGGAGGTAGAGCGCTTGGCCCTAATAGGATCCCCACTAGAGCATCCTCTTGAACATAGCCCTATGAAGCGAAGGGATGAACTGAGTCACAGCCACAATGGTGAGAGTGGTGGTGATGATGACATCCTGGAAGATGAATGAATAGATAAAGATGGCTATTATCGAAAGAATTTCATGGCTATGCTTAAATGCCATTAAGAAATTACGGGCCAAAGAGTCTAACAAACAATGAGAGGGCCCTTGAGAGCCAATGTGCTAAAACAAAGCGCAATCTAGCCGCCCAACATGAATGGTCTACCACCATGAGAACCGTAATAAAAAACTTTCAAACCAATACGTGATAGGCTTCACAAAGAGACAAACAGAGTCATATTTGAAGTGAACTCGACCTTGTCTTCTACTATCACTCTTATTTCTAAGGACATGAGAAGATAGATAGTAGTTGAGGTTGAGCCTATCTTGGTTAGACAAGCGGAGGCTCATAATGGCATAGTTCAAGCCATTATAGCAAATATCAGGCAATCTAGGCTTGCATTGCTGCCATTAGGACCAACCAGACATCCTCGTGAGGCTCCCTTAAACTCACAATTAGCAGTGACTCGGGTTGACTATAATAACGGAAAACCCAATTATGGCTAACTCGAGTGTCACACACTTGGAATCTAGCTATAAGAACAATGTGCCACTCCGGGTTGCTAGCCCTTCTAATCTGAGTGTTTCTTTAGCCTCGAAGGATCTCAATGCCAATGTGCTAGTGTTACCTATCCCAGAGATAGGGGGGCCAAATTGTTCGTACCCTCCTCTGGTAGTAGAGGTAACCTCGAGGTCCACTCAAGACCTTGATGTAGGAATGCAAGGATAGGTGACCACTCCCGAGAACTAGCCACCCCTTCCTAGACCTCTCCATGCTTATCACACTTAGGGGCAAGTTAATCATCCATTTCCTCAAGGCCATGACTAGGGATCTGATCAAGGGAAGATGAACTAATAGCTTGCCAATATTCATATGCTTCTAGGTATGTCGTATAACTCAGCTCTTGCTAAGACATACTTCGTGGCCAACTAAGTGCATGGCCAAATCGATAATGGGGTTTATCCTGGGCTTGGGAAACAACTTCCGTTCCCACACCCATTTGAGACAAGTGCTCAGGGATATCTTGTAGACCCCCCTCGAGATCCTCACCCACTTGGGGGTAATGGCAGGCGCATAACCATTTGCCCTACCTATCCCTCCAGGACCAACTAGTTGCCCTCATCTAAGAGATGTATCGGTCAGGCCTAAAAAGGGTCACTAGACCCTTGTACAGTAAACCTTAACATTACTGCATAAACAGGGGCTACCCTTTTCCTTGAGGACATAAAATCCCCAAGTTTACCCTCTTCTCTGGGAAAGGCACTGTGCTTACTATCAAGCACTTAGCAAGATTTAATTGCCAGTGTAAGGAAGAGCTAGATGATTAGTATCTCAAGCTTAGGTAACCTAGAGTTGGCCACGGGCCAGGTCAAGTCGAGCTTGGGCAGTGGGGAGGGCCGGGCTGAGACCTACCCGGAGGGCTTCAAGGCCGGGCCCAGCCCGGGCCCGGGATGGCCCGTGTTTCGTCAGCTTTTAAAAAAATGCAAAATTTAAAAAATATAAAGTCGTTTTGTTCTAAAATTTTTATAATTCATTGATAAATAATATGAGATACAAATACATTTTATCCCAAGTACTAATAATACTAAATATATATAATAAAAAAAAATATATAATAAGTAATAGTAAATAATGGTAAATAAATAACATAACAAGTAAAAATACAAAGCAGCTAGAGCCTAATATTTAAAAGTACAAATTTATTAATAAAAAAATATAAAGTAAATAATTGACATGCAAAAGTGTTGATATCAGTTGCATGGGGGGGTTGCTGTGCCATCGTTTGACATATCAGTGGTGTGGTTGTATTCTTTATCGCTCGATGAATCCAGCCTCATTTTTTGTTGCTTCCTTGCCTCAGCTATCAGCCAATCATTCAAGCACACGGACATCTCCAAGCTTGAAGGTGATAGCTTCCCCCTCTTCATTCCAAGCAACCTGCCACCAAGACTGAAAGCACACTCCGATGCTACTGAAGACACCGGACAACTTAGTATATCACGTTCCAGGGTGGAAAGCACAGGATATTGGGCTTGGTTTGTGTGCCACCATTGTAAAAGGTCAAAATGTGAGTTGGCCAGCGTCATAAAAATATGGAGCAACGGTTTCTGCAAATAATAATCCAACTCACTAAGGGCGTAAATTGCTCCAATAGCTTCATCGAATATGACGTGTGTAAACTACTTCCACTAGATGTGGAAGATCCTACTACAGTAGTACTTGGCTGTGGATTATTGGACACTAATTTCTAGGAATAGTGGGAAAATAAACTGTGCAAGCCGTTATCGACTTCGGCAATGAAAGTGTCGACATTCAGACTAGGATAGAAATATTTGAAAAAATATTATCAAAACAAGTTTAAACCCCCGCATTTATAACGAGGATTTAAAATAGTTGCTAAGTAGTATGTAAGGGGTAGTTCAGAATAATATTTAGCACACTTTTCTTTCCTTGCCTTAATCGATTCGAACAAAATGGGGTTGAATTCATTACCTGCCATCCAATTTGCAATATCAAGCAATCCTGATATTGCTTGAGGTATGGTCGGATAGTAGTAACCCGAAAAAAATGTCGTGGCCTCTTTATACATGCAAAAAAATTTACAAATTTCATCAATTGTCTCCCATTGTATATTGCTTAGGTTGTAATTGCTCCATTCTGAACGATTTTCCTATGCAAATTCAATCATAACGTCCTTATATGGTGGAATGCGCTCTAACATTTCTACTGTGGACGGCCACCCAGTTTGGGAGTTTAGTTTGAATTGTTTACATTCTATGCCATGCGACCTACATAAATTTCTAAATCTTCTTTTTCTAGTGCTAGATGATTTAATAGACATTGTTACAGATCTTATGGTGTTAAGGGATGTGTTTACTAGCTCTAAACCATCCATTACCATTAAATGCAAAATGTGACAAATGTAACGAAGATGGAAACACTGCTCACCTAACATGGATCTCATGTGCCTAATTAAATGTGTAACAGATACAGTGTTACTGGAAGCATTGTCGAACGTAATACTGAAGATACGACGCTCTATGCAGACTGCCGACATAATCGCACCCGTAATTATCTCGGCAGTGTGGGGGTAATCTAAATAACCAAAATGAATTATTCTCTTTTGGAGGGTGTAGGAGTCATTGATCTAGTGTGTCGTTATGCACATGTAAGGCACACCGGGTTTCGACTTCCATGTGTCCGACGTCAACGAGACATGCAGTACTCCGTAAAAGCGTCCCGCTTTACGGTGCTCTGAGGTAGTCGACGAAATATTGGTCTTTGCCGGCACTGAAGGGCCTTTCACCAAAATTATATATCTTGGTAGCCCCTTTCGGTTGCCCTCTTGAGAGAACCTAAAATTAGCAAGTGTACCGGTCACTCGTTGTACTAGACTTTATTGGCTCTTATCTGGGCATTGCTCGGGGTGGCATCTAAGTATATGTTTGCTTAATGTACCTGTCCCACTGCCAAGTTGATGGCTAAAGGACCTGGGTGGGTCATATAATTTACAAGTTGCTTTATTAGTTGTCCTATTAAGGGAAAATTGATTCCATACCCCACTAGTTGTACGCCTACTAGTACTAGTACTTCTTTCAGGCTGGGCTTTGGTGGTGGCCGCGGGTTCCTCATCAGTTTGTGAGTCTCTACTCCCACCACCCGACTCATGATAATCTTGTTGTTGTACAAAGTCCCAATCTATGCTATCATCAGTGTATGGGGGTGATGGGCCTGGTCATAGAAAAGCTTGTTCTTCCGTATTAATTTCGATAATTCTACCCCTTTTAGGGATTCTAGGTGGCCAACAAGAGCTAGAACTAGCATGACCGACTCCAGAGGATGATGAAGAGTTGTGTGCCATAGTAGTATAAGTGATGAGCATTTATAAAATGCAAGTAGTAATCCAAATCAAATAGCTAAAAATGCGGAGCAATTAAAATTGCGATACTAAAATTACCAAAATGAGAGAATAATGAAATTCGGACTTCAGGCAAACACTTTATTAACTTCGAACTTTAGAGCTCAATGTTGCAATTAGCAAAGTTGAAGAAGATGAATATGATGAATGTATAGAGAGAGAAGAGAGGATTGAAGATTTGGGGAGGATTAGATATTTATAGAAAAAAATATTAATTTTTTTTAATCAGGAGGAGGGGGAGCAACAGCTCTCCCAGTGGAGATCGGGTTCAGGCCGGGCGCGGCCCGCTACAGTGTAGGCGGGGGCCGGGCTGACCTGGCCCGTTGGATGCCTCTACTTAGGTTGTTCCCTGGGTCCTTAACTAGGACTACTTTTAGGTGGTACATTAGCCAACCACCTATTTTCATCTATTGTTGGGATGAAATAGCCAAGCAATTTCAAGCTCAGTTTTTAAGAACGGAATTAGAAAATTTCATGCTTGACTTGGCTCGAATGAGGCAAAAGCTAGGCGAATCTATGGAAGATTAAATTAACTTGCTTAAGAGAGACAGGTTAAAGTGCATAGTAGCCCATCCTAATGTTGAATACACCAAGCTAGCCTTAAATGGCTTGGATATTGAATTTAGGAAGAAAGGTGAATGATCTAAATTCATAACCCTCCTACTGTTAGCAAAGTGCGCCACTGGATACAAAGCTATCTTCAGAGTAGAAAGCCTGAAGAAAAATAGCGTGTATGGGACTTACATACACTATCTAATCGAAGAGGATGAGAATCCTCCTTACGAGTTTGACGTTGCTGAATACGTCAAGGGGGCTCCTTTGGTTTGCAATCCTTTGGTTAAGAAGGATGTCAAAGCTTGGAAGTCTTGTGAATCCCAAGACATGAGAAAGTACTCATTTGACCTCTCAAGATTTGATGTAATATTTGATTGGCTTGAGGTAAATTACAAACTCAAGATCGGGTGACCCCAATTCTAATAAGGGGAAGGTATACTGTAAGTGACACTATTCATTGAGCCATTCAAAAAAGAATTGCGTTAACTTCAAGAATGTGGTTAGGACGCCGTAGAAGCAAGGGAATTAATCTTCTCGTAAGAAGGACATATGGGTGTTGACAAAGACCCCTTCTGAAGTCCTGTCCAAGCCAAAATAATCGAGGTAGAAAGCCTCGTGATTGCCATAACGGCCAAAGTACTGGCAGCTCTTTATGCAGGACGGATATCGACAAAGACTGCCTGGTCATGGCCAATGCTTTGCTTTGTAGACGGCTGGAATTTGGAATGCTTAGGTTACCAGAACCACGTTGAGATTGCTAGAGGATTGCTGCAAGTGGTACATTGCGATCGAGCATTCAACACTCAGTTGTGTCACATTCACAAGGGTTGTAAAGAAGCAATTTGAAGGAGGAATTATTCTTCTCTCTAAAGAAGAAGAGTTAGCTATGCGTTTCGTCACTGATGACCACTGGCAGACAATCCTTGATTCTTAGAAACATGTGTCGAGCGAAACTCCAGCACGTCACGCATGACCTCCATGGAGGTTATGGTCACAATTTAGCGTCAAAAATTAAGAAGTTGAGTCTTTAACCAAAGAAGAAACCCGCTCTCTTGACAAAAACACCACTAACAGGACCAACCATGATCTTACTTCAAGGACCTAAACCATTGTGAGTATTAGACATACAAAGAAAAACCCGAATTACCGCCTACTAGACGTGGACACAATCTAGGCACCACAACATTCAGGACACCGACCTTCTGGAGTCCATTTTGCTAATGTATGGAGAAGAAACCACCTCGGACAAGTTGAAGTTAGTCCCTTTAGCCTTATCGGAACTGAAAAGAGGAGGCAATTATGGAAGAAGACAGCTTAGCACAGGACTTTGCTCAATACTTTCTTAACTAGGCTCTCTCAAAAGGAAGCCAGAGTCCATAAGGACAAGAAAACTGAGCCAATGGATCTCAAGGGTCCAACGACTTAGTCCAGGCCTTTTACTATTATTAGTAAAGGACAGACACAAAAGATGCTCGAGAGATGAGCTAGCCTGTCGTCCTTTGAAGGGTGAAAGTCATGGTGGGATTAGCTTGCAAGAATTCCCTAGCTCAGGGAGCAGCTGAGGATGAGGAGGAATACTCCCCACTTAGAATCGACTAGGTGGAAGCTCTAGGCCATGTTAACCCAACATGGTCTGATATAGAGAACGATTTTCATGAGGAGGACTTCCCCCAACCAATGGAGAAATCTCAAACCCTAGGGGTTAATCTAGAGGACCAGCCTCTAGAGCAGGATACACCAACAAATGGTTGTCTGTCCAGAAAAGAGAATAGACAAATGGATCCAGATACGATTTGGGATGCTCCCAGAAAAAGTTGATGTCAGGACTGTATTGCTCTTTTCTTTAGAGTTCATGGTAACTGACACTCAAAAGGACCTCGAAGGAGACATTATAGCATAATACTAGGATCCTCAAGTGGAGATTATGGCTGAAGTGGCAAACACTTAAGGTAACGCTGGCCCCTTGTCTTTTAACCCCAACATTAAAATCACTCAATGAATCACCTTACATAAGAAGATGATGTTTGATGAGCCTAATACCACCAATAAACACATTAAGGCCAAATTTGATGCATTTTGGTGAACAGGGTCTTGGTGGACATTGGTGCGGCCATCAACGTTCTGCAAGCATATATGTTCATGATCATTGATAAATCTCAAGATAATCTAATTACTTCGAATGTTGCAATATGTGGCTTTTTTGGAGCTAGTGCTAAGTCCGAAGGGGTCATCCTGATTGAATTAATGTTTGGCAGCCTAAGCAAGCTAATAGCTTTCTTTGTAGTGCAAACTACCTTGAGCTATAATGCTTAGCTAAGAAGGGATTGGTTACATGCCAATTATTGTATCCCTTCTTAACTTCGCCATTTGTTAATCTTCTGGAATCATAACAAGTATGAAGTTATTATGGCAGATAATAGGCCATTCATGGCTTACCCTAACTACATGGAGGAAAAATTCTATTAAGATGGTGTGGGACCCCTTGATGTTAAAAGGACCACTCCATAATCTACCCAACGATTGGACACGATTGCCATCCTTGACAGCCCATTGACTGAGGTGGAGGTTGGTTAATTGGATGTAGAGTTTGAAGGTGCTGACTTTTGGGGATGCATTAGGGCCCTTCTTAAAGAAGGAGATTTCTAGGGGACACTAGAACCCTAATGTGGAGTGGCCAAGACCTCCCATTAATGGCCCAAGGGGCCATGTCCTCAAGGCTAGCAAGGCTCATGGCCTGGCATGCTGAGTATCAGCTTTAGACCAACTAGCCTTTCAATGGTTTAGTCTATACATCACAAAAAGAGGAGTTGGAACTCTCTCACTTAAGAGCAGCACTAGCCAAAATGGAGGATTTGAGGGCTGAAGACCAAGATGCCCTCCTCCTAACTAATTTGGGCTCGATAGAAAACCCAAGACCTATCTATTTAAGTGCTCTACTTCTAAATGTAGATATAGCAATACCAGACTTTACTTGAAGAATTCAAGGACTATTTTGCTTGGGATTTATTTATGATAAATTTGAGAATATAAGGGGTAGGATAAGTAGAACTCAAGCTCGAGGATGAGACCACAAGGATCTCCTTCTTCCTTTCCATCTTAGTCTTTCTAGACTCCTTAGATAAAGGCGTGCCCTTCTTTTAAACTCTTTCTCTTTCTTTCTTGGGTCCCACCACTCTCTTTTGGACTTGGATTGTATCCGCATATATAACACGTAGAAGGGGGGAACACATACATTTCTTGGTTATTTTAGATTGCCCACCATGGAAATGCCCGTTCTTGCTCTCCACTCTAGCTCGTTGACTTCTAGCTCTGCCCATTACTTGGCTCGACTATCCCTGGCTGGCCCATTTCTGGCTTGCATATTTTCCTCCCTCACCCGTGGCCTAGCTTGCCCGGGTAGGTGTATTTGTAAACACGACTCGCCATTTTTGGCTCGCCTCTTCCTGGCTCGCCTAGGTAGGTGTAGTTGTAAACATAATAGGACCCCACTTCTGAAGTAAAATTTGTTTACTTGGAAAGTGCATTTATAACTGTCCATTACTCCGATATGCCAACTTTTGGGATTTAGTGTACATATATACATGTAGATCTTTGGGCTATTTTCCTTGGTTTCTCTACTTTTACTTTTTTACTTCCCCTATTTTGCCCTGCACTTTTTGCTCATATTCCTATTTCCATGGAGGTTATTTTTTTTTTCGAGGACTTGGTTTTGACTATACACTCCTAGCTTTCTACTAAAATTTTGTGCTGATGTCGAGTCATTTTTTAGTTTTTCCAGGGCTTTTCCTTCAAGAGGCTTTTCTGAGGGAGCAAAATTTAAATTTCTTTAAGAGACTTGTGGACGGTATTTTGAGAAAAAATGGATATTGGTCCCCTCACGGGGAGTACGTGGAGTCCTACGTTCTGGACTGCTCCCATCCTTCTGTGTGTGTGCCTGCGGAACCTTTATGGTTCTTGTTCGATGAGAAGGAGATTGTAGGAATTAGTGATCATTTACTTCTGTGCATAAATACCCCTTACTTGGGTCATCGGGATTGAAAATATGTAGCCTAGCTACTCAAACTTACTTCCTTAGTTTTCTCCCTAATGAATTTCATTTTTTGGTTTATCCCCTGAAAATAGTTTTCACTTGCCTTAACGATGCTCCATTGTATCGTTTCAATTACCATATATTCATGTTCCTCCTAAACACTGACGCTATCTCTAGAGAAGACTACTGGCCTCTGCTAGATTGGTATTCCGTAAATTATTTTGATTGTAGGGCTTGGAGGTACAATGCGCTCATATGTATGGGCAGTAGTTCGATAGATTTTGCATAATTGATATTTTATGACAACATTCTATTTTTGAACACTTTAGTGCTTAGTGCATCTTGTAATTTCTTTGTGTTGGCTATCATACATTTTTTGTACCATTTATGTGACATAGGAAAAGCCTTTATTTCTAGTATTACTATGAAGAAATTCTCTCTATGGTCGCCGATTTCGGCCCTATTCGGAATTTTTGTTTTTAACCCCAAGGGGTGTATCAGGCAATCTACATTGTTATTTGTGATGTTTAAGCCAAGCTTGAGAAGCAAGCTATACAGCCCTCTGGGTCTAATGTGCCTATAGTATTTAAACTGAGTCTTGAGAGTGTACTAAATAGCTTTTTATAAAATCATAACTCAATCAGGCATATGAGACGTGCCATGCAGCCCTCGGTATAAACACGACTTATACTACTTATGTTTGGCATAGAGGGCATGCTACACAGCGCCGAGTTTAAGCAAGAATTACACCACCCATATTGAGCATAGGGGGCATGCCACACAGCCTCTAGTATAAATATGACTTATAATGCCTAAGTCAAGCCTAAGGGGCATGACCACAACCCTCGGTGCAAATACGACTTGTAATACCTAAACTAGGCTTGGGGGCGTGCCACATTGCCCCCTCCAAACATGGGCTAGGTGTGTCCTTATGGCTCGCGCTGCCTTCCTAGACCCCTGGGCTTGTCCGGAGTCTTCTTGTTAGGTGCGCCCTGTCAAGCTCACCCGTCAACCCAAATTTTTCCCATCTTATATAGAGTGTTTTTTTTTTATTTTTTTTTATTTTCCTTCTCTTGACTTTTGACTTCATTTTAAACTCTAGGGCTATGCTTGTACCCCTGATTACTTGTTCTTTTCCTTAACATATTTTTGTGGCGTGTTCCCTTCTTCACACTTCTCCTACCTCATTTTTCAAATCTTCTTCAATTCCTTATCATCCCCTTTGCATCGCTTGCTTGAGGTATTTCTTTTATCTCCATTTCCATCTCTCTCTCTTCCTTTTGGGTTTTTAGGGCTTGTGGTCTGGAGATACATTAAATTGAGAGGTTAGAGATGCGTTTTAAGCTTGATGTGCTTTGCAGGTAGTTGTTGAAGTGTGCATTAACTCAGTTTCTCAGGTCTAAGGTTTATTTATGCTTTTAATCCCAAATTCGCAACCTTGAGACACTTCGATTATGTATGTTGTGAGGTTAGAGATGCTTTTCTAGCGTGATGTGTTTTGCATACAGTTGTTGAAGGGTGCATTAACTTGATTTCTCAGGTTTAAGTTTGGTTTAAGCTTTAAATCCCAAATCCGTAACCTTGAGACACTTCATTTGGCTATGGCGTGAGGTTAGCACCGGCGGGATTTCAAGTGCGACTGGGTGTGATTTGGAGTATGAAAGGCATAATTTCGTAGTACCTATTAAGATTTGGGTAGGAGATGCCTGAAGAACCATAATCTAAAAGCCTAAATGGTTAATTTTAGCTTTTCTTTTTTAGTTCATCTGGTGTGGGTGGCAAAGTTAGCTAGAATGCGTTTACCTAGTTTGGGTAGTGATTTCGGAGGTATAGTATAATTTGTGATTTCAAAGAGAGAGTGGAATTTCTGCACCTGCATGAATTATTGCTCGCTTAGATATTATCTTTACTAGGTTCCCCCGTTGTTGATAGTCCTTTGGTCATTTTCCTTCCCCTTTTTCTGTCTCTCTACCCATTTTTTTTGTTGCAAAACGACGAAAAAGGGTCAGACAGGATGAATTCAGAAATTTGGGGTCCTAGTAGTAGCTCTAGCATCCAATACCTTTTGGAAAATCCGATGCTAACCGAGCAAATGGAGGACTTTTTAGCCCCTATTAATCAAAATGCCTATGTTTTCCTGCCTTTGACCTCGTCGAATTTACCTGCTTTTTGTCAGAGCACTGTGCGAGCTCATGAATGTATGTTCTTTTACTTTGGATATCACTTGTAATACTTATTAGGAAAAATTTTGTACAAAATAAAATGGTGCGGCGTAGGGGTCGGACAAGAAGTTCAACATGACGGGCCTGCGAGAAGAGTGGTGCTTCTTTGGAAACCCCCCCCCCCCCCCCCCCCCCCCCCCCCCCCCCCAACTTAAGACCTAATGCTACTTTTTTAAATGTCAATGCTAATCTTCAAGCCGATTCCCCAATGCCGCGCATGCTAGGCCCTTAAAAAGGTTTTTTATAAAGTATCAAGGAGAGGTGGAGATGCATGCTTTTCGTGAAAAGTATTATTTTCCACCCAATCATGATATTTAGTTTCCATCTGAGAGTGAATCCGCATTGTTTCCATCTTGTCATGGTTGTTTTGCGATTTTTATTGAGGCCTTGAACGCAGGACTCTGATTCCCCTTCCCCTGCTTGTATCCCATTTTATGTCACATTACATGGTGTGCGCTTCCAAGTTAACTCCAAACAGCCTAAGGAGCATCCAAAGGCTCATATGGGCATGTGTTTATAAAGGGTTTTGAATTAACCAACCCTTTTTTTGATTACTTATTTAATTCAACAAACTCAAAATAAAATTGTTTTCGAAAGTCAAAGCGGCTTAGCTGTTATGCATGACATTAAAAATTGGTTGACCAAGTTCATATGTGTTCATCCACCTACTCTTCCTGACTATCTTGAAGTCTAGCACGACCTATCTAGCCCTCTTAAGCCATGCACTAGCAACTTTACCAACGCAAATTGGGCCATCATTTGCCAGAGATGCGAGCAAAATTTGATTTTTGGCCACCCGAGCCATACTCAGGCATGAGATTGTGCCTGTTAAGGTGGGGCTGAGTACAAAGCCTTTCTTGGGTACTTTTATTTTCTCGTTATTAAGATGACTCTAATGAGCTCCCTACATCAATTTTTTTCTTTTCCCTTTCTTATTTTCTTTTGTGACCTTTAACCTTTTCTTATTTTCAGTTGACAAGTTAGCTAACCCTGACATCCCCACCTTCTTCATTTCGGAACATGCCACCAGCAATTCTTATCCAAGCCAAGCCGGCACTGAGCAAGTGCTCCTAGTGGTGGTTAGTCGAGCCTCGCCTGTGGATTCATCTTCGTAACGATTTTCGAAGAGTGGGCGCATCGAACATTGACGTTAACAATCGAGGGTGTTATCCCGATCCCCTTGCAGGGCCCCTATTTTCGGTCAAAGCGCCTCCTTCTTCCTCAGGAACCTGAAGGAAAGACAGCAGTGCAGTCGCTCTAGCACTCCTGCAGCTTCTTTTATTTCAATTTTCAGGACTCATGATGTGTTGGCTCCAATTCTCTTCTTCTCGGTTTCGATCATCCCACCTCGGGAAAATCCTGAAGTTAGGACTACACCCACAACTGAGCATATGGATGTCACCCGTATAGTTGTTACATGTCTTCCATTCCTAACTTTGAGGCTTTACGTTCCATTTTTTACATGATTTTACCTACACTTTAGGCTTCTCAAGAGGTTTCCTCCTTCATGATGGAGGTAATTTTTAGTGCTTGCTCAATTGAGTTTTCTTATTCGTGTGTATATGCTTTTCTATATTTACACTTTCTGCTAAGGTCCCTTATTTTTATAGTTTATCTCTGCTTTTGCCTCGGTATGCACTGTGTCATGATTCAAAATTAGAGGAAGTGTACAACAACAACAACAACAACAATAACATATCTAGTGCCCCAAGGGCTCCCGCTCGTGTAGGGTCTGGGAGGGGTAAGATATACGCCGTCTTACCCCATCGAGCCGAGACCCTGATGGGAGACTGTTTCCAAGGACTCCCAGCCTGAAAATCTGACCCAATTTGGGTGAGTGCTTAGTATGCCTACAGGCGTACAATCACCCAAACCAAATGAGGAAGAGCAGGAAAAAAGGGAAAGGGAGAACAACAAATAGCAGGCAAGCATATAAGCACATAATCAGAAAAGTATGTATGCATGTATGTATGTATGTAAACAGGTAAGTAAGTAAGCATGTATGCACGTATGTATGCACATGCGAACACAGCGTATGAGGCATGGAAGGAAAAAAAAGGGAGAGAGATAGGGGGATATAGAGAGCGCGAGAGAGGGAGAAAGATAAAGAGCGAAGATGGAGAGGGAGAGGGAGAATTAGAGAGAGTGCGTGAGAGGGTGTGAAATAAAAATATCAGGTCGAGGTTGAAACAAGGGATCAACTTGTGGACATGTTGATTTGAACCTCTCTTCCTACCGCTAGGAGTGAAATACATTACGTGGCTACCCGATCATGACGTAGCCCGAGAGAGAAGATTGAGAAAAGTATGGCAAGTGGGAGATGCTCCAGGAGCTACTTGTTTGAAGTCTGTTTCCATATGGGGCCCAAGAGTGAACCTGAAGTCATCGCCCATACAACTCTTTTAAGTTTTAACACTACTCTGATATTAGAATAGGGAGATCGGTATTAAACTGAACCCCTAACCCAAACCGTGTCATTGGGAACAAGTAAGATTTCTCAGGGTAGAAGACCTTTCCTTTCGAGCGAGAAGGATGACGCTTACTCACCAGGTTTACGGTGGCAGTGCAGCTGCGCTCGAAAGAAAGGAAAAATTGCTCCACACAGAGCGAGGATAGAGTTATCTCTATCTTTTCTTCTTTCTGTTTAGGGGCACTCTAAAGGCTTTGCAATCTTCAGAGCTGGTTGACAGTTCTTAGTAGAACCTCTCGCTCTTTGATAGACATCTCTAGGCTCTCAGTCTTATCCAACGAACAACTAATGTTGCCTTATTCTGTGTCCTATCATTCCTTGTGGATTCTCGGTTTTTGAAGGAGAATGGGCCCGTGCCTTCGGCTCTGAGAGAACTTTACCTATAACTAACCGTCAGAGCTTTACTTTAAGATAGCTCGGCCAGGCACTCTTCTTTGGAAAGAGAAGTTGCTTGCCTTACCATACCAATCACCTTAGCGCTGGATGTTCTTGCAATGAGCAGCAAGGAAAAAGAAATTTAGATAGAAATATTCATTAGATAAGAGATTGTGCATCTGTATTTAGTGAGGCCAACCAGATTGGGACGATTAGGTAGGTTGAGGACAGTAGCATACCAATTGGTGGATTTCCATTCTTGTATTCTTTGGGTAAAAGTTATGTTTAGAGAACTTTCCCTCTCACAAGTACTTACTATAAGGGGTGGGGCGGAACCTGTTCAAACCAAATATCAAACAGCCGCATGAACTGAACTCTTGGACTTACTAAAAGGGAAAAGGGAAACTGTAAAGGCATTTTCACTTGTGTCAAAATTACGAGTCGTAGAAAGTGAAGTGCAATAGGGTAAAAAGTAAATCCTAGGAGTCCTAAGCGCCCTACACATACCCGCACTGCATGTCTGCATACTAGCCTGAGATAGCCTACTGATGCGTAAATGCTCCTACACAGCTATAATAGGTATCCCTAAGCTCAAAATAGGGTCGTCTCTTCACTTAGGTTAGGGCAGGCGAGGTCCTATCCACTTGTCTTCAAGGAATTCTTCTTTAATTTCTTTTCTAATTTTTTTATCTTCAGTGAAGGAATAGGTGTCCTCGTAGGTGAACGTTCGCATTCCTGGTTGCATTTCTATTCAACTCTTGATTTGCCTACTTCTTTCTCCATACGCATCTATTGAGGTGACTCCATACAACCGTAGGAGCTCCAAGCAATTCAAGCCTGAACCATTGCCAGGCATCCTCGTGTTATAAAAGCGAGCCCGCTATAGTGGGATGCTCCTACACTGCTACTTCTGGTACACTTATGCTAACCCTCCTCTGAGTTCTATGTAGAGCCGTCTCCTCCCTTAAGTTGAGATATGCGAGGTCTCGTAAGATGGACTCCATCCAGCTCTTCTTTGGCCGTCCTCTCCCCCTTTTGCCATATGTAATATGGAGTTGCTCGCATCTCCCAACCGGGGCATTTATGGGTCTCCTCCTAACATGTCCAAACCACTGTAGTCGTTGCTCCTCAACTTGTCCTCTATCAGGGCGACGCCTAATTTACATCTTATGACGTCATTTCTAATCCCGTCCAACCTTGTGTGTCCACACATCCATCTTATCATCCACATCTCCGCCACTTTCATCTTCTACGTGTGTTGACATTTTACTGGCCAGCACTTTGCTCCGTAGGTCATAGCTGGTCTCTCTACTGCCTTGTAGTACTTACCCTTTAACTTTAACGGGAACTTCTTATCACATAGTACTGGCGAGCCCATCGTCCATTTATGCCATCCCGCCTTAATCCTGTTGTTGACATCTGTGTCCACTTCTCCGTCTTGTTGAACCATGGAACCCAAGTATTTAAAGCATGCCTTTTGTTGTATGTACTCTGATCCAATCTTAACAGTTTCTGTGCTTGGCAAGGTGGAGGAGCTGAACATGAATTCCATATACTCTATCTTAGATCTACTGAGTCTTAGACCCTTTGATTCTAAGGTCATCCTCCCGAGGTCTAGTTTAGAGGAAGTGTATATAGTGGCAATTCTTGTAATATTCAAACAAGGAATTGGTGGGAAACACTTAGAAGAGTTGGAGTTCGGTTAATGGTAGTTAAGTTGGTTAGATTCATTGTATTGTCAGATATTTTTGGGGTTCCACCAACTTGATAGCTTTGTAGTATAAAGGTTTAGATTGTCCTGTAAGGAGATTAATTGATCGATGAAAATGATCTAATTCTTCTTCTCTCAACCCTAATTCTCATTACTTCTCTTCTCTATTCTCTAATTCTCATCTTAAATCTCCCATTCTCTTCTCATCTCTACTCTAATTCTACATCTATCCTAGGTTATGATTCAAGATTGTTCATGAATCATAATAATTGGTATTAAAGCTTGATATATTGTCACAAACTAAAGTAAATAACATTCATATTGATTAATTCTGCATCTGATCAAGCTTAGAGGTCAATAAGTTCAGTTATCTCATACGCATTGATTGTTACTTTTTGATTTGATTAAGATGAATTGAATAGTTGTTCCAATGGCTGGAGGAGTCACAACTAGAGCTGGTGCAGCTGCAAATGCAGTAGCTAATGCTGGGACTGTAGCAAGACCTTATACTGGAGTCACAGCAGGAGTGAGTTCAAGTCAGTTGAGGTCTGATTAGCAAGGATAAGTTTCGATCAGCTTAGGTATGAGATTTAGCAGCTAGTAACAGCAATGGGAAATTTGAGTCAGGATGCAAGAGATGGATCTCAGAGAGTGGGAGATGCATCCAATTTGAATCAGCAGTTGTAATAGCAGATGATTGGATTACAGCAGCAAATTAACCATCAAGCAGTGCCTCCAGGAGATGGAATTTTTGACTCTAGCAAGGTAGCAAGGCAGGCCTCCTGATTAGATGCATCCTCGAGTATCTGAGGAAAGAAATGAAGCTGAAACTGTGATCAGGAGTAGTGGTTTCAGGCAGCCTAAGGTAGAAATTGACACCTTCAATGGATCATAGCCACTGTCTTGGATAAGGAGGTGTGAGAGATACTTTCACTTTTATCGTGTGATGGATGCAGAGAAAGTGGAGCTGACTACAGTTCATCTACATGGTGACTACGAGGTATGGTTTCATAGTTTGATTCTCAGTAATCCGAGCATAATGTGGTATGAGCTTGTTAATGAGTTTTGTGAAAGATAGGGAGATGAGGATCTGGGAGATGTGGTGGATCACTTCAACCAAGTAACTCAAGCCACTATTGTGGGAGAATATATGATACGATTTGAGAACCTTAGAGCAAGAATAATGGCAGTCAATCATGGTGCTAGTGAAGCATACTACGTTGTCATGATTCTAGAAAATGGGGCATATGAAATTGAGTAGTAACAATTCATTGGTTGTAATAAATGGTTTAGGCCTTAGTATAAGTCAATATTAGTACTTTACTCAGTCATTTAGAAGTTAGTATTCGTATGATGCAGGGGAAGTCAGTTATTAGTAGTTAAGGATGAGTCTTGTATTGTCTAAGTACATTGCATAGTTTGATATTTCTTGTATAACCAACTTAGGCGAGGATCTAGTATAAATAGGTGTTCTTCACTTGTAAGAGGTATTATTGAATGATATTGATAACTTCTCTCTCTCATCTATATTCTTCTAATTTCTCATTTTCAGTTTCATTTCTTTCTCATCTCATACTCTATTATCCTAATGTTATGATCAAGATTTTATCTTGAATCATAACATATGTCTCTAGCTTCATTAGTGGCCTTAGGCCAAAAATCAAGAATTTGGTAAAGGCCATTAATCCCTTGATCTTGTCCTAAGCTTATTCTAAGGCAAAGCTGTATGAGGCCACAGTACTTGCTAATTCAGAAGCATCCTGAAGCAAGAATGTATCAATTGGTTCTTGAACATCAGTTGCTCGCAAGGTGGCTCCTAAATCCTTAAGTCTGGAAGAGAAGAAGGCTTAAAGATTGTACTTCAATTGCAACCAAAGATACTTATGTGGCCATAAGTGCAATCCCAAGGTCCTTATATAGGTGACTGGGGCTGAGGCTGATGAAGAATCAGATGAGCAAGAGGAGGAGGATGCAAACAATGCACAGGAGGGGAGTTGTTGCAAGAACTAGATAGTGATGAGAATGAAATGGAGATATCTGTGAAGGCTTTGACTGGCAGTGGATCACAAAACACCATAAGAATCAATGCTGAAGCAAATCATAAATCACTTTTGATTTTGATTGACAGTGGGAGCATGCACAGTTTTGCTGATCCCAAGATAGTCAAGAGAGTGGGTTATAAAATGATCAAGACAAGTCCCTTAGTCATGATTGTTGCTGATGGGAATTCTATGCTCACTCAAATGAAGTGTAATCAATTCAATTGGCAAATGCAAGGCCACTAGTTCTCATAGGACTTTAGAGTTTTGAAATTGGAGGGATGCGACATGGTGCTTGGGGTGGATTGGATGAAGACCATTAGTCCTTTGGTATTTGATTTCAGTCAGCTCTCAGTTTCATTTGATCTACATGGTAAAGCAGTCAAGTTGTAAGGAATTGTGGACCAAGGACAACTTAAGATGCTAAGTGGCAAAGGGGTTGATGGGATACTCCGGAAGAAGGGCTATTAGTGGGTAGGCCATCTATTTTCCATCTCAGCAGAGCCAGTTCAGGCTGGGAAGGAACTTCATCCTCCAATTCATAAGCTGATCAAGGACTATAGTGATCTATTTAATCAACCAAATAGTCTTCCTCCCTAGAGATCTCTAGATCACGCTGACCATTTAAAGCCAATTCGGACCTAGTGCATTTAAGACCCTACAAGTATTCACACTCACATAAAACTGAGATTAAAAAGCAGGTGGATGAGCTACTGAGAACTAAATTCATTAAATACTCCGACAGTCCATTTGCTTCTCCTATTATATAGTCAAGAAGAAGGATGGTTCATCGAGGATGTGTATAGATTACAGACAGCTTATCTCCCTCACTGTCAAAGATAAGTTTGTAGTTCAAATCATTAATGATCTTCTAGATGAATTACATGGTTCCCACTTCTTTTCTAAGTTGGATTTGAGGTAGGGATATCATCAGATTCGAGTATTGGAGCATGATGTTCATAAGACTACTTTTATACCTCATCATGGGCATTATGAGTTGTGGTGATGCCCTTTGAATTAACAAATACTCTAGCTACATTTCAGGCCTTGATGAATTCAATCTTCAGCCCCTGTTAAGGAAGTTTGTCCTAGTCTTCTTTGATGACATCTTGGTGTATGGTCCTTCACTGGATTCTCATGTGGATCATCTTAGACAGGTGTTTGAGCTCATTAGGCAGCACAAGTTACATGTCAAGCTGTCTAAGTGTACTTTTGCTTAAGATAAGGTGGAATACTTGGGTCACATTATCTCTTCTTAGGGAGTAGCCCCTGACCCTGCCAAGATTGAGGCAATAAGATAATGGCCAACACCTGTTTTCCTTAAGCAATTAAGGGGTTTTTTGGGATTAATAGGTTATTACCAAAATTTTGGAGCGGGTTAGGGTATGATTGCTAAACCACTCACTGATCTCCTCAAGAAAGATGCCTGTCAATGGTCTAAGAAAGCTCAAGAAGCATTCTACAGATTGAAGATGGCAATGTGTTCGGCTCCTATGCTTGTTATGCAAGATTTTAGCATTCCTTTTACATTGGAGATAGATGCAAGTGAGGCTGGAATGGGAGCACTTCTATCTCAAAGGGGAAGATCAGTGGCTTACTTGAGTCAAAGCCTTAGCCTAACTCATGAGTTTGTCCATTTATTAGAAGAAGTATCTAGCAATTATCTTGGCAATCAAGAAGTGAAGGCATTACTTGGAAGGACATCACTTTATTATTCGAGCTGACCATCAAAGTCTTAAGTACTTATTGGAGCAAAAAATCACTACAAGAGTGCAGCGAAGAGGTCTCATGAAGATGTTGGGTCTTGATTATTCAATTGAGTGCTTTCATGGCAGAGAAAACTTAGCTGCTAATGCATTGTCATGCAAGCAGGGTGGGACTGAATAAGCTTCATGTTTTGCTATCTCTGTAGCCCTGACTTCTTGGATGGATGTGGTGCATAAGTCTTATGATAGTAATAGCTTTGCTCAGGATTATGTCACAGCTTTTAGCATCAAGAACCGCTATTCTGGTGCAGACTCTAATGTAACCATTGCTAATGGGCTTGTGAGACTTAAAGAAGGTGTACATTGGCTCTGTGACTAATATGAGAAGGCAAATTATTATAGCTTCGTATGATTCAGCTTGGGGAGGGCGCTCTTATATTGAAGGAACTTATCAAAGGTTGATGCAATAATTCCAGTGGCCCGCATGAGAAGGGAGATGGTGGAATTTGTTCAATCTTGTGATGTTTGTCATTGTACTAAGCCCAATGACATGCACTATCAGGGGTTGCTGCAGCCTTTACCCATTCCTGATAGAGCATGGCAACACATCAATATGGATTTTATTGAGAGATTGCCTAAGTCTGAAGGCAAGGAGGTAATTTGGGTGATAGTGGATTGATTCACCAAGTTTGAACACTTCTTAGCTTTGAGTAATCTGATTTTAGCTGAAAAACTTACCAAGTTGTTCTTAGATAACATCTACAAACTCCATGGGTTGCTCCTCAGTCCATTAATTCTGATCAAGATAGATTGTTTACAAGTCATTTCTCGCGAAAGTTATTTCTGCTATTGGGATCTTCTTTGGCTTTGAGCTCCTCATATCACCCACAAACCGATGGGCAAATTGAGAGAGTAAATCAATGCTTGGAGCAATACTTAAGGAGCATGACTTTCAGGTACCCCAGCAATGCCATAGTTGGTTGTCTTTAGCTGAATTGTGGTACAATTCACATGCTCATTCTGCCTTGGGGAAAACTCCATTTAAGGATTTTTATGGCTATGATCATCCATCTCCAATGATGATACAAGGAGCTATTTCTTATGTTAGTGAAGTCAGTGATTTGCTAGTTCAAAGGAAGCTACTAGTGCAGCAGCTAAGGGATAATTTGCAGCTGGCACAGGTTAGGGTGAAATTTTATGCTGACAAGAAGAGGATTGAAAAGTCCTTTCAAGTTGGAGATATCATTTACTTGATGTTCCAGGCATATAGGCAGGCTAGTGTAGCTGTTCATAAGAATGTGAAGCTTAGTGCTTGTTATTTTGGGCCTTACAAGGTATTGTAGAGCGTGGGAACAATAGCTTATCGTTTGGAGCTGCCACCAGACTCTTTTGTCCATCTTGTTTTTCATGTTTCACTTTTAAAGTAGCACATTGCAAATGGTAAGACCAACTCTAAGTTACCTCCAGAGATAGCAACAAATAGGGGCCTCAAGCAAGAACCAGCAGCCATATCGAGTTCAAGGGAGATTCAACAGCAGGGCAATCAAGTTAAAGAAGTGCTGGTGCTTTGGACTAACTTGAATTGTGAATCCGCTACTTGGGAGAGGCTGAGTTTCATCAAGAGCCAATTTCCATCCTTTCATTCTTGAGATAAGAATACTGTTAAGGAGGGGGTATTGTCATGATTAAGAACTAGAGGAAGTGCATATAGTGGCAATTCTTGTATTATTCAAATAAGGAATTGGTGGGGAAACGCTTACAAGAGACGGATTTCGGTTAATGGTAGTTAAGTTGGTTAGGTACATTATATTGTTAGATATTTTTGGGTTCCACCGACTTCATAGCTTTATAGTTTAAAGGTTTAGATTTTCTTGTAAGAAGATTCATTGATGAATGATAATAATCTAATTCTTCTTCTCTTAACCCTAATTCTCTCTACATCTCTTCTCTATTATATAATTCTCATCTTAAATCTCCAATTCTCTTCTCATCTCTAAACTAATTATACATCTATCCTAGGTTATGATTCAAGATTCTTCTTAAATCATAACACACTGCTCGGATTCGAGGTGAAGAGGCTATCCATCAGCTTCATAGAATGTAAGTGGATTTTTGGTCATTCAGGAACTCAGACAGTGCTCAAGAGGAAGAGCTTCAAAAGGAATCAGAACAGAATAAGACTCGTTGTACTGAATTACAAAGGCAAGCTGATGAGATGAAAGTCGCCTTGCAAGATAGAGATGGGCATATTGCTAGGTTGACAAATGACCTGTCAAGCACCCATGAAGAAGCTGTATCTACTTTTAAATCAAGTGTCGAGTATAAAATGGCCAGAAATGATGACTATTGGTCAGGCTTGGAATGGGATCTGGATTGCTGTTGAACAAGATTAAAGGAGGGTGTCCCTTCTTACACAGTGGAGGTTTGGAAAGTCTTATGGACCAGGTCGTTGATGAGATATTCAATGAAGTGGGGTCTGGTTAGGGTCCTTCTATTACCAACAGAAATGCTGGGTCCAAAGCATGACATCATTGGTCAGAGGATGTTGTTTGAGGGTGACTTTATTTTGACATTGCAGTTTGTTATAGCTTGTCTGCAATTGTTTTTGTTATGCCTTTCTTTGGTGTACTGTAAGGACATTCGATGTCCCATGTTGACGTAGAAGCAATTAACATTTTGTAGTGCGAAGCAATTGTTGGCATAGTTAGTGGTACAGCGGTGACACCCATATTCTAACTTCTTTTTTTGTGGGCGTTAGTAGGATCCATGGATTGCATTTTTTTTTTTCTTCTTTTGGTGAAGTTATGTATGTGTTACCATCTGTCGTTATGAAATTTTGATTAATTGGAGATGGCAAAAGTTGTTTGTGTATATGCACCTTTGTTCTCATGTGAAAATGTAAGTTACATCTATTTGTTGTTTACTAGCTTCTTGAAGCAAGTTTTGCCATGATGCTATGTTGTTACCTCTTTGTACAGGCGCCATGTTAAGGTTGCACCCTTGAATGGGTGATATATCAATGCCGCACATTTTAAGTAGGTAGTGTGTTGATATTGCACCTTTGAACAGGCAACACATTAACGTCACACTTTTGAGTGGGTGACGCATCAATGTTGCACCCTTACATAGGTGACATGTTAACCTCGTTTCTGATTATAACAATAAAGAATGTAATTAGTTAGTGTGGTAGTCAAGGCAAAAAGAAGCGGCTTGCCCCTGAGTGGAGGTACATTAATCTTTTTGCCTATTTGAACATTGTTTATCTCGCGAAACGTTAGAGAACCTCCGTGCTACCATAATAACCTTTGTTTTTATATACAAAAAAACACAATCGAAACATAATGTTCACACAATGACAATCGGCAATCTATGTACCCTCATCCCAAAATCTTAGGTTTAGCATGAGTCATAATCCCTAATGTTCTGTGAACCAACTCATGATTAAAGTCCCATTTTGGTTACTAAAGTGACTAAAAATAGGCAACTTAGTCACACAACAAAACAATTGGAAGATTTAGTTGTCCAACTCTTAGAAAATATTTTATTTGGTCACCCAAGTCATTTAAAATTAGATAAGTTAGTCATCCAACTCAAATTTTAGAAGATTTGGTCACCAACTCCTAATGAAAATCATATTTGGTCACCCAAGTGATTTAAAATTAATTAAATTCACCGTTTAAATAAAAAATAACAATTTTAATCATATTTTTCAAATTACTTATTTCATTGGTTTCTAATTTGGTAACTTTATTGAAGTTCAATAATCATTTTTCTTCAAAATAATCATTTATCTTTTGTAATTGCATTAGTCCTTATTTAATCATTAATATGGGTAAAATTAAAAGATAACAATTAATTTTATCATAAAATAAAATATAAAAATTATTTTAAACAAAAAAAAATTTATTATATTTATAGTATAAAAAACTAAAAAAATTAAAATATTTATCTAAATTTAATGCTTTATTAAAAGTTTCCCCCAAATTAGTCAAAAAAATCAAATTCTTTCCAAACCCGTTTTGAATGAGCAACCCCCTTCCTCCCAAAATCTATTTTCCTACAAATTCTGAATTTTATAATATCTTTCACACATAAATGTTTTGGTACTCCGTATATCCTTTTTCTGCTGGTAAAAAAAAAAAAAAAAAAAAAAAAAAAAAAAAAAAAAAAAAAAAAAAAAAAACCACATTATTTAAAAAATATTAATTTGTGAAAGCAATTTTTATTGATATTGTTTAGTAGTTTATAATTTGTCTTTTTTTGATATTTTGATAGTGTTAGAAATGTGGTATTTATGCCCTTCACACCAAAAATAAAAAATAATAATAATAAAAAATTATCCAAAGATTATAAATATTGCAATATTAATATATATTGTCAAGAAATTATTTAAAATAGCCATAACTACTCAAAAAATTCATATATTTGTGATTTATTGTATCCTATAAATTTTAGTGCTCAAATTGAAAATATTTTATATTTCTACACTTTGGTAATAAATTTTATCATTTTAAAAATATTCAAGTCATTAAATTTTTTAGGACTATTAAATTTGATATTTTTATATTTTTATACTTGATAGTTTTTTAAATTTTGATTTGGGTGACCAACTTGTCTATTTTAAACTACTTGGGTGACTAAATGAGTTGGGTGATCAAATCTTCTAAAATTTGAGTTGGGTGATTAACTTGTCCAATTTTAAATGACTTCTATGACTAAATCGAACATTTTTTAAGAGTTGGATGACTAAAATTTTCAAGTTTTGAGTTGGGTGACTAACTTGTCCATTTTTGGTCACTTTGATGACCAAAATGGGACTTTTGTCACCAACTCATTTATCAAAACAACACTTTTCGGGGCTTTTATTTGAGGTAGCTCCCCAAGTTTTGGATCAAGAAATATGTGCAGATAGTGTTGCGGCTACTACTCAAATATAGTGGCCAGTTAATCAACCTTACGCTCTAAGGCGGGCATGTGGCATGACTCTTTAACCTTTAAAGGCCTTTAAGGGTAACTGCTTAGATCTTTGATCATGGTAAGCACAGAAGGGTAAGGTGAGCATGCGTTGTGTACATGTAATTTCTAGCATGTAATACAAAATTCTTGCGGGGGCTGCAAGAGTTTTATTAGTATGTTACATAAAATTTACATTAAGGCGCTACATTCCGCCCCCATTTTTCTACCTTGGTAACCTAGGGATAGTACCTTCATCGGTTGCACGCATTCTTGCTACTGGGTAGTTTCGTCTTGTCCATCCGCTAAAGCTGATAGCTCCCTCCTTTCAGCACCTAGGTCACGTTGTAGAGTGCAAGCTTTCCCATGCCAGGTCCTTTTCCGCCAGCGCTACACAACGTAGGACTAGATCATCTAGTTGGAAAATTCGCTACCGGACTTTTCTGTTGAAGTGAGTGGTCATTTTCTATTTTAGAGCTACCATTTTGACTAGGGCATCTACCCTGACCTCTTCGATTAGGTCTAACAATCCTTTCAGGACTTCTTAGCTAGCCGCAAAATGAAAATGCCTTATGCGAAAGGTGGAATTGTGTATTTCAATGGGCAGGACAACTTTAGCCCCGCATACTAGCATAAAAGGGGTTTCTCCCATTGCCACCTTAACCATTGTCCGGAAGGACCAAAGATTGCTGGGAAGTTCATCTACCAACCTACCCTTAGCTTCGTCAAGCCGTTTCTTTGGGCCTTTCAAAATTTCTTTGTTGGTATCTTCAACTTCACCATTACTCTACGGGTGAGCCACTGTAGCAAATTACATGTTGCTCCCAACCTCCTCATAGTAGGCCTAGAATTGTACCGAGTTGAAATGTGATCCTTTGTCAGCTATCGAGGACCGCGGCACCCCAAAGCGAGTAATGACATTTTTCCACAAAAACTATTGTGTGACTTAATCTATTATCCGAGCCACTAGCTCAGCTTCAACCCACTTGCTAAAGTGATTGATGGCAACTACCAGGAACTTTTTCTATCCCGAGGCTACAGGAAAGGCTCCAAATATGTCTATTCTCCATTTGCAAAAGGTAATGGGCTAGTTAGAGGCTGTAGATATAAGGGGGGCATGTGATGTACTGGAGCAAATTTTTGACAGGCGTCCACCAATGCAATGAATCTTTAGCGTCGCTGTTTATGGTGGGCCAAGAGTATCCCATGCATAGGACTTTGTTGGCCAGGGAATATCCTCCAATATGTCCCCCACATACTCTGCCATGAATTTCTTTCAAGATGTGATGTCCCTCACTTTTTTCACTGCACTTTAACTGCAGATGGGAAAACGATTGCTTGTACATTTGTCCCTCTAAAATCTTGAAACATGATGCTCAGCACCTTAATCTTTTAGCCTCAAGGGGATTTTTTTTAGTTGCATTCCTCAACTGCTATTCAACTAATCCAGCTAGACATCTCCTCAACGCTACATAACTTTGGTACCATGGACTCTCCAGATGCACTTTGATAAACTTGTTTTAGCACTATCTTTATTCATTTATTAACTGCTTGGTATGAGCTAGCTAGCTAGCTTAACTCATCAGCTATACAATTCTCCCTTTATTTGATATATTGCACTTTCACTTTTATTGGCTTCGTAGCGAGTCTGCGAAGGGCTTGTAGGTACTTGACCATGTCGGGGTCTCGAGCCTTGTATTCCCCATTTATTTGACTCACCACTATCTTCGAGACACTGAAAATTGTCATGGCATCAGGCTCAGACGCATGCGCCAAACCTACCCCACGGACCAAGGCTCCGTATTCTACTTCGCTATTGGTTAGCGAAAACTGGAATCGCAAAGCATAGCGATGCGTGGTTCCTTTTGGGTCTTAAAGATACACAACTGTTCTTGACCCTTCTGAGCATGAAGGGCCATGCACAAAGATTTTCCAATCCTTTGATACCTCGCTCAGCAGGGCAACCTCCCTAGGGTCCCTATGTTGCCTCGGGGTACTCGTATCCTCCCCTCCCCTCACCCCCCCCCCCCCCCCCCCCCCCCCCAAATCTCGATTTCACTGAGTTGCTTTGTTTCAAAAGTGCATTTAGCAATGAAGTCGGCCAGCATTTAAGCTTTTACAATTGTTCGAGGTGACTAATGAAGGTCATATTCAGACATTCCACATTCGTCCGGAGCATTCTGGCATGGATGACAGCTTCTTCATAGGTTGATCGGTTAATATGTTTAAGATGTGCGACTGAAAATGGGGACGAAGCTTCCTGGAGGCCATGACAATGGCAAACATCAACTTCTCAACAAGCGGGTACGGCAACTCTACGTTTTCAACACCTGGCGGACAAAGTACATCAGAACTTGCTATTGAAGGTTGTTCGCCACCAGCATCGCCCTAATGGTCTTGTCCACGCTACTACGTACTGAGCTAGTGTCTCTTCTGGAACAGATTTTTCCATATAGGGAAGGTGTGCCATATGATCTTTTACGTGCGCCAAAGGCTTGTTCGCACTCTTCATCACACAACTAGTCCCTATTCTTCCATAACACCTAAAAGAAAGGCCATGCTTTCTTGGTGGCTTTACTAATGAATTGATTAAGGGCAACCAACCATCCAGTTAAGCTTTGTACCATCTTAACTCTTTTAGGAGTTCCCATTCCCAGAACAGCCTTTACCTTAGCGGGGTTACCTTCTATTCCGCGAAAACTAATTATAAATCCTAAAAATTTGTCTTTTGGTATTCTGAAGGAGCATTTACTTGGATTTAATTTCATCTGGTGCTACCTTAAGGCCTAAAACGTTTCCTCCAAATTCGAGACATGCTCACCTTTGACGCGTGATTTAATGATCATGTCGTCAATATAAACTTCCATGTTCCATCCGATTTGCTTTGCAAACACTTTATTGAGAAATCATTTATATGTGGCCCCTGCGTTCCTCAGGCCAAACAACACCACTTGGTAGCAGTAAATGCCCTCGTTGGTGACAAACAATGTCTGTTTCTCTTCACTCGGTTCCATTCGGATTAGGTGGTACGCAGAGAAAGCATCCATGAAGCCAAACAATTCGTTCCTCGTCGTTGAATCCACTAATTGATCAATCTTTGAAAGGATGTAAGAGTCTTTCGGGCAGTGTTTCCGCTGGTGGTTCCGAGGACTGTGTGAGGGTGAAAAGCGTGACAGAGGGTGCTAGGGGTTAGGTTTGTGGGTGGAAGACGTAGGACGTTCAAGGCTTCGCTCCGACAAGCCCATCACCGGCAACTGGTCCTTGGTGGTTCGCCTCTCCCTTCTCGGCCTTCTGGTGGTTGTCTGGTGACCCCTGGTGGCATGGGGGTGACGCGGCAGCCACTTTCTCTCTCCTGGCGATTTGGGGTCTTCGATTTCTTTCTTCAGATTTGGGCTTTGGCTTGTAAGTTACCTTACCTCTTCCTTGGTGTGGTGTCTTCGGTTGGTTGGGGTCCTTCTTCATCGATTTCCTTGGCCGGTGAGGGGTGGCGGCAGCGCACGGTGGTGTGCGCACCAAACCCTAATTCCCCCATTTTTGTCGCTTGATTTAGAAAGTGTGGGTGGTTGGGATTTTCCCTAAGATTTTGCACTTTCCATATTTGTTGTTTGATTTGAATTTTTTGAACTCTCACGTGGTGGTTTGGGCTGATTTGGGTGGTTCTTGGGTGGCTTGTGGTGGTTTCCGGTGAGGGTGCATAATAATTCAGATTTTCTATCTTTTTTTTGGAACTTCGTGAGCTTCATGGCTGAGTCTCTAGTTCCGGATTACATTTATTATGAGCCTCAACGTGATGGGGGAAATAGTGCTTCTACTTCAACCGTTAACAACGAGCTTTCGTTGCATTTTGTTCCCCTACGCATGTCGATGGTAAGGTTGTTACATCTACCGTTGGTCGTAATACGGGGCCCACTGTGGAGAGATGGGACCGCACCCTTGTGGGTTTTATTATCGAAGGTCGGGTTTTGTATTCCTGTGGTGTAGATATAGCAAAATTACTAGGGGGTTCAAAAGTCTTTGAATGTGTTCTCTTCCATGACAACTTGTTTTATTTCCAGTTCAACACAGTTGAGGCATCGGAGAAGGTCCTTCGGGTTGGCCCTTGGCATCTCAAAGGTTTCACTCTCTACCTTGAACATTGGAGCGGAAAACGTCCCACGTATGACTTCCTAGTTTGCCTATTTGGGTTAGACTCCATGGTTTGCACGTGTCTATGTGGACACCTGATGCACTTAGCACTGATGCTAGTGGTGTTGGTACTCCCTTATACATGGACAAGCCTACTTTTGAGGCAACAACGATGAGTTATGCTAGGGTTTATGTACAACTTCATGCTAAGGTGGCACCGATCAAGCAATTTCTCATTGACTATGGAGCGAATGAGTTGTTTCTTATTGAGGTCACGTATGAGTGTCTCCCTAAACATTGTACAACGTGATATGTTTTTGGTCATTCATGCCAAGACCCAAAAGAACTGGCCCACACTGACAAGCCGGTTAGGAGGGGCGGGAAAAATCACCGGAAAAAGAAGAACCGCCGCCGCAAGAAGGCGGCAACTGAAGCACTCGCAGGCTAGGAGGTGACTCAAGAGGACGCCGCCATGGGTGGTGGTGTGGAGCCCACCCTGGGGCTGGCATAGGATGCCCGGCCGAGGGCTCGTGTTGGGCTAGGGGTTGGGATGCAAGAAGGTGAGGGTGGGGTTTCAAATGGGCCACCAATTGGGCTTGTGGATGCTATTGGGCAGGCTGAGGTCAATGGACCACGAGATGGGCCTGCCGGTAATGGGCAGTGGGCTGAGATGGATGATCGAGATGGGCCACAGGTTGCAGGCCTACCTTCCTCTACTTGGCCCACACTTCCGTCACCTACTAGGCTGAGTTCGAGTGCCCAGACTTGGCCTGTCACGACCCCCAATACTCTTAGGGGGGATCCTATGCGTTATGGGCCTCAAGGCCCAGAACTGGGGGTGGGCTCCTCCCACCCCCCAGCCCAGCGCACCTCTAGCGCTGGGCTTCCCGAAGGCCATGGGCCTTCGGGTTCCTCTACCAGGCCCTTTAGGGCCTTGGTTTCTTCTCCCCATTTTGGTTGTTCGGAATGGGCTGAGGACGGTTTGGGCCTCTCTGAGTTCCGTGTTGCATCTGATTCATCTACCTGTAAGGAGGACTTGATTCGAGCAAGTATTCTAAGTAACTGCGCTATGGGTTCTAGTGACCAGGACATATCTTCTGACACTATGGACAATGCTGCTACTATTTAGCCTGAAGAGAACTCAGTGGTTCAGCCTCAGATTGAATGTTGGATGACTAGAGAGGCTTCAAAGAAGCAGCCTCATGTTAGCAACAAGAAATCTAAGGGCAAGAAGAAATCCTGATTTTTATTGCTTCGCTTGCTTCAGATTTACTTTGATGTATTGATGTACTCATTGTTTTTCCTTGTCTTTTTTTCAGAGGTTTGTACTTAGGATTTTCTTTGATGTTCCTTTGTATTTCCTCTTTTTTGCTTTTTCATGTTTTGCTTTCTTTTTGATTGCTTTTGTAGGCTTCGACTAGCTTGGGGTATGCCCCTCGTACTCATGTATGGACGTACATAGGTGCGTTTTTTTGATATATATACACTGACTTATCAAAAAAAAAAGTGTTTACTTTTATCCTTTAAGTCTATGCACATTCTCCACAACCTGTCCGGTTTTTTTATGAGGACTACAATGGCTAGCCACTTCGGATAATCTACTTCCCATATGAATCTAGCTTCTAGTAACTTGAGAACTTCTTCCTTGATAGCCTCATTTCTTTCTGTGCAAAAACTCCTTCCTTTTTGTTTAACAGAGACCGCACCCGGCAATGTATTTAGCTGATTCATTATTACCTCCTGGCTTATTCCAAACATTTCTTCTGCATTGTATGCAAATATATTGCGAAACCGTCTCAATAAAGATATTAGCCCTTGTTTGAATTCCTTAGGTAACCAACACCCTAACTTAACTGTTTTTCCTTCTCCAATGTTCAATTAAATTAAAGGTTGGGGGACCTTGAAAACAGTCTCCCATCAGGGTCTTGCCCTGATGGGGTAAGACTGCGTACATCCTTCCCCTCCCAGACCCTACGCGAGCGGGAGCCCTTCAAGCACTAGGTTTTTTGTTGTTGTTGTTGTTGTCCTTCTCCAGTGTCTTCCTCTTCTGAGCTACCTAAATCTGAGCCCTGCTCCCCTGGTTCATCTTTTTTAAGGGGGTTGAGCTTTTCTTTGTCGGTCTTGGGCAGGATTCAGCAACTAACATTATCTAGAGAAGCGTGATAGCATTTTCGGGCTACCTTTTGATTGCCCCAAATGGTAACAACATCCTCATTCAGAAGATAGTAGGTCAATATTACTGCTTTTATGTGGTTCCGGGTGGGTCATCCGGGTACAATTTTGTAAGAGGAGGGCGTATCCGTGATCAAAAACTCCATCATTGCCTTCCTTATAGCCTCTTGCCTATGAAAGACAATGTTCGCGACAATGGCATCCATGGGTCTGATCGCATCCTCTGTGAAACCCACCGTAGGGTAACATAATAGAATAATCTTATTTGGGGGTATCTCCATCTATTCGAAGCTCTGGTAGAAGATGATGTTTACAGTGATCCCTTAATCAACTAAGACCCTATGGAACCACAGGATAGTCATGAGGCGTATAGATGTCCCCTAAGTCCTTGCTAGTAAAGGTGATCTCCATCAAGGATCACCTTTTTCTAACCCGCCCCGCTCCCAAATATGAAAGGACACCATGTGGAGCTTGAGAGGTCATTGCAATCATCTTCTTTGGTGTTTGTACGAGGCGTTTCTACCATTTCCTTAATAGGTGCTATCACTAATACCTTACCATTCGTCTCCATCAATTTCGCTTCTGAACCTGTCAACCTACGATGGTCATCTCGAACTTTCTTCCGTCAGGACCTACACTCATCAAGTATGGCTATGGAATTGTTGGAATTCACACCGTTTAGTTTACGCTCGAAGGTCAAATGGTCGTTTGCAAGGATAAGACATTTTCTTGAAGGATGATGGTCAAAATATAAGCTTTTTGTTTTTTTCATAGGCCATTTGCCGTGGGGGCGTTCACACTTGAACCCTTGGGTTAAACACAGGACAAAGAAGCCTTGTCCTCAAGGAATGAGATGATTAATATTTTTCTTTCAATTTTCCGGTAGCCCCCAGCTGCAACCTTCTGGCCATGCTCATCACATCTTCCTCAGATATGTACTTGTTGGCTTTTCCCTGTACTCATTGCAAAGGACATGGTAAGATAGACTGTAGTTAAAGTCCAGCCTATCTTAATTGCACAGGATGAGGCTCACAATGGCTTAGTTCAAGCCATTAGTGATAAGTCGAATTTAGTATATAATTATTCATATCATTTTAGTTCATTTCTAACCATTATACATGAAATTTTTATCACTATTGCTCTTTTTCGCTCCTATTGCTATTTTCTTACAAAAACACTCATTTTGTGCTAAATATTGCTAGGTTTTATTATCAACATCAACAAGTGAATGGAAGATACATCAAACAAAAGCAAAAAGTTGGGTAAAACACATCAAAACACACGGCTACAACAAGAACAACAAGAACATGCACAATTCACTTCAAATGGCAAAAAGGGGTGGCAAAATGCACGAATCAAGAGGAGCAAGGATGGATTAAAATATACATTAAAATGTTCAAATTGATGTCAAGGCTGATTTTTGGGTGGAAAAAGCAGAAAAAAATGAAGAAAAATAAGCAAGAACAGCAAGTTGCAGAGAATGTACGGCAAGCTTGTACAATTCATTTCAACTTGCAAATTTGGGTGGCAAAATGAACAAATCAAGTGCAAGGATGGATTAAAAAAATACATTAACATGTCCAAGATGATTTCAAGACTGAATTTGGGTGGCCAAAGCTGAAAAAATTTGAAGAAAGCAGCAAGTTGATTAAACTCTATAGAAATGGACGACAATAGCAGTATGTTGATGCAATGAGCTTTGAGCTCGCTATATTTTTTATTTTATGTAATCCCAACCTTGTGTAATATAAATATAGATGTTTGGGAAGTGTTTTATCATCTCACCCAAGGAAAAAACCAAATAGAAAGTAGAGAGAAAGGGAGGAAAACCAAGAGGAAGAAGAACAAGGAAGGAAGGAAAGTTTGGCTGGTAATTTTGTATTTTTAAGTTCTTTCTAGCCTTTTCTTCTTTAAGTTCATAGATTTTTTCTTAGTTTTTTATTATATTATGTTTATCCAGAATTAATTTTGGTTTTCTAAGGCTACAACGTAGCCTTAGTTGTAAATTATGCTCTTTTCTAATTCGACGTATTCAATGTTTTGTTTATTGCGTTGATGAAGTGTTCATCATTGTTATTCATGAGTTTTAAATGCTTGATCACCATTCAAAGCCTATAATGATTCATAGTGCGTTTGAGAAGAGATTTATGACAAATGCTAGAGTGATAAAACCACAAATTGAGTGAATGCTCGAGATAGATCAACGCAATTTGTGTGGTCTTAAGTGAAAACCATGGATCTTTAAAACTCTTTTCTTATTTAAATTCATGAAAATGATTGATGAGTTACTATGTAAAAGAGCATACTAAATGTTGCTCAAGAGAGAATATTTTGTAAGTTAGGGTTTCGCCTATCAACACGTAAAAACAAATTGAATACCAAGAATAGAAAGGCGTATTGATGTAACTAGATAAAATCAGATGCCTTGGACTTATTTAAATTGGAAAACTTACCAAAAAAATTAGTAGTCTAGTTTAGTCCTTTTCATTTTATTTGATGCATATTCAAATATTCAATTTTCGATCTTTCAGATAACGCTAAAACTACTAATTTCGGTACTTATTCAATAGTAATCCTCATGGGAACAATACTCTACTTACACTTTATTACTTCATACGACTAAGTGCACTTTCTAAACATACACCAAGTAAAGGCACCAAGTTTTTGGCGCTGGGATTGTTCTTATACAAGTGATATCGATACTAACTAGTTTTGGTACTAATTTCAAGCTGTTTTGTAAAAACTTGTAAATTTTGTTTACATTTGAAGAGGAATCTTTTATTTCATTCATTTCATTCACTTTGTTTAATTTGTACAGTTCTTTTTTAAAATTCGTATACGACACCCCTTTAAAATTGTGTTTTTATTAAGTTCTGTCAAATTTGTGTTATTTTGTTGTTTTTGTTGTGTTTTCTCTTTATTTTCAACTCTCTTTGACTTATGAGTTCACTTCGAAAAAATATATTGAAAGATAAAATTGTTATTTTTAACATTTTCAAAACATTAATGTTAGTACCCCTCCCCCCTAAAATTTAATTTTTGTTAAGTTTTTGTATTAGATTGTTGTATTTTTAACTTTTCTTATTAATTTTATCTTCCTTTAAACTTTCTAATTTACCTAGATAAGTTTTTCAAAGTTAAGTTTGTATATTTAAGTTTTTCAAAACATTACTATTACTATCTCCCTTACCCCCTAAAATTTTTTTTAAAAAAAAAAATATGTTTTTGTTAAGTTTTGTGTTATATTGTTGTATTTTGGTGCTTTATCATTATTTTTACCTTTCTTTTAACATTAAGTTTATTTTTTTCTCTTTTTGAAAAATTTAACACAATTTTGCAAGAGGTGATGGCATATAACAACTATAAGGGACCTCAATACCAAACTATACCAAAAAGGCCACTGGGAATTCATGAAACTATGGCATTATCTACTCAACTCTCACTAATTCAAAGACAACTAGATAATATAAAATTTGTTCATACTCCTATATGTGAATTTTGTGCAGGTAACCATGCTAGTATGGAATGCCAAGTGGGTAACAGTTTTTCCTCATTGGGTTTTGAATAGTATAACTACATGTTAAATTATTAAGAAGCCATCACAACTCTTACTTTAACACCTATTGTCCCGGATGGATGAACCCCTCTAACTTTTCTTAGAACCATCACGGTGCACCTTGGTCATCTACTTATCCATCTCAAGAAAAGAAATATGACATAGAAGAAACATTTAGAGAGTTCATGTAGGTAATTCAAAAAATCAAGGCTAACTTTAGAAACTCAAGGAGGAACTATATTAGAGGAACTTTCTGAGAGGTCCAAAGATTCCCTGCCTAGAAATACTGTCACCGACCTAGGGGAACAAACTAATGCCATAACATTAAGGGATGAGAACACATTGGAAGAACCACATCAATGTGACATATTCCCCTTGATTTACCCATTGCCACCAATAACCAAGCCTATCTTGACCGACCCACCACCAGCAACGATTGAAATAGAGTGCCAATCTTATTTAACAAAGTCAAAGGCTTTCAGAGCCAAGCATGACTCAGTGAAAAAATGCAGAAAAGATCGGGAAAGGAAATTCAACTGGTGGCAAATCAGGCTCGTGGATCCCATAGTTAGAGAAGGTGGATGTGGTTGTATAAAAAAGGGTACAAGGAAGATCCGCGGGAAAAAATGGTCATTGAGGGTGGATGGAGGATACCCCATTCTCCTTCAAGACACGGGAAAGATCATCATAAAAAAGTCAAGCCAAAGACTATAACTTAAGTGCTTCTTGAGAGACAACCCAAGTGTTTCTTTCTTTACTTCTTAAGTTTGGGGGTGACCTAATGACAATGTTCACCATCAAAAAGCATTCCTCAAACCTGAAGAGTATCTTTCACCTACTGCTTAACATTGAGGACAATGTTAACTTTAAGTTTGGGGGTGGTGGTAGAGACATTTTGTCACATTTTCTATATTTTGAACAAAATTTTTCAAAAAGTTTTCTCATCTAGTCTTATTTTATATTTTTGGGTCAGCTTTATTGCCTCCCAGAATTCGGAGCCTTTGTATAGGGATGTAGATATTGTCGGCCAGCAAAAAGATTGTCCATAGTTTAAATCAGTAGTCTTTTAAATTTTTCTTGCATATTAAAACCATAAAAGAAATTTTTAAAGATCTTATTATCACGCTTTTGAGGAAATTTTTCTACACTTTTTAGCATGTTTACTTTAATTAGATTTAAATAACCTGAGAATCACTTATTTTTATGTTCTAATTGCAAAATATGATCTATTCTACGGCATTATCTCGATAAAACCGTGGTATTTGAGTTCAATAGTTAGCATGACCATTTTACCTAACTTTTTTATTAAATGATGCTCAAATTAAAATGGATTGCATTAAGATATTTGCATAATAAACTTTCAAAAGTTATGCCCAAGTCTAAAGAAAAATATGAAAAAAAAAATTTGAGGGATGTATCTCTAACACCGCGATCCCATGTAAATATTTTAAGATATGTGCTACCTATCATGAGGGGGTCTCAGTGGTGGCTTCTCTTACCCATGCCATCATCGCCCAAGGGTCAAGAGTTTGATTCTCGCTAAAGATATAATCATGAAGTCATAATCAAAGTGTCATAGTAGTGGCTTCTCTTACCCATGCAGTCATTGCCCAGGGGTAGCAGTTTGATTCTTGCTGAAGATATACTCATGCAGTCATAATGAGGGTGTTCCAGTGGTGGCTTCTCTTACCCATACGATCATCGCCCAGGGGTCAGGAGTTTGATTCTCACAGGAGATATACTCATAGGATGGGTTGACTGGGGCATATCAGTCCCTCATTAAAAATAAAAAATAAAAAATAAAAAGAAGTAGAACCAAAAAAGAGAAAATTATTCGGTTTGAATGTCTTGAGATTAAAAACTATAGATAAACTTAATTTGCTTAGCCAACTTTTGAATTCGGCTACCTAAGTGATTGATGGGTTTTTCTTTGGAAAGATTGTTTTCCGTTAGAACCTTAAAACTTTGTGTCTCGGTCATTCTTTTCTAATAGAAGTAGTCATGCTTTCAATTGTGATAAATTCTTCAAAAGCATGAGATCCTACACTTTAATGTTTGGCCTTACTCGAGGATGAGAAAGATTTAAGTTTGGAGACATTTTGATAAGTCTAATTTAGTGTATAATTATTCATATCATTTTAGTTCATATCTAACCATTATACATGAAATTTTTATTGTTATTGCTCGCTTTTGCTCTTTTTCGCTCCTATTGCTATTTTCTTGCAAAAACACTTATTTCGTGCTAAATATTTCTAGGTTTTATCATCAAAATCTACAAGTGAATGGAAGATACATCAAACAAAAGAAAAAAGTTTGGTAAAACACATCAAAACACACGGCTACAATAAGAACATGCACAATTCACTTCAAATTGCTAAAGAGTGGCAAAATGCAAAAATCAAGAGCAATGATGGATTAAAAAATACATTAACATGTTCAAGTTGATGTCAAGGCTAAGTTTTGGGCAAAAAAAGCAGAAATAAAAAGAAGAAAAATAAGCAAGAATAGCAAGTTGCAGAGAATGTACAACGAGCTTGAACAATTCATTTCAACTTGCAAATTTGGGTGGAAAAATGAGCAAATCAAGTGCAAGGATGGATTAAAAAATACATTAACATGTCCAAGATGATTTCAAGACTGATTTTGGGTGGCCAAATATGACCAACTTTGAAGAAAATAGCAAGTTGATTGAACTCTACAGAAATGAATGGCAATGGCAGTGTGTTGGTGCAATGAGCTTTAAGCTTGCTATATTATTTATGTACTATAAATAGAGAGCTTTGGGTAGTGTTTTATCATCTCATCTAGCCAAAAAACCAATACAAAGTAGAGAATTAGGTAGAAATTTGTAGGGAATAAGAAGGAGGAGAAGAAAAGAAGTTTGGTTGGTAATTTTGCATTTTTAAGTTCTTTCTGTCCTTTTATTCTTTAAAGTTCATGAATTTTATCTTTTTTTTTATTTATATTATGTCCATCATGAACTAATTTTGTTTTTTCAAGGCTACGATGTAGCCTAAGTTGTAACATACGCTCTCTTCTAATTCGACGTTTTCAAAGTTTGTTTATTGCGTTATTTGAGTGTTTATCATTGTTCTTCATGAGTTTTGAATGCTTGATCACCACCCAAAGCCTATAATGATTCATAATGAGTATGAGAGGAGATTTATGATGATTGCTAAGGTGATAAATACCACAAATTGAGCAAATGCTCGAGAGAGATTAACGCAATTTTTATGTGGACTTAAGTGAAAACCATGGATCTTCAAAACTCTTTTCTTATTTAAATTCATGCAAGAGATTTATTAGTTAATATGTAAAGGGGCAAGCTAAATGTTGCTCAAGAAAAAATATTTGGTAAATTAGGGTTTTCGGCCATCAACATGTAATAACAACTTGAGTATCGAGAATACAAAGGTGTATTGATGCAACTAGGTAAAATAGGATTCTTTGGATCTTATTTAATCATTAAAATCTAATAAAAATCAGCACACTCTTTTATAAAATCAATAACCATTTTTGTTCTTTTTTATTTTATTTTTTTTCATATCAAAAACTTTAAATTTCGATCTTTTAAATAGCATTAAAACTACTAATTTTGATACTCATTCAATAACAATCCTCGTGGAATTGATACTCTCCTTACTCTTTATTTCTTGATATGACTTAGTGCACTAGCTAAGCATACACTAAGTAAAGGCATCAATTAGAGAGGATATCAGGCAACTTCGCCATGCATCACTTCCATCAGCACCAACTAGATATCTTCGAAAAGGTCCTTCGAGCTTACAATTACCAGCTGCTCTGGTAGACTAAGACAATGAAAAACCCAATTATGGCTAACGCAAGTGTCACATACTTGGAATCCAGCCATAGGAATGACAACATGCCCTTGGGGTTGCTGGGCCTTATAATTAGGGTTTTTCTCTAGCTTCGAGGGATCTCAATGCCAATGTGCCATTGTTACCTATCCCTGAGAACCCCGGGGGGGGGGGGGGGGGGGGGGGGGGGGGGGGGGGGGGGGTGCGGGGTGGGGGGAGGAAGAATAATGTTCATGCCTTCCTTGGGTAGTAGAGGTTCCTAATGGCCAACTCAAGGCCTTGAAGTAGGAATGCAAGGACATGTACCCACTTCAGGAAGCCAATTGCTCCTTCATAGTGCTCTTCATGCTTACCACACTAGGGGGGCAAGTTGACCACCTACTTCCTCAAGATCACGCCTTGGGGACTGATCAAGCAAGGATGAACTGACAGCCTGCTAATATTGATGTGCTCCCAAGCATGCCATATAAAACCTTGATCCTGCTGGGGCGTACTTCGTGGCCAACCAAGCACCTGTCCTAGTTGATTAAGGGGGTTACCCCGGGTTTGGGGGGCAACAACCATTCCCACACCCAATTGTGATGGGTGCTCTGGGGTATCCTGTAGATTTTCCTCAAGATCATCAACTATTTGGGGGGTACTGGCAAGTGCAAAACCATGTGCCTGACCTACCCCTCCAGGACCAATTGGATGCCCTCATTGAGCAGATGTGTGAGCTAGACCTCAGAAGGGTCAATAAACCCTTGTACAATAAACCTCTACACAAACATGGACCATCGTTTTCCTTTAAGATACAAAATCTCTGAATTTACCGTTTTCTCTAGAGAACGAACTGTATCTGCCCTTCAGCACTTGGCAAGATTCAATTACCAGTGTAGAGAAGCAGCTAATAATCAGTAGCTTAAGCTAAGGCTGTCCCCCATTTCTCTGACTGGGATTGCTTTTCAGGGGTTCATTAACTTACTGCCTAATTCCATCTATTGTTGGGATGACGTGACCAGGAAATTCTAGGCTCAATTCCCAAGAATGGAACTTGGAACTTCCATGTCTGACTTGGCTCGATTGAGACAAAAGCCAGGTGAATCAATGGAATATTACAATAATCGGTTCTAGAGAGCCAAGATAAAATATTACTGTAGCCCTTCTGAGGTTAAATATGCCAAACTAGCCTAGAATGGCATGGATTTTGAGTTTAGGAATAAATTCGAAAGCTCTAACTTCACGATGCTCTTATAGCAAGTAGAATGTGCCGCTATATATGAGGCCATCTTAAAAGAAGAAAGCATGAAGAAAAATAGCGTATATGGGACTTATGTACATTATGTAATCGAAGAGGTTGAAGATCCTCCATATGAGATTGACGTCGCTGAATAAGTTAAGGGATCTTCTATGGTTTGCAATCCTTTGGTTAAGAAGGATAACAAAGCCAGGAAATCTTATCAATCCCAAACCTTGATAAAATACTCGTTTGACCTCTCAAGAGCCGATTCAATTGGCTTCACTCAAGATTAGGGAAAAACATAGAAAGCCTGACCACAATTCTACTAAGGAGAAGGTATACTATAAATGGCACAATTCATTGACCCTTTCAATGAAGAACTACGTGATATTTAGAAACGTGGTTCAGGATCTCATAGAAGCAAGGGAAATGATCTTCCCGGGAAAAGGACATATGGGCATTAACAAAGACCCCTTCCCTAGTGCTACTCAAGTTAATATAATTGAGGTTGCAATGCTTTATGATTCCCATAACATCCCAGCTAATGGAAAATCTCTATGCAGGATGGATACAAATAAAGATAGTCTGGCTGTAGCAAATGCTTTACTTTATAAACTGCTGGACTTGGGAACATTGAGGTTGCTAGAAGAATACTACAAGTGGCACATCAAAGCTGAACATTCGACGCGTGATTGTGTCACGCTTAGCAAGTTCCTTAAAACGCAATTAGAGAAGGAATTGTTCTTCTCCCAAAGAAGTGTTAGCCATGGGCGTCGAGGAAACTCTTGCGCCTTACACTTGACCTCTGTGGGGACTGTGGCCAAACATTAGTGTCTGAAATGAAGAAGTTGGGCCTTTATCCAAAGAGAAAGCCAACTCCCCTAAAAAGACATCACTAATTTGACCTCGTCGAGGTCTTACTTCGAAAAGCCAGATTATCATAAGAACTACGCATCCAAGGAGAAATCCAAAATACTACCCACTTGATGTGAACACCATTCAAGGACCATGACAGTCAGGATACCATCCTTTCAGGGTCCAATTCAGTAATGTCTAGGGGAGGAATCACCTCGATCAAGAGGAGCTTAGCCCCTCTAGTCTTACTCGAACCCTGAAGAGGAGAAAACTGCATAAAAAGGCAACTCAGCAAAGGACTCTACTCGGTACTTGCTTAACTAGGCTCTCACAAGAGGGAGCCAAGGTTCGCAAGGGCAAGCAAACTGGGCCTATAAATCTTAAAGGTCCAACAATTGGGTCCATGCCTATTGCTACTACCAAAAGAGGGAAACCACACAAGAAGCTTGGGAGATGGACTAGTCTCTCATCATCTGGAGAACAGGAATCATAGTGGGACCAGCTTGTAAGGAGCTCACTAGCTCGCAAATCTTTAGATGACGAAGAAGAGTATCCCCCCCTCAACATCAACATAGTGGAACCTAAAGGCAGCGATAACCCAACATGGTCTGATATCAAGATTGACTTCCATGATGAGCACTTCCCCCAACCTAAGGAGGAGTCTCAAGCTCCAGAGGTTGATCCAAAAGACAAACCTCTAAAGTAGGATATGCTAACCAATGGCAGTCCTCAAAAGCATGACCAGGATGTGCGCATAGATGGCATCTCTTTTTGGCCCTAAAAGCCATTTATATTGCAATTTTGATGATAACAATTATTTAATGAGTCGTTATGTTTAAATAGTTCTAATCTTGTTTGAAAGTGACTCATAAAAAAGCTAGAAAAAATCAAGGTTAATCATGTTGATACCAAGCTTTCTAAGACGATGGATCAAGAGGAAAGAGATAAAAGTTGAATAGAAGATTCATAAAAAATGAAGAGAACGAGATCCGAGTCTAAGTGCTTTAAGTTGTTTATTTTTATTTTATAGGACTTATAAACGGGTTATATTAATTGAGTCAAATCTCAACATTACTATGTGATGCTCTAAAAAAAATGTTTTTGAAATATTTTTGAAATTTGACTTCCAAATATTATTTAAAAATATTCAAGTCAAATTCAAGCCGATCTAGTTTGTTAATAAAAATATTTTTCAAATTGGTATTATGAAAAGCATGCCCAAAAATAACAAAATCAAATTTGAACAAGGTGATATTTTAGCTTGATTAATTCAACCATTTAATTGAATAAGAAAACAAGAAAAT
The DNA here is from genome assembly GCA_018398585.1 of Simmondsia chinensis. NCBI lineage: Eukaryota > Viridiplantae > Streptophyta > Magnoliopsida > Caryophyllales > Simmondsiaceae > Simmondsia > Simmondsia chinensis. The sequence goes on along the minus strand of JAGTTD010000003.1, from coordinate 29,193,720 downwards.
TAATTCAATGTAAGTTAATGTGGTAAATCAATCAATTAATCAAGTAGGCTTAGCTAATATGGTAAATGAATCAATCTAGCTAAGTGGTAAAAAATAATCAAATCCACCCAGGCATACCAAGTGTTGACACACATGAAGGATGTGTTGAGACACTGACATACAATAGCCATCTAGAGCTATTGTGTTTTGACACATAGACCAAAAAAGGCTCAGAAGGGCTGCTTTTAACTTGATTTCTTTCCTCTTCTTTTCCCTAACATTTTGAACATACCCGAGGCCCTCATTTTCCTATAAATTGGGCTTGAATGTTTTGGTTTTAATCCTCCAATTCTCTCTAAGCATTCTTTGATTAAAGGCTCTTACTCTCTTGTGCTTTAACATTTTAATTTTGAGTTTCTTTTAATGTTTTTTCTGAGCATCACTAGCTCTTTTTATTGTTGATCAGTGAGCTTAACTGGCATATCCTTAGCTTTGGCTAAGCTTGATCTATTGTCAATTACTACTGAAAGAGCGAAGAATTTCAGTGTTTTAATTCTTTCATTGCCTTATTTAATTTTAAATTAAAGGTTGTATCCTGAGTCTACTATTACAAAAGGGTCAATCGTAAAGGTAGGATCTTGGGCCTATGTTAAAAAGACCAATTGTAAACGTTGGATCCTGAGCCTCATTTTTAGAAAGACCATTGAGCTTAGTTAAAGGCTCAAGTGATGATGAGTAGTCACTTGAGAAGTGAACTAGCTTCCAAGATGGAAGTGAACCACTATAAAAATCGTTGTATAGTGTATTTCTTCTTGCTTTTTTCAATTTATTTTTTGGTTTTTAAAGTTTAGATTTTTATTTTATCTTGAAAGAACGTAATTCACCTTCCCCCTCTTAGGTTGCTCTTTGCCTTCAATTGATGCTGGAGTTAGTACTCCGTTTTTTTGGTCAACCTTAAAGTGATCCTTACAGCAATCGTTGCACTTATTTGGGTCGAGGGTCAATCAACCGACGAATCAATAGGAAATGTTGCTTCGTAAGAAGAAGATTGAACTTCTATGAATTTCATGGGAATTGTCTCGATTGTTGGATGTTTTGATAGGTAAAACGTTTTTTCATTGGAAACTTAGGATGAGACTTTTTATTACCTCTCTTGATTTTGACTTGTGGGTAATCACAAAAAAATAGTGATTTTGTTCCTTCAAACAATGAAGAAAACGCAATTCTTGATATTTTTGAAAATGAGCTTGTCTAATACGACAAAACAAAGCTTCAAAAAAATGCTAAAGCTCACTTCCAATTATTATGTGCTATTAATCCCAATGTGTTTCATCATATTCAAAGTTGCAAGGCCGCAAGGGAGATTTGGGAAAAACTTGAAACCACATTGGAAAGAAAGTCAGATGAAGAATCTCTTGATACAAGTGAAGAGAAGCAAGTGAATTCGTGTCTCATTGCCATTGATGATGAAAGTATTGAAGAAAATGAGGTAACTGATCTGTCCTATGATGAAGTTGTTGTTGACTTTCATGACTTGTGTGAGAAATATAAAAAATTAAAAAAATGACACAATGCGTTCATAAAAGCTCTAGAAAAAGAGTCAAAACAAGGTTTATTGCTTGAACTCGAAAACAAATCTTTAAAGAAAAGAACAAGTCTTTGAATGATGAAATTATAAAACTAACCAATGAAAAATAATCATTGGAAGAAAAGTTTTACTCATATGAAAATGAACAAGAAAAATCGATTGAAGATGAATCACTCATGAAGGAGAATGAGATTTTAAAGAAAGACTGGAAGAACTTTCAGAAATCTCAAATAAATTTATGAAAGCGCCAGAAACATTTGAGAAAAATAATCTCTTCTCAAAAACTAGTTTACAACAAAGAAGGAATTGATTATAATGGAAATATTCAATAGAAAACTTTGAATGTACTTTTCATCAAAGCCTCCTCACCCCCAATGAACTCTATAAGATGTCACTATTGTGGTGACTATGCGAATATGGTGTACAAATGTCCTTTTAAAAAGAATTTTGGGAAAAACAAAGATGGTTCAGGTTCAAAAGGGATCTCAACCACCAAAGGACAAGATTAACAACAAAGGACCCAAGAAAATTTGGGTACCAAAAGATCGTTAAGTTATGTAGGTATGCTTGAAGATTGAGAAGAAAAATTGAAAATGGTGCTTGGATAGTAGTTTCATAAGTCATATAACTGGAAAACAATTAAAGAACACTTCTATGAAACCAAAGAAATGAAAAATTCTTTGTATCGGTGTTGTTGCTTCTAACTCTTCTCCTTGCGTAGATGATGGTTTACTTGTTGATGGTCTTATGCATAATCTTCTAAACTTAGTCAACTATATGACAAAGGTTATTGTGTGCATTTTTGTGTCATCTAAATGTAGTGACTTGCTAAAACAAATGAAATTTGGCTTGTTGGTCTTCCATGTGAAAATGTCCATATAATTGATCTTAATTGTCTATATTCATGAAAATGCTTTTGTGTCTTGGATGAAAATAATCCTTTTGGTATAGAAAATTTAGACGTGCTTGTAAGGAATTTATTTTAAAACTTCGAAAAAAATGATCTTGTTAAAGGATTACCAAAGCTAAAATTTAAAAAAGATGACATTTGTGATACATGTCAATATGGCAAACAAACCCAAAAATGTGGTTTCAACATCAAGACATCTTGAACTCCTACATATAGATTTGTTTAGTCCTACTCGTCATTTAAGCCCTTGTGGAAAGCGATGTGGACTTGTGATAGTTAATGATTACTCCCGTTTTGATTAGTGTTTATTCCTTTCTCATAAGAGTGAAGCCTTTTACAAATTTGAAAAGCTTTTCAAATGATTGAAAAATGAAAAAGATTTAAAAATTGTTTCAGCTAGAAGTGATCATGAAAAAGAATTTGAAAAAGACTATTTGGAAAATTATTGCGATTGATTTTGAATCCACCTCAAATTTTCAACTTCTAGAATTTCTCAACAAAACGAAGTAGTTAAAAAAAACAACATTTGAACAAATGGCGAGAACCTTGCTTTGTGAAAATGATTTGCCAAAATCTTTTTGGGCCGAAATCATTAACACAACTTCATTCTAAATTGAGCTTTGATAAGGCCTATTTTTTTAAAACAATAGAAATGAACTCTATGAACTTTTACAAAGGAAGAAAATAAAATATTGCACATTTCAAACCATTTAAGTGTAAATGCTTCATCCATGACTATGCTAAAAACGAATCTTGGTAAATTTGATCCATGAATGGATGAAGGCATATTCATTGGAAATTTTCATACTAGAAAAGCATACCAAGTCTAAGAAAAAGGTCAAGGGTAGGGTAGTGGAAGAATCTACACATGTCGTATTTGTTGAAACTAAGAACTTATCCTCAAAAATTCCCTATGATGATGATGATATAGTGATCAAACCAACAAACATCACACCCTTATCAAAGGAGCACGAAAAGGCTCAATTCAGAGCTCCAGTGGATGAACCAAAAGTAAATGTCGAAAATGTATAATAAAAAGAGGAAGATATATTACATGTGATTTGAAATTCTTAAAGGATCACCTAACAAGTCAAATCATCGGTGATCCCTCTCAATGTGGTAGGATACAAGGAAAGGTTAGTAGCTAAAAGCTATAACCCAGAAGAAGGCATAGACTATGAAAAGACTTTTGAGCCCATTGTTAGATTAGAAGCCATTGAACTCTTATGTTCCTTTTCTTCATTACAAAAATTTTGAACCCTTTCAAATAGATGGGAAAAGTGCATGTTTAAATTGTTTTATTGAAAAAGAAATTTATGTTAAACAACCACCCAGTTTTGAGGATGGCAAATTTCTCAATCATGTTTGTAAAATTAAAAAGGCTCTTTATGGATTGAAACAAGCTCCTAGAGTTTCAAAGGAAAGATTGAGTTCATTTTTAATGCAAAATGGATTTTTAAGAGGGAATGATGACACCACAGCTTTCGTCAAACACTTTAAAAAAGATGTTCTCATTACGCAATTATTTTATTAGTGATATAGTGTTTGGTGCTACTAACCCATTTATATGTGAATAATTTGCAAATCTTATGACTAGAGGATTTGAAATGAGCAAGTTGGCGGAAATCAACTACTTCCTTGGATTGCAAATCATGCAAGGCAAGGAAGGAATTTTCATCAACCAAGCCAAATATATCAAGGAAATACTTAAAAAGTTTGGGATGGAAAGTTTGAAAGCAATTGGAACCCCAACGCCCTCAACACTCAAGCTTGACATGCATGAAAAAGGTAAAAAGGCGGATCAAAAAGCTAAATAGGTATGATTCAATCCCTTCACTACCTTACTACAAGTAAACTTGATATATTGTTTAATTGTGTGCATACATGGTTGATTTCATGAATCCGAAGGAATCGCAATATTATGCCATGAAAAGAATATTTTTGATACCTAGTTGGCACTTCCATCCCAAGTGTGATTTCCTAGATCTAGCTCGATATAGCAATGTGGATTTCACTTGTTTCAAAAGTGGACTAGAAATTGAATTGTAGAACTTGTCTATTTATTGGTTATGCTTTAGTGTTATGGTTTAAAAAAAGGGAATGTTCATCCACTATTGAGGTCAAATACATTGTTTGTTCAAGTCATTATGGTCAAATATCTTGGTTAATGCATGAATTTGATGATTAAGACATTCATATCGATCATGATCCTATTATGTGTGATAATGCTAGTACAATATGCTTAACCGAAATTGCAGCTCAAAGTTTCAGAACTAGTCATATAGAGATAGACTTCACATCATTTGTGATCATGTGCTTAAAGCATATGACATCGTAAATTTTGTCCCCGCAAATGATAAATAATTAGACACTTTTACTAGGCCTCTATATGGAACTATGTGGTGACACTAAAAAAAAGGGATTGACATAGTGAAATATCATACTTGTTTGCGTTAATTTCATATGATGGCATAATTGTCCAAGTATTCCTATCCAATCCAATGGATATTAATGCTTGGAAATCGTTTTTAAGAGAAACACTAAATTGAGTTACCTTCGATCTCAATTTCAAACAAAACCTTTCGAATGTCTATTTAACTTGAACATTCTCTCCTATTCTTTCTCATAATTTTGATAAAAGTTGTAAATGTGTGATGAGTTTACCAAACTTCTGAGTTTACCAAACTTCAAGCAAATTTTAAAATCTAGCTTTGCGAGAGAAAAAAAAATAAAAAATTATGCTCACCTCATTAAGATATACGAAAATATGAGTGATAAAAGAGGTTAAACTGTCATTTAATATACCGAGCTACATTTGCAAATGCTACTTTTATATTTTGACCTTTAATGTATAAATCCCCTCACTTATTACTTTTTGATGACAAAGGGGGAGATAAGTTAGTGTTTGCTCATATATGATGCATTTTGTGCTAATTTTCTTAAGCATTGAGCGAGATAATGTTTCATTGTTGGTCATTGAGTTTGAGCATTAGCGCTGTTATGAATTACTATATGACCATATTGTGGAATAGATACATCCTTGCAAACTAATGATTGAATGAAGGGGATATAAAATATCAAAAATGATGTGTCAAATTGATTTATTCTTTTTTTTCTTGATGATGAAGGGGAAGAGAAGTTGGTGTTTATTGATTATTGAATGTTCAATCCCTAAAATGCATCAACCGTGTTATGAAGTTTGTGCTTGCTTGAGTTATGATAAAAATGATGCTAGTATTAAGCTCCTTAATGCCTCATTTCCAATATGCACCAACATAGGGGAGACAATAGAGCTTCAACTTTGAACATGCTATAATTGCTCAATGACTTGTCATAAATTGAGAATTTGTATGATTTGATCAATCAGTACTTTTATGGTGAATTCTATACTTTAACTTTCTCATTTTTAAGAGAAAATACCATATGTTTGTCGTCATCAGAGGGGGGGGGGGGGGGGTGTTGGCCCTAAAAGCCATTTATATTGTAATTTTGATTATAATAATTATTTAATGAGTCATTATGCTTAAAATTTTCGAATCTTGTTTGAAAGTGACTCATAAGAAAGCTAGAAAAAATCAAGGCTAATGATGTTGATACCAAGCTATCTAGGATGAGGTATTAAGAGGAAAAGAGATCAAAGTTGAAGAAAAGATTCATCCAAAATGAAGAGAACGAGATCCGAGCCTAGGCACTTTAACTTGTTTATTTTTATTTTATAGAACACAGGATTGAGATATATTAATTGAGTCAAATCTCAGTATTGATATGTGATGCTCCAACAAAAATATTTTTGAAATATTTTAAAATTTTCCAAACATTATTTGAAAAAAAATTCAATTCAAATTCAAGCCAATCTAGTTTGTTAATAAAAATAATTTTCAAATTGGTATTATGAAAAGCATATTCAAGAATGACAAGATCAAATTTAATAGGGTGCTATTGTAACTTGATTAAATCAACCATTCAAATGAATTAGAAAACATGGAAACTAATTCAAAATGTAAGCTAATATGGTAAATCAATCAATTAATCAATTTGGCTTAGCTAATATGGTAAATGAATGAATCAATCAAGCTAAATGGTCAAAGCTATTCAAATCTACCCAGGCATGCTGAGTGTCAACACACAGAAGGGATGTGTTGCCACACTGATATATAGTAGCCATCCGGAGCTGCTATGTGGTTACACACATAGGCTGTTTATTGATGCACAGCCCATGTGTGTCGACACACAGACCAGAAAAGGCTCCAAAAGGCTGCTTTTGTCTTGATTTGTTTCCTAATCTTTTTTCCTAACATTTTGAACGTCCCTTAGGCCCTCATTTTCCTGTAATTAGGGCTTAAATGCTTTGGTCTCGATAATCCAATTCTCTCTAAGCATTTTTGATTAAAAGCTCTTACACTCTTGTGCTTTAATTTTAATTTTGAGTTTCTTTTAAAGTTTTTCCTCAACATCACTAGCTCTCTTTTTTGTTGATCATTAAGCTTAATTGGCATATTCTTAGCTTTGGCTAAGCTTGATCTATTGTCAATTATCTCGTGAAAGATTAAAGAATTTCAATGCTTTATTTAATTTAGCTATACAGGTTGGATCTGAGCCTACTATTATAAAAAGATCGGTTATAAATGTTGGGTCTTGAACATACGTACAAAAAGACTTGTTGTAAAGGTTGGATCCTAGGCCTAGTTTTAAAAAGGACTATGAAGCTTAGTTAAAGGCTCAAGTTACGAAAAGTAGTCACTTGAGGAGTCGATTAGCTTCCAAATTTGAAGTGAACCACTGCAAAAATCCTTATGCATTGTTCTTCTTCTTGGCTTTGTTTTTAACGTTACATATTCATTGTTTAGCTTTCAATTTATTTTTTTGGTTTTTGAAGTTTAAATTTTCATTTTACCTCGAAAACATAATTCACCCTCTCTTAGGTTGCTCCTAGGGCCTTCAGCCCTTAAAAGGAAACAGAGCAGGGGTCTGGATATAATTCAAGATGCTACCTGAAAAGGTTGATGTTAGAAATTGCCTTGCTCCTTCCTTTGGTGTTCGGCAACTAATACTGAATAAGGCCTTGGGGGGGATGATATTGCATCAAATGAGGATCCTTAGGTGGAATATGTGGTAGAAGTAGCAGGCCCCAATGGTAACTCCGATCCTTTGTCTTTTATAGTTAATACCCCAATATCCAAATCGCCTAATGATACTCCTAATACAATTAAGATGATGTTTGATGGCCTAATACCGCAATTAAATACATCAATGCCAAATTCAATGGCATTCTGGGGAACAAGGTCTTGGTGGATAATGACGTAGCCATCAACATCATGCCTTCTTATATGTTGGGGATCATTTGCAAATCTCGAGATGACCTGACCTTATACATCAATGCCAAATTCAATGGCATTCTGGGGAATAGGTCTTGGTGGATAATGACGCAACCATCAACGTCGTGCTTTCTTATATGTTAGGGCTCATTGGCAAATCTCGTGATGAACTGATTGCCTCAAATGTTGCGATTTATGGCTATTCCAGAGCAACTACAAGTTTTAGGGGTTCATCTCGATTTAGGTAACTGTTGCCAGCTTAAATAAGCTAACGGCTTTCTTTGTAGTGGACACTACAATGAGCTACAATGCTTTGCTCTAGAGAGATGGGTTACACGCCAATTATTGTATCCAATCTTCTTTACACCAGTTGATAATCTTCTGCAACCATGACAAGTATGAGATTGTTATGGCATATGGCTTGCTCCAACTACATTGAGGCAAAATTCTAAAAAGATGGCGTCGCGCCACTTAACATCAAAAGGACCACTCAATAGTTTGCCTAACAACATGACACAATAGCCATCTGTGACAACCCACTTAATAAAGCTGAGGTTGGTTAAATTGATGTAAAGTCTAAAGACTCTAACTTCTAGGGATTCATGAGAGCCCTTCTTGACAAAAGAGATCTCTAAGGCAAGCTAGAACCCTTATACGGAGGAGCCAAGATCTCCACTAATGGCTCGAGAGGCCATTTCCTCAGCATTAGTAAGGCTCTAAGCTTGGCATGCTAAGTGTTCACTTTGGACTAAACAACCATTCAGTGGCATCGTGATCCAAATGACGCAAGAAAAGAATTGGAACTCTCCGACTTAAGAGCAACACCAGCCAAGATGGAGGATTTTAAGGATGAAGTTTAAGACCCCCTCCTCGACATTAACTTGGGCTCAACAAAAGACCCACGACCCACCTATCTGAGTGCTCTACTTTCTAAGGAGCAGAGGGAACAGTATTTGACCTTACTTTGCGAGTTGAAGGACTGCTTTGCTTGGAGCCAGCACGAGATGCCTGGCCTATATAGAAATGTTGATGAGCATAGGCTTCCTATTAAGCCAGGCTCGTGGCTCATCATTCAGGCCTAGAGTAGAATGTCCCCACAAGTTATTAATTTGGTCAAGGAGAAGATTGAAAGACTCTTAATGGCTAAATTTATCAGGACTGCCAGGCATGTTAAATGGTTAGCAAATATTGTTCTTTTCATTAAGAAAAATGGTAAAATCAGGTTATGTATTGATTTCATATATCAGAAAGCAGCCACCCAAAAGAATGAGTACCCAATGCAAATTGTTGACATGCTTATTGACTCAGCCTCCAGGCATAAGGTATTGTTTTTTTTGGACGGCTACTATGGGTACTACCAAGTTATGATTGCTTCGTAGGATAACCATAATATAGCATTCAGGTGTCATGGGTTAATAAGAATCTTTAAATTGATAGCTATGCCATTTGGCTTAAAAAAACCCTGGCATCGTCTACTAAAGAGCCATGAACATGATCTTTCATAACCTCATTGGGAAAACCATGGAAGTCAGCATTGATGACATCGTGGCCAAATAAAAGTCCCAAGTCAAACACTTGCCTGACTTTTTTTTTTTCGGGGGGGGGGGGGGGGGGGGGGGGGGGGGGGGGGGTGCGCGCGGCGCGGCGCATTCCTTAGAATAAGGACCCATAACCTCTAGACAAACCCCTTAAAGTGTGACTTTGGCATAGGGGTTGGAAATGTTTTTAGTTTTCTAGTACACCAGAGGGGCATCGAGGTGGAAATTAATGAGACTAAGGCCATTCAGTGGCCTAACCGCCTTTAAGCAAAAAAAAGCTCCCACACTTCTTAAGGCAGGTTAATTTCCTAACATGTTTCATCTCAAATGTCGCAGAAAAAACAAAAGTCTTCTCTCCATTACTGAGGTTCAAGTCTGAGAGGGACTTCAAATGGGAGGAGCACAATCAAGCAGCTTTTGAGGCCATGAAGAAGTACTTGATCAGGTCGCCAGTTCTCATTTCGTCAAAGTAGGGCAAACATTGAAGATTTATATCTCTGCTTTTAAGGAATATACTGGTTGTTCACTTGTACAACACAATGAGCAAGAGTTTAAATAGGCCGCGTTCTACCTTTGTCGATGCTTAATTAAATGTGAAACAAAATAGTCCTCAATTGAGAAACTGTGTCTATCATTGTTCTATGCATCAATAAAATTGTGATATTATTTCTTGGAATTTGCCATATACGTGGTTGCTCATATAGATGTCCTTAAATATATGCTAGATAGACACTTGGTGAGGGGGAGTTTGAACGTGTTGCTCTACTTCAGTTTGAGTTGGTCTATATGTCATAAAAGCAAGTCAAGGGTCAAACTTTAGCTGACCACCCAAACATTTATATTGGCTTACACCATGAGCCAGACTAGCTCCTATTGGTGGAAATGGTCCCTCGAACATTATTCTTTGATGGATCAAGGACCAAATTGCTGGAGTTGGAATTCTGATAGAATCTCCCGTAGGGATCCTTTCTAAATTAGCTATTACTTTAGTTGGAAAATGTTCCAATAACACAGAAGAGTGCGTGATGTAGTTCGTAACACCTTAGCTGGGTTCATTGGTAGCATGTGGATGGTTGGAGGATGGGCTTGGCTTGGGGACGCGCCACACAGAAGTAGGTAGAGCTTAGCGGAAGCGCATTGAGTTTGAGTTTGTTTAGGGTTCAAGTTTTATTTTCAGATTTAAATTTTGTAATTATCTTTTAGAATTTTACTCTTAATCAATTAGCTCCCTTATTTAAACAAAGGGAAATCGAGGGTTTAGCTATTAAAATTTTCATATTTATTTTATGAGTCTACAGTTTTCTCTCTTTCTCGAGTTGTGAGAAATTGAGTCAATTTTGCCCTTGTTTTATTGATTCATTAATAAAATTAAAGGGATGGCTGTCGAAACCTTCATCTTTCCCTAAATCCCACTTACGCGCTACATCAGTTGGTGTCAGAGCACATAACAATTTCTGAGATGGCCCATGGGTTATAGAGATTTGCCGCTATCGAAGACGTTTATGAGCATGACCACCAACGGCAGACTGATAGGAGATTAGAAGTCTTGGAGAAGAAGTTCCGGAGAATCGAGTGTTGCTTAATTAAATTGGGGCAATTCCAGGCCTGGATCGGGGAACCCAAACACCCACCGACACTGGGGGATGATGATGATACGGACGAGAACTTCCAGAATCAGTTCCCATATGCTGAGCTACCAAACCAAATGCAGCGGAGAACTCAGCTCAAAATCGGCAACACCAACAATTTTGATGATCGGAAGTGGGAATCCAATCTCCGGATTGAGATCCCGGCATTTAATGGAGGAGGATGTCCGGAAGATTTTTGGGATTAGCTTGTCACCGTAGAAGAGGTCCTCGAGTTCGAAGAGGCGCCAAAAATGAAGCAGGTGCCATTAGTGCTACTCAGTTATGGGGTAGGGCAGCCGTCTGATTGCAACAGATGAAGCAAATTTGGCTTCGCTAAAGGAAGGCAAAGATAGAATCGTGGGAGAAGATGAAGAAGCACATGAGAAGCGCCTTTTGGCCTCACAATCAGGCCAGAATGATGTATCAACGACTACGGGGATTGTGTTAGGGCTCTAGATCCTTGGAAGAGTACACGAAGAGTTCTATTTGTCAGTGGCCAGGACTAACTTGGCAGAGACGGGACAACAATTGGCGGATTCGTTACATTGGCTGGTTGAAGGAGTCTATACAGGAGGTATTGAATATGTTGGACATTTTTTCCTTCTCAAAATCAAGCCAAAGAGCCATGAATGTTGAGCAGCAGTAGAGGCGATGCCAAGTTGGGAGGGCCTAGGGAACATAAGTTGGCGGAAGGGACCAAGCGAGGATACCTCCAAACCAAAATGCATAGAACAAACCACTAGTAACCGATACTGGTAAGCCAGTATCTCAGGACTTGGCAGGTATGTCAAAAACTTGTTGCTTCAAATGTTAGAGGTGTGGCACCGTGTTGCTAAGTCACCATAAGGGTGATAGGCCTGGCAAGGTTCTTTACATTGAGGAGCTCCATGGAGAAGACGGCAAGGTTATTGAGGAAGAGATCCAGGATGAGCTGGTGCCACTGGAAGAGGATGTCGGGGTGAGTGACATCTGAAAACAATTACTGATTTAGCACGCTTGTTTTGCACCAAGGGAAGAATTGGGAGAGAGATGGCTAAGGAATAACATCTTCTGGACAACTTGCACCATTGGCAGTAGGGTGTGCCGCACGGTGATAGACTCGGGAAGCTGTGAGAATGTCATATCCAGTGAGGAAGTCACCAAGCTGGGGTTGAAGATGGAAGCTCATCCAAGTCCCTATATATTATCGTGGCTCAAGAAGGGAAATCAAGTAATCATGTCTAAACGTTGCTTGGTTAACTTTTCGATTGGAGCGAAGTACAAGGATGGGGTGTGTTGCGATGTGGTAACCATGGATGCTTGGCACTTGTTGATAAGGCCATGGAAATACGATGGAAGCGCCATACACGATCGATGGAAGAACACCTGTAGCTTTATCTTCGAGGGGACGAAGATTATCTTTGAAGGCCTGAAGAGCAACCTAAGGGGGAGTGAATTAGGTTCTTTAGTGTTAAATGAAAATTTTAATTTTATGAACCAAAAATTAAACTAAAAGTTAGACAATAAATATGAGCTGAAAAAGATAAAGGCAAGAATGAAAATGATGCACAAAGATTTTTACAGTGGTTCACTTCCGAATCAGAAGCTAGTCCACTTCTTAAATGAATACTCTATGTCACTTGAGCTTTGGACTAAGCTTGATGGTAGTTTTTAGAAATAGGCTTAAGATCCAACCTCTACAACCAGTCTTTTTGTACGTAGGCTCAAGACCCAACCTTTACAACCTATCCTTTTGTAACCGTGGGCTCAAGATCCAACCTTTACAATAACAAATTGAAATAATGCAATGAAAGAGCAAAGCAACGAGACTTTTCACTCATTCAAGAGTGAATTTACAATAGATCAAGCGTAGCCAAAGCTAAGGATATGCCACTTATGCTCAATAATCAATAATAAAGAGAACAATTGATGCTCAAATAAAACTTTAAACATAACTTAAAATTGAATGTTGAAGCACATGAAAGTAAGAGCCTTTTATCAATGAATGCTTAGAGAGTGTTCGATAATTTGTATCAAAGCATTCAAGCCCTATTTATAGAAAAATTAGGGCCTAGGTGACATTCAAAAAGTTTGAAAAAAGATTAGAAAAGAAATTAAGTCAAAAGTAGCCATTTGGAGCTTTTTCTGATCTGTGTGTTGACACACAAGGGCTGTGTGTTGACACAAAAGGTTTGTGTGTCAGCACATAGAAGCTTCGGATGGCTACTTCAAGTTTGTGTGTCAACACATACCTTCTGTGTGTCGACACTCAGCATGTCTTAGTGGATTTGTACATTTTAGATTAATCAGCTTGATTGATGGGGTGATACACCAAATTAGCTAAGCAAATTGATTAATTAATTGATATTCATATTAGCTTAATTTTTTGAATAAATTTCCTTGTATGTTTTGTTCATGATTGATTGAATAAATCAAGCTAAAAAAATCACCTATTTAAAATTTATCTTATTTGATTTGATCATGCTTTTCAAAATGCCACAGTTGAAAAATATTTTCATTGACAATTTAGATTAGTTTAAGTTTTGACTTGAATATTTTTCAAATAAAATTTGGAAATCAAATTTCAAAAATATTTTTAAAACATTTTTGCTAGAGCATCACATATTAATATTGAGATTTGGACTCAATTGGTATATCTCAATCCTAAGTCCTAGAAAATAAAAATAAATAAGTTTAAAGTGCTTAAACTCGGATCATGTTCGATTCAATTTGGATGAATCTTCTCTTCAACTTTGTTCTCTTTTGCTCATGATTCATCGTCTTAGAAGGCTCGATGTCAACATGATTAGCCTTGATTTTTTGTAGCTTTCTTATGAGTCATTTAGAAATAAGATAGAACAATTTAAACATAATGACTCACTAAATGGTTGTTATCATCAAAATTGCAATATTAGTGGCTAGGTTAACAATCTCCTCCTTTATGATGATAACAAATATTTGGTGTTTTCTCTTGAAAAATGAAAGGTAAAGCTCAATTGTCTCCCCCTATGTTGATGCGTTGTAGGAATTACACCTTTGACATGTTAACATCATCATGTTCAACATTTCACAATTAAACACAAACTTCATGCCATGATAGATGCATTCTTGGGGTTAGATGTTCAATTAGCTTACACCTAGCATCATTTTTGTAGCATGGCACAATTAAGCATGAATCACACTATACACCTACACAGCAATTTCTCTCCCTTTTATCATCAGCAAAAAAGCACAAAATAGGAGATAGAAAAAGTGATAACTCCTCCTGTTAAAAGTAAAAAGAGCATACGTAAACACAAAGACATTATACACATTCTCAAATAAGCATAGCATTTCATTTAAATAAAATGATGTACAACAAAAGAAAAATGTAGCTCCAAATTTTTTGAAAGAAGAAAAGAAAATAAATCAAGGAGTAGGGGATCTTTGTTTGCACGATAAAAAACCAAAGATCTTTTGTAGGGTGGATTGTGTTTATTGTCGGAACTCTTCAAGATTAGAGTGTAATGTAGACATTTATTCTTCCAAAGTGGTAAGTCGTTCACTTACACTTCTTGTCTTCGGAGGTCATTGTTGAGATTCATCCTCATTAACCCCATCCCCTCCATCAAAATCTTCCTCTTCCTCGTCTCTAACTTCATCTGTTTCTTCTATTCTCTTAACTCCTCTGTGTTTCTTTACCCATTAAAATTGTCTCTAAGTTCAAACCCTAACTTTTTCAAGGATGTCTTAATAGAGTCATCTTCATTTGGAATGGGATTTGAAAAAGATGACCGATTTAAGTACGTTGAAAAACACGGGTAATAAGCATGTCATAAGCAGGATTAGTCTTTTGAGAATGGATATGAAACATGAATTTTAAGACTAAGTCCCCAAGATTAATCTTTTGGCCATTTAGGAGTCAAGATAAAAGGAATAAATGTAAGTTTGAGACCAAGTCGAAACCACCCAATCTTGGAGTGATGTTGATACAAATCAATTTATACGCTAATTTAAGAAGCACTCCTAAATCATTTGAGTTTGGCTTCTTTGGGTTGAAAAGTGTTATTTCACCCCAAACTTATGCAAGAAAGGAGTTGCGGTGAGATTCGTGGAGCAGGAATAGGTGGAGCTCTTCGGGAAAAACAAAATCATCCTCTTCATCAAAAACAAAACCAAGAAATTCATTTATACAAGATTTTGGTTAATTACTTGGCCTAAAACTCTTGAGGATAATTCAAAAGGAGTGGTTCTAGAGATTTTAAGTTTGAAGTGAAATTCACGTACTAAATCCGGATATATCGGTTCCTTATACAACAAACTTCGATCCAACCTACTCTTTCAAACTAATTTAAATAAATCCCCCAGGTTGTTTCTCGTAACCCAAGTCCAATCTACGAATCTACCAAATAATACTTCCTTTTTGAGGAAGGGGTTTGAGAAATTTATCGAACTAGGACCTCGGGAAGACAAAGTACCTTCATTGTTTCCGAATCTCTTCTTGGAAGTAGTTTTCAACCTCTTTGTGTGACCTGTGACTTAATGCCTAAAGAGATTGGAGAAGGAGAAGAAATTTTCTCAGGTACGGTTAGGGTTTGGTACAAAAAGGTGAAAGTTTGAGACTTTAAAAAAATTGTTAAAAAAAAAAAATGTTTTAAAAATAGATGATTTTTGACTTAAACAAGCAAGAAAACTGAAGAAAAGCAAGCAAATTTAAAAAAACTTTTGGGTGTTTTGTTTTTGAGTTAGGGTTTTTTAAAAAGTTGACTTTTTGACAAAAATCTAGGATTTTGTTGTTAAAAAGTTGATAGAAACTTGATTTCTAGTAAAAAATTGAAAGAAATTTGAGAGAAAATGAAGAAATTTCAGATGAGTTTAGAGATTTTTCTTGAAAGAGAAGTTTGGGTTTGAGAGAAAGAGAAGGATGAAGTAGTGAAATGGGGAAGAAAGTGAAAAGTGGGAAAGGAATGCAGCAAAATTAGGCCCATAAACTTTCCCCTATGTGTCGAGACAAAAAAAATAGTGAAGCTCACTATTGGCTTGCTTGTCGATACACAAAGAACCGAGCCTGAATACTGCTTTCTTTATGGTTTTTTTAATGATTATTATTCTTTCTTAATTGAAAATGCCGTTTTTTTTTCCCATATGGGCCAAGTTTCTATAACCATGAGTCGGATAAAAATACTTGGTCCATTGAAGCTATTTGATGTTGAGCATTAAAACTCAATGTTGAATGCGAGCAATTAAAGTCAAATAGTCAAATTGCACATGCCACACTACTACAAGATGTTCAATTGGGTACAAAATAATACATATGTAATGAATAAATGAGTATGAGTCAAGTGGTTTAACACTCGCCTCGTTCAATACCTGATGGTTAACTCGATTTGATACTTATTTAGGACAACTAGTTAAGACAGATAGTAAAAATCGTCATAAATGATATGACAATTACGATCAAAAATATAAGTTGTTAGGAATTAATTATGAAAGTGTGTATTATTTATGACAATATTTATTGTTCATCGTCAGTTATGAGATTTTACTCATTGTAAATTACATTGCAAAGGAGCAGTAAAGGGGGTAGATGAAATTTTAGTAATGTGCCACCAAATTCAAAAAATTTTCCCTCCATAATTTGCAATAATAAAAAAAAATGAAAAATAAATGTTAAAAGAAAGTGAACTCTCCCTCACTGCAACTCCATCACTGTTCGCAACTCCTGTTCGCACCTCCTCTCCTCCTCGTCGCTCTACTCTTCCTAGTTGCTATGCCCCATTTTCGTTGCAGTCGCTTCTTCATTCTCCATTTTTTAGGTAAATAACATAATATCTTCTACATTTTCAAGTGTTGTGGTTCAAGTTCATTGACATAAATAGTTTCTACATTTTCGTGAGTTGCGACTTATGTTTATTTAAGTTATCCCTAATTTGATTTCATGTGTATTTTACTGGTAAATGACCTAAAATTGGCATGACTAGCTTTGTAATTTTTGTGTGTTGCGGTTTAGGTTCATTTGAGTTTGCCCTAATTTAATTTCGTGTGTATTTTCATGGTAAATGGCCTAAAATTGACATGAATAGCTTTGTAATTTTCGTGTGTTGCGGTTTAGGTTCATTTGAGTTTGCCCTAATTTGATTTCGTGCATATCCATTGTTGTGTGTTGCAGCTTAAGTTCATTAGAGTTTGCCCTAGTTTGATTTTGTGTGTATTTTCATGGTAAACAACGTAAAATTGACATGGATAGCTTTGTAATTTTTGTGTGTTGTAGTTTGAGTTCAATTGAGTTGGCCTTAATTTGATTTCGTGCATATTGTTTATGGTAAATAACTTAAAATGAACATAAATAACTTCTCCATTTTTGTGTGTTGCGGCTTAAGTTCATTTGAGTTTGCCCTAATTTGATTTTGTTTGTATTTTTGCAGTAAATAACCTAAAATTGACATGAATACCTTTGTAATTTTCGTGTGCTGTGGTTTAAGTTCATTTGATTTTGCTTAATTTGATTCCGTGCATATTTTCATGGTACACAACTCAAAATGTACATAAATAGCTTCTCCATTTTTGTGTGGTGTGGCTTAAGATCATTTGAGTTTGCCCTAATTTGATTTTGTGTGTGTTTTCATGGTAAATAACCTAAAATTTACATGAATAGATTTGAAATTTTCATGTGTTGCGGTTTAAGGTCATTTAAGTTCGCCTTAATTTATTTTCGTGCATATTTTCATGGTAAATAAATTAAAATTGGCATAAATAACTTCTCCATTTTTATGTGTTGCGGCTTAAGTTCATTTGAGTTTGCCTTAAGTTCATTTACGTTTGCCTTAAAATGGGCATAAATAACATCGCAGCTCATATTCCCAGTCTGCATTGACTCGATTCTTCATGGAATTGCCAGCATCAATTATACCCTTTAGTCCTATCCAAATCAACTTGGATGTTGTTATGATCGAGAACGATCTCGAATCATAACGTAGGATAGATGAGAGTTTAAATGAAAAGAGAAGTGAAGAGGGATGAGAAATAGAGAGAGTTAGATGAGAGAGGGAGTAATATCCAAAGATATTTTGTATTCATCAAAGTTATCACTTACAATGGAAGAGATCACACTCTTATACTAACTCTAAGGTAATGCCAGTTAGAGAAGATACAATGAACCAAGATATATGCCTTCAACCCACTTAACTAACTAGCCTGCCAACATTGACCAACTAACCTAACCAACCAGCCTTAACCCTTTAACCAACCCCTTACATGATCTCTATTGGCATAAGCTACTAGAATATTATCTAAGACTTATACTAATTACAATCTTTCACATGCCCTAACTATTAGAATCATAACAATGCTCCATCCTTAAAAGATTCTTGTCCTCGAGAATCTAAGAGAGGAGCCTTTATTGTTTAGGAAATGTTATAGATGATAACCCTTGCCGTTGGAAGAATGTACCTCTGGAGGTTTTCCACTATCGTATCGCATCAACCAAGTTTCAACTCCAATGACCGAATTGACGAGCCTACAGTGCAGCATGTGTAGCCCGAGAACTTCACATGTTGGTCTAAATGCCAATGTCTTAAGTAATCCTTTGCAAAATGTCATGACCCAACTATATTAGATAGAGGGTGATAGTATTAGTAATTCAATGAAGGTAGTAAGTAGCATAAGTGATTAGTTAAGTCACATATTAGCTTGTGTTAGCATGATGTCGGCTAGTAGTTGGTGCAAGGTCAAGATGTTAGTTGGTAAGAGTCAAATGTGGCGGCTCCTTCTTGTTAAGTCGGTTAGTCTAATGTGTCTAGATACATTGTATCTCATTAGCTCTAGATATTATAAGTAGGTGAAGCTTCTTTTGTACTCTTCAAGTGTTGAATAAATGAAATGATCTTTCTCTCTCTTTGAGTTTCAATGCTCTCTATCTCTTGATTCTCGTCTCAATTCTTCTATTTTCTCGTCTAATTCTCATCTAAATCTATCTTCTTCTCATCTAATTCTTATGATCCTCCTCTAAATCTATCATTTTCTAGTATAAATCTCTTGAAACCCTTGGTTACTATCTAAGTTTAACTTAAATCATAACAATTGGTATCAGAGCCTTGATTTGATTCCAAATCAAGTTAAATAGATATCTAGTTCTTAATTCAATACCGACATTTAGCATTGTTATATCAAATTTAAGCTTGTGCTGATCAAATTCAAGTTAGAGTTGCAAAGATCGTGCTGCACTAAGTCATTCAAGATGTAGCTGAAATTTATCAAGATCGTGCTACAGTTGACTTCAAGCGCTACTGTCTGATTGTTTTGGTTCAATTTTTTAGTTTAGAATTTGCAATTTTAACAATTGGTAACTGAATTCTTGACATGAGCTATTGCTATAGAGATTTAGGTGGAATTGAATTCAAATAAGTAGAATTTATAGTGATCTTGTTGAATTAACCAAACTTAGCTTCAGTACTTCATTCGAACAAAGAATTCATAGTGAATAAGATAGTGAGGCATTAGACTTAAGATCTGCTTGCTCCGATTGAAGTTGATCAAGAAATTCGGTTTAGAAGTTGTGGTTAAAGTGCTCTGCAGTTGATCTTTATGATCTGGCTCCAGGTTAACTGATTTAGTTGGAATCTTGCAGATTATTTAGTAGCAGAACACTAAAGTGGCAGATTCATAGTGCGGATAAAGTGAAGTGATCTTAGTTACCTCAGTTGTTGCTTCAGTCAGTTATGCAAACACTAGCACCAGCCAAAATTGCTTCTAGCATTGGTCAGTTACTTCGAAGCTTGGCATGAGGTGTAGAGATTGATTTAAACAAGTTGCTGCATTATCATCTAATTCATTTCTTTTTCCAAGATGAATACTCAAACTTTCCAAGTCTCCAATGATGCTAAACTTTTGGTTAGAATTGTGAATGTCATCTATCCTATTACCAAGGAAATCCTCAACCAAGTCTTTTCTCCCTACGGTTACATTGAGAAAATTGAAATGAATTCAACATCTTCCGTAGAAATTGAAGCACAAGTGACTTATGCCCCAAAGCAATTTGCTACAGTAGCACAAATCCAACTACATGGAAGACACATTTATGACAATTGTTGTAGATTGGATATCAAAGAAGAGTTGGTGAAAGATAATGCCCATCAAGGGAAAGAGGGAAATGAACAAGCTTTGGACTTGCAACACTTTGATCTTCAACTAATTAATCTGAATTGCAAGATTTCAAACTGAACTTGATCGAATTGATCTTGTAGAAACATTTGAACTTTGATCGGTTAAAACTGAATTGAAAATCAGCATAAGAACCCTTCTTTTTTTTTTTTTTTTTTGGGATCAATTGCAGCCAGCACCAAAAGCTGGACACAATACAAACTCAATCTAGTTGACTTAATTGCTCTAGTCCTTGGTATAAGTAAGATCTAATCTTGTAAACTTGGATGTGTGGAATGATGAATTGATTTCTCTTTCTTGATCTCCCAATTCTGTCTGGGCTTCTATCAAATGTCTTCACTTCACTTCTTAATTATCTTCAATCTCTCTTGATTTCTTCTAATTCCCTTACAATCTCATATCAATCTCTAACTTCTATTAAAATTCTCTTGATTACTCATCTCAATCTGTCATTTTATAGTATAAATTTCTTGAAACCCTAAGTAATGATCCAAGTTTGAGCTTGAATCATAACAATTGGAATCAGAGTTTGAATTTAGCTTCCAATTGTGATTAGAATGGTATTTCTTAATTGTGAGCTACAATCTGATCTTGTTATGCAGCAAATACATGATCGGTTGAATTAGAATTGTTAAGAGAACAATCGTGCTTGCTGCTACAACTTATTTGTTGATTTTTACATTGAACAAAATTATAATTGATTAAGATCTTAAGCTGAAATTTAGATCCTGCTGTATTAAATTCAAGTTTTGTGCTCTGGTTGTAATTGATCACGACTTTAGTTCAAAGGCTGCTATTAAGTCCTGCTATTCTGAATTGTTGGATCAAGATTCAGATCATAAGTTACTGCTAAGCTGCAATACTTCATTCGAGTAGAATTCATAAGTAAACAGATAGTGTGGCAGCGGACCTAAATGCCCACGATCATGACAGTTCCCCCCCCCCCCCCCCCCCCCCCTCTCTTCTCTTCCAATTGCCTTTGTTCATGCTTGATGTTCTGGTTTGTGAAGATACTTGGGTTTCATGCCATGTTAATTACCCAAAATAAGGTTCATAATCTTTTGATAGTCATGGTAGGCCTTTGGAAATTCATTACATGGTAAAAAACTTCATTGTTAGTGATTTGTGGTTGAATTTACCATTTAGACAAATGATTTACTACTACATGAGAAGTTCATCTCTTAACCACGTGGAAGAATACTTGTTATGTTTGTTTTCGTGTATTTACATATTAATATATGATTATTGTAGCTCTCTTTATGCTCATTGGTTTGATTTTTAAAATGGACATGAGTTGTATTAATTTAGGTTTGATTGCCTTTTCTTGCATTTGGTATTAGGTTGACCCTCATCTTCTTCTTGTCATCCCCTTTGAAATTCATGTTTTTACATTGTACTCTATTGCATTCTTGTATACTAAAGTTATTTGTTGTTAGTAAAAAGTATTAATACTCTGTCCCAGTGCTTCCTTGTCCTCTTGCCCAGAATAGCTTCTCGTATGGGTGCCTCAACTAATAGTTGGATGTATCTCCCTAGATGGATAGATGAATTTAACATGTGGCTGAATGGATTTTTGACTAATGATTTTGCTTCTAAAGGTCAAGGAAAAGGAAAACAGAGGCAACTTCACTGTCCATGTAATAAGTGTTTTTTTAGATTTTGGGGAACAAGAAATGAGGTCTATGATCATCTGATTGCTGGTGGTTTTGTAGCAAATTATGATTAACATTTCCATAGGGATACTTCTTCGTCCAAAAATAGGGTCAATGAGTTAGATGATGTTGATGATACCTCTTGCCCTTTTGATGTCGATGGGTTATTACATGATACATTTTTCCATATAGTTGATGATTATGATTAGGATCAAGGAATCATAGAAGGGATGACTGAGGATGCTAAGAAATTTTACAAATTATTAGCAGAAGGTAAGGTGGAATTATATCCTGAATGTGAAAATTTTTCCAAACTTTCGAGTACCATTAGGTTGTTCCTTTTCTAGTGCCAACATGGGTTGAGTAATGAGGCTCTTGATAACCTTTTGGATTTTTTTTGAAGGAATTGGTTCCAAATGCGAATTTTCCTAAATTCTTTAATGATGATAGAAACACGGTTAGGGATTTGGGTCTTGATTATAAAAAGATACATGCATTTGTATGTTGTATTGGAAGGAGTATGAAGAGGCAATATCATATCGTGTTTGTGGTTCTTCTAAGTGGAAAATGGATGAAAAGTATGTTGGGAAGTACCACAACAATCCTACAGAACCTCTTACGATTCCTGCAAAGGTGTTGTGGCACTTTCCATTGGAACCTAGGCTTCAAAGGTTATTTCTATGTTCCGAAATAGCCAAGTCCATGAGATGGCATCACACTGACCGCCTTAAGGATGGGATCTTGAGGCATCCAGCTGATGGCCAAGCATGGAAGGACTTTGATGAATTGCATCCAAACTTTGCACATGATCATTGAATTTTCAGGTTGGAGTTAGCTAGTGATGGATTTAATCCATCGGACCATGAGCATTAATCATAGCACATGGCCTGTGATGCTAGTGAACTATAATTTTCCACCTTGGATGTGCATGAATAACGAATTTTTTATGCTCTCTTTATTGATTCAAGGTCCAAAAGCTCCTGGAAATGATATTGGTATATACTTGCAACCATTAATTGAAGAACTAAAAGAATTATGGGAAGTTGGTTTGGAGACGTATGATGCTTTTGGAAAACAATCCATTCATATGCATGCAGTTCTAATGTGGAAGATCAACGACTTTCTGGTAAATGCAATGTTGTCGAGATAATCCACAAAGGAGTACTTGGCATGCCCTTGTTGTGATTATCATACTTCTTTAAAATGGTTGCCCCAGAGCAGAAAGGTGTGCTTTCAAGGGCATAGGAAATTTTTAGACCGTAACCATCCTTGGAGGCGGAATGCAACTTCTTTTAATGGGAAGATAGAGCACGCAGTTGCTCCTTGTGCATTGAAAGGAAGTGAAATTTTGGAAGAGAAAACTTTGTAAATTGAAGTAATATGCGCATAATAGGAGTCGACAAGAAGGCTCCATTGCAGAGAGTTACTTGGCAGAGGAGTGTTTGAATTTTTGCAAAAGATACATGAAGAAAGAGAGAAAGTGTTCGTTCAGTGCCCATTTTCCCAATGATAGGATATCCTATTGGAGGACAGAAAAACTTAAAGGTAAAGCGGCTATTTTCGAAGCTTGCATTAAAAGCATGGCACATAACTGTGCTCTATTCAACTCTGGTAATGACATAGTAAAGCCGTACATTAGGTAATGTTATACAAACACCAATTTTAATATTTTTGTATAGACAATGTTGTAATATTACGCTGAAATGATGTAAATTATCCCTTTTTTCTTTTTTACCAACGAGCACAAAAACTTTCCCCAAGAGGGGTAGGGGCAACAACACAAAATGGAATCAAGCTCAAAGTTACAGTAAGGAATTCGAAGCATGGTTTAAAGATAAGAAAAATGTTGATGTGGTGCCAAACTATATCCATTGGCTAGCTAAGAGTCCAAATTCGATAGCAAAGGCATATACATGATATTTTATCAATGGGTATAGGTTCCACATTGCAGGGCATGATGCAAGATGCAAGACATAAAATAGTGTAGTCAGTCTTATTGCTTTGACCTAAAGTTTTGCAAGCTGTAAAGATTGTAATCCTGTTGATGATAGTGCGACCTATTATGGAACAATACAAGAGATCATTGAAATTGATTATTACGCTCAATTTAGGGTTGCATTATTTAGGGGTGACTGGTTTCATACAGAAAATGATGAATACGGGCTTATTCGCTTCAATTCTAAGAGGTGTACAGATGAGCTTTTTGTTCTTGTATCTCATGCAAATCAAGTTTACTACGTGGAGGACCCGATTGAAGAAGGTGTCCATTATGTTATTAGAAGGGTTTCTAGAGAAATTGATATGGAGCAAGAAGCGAACACAAATATTCATATGTTGGGTGATACTCTTAGATGTGATTTAGATGATTTTAATCTTGAAACAATTGGAGATCATGATGTTAGTTGGGCTAGAAATGACACACCTGCAATCATCATTGAGATAACATCCAATATTTTAGACAACAGACACGATGAAGGTGGGAAAATCAAGGAAGATGATAAAGAGGATGAGGAGAACGAAGAAGATGACTCATATTATGATGGCTCAAATTACAATGACTCTGATTATGATGACACTGATTGGAACTACGTTTAATGCTTCCATCTACTCTAATTGGTATGTTAATTGCATTTTCAATATTTTTTGTAAATTGAAATTTTTGAAAGTTTTAATTTTTGATTTTACATGATGTCATCCTCTCTTTCTCCTCATGCTTGACATAAATTTGCATGTCAAAATTCTAACATTTTCCATGCATTGTACTTGAATTTTCATGTTCGAAATAATGACAGGAAAAAACCGCATTCAATGGAGAAAGAAATAGACCCCAAAGATGAAACAAAAATGAGAAGCCATGTTTGCTGGAACTATAGCCACATTACTGAGGAAAAAGCAATAAGAACAAAAGGTTAATAAGATAACAAAGAAATGAACAACTTAAAGCTGTGGAAATGGTTGAAGTTGAGGATGCTTTTGCTGTTGAAAATGAAGAACACAATGCTAAAAATGATGATTTCAATTTTGAAAATGATTTTTATTGTCAAGGAAATGATGATTTTAGTTGTGAAAATGAAGAAAAAAAAACTTAAGGCTCAAGAGCTTCAATCAACATTAAGGAGGAATCTCTTGACTAAAGCTCAAGCTAGCAAAAGTTCCCAATGCCAAGTGTCTGAACGAAAATCAAAAGGAACTCATCAAAGTCAAAGATCACATGAAGTTGGAAATCAGCCAAGCCAAGCCCCTCTACACCAAGAACAAAGATCTCATCGTAGTACAAGATCCAGAGAACTTGAAAATTAGCTAAGTTAAGCTTCTGGAAGACGAGACCAAGGATCCTAGTAGAACCCATGAAATTTGTCATTTGAGGGTAGTGAAGGCAATCCTCAAAATAGTGAAGGTGCAGCTTTTGATTAAATTAAAAAAATTATAAATTAACCAAATTGTTAAATGTCTTTTTCAATAATATTTTTTGTCTATATATGTAACTCCCTCATCTCATATCAAAAAGCATAGAGGGCCTACTAAAATGAAACAAGTTCATGCTCGATCTTCAATGGATAGATTTCCTGTATTTGTGAATGGATATAACCAAGTTGTCGGTCCATCGGATAAAGTTGCTGATGAATTTAGTAGCTTTTTGGGAATGTTGGGCCGAGATCCTACTATTTGCCCGTTGAATCATACCCATTGGAGTAAAGTACCCAAGCAACCTATATTGGACTATGTAGACGTACAATTTTTAATTGTTTACTGTCTTTATCATTTGAGGGTAGTGAAGGCAATCCTCAAAATAGTGAAGGTGCAGCTTTTGATTAAATTAAAAAAATTATAAATTAACCAAATTGTTAAATATCTTTTTCAATAATATTTTTTGTCTATATATGTAACTCTCTCATCTCATATCAAAAAGCATAGAGGGCCTACTAAAATGAAACAAGTTCATGGTCGATCTTCAATGGATAGATTTCCTGTATTTGTGAATGGATATAACCAAGCTGTCGGTCTATCGGGTAAAATTGCTGATGAATTTAGTAGCTTTTTGGGAATGTTGGGCCGAGATCCTACTATTTGCCCGTTGAATCATACCCATTGGAGTAAAGTACCCAAGCAACCTATATTGGACTATGTAGACGTACAATTTTTAATTGTTTACTATCTTAGTTTACTAATACTTGTCTTAACACACCATATTAATTTTGCGGAAAAAGTACTAGATTCCACCACAAGGTTGCAAGTGGGTGTTACACTCAGTGAATTCTACATGGAGGTCTTACAAGTATGAACTGAAGCAAGATCATTTTGACAAGTATGAAGACGATGCAACTAGGTTGGCTAACCGCCCGAGAGGAGTTGTCCCTGATTTTCAAATGACAGGTCTCTTTGGGCGATGGAATACCTAGGCAGCCCAGGTATTGATAATAGATTAAAAGAATATATTTTCACTATATATTTTTTGTAATTGCATTTATGACATACTTTCTCATATGTGTTTTAAAGAATGTGGCTACAATCAACAGCCATAATTCGCTTAGTTAGAAATATAGGCACATGGCTAGGAGAAAAAGCTTTGCATGTATAAGTTATGGAATGGTAAAAGAGCTCTCTAAGTGTTATATCCATCTTTAGCCACTCTTAGAATTACAAAAGACTAAGATTTTATTTACACTTCTTTGGTGTCACTTATAGCAACAAGTTAATCCAGATAAGCAACATCTTTCACAATCAGAAATGCTCGTCCTGATGCACAAAAGAAGACCTGATAAAGTATACAAAGATGATGGAGGGAGCACCATTGCTAAAATTGTAAGTTGATTTATTCATAAGTTAACGACTAATATCTTACTTTATTTGACTCTTCATTGATTTGTACACTTATGTAGGGGGAAGTTCAATCATAGCAAGACAAGACTAATGCAGAGGATGGTTCAAACACCTAGAATAGGGATGCCTTCGTTGAGGCTATGCCTAATGAACATCCTGGTCGACTGCGTCTTTATGGGAGGGGTTTTTGTCTGGAGGATGTAAGGAAAGGCAATAATAGATGAAATAAAATTCCATCTGGCATTAAGGATGCTATGAAAGCAGAACTTAAAGTTGATGTTACAAAAAAAAAAAAAAGTTTTAAAGGAACTTATGTTTCTACTTCTCCCCCTCTTAGGGTCATGTGGCTTAAGATTTGTGATATTTTTAATGATACAGTAACTCTTCGTTTTCCTATGGTTACAAGCCATGAGAATAAACTTGTTGCTAGATGTCGAAGAGTATACGCTCATGCTCATGATTATCATATTAACTCTATTTTGGATAACAGGTAAATTGTAATATTTGAGTCTGCTCTTTTTATTTGAGTTTGTTACTGTTACTGAGTCAAGGAAATAGGGTGCCTATGCCGCAAATGCTGAAGGCATACTCTTATATGGCATACTATTGAGTAATAGTTGTTTGCATATATGCTTCCCATCGTAATTTGGAGTAATCCATGCTTGCCCCCACTAGGTAAAGGACAAGTAAATGGAGGTATGAGGCTGTTCTAGTTATGCCACTAATTTTAGTTTCTTTTTCTTTTTCAATGTGCCTTACACAAAACATTTGTTGTCATACTACCCACTACCTATTGCTGCTTCTTGCTTGCTTTATGCTTGTTTTAGGCCCCTATTCTTGCTCTTGTTCTTATTGCTCTTGCTCTTGCTCTTATGCTCTTATGCTTTTATCCTTGAATGCTTTATGCCTCATGCTTATATGCCTATTTTCCTCTTTTTGTCTCAGGTAAGGGGCCCTCTAAAACATTTGTTAGTAAATGCTTTAATGTGAAGGGAGGGGAGCGGAGTTAACTTTGTATAAATTTGTTATATTTTGAACTATTTTTTGTGTTTGGTTTTATTTTTATCACATGCGTTGAATGTTTCATGGTATTCTTGGGCATTAATCTGAAGGGAGGAGAGTTAGGGTTGGCAGTAGTAGTTTTTGATCAATAAAGTGTCAGTGATGGCAGTTGCGTTGGCGGTTGAGGTGACAAAGTGTTGTGGGGTTGGCAATAAACACTTTGGGCCCCCATATTTTATGTGGCGCATACATTTTCTGATGACAATTGAATTTTGTATGATGTTATGTTTTCCTTGGTGGATAACCGTGTTTTTTAAATTGGCTTTTGTGTTGGATTTTATTGGTGAATATTATCTTGTTATCAATGTAAAGACGGAATGTGTCATTTACTAAATGTTCCTTTTAACTTTATGCTCATGATTTAATGTTTTTTCATGGTAGGTAGATGATGATGAAGGTGATGTTTTCTTACTATTGTGTAGTTAACCTAAAAAATTAGATCGTTAGTACTTTTGTAACAATGGAAAATGTTAGGCTATTTTGTGCTTTGCTAGGTTGTCATATTTTGTGTTAGTCTATTTTGTAAGTAACAATGGAGTGTGTTTGGCTTTATGTTGGACTTGATGGATTTTATTTTGTTGACAATTGGTACGTAATAATTTTGTTGTCAATGAATGAAGTTGGATATTTTATATTTGGAAAATCAAGCTTGCCATATTTGTTGTTTGAAACAGGTGTACTGTACCATGAATTTTGTTGCAATGTAGGATTATAAACGTATATCAATTGGTTTTTAAAGGTAATAAACAGTTTCAATAGGTTTCCCAAATCATTAGCTTATTTGCTGAGAAACCGTTGCTCTAGGGAAATAAATCGTTGCAATAGATTTCTCAACTGTTGTGCTTAATAGTAAAAAACCGTTGCCACAGGGGAAAAAAACTGTTGTAAAAGTTATCCAAAACCGCTATAATCTATGAGAAAAATGTTGCAATAAACATAACTAACCATAACAATTATTGCCATTATAGAAAAGATCACTACAACAGGTACCTAAAAACTAATGTTATTACATAAAAAAACCATTGCTATAGGCATTTCTATTTAAAAAAAAACTGTTGCCTTAAATAGATATAACCGTTGTCATATGGAAGTCAAAAGCTGTTGCTATTTATAGCTATGCCGTAATGGTTTGTAATCTGTTGCTGTTGTCCTAAAAACCATTGCCATAAGCTACAACAATGGCGGCATATTAAATGGTTCAAAAACCGTCGCC
Source organism: Simmondsia chinensis (assembly GCA_018398585.1). Lineage (NCBI taxonomy): Eukaryota > Viridiplantae > Streptophyta > Magnoliopsida > Caryophyllales > Simmondsiaceae > Simmondsia > Simmondsia chinensis. Next base: position 29,164,897 of record JAGTTD010000003.1, on the reverse strand, counting down.
ATAGACCTACAACAATGGTTTTCAATCTAAATTAACAGTTTTGAATCGTTGCCATAGCCCTATTATGTAGCAGTGCCAATTCTAGTTCTCATATCACAAAAGATTTCTTCTCCTAGAGGTTTAATAGAAATGTCCACTAGTTGGTCATTGATGGGAACAAATTTACCAATGACATCTCCCTTAAGCCCGTGATCACAAGTGAAATGATGTCTAACCTCAGTATGCTTTGTGCTTGAATGTTGAGCCAAGTTTTCAGTTAAGCATATAGCACTAGTTTTTTTTTTTTTTTTTGATAAGTTCATATAGCACTAGTGCTATCACACATTATGGGAGCATGGTCAATATGAATGCTATAGCTATTTAATTGATGCATTAACTACAACATTTGAGCACAACAACTTCCAAATGCAATATATTCGGCCTCGGTGGTCGATAGAGCAATAAAATTTTGCTTTTTACTAAACTATAACACCAAAGCATGACCAAGAAATTGACAGGTTCCACTAGTTGATTTCCGGTCTACCTTGCATCCGACAAAATCTGCACCACTATATCCAACTAGATCAAAGAAAGCAAATTTAAGATAAAATAAGCCCAGGGTAGGAGTACCAACCAACTATCGAAATATTCTTTTCACGGCACACAAATGAGATTCCTTAGGACAAGCTTGAAATCTAGCATGTAAGTATACATTAAACAATATATCAGGCCTACTAGCGGTAAGGTAAAATAGGCATTCGATCATACCTCTATATAGCTTTTGATCCAACCTTTTACCCTTTTCATCCATATCTAGCTTAAGAGTTGAGCTCACTAGGGCTATGATTGCCTTAGAATTTTCTATGCCAAATTTCTTAAGCATTTCTTTAATGTACTTGGCTTAGTTGATGAAAATTCGTTCCTTGCCTTACTTGACTTGCAATCCAAGGAAGTAGTTGAGTTCTCCCATTATATACTTATTTCGAATTCTCTACTCATAAGATTTACAAATTCTTCACAAAGAGATGGATTAGTAGCACCAAACACTATATCATCAACATAAATTTTCATAATAAGAATGTCATCTTTAAAGTGTTTGATAAAAAGTGTGGTGTTAACATTTTCTCTTGAAAATCCATTTTTGCATTAAAAAGGAACTCAATCTCTCATACCAAGTTCTAGGAGATTTTTTCAATCCATAGGGAGCTGTTTTGAGTTTAAAAATATGATTGAAAAATTTATCATCCTCAAATCCAGGTGGTTGATAAACATAAACCTCTTCCTCAATAAAACCATTTAAACTAAACTTTTTACATCCCTTTGAAAAAGTTTGAAGTTTTTAAATGAAGCAAATGCACATAAGAGTCTAATAGCTTCTAATCTGGCAACAGAAGCAAAGGTTTCCTCATAGTCCAGACCTTCCTATTGGTTATAGCCTTTAGTTATTAACCTTACCCTCTTTCTTATCACATTACCATCCCCATCTTTCTTGTTATGGTAGACCGACTTGTTACCGATGACTTAATGATCTTGAGATCTATCCACAACACATCACTTCTCTTGAATTGATTTAGCTCTTCCGCCATTGCCATTATTCAATTTGCATCATTAAGAGCTTCTTCTATGTTCTTGGGTTCTTTGAGAGAGATGAATATAGCTAGATGATAATATTTGGTTATTACATGCCTTGTTCTTGTACCTTAGGAGGGATCCTAATGATTTGACTTGTTGGGTGATCCTTCAAGAATTTCCAATCTCGAGGGAAGTCTTCCTCTTTGGACTCTACGTTTTTGTTATCTCCTTTCAGTTCATACATTTGAGCTTTCAGTTTATCTTTTTCTTGCTCCTCGGATGAGGGTGTGAGGTTTATTGGTTTGACTACTATATCATCATCATCACAAGGAGTTCTACAGGACAAGACATTAGTTTTTATCAAAAACTGCATGTATAGACTCTTCTACGACCTTTGTCTTTTTATTATAGACTCTATATGCTTGACTTATTAGGGAATATCTGATAAAAATACCGTCATCAATTCGTGGATAAAATTTACCAAGATTTGTTTTTCTGTTGTTGTGAATGAAGCATTTGCACCCAAAAGGTTTAAAATATGCAATGTTTGGTTTTCTATCTTTATAAAATTCATAGGGTGTCTTTTTCAAATTTGTCCTTATTAAAGCTCAATTTAAGATGTAGCAAGTGGTGTTAACCACTTCGGCCCAAAATGATTTAGGCAAATTATTTTGACAAATGATGGTTCTTACCATTTCTTGAAGTGTTCTATTTTTTCTTTCAACCACTCCATCTTGTTAAGGAGTTCTAAGTGCCAAAAAATTATGGTCATTTCCAAAGTAATCACAATAACTTTCGAAGTTGTCATTTTCAAATTCCCTTCCATGATCACTTCTAACCAAATTATTTTCAAATCGTTTTCATTATGCACCTTTTTGTAAAACTTTTCAAATTTACCAAATACTTCCCTCTTATGAGAAAGGAAAAGAACCTAAGTAAAACGGGAGTAATCATCAACAATTATAGGTCCATATCGCTTTTCACTAATGCTCAAATGAAGAATAGGACAAAACAAGTCTATAACTAAGAGTTCAAGATGTCTTGATGTTGAAACTACATTCTTAGGCTTTTTTGCCATATTGACATGCATCACAGATATGATCTTTTCCAAAATTTAGCCTTGGTAATCCTCTAACAAGATCATTTTTTGAAAGTTTTGAAATGAAATCTATACTAACATGTCCAAATCTTCGATGCCAAATCCAAGGATCATTTTCATCCAAGCCACTAAAATATTTTAATGAATCAACACAATCATGATCAATCATATAGACATTTTTACATCATAGACCAATATGAAAAAGATTATTTGTTTTAGCATGTTTAACTATGCATCTAGATGATTCAAAGTTCCCATTATAGCCTTTATCACATAATTGACTAATTCTTAGAAAATTATGCTTAAGAATTTCAACAAGTAAAACATCTAATGCAAGGAGAAGAGTTAGAAGCAATGTTACCAATGCCGATTATTTTTCCTTTCTTATTTTCGCCGAAAGAGACCTTTCCCTTTCTTGCCATTAGTGAAGTGAACTTAGATTTATCTCCGATCATGTGTCTTGAGCAACCACTATCCAAGTACCACTTTTGGTTTTTGCTTTAGATTTTCATACACACCTCTCACAATTCAAACACTTTTAGGTACCCAAATTTTCTTGGATCATTTGTTGCTAGCATTTGTATTAAGTGGTCAAGATCTTTTTAGGACCCAAACCATCATTGGCATTCTCAAATTTATTTTGAAAGCACATGGATAAACGATATGCCTATGATCACCACAATAGTTGCACCTTGCAGAGTTCGTTGGATGTGACGAGGCTTTAATAAAAAGAACATTCAAAATTTTCTTTTGAACATTTCCATTATAACCAATTCCTTCTTTGTTATGGACTGGCTTTTGTGATGAAAGAACTTTGTCAAGTGTTTCTTCCCCTTTGAAAAATTTTTAGATTTCAGAAAGTTCTTCCATTCTTTCTTTCAAATATTCATTCTCCTTGAAGAGTGATTCGTCTTCCTTGGATTTTCCTTTAAAATATGAAGTGTTTCTTCCAAGGATTATTTTTTTATTAGTTAGTTTTCTGATTTCTTCATTTAAAGACTCATTCTTTTTCTTTAGTGATTCATTTTCAAGTTCAAGCAATAGATGTTGTTTTGAATCTTTTTCCAATCCCGTCTTTTTAAAACCTTTTACAAAAGTCGCGTGTTGTTTTTTCAATTTTTTATATTTCTCACACAAATCATGAAAACCAACAATAAGTTCATCATAGGATAGATCAGTTACCTCATCTTGTTTAATGCTATCATCGTCAATGGCCATGAGAAAAAAGTTTGCTATTTCGACTTCCATTTCTTCATCGAATTATCTTCGCTATCTCCCCAAGCCATAATGCTTTCCTCCGTTCTTCCTTTATGTCCTTCCTTTTGAATTTATTGAAAGACTTCTTATTTTTTGGCTTGGGACAATCTCTCTTGAGATGTCCAATTTCTCCACACTTATAGCAAGTTGGATCATCTTTGAAGAAAGATGAACCTTTTTTAAAATTTTTCTTAAACCTTATCTTTTCAATACATTTGAAAAATGTTTTTACCAACATAAAAACTCATCATCACTTTTGTCACTTAGAGATTATTTAAATGCTATGTCTTTGCTTTTCTTTTGTTTTTCTTCTTCGTTAAATTCTTCCATGTCAATCTCATAGGTCATATGAGATTTCCAATCAGTTGATCAAGTTTCTAGGTGGAGAGGTTATGAGTTTCTCGAATAGAAGTAACCTTGCCTTGCCATGAAAAAGGAAGACATCTAAGGATTTTACTAACTTGCTCCTCATTTGAATACATTTTTCCAAGAGCTCAGAGTTTATTAGTAATGTTAGAAAATCTAATGTACATCTCTTTTGTTGATTCTTCCAGTTTCATTTTAAAAAGTTCATAAGATCTTACCAACATGTTCATTTTCGAAGAATTTACTTGATCCGTACCTTCATAGGTGACTTCTAAATTGTCCCAAATATCTTTTGCATATTGACAACTTGACACATGATTAAAGATATTTGGGGCTATAGCACATGATAGTTGATAATGTGCTTTTTTATTTTTTGCAAGTTTTTCTTTATCATCTTGCATAAGCTCATTTTCCTCTTTTTCAATAATTTCCTCACCTTGTTTCTTTGAAGGTACATAATCACTATTTTTTGATATAAGCCATAAATCAAAATCAATAGATGTAATGTAAAGTCTCATACTAAACTTCCAATAGGAGAAGGTTTCCCCATCAAAAAGAAAAGGCTTGTTAGTCGATTGACCCATGGCCAAGATAGGAGTGGAGGTTGCCACAGGATCACTCTAAAGTTGTTAGACCCCAAAAAACTAAGAGTACTAGCTCTGATACTAATTGAAGACCCAAAGAGCAACCTAAGAGGGGATGAATTAGGTTCTTTAGTGATAAATGAAAATTTAAATTTTATGAACCAAAATTAAATTAAAAGTTAGACAATAAATATGAACTAAAAAATATAAAGGCAAGAATAAAAATGATGCAGAAATATTTTATAGTGGTTCACTTTCAAATCAGAAGCCAGTCCAATTCTCAGGTGACGACTCTTCGTCTCTTGAGCCTTTAACTAAGCTTGATTATCCTTTTTAAAAACGGGCTAAGGATCCAACCATTACGACCGATCTTTTTGTACATAGGCTCCAGAACCTTTGCCACCGATCTTTTTGTAACTGTAGATTCAATATCCAACCTTCACAATAAGAAATTAAAATAAAACAATGGACGAATTAAAGTAATAAGTATCTTCACTCTTTCGAGAGTGAATTTACAATAGATAAAGCTTAGCCAAAGCTAAGGATATGCCAATTAAGCTCAATGATCAACAATAAAGAGAACAAGTGATGCTAAAATAAAACTTTAAACAAAACTTAAAATCAAACCGTTAAAGCGAAAGAAAGTAAGAACCATTTATCAAAGAATTCTTAGAGAGTGTTGGCTGATTTGAACCAAGGCATTCAAGCTCTATTTATAGGAAAATGAGGGCTTAAGGGATGCCCAAAAAGTTGGAAAAATGATTAGGAAAGAAATGAAGTCAAAAGCAGTCATTTGGAGCTTTATCTTATCTGTGTGTCGACACACAAGGGTTGCGTGTCGACACACGCTCATGATTAATCTTGTACATAATTTAATAATCCGCGCCTGCTTAAGTCATTGCTGCACAGTTGGAGAGCTAATTTGTGTTGGCGTCAATTTAGTTTGAATATGAGTTAGTTAAGTCGGTTAGTAGGTTGTCTAAATGCAATGTATTCTCTTTTAACCGACTTGAGCGACCTTTATTTAGTTTTATTGTATAAGTAATGGTTTGCTTCTCTTGTAAAATTCATTGAATGATAATACAATCTTCTTCCTTCTCTCTAATTCTCCCTCCTCCTTCTCTTAATCCATCTCTCTCCTAGGTTTTGATTCGAGCATTGCTTGAATCATTGCACACACAGAAGCTCCAGGTGGCCACTGTAAGTCCACATACCCTCTATGTGTCGACATTCAGCATGTTCGGGTGGATTTGCACGTTTTAGATCAATTAGCTTGATTGATGGGATGATTTACCAAATTACCAAATTAGCTAAGTAAATTGATTGATTAATTGATTGCCATATTTAATGCACCTGCATCCTTGCCTCCAATGAGATCCTTGGATCACGCTATTCCACTCCATTCAAATTCAATTCCAGTCAATCTAAGGCCATACAAGTGTCCACATGCTCAAAAAGATGAAACAAAACGACAAGTAAAAGAACTGTTAGATAAATTTCATCAGACACGGCCATAGTCCTTATGAATCTTCAGTCATACTAGTTAAAGAGAATGATGGATCATTTAGAATGTGCACTGATTACAGACAGCTTAATTCTCTTACAATTAAGGATAAATTTCTTATACCTGTCATCGATGACCTCCTAGATGAGGTCAATGGCTCTAAGTGTTTCTCAAAGTTGGATATAAGACAAAGGTACTATCAAATTAAGTGAAAGATTGAGATGTTCAAAAGAATGCCTTATGTACACATCATGGGCATTATGAGTTTGTCGTAATGCCTTTTGGATTGTCTAATACTCCAGCAACTTTCCAAGCTTTGATGAATACAGTCTTTAAGCCATTTATGAGGAGATTTGCTTTGGTATTCTTTGACGATATATTGGTGTATAGTCCATCAATTGAAGCACATCTGGGACATCTTGGGCAAGTCATCAAGCTCATGAGACAGCACAAGCTCTCTGAAAAATTGTCTAAGTGCTCATTTGGAAAATCTTATGTGGTATATTTGGGGCATGTAATCTTTGAAGAGGGAGTGTCTAATGGAGTTTCTAAGATAGAGGAAAAGAAGCAATGGCTTATTCCTACCACTGTCAAACAATTAAGGGGATTTTTAGGCCTTACAGGATATTATAGAAATTTGTGGCAGGGTATGGGCCAATTGCTCAACCGTTAACAGCATTACTTAAGAAGGATGCTTTTAAATGGACACAAGAGACTTAGGAGGCGTTTGAACGATTGAAGTCTGCCATGCGTTTAGCTCCATTTTTTGCTATGCTAGATTTCAGCATTCCTTTTACAATGGAAACTGATGCTTGTGGAAGAGGATTGGGGCCTATTTGGACATAGAAAGGAAGGCCAATAGCGTATTTGAGCCAAGAACTCAGTCCCATACACTTGAGCCTATCCTTCTATGAAAAAGAGTGCATGGCTATTCTTATGGCATTGCAAAAGTGGAGACACTATTTGAAGGGTCATCATTTCATCATTAGAATGAATCTTCAAAGCCTCAAGTACTTATTATAGAAATGCCTTATCACAAGAGTGCAAAGGTAAGGGCTCATTAAGATGCTGAGTTTGGATTACATTATTGAACATTTTTGGGGTTAAGAAAATATAGCTGCTGATGCACTGTCCAGGACGCAAGATGAGGAGGAGATACAACCTGAAATGTGTCTAGCTATCGCTATTGTGGTACCAGCTTGGATGGAAGAAGTTCAGAGAACTTATGAAGGGGATAAGTTTGCTCAAAATTGCATAATAACCTTTAGCATTAAGTCAGAATCAGATATTGAGGCTGGAGTCTCTGTGGATAATGGCATTGTGAGGAAAAAAGGAAAGGTATATATTGGCATTAACTCTGATTTAAGGAAGCAGATCATCCTGGCATTTCATGAGACAACGTTTGGAGGTCATTTTGGCATTGAAAGAATCTGCCAGCGTTTTTAGCAATACTTCCATTTGGGAGATCACCCTGTCATTTGTCGTCGGTATTGCTTTCGACGTTAATACCGTGTGGGATTAATGACCGCTAAAATGGGCCGTCGTTAAAAAGTATCTACGATGGTATATTATATCCATCGTTAAAAGCAAAATCAATAACGATAGCACAAGTTGTCCTTAAAAGTAAAGTCTTTAATGTCAGGTGGCACCGCCTTTTAAGAGTTGATTAATAATGGCAGTAATTGTCGTTGTTATAAATATTTACCGCTATATAGGAAAAAGTATTAACAACGGCAAAAACCATTGTTAAAATTTTTCACGCTACAGTATAACCATATAGAAATAACTCTTACTTATTATTCAATGTAGAAATGGATTCTAATGAAAATAAAGATGTCATTGAAACTTAATTATCCAAGTACTCATAAAAGCCAATTTACATACAAAAAACACAAAAAAGCATACATTGTTTAATTTGTCACTTAATAACTTAGCAAAAACTACAAATCCAACAAAAGTTCACAAATAAAAATTTCAACAAAAACAAGAATTTGCAGTGCAGTCTTCCAACACCTGAAAAAAAAATAAATACAACACTAATGTTAGAAAACTTTTGTCATATGAACAATAGTACAAACACACAATAGACCAAGCAATAGAAAAAATTAAATAGATAAAAACTATATCAAAGTAATCGGCACAAAATTTACCAAAAAGGAAATTCGTATGCTTTTTAATACAATACAATCGCAAACCCAGTCTTCACATTGTAGAAGTTAATCATAATGCCACAAATTCAAAACATTCTTAAACTCCTACTAGGATTCAATCACATAGTCTAAACTCAACAACAATTCCAAATAACTCCATAAAGTGTTTTCAATGAATACCAAAATGATTGCAAACTCTTAACTCCATATTGAAACACAAAGTCCTAAATCCACAAATCTCAAACTCACGAACTCAATCATATAATCCAAATGCATCAACAATTTCAAACAACTGAAGAGTGATTTTATTTATTTTTTGATAAAAGTGAAAACTCATAATACAAAACAGGACACACAGACCAAGTAGGGCCCACATGCCATGACACATCAAAAGACCTAGTAAGATGCAAGCTCAAAACAAAGTGAAGCTACTTCCCACACTTCAAAATGCCAATTCAAAAACTCCTTGTCTATACATCACGGACGGTCCATAAACCCTAACACACACAGTTTTGCCGCATAAAAATACCTGTCACAGGACCTTAAGCCTAGAGCTTGGAACAGTAGAAACCCATTGAACGGTGTATTATTAATGAATACAAAAATATTCACAAACTCGAACTCTATAGTACACAATCTGAGTCATAAATCAACAACATTCTAAAGCTCCACACAGAACTCAATCACAATGTCCAAAACAATTCCAAATAACTCAATAATGTAGTCTTAATGAATTTATCAACACACTTAAGCGACAACTAATGGCAAAAAAAAGAAAGAGAAGAAAAAGAAGAATATTACCACATACCTAATAATACTAAATCAATGTAGTCGTCCATCTCAGTAGATAGGGAGGGAATACTTGACCCATTGTTACAACCTCTATCCTCTAGTGCTTTTACACTAGTTACCAATTTAGCAAATTCCTTATTCTCTTTAAGAAGTTCTCGCTTTTCCTTCTCAGATTGACGAAGTTTTTCAAGAAGCTCGTCCTTGGTAGAAGATGGTCCTCTCAAGTCACTAGGCCTTACTCCTGCCCCTAACTAAACACATGGCCATGAGCTTGACGTTTGTTGAACGCTTCCTCGGCAACTTCAATGTTATATAAGGATGGATCCTCTTCAATGATATTAACAACTTTTTTCTTACAAAATATGGTTAACTAAGAATCCAGTAAAGTATATTTGACAACAAGTAATCAATTCTTTAAATTCTACATACATATTGCTAATTAAGCTTAGGTGTCGCCAACTTATCACCCTTTGAATGTGTGTCTAGAACCCTTTGAATTTGTGGCCAGAAACATCTCCCTAAGATTAGGACCTTTCCTATTTTATTAAGCCTTTATAATCAAACAATAGTTAAATTATCCATTAGAGGAAAAAAAAAAAAAATATTGAAGTTGTCAGTTGCATACTATATCTTTGAAAATCTGCGTATGAGCTTTGCTATCAATATGGTGAAGCAGTTCTTTCGAAAGCCCAGCCTAATTTTTGAAGTTTCTAGAACTCCTTGTCTATGTTTCAAATATTAAAAAGTTAATACGTCCATGAATAGAAGTACAAAAAATAAAATAAAAAAAGAAGAGAATTTATACCTGGAACTCCTCAGATGCATAATAATTTTTTACAATCCAGACCCAATCCTCCTTATCCCCCCTTCTGAAGGTGAATTTGTCAAGGCCTGTCTCAAAGCTTGTTCCACAATTAAGTTGGGAGGTGGCGAAGGCTGATTTTTTATTTTTGGCCTTTTCAAAATCTCAAACCAATACAAGTCCCCTCTCTAATTTTTCCACAATTACCGCATATGATCTAAGACCACTTTGCAATACTCCTTCAAGTCAACATTCTTGTCATGAAATTTGTCCTAATTCAAATAAGTAAACTCAATTTCTAGTCATGTTAATCAAATTTTGTCATCGTAAATTAAACATATAACAATCATCGCATAATTATTTACAAATGAAAATATAAACTGCATTACATAGTTAAGTTACCACAACTATAACAAACATGTGGTCTTTCTCTTTCACATCAATTTCATCCCACGAACGCTTCCTCCATGGAACAACATTTCTACCACCTACATTTTGGCCAAGTGTCGAGAAAATTCATTTGCATTTTCTCCAACACCGCAATTTTGGAAATTTTCAATATGAAACTTATTTTCAGGTTTTAGAGTTGCCACCTTTTTGTATTTGCTCTTTCCACGTCTTTTTCTCTTCTTTCCATCGTCATTTTCAGTAGGTTCTACCAATAATGAAAAAGGCATTACATGATAATAAGAAATCAAAGCCTTACCATGTCTAAAAAGGGTAAGAAACACTTGTTTATCAATATCAATTTCATCTTCAATTTCATGATTCTCTAACTCCATTTCAATTTGCAAAGCATTTGTGGAGTTAATATGGTCAGATATTAGATCAGGAGCTTCAAATGAAACTTCACATGATTTAATTGGTGAAGACATCATATTGGCTTCTCTAACCTGTGTATCATGGTTGTTGATTGTAGAAAGGGAAGGCATATGAACAACTTCAATTGAATTGAATTTAGTAGGCCTATTTCTCGTGTTAATATAAGCCTTTAACCCTTGACTACCTAGAGATAGCACTCCCAGTGGCAAGAACTGTTTATTAGCTTTTAAACAAGAAGACTTATTAATAAATTTACTTTGAAATATGGTCCTGTTATACAAGAAGATAAGTCAGTACAGCAACTATAATAGCAACAACCCAGCAATTTGGTATGTGTCTGATTTCATCACCTTTTATTTTACACTATTAGCAAACTGCTTCACTAGTAGAAAAAATTCAAAAAGACAAGTCAGCCGATGTGATAGAAACTTAAGACAATAATAATAAAAATCGAGAAAAGGGTTAAAAGAGTGTCAAGACCAAATTATCAATTAATACAAGTGTTAAAATAAAAATAATAAACTGTGCTAAAATCACAAGTAGAAGAAAAGTCATATTATTATTCTTTACTAGTCTATAAAACAAAGTGAATGATCAAAATTATAAACTATGAAACAAGAAAATAACGCCATGCTCTTTCTTTTTCTTCCTCTTTCTCATCTGACTAGTCTCAGACTGATCAATAGCTATTGTCTCTATATCCATCCTCATCCAGTTGACTGTATCATCCAAAGTTGAAGCGGTGGATGAGATCAAATTGGGCTTGAAGTGTTCATCTTTTTGATATGCTTCACAAGGATCTACATTATTAGAATCATCATTTTGTTTGACCTTGCATAAGCCACATGGTTCAACCTCAACAACAATATACCAACCTTTCTTCTCGTCGTCTACGACGTAAAATACATGTCTTGCCTGATTAGCCAAAGAAAATGGCTCTTCCATTTTCAGTTTATGCTTAGGATCGCTGCTAACAACCCCATATTCATCTTTAATCATTCCCTTTCCATACACATCTCAACATTTGCAACGAAATAATACTACTTTATTTCTACCAATATATTGTAACTAGAGTATCTTTATCAATACCCCATAATATTCCACATTTTCACTTACATTATTAGTATTACCAACAACAAGCACACTACTATTTTGAGTCTTCATGCGTTTCTTTACAATCTTCTGTATGGAACGATTATATATCATTAATAGCTTGTAACGTATTGAGTAGGGCCACAAGACAACGCCAATAAATCTTCCATCTTTTTACTATTATCATGCTCAGAAAGATGTGCCACCAACAAATGTTTAACTTAAATTAGTTGTTTTCACTTATATGAATGACTTAATAAGAAGCCAAATTATGCGAGAATTTGAAATCCAAAGCAGTATATTTACCTCATATTTGAACCAATGCGTAAATTTTGCATCATATTCCTTTCCACGTAAATCAATGCCACTAAAAACGACAGCATCAGCAAGCTGGCTACGAAATCATACAAAAATGATTAATTTAGCGACTAAGAACGAGAAAGATCTGACATGTTTATCATAAGGTTATGGTGTCTTAATTGAGAAATGGTTCAACTTAAACGCAATTCCTCAATGTGTACAAATGAGCTTTATCCAACTCATCATTGTCAATATTAGGAAATGAACGGCTCCTAATGCTTGTCCTAAATGACAAAAAACGGATAAGTCTCCCTCATTGTTATATTTGTCTTGATTTCTTCATCGTTGTCAATATTAGGAAATGAACGGCACCTAATGCTTGTCCTAAATGACAAAAAACAGATAAGCCTCCCTCATTGTAATATTTGTCTTTATTTCTCCTAGGGAAACTAAACTTCGTCTTCATGTGTTCCAAATACCTAGAGAAAAATGTCATACACTCATCTGTCATGTAGCCCTCGGCAATTGAGCCCTCTGGACGAGCTCTATTCCGAATATGATACTTTAGATGACATAATTCTTGTTCTACAGGAAGCATCCATCTATATTAAATTGGCCCCCCAATCTTAGCCTTGTAAGGTAAATGAATAGGCAAGTGCACCATAACATTAAGAAATGATCCTCTCTAACCTGCAGAGTGTAAATGGAATTTGAGCCTCAATTTTATCTTACTCATCCAAAGTTATTGCTTTAGCACACAAGATATTGAAAAACATAGATAACTCAATTCTACTTTGGTCAGAAGACCGCGAATTGCTAGGGAAGAAGATGTTTTAGAATAATATGGCAGTCATGACTTTTCAATCCCGATATCTTACTATCCTTCATATTCATGCATTCAGAAATATTAGGCAAAAATCCATCTGGAACCTTTAAGTCTTTTAAGAGATGGCAAAATTTACGCTTCTCAGTAGCAGAAAACGTAAATGAACCAACGTCTATCTTGGTCTTATTGCCCTCTTGATGAAGATGTAAATTCGGCCTCAAGTGCATTGCTTGCAAGTCTAAACGAGAGTTAACATGGTTCTTTGATGTTTAGAAGAGTGCCTAAAATATTGTCACATACATTCTTCTCAATACGCATCATATCGAAATTATGCTGCCAAAAGGGTCCTTCAATAAGGAAGCATGAAAAAAAAATACTCATCTTTTCCCAATTATCTCCCCTGGTATCATATGTTAGTTTGATCTTCTTGTGTGGAGCTTTACTTAATGTAATGTCCTTAAGATCCTCCACCTGACAAAGGATATCATCACCGGATAATGGCTTTGGTGGAAATCTCTTCTCCATCGTCCCATCAAAAGAGTCTTTATCCTTTCGCCACTTATGATTACAAGGTAACCAGCATTGATGTCCTGTGTGACATTCTTTGGCGCTATTCTACAACCTAATAGAGTAGGTATTTGTATTATAAATAGGGCATGCTGACTTACCCTTGGTGCTCCGTCCTAGTGAGTTTTCATAAGTAAGAAAATCATTAATTGTCCATAACAAAGCAACCCGTAATAGAAAATTTTGTTTTCTCAATGCATCAAATGTTTCAACACCTAATTCTGATAGCCCATTCAACTCCTCAATCAAAGGTCATAGATATATGTCAATTGCATTACCAGGAGCCTTGGGACTAGGTGTAAGCAATGATAAAATCATATTAGACTGCTTCATACACATTTCAGGAGGCAAGGGGGCCGATATTACTGCCAAATGCTATATGGCATCTTTGAATTTGCAAAAGGTTGAAAACCATCACTAGCAAGACCAAGTCTAACATTACGAGGTTCTAGGGCAAATTTAGTATGTGACTCCTCAAATGATTTCCATGCAAGAGAATCAGCAAGGTGCCTCATTACATCATCTTTGTTTGTTTTATTGTGATGCCATCTCATCAAAGAAGTAGTCCTTGTTGACATATATAATTGTTGCAACCTTGGCTTTAGTTGGAAGTAACATAGAGTCTTATATGGTATTTTTTTAACCATTTGCTTTACATTTTTTCTCCCCATTACGCTTATCATCCTTCCATCTCGAAGCACTGCATATCTTACCGGCATCTAACTCTGCATCCTCCTTCCAGAATAGCATGCAATCATTTACAATCAATTTTAGTGTAAGAAAGGCCAAGGTCCCGAATAGTCTTTTTTGCCTCGTATTATTAATCTGGCAAAGTAGAACCCTCAGGTAGTAGCGCTTCCTTTAAGAATTGCAACAACATGGTAAATGATGCATTACTCCAACGGCCTAGGGTCTTCATATGAAGCACTTTCACCAAAGTAGACAATTGAAAGATCTTCGATCCCTCATGTAGTGGTTGTTCATAGCTCTCTAAGAACCTATAGAATTTCTTAGCTTTCTCATTTGGTTCCTGTTAATGCACAATGTGACCAGAGGAATCAATGTTGGCATAATAAGAATCTATGTCACAAAAGTAAGCAAATCCATCCCTTAAAATATCATTCACAACACCATCTGCATCAAGTTCAAGATCATCGTCATTTTCAATATCATCATGCAAGTTGCATTTAGTACACGGCCAGGCAAAAGTTCTCCCTTTTCTTTTCACGGCATAATCTAAAAAACATTGAACTCCATTTTGATATGTTAAACTCACCCGATCGTGAATAAAATGCATCCATTGTTTATTAGGTACCATTTTCTCATAAGATATTCCAAGGTTATACCTAAAAAGCATAGTTTAATTAGTGTAAGATGTTTCAATACAATTTTCAATTTGAATGTCAACAAGGAAAATGTCAAAAACAATGTCAAAATTAATACCTCTATAAAATATAAACCATAGTATATAACTAATCACACTCTTCAAAAGCAATGTCAAACATATTAGTGTTAGTCATTTACCTTGAAAAGCAACTTCAATCAAATCCGCTAAGTTGAAGCCAGTCGGTTGACTATGGGATTGAGTAGCTTAAGTGCGTCAACGGACAAAGAAGCCAACACAAACACAAACACGAGCACGAATCTACCAGTGAACAATAGGCATAGAATTATAACGAATACAAATTACCAACTAATTTGTCGATTCAGTGAACATAACACAAACAACTAACTTAAAAGGGACAAATTCGCTTTGTAGCTTTGTCAATCTAGCAAAAAATCATTAAAAATCTAGGTACAGTGGGTCAATACAGTGAAGAACCGAATTAGGGTTGTTAATCACCAACAAACAACAAACATAGGCTTATAACAAGCATGAACTACGAACTAATTTCTTAATTCAGCAAACAAAACACAAACTACCTACATAAAATAAACAAATTCACTTTGAAGCTTTGTCAAACAAACAATAGACCTAGTGCACCAAGAGCTCCCGCATAAGCAGAGTCTGGGAGGGGTGGGATGTACACAGTCATACACCTTCTGGATGTTGCCCTAACAAAAGGCTATTTGGGAGAATACATGGTTAGCCCCTTCATGGTATTCACTCCAACTAGGCAATTGTTGCAATAGAACAACAAACTATGCCATATCCCACAAGTTGTGATCAGCTAGAAGGTATCAAGGAGCGAGCTAGACCAGAACTAAAAATGGAAAACTAAAAGCTAAAACATGAATATTCAGAAATAGGGAATCCAGTACGGCTTAGAAAACCATCCGTAACTGCTCAACAAAAAGGCACAATGTGGGTGCCCATGAGATCTTTCAAAATTATGGTCTGTCGAATGCACTAACAACATAAATTGTTCACAGTTTTCTTTTTTGTCAAAGAAGTACAGAACAAAAATAGTCTTCTTGCTAAGCTTTATAAACCAAGACACGTAAGTCAAATGGTTTTTTTTTTGGGGGGGGGGGGGGGGGTGGGTTTGTTTTCAGATACTACATAATGATAACACAAGCAAAATAATTATGTAAAAAAACCAATCGAACAACCGATATTACAATCAAATTCAACTAGTAAATTTTCAACCTTGATAAAAGATTCACAGTTTCTATTCCAGCTGTTATTGTTCCTTTGTTCTACATGTTAACCGCAGATCATAACAGACACTCGTCAATAGACGACTAGTAGTAAGCCAATCATACCATGCACACAAACCAACTACATTAGATCGCCTTTGCAGATAGCACAGAACATTTACATGTTGTTGACTACACATTAGTGTATGAGAGGACACAGTAACTTCCATTTCTTTCAGATTATGTCATGTGTTAGCAATAGTTACAATAGTTATCACATCTAAAACATGAAATTTACTACCTTGAATTACAACTATCCCATGTAAGCTTTGGCCATAAGTAATTAGCATATTAAAATCATATTGTGTGCATAGTTTCATCTATGGCAAGTCATTGAGGAATAATTTATGGCTTTTTTGATTAAAGAATACGAGTTACATAGATTCTAAATCACTCAAACTTCAGTTATAGTGGGTCAATACAGCAATGAGCTGAATTAGAGTTGTTAATCACCTATGAACAACAGACATGGGCTTATAAAAAATATGAACTACCAACTAATTTGTTAATTCAGTGAACACAAAACAAACTACTTACATTAAAGGGAAAAATTCTCTTTGAAGCATTGTCAATCTAGCAAAAAATAATTTAAAGTCTACATAGAGTGGGTTAATACAATGAAGAACCGAATTAGTGTTGTTAATCACCAACAAACAATAGACATGGTGTATAACAAACATGAACTACCAACTAATTGGTTAATTCTGCAAACATAACACAAACTACAGACGATTCAACACAAATTTGGCTTGAAGCTTTTTCATTATAGCAAAAATCGTTCAAAAAGGACAGTACAGTAAAGAATGGTACCAGTGTTGTTAATCACCTACTTTGCGGCTTCAATTTGCTTCGCTGCTTCACTGTTTCACTGCTTCTGCATTTTGTCTAAGGGTTGGGGAAATATGAAAGGGTAAGGTTAGATTTGCTTCCCTGTTCTGCGAGTATGGAGGGAGGGAAAAGATTTGTGTAACATTTCCTTTCTACCGCGTCTTTTTTATTCATTTTAATTATTATATTTTTTAATTAATTAAAAAAGTATATTTTAGTATATAAAATAAAAATTATTAAGTGCAATTGAAATATACTAAAAGAGTCAAATATCGAATTAAGTATCAGTTAAGATATTATTTGATTCTCAAACTTGAATTACGGTATGGATGGATGAAATTCCAAATACAAAATTTAAGAGAATAAAAAGATTTGCAACAATAAATTAAAAAAAAACGCTTAATTTTAAAAATTAATGATTTTAACTTTTTGGACAAAAATTTTATTGCTTACCTGAGCCTATTAATGACGGTTTATGGATAGAATTAATAACCTTATTTAGTGCCTGTTGTTATAAGCTCAACACATACCACCTTTTAACGACGGTATTTTAATCCTGTCTCAAATAGGCACTGCACTCACACTCTTAATGACAAAAAGAAATTCCAGTCGTTAAAAGCCAGCTTTCTTGTAGTGTAATGCAGCAACTCAAGGACAACTTGCAGGTAGCCCAGTCAAGGATGAAGTTCTTTGCAGATAAGAAAAGGAGTGAGACCACCTTCGAGGTGGGGGACATGGTGTATTTGAAATTGCAACCCTATAGGCAGACATTAGGAGCTACATGCAAGAATGTCTAGTTGGTTGCTAGGTATTTTGGTCCTTACCTGGTACTGCAGATATTGAGAAGTGTAGCCTATAGGTTGGAGTTACCTATGGAGGCTAGCATCCATCCGATATTCCTTGTTTCAATGCTAAAGAAGAACGTTGCTGAGGGAACTACAAGTTCAACATCACCTTCAGCAGCTTCTTCTCATGGGTTGATTTTGCAAGAGCCTTTGAAAATTCTAGGAACAGGCATGAAGTAGCACATTGGCAGACCAATAGAACAAATCTTGGTTCAATAGCCCAATCTAAGAGTTGAAGATGCAACTTGGGAGGACAAGAAGTTCATTGAAAGCCAACTCCTTACCTTCCATTCTTGAGGCAAGAATGGTTTCAAGGGAGGGGTATTGTCATGATTGTGACTTACTTGGGATTAATCTTGTAGATAATTCAATAATTCCCAGCTGCATAAGTCATTGCTGCACGGTTGGAGAGTTAAGCTGAGTTGCTGCAAATTTAGTTTGAATATGAGTTAGTAAAGCCTGTTAGTAGGTTGTCCAAATGCAATGTATTCTCTTTTAACCGTCTTTAGCCACCTTTAGTTAGTTTGATTGTATAAGTAATGGTTTGCTTCTCTAGTAAGATTCTTCTTCCTTCTCTCTAATTCTCTCACTAATCCTCCCTCCTCCTCTCAATCCATCTCTCTCCTAGGTTTTGATTCGAGCACTGCTTGAATCATTACACACACAGAAGCTCCGGGTGGCCACTGTAAATCCACATACCCTCTATGTGTCAACACTCAGCATGTCCAGGTGGATTTGCACATGTTAGATCAATTAGCTAGAGTGATGGGATGATTTACCAAATTAGCTAAGTAAATTGATTGATTAATTGATTGCCATATTAGCTTAATTTTTTGAATTAATTTCCTTGTATGTTTTGTTCACAATTGATTGAACGAATCAAGCTAAATAATCACCCATTTATAATTTATCTTACTTTATTTGATCATGCTTTTCAAAATATCAATCTTGAAAAATATTTTCATTGACAACTTAGATTAGTTTAAATTTTGATATGAATATTTTTCAAATAAAATTTTGAAATCAAATTTCAAAACATCACATATCAATATTAAGATTTTAACTCAATTGATATATCCCTATCCTAAGTGCTCGACAATAAAAATAAATAACTTTAAGGTGCTTGGACTCAGATCACATGTTCTCTTCAATTTAGATAAATCTTCTATCCAACTTTTATCTCTTTTACTCTTGATTCATCGTCTTAGAAGGCTTAATACCAACAAGATTAGCCTTGATTTTTCCTAACTTTCGTATGAGTCACTTAGAAATAAGATTAGAGTAATTTTAACACAATGATTCACCAAATGGTTGTTATCATCAAAATTACAATATAACTGGCTTTAGGGCCCACAATCTTGTTGCCGAAGAAGTATGAAGCTGTCATGACCCAGGATTTGGAGCTAAGTACAAGAAAGTCATTAGTTGTAATACAGTAGTTTAATTTCTTAGTATTAGTTTAATTAGTACTTCATTTAGGGGGAATTAGCCAATTAGCCAAATGAGTCCTCTGTAGTTCACTTGTATAAGTCAAGGTTAGTTAAGTGTTAGTTAACAAGTCAAGATTGGCGGCTAAGAGGAGGAATTTCGGTTAGGGTATGAAGTCCAAATGCAATGTATTCTCAAGTCATAGGAAGCAGTATAAATAGCGTGGTTCATCATGTACAGAGATTCGTTGAATAATATTGACAAGATATTCTTCTCTCATCTCAAATTCTCTCTATTTCTCATCTATTTCACTCCTTTCTCATCTCATACTCTCTTATCCCTTAGGTTATGATTTAGGATTCACCTTGGATCATGACAATTGGTATCAGAGACGTCGATCCTTGGATCAATTCTAGGGAGCTCGATTTGGTAAGGGGCGGACCCCGCTCTGGAGTCATGCTCAGTTTGGTATGGGACAAGCTGTGCTTGACAAGCCACAGGTAACAGGCTCAAGTTTCGGAAAGGGCTACCTAGGACAGAGCTACCTAGAGTAGAGTGGACCCGTCCACGAGAGGAAAGGGCTACCTTCTCATAATGAAGCTACCTAGAGTGAAGCCATCCATGAGAGAAAAAGGGCAACCTAGGAGAAGGCTACTTAGAGTAGAGTGAAGCCGCCCATGAGAGAAAAGGTCTACCTATTCAGAGTGAAGCCGTCAAGGATGAAGGTTGTGGACCATGGTGGTTTGATACAAGCCAAAAGAGTAATAGAAAAATGAAATCCCACATTGGTGGGTTAGAAGAGGAAGTACCACTTTATATACCTAAGGAGTTACTCCACCCACTGCCAATTGGTTAAGGGATGGAACCTCCTTTGGTGTTGGACAATTGGTGTCAGAGCTTTGTGAATTTGCTTCCGATCAAGTTGAAATGAATTCAATTTGAGTGCTTATGCATTAGATCAAGCTTATTAATATCAAGCTCTTGATCGTATTGAATCTGATTAAGATATTGTGCTGAATTGTTTGGATTATGCGAACCTTCCGCAGCAACATTGAATTCACTTCTCTATTGCGTTCCTTTACACTAAATTGAGCTGTATTGATGCAAATTCTACTGTTCAGATTGAATTGATCAAGCTTTCAGATCAAAAGCTATTTGTTAGTGCAATCTTGTAGCTGACTCTTGTGATCTTGTGATCTTGAACTAGAGATCGAGCTGAAATTGCATTCAATTCAGTTGCTTCGATAGTGCTGCATTTGGGATCTCAGCTTCAGTGGAGCAAAGGTGTGAAATTGTTTGCTAAAAGTGAGCTAACATCCATAAGTTAATCAGCTGTAGTATACTTTGATATAATGTTCTTGCGATTGATAACAGGTATTGCCTTTGACATTACTAACATGGCTGAGTGGTTGCTGATAGCTCAATTTAGTTAGAGCAATTTGTTCAAGTGCAGCAGCTGTTACAAGAGATGAGTAATTTAGTTAAGAATCATCACCGATCAATGATGCAATTGATGCAGCAGTCTTTCACTGAGAGGTAATAGTTAATGCATCAGTTAATGGACCAATGGATGGCAGGACTAATGGATGGCAGGAATGCAAGACCAAATGCAGCACCAAACTTTGGAAACGCAAGGCACGAATGAAGTGGCATCCGTTCAAATTTATGTTACAGATCAACAACATAATCTGAAAGAGAAAGAGCCTTTTTGAGTTGGTATGTCAATTTTACAACTTATGGAAGTTGATTAGCGGCAGATTAATATGCCAATGGAGGATAGGAGTTTTGTTTAGCAGCTAAATTGGAAATCATGGGAGGTTGATCTGGAAGCTCAAGTGAAGAACACACAAGTGGTTAAAAGTGTAACAAATCAAGCTAAACTAAGGCCTCTTGATCAAGGGAAGGAGGAACTTAATGTCAATTGGGAAAGCAAACAACAATCGCAGCAGAAAATTGAGCATGAAGAAGAGCAAAACTCAACTGACAGTGCTGGGATCAGTTAGAAATTGGGAGCTGCAGCTACAAATCATCAGTTTGGTTTAACTGAATTTCAGAAGCTCCATTCTGCAGTAGCGGCAATGTTTCAGGATGTAGGTGTACCCTTGTAGGTTGTCAAGCCATTAATGTTGCAGCTCAAGATTTGCAAGTATACATTGAGGTTTTGAGCATCAGGCAGCTGCGGTTGAAGTTCACATTACAACAACGTAAGGAAATCAATTGGTCATTTAGCTAAATATCAAGAAATGTTATTCGAGTAAGAAATTAAGAGAGAAAGAAAGGCCAATCTTCACTTACAAAGAAAGTGTATAGGATTTCCTTCTCCTCAAGACAACTAAAGTGATTCTTGAAAAGTTTTTTATGCTCAAGAATATGAAGTTGAGGAAACCCAAGGTGGTATTGTTGTCAATAGATCGACTTGAGGCATTTTCATGGATCAAAAGAACAATCAAGTTGGCTAAGAGAAGTAGGATTTCTACAAGGGTTGATGCCTATACAGCAGGAAATCATGTTAAAGTGGCACTAGTGCAAACAAACTCATTTAATTTGCATCCTGAAGTTATTGTAGTGCAGGTGGATATTCCAATCCAGCTGAGTAATGGGCTACATCAGACCCAAATGTAGTCACAAATGTGTGGAGTTAATGTTTATTCATCTAAAAACACTAACAGTAGGCCCCCTGATTTAATAAAAGTCGAGCAAGCTGTTGTGGTTAGCGTAATAAAAATTCTGTAGTGGAGATGTGCCGGTAGACATCTTGATTGACCAACCTCATTCTCAGAGCCCAAGGAGTGGAAGAATTCAGCTCAAAGCTGGCTCCAAAGTGAGAAGTAGCAAAAGCAAAGGCCAAAGGTGGAGATATAGTGGCAATCAAGAGTTCATGTCGGGAATAAAATGTAATCCAAGCTGATTTTGATGGCTTCTAGCACTGAATTAACAAGGAAGTTGGGACAAGGGTTAGGTGTTTGTGTTAGTCATGCTAAGAGTCAAGGGCATCTTCCAAGAATACAAGCCAATGTAAGGCCTTCTAAATCCTTGGGGTCCAATTTTGAAAAGGATTGTGATGGGCATTATCACTTAAGAGTTGCTCAAGGTTACGTACAAGTTATGGAAACTGATCAGCTTGATAGCAATCATCAAAATGCATCTATTGAGAAAGTCAATGAGAGATTGAGATCATTTCCAACTTAAATAATTGCGCAGCTCAGTAAGGGAATCAAGAACAGATCTGTCATTGTTCTAGAGATGTTCAAAGCTGTTTTGTTGTTCCAGCAGTTTCAAGGGCTGGTGTATTTTGCATTCATACTTGTGCTTGTTGATAAAGGATTAGAGTTTGTTCACTTGAGAAGAGATTAGATACTTAAAGAGCTTGGAATACTAGGTCCCTTGAAACAATTTAACTACAGAGTATCATATGAATGTAGGAATCAAAAAGAGAGTCAAACTCGAATTGAAGACTCTGTGAATGATCTGGAATTTGTGTGCTGCAGGCTAAGTAAAGTTAGCAGGGCTTCCTTGAGAGTTCAAGAATGGTTAAATCGAATTGGTATTCAGCTTTTATAATGGATGGCCTCTCTTGGTTGGATGAAGTTCAAGAATTGGATGCCAAAATTCTAATTAATCGAGAACACACTCTAGTTCTGTGCACTAGAATGCATTTAATTGGTTGGGTTAGAGCTGAAACTCATTGGAATTCTCATAATAGGAGCTTTGAATGAAATGTTTACTGCTTGTTTGCATTTAAGGCTAGTAAACATAAGAAAAGATTGATGCAGATGTTAGCATTGGTTGCTCGGATTGAGTATGAAAGGGAAAGAAAGAATGATGCAACTGAGGAAAGGACTCAAAGCTTGAAACAAGAAGCTGTGAATTGTTTTTCTATTGGTAGTATCAAGCAAGAGGCTAGGATAGAACTGATTTGGGAAGCTTGTGAAGTTTAACAATCTACTATCAATTTCGACATTGGTGCAGTAAGTAAGGAAGCTTTAAAGTGAAGCTAAAGAATAGTATTCATGTCATGATCATGGGACTTCATGTTGGCATCAAGCAAGCCAGAGATTTCTTCCCAAAACCTTGCAATTGGGAGGATATTTGCAAGTTATTTACTCATATTGCAACAGCAAGAGGCACTGCATATGCTTAGGCAATGCTTTGGCAAGTGGAAGGCAGCATGATATTGGGTTTATGAGGAATTTTTTTCTGTGCTACAACATCAACTACAGCAGGAAACCAACATCAAATAGCAAGTCTTCAAGCTGCAATTCAGATTCAGATCCAAATGTTCATATTTTAGAAGTACAACTTCTGCAACAATAAGAGTTCTTTAAGTCACAACTCTCTACTAAGATTCTTGAGGATAAGAATTTCTAAAGGGGGGAGTATTGTCATGTCCCGGGATTTGGAGTTAAGTACTAGGAAGTCATTGGTTGTAATGAAGTAGTTTAAGTTCTTAGTATTAGTTTAGTTGGTATTTCCTTTAGGGGGAATTAGCCAATTAGCATAATGAGTCCTCTTTAGTTCACTTATATAAGTCATGGTCAGTTAAGTGCTAGTTAACAAGTCAAGATTAGCTGCTAAGAGGGGGAATGTTGGTTAGGATATGCAGTCGAAATGCAATGTATTCTCAAGTCATAGGAAGTAGTATAAATAGAGTGGTTCATCATGTAAAGAGATTCATTGAATGATAATGACAAGATATTTCTTCTCTCATCTCAAATTCTCTCTATTTCTCATCTATTTCACTTCTTACGCATCTCATACTTTCTTATCCCTTAGGCTATGATTCAAGATTTACCTTGGATCATGAAAGAGGCACCAAGAGCTTTAATAGCTCTAACACCCAAGTATACAAGGACAAGCAATGTTCGCCAGGGAGGTTGGCAATACCTAGATTATCTTCATGTTGTTTCAAAAGGAGAGTTAGTTGAGTTGAGGGGAGATACCGATTGAGGTTTCCACCTTGTTTAAATAATACGCTGATGTCTTTTCGGAAGAGTTACCGGACACACTGCTGTCATTATGAGACAGACAACGCCGAATTGATCTAATGCCGGGTGTTGCTTTGCCGAATAGACCTCACTACCGTATGAGTCCATCAGAGCATGAGGAGCTGAGATGCAGAGCGGAGGATCTACTCGCCAAGGGCTTTATCCAAGAGCGCCTGAGTCCTTGTGCATTACCGGCCCTATGACGCCAAAGAAGGATGGTAGTTGGCGGATGTATTGATAGTAGAGCTATCAACAAGATCATGGTACATTATCAATTCCCCATTCTAAGGTTGGATGACTTGCTTTATCAGTTGCAGAACTCGAAGGTGTTCACAAAGTTAGACTTGAAGAGCGAATACCATCAGATTTGTATATCGCCAAGAGACGAGTGGAAAACGGTCTTCAAAACACGAAAGGGGCCCTATGAATGGCTGGCCATGCCATTTAGATTGTCCAATGCGCCAAGTACATTCATGAGGTTTATGCATCAGGTATTGTGGAGTATAAAGTGGAAAACACAACGCGCGCGTTGTCTAGCGATCTGGGGACGATTTGGGGTGATTTTTTACCAGTGACTAGGGCACGAGCATGAGGGGGCGTGCGGAGTCGTACAGGGTTGAGTCTGGTGCCACTGCGTTCGCCGGTGCCTCCACTTCCTGGTGGTGGTACCCGCTAGTAACTCCGGCGGCCGTGTCAGGGTGAAAAGCGTGAGAGAGGGTGCTAGGGTTAGGGTTACGAGTGAAGAAACGTGGGACGTTCGAGGCTTCACTCCGGCAAGCCCATCACCGGTGACTTGTCCTTGGTGGTTCGTCTCTCCCTTCTCGACCTCCTGGCAGTTGTTTGGTGGTCCACGGTGGCGTAGCGGCGGCACAACGGCCTCTTTCCCTCTCCTGGCAAAATTGGGGCCGTCTCTTTCTTTCTCCAGATTTGGGACTTCTAGCTTGTAAGTCTCACTTGGTCCTCCTTCTTGTTGTGTTTTCCGGTTGATTGGGGTCCTTCTTGACTAGTCTTGGTTGCGATGAGAGGTGTCGGCGGCGCGCGGTTGCGGGGTCTTGCAAAACCCTAACTCCCTCATTTATTTTACAAGTTTGGAAAGTGTGGGTTGTTGGAATTCTTTCCTTAATCTTGCTTTTTCCTTCTTGGTGCTTGGTTTGGATCTTTTGTGGGTTTTTCTCGATGGTTGGCCGGTCCGGATGGTTCTGCGGTGCTTCCTGGTGCAAAAAAAAAAAAAAAAAAAAAAAATATAATAATAATAATAATAATAATTCCATATTTTCTTCTTCTTTTTCCTTGGGTTCATTATCCATGGCTGAGAATGAGGGTCTCCTAAAAGAAATTGATGGCAAAATTGTTACATCTATTGGTGGTTGGGTTGTTTTCGAGCTTTTCTAATCCGCTTCTCTGGGCATGGTGTTGTTCGTCGATGAGGATGGTCGGTGTCTCCCGGCTTTTCTTGTTCGTTGATGGTGTTGGCTATTATGTTCTCTCTCATCTCTCTTCCTTGGCAGCTGGTTTTCTTGGCCAGCGGCTATGAGTGGGGGGCTGATCTTTTGTTTGGCGGCTAGTGGCGGCTAGGGTTTGGAGGTACTAGGGTTTGTGCTGTATTGGGCTTGTTGATGGGACCACGTGTTGTGGGGCATCCGAGCTTGATAGGAGTGGGCTTTCAGGCCCGGGTTTTGGATGCAAGTACTCTGCATATCCTTGGGCTAGTCACTAAAGGCCCACCTTGGTGGTTGGGTTAAGGGTAGTGATAGACTACAACTGGGCTGAGCGATAGCTGGGCCTTGGAATGGGCAAAAACGAGCTGTGACCCACCTTTGCTCCCATGTTAATTGGGGTTTCAAAAATAAAACATAAAAACAAAAATAATCGAGTTACTGGCCCAAAGGCCCTTTTTTTGCTATAATGGGCCTAATTCATTACCGGGCCTATTACCTTTCTTAGGCTCGTGTTGGGCCTGATGGACTCAGGCCCACACGGGTCCCCCTTTCTTCCCCCTGGCTGTATTGGATGGGGGACTGTTTCCTCGCTTGGCCCTTGATGATTTAGTTCCTTCTGATGAAGCTTTGATGGTTCGAGCGGGTGTTGGATATGTTTAGTGAAGCTCGATCTATAATGGGTCAAGTTAAGGTTGGACTGCGGACCAATCGTGGGTTAACTTCGAGCTGATGATGGAAATGGCTTGATGTGGGTTCACTTCGTCTATTTCCTGCTGGATCGCTCTTCACCTACTGGACCAAGGAATGGGCCACAAGTACCATCCATGTCCCTTTTCCTTGGTTTGTCCGCAAATTTGGCCACATGGTCGATTTGAGGGCTTTTGTGAGTTGACATGGGTTGTCCGTCCTATGTTGAGTACAAAGACGCTAAAGCGATTTCGAAGAAGCAGTTTTGGCATCTTGTTTCTCTTCCAAGACTGGGCATGAGTGCACTCTTCCTTTTCTGGGTTTTGGGATTTACTTTGTAGTTTATTTACGCATTGTTTTCCTTAATTTAGAGGCTTGTACTTAGGAATTTCCTTTGATGTTCCTTTGTATTTTCCTTTTGCTTAGAGTTTGTACTTAGGAGTTTTATTTTGATGTTCCTCTGTATTTACTCTTTTGTCAGCTTTTTGCTTGTTGCTTTCTTTTGGATTACTTGTAGGCTTTAGCCATCTTAGGGCAGGCCCCTTGTACATCATGTAAGTACATCTTGTACGATTTTTTTGATATATAACACTGAACTTATCAAAAAAAAAAAAAAAAAGAATCAGGTATTGTGCCCTTTCATTCGGAAGTTTGTTTTGATCTATTTCAATATTATTCTGATTTATAGCATGATAAAGAAGTGTGAGTTCGTGAGGGACAAGGTCACCTTCCTCAGGTTTGTTTTATCCAATGACGATATATCAGCTGATGAGGGGAAGATAGAAGAGATACGGGACTAGCCAAGGCCAAGAACAGTTGGCGAAGTCCGGACTTTCCATGGATTGGTGTCTTTCTATAGATGGTTCATGCTCAACTTTAGTTTAGTAATGGCACCAATCACAAATTGCATGGAGGCGAGTTTCTTTGCGTAGACTCTACAGGCATGTCAAGAGGAGGCTAACCACAGTACCAGAATTAGCCCTGCCAGACTTTCAGAAGATGTTCGAACTTCACATAAACGCCTCCAAGGTTGGAATCGGCTTTGTGCTCAACCAAGAGGGGAGGCCAATAGCATACTCTAGTGAGAAGCTTAATCGGAGTAGGTTGAATTACTCCACTTATGATATTGAGTTCTAAGCGATAGTTCGAACACTAAGGCATTGGAAGTCCTACCTCGCAAATCGAGAGTTTGTACTGTACTTCGATAATATCGCATTGACAAATATAAATAGCCAAGACAAGCTCCCAGATCGACACGCCAAGGGGACAAGCTTCTTTCAGATTTTCCACTTCGTGATTAAGCATAAGTCTTGCATCTTGAACAAAGTGCCGGATGCACTGAGTAGGCAGAGCCTCATATTATTGTACAACAAGGTCACAATAACTAGATTTGATCAGTTGGCAGATCAATATTAGAACGATTCCACTTTTGGCAAGATATGGCGGAAAGCACAAGTGGGTTCTAGTCGGGCTTATTTTGTTCATGATGGGTTTCTTTCTAAAGGGAATCAACTTTGTGTCCCAAATTTGAGCTTGCAGCTTAAGATCATTAAGGAGAGGCACAACACTGGGCACGTGGGATGAGACAAGACGTTGCAGCTCATTGACGCCAGCTATTTATGGCCATCTTTAGACCTTACCGTATATGCCAGGTCTTGAGTGACCAACGGAGGCCTTTATATGCCGCTACCGATTCCTAGTCAACCGTGGATGGATGTGAGTACGGACTTTGTGCTGGGCTTACCGAGAACTACAGGTGGCATCATTTCAATCTTCATTGTTGTGGATCATTTTTCCAAGATGGCTCACTTCATAGGTTATAAGAAAACAGCCAACACTGTACATGTGGTGGGATTATATTTCTGGGAAGTTGACAACATTCACGGTTTGCCGGGAAGCATTATTTCCGATAAAGATGTCCGATTTGTTAACTTCTTCTGGAAGGAGTTATGGACGATAGCGCATACCTCTCTCGCCTTCAGCACCGTTCATCACCCGTAAACTGATGACCAAACCGAGGCAGCAAATAGTTCATTGGGCAACTTGCTTCATTGTTTAGTTGTTGACAACGTTAGACATTGGAAACAAAAGCTTGATTGGGCTGAGTTTGCCTACAGCAGTTTGTTCAATAGGAGTACATGGTTTTCACCATTCAAGGTCGTCTATGGGTTTGTACTAAGAGCTCCAATTGATTTGGCACCAGTACCAGATCTTACTCACCCAAGTGGTAAAGCTGAAAACTTCATCTCCAATCTCCAGGACACACATGAGCAGACTCGAGCACGACTCCTAGAAGCTAGGGCCCCTCATACGAGAGCGGTTTTTGGCATGGGAATACAATAAGTTGACGGCACGCAAGATTAGACCTTTAAAGATCATTGGCAAGGTAAACAACAATGCATATTGGGTTCAGTTGCCAGCTGGTATGCGAACTTCTGCTGTCTTCAACGTTAAGTACTTGACTCCATTCTTTTGCGATAATGATTCAGTAGTTGCATTGGCGAATTCAAGGGCAAATTCTCTCCAACTTGGGGAGGATGTTATAGCCGGTAACAGCTTGGCAGGGGTCGTTGGCGGCAAGGGGATGGTTGACGGACAAGCTTTGCTTGGGGATGCAGCACATGGAAGCGGGTAGAGCTTAGCGGAAGCAGATGAAGTTTGTGTTTGATTAGGATTTAAGTTTTATTTTTAGATTTAAATTTTGTAATTATCTTTTAGAATTTTACTCTTAATCAATTAGCTCTTCTATTTAAATTAGGAGAAATCGAGGGTTGAGCTATTCATTTTTTTAGATTTATTTTATGACTTTAGAGTTTTCTCTCTTTTTCGAGTTGTGAGAAATTGAGTCAATTTTTCCTTGTTTTGTTGATTCATTAATAAAATTAAACGGAAGGCTATCGAACGCGTCCCATTTCTCTAAATTCTACTTACGCGCTGCATAGTGTGAGGCACTTACAATAGGCCTACAAACTCTCTTGGAAATGCTAGTCTTCAATGTCATCATTAAAAGGGATTCCCAGTTGATGATTTGCTAGGTCAAAGGAGAGTTTCAATATTTTAGAAACACCTTTAATAGATGCTTTGCAATGGTGCATAAGCTATTGAATAAATTCAATGGTGTGCAGTTTGAGCATATCCCTCAAGAGAAAAACAAAGCAGCCAATGACTTGGCTTAGTTTGCTTCAAGGTAAAAGTTGCCCAGGACTTGGTGCAAAGAGACCACAGTCATCAAGAGTGAGGTTTAAGACCACAACATTGAATTCGTTAAGTCTTCTAGTTTGGGAGCAAAACCATGCCATGTGAACACTTGGATTGCTTCGAAACCCATCAAACTACCGTAAGTCAACATGAGGACTGGAGGAAGCCTTTAATGAATTACTTCAAGAACCCTCAAGACTACATTGAGGAAAAACAGATGAAAATGAGAGCTCATAGATTCCATCTAGACGATGAATCTAAAGAGTAATATGAAAAGGACGCTAGTGGAGTGCTTCTCAGGTGCCTCGACATGGATGAATCAACGCTAGTGATGGTAGGAGCCCATGAGGTTATCTGTGGATCCCATCTAGCTGCCAAAAAGATGCATTGGCTCATTAGACATTATATCTATTACTTGCCGCCAATGATGGACGATTGCATAAAGTACGCCAAGGGGTGCAGAGCATGCCAATGACATAGACATGTACCGATATTCCCTGCAGCTGAGATGCATGCTATTGTCAAATCGTAGCCCTTCAGAGTTTGGGCAATGAACATCATAAGGGAAATTAACCCCCCTCTAGCAAGTAACACTCTTACATCCTTGTGGCCATAGACCATTTCACAAAATGGGTTGAGGTTAAACCATATAGGAATATTAATAAGCAAGATGTGATTGATTTTGTCAAAAAATACATCTAATGTAGATTTGGTAACCATTACTGTGGACCTAGCTAAAGTTTTCAATGGAGCTGAGGTCAAGAAGTTCACCAAGGGTTTTAACATAGAAATCTTAAATTCAGTCCCTTACTATGCTCAAGCTAATGGCTAGGCAAAGTCAACAATCAAGATTCTGGAAGCCAATATTGAAAACATGATCAAGGACAATCCCAAGAGGTGACATAAATTGCTACTGGATGCTCTTTGAGCTTACAGAACGTCCAAACGTGACGCACCTGGGACAACTCCCTTCCATTTGATGATGTCGTGCTCCCAATGGAAGTGATGATTTAGTCTATTTTGCTGGCCCATCAAGGGAGGCTTTTTGAATTCGAGTATGAGTAGGCTATGGTGGACAAACTAATTAACTTGGAACAAGTTAGGCTTGATGCCCTTCATAAGTAAGAGAAGCAAAAGAAAAGGGAGGCCAAAGCCTACAAAAAAAAAGTTCAAATCCAGGTCTTTTGGCTTAGGGGATATAATCTGGAAAGTCGCTTTAACCATTGCCCAAACAGACTATGTCTTTGGGAAATGGTCCCCAAACTTGGAGGGCTCATTTGAAGTCATAGAGGTATTTGGAACCAATACTAACTTACTCCAAGATCTAGATGGAAGAACCCACCCGAGGACTATTAATGGAAGGTTCATAAAGAAATATATGCCATTAATTTGGCATTCTAACAAGGAAGCCCTTAAGAATAGATTCCCTGAATTACAGGCTCAGTTTCAATACCAATGTCTTGAGGATCAACTCCATGATCCTTAAGTTAAGAAAATATAAAAAATGAGGAACCACAAAACTTAGACACGTATTTGAAAAAAATAATTATTTCATTAATAATATTAAAGAGTACATGGCTAACACACAATAATACAAGCAATTAACTTGTATAGCCAAAATCTTATTACACAAAAGCAAACACTAGAAGAGTTGAGTCCTAATCCGTAGAAGACAGCTGGCCGGTTGCATTGCTCAGCTCATGGTCCAAGGAAAGGGCTTCATCTTCAAGAACTTGGCGACTTCTTTCGGCCTCCATGGTAGCTTCCTCGAGCCTTCCAACTACAAGGCCTTAAGAGGTATTTTGTTGTCCAAGGGAAAGCAGTTCTCCCTTAGGATTACCTAATCTCTCCTCTAAGCAATGAATTTCATCCTCGAGGCCTCCAATCTCTTGGGCTTGCTGACGCTGGAGCTTCTTGGCTGCTCAGAGCCCTTCAAACAAAAGATGTAGGCCACTTAGGCCAACTAAAGGCCCTAAGTCCCTTATGGAGCCTTGGCAGCACCGCTTCTACTAAAGGAGGGTTGGGACCTCAAGGTTCACCTTTGCAAGCACTTCCTCTAGGACTTCAAGCCCTCTAGCAACAGAAGGAGCCACATTAGGGTCCTTCTTTAAGGCCTTAACTAGGGACACAGCTTCTTGGAAAGTGACCCTTTCAACTAGGGTCAAAACAGGAAGGTGCGCAAGCTCTCTTAGTCTCTGGAATATCGGAAGTACTTGATCTAATTGCTGAAAGGCCAACTTGCCACTCGCTCCTAGCTTCTCTAAAGGAGATGACATCCGTCCTAGTGGTAGGGAAGGAATGGCTCTTAGAGGTGTGACCTATAAAAGGGTTAATAACAGAAGAAGTTAGATTAAATCTTGACTTTGGAATACAACCAAGGTTAAGGAAACTATCATCACCTCTTAAACCTCAGCTTAAGGAACTTCTATAGGCAGTCCTTCCATGGAACTTCTAATGGCTCTTCAACCGCAAGGACACCTTCCTTGAGGGGAGCCCCTGGGGAGCAATGCTTGCACGTTAGAATCAAGTTTGATTTAAGACATCAAGAGTTGGGAAGACATATGATAGATTCTTTCCTTCAAAGATCTCTTCAATGAGGATCGAATCTCCATGAAGGAGGAATGAAGCCCACATAAGGCCCTGGTTTGGAGTAACTGAGATGGCAACCTCTTCAAAGGGGTAACTAATAATTGGCTCCATAACAAAAGTATCCATGTCACCTCCTTCTTTCATGCTTAGGCTTAATGGTTCAATACCCTGACTTAGCTTTGGTGCAATTTCCTGAGGTGGAGAATTTGGTAGCTCCACAATAATTGGAGCTGGCTCTTCTTGTGGCTTTAAAAGGCCATGTTAGAAGCTGCTTTGACATAGCTGAATGAGACACCAATTAAGAAAAGCCAGTACCTCTAGTTTAAGGACCCTGGCTCCTCTTTTCCTCATTAATTGTGAGATAAGTACCTCCTCTGCCGCTTGAATGGCTCTAGTGGGGGAGTTGGGGGAATACCCTTCTTCTTCCTCTTCCTTAAGCCACCAACTTAGAGGGCTAATAGAGAAATTGCTGGAGGAGATTACTCTAGCAACATCTGAGTGAAACTCCTGGTTCTAGGTCTCTTAGGAGTCCCCTAAATAGATGTTACTGTAAAAAAGAAGAACAAGGATCAATCATTGTTCAGGCAACTCAAAAATAAAAGCAAAACATACTTCAAGTTTGGTTCTTCACTTGATTGTGCCTTCTGTGGAGTTGGCCTGATGCTGACTGGCCAGCTTCCTTTCGAGTGGGACCTGCAAGCTCAAAGGAAGGATAAAAATACTGCTTGGCGCCTCTAACCTCTAAAGAGGACCAATAGGCTTGGAACCAAGTTACAAAACGATGTGTGGCACATGGGATGTACCTGTAGAAAACAGGGTACCCATAGAAGGATTTGACTTCTTGATTCAACTCCTGAAGCTCTCTATATTGAGCGAGTTGAATAGAGATCTTCTTAGCTCACTAAAGATTTTAGGTCCTTATACTAGGAGAGGGAATATCTTGGACCATTCCAAATTGCTTGGCAAACATCCCAGGCCTGTAAGTTCCTATACTAGGATCAGTCTAGTGATACAATCTTAAGGGTAAGACTACCTGCCAGATCTATGAATTGATGTTCACAGAAACATCATAGTGAAGGTCCAATTTTCTGAAACAGCATCGACCAATTCTCTCTCGTAATGGCGTCCATTGAATCCCTCACCTACCTCGAGGAGACATTAATCTCTCATGGCATTGGTCAAAGGACCATCTTGGGAGTAAGAGGAACTCACAACGAGAAAATTGCCCCCCAAAGCAAGACACCCCCTCGTCTGTAGGAACATAAGGGCCTCTGGGGCAAAGCAAGGAAAAGTAAGCTTGGGCCGAAACCTGGACTAGCAACAAGGATCCACCTATTTGGACAGTATAGTTCTGAACTACGATCCCTAAGGAATCCATACACTTGTGTCAAAACTAACGGTCCCAGGGCAAATGGACCAATACCAAAGACAAGGTTGACAACCCTGGTCTTGAGGAATTTAAGAACAGCGTTGGAGGCATTTGCGTCTTGAGGAATTTAAGAACAGCGTTGGAGGCATTTGCAAAGAAAAACTTGTTTAGCTAAACTAAGTAAAAGCATGGCTCTTCTTATCTAGAACCTAGCCCAAAGTTATGCGCCTCTATGAGAAACTGTTGGGAAAGTATTTCAAAAAAAAAAAAAAAAAAAAATTTCGAATTAACTAGAGCAGGAGCAGCGGAAAATAAATTTAAAATTCTTAATTTTAAATCTAAAGCCCTAATATAATTAAACTATTTAATTATATCGAGATCTTACTCTAATAAGTTCATAACAAGATAAACAAAAAATATCAAATAAAACAAACATAAACATGGCATGAAAAATAAATGAAATAAAGGAAAAATGAATTAGATATCACATATTTAATTAAATGTACCTTAAGCGCGAATCCGAATTCTGACTTGGAGACCTGAAATTGGAAGAATGCTTCTTGATACCTCAATGTCTTCTTCTCAATGACCTCTTCTAACACCAGGAGTGTGGGCTCCCAAAAATATTTATTTTAAAAAAAATTTAGGAACATAATTTTTCCTTTTAATCTTTTCAAAAAACAATTTTTCTGAAAGATTATGCTAATAATTTAGATAACCCTAAAACAATTTTAGGATTTTTTTATTGTGGGAGAAAACCGGGCTCCAAAACCTTAATGCTTATTAATTGTCGCGTAAAAAGAACTCATATTCTACAAAAAAAAAAGGGGTGACACGTGACGACCCATCAATTCGCCTGCGGCATAAGCCACGGATAGGCAGGCTGGGTGGCCCATCACCTGCACCATGTGTCAGCACCTCATTGATGCATTGCATTAGCCATGAATTGTGACATCTATTCACGTGTGCGTGATTTTTTTTTTTAATTCTCACATATATAAAATTCATCTCATTAATATTATTTTATAAAATTAATTTATTCATCTTATGTACAAATAATTCATCTCATTAATTATGTTTAGCAAAATTAATTTATTCATCTTTTGAATAAACAATTCATCCCATAAATTCAATTTAAATATTTTCAAACTATGCTTAAGTTGATGCTTGCAAAGAGGCCTTAGGGATAATCTAATTCTAGCTCCAAATGGGTCAACTCTAACTATCATATCATGATAACAATTGATTACCATTTAGGAAGACTTAATTCCACCAAATAAGTTCTACTGCCCTCTAGAATTAAATATATTCACTAAAGAATTCCCCAAATAACTATTATTGCGACAGTTAACCCCTCTGTTAAACATTCAAGAGCAAAAGTAAATTCAACTATTATCGTTACATTTCTTATATTTCTCACCATAGTTCCTTACTCGCCCTTCTCGAATAATTCAATAATACAGAAATAATTTTCATATTAATTCCAAATGTCAAGCATATAAAATACTCGGGCCAATGATTTTTGAATTTGTTCATATATTTGCGAATCAACTAAGAAGACATCATTATCCCATTAAAGAATATAGATTCCACGTAAAATAACTGTTCCTGCTACACTTAATGCCATTACCAGTGTACATAAGATTCAAGATAATGCAATTTGACTAATCATTTTGGCACATAAAAGTATTGAACAATCCATTCATAAGTTCAAACTGTTTCGTTAATTTAGAGTTATTGTCTTACATACTTAATTTTTTCTGGCAGTAGTTAAAGAAAGAACTAATTTAGATGGTCCTATTTAGTTTTCCAATCGTATTGACAACACTAACACTATACTCTAGAATCCCTATCAACATGGCCTAGATAAGTCATCAAAAGTATCATATTATAGTCCTATTAGACAAGTTATCTAAACTTATCACCGACTACGCACATACTTTGACAACATATCATTAGTTTGATCTAAGTCCATTTGTGGTTCAATCTTATTGACCACTTAAACCAAACCTCAATGTCATCTTGGACTACGTCCATCTCATGGAATGTTCTAGAAAACAATCACACGCATTTTTGACTTGTACAACATAATTAGGCAATAAATAAATAAAATAATTTTATTTATTTAATATTTAAAATCTAACTAATTAGATTTTTTCAAGACACCAATTCCAACAATCTTCCACTTGTCCTAAATCTAATTAGCCCTGCATTGTATAAATAATTCATAAGGATCTATCAACTCTTTGACTAAAAACTTTATCAATATCGATCCATCGCTATCTCATTCCTTTACTCACAAACTTTGATCTAGTAGGAACCTTCTAAGTCAACTAGTGCACTTAAAAATTTCATAGTTGTCAAGTATCCGACTTCCATAGTGAAATAAGCAATACAAGACTGCTTTACTCTCCACCATGTAATGACTCTCACTACAAGGGTAAACAGGAATTTTGATATCAAACGTCTAAACTTCCTTTTAAAACAAACGACCCAAGATAAACTCAATATCCTCTTTAGAATCTTGTTAAAGCTTGACCCTAAGAACATAGTATGCTCATCTTGATTCTTTTACTTTTAAACAAACTATACAACAAACTTTAACAGGTCATAACAATTCTACATCATTCCTAATGAGTAGAATGTCATCTATATGCAATACTTAGGAAGTCACTACTTTCTTGTTATGTTACTTGCACACTGATGTTTCACTAACCATTGAATCAAATCCCTAGGAGTTGATTAACCGTCATCTAATCTACTATTCAATGAATAAGATGCTTATTCAAGTCTACAAATAAACTTCCTCAGTTTGCATACTACATACTTCTAACTCTTGGCAACAAACTTGTCTGATTGTATTATATACATAACCTTTTCAATACGACCATTAATTAAATGCCATCTTGACTTCCATCTTCCGTATCTCATCATATGAAGTACAATGAATGAGAGTATCTTTATGGACTTGAGCATAACATCTGGCTAGAAGGCCTCATTAATGACGATTCCTTCCTTTAGTGTATTAACGTACTGCTATCAATTTAGCCTTGAACGTCTCTAACTTCTGGTTCAATGAACTCTTCGTATTTGTAGATCTATTCAGATCCTATCTAATGACTTAATGTCTTTAGGCGCCTCTATAAGTTCCCCAACTTAGTTTGAATACAATTACTTTAACTTGACTTTCATTGCCCTGACCAGTCGGTCTGCATCTTTGTACATAAGAGTTTTATTATAGTCTAAAGGATCAGATTTACCATCATGTTTAACCATGAAGACTTGAAAACATGAATCCGATAGGTGACCCTAACAATCGTCCCACTACACCAAAGCTCTCCTATACTTAGTGTGACAATAGCTTGGTTGATGATATATCTAATACATCATCTACGCTATAAGTCGTATCAAGCTGTAGAGATATAGTATCTCATACTATCAATCTATTAAACACAAGATATCTATTGTACTTTTAGAACACTTTCTAAAACCTCTTACATAACAAACCTTTTGATATGCAAATGTGACTCATCAAATGAATTTTACCATATTTAATAACATATTATTGATCCCATTTACTGCTCTTTATAGTAAGGAAAAATAAGAATTCTCATGAAATCCTCCACCTCGATCTAATCAAAGTGACTTGATATAATTACCTAACTAATCTAAACATTAGTCCTTCATTCTTTGAACTTTTCAAAGCATTCAAGGCTTCAGTCCTCATATGTATATCCTTATATCAACTTACTAAGTAGTCATTCATGAACATTTTAGGAAATATTATTTGGTTCCGCTCGTTTGAACTTTTAGCAGTCCATAAACATTTTCAAACAAGTCCTAGCAGCTTAGAGACTCTATTTCCTTTACCCTTCAAGGCTCTTTCAGTCACCATTAATTCAAACATGATTCACATACTGATTATCATTTTATTACTTAATGATCACATATCAAACTAGTTTTTGAATCATACTAGATTAATGTGGCCTAAGATTAAATACCACTTAAAACGAATATGGTTTCTAAGGATTCTTCTTTTATATAGTTACACAATCTAGCTTGTATTAGACGAATAAATTGCCACTAACATAGTTTTTATTAAAATAAGTCAATTGTCTGCCAATGTACCTTTTAAATAAACATTTTATTTATATAACTATCAGTCTATTTTTTGAAAAATAACTAAAAACTACTCCAAAAAAATAGCAAATAGAAATCAAATTTCTAAAGTACATTAAGATAAACACTCAAATAAAAAACTACATTGCTTCACTTAAACTACTATCTCCTAGTGCCCTTATTGAAAACCCATTCACCAGAACAATAGTGAATTATCTACTAGTCACAACTAGAGGAGACAAGATATTAAATATTCTGCCATGTTGGCTTTCTGTCTTAGCAACAATAGTATCTAAGTACCTAGGTAATCGCTTTTAAATATTAACATCTAGTGCTTTTATAAAAGAGACAAAAATATTTTGACTCATGTTGTATTATACCCTTTACAAGTTCATAACTCCTGAGATGGATGCTTACTCTAAGTAAACTATTCTCTTAGTTCTTATGACGCCTTTTCTTAAACTGTACTTTCATCAGTTTAGACAATGAGCAATCTCTATTACTCAACGTATCCAGCCTAAACCAATTAAAAGACCTTTACAGGCAAGTAAAGATCATATCCTGTTGAATTGGCTATCAATATTTGCATCAATAATTCAAGTTCAATTCAATGAGCCATCATCATATGACACGCTCTTGAACTGAACTTTTCTAATGCAATCCTGTGTCTGTCATCTTTGTCATTGGTTGTTCTCATGCTACTAGTTCTCTAACCAAACACTTATTTCAAATATCTTATTATCTCTAATGCGGTTAACAATTCAAGTATCTGATACTAGAATAAGTTTAATGTCCAAATCTTGCATTCGACTTATTCTTTTGTCTAGTTTTATGTTCTGAAAGTTCTTTTCAACTTATTAGATATACTAGCAGCAACCTAGAGAACTCTAAGCATCTCCTAGTGCTCTTCATGTACTAGGACATGTCATATTATAGCGAGCATAACGGAGAAATATGACATACCAGTATTGATTGTAATGCACAAGTTAACAATCAATCTGAAATCAAAAACTATAAAACAAGTCAAATAACATAAAAGATTACTTTTATTACTTTTAGCAAACAATCTATTATGATTTTAGAATATAGGAAGTGATTAGTAGGATAAGTCAATAATGATCTTGTAATGGTTGGTATATGGTGTTGGCGATTAGTTTAGTTAGTTGAAGTCAAGGTAGTTAGTTAATTGGTCAATATTGGTGGCTAATGTGTGTATCGGTTAGAGCTAGGTGTCCATGTGCATTGTATCCTTCTTTAGCCGCCATTTGCATAGCCTAGTATAAGTACTTGAGTCTTGCATTGAAATTCATAACCATGATGAATGAAAATATCGTTTGATATTAATCTCTCTCTCATCTAACTCTCTCTCTCTCTCTATTTTCTCTTCGCTTTAACTTCTCTTCTCACCTTAACTCTCTTTTATCTAATCTATCCCGAGCTTATGAACCTAGTTTGATCTAGATTCATAACAATTGGTGTTAAAGCCTTGATTTGATTCCAAATTATGCTTTTGATCTAGAAAAATAGTGCAAAAAGAAAAGAAGAATTAAGATCTGAATGTTGCTGCTGCGTATTGGCTTTAGATGCTTTGCATTTGATTTAGTTGAATCTCTTCAACTAGATGGAGTTTGTATTGTGTCAAATTTTTGGTGCTTGCTACAATTAATCAACAAAAACAAGTTTGGGTGCTGAATTTTAATTCAGTCTAGCCGATCCAAGTGCAAAGAACTTCGACAAGATCAACCTGATCAAATTCAGCTCAAATCTGGTGGTTCAAGTACTGTTTGATTGATTTACTGTTCGAAATTAGCAAAAACCTGAGGAGATTTTGGTGTGCTGCACCTTATGTGGTAGAGAGATTGAAGTTGAACAAGAACAACTTCACATATAGTTGTGATTAAGTGATCAGCGACTGAATCGCAGAGGTGCTCGATTATATGCTGAGGTTTACATCGTTTGAAACAATTAAGCTGCATGATCTGATTGAACTAAGCAAGAATAGTTTTCAGATTTGGTCTAGTACTGCAGTACAAAGCTAAATCAAGCTTAGGTTGAGCACACTTGTTCAATTCTGAGCTGGAATTGTTCAAAATTCAGTGCTCAAGATTAAGCTCCATATAGAGAACTTGATTCTAGCTGCAGTATTCAAAATTGAGTGAGCTAAATCGTGAAATTCTTCTAAGCAATTGATACAAATTCGAGAACAACAAAATGGATGAAGAAGCAATTCCAACAATTCATGACATTTTTGAGGACTTTAGGCCACAAATTTTGCAGCTATTTTAAGAAATGTTGAGCAAAAGCCAAGCAATACAGTAGCAAATGTTTCTTGAATCTAATCAAAATCTTGCTGCAATACACTTTTGTACAGCAAGGAATGTTGAAGTACATCAACATAAGCAAGTGCATGATGTTGTTTTAAAGGTTACAACACCTGAATTTCAAGAACATGACATTCAGGTCCCTCACTGCTGTGAACATTATCAGCTGTGAAGTTCAAAGGCTGTTGAGCAAGGCAAGGAGCCACTGGAACCTGCAGCATGGAGGCTACCAACACACATTGAAGTGATTAATAGCAGGAAGTTGAGAGTTACGCTTCCAATGCAGCAAGGTTGTGACATTAGCTTGATCCTTCATTTAAATCTCAAGAAATATCACTTAAGCAAGAGAAGGACAAGAACACAACCAATCTTGGTCTATCATGGAAGGCCCCCTAATTTCTTATTTCTCAAGCTTAATAAAGGAGTTCTGGACAAGTTTTCTGTGCTCAAGAACATCAATCAAAGGCAGCCTAAGAAGGTAAATTGGCTATTCGATAGGTTTGAGGCTTGTTCTTCGATCACAAGAACAATAAAATTGGCAATGAGGAGAAGGAATTCAATGAACAATAGTGCCAAATCTATGAGGAGTTGGTACTGCAGGAGTGAAGGGCAGCTCAGTAAAGAAACATCAAGCAGTACAGATTGGTTTCCAAGTGTGCGAGCTTGCGCTCAATTCTAAGTGAAAGTGTGCAAAATCATAACAAAGGAAGGGCACAAGGTTGTGGAGCTCTTGCGTATTCATCCTTGAACACTAATAACAAGCCACCTAATTTGGGAGGTAAGCTGGATAGGGTTGGGCAGGTCTTGTCACTTGCTGCTGCAACAAATTTTCCAGACCTTTGTAGCTCCAACAGCCACAACCTCATGTTCAAGGACATTAGCCATTACATTCATCAACTTCTTAAATGGGAAGACATTTGCAAAACTTGAAGATTGGTGCTACTGCAGTGCTGAAGAGTTGAGCAGACCAGATTACAAATCTGTATGGAAACTTGGTCTGAAGAAAAATAAAGATGCTTTTAGATTCTTGAGGACAAGAATCTTTAAGGGATTAGTAGGACAAGTCAATAGCAATCTTGTAATAGTTGGTATATGGTGTTGGTGGTTAGTTTAGTTAGATGAAGTCAAGGTAGTTAGTTAATTGGTCAATATTGGTGGCTGATGTGTGTATCGGTTAGGGCTAGGTGTCCATGTTCATTGTATCCTTCTTTAGCCGCCAATAGCATAGCCTAGTATAAGTACTTGAGTCTTGCATTGTAACTCATAACTATGATGAATGAAAATATCTTTTGATATTAATCTCTCTCATCTAACTCTCTCTCTATTTTCTCATCTCTTTTACTTCTCTTCTCACCTTAACTCTCTTTTATCAAATCTATCCCTAGCTTATGAATCTAGTTTGATCTAGATTCATTACACAATCAAAGTTCGAAGTTCACAATCTGACACTTATATGTATGCCGTGGTGACCTAATTGAACAACCCAAACCTCCCCATCGGCGAGGCTTAATTGAGATATCAGAAGCGTGAGAACAATTCTCAATAAATATGTGTTCTTGTAAACTCTTTACTAAATATATTTAACCGAGCACTTTTTTCTTCAGCCTCTAAGGTCCTACAATAGAGCTCGTCGAGGAGGCTAATGTAGACCCCAGTCAAGTGTACACCATTACTTGAACAACTATACAAAGTCTCGATATATTCCAGTGTCGGCGTGGTTGTACTCGATTGCTTGCACTTCAATTCATCCTAATAGAAGTCTATCCCCATATTCCGTGGATTAATATCCTCCTAGAAAGTAATGCAACCCACTATAATGTTAGACTAGTAATGGAGGCCATAAGTATTAACTTAGAAGCTCACTCCCACTTGATATTTTGAGTCATGTGACCCTATTAATAATTTTAGCTAATGAATAAAGCATGGAATTCACCTAACCATTCTCTGTGTGTCTGCAACGATGAGCTAACCAATTTACTTGTTACTATAAGAGAGATAGTGTAACAAGTAATTAGTCAAGTGAGAACTTAATTAGTCAAGTGAGAACTTTCTAAATAAATATTTTTCTTAAACATATTTAACACACCGTTTCTCTTTGGTCTCTGAAGCAGTATCATAATGCTCCCTAGGAGATTAATATACTATTCTAGTCAAGTGTATATCATTACCTAAACATTTGTACAAGTAAACAAGATACTCCATGTCAGCATGGCTGCATCTGCTTTCCTCATACCTTTATCTATTATAAAGAAGTCTAACCCTATATTCTGAGGACAAATGCCCACCCCTAGGAGTAGCACCCATCCACTACACTATCAGACTGGCAATGGAGATCATGTGGAATCAACTCCTGATCCTCGCCCCGCTTGAAATTTACAATCGCGGATCTTTCTTTCAAATTTGATTATCCCATGAGAACTTCGAAGTTAAGCGTGCTTGGGCGAGAGTAGTACCAGGATGGGTGACCTCCTGGGAAGTCCTTACACTCAGGTTGGGGACACTGGGAAACAACCTCTCTTTAGGTTAACACCCTGAAGGGGAAAAGCTGCATACATCCGCCCCCCCTAGACCCTGCGTAGGCGGAAGCCCTTGAGGCACTGGGTATGTTCCTTTTATTTATATAAAATCCTAATCCAATTAGGTTTCTTTAGTTATCCAACCTATATAATATAATCTCATTAGATATATTATGAGAATTTTCTTTTCAAAAAATTCAACTTTTGAATTATCCACTCATATTAGATTTATTTTAAAAAAAATTTCTCCCATTCGATGAAATTAAATATTTAAAAAAGTTCTATTGCCTTATAACTTTATTCACATCGTACATAATATTTAACTCTTTTAAATAATATTGAACACGTGAACTAAAATTTAATAAGTACCCTATTATCAAACAATTCAAATAATATTAATTAAGGCCTAAATGTTAGAACAATTAAAGAATTTTCTAATTTCTTTTAGAAAAGGGTATAGTATAATCTCAATTAAAATCTTGTCCTAATTATTTATTTATTTATTTAAATACTTAAATAATAAAATTAGGAAAAAAAGGTTATTTTCAAAAATCGGGACGTGCCTAGCACGCTACCCTTTATATATATATATATATATATATATATATATATATATATATATAATCTAATGAGAATTAACGATTTAAATCATTCAATTCTTTGAATATCTAATCTCATTAGATCCGATTTAGAAGTACACTCAGAGATTGAACCATGACTCATCTAAAATTTTAAACCATTTAAAACTTTAATGAAGTTTCAATTTTATTATTAAAGTCTTTAGCAACAATCTTCAGGATTACCTTTTTTCTTTAATTAAATTCTCAATTTCATATTTTTATGATTTTTTATACACCAATTTTATCAAACCTTATTCTTTTAATGTCAACCATGAAGGCATTCAGAGTTGGCCTTGGCACCAACTGTTGGGAAAATATTTCAAAAATATTTCCCAAATTAACTAGAGCGGCGTAGTGGAAAAATAATTTAAAATTCTTAATCTTAAATCTAAAGCCTTGATCTAATTAGACCATTTAATTAGGTGTATAGGTTCATAATTTGACAAACAAAAAACATCAAATAAAACAATGTAAACATATCACATAATTAATTAAACGTACCTTAAGCATGAATCCCAATTTTGACATGGAGACCTGAAATTGAAAAAAGGTTTCTTGACACTTCAAGGTATTCTTCACAATGACCTCTTCTAGCACCGGAAGCGTGGGCTCCCAGAAATATTTATTTTAGGAAGAATTTTTGAGAAAGATAATGCTAACAATAATTTAGTCATGCCTAAAAAATTGAAGGATTTTTGTCATGGGGGAAAACTGGGTTCCAAAACCAAAAACCTTATTAAATTCTCGCATAAAAAGAATGCATATTTATAAACAAAAAGGGATGATAAGTGGCATCCAATCATTCATCTACGGCACAAGCCACCTATAGGTAGGTTGGGCAGCCCACCACCAGCACCATGTGTCAGCTCCTCCTTGGCGGGTTGCATTAGCCACAAATCGAGACCTATGTTCATGGCCACGTAATTTTTTTTTTTTTTTGGGTTAATATTCATACATGTATAAAATTCATCTCATTAACATTATTTTGTAAAATTAATTTGTTCATCTTATGAATAAATTATTCATCCCACAAATTCAATTTAAATATTTTCGAACAATACTTAAGTTGAGGCTTGTGAAGGGACCTCAAGGGCAATCTAACACTTGCTCCAAATGGGTCAAATCAGATTATCATCTCACGATAACAATTGATTACCATTTAATAAAACTTAATTCCACTAAATAAGTTTTATTGCACTCTAGAATTAAATATTTTCACTCAAGAATTTCCCAA
Source organism: Simmondsia chinensis (assembly GCA_018398585.1). Classification (NCBI taxonomy): domain Eukaryota; kingdom Viridiplantae; phylum Streptophyta; class Magnoliopsida; order Caryophyllales; family Simmondsiaceae; genus Simmondsia; species Simmondsia chinensis. The sequence goes on along the minus strand of JAGTTD010000003.1, from coordinate 29,120,367 downwards.
ATAACAATTATTACAAAAATTAACCCCTCTATTAGATATTCATGAACAAAAGTAACGTTAACTACTATCATTAATTTTCTCACATCTCTCGCCATAGTTCCTTACTCGCCCTTCTCGAACAATTCAATAATACATAGACCATTTCCGTATTAATGCCAAATGCCAAACATATGGAATATTCTAGCCAAAGATTTAAAATTTATCCATATGTTTACAAATCAGCTAAGGGGACGTCTTTATCTCGTTAGAGAATATGGATTCCAAATAAACAACTGTTCCTGCCACACTTCATGCCATTACCCAACGTACGTAAGTTTCAAGTCAACACACTTTGACTAACCCTTTTTGGGACATCAAAGCAATGAAAAATCCATGCACGACTTCATATCCTAGATTTAGAGTATCGTCTTACAGAATTAACTATTATTGATAGCAGTTAAAAAAATAACTAATTCAGATGGTGCTGCTCAGTGTTCTAGTCTTTTTGACAACACAACATGATACTCTTGGATCCCTATTCACATGACTAAGACAAATCATCAAGAGTATCATATTATAGTCTTATTGGACAAGTTATCCAAAATTATCCCCGGCTATGAACATACGTTGACAACATATTATTAGTTTGATCTATGTCTATCTGTGATTTAGTCTCATTGTCCATTTAAACCAAACCTGGCATGGCATTTTAGACTGCGCCCATCTCATGGAACATTTTAAAAAACAATCACATGCATGTTTTACTCATAAAATAGAATCATTAAATAAATAAACAAACTAATTTCATTTATTTAATATCTAAAATCTAACTAATTTGGTTTTTCTAGGATACCAATTCCAACACAAACATCTTAATAATGGACTCATAACCACCGAATAAATCGGTTATCAAGAACGAAGAGGTCAAGGCTTCGGCCTCTAAAAAAATAAAAGAATCAAGAGGCACTTCTTCTTCCCCTGGTGAAAAAGCTGTCAAGGCTGCTATGTCTTCTGAGATAATACCAAGAAAGCCCTCGGGGAGGACAAAAGTGTTACAACAGATTTTCCAATAGCAGGTCATTTCTGTATAATGGGATGATCATACCTGAGGGCAATGGTGGAAAGCTTGATGGCTTTGTAGATGCGCAGGTTCCTTCATTTTTATCCAAGGGTTAACATCAATCTATCAAACCATTCAACCTATTACTTTGTTAAGATCGTCCATCCTTTAAAAGGTGTCACATCTTTGCAGATGTATCTTCCCCCCCAAGATTGACCTGCAATGGCTATACGAAGTAAAGGAGATTCGTCAATATCTGGAAATATGCCCTCAAGCATAGGGACTTCGTGAGACAGGTCAAAGATGGGTCCTAGGGCACAAGACTCAAAGGAAGATGAAGGGCTATTCTCTGGTAACCAAGAAAGATCCTACTTAATGATCTTGACATTAATTGGACTTTGAATCACCCCATAGACCATTAAAGTGTCAGATTGGAGCAAATGCGTCCATTTCTCAATAGGGCCGTTAGCCTGAGGAAGGAGAGCAAAGACAGCAAAAGAGATTTGGGCCATTGATATATTGATTTCAAGAGGATGCAAAGGGATGGAAGCGAATTGAATCAATAATTGAAGATTAAAGAATGAAGAGCAAGTGTTTTAAAAGTGCTTCATTACAAACAAGAGAGAGAGCATAGAGCAGAGAAGTGGAGATTTCAAGCCCTAACTATCATACTTATAGACATGCGGGAAGGAAGCGCAAAACACAAACAGTGTTCTCTCGAGCTCCCTGTAGCCATTGACAATCAAATCAAGCAGATTTTTTACCTGTTGTAACTTTGAATTCACCAACGGCTAAAAGGGGGGTTTTTTGTTTGCCCCCAAAATTTGAGGGAGGTGGGACAATGCCGTTTTGATCAAAGTGACATGTGCTTAACACGTGAGGTCCAATTCAAGGAGAATTAGGCCTTTAGATGCTGAATTAACGGTGTGTCTAGCCCAGCATCCTAAGAAGATTATCACCCCAACAAGGATATCAACCACTCGTGGCTCGAGATGGTTGAAAGGTAAAGGGAGCACGAGCTCAAGGGACTACAAAGAATACTTACTTGGAGAGCAATTTCAAATACTTAGGCACTAAGCTTAATCCATGAGAATGTGGGGCTTCACGAGGGGACTTCAACTTGAAATTTGGACATGGCCTCCAAGGAATTCCCTCTAAAACTTAATCATGGACACATTCATTGATCGTTCACGCACAAGAAGGAGTTTAGTGGCCTAATGTCTGGAGAAAATGCCTCAAAATCAGAGGCCAATTGGTATGTTGCTTTTCTCTAAATAAAGGACTTGGCGGTAGTACAAAGTAGTACACATACTTAATACAAAACTTCTTCAAGTTTTCTTCACAACACACTCATTCCCTCTTCTAAGAACTAGCTTAACTTACGTAGCTTATCTTAGAATAGAACTTGTACTTGCTTCTTTAGTAATACATTCTTTTGGGTTTCAAGTACGAACTTTCTGCTATAATTTATTCCCAAATTTCAAGGAATTAAGAATTGAGGCTCTATTTTAATGATTTGAGAGCCAAGGCTTGACCTTGATTGTGTTGATCTTAACACTAGTGTCAGTGTTTGATAAGTCAGGGGAACTTAGGTTCGCGCCGTTGATATGGGCTTTGACGACCAAGGCTTGACCCTGATTGCATTTGCCCTAGTCTAGTGACCTGAATACGGTTTGCCCCATCCTAACATTGTCATACCTAAACTCAATCGAGTTATTATAAGTTAAGGGTGACAAGCTTAAAAGCCTGATTGACTTGGGCTTGTAAGTAGACCACTGAACTCTTGAAATTATTTCCACCCCAGTTCCTAACTTTTAAGTGTACGAGGAGTGTCTAGAGGCCCAGCTCCATCACTGTAATTGCCACTTTAGTTAGGTTTATATCCCTTTATTTTTTTTAATATATGTATATAAATCCACAAAAATATTTAACTAGGTGTAGAAGACAAGGCTAAGGAAATGTTTCTAAAATATAAAGCTGTAGTTGAAACCAACTAGACTGTAGGATCAAAAGGATTAGGTTTTATAGGGGTGGTGAGTATGAAACTACCTTCTAAAGAAACACTGTGAAGAACTTGGCATAATTCATGGGGTCTCGGCCTCTTATACATGTCAACCAAATGGAATAGCTAAAACGGAATATAGGACCCTTAAGGACATGATGTATGCTATGTTAAAGAGCTCAAGCCTACCCTCGAGCTTGCAGGGGAGAGCCTTGTTGTCTGCTTATCTATTAAATAGGGTTCCACATAAAATGTTGGATGGAACCCCTTATGAATTATGGAAGGGCTACATGCCTAACCTGAAATACCTGAAAGTGTAGGGGGTGTCTGCCAAAAGTAAGAATTTCTAAGTTTAAAAGAAGCAAAATTGGACCTAAAACTGTATATGCTAGTTCTGTACGTTATGCCGTGAACAGTGCTGGATATAGATTCATGCTTTTGAACTACTCGAGCCCTGGGCTTGGTAAAATAATAGAATTTCGAAATGTTGAATTCTTTGAGAATGAATTTCCCATGAAAGAATTTATTCATGCTTCACTACCTGATTCTGTTCCTATTGCATATGCATCATCATCTAGTCATGCGCCCCTTGAACTCGAGGTTTAGGAACTTATAAGAAGACGGCTTGAACTGAGACTAGCTTTAGACTAGGCTTTATTACTGCTTTCTTGTCTAAACATCATGATTTCGATGAACATGTTGTGAGTGCATTCATGCTAAAAGAAGATCCCAAAACCTATGATGAGGCCATGAAAACCATAGATGCTCCTTTTTGGAGAGAGGCATAAGTAATGAGTTAAACTCTATAACGAGCAATAACACTTAGGTGTTAGTGGATCTTCCTATAGAATGTAGACCTATAGGTTGTAAGTGGGCATTTAAAAAGTGAAGGGGATGTTCATTGCATTCTGCTAGAGAGAGAAACAAGAGGGAGATTCTAACAAAAATGCAATTTTCAGCATGCAATGCGTGGGGTTCCGGTGACTTTTCTTCCGGCACGTCGCGACTCATACTACGACACTCTTTTCCGTTCTGGAATCACAGTCTCGTGTTCTTTCATGCGGTGTGGTCATCATCTTAATTTGAACTCCAATTTGAGGGTGAAATACTTATGATTGAGGCAGAAAGTTGGTGGTGGCAGTGGTTGCGTAGGACGCGTTGTTTTCATAGTGTTCCTTGCTGGAAAACTCACGGGCTAGCCTTTACTCTCTCCATCCTTGCTGGCTATGCTTCTCTTTGTTGATTTTTAGTGGGTGGCTGGCTGGCTGGGTTCCTCTTCTCTCTCTTCCGTGTGGCTAGGGTTTTCTTAATTAGGTAAGAATATTTCTGAATCTCCCCTGATTTGTTTAGATTTGGAAGTTGCGGTTTTTTAGATCTTGCCCTAAAATCACCCGCTTGCCATATTTGGTGTGAGATTTGAATTTTTGTTGGTGACTAGTGGCTTTGGGGTGTTTTACACAGTGGTTTCAAGTGACAAATTAAAAAAAAAAAAATTTTTCTCCCTCTCCTCTATCTCATTTTGCATGTACCGTAGCTATGGTGGACGCTGTGGAACAAAATGATGGGGTGGTTTTCAATGGTGGTTTGGTTTCTATTAGAAATAGTGTCCTGAAATCTAACTTTACCCTCCAAATGTTATTTTAATATACAATAAAATTGAAGTCTCAGTTGTTTCCTTGATAAATTTGTGTAAGTGAGCATATACACTGTATCTGATTTTCTTTTGGTTAATATCCATAAGATGGGTGTAGTCCTCAGACTATTATTTGCATGTTTGTTGTAATTGGTTTATGAGATTAACCCACAGACATAGTTGGAACAAATGGTATGGATTTTTGATTGCAAGACTTCAAGTCAAAGACAAGTTTGGACCACTTATCTTGTCTTGGTCGTGTTTAGGGTCATCCAAAAGTATTATGTGGGAGTGTTTAACAAGATTGACATGCTGAGTTAGACCATATGAGTTGCTTGTTTCTAGATTACTATCAGAGATGAGTGATTCATATTGTATTGTTTGAACGACGACTCTAAATCCTGAAAGTATTCTGGACTTGTGCATGGAACGTTAGTTGCTTTGGTATACTATAAGTAAGGTCAAACCGAATGACAGAATTCCCACGTATACTGGGTAGCAGCGTGAATTGTGACAAGGATCATGTATTCAATATGGAATTCACAATCTCTTATGAGATACCAATGTTCCCTTAATTGATTAGCAACTATTTGAATAGTTCATAATCTTTGGCCAAAGTATTCCAGGTGTTTGACAATTGAAATTTATGTGTTTGACAATTGGAATTTATATTATAAATATGTTCAGGTATAAATGAATTTATCAGTGAAGGGCGAGTCGGTAACTAATTGAGAATATGTGAGAAGGATAATGGTAGTAGTTATATTTTTTTTTTTATGGTGGACATCCAGTGGATGGATTGTTGTCATCAATATAGTTTATGTGGGAGATGTCGAATAAATGGTTTAAGTCTAGAGTGTGGGATTTATTTCGCGAAATAAAGTCCCATTAAATAGTAATTAAATTTTATCATGATATGATAATTAATTTAACCCATTTTGATCTAGTCTCTGAGGTCGTAGTGCAAGCCTCTGTATTTATTGCTATCGAAAAAATATTAAAGAATTCATAAGATGAATAAATTTAAATTTGCCAAACATTTCATGAGATGAATAAAGATTAAAAATTATTAAATAAAATAATTTTTTTGAAAGTAAAATTAATAAGATGATTTTTTACATGTCAGAAATAAATAAAAAAAGGAACAAAAATCGCACAAGTTTGGTGATTCGTGTGCTTCGAATCAAACGAACCAGTGCGCGATGTCCCCTTGGAAATTCGCGCTTGGATAAGTGAGCGAATGAGAAGGCGACACATGGCTCACGGTAACAAGGCTAAAGCACAAGGGTAGGAAACGCTGCATTTTGATGGTGGTTTTGATTAAAACGACACGTTTTGTTTTTAAGACCTGATTGGAGAGGTACTTATTTCGTGTACTTATTTCGTGGTTTTTTCGTTGTGGTACACTACTATAAATAGAGGTACTTAATTCGTGGTTTGGCATCCAATTCTAAATTTAAAGGTTTCTGAAAGGGTTCCCATTCAAAGTCCTAATTGGGGAGAAAAGTTTTAGTTAAAAATTTTCTTTCCTCATTATGTAGAAGGCAGCTGGGTCTTGGTTTTCTCTACTTTATGGGAGCTTTATCATTCATTCTAGCTTTTCGATATTTGGAGCAATTCCGTGTATGTTCTTCTTTCATTCTCTTTTAAGTTTTTTACTTTTCTATTTAATTGCAGTTTTTCTTATTGTGCCTGTTTTATGTTCATGTTATTGTTACGAATTTTTAGAGTAGAGCCTTGTAAATTTAAATTAGGAATTTAAGTCTGTAGATTTAAAATTAGGAATTTAAATCAATCTTAGGTTTAAAATTAAGAATGCTAAACCCTTCTGCGGCGTTAATTTTATTAAGTAAGGAAAAATTTTAAAATTCGCCCCAACAATTGGTACCAGAGCTAACTTTTGATTGCATTCATAGTATACATGAATAGATATAATAACATCGAAATAAATAGACTTCGATTTAATAAAACAGATATTCTATTAAGAAGGAAAGATGGTTTAATTTGATTTTGATAACAATCAAAGTACCTATTTAAATGGTTTAAATCGATAATGAATTAATAGTTAATTCAGATTAGTCAAATTAAAATTTGCATTTATATTGTTAGTATGATGAGATTGTGTGTTCTTAATCCAGATTTACGAAATAAGGTAAATTGATCTAATAAGGTGAGATTCATTTATTTTTAATTAAAAAAATTGTTGACACTAACGTCAGCACATGCTAGTGTTAGCGATTTAAAAAAAGTACCATTAAAAAAATTTTTTTTTTAGAATGTGTAGATGTCAGTATTGGTTTATATAATAGTTGGAAATTAATTTTTAATTAATTAATTTAATTTTAGAATGTAAGACAGTGGTGTTTTAAATAAATTAATTAATTAATTTCATTAGATAATTCTTAGAATGAGATTCTAAGCTAGGTTATGAGATAATCTATCTTGTGAGTTGGTACTATTTTAAATAAAAAATTTTTAATTGAATATTCCTATTAGTTAATTTAAAGTTTAGAATGAGATTCTGAAGGGGATTGATAAATCTAATTTAATATATAATTATTTATATTATTTTAATACATTTTTAACAATTTTACATCAACTTTTCATCGCTTTTGCTTGGTTTTGCTCATTTTGAATTATTTTGCTATTTTCTTGTAAAAACACCCATTTTATATTAAATCTTGGCATTTCTCAAAAGATGGTAAATACACGGTCAAATCTGGATACAAACTCTGGCTATCCTCTTGTGAACCCACATCCCAGGAGCGTGCTTCTTCTAGCACCCCGATTTGTTGCGCTAAAAGCTTTCGCGTTCTTTGGACTATCCAAGCCCCTCCAAAAATTAAGCACTTTTTTTGGAGAGCTCTTATGAATGTCTTAGCAACGTCTGAGAATCTAAGGAAGAGAAAACTCAAGTCAAATCCCTTCTGTCCCAGATGTGATGGTACTCCCGAGAAAGTAGAACGTCACTTTTTCCTGTGTCCTTGGGCTAGGGCCGTTTGGTTTGCTTCTCCTTTGGGTTTTAAACCAAATGCGGATGGCTTTAATAGCTTCCACTTTTGGTGGGACTCTTTATGTGCTAATAAGCATTTCTCAAATGATGATTTTCTCAGGATTATGTTTATTTGTTGGGAAATTTGGAAAAGTAGGTGTGACCTCATTTTCAAGAAAAGTGTGTTTTCTCCCTAGCAAGTTGTCTCCTCAACTGCGGCAGCCATGTCGGGTCTCACTGTTGCTCTTTCCCCCCTCTCGGTGCTCCTAGATCCTCTTCATGGCCCTGCTCAGCCAATCCAGCATGAAGGTTGGACCCCACCTCCCTTTAGCTGGGTCAAGATCAATACAGATGCTGCTTTATCCAAAGTCTCTAAGTGTACTTCAGCGGTTGTGGCTCGTAATCACTTGGGTGATATCGTTGGAGGATGGTGCGGGTCCTTTTCTTCAAACTCAGCCCTTATTGCCGAAACTCTCACTATCCGTGCTGCCGTTTCGCTTGCTGCGTCTTATGGTTGGATGTCATTGTTGAGTCGGATTGTAAACATGCTATTGATTTCTTATCTGACGTTGTACCCCGCTCGTGGGATTGTAGCGCTTAGTGGATATTAGGATGTTATCTTCGAGTAGTAGTTTTAGTAATTTCATTTTTCGTTGGGCTCCTAGGTCATGTAACAAGGTCGCCCATTTTATAACGTCGAGTCACTTAGGTGGTAGATGTTCGCATGATTGGTGGTATATGTGTCCACCTGCTATTGCAACCCTTGTAAACTTTGATCGTATGGTAATTCAATCCTAGCCTTCGGGCGTTGTTTAGTGTTCAAAAAAAAAAATCATTAGCATTAACAAGTAAAAGCAAGATACAACTAATAAATAAAAAAAATTAACAAATACCTCATTTGCACGCCAATGCAGATTTTTACATAAAATAACAAATTTTTTTGCCACAACTTGATTTGGCCGGCTATTTTTTATAGTCTTTTATGATTCAAGTTCATTGTATATATATCATACAACATCAAAATTATCATTTGCTGCAGGTTTGGGCTGTGAAAAGTGAAGAAAATACATAAAATAACCCAAACTTTGTAAGTTAAAGATGAACCGTGAAAACTAGCAAATAGGAAGCAAGATTGAAGTTATTTTTCCATATTTTTATCCACCCCTTAAACATTATAAATAGAGGAGGTTTTTGGGGAGTTAGATGATCCATCATTCAACAAAAATACATACAAAGTGTAGAAGAAAGAAGAAGAAAAACGGGTGAAGGAAAGAAGAAGGAGAAAGAAAGTTTGGTTTGTAATTTTATATTTTTAAGTCCTTTCTAGCCTTTTTTTCTTCTAAGTTCATGAATTTGTATTAATTATGCTTTAAATTACGTTTATCATGAACTAATTTTGTTATTCCAAGGCTACGATGTAGCCTAAGTTTTAATATACGTTTATTTCTAATTCAAAGTATTCAATGTTTTGTCATTGCGTTGTTGAAGTGTTTATCATTGTTCTTGATGAGTTTTAAATGCTTGATCACCATTTAAGGCCTATAATAATTCATAATGAGTCCGAGAGGAGATTTATGATGATTGCTGAGGTGATATGCACCTCAAATTGAGCGAATGCTCGAGAGAGATTAACGCAATTTATGTGCTTTTTAAGTTAAAAGCATAGAGCTTTAAAAACACTTTTCTTATTTAAATTCATACACGAGAGTGATGGGTTAAAATGTAAAAGAGCATGCTAAATATTGCTCGAGAGAGAACATTTAAAAAATTAGCATTTTCAACCCTCAACACGTAATAACAAATTGAATAAAGAGAATAGAAAGGCGTATTGATGCAACTGGGTAAAATCGGATGCCTTGGATGTTATTAAATCATAAAAAATTCATAAAATCAGTTAACATATTTTGTTTCTTTTTAGTTTATTTTATGTCATATCAATATCTCAATTTTTCGGTTTTTCAAATAGAATCAAAGCTACTAATTTTGGCACTCACTCAATAACAATCCTCGTGGGAGCGATACTCTACTCATTTCTTTATTACTTGATACTACTAGTGCACTTGCTAATGCATACGCAAAGTAAGCATCAAGTTTTTGGCGCCGTTTCTGAGGATTGTTTCTATTTGTGTAATATCAATACCAACTAGTTTTGGTGCTAATTTGAAATTATTGATAATTTATAAATTTTATTTATGTTTAAGAAATTTTTCATTTGATTCATTTGTAAAGATAAATTCATTTTAGTTTTGTGTTATTTTGTTATTTTTCTTATATTTTTCCTTTATTTTTATCTTTAATTTGCTATTAAGATCACTTTTTTAGGGTTTTCAAAAGTTAAATTTGATAATTTCAAGTTTTTAAAAACATTAGGGTTACTACCCTCCTCTTTTTCTTTAAAAATTTGTGTTTTTTTAACTTTCATTTGATATTGTTGTATTTTTAGGTTTTCTGATCAATTGCAACTTTAGTTTAATTTTCTTTATCATCCATATAGCTTTTTCAAAGTTAGACTTGTTACCTCTAAGTTTTTCAAAACTTTTAGTAGTACCTATTTTTCCCTTAAAATTTGGCTTTGTTAAAATTTTGTTTTATACTTTTGTAACGTTTAAAAGATTTCTCTTTATTGTTATCCTTGCCTTTAACCTTATAGTGGTTTATTTTTACTTTGTATGCAAAAGGAAAACGAAAAAGAAATAACTCTTTTTGACCCTGAAAATGAAAAAAAAACTTTGACTAATCAAGAAAACAAAAAGGACTGAAACCATGGTTAATAATACTGGAAATGATGGTGAAAGAACCTTAAAGGATTATGCTGTACCTACTGTTGGAGGGTGCACTTCCAGCATTCGACATCCACTAATACAAGCAAACAATTTGAAAATGATATTATACAAATGATTCAACAAACTGTCCAATTTGGCAGTCTACCTAGTGAGGATCCAAACTTGCATATCTCTAACTTCTTGGAGACATGCGATACATTTAAGCACAATGGTGTCGGCAATGATGCCATTCGCTTAAGGATGTTTCCGTTCCCACTGAGAGATAAAGCCAAAGCATGGTTAATGTCATTACCTCCAGGAACTATCACCACTTGGGATGATCAAGGGATTCAAAAACAACCTTTTTAACCTCCAGAAAGAAAAACTGATCTCGAAGATTCGTTCAGAAGTTTTATGCAAGAAACACAAACAAATCTTCGAAATCAAGAAGCTTCAATTAGAAACCTCACTACCCAAGTCGAACAAATTTCAAAACAACTATCTGAAAGGTCTCAAGGTTCCTTGCCTAGCAACACAATCACTAACCCATGTGAGCACATCCAAGCAATTAAATTAAGAAGTGGAAAAATTCTGAATGAACCAACCTCGGTAACCAAGGCCACACAAAATGATCAACCCATAATTGACCTGTCCACATATACTAATCAAGAAATTGAAAATGAGGAAAGGACAAAAAGCAAAAATGAAGACAAAACAAAAAGGGCTGAACCTCAACCCTACAAACCAAAAGTCCCCTTCCCTTAACGTTTGAAAAAGACAAAAGCGGACGAACAATTTGCTAAATATTTGGAAATTTTCAAAAAGTTACACATTAATGTCCCTTTTGCTGACATGTTAGAATAGATGCCCAAATATGCAAAATTCATGAAAGAAATCCCGTCTAACAAAAAGAAGTTGCAATAGTTCGAAATGGTAGCACTTACTGAAGAATGCAGTGCTATACTGCAAAAAAAGTTGCCTCCCAAGCTAAAAGATCCAGGGAGTTTCATGATACCTTGCACCATTGGCTCCATTAGTTTTGATAAGGTTGTGTGATTTAGGTGCAAGTTTAAATTTAATGCCTCTCTCTATTTTCAGGAAGCTTGGGTTATAAGAAGTGAAGCCTACCACTATATCTCTCCAACTTGCGAACAGATCAATCAAGTATCCTAGAGGTGTAATTAAAGATGTCCCTGTGAAAGTTGATAAATTCATCTTCCCAGCTGACTTCATAGTGCTTGCTATGGAAGAGGATCTGGAGATACCTCTTATTCTAGGCCGACCCTTCCTTGCTACAGGAAAAACCCTGATAAACATCCAACAAGGAAAGCTCATCCTAAAGGTACAAGATGAACAGGTAACCTTCAACGTCTTTAATGCCATTTAATTTCCCTCTAACATGGATTCTTGTTTTGAGATTGATATTGTAGATGAATTGATCACTGAGACATTCAGGGACACACTCCTCAAGTTTACCCTTGAAGCGTGTCTAACAAAGTCAGGGACCATAGACACGGAAGATGAGTTAATAAGGGAATGTGCCCAATACCTGGAAAGTTGCAAACCTTTTGATTCGCACCACGGATCAAGAGTGGAAGATATTCGAGCAATTGAAATTCATCAGAGAACGGAAGAAGAAGAGCCGCCAAACTTAGAGCTAAAGCCATTGCCACCACATCTCAAATATGCCTATCTTGGTAATTTTAACACTTATCATATTATTAATGCCTCATTGAGTAATATTGAACAGGAAAGGTTGCTTAGGGTTCTTAGAGAGCATAGAATAGCAATTGGATGGACCCTTTTGGATATCAAGGGAATTAGCCCTTCCATATGCATGCACAAAATTCTCATGGAGGATAGCTTCAAACTTTCTATACAATCTCAGCGGTGGTTAAACCCTGCCATGAAAGAGGTAGTAAGAAAAGAAGTTATCAAATTATCAGATGCCGGGATCATCTATCCCATATCTGATAGCCCATGGGTTAGCCCAGTGCAAGTAGTTCCAAAAAGGGGAGGGGCGGGGGGGGGGGGGGGGGGGGGGGGGGGGGGTAACTGTAGTAGAAAATGAGAATGGTGAGCTCATCCTTACTAGGATTGTCATCGGGTGGAGGATTTGCATAGATTATTGAAAACTTAATGATGCCACCCGAAAGGACCACTGCCCCTTACCATTCATTGATTAAATGTTAGAAAAACTTGCGAGTCATTCGTATTACTATTTTCTTGGTGGATATTCAGGATACAATCAAATTGCCATAGCCCCGGAAGATCAGGAAAAAACCACTTTCACTTGTTCTTATGGTACCTTTTCCAATAGGAGAATGCCTTTTGGGTTATGCAATGCCCCTCCGACTTTTTAAAGATGTATTATGGCAATCTTTAGTGATATGGTGGAAAATTTCATAGAAATTTTTATGGATGATTTTTCTGTCATTGGAGCCTCATTTGATGATTGTTTAGCTAACATCTCTATAGTTTTGCAAAGACGCACTGACACTAGTTTTGTCTTGAATTAGGAGAAATGTCATTTTATGGTACAAGAAGGAATTGTGTTAGGGCTTATGATTTCAAAAAAAGGAATTGAGGTTGACATAGCAATAATTGAAGTGATAGAATGACTACCACCCCCTACTAATGTTAAAGGCATTCGCAGTTTCCTAGGACATGTAGATTTCTACAGAAGGTTCATTAAGGACTTCTCTAAGATTGCTAAGCCTCTTTGCACTTTATTGATGAAAAATGTCCCTTTTAACTTTGATAGTGACTATATGCATGCCTTTGAAACCTTGAAGAAGAAACTAGTGTCAGCACCAATAATTGTAGCACCCGATTGGACCTTACATTTTGAACTTATGTGTGACGCTAGTGATTAGGCTATAGGGGTTGTGCTAGGACAAAGAAGGAACAAAAATTTTCATGTAATTTTCTATGCTAGTAAAACTTTGACAGATGCACAGATTAACTATGCTACTACTGAGAAAGAATTATTAGCTGTAGTGTTTGCATTTGATAAATTTCGTTCCTACCTGCTCAATTCAAAGGTAATTGTTTACACTAATCATTCTGCTCTGCAATACCTTTTTCCAAAATAGGATGCAAAACCGAGACTAATTAGACAGATTCTCTTGCTTTCGGAATTTGATTTAGAAAGTCTTACGATGGTAAGAGAGAATCCTAATTGTCCGTGGTACGCTGACATTGTTAACTATCTGGTTGCACAGGAACTGCCCAAGGATATGACCTATCAACAAAAGAAGAAGCTCTTCACCGACTTAAAGCATTATGTCTAGGAAGAACCATTCTTGTATAAGCATTGTGCAGACCAGATTATCAGAAGATGTGTACCTAAGGAGAAAATGGAGAACATTTTGCGCCACTATCACTCTCTTGAAACTAGAGGCCATCATGGTGGGACAAAAACTACAGCTAAGGTTTTATAATCTGGGTTTTATTGGCCTACACTCTTTAAAGATGCTTTTAAATTTGTTAGTAAATGTGATGGATGTCAAAGGACAGGTAACATCTCCAAGAAACATGAAATGCCCTTAAACAACATTTTGGTTGTTGAATTATTTGACATTTAGGGGATTGATTTCATACGTCTTTTCCCCTCATCATTTTCTAACTGATTTATTTTGGTTGCTGTAGATTATGTGTCAAAATGGGTCAAAGCAGCTACTTTTCCAATCAATGATGCTAAGGTTGTAGTAAATTTTGTCAGAAAAAACATCTTTTCTTGGTTTGGAACTCCAAGAGGAATTATAAGTGATGGCGGAAAACATTTTCGTGACTGCCAACTTAAAGCATTATTAAGTAAGTATGGAGTTACACACTATGTGGGTGCTCCATACCATCCTCAAACAAGTGGACAAGTGGACAAGTGGAAATTTTAAACCGAGAATTGAAAGTTATTCTTGGAAAAACAGTTGTTGCCTCTAGAAAGGATTGGTCAAAAAAGTTAGATGACGCACTTTGGGCATATAGAACAGCATTCGAAACACCTATTGGAATGCCTCCATATCGACTGGTTTATGGCAATGCATGTCATTTACTACTAGAATTGGAACACAAAGCATACTGGGCCATAAAAATCTTGAACTTCAATTTAGTAGCTACAGGCGAAAAGAGGTTGCTACAAATCTAAGAGATGGATGAGTTTAGAAATGAGGCTTATGAAAATGCTCGAATTTACAAAGACCGAACCAAAAGATGGTACGACAAGCACAATCTAAAAAAAGAGTTCGCAGTGGGACAAAAAGTTCTACTATTTAACTCCCACTTACGACTTTTCCCAGGAAAGTTGCGCTCTCGATGGTCAGGACCCTTTATTATATCCTGAGTTTTTCCATATGGCACGATTGAGATTCAGGATGAGAAAAAAGGGTACTTTCAAAGTCGATGGGAAAAGACTAAAACCTTACATTGATGGAGACCTTGAGCCTCAGAAAACTTCCATTCATCTCAACAACGTCGAATAAGCCACTTAGAAAGTCAAGCTAACGACTATAACTAAAGTGCTTTTTGGGAGGCAACCCAAGTGTTTCTATCCTTACTTATCTTATTTTTCCTTTTGTTATTTTTTTTATTATTTTCTCACGTTTATGTATATTTTTGTTTAAATAGGTATTTTGCAACAAGTTTGGGGGTAGCAAGATGTCAATAGACTCCATCAACAAGCAATCCTCAAACTTGGGAAATATCTCTCACCTCACTTAATCGCAGTAGTTCTTTTAACATTGAGAACAATGTTAACTCTAAGTTTGGGGGTGGAAAAAGCAATTTTTAAAGTTTTGAAACAATTATTTCAAAAAGTTTTTCTGTTTTATGCTTTAGAGTCGGCTTTAGTACCTCTCAAAGTTCGGAGCCTTTGTATGGGGATGTAAATAGTGTCGGTCAATAAAAAAATTATCTATTTTCTACAGTTTTAACCTTTAGTCTTTTAAAAATTTCATTAAAAAAAAAAAGAAGAACTTAGCATCATGCTTTTAGGCAATTTTTCTACCTCTTTTTTTAGCTTGTTTGCTTTAATTAGATTGGAATACCAGAAAAATTAATTATTTTTGTGTTCTAATTGCAAAATACGATCTAATCTATGGCAGTATCTTGATAAAACCATGGTATTTGACTTCACTAGTTAGCATGGCTGTTTTACTTTTCTTTCTGATTAAAAGATGCTTAAATTTGAATAGATTGCATAAACAGTATTATTTACATAATAAATTTTGAAGAGTTATGTCTAAGTCTAAATAAAAAAAAAATATAATAAAAATAGAGGGAGAGAATCACTAAGCACCTCTATCTTGTTAAAAACATCTATCATTTGGATATGTGCTATGGTGTGATGGTTCCGTGCCTTGGAACCTTGAGCAAGTAGATCCGTAGGGGTGTTTCAAAACTTGGTACCCTGGGCCAACTGGAACGGGAGTTGTCGCATTGAAAGCTTGCCACAAGGGGTACTTAGAAAGCTAGTAAGGAACCAAGCACCAAAAAAAATAAAAAAGGAAGGAAATCATCTTTAGTACCGCTATCCCATTTATAAACATTTTAAGATATGTGCTACCTATTATGAGGACGTCTCAGTAGTAGCTTCTCTTACTTATGGGTCATCAGTCAGGAGTCGGAGTTTGATTCTTGCTGAAGATATACTCGGGAAGTCATAATGAAGGCATCTCAGTGGTGGCTTCTCTGACCTATGGGTCATTGCCCAGGAGTTGGAGCTTGATTCTCTCTGAAGGACTACTCATGAGCCGAAATTGACTTGAGCAAATAAATTCCTCAGAAAAAAAAAAAATTTAGTTTTGGGCATACTTGATAAGTTTTGTTATGAGCGATATGATTTTTGTCCTCTATTCATTCTTTTCTAATAAAAGTGCACCTGCTTTGAATTGTGGAATAATTCTTAAAAAAGATGAGATCATGTGCTCCAAGATTTAGCCTTGCTCGAGGACGAGCAAGATTTAAGTTTGGGGGTATTTTGATATGTCTAATTTAATATATAATTATTTATATCAACCATTTTACACTAACTTTTTATCGCTTTTGCTCGGTCTTGCTCGTTTTGAACTATTGTGCTATTTTCTTGTAAAAACACCCATTTTATATTAAATATTGCTAGGTTTTATCATTAACATTAACAAAGAAAAGCAAGATACATCAAATAAATACAATAATTTAGCAAAATACCTCATTTGCACACCAATGCAAATTTTTACGTAAAATAACAAGTTTTTTGCCACAACTTGATTTGGCCGGCTATTTTTTATAGTATTTTATGATTCAAGATCATTGTATATGTATCATACAACATCAAAATTATCATTTGTTGCAGTTTTGGGCGGTGAGTAGTGAGAAAATACATAAAATAACCCAAACTTTGCAAGTTAAATATGAACCGTGAAAACTAGCAAATAGGAAGCAAGATTGAAGTTATTTTGTTGCAGGTCTGAAAACTAGCAGGTTTTGGGGGAGTTAGATGATCCATCATTCAACAAAAATACATACAAAGTGTAGAAGAAAGAAGAAGAAAAACGGATGAAGGAAAGAAGAAGAAGAAGGAAGAAAGTTTGGTCTATAATTTTGTATTTTTAAGTCCTTTCTAGCCTTTTCTTCTTCTAAGTTCATGAATTTTGTGTTAGTTATGCTTTAAATTAAGTTAATCATGAACTAATTTGTTATTCCAAGGCTACGATGTAGCCTAAGTTTTGATATATGCTTATTTCTAATTCAAAGTATTCAATGTTTTGTCATTGCGTTGCGAAGTGTTTATCATTGTTCTTCATGAGTTTTAAATGCTTCATCACCATTTAAGGCCTATAATGATTCATAACGAGTCCGAGAGGAGATTTATGATGATTGTTGAGGTGATATGCACCTCAAATTGAGCGATTAACGCATTTAAGTGAAAAGCATAGAGCTTTAAAAACTCTTTTCTTATTTAAATTTATGCACGAGAGTGATGGGTTAATATATAAAAGAGTATGCTAAATGTTGCTCGAGAGAGAATATTTAGTAAATTAGGGTTTTCAACCGTCAACACGTAATAACAACTTGAATAACGAGAATAGAAAGGCATATTGATGCAACTGGGTGAAATCGAATGCCTTGGATGTTATTAAATCATTAAAACTTCATAAAATCAGTTAACATATTTTGTTTCTTTTTAGTTTATTTTATTTCATTTCAATATCTCAATTTTTCAGTTTTTCAAATAGCATTGGTACTCACTCAATAACAATCCTTGGAAGAACGATACTCTACTCATTTCTTTATTACTTGATACGACTAGTGCACTTGCTAACGCATACACAAAGTAAACATCAGGGATTATGATATAATTGAAGTTTTAAATGCAAGGTAATTAAAAACCACTAGTTTAGAAAAATCAAGTGGAAGTGAAGTTCAATTATTGAAGCCTCCACTACCAATCTAGCACTATAGTAGAACGATGGACCTCCCCGCGAAGGATGTGTGTTTGTAGATTACAGGGTTACACTTTTATTAGGGTAAACTGAAGTGCAAAGAAGCAATGTGACCAGGTTTCCCTAGACTATTACATGTGTTTTTATGGAGGTTTAGGTAATGATTTACACATGACTAGCGTGATGCATTAGCCTCTCCAGGGAGATATGTTATGTTATGTTACAGACTAAGGTAAAGTGGTGAGTTAATCATATTTAGTAAGAGTTACAAGAAAACAGTTAATTGAGAATAGTTCTCACTCAAACTAATTTCGTACAACCCTGCTGAAGGGGCGTAAAGAGTGGTGTGTTTGGGTCATCATTGCATGCATGATAGTATAGTTTAGTGGATACCTGACTTATTGTGTATGCTAAAATAAAAGAATAGATATCACTGCATTATATAAAACTCTTGTCAGACAGTTACACAATTGTTTGCATTTACGGTGTTTTGAAATGATTACAACTGGTGCACTTTATTCAATTCAGAAGATAATGTTTTAATTGGACCGAATTACTTCACCTGAAAAATGAACTTGGATATAGTTTTAATACAAGAGGATCATAAGTTTGTTCTCACTAATGCTCGACCTACGACACCCAGAAATAATTCTAACTGCTGTAAAAGCGGGTTATGAACGCTGGCATAAGGCTAATGAGTTAGCCAGATGCTATATTTTGGCTTCATTGGCAAATGTTCTCAAGCATCAAATGCTTGAGACGGAAACAGCAGCCGAGACGATCAAACATTTAACAGAAATATTTAGCTATCAAGATAGGGCAGCTAGGCAACAGTTAGTAAGGAAGCTCTTGAATATGAGTATGTCAAAATGGTCACCAGTTCAGGAGCACGTCGTGAAAATGATGCGTGCTTGTTTTAGTTGGAGATTCTAGGTGCTAGGATTGACAGTCAATCTTGGCAGGACATCATCCTGAGCTCTTTATCTAGCTCTTTTACTCAGTTCAGGCTCGGCTACACAATGAATAATAAGGATTATTCGTTGCCTGAGCAAATGAAGGAGTTGCAGGTAGCAGAGGGTGTTATGCCAGCCAAGGGAGTGTCCACTTGACTCAGGTATCAAGGGCTAGCGGGAGCAAGTAGAACAAGGGACCAATTGTAAAGAAAGGTAAAGGCAAGGTTGCTAGTGCAGCGACTAATCCTAATAAGAAGCTAGCAAGAGGACAGTATTTCTTTTACGAAAAGATGGGGTACTAGAAAAGGAACTGCACAAAGTACATAGCTACTCTTCCTGGAGAGACTGCTAAGCCATCTGGTGAAGGTATGATGATATCTCACCTAGTTGAGTCATGCATAGTATAGAGTCCAACATGTTCCAAATGCGTAGACTCAAGTTCAACTAACCATGTCTATAATATATTATGGGCGCTCAGGCTAACCAGGAGGCTTAGCTGCACCTAACGGTTGGAGACAACACAAGAGTAGCGATCTTAAAAGTAGGAGATGTTAGCTTAGTATTTAGTGGTAGCATGCATTGTTTTTGAATTTAATTTATGTCTCTCGTTTTATGGATAATTTTTATTCAATTACATTTTGGTTGTGAACCTATTATTATGTGAAGTAAATTGTTTATTTGCCAATGTACATGTGTTAATAGATTATTTATATTATTTTCAATCAAACTTTGATATATGTTTAAATGAATCTACCACAAGCTCACTTGTTCAATCTCCTAAAAAAACATCCTGAAAGAGATAATACCTACACATGGCACCAACGTTTAGGTCATATTAATTCGAACAGGATCCAAAGACATGTGAAATATGGACTGATAGAGGCTTTGGACTTGAAGTCATTACCAATATGCGAATCCTGCATAGAAGGAAAGATGACCAAGTCTGTCTTTAAGAGTAAAGGCAACAGGGTTGGTGACTTGCTTGAGCTGGTTCACAAATATCTATGTGGACTAATGAATGTTCAGGCAAGAAGTGGGTATGAGTACTTCATCACATTGATTGATGATTACTCAAAGAATGGATATGTTTACCTAGTGAGACATAAGTCGAAGTCTTTTGAAAAGTTCGAAGAGCACAAAGATGAAGTTAAATTTGGTAAATCACTTTGATCAGATCGAGGTGGAGAATATCTTTCTAGTGTGTTTTTGGATTTTCTAACTGCAAATGGGATAAAATCTCAGCCTTCTACTTCGAATACATCGTAGTAGAATAGTGTTATGATAGAAGGAATAGGACATTGTTTGATATGGTAAAGTCCATGATGGGTCATGCTACTTTACCATTCTCTTTTTGGGATTATGCCAAAGGAATAAGGGTGATCTTTTCTACAGTCCTTCTAATCAAAAGGTTTTTGTAAATGTAAATGCAAAATTTTTAAAGGAGAATTTTACAGTAGTTTTAGAGGAGTTAAAAAAAAAAAGACGCTAATTCTGAACAATTAGACACAGCGCAGGATACAGTGGATGCATTAGATGCACCTGCTATTAGGGTTGAGAATGTTCTTAGTACACGAGAGCTTATGTGTAATGGAGGGCACCTGACAAGCTCATGGCAGGAGCCTTAATTGTTGACTGTGGTATTGAATCTAATCCTCTCAGCTACAATGAGGCAATTAAAGACAAGGATGCTAACCAATGGGTCTTAGCAATAAAATCTGAGATAGGATCTATCTATTCTAATCAAGTTTGGTATCTTATAGAGGCATCTGTTTGCATTAAGTCCATTGGTTTTGAATGGGTCTAGAAGAGGAAAAGAGGAGTGGACGGAAAGGTAGAGACCTCCAAGGCAAGACTGGTTGCTAAGGGTTTTACCTAAAAGGATGGAATCAATTATGATGAAACCTTCTTACCAGTAACCACGCTATAGTCCATAAGTATACTCATATCCATTGCAGCCCATTATGAGATTTGACAAATGGAAGTCAAAACAGCCCTTTTGAATGGTCGTCTTGAAGAAGACATCTATATGGTGCAACCAGATAATTTCATTCCCAAAATCAGGAGCATATAATATGCAAACTGAAGAAGTCCATATATGGACTGAAGCAAGCATCACGCTCATCAAATATTAGATTCAATGAAGCAATTAAGTCTTATAGTTTTGAGCAATTGATTGACGAACCACGCATGTACAAACAGCATCAAGAGAAAGTAGTGACTTTCTTAGTATGGTATGTCAACGATATACTACTCATTAGGAATGATGTAGGGGTATCATCAACTGTAAAGATTTGGTTGTCAAGTCAATTTGATATGAAGAACTAGAGATTATATGATGATTTTTCAAAGTGACGAACTGATTCCAGCTGGTTGTATTGATTCTGACTTCCGGTCATATAGAAATGCCAGACATTCGACGGTTGGGTATGTTTTACCCAGGAGGAGCCTTTAGTGGGAGGAGCGTAGAGCAGTCTTGTATTGCTGACATCACCATGTAGGAAGAGTATGTTATAACTTCAGAAGGTACAAAGAGGGTATATTGGTTTAGATAGAATAATTGACTTAATAGACCTTTGGATCATACATAGAAGGGATGGATACAAAATTTATAATAAATTAGATTTAGGACAAGTGGAAGATTGTTAGGTATAATGTCCTGAAATCTAACTTTACCCACCAAATGTTATTTTATCAAATAACAAAATCAAAGTCCCAGTCATTTCCTTGATAAATTTGTGTAAGTGAGCATATATACTGCACGTGATTTTCTTTTGGGTAACATCCATGAGATGGTTATAGTCCTCATACAACAATTTACATGTTTATTCTAAGTGGTTTATAAAATTAACCCACATATAGATGTGGAACAATGGTATGGATTATTGTTTGAAAGACTTGTAGTCAAAGACAAGTGTGGACCACTTTTATGCTAAGACTATAACGTGACACTTTAGATGACTTGTCCTGATCACATGGATGGTGATCCAAAAGTTTTATGTTGGTGTGTTTAATAAGATTAGCACACTAAATTAGACCATGTGAGTTGCTTATTTCTAAACTGCTATCGGAGATGAGTGATTCATGTTGTATAGCTTGAATGGCAACTCGAAATCCCAGGAGTATTATGGACCTATGCATGGAATGTTAGTTGCTTTGGTGTATTATAAGTAAGGTCTAAACGAATGATTGAATTCCCATATATACTAGGCAGCGGCGAGAAGTGTAGCAAAGATCAAGTATTCAATATGGAATCTATTCCCACGTACACTGGGTAGCGGCGAGAAGTGTAACAAAGATCAGGTATTCAATACGGAATCTACAGTCTCTTATGAGTTACAAATGTCCCTTAGTTGATTCGCAAGTATTTGAATAATTTAGAATCTTTGGCTAAAGTGTTCCAGGTGTTTGACATTTTGAATTTATACTACGAATATGTTCAAGTATAAATAAATTATTTAGTGAAGGGTGAGTCAGTAACTAATGGAGAAGCTGTGAGAAGGATAATGGTAGTAGTTATATTTATTCTTTACCATGGACATCTAGTGGGCGGGTTGCTGTCATCAATATTATCTATTTGGGAGATGTCAAATAAATGGTTTAAGTCTAAAGTGCAATGGGATTTATTTAGTGGAATTAAGTTCCATTAAATGGTTGTTATATTTTATCATGAGATGATAATTAATTTAACCCATTTGGAGCTAGATTTAAATTGTCCCTGAGGTCCCTGCACACGTCTCTGTATTTATTGCCATCGAAAAAATATTAAAGAATTCATGAGATGAGTAAATTTAAATTTTCCAAACTTTATTCATGCAATGAATAATGGTTGAAAATTATAAAATAAAATAATTTATTTTGAAATTAAAATTCATATGAAAAATCACACCGGTCTGGTGATCCGTGTGGTTCGAATCGACAAACTAGTGCGCAACACATGTCGCGCGCTTTGACGTCCCCTTATTACACTGGTAAATGAGAAGGCAACACGTGGCTCACGATTACAGGGCTAAAGTACACTGATAGGAAACACTGCGCTTTGACTAACGTTTTGATTAAAACGATGCATTTTGTTGTTAAGCTTGCGCATCCCACGTCGGAAAAATTAGGTTTTTTTTTTTTTTTTGGGCTCGGATATACTATTATTAATAGAGGTACTTATTTCATGATTTGGCATCCAATTATAAATTTAAGGGTTTGTGAAAGTGCCCACTTTCAGAGACCCAATTTCAAAAAAAATTTCTGTTGAAATTTTTCTTTCCTTAGTTTAATATTGTTCGAAGCCTACTATTTTGGTGGTTCGAGGTCATTGCGTTGAAGGCAGCTGGGTCTTAGTTTTCTCTGTTTCTGGGAGCTTTATTATTTATTCTGGTTTTCTTTATGTGAAGCAATCTCAGGTATATTCTTCTTTCCTTCTCTTTTAAGTTTTTCGCTTTTTCATTTATTTACAGCTTTTCTGATTGTACATGTTTTAAGTTCATGTTATTATTATGAATGTATTAGAGTACAGACTTGTTGATTTGAATTAAGAATTTAAATTTTTAGATTTAAAATTTGGAATTTTAAATCAATCTGTTACAAACTGAGAATCCGAGGCTTGAGTTTAAATTGGCTAAATGGCAGGAAAATCTATTGGTGGTTAAATTCTGTTTTTTTTTATCTATTTTGCTGCTGCTGCTGCGTGATTTGCTGCGTGCTGCTGTTAGTTAGTTGTTTAGTAGTTAAGTCAATGATGTATTAGCTTGGTATTGTTGCATTGTGGGTCTAGTTAAGTTGTAATAAGCTATTAGTATTTCTACATTGCAATAAACCAGCAGTGAGCTAGGCGTGCGTGTGTCTGTTAGGATGTTTCGTGCCAGGTTTGGTTTAGGTGATTGTTAGAGTTAGTTAGTAAATACTTTCTAGATAATTCTAGATGTTTCCAAGTCGGTTACTTAGATGTCTAGGTTCAATGTCTTGCATTGTGTATAAATAAGTGGATCAAGTGTAAATCTGAATCATTCAATCAAATATTTGAAAACTATCTCAATTTGAGATTAAACTCTATTTTCTAATCCCCTTTCCCTTCTTTCTCTCATCTAAACTCTAAATCTCTACTTTCTCATCTCAATTTCCCTTCTATCTCATCTCATATTCTGAATCTATCCAAAATTAGCGTAACAATTGGTATCAGAGCCTCGTTTCCAATCGAGTTCGAAAAAAAAAAAATTTTCAAAATTAATCAAAATCAAACTCATTACTGAATTTTAGCTCAGTATAGGCAAATCAATTCAATTTTTTTGTAAATTTCAAATCTGAACTTGCAAATGCAAAACAAGCTACAGTGCGCTCAAAGTTCTGGTTCAATTCAGTGGTGCATTGTTCTCGTTTGCTGAAATTAGAGCAGGTTTTTGTTAGAAAATTAGAACAGCTTTGAGACAATCTGATCAAGATCAGGTGCAGTCCAATTTGCTTCAATTCAGTGCCGATCATTTCATACAGTACTCAACAATGTCAAGTGGAGTTACTACTAGATCTGGTGCTGCAAAATCAGTTGTGCAACCAACATATGCAGAGGTTGCTGGTGGAAGTGCTGCTAACGATCAAAATTTTGTGACTCATGAGCATCTGAACACACATTTGGAGACATTGATCATTCGGTTGCAGCAGTCGCAGCTAGCAATGGAGGAACGATTGCATAAAAGATTGCAAGATCAGGATCAGAGGTTTAATGAGAGATTTGGCTGGCAATTCGAACGTGTTGATGAGAATAATGAAGATCAATTAAATCAACAAAAACAAGGATTTGCGGAGAAGGTAACCGATCACGTGACGCAGCAAGCTGAAGTTAGGGACTCAAATTTCAGTGAAGATAATGACCGTCAGGTACAACCACTTGCAAAATTGCAAATTCCAGTAGAGAAATCACAAGTTCGGCCGGAGAATTTGCAAAATCTAGTCACTTGGCAGTATAAGGAAGTGTTGGAACCTTCAATAGTGCAAGATCAACTTCCCAAAATGAATGTACCAGCTTCAGTTCAAGATCTTGTTGCTGAATTACAGCCTGCACAACATAAATCGATACAAGCACAAGCAAGTGATTCATTTCTGTTTGGCGAACTGCACAACTCGATCAAAGAGCAAGATCAAATGAGTAAAGTTGAGGTTTATGCAGCAAGGAACATTAACAAAAAGCCCCTTGATCAAAGTGAATTGGACAAGGCAGAATTGGAGCTTGTTCTGCTCAACAAAGAGGAGATCAACAATGAATTGGACAAGTTAGAAGCTTGTATGGAACAAGTTGGGAACAAGGGACATTTTCCCAAAGTACAAACTAATGTTAGACCTCCTGAATATCATGAAGTGCTACTTCAACAACCAATTTATCATTGGAAGATCAGTTGGAGGTTGTGGCTGCAAGTCATATTCATTCTTTAAGGCAACAAGTTGTCAGCCAACACTTGACATGTTCAAACATGAAATTTGTGCTACAATTGTTTCTAATCTTCTTCCTAGGCTTCAAGAGACCTCAAGTTCAACTCAAACAGCTGGTTTTACCCTTAAAAATCCAATTCCAGACGCTGTAATGCACAATCGGCATGCCGATCGGCAAGTTCGGCATGATCTATTTCTTTTCTGGAAAAGAGTTTTGATTAATAGGGTCCCTATCATGAAGCTATGCTATTGGGAGGATATTTGTGAATTGTTCATCAAGATGTACTGCAGTAACAAGTGCTCATCAGCTGCATTTTTTGGGTCCAGCCACAAGTTACTACAAGCAAGGAACTTCTTTCAGTTGCAATTTTGTTGGAAGTTCACCACCTTCAACTCCTACCTCGACATCAATAAGTGATTTCCAAGTCTCGTTCTCTTTCATTCTTGAGGACAAGAATGTTTTTAAGGGGAAGGGAATGTTACAAACCGAGAATCCGAAGCTTGAGTTTAAATTGGCTAAATGGCGGGAAAATCTGTTGGTGGTTAAATTCTGTTTTTTTTTATCTGTTTTACTGCTACTGCAGCGTGATTTGCTGCGTGCTGCTATTAGTTAGTTGTTTAGTAGTTAAGTTAATGATGTATTAGCTTGGTTGCATTGTGGGTCTAGTTGACTTGTAATAAGCTGTTAGTATTTCTGCATTGTAATAAACCAGCAGTGAGCTAGGCGTGCATGTGTCTGTTAGGATGTTTGGCGCCAGGTTTGGTTTAGGTGATTGTTAGAGTTAGTTAGTAGATACTTTCTAGATAATTCTAGAAGTTTCCAAGTCGGTTACTTAGATGTCTAGGTTCAATCTCTTGCATTGTGTATAAATAAGTGGATCAAGTGTAAATCTGAATCATTCAATCAAATATCTGAAAACTATCTCAATTTGAGATTAAACTCTATTTTCTCATCCCCTTTCCCTTCTTTCTCTCATCTAAACTCTAAATCTCTACTTTCTCATCTCAATTTCCCTTCTATCTCATCTCATATTCTCAATCTATCAAAAATTATTTTAGATTACGTTCGTGGTTCAAGCCTGAGCGTAACACAATCTCAGGTTAAAAATTAAGAATTTTAAACCCTTTCGCTATGTTAACTTTATCAAATTTGGGAAACTTTTTGAAATTCGTCCCAACGGTTTCTTCCAATACTTGTACCTTGGGTCCTTCTGCTTCTTCCAAGGATTGTACTCTCTACTTTGTTCCCCCTCAATCAAGAATGGTGAAGTTGTTACATCTATATCTGGTGAGCATATTGCTTTAGGTCTAAAAAGATGGCCTTGTTGCCTCGTTGATCGCGTCATTGGAGGCCGAGCCGTGTACGTATGGTGTGCAACTACAACAAAATTACTTTGGGGATCTATAGGGCTTGAAGGCGTCATCTCCAATGGTGATGTGTACTTCTTTCCGTTCAGGACCTTTGAAGATTCGAGAATGTTCTTCAAGGTGGCCCTTGATACCTTAAAGGGCACTCTCTCTCTTTAGAGCGTTGGACGAATGATCTTGTTCCTAAGCATGGCCTTCTTCGTATTCCATATGGTCTCAACTCAATGGCTTGCCGGCTCCACTTTGGACGAAGAGGACTTTAAGCGGCATTGCTAGTGGTGTAGGTACTCCTTTCTTCATGGACAAGACAAATTTTGATGGGACTATGGTTAGTAACGCAAGGATGTGGAAATTGATGCCAAAAATACTCCGGTCAAGAAATTGATCATGGATTTCAATGGTCGTCGCTATCCAATGGAAGTGAGATATGAAGGTTTGCCCAAAATTTGTCAAAAAATGTCGAGTTTTTGTCATTTTTGTCAAAGAGTAAAGTTGAGGTTTATGCAGCAAGGAATATTAACAATAAGCCCCTTGATCAAAGTGAATTGGACAAGGCAGAATTGGAGCTTGTTCTGATCTACAAAGAGGAGATCAACAATGAATTGGACAAGTTAGAAGCTTGTATGGAACAAGTCGGGAGCAAGGGACATTTTCCCAAAGTACAAGCTAATGTTAGACCTCCTGATTATCATGAAGTGCTACTTCAACAACAAATTTATCAATGGGAAGATCAGTTGGAGGTTGTGGCTGCAAGTCATATTCATTCTTTAAGGCAACAAGTTGTCAGCCAACACTTGACATGTTCAAACTTGAAATTTGTGCTACAATTGTTTCTAATCTTCTTCCTAGGCTTCAAGAGACCTCAAGTTCAAACTCAAACAGCTAGTTTTACCCTTTAAAATCCAATTCCAGACACTGTAATGCACAATCGGCATGCCGATCGGCAAGTTCGGCATGATCTATTTCTTTTCTGGAAAAGAGTTTTGATTAATAGGGTCCCTATCGTGAAGCTATGCTATTGGGAGGATATTTTTGAATTGTTCATCAAGATGTACTGAAGTAACAAGTGCTCATCAGCTGCATTTTTTGGGTCCAGGCACAAGTTACTGCAAGCAAGGAACTTCTTTCAGTTGCAATTTTGTTGGAAGTTCACCACCTTGAACACCTACCTCGACATCAATAAGTGATTTCCAAGTCTCATTCTCTTTCATTCTTGAGGACAAGAATGTTTTTAAGGGGAAGGGAATGTTACAAACCGAGAATCCGAAGCTTGAGTTTAAATTGGCTAAATGGCGCGAAAATCTGTTGGTGGTTAAATTCTGTTTTTTTTGATCTGTTTTACTGCTACTGCTGCGTGATTTGCTGCGTGCTGCTATTAGTTAGTTGTTTTGTAGTTAAGTTAATGATGTATTAGCTTGGTTGCATTGTGGGTCTAGTTGAGCTGTAATAAGCTATTAGTATTTCTGCATTGTAATAAACCAGCAGTGAGCCAGGCGTGCATGTGTCTGTTAGGATGTTTGGCGCCAGGTTTGGTTTAGTGATTGTTAGAGTTAGTTAGTAGATACTTTCTAGATAATTCTAGAAGTTTCCAAGTCGGTTACTTAGATGTCTAGGTTCAATGTCTTGCATTGTGCATAAATAAGTGGATCAATTGTAAATCTGAATCATTCAATCAAATATCTGAAAACTATCTCAATTTGAGATTAAACTCTATTTTCTCATCCCCTTTCCCTTCTTTCTCTCATCAAAACTCTAAATCTCCACTTTCTCATCTCAATTTCCCTTCTATCTCATCTCATATTCTCAATCTATCAAAAATTATATTAGATTACGTTCGTGGTTCAAGCCTGAGCGTAACACAATCTTAGGTTAAAAATTAAGAATTTTAAACCCTTTCGCTGTATTAACTTTATCAAATTTGGGAAACTTTTTGAAATTCGTCCCAACAGTTTCTTCCAATACTTGTACCTTGGGTCCTTCTGCTTCTTCCAAGGATTGTACTCTCTACTTTGTTCCCCCTCAATCAAGAATGGTGAAGTTGTTACATCTATATCTGGCGAGCATATTGCTTTAGGTCTAAGAAAATGGCCTTGTTGCCTCGTTGATCGCGTCATTGGAGGCCGAGCCGTGTACGTATGGTGTGCAACTACAACAAAATTACTTTGGGGATCTATTGGGCTTGAAGGCGTCATCTCCAATGGTGATGTGTACTTCTTTCCGTTCAGGACCTTTGAAGATTCGAGAATGTTCTTCAAGGTGGCCCTTGTTAGAGCGTTGGACGAATGATCTTGTTCCTAAGCATGGCCTTCTTCGTATTCCATATGGTCTCAAATCAATGGCTTGCCGGCTCCACTTTGGACGAAGAGGACTTTAAGCGGCATTGCTAGTGGTGTAGGTACTCCTCTCTTCATGGACAAGCCAAATTTTGATGGGACTATGGTTAGTAATGCAAGGATGTGGAAATTGATGCCAAAAATACTCCGGTCAAGAAATTGGTCATGGATTTCAATGGTCATCGCTATCCAATGGAAGTGAGATATGAAGGTTTGCCCAAAATTTGTCAAAAAATGTCGAGTTTTTGTCATTTTTGTCAAAGAGCAAAGTTGAGGTTTATGCAGCAAGGAATATTAACAATAAGCCCCTTGATCAAAGTGAATTGGACAAGGCAGAATTGGAGCTTGTTCTGATCAACAAAGAGGAGATCAACAATGAATTGGACAAGTTAGAAGCTTGTATGGAACAAGTTGGGAGCAAGGGACATTTTCCCAAAGTACAAGCTAATGTTAGACCTCCTGAATATCATGAAGTGCTACTTCAAAAACCAATTTATCAATGGGAAGATCAGTTGGGGGTTGTGGCTGCAGGTCATATTCATTCCTTAAGGCAACAAGTTGTCAGCCAACACTTGACATGTTCAAACTTGATATTTGTGCTACAATTGTTTCTAATCTTCTTCCTAGGCTTCAAGAGACCTCAAGTTCAAACTCAAACAGCTGGTTTTACCCTTCAAAATCCAATTCCAAACACTGTAATGCACAATCGGCATGCCGATCGAAAAATTCGGCATGATCTATTTCTTTTCTGGAAAAGAGTTTTGATTAATAGGGTCCCTATCATGAAGCTATGCTATTAGGAGGATATTTGTGAATTGTTCATCAAGATGTACTGCAGTAACAAGTGCTCATCAGCTGCATTTTTTGGGTCCAGCCACAAGTTACTGCAAGCAAGGAACTTCTTTCAGTTGCAATTTTGTTGGAAGTTCACCACCTTCAACTCCTACCTCGACATCAATAAGTGATTTCCAAGTCTCGTTCTCTTTCATTCTTGAGGACAAGAATGTTTTCAAGGGGAAGAGAATGTTACAAATCGAGAATCCGAAGCTTGAGATTAAATTGGTTAATTGGCGGGAAAATCTGTTGTGGGTAAAATTCTGTTTTTTTATCTTTTTTGCTGCTACTGCTGCGTGATTTGCTGCGTGCTGCTATTAGTTAGTTGTTTAGTAGTTAAGTTAATGATGTATTAGCTTGGTATTGTTGCATTGTGGGTCTAGTTGAGTTGTAATAAGCTGTTAGTATTTCTGCATTGTAATAAACCAGTAGTGAGCTAGGCGTGCATGTGTCTATTAGGATGTTTGGCGCCAGGTTTGGTTTAGGTGATTGTTAGAGTTAGTTAGTAGATGCTTTCTAGATAATTCTAGATGTTTCCAAGTCGGTTACTTAGATGTCTAGGTTCAATGTCTTGCATTGTGTATAAATAAGTGGATCAAGTGTAAATCTGAATCATTCAATCAAATATCTGAAAAACTATCTCAATTTGAGATTAAACTCTATTTTCTCATCCCCTTTCCCTTCTTTCTCTCATCTAAACTCTAAATCTCTACTTTCTCATCTCAATTTCCCTTCTATCTCATCTCATATTCTCAGTCTATCCAAAATTATATTTGATTACGTTCGTGGTTCAAGCCTGAGCGTGACACAATCTTAGGTTAAAAATTAAGAATTTAAAACCCTTTCGCTGTGTTAACTTTATCAAATTTGGGAAACTTTTTGAAATTCGTCCCAACAGTTTCTTCCAATCCTTGTACCTCGGGTCCTTCTGCTTCTTCCAAGGATTGTACTCTCTACTTTGTTCCCCCTCAATCAAGAACGGTGAAGTTGTTACATCTATATCTGGCGAGCATATTGCTTTAGGTCTAAAAAAATGGCCTTGTTGCCTCGTTGATCGCGTCATTGGAGGCCGAGCCATGTACGTATGGTGTGCAACTACAACAAAATTACTTTGGGGATCTATAGGGCTTGAAGGCGCCATCTCCAACGGTGATGTGTACTTCTTTCCGTTCAGGACCTTTGAAGGTTCGAGAATGTTCTTCAAGGTGGCCCTTGATACCTTAAAGGGCACTCTCTCTCTTTACAGCGTTGGACGAATGATCTTGTTCCTCAGCATGGCCTTCTTCGTATGCCATATGGTCTCAACTCCATGGCTTGCTGGCTCCACTTTGGACGAAGAGGACTTTAAGCGGCATTGCTAGTGGCGTAGGTACTCCTCTCTTCATGGACATGCCAAATTTTGATGGGACTATGGTTAGTAATGCAAGGCTGTGGAAATTGATGCCAAAATTACTCCGGTCAAGAAATTGGTCATGGATTTCAATGGTCGTCGCTATCCAATGGAAGTGAGATATGAAGGTTTGCCCAAAATTTGTCAAAAAATGTCGAGTTTTTGTCATTTTTGTCAAGCCTCAACTGTTGTTCCTCCTCCCCCTGAAATTTTAGCATCCGCATCCTAGAAAACCAGTTGCCAGCTGTAAAACTAACGCCGAAAAAAGGCTGGGGGTGGTGGGGCGGGTGATGGCGGTCTTGGGCCAGCAAATGGTGTATGTGGGGCTGGTTTGGAGGATGGGCCGACCAGGCCCCTAGTGGGGGAGGGGTCATTTGAACCTTATATGGCCATGTGAGGAAATGGGAAGTGGGCCTTATAGGGTTGAGGTTGGGCCTGCTCAAGTCATGAGGTATATTAGGCCGTAGGGAGAGGGGCCTTTTGGCCCAGCTGCTACTTCGACTTGTGTGGAGTTTGGGCCTCATGTGGTAGTTGGACTAGATACTACAGCGCCTGCTGCTGGTGATGGTGTTGGCCCATGTGCTGATGGGCTTCATGTTGCTAGGTTGAATAATGGGCTGCTTAGGTCTGGTCCAAGTTTTGTTGGGATTGATGACATTGGGCCTCTCGCTGAGTTGCTGCTTGATCCCTCCTCTTATCCTACACTAGGGCCTAGCTTTGGGCCCATTTTTGAGGGGGGCCTCGGCAATATTCCAGGCTGCTGGGCCTAGAATTGGCCTCAGCCCAGCACCACCAAGGCACTAGAAAAGTAGGACCCCACCCGAACCACCCGAATCTGGTGCTTGGGCGGGGGATGTGTTGGGCCTCCCGTAATTCGAAGTCACAACGGATTCATCTACCAGCGTTGAGGAGGATTTGAGTCATGCCAACTTTTTTTTAGAGGTCGATGTGAAGCGGGATGCGTTTGTTGGGTCTCTTGAAGCCGGGTCCTTCCATGTGAATCAAGAAGCCAGTGCGCTGAACAACCAATCTGCCTGCTCAAGTGGTCAAGTAAGACTTTCACCGGACCCCTATGAAGGCCGCCTTCTTGAGACTCTTGCTGACATAGCTAATGCTCTAGTTTATTTAGCCGCTTAAGGAGGTGTTGAGCTAGTTCCATCGTTCCTTGCTGAAGGACTAGAGCTACTTCAAAGAAGCAGAATCCAAACCTAAGCCCTCTTCCAAAGGGGCGGTGCTGCCATTGAGTGTTGTTCTCCTTCCTCGTGTTTTCAAGTGATTCACTTTGATGCTTTGATGTAATCTTTATATTATTTTTTTTCTTGTTTTGCCTTTTTCTATGTTTGCTTCTTACATTGTTTCACTTTCTTTTCGAAATGTTTTATAGGCCTCGGCCATGTCTTAGGGTATGCTCCTCGTACTCTTGTACAATTTTTTTGATATATACACACTTATCAAAAAAGGGTGTTTAGAAAGAGACTAAGGACCGATGAGTCCATAGAGAAGTTGAAGGCCAAACAGGTAGCCAAAGGGTAACCCAAAAATAAGGAATAGACTTCCTTGATACTTACTCACCCGTAATTAAGATTGCCACTGTGAGAGCCCTGTTAGCTCTAGCATCCTTACATAACCTTCTAGTACACCAAATGGATGTAAAAGCTGCATTTTCGAACGGGGACCTTAAGGAGCAAATTTATATAGAACAACCCAAGGGGTTGTAGGTTCCTAGAGTAGAGCATAAGGGGTGTAAACTTGTTAAGTCCTTATATGGCCTTAAATAAGCTCCTAAACAATGGCGTCAAAAATTTGATTATACCCTGGTCATGTATGGTTTTATTGTAAACAATGGTGATGCATGTGCGTATTCAAAGCATGTTGATAATAACTGTGTGATTATCTGTTTGTATGTCGTTGGCATGCTTATCTTTGCCACAAGTGTGAATGTTGTGAAAGATACTAAGTCTTTCTTGAGCATAGGTTTTTACATGAAAGACCTATGTGAGGCGGATGTGTTACTTTGGGTTAGGGTTTGACCTTGAGTCAATCCTATTACGGGGAGAAAATATTAAGAAAGTTTGGTCACTTTAATGACACACCTTTTAAAACTTCATATGATGACTTAGTTGTCATACCCATAACCCTAGTGATGAGCATTGGAGTGCTCTTAAAAGGCTGTTAAGGTATCTTAAGGGTACCATGGATTGGGGTTTACACAATAAAAGGTTCCCTACTGTGTTGGAGGGATGCTGTGGTGCCAATTTGGTGTCTGATTGTGATAAGATTCATTCTACTAGTTGTTATGTATTTGTGCTTGATAATTGTGCTATTTACTGAAAATCATCTAAACAAACATACATTGCTATATAGACCAAGAGTCGAAATTTATTGCACTTGATATGGTAGGTTTAGAAGATGAATGGCTGAGGAGTGTCCTATGAGACATCCATTATGGGAGGAAGCCCGTGCCTTTAGTGTCATTGCACTGTGACTCACGAGCAGCCATTAGAATTTCTCAAAGTGATTTTCATATTGGCAAGAAAAGGCATATTTTCTTCATGCATGGTGTCATGAGAAATTTTGATCATGAATGATGTGATCTCACACGAATTTGTGAGGAGTGGGAAAAATCTGGTAGATCCCCTTACAAAAGGCTTTGCAAGGAAATTGATAAATGAAATTGCAGAGGGATTGGGTCTAAAGCCCCTATGTGTGTCCTAATCCTGGTGAATATCCATTGTTTAGACCCTAAATTCGAGGGGGTTGGGACGATACTTTTTTCAGCAAAGCGCCACGTGCTTAACACATGAGGCCTCCCTCGAGGAGAATTAAGCTTTTAGGTGCTTAAGTAATGGCGTCTTGAGCCCAATATCCTGAAAAGATAATTTCCCCCATAAGGGTACCAACCACTTGAGGCTCGAGAGGATTGAAGGGCAAAGGGAGTTTGAGCTAAAGGGGCTTCCAAGAAGGTTACAAGACAGGTGGTTTCCAAGCTCCATACAGTTACTTGAAGTGCAATTTCAGATACCTGGGCACTAACCTTAATCCCAAAGAACATGGGGCTTCTAGAGAGGACTTCGGCTAGAAATCTAGACATGGGCTTCAAGGAATTTCTTTCAAAACTCAATCATGGATACATTCATTGATCCTTAACACGCAAGAAGAGGCTTGGTGGCATGACATGGGGAGAAAATGCCCCGATATTAGGGGGCAACAGGTATTTAGTTTATCTATAAATAAAGGACGCTGTTGTAGTCCAACATACACCCACAGAGACAATACAAAACTTCTTCAATTTTTCTTTACAGCACACGTCTTTTTTTCCCTCGGAAGTAGCGTAACTTTGCACAGCTTAGCTTAGTGTAGATCAACGTGTTGTAATTGCTTCTTTGGTAATACAGTCTTTTAGGTTTCAAGTATGAACTTTCTTTTTTAATATGTTCCAAAACTTAGATGAATTGAGAATGGGGCTTTAGATTATGGTTTTGGCATCCAAAGCTTAACCTTGATTGCGTTGGTCTTAACACTAATATCACTGCTCGACAAGTCAGGTAAACTTAGGTTCACGCCAAAGATTAGGGCTTTGACAACCAAGGCTTGAACCTGATTGTGTTGGTCTATTGTTATGATTCTAATAGATGGGGCATGTGAAAGTAAGTAGGAATAAGTCATAATGTAACAAGTAGCATAGCCTTTTGATAAGTCATGTAATAAGTGAGGTTTAGCTATTAGATGTTGTTAGGATGATGTTTAGTTGCTAAGTAGCAGCGGTGGTAAAAGTGGTGGTTCCATTGGTCAATCTTGGCGGCTATGGGCTGAATGGCGGTGGTCCTAAGTGTCTTGTTTCACTGTTCTTATCGCTTAGTTGACTTAAGCTTCTCTTACTATAAGTAGTGTAATCGCTGCTGTGTAAGCTCATAACTGTGATGAATACAAATATCTTTTGATATTTTTCTCTCTCATCTCTATTTCTCATCTCTCTTCACT
This sequence comes from Simmondsia chinensis, assembly GCA_018398585.1. NCBI lineage: Eukaryota > Viridiplantae > Streptophyta > Magnoliopsida > Caryophyllales > Simmondsiaceae > Simmondsia > Simmondsia chinensis. Next base: position 29,085,248 of record JAGTTD010000003.1, on the reverse strand, counting down.
TCTTTCTCATCTCAAATTATACTATCCCTAGGTCACGACTCAAATTTGATCTTGGTTCATGACAATTGGTATCAGAGCCTTGTTTTAGGCTTTCGATTAAGTTGTGTACAATTTAGTTGTTTACGCTTAAAGATCAAGTGTGATTTGACATCAAATATCCTTGATAGCATTTCAAGTTGATAGGAGTTAAAATTCGAATTCTTAATTAATAAGCTTGCGGTTACTAGCTGAAAATTATATTGAAGCACAAAAAATAGAGGTTGAAATTGAGTGAAACTCAAGATCTTGAATTCAAGATCTCACTATTGTTAGCAAGCTTCAATCAAAGCTTTCAAGATAAACTGTTTCATTGAGGCTCGGTGTGTGATCTTGAGGAATTGCATTTGAATTAACATCATGATCATGATATGTGGAAGTCAGGTCAAGTTAGTTGAAGTGTTCATCAGTGAGCAAATTAAGCTGAAGTTGAGTGTTGGCTCAAGAATTCAATAATGATCTAGAACACAAGCTTAGCTATGAGAGCTGGAGGTGTTGTTGCTAGTTTGGTTCAGCAAGAACACGATGCTCGAGTCCTGCAGTACCAGCAGCAACTCACACTAGCTGACATTGCCATGATCACAGTAACAATATGTGCAACCACAGCTATAGATTCAGCAACAAATTTACATGAATGCTGAGCTACAACCTAGTGCAATACAAGAACAAAGAGGAGCGAATCTAAATTCTTTTGTAAATGTTGCTAGAGCTAGAGTAGATTCAAGCTGGAATGTTGGAAGTTCAAGTAGTATTGGATCTGCAGTAGTTCTCTATGAAATGGGAGCACCACAACCAGTAACTAATTCTACCGGAGGTAGAATACATTCGAGCTTGAACAATGATGCTGAGAATCAGATTAATGAAGAGCAGATACATCAGGTTGTTTATGATGAAATGCTAGGGAATATTGGTGCTAAGGATGATCGAGCTACTATCGTAGGGTCAATTACGACAAGGTCAACGTCAATTAGGGATGTAATTAGAGTATCACAAATAGGTTATGGTGCAATTCAATCTGAAATTTAGGTGCTACAGCCTGATGAGCGAACTGTACAACAAGATCGTATGCAAGTGAGTGTGCAAGAGGGAAAGAATTGGAGTTGTGGTGATGAGTTCAGTAGCAACCAATTGCAATTGGACGAGAATTTGATTTATATTGGTCGAGCTATTATGAGTATGTCAAATAGCACTAGGACAACTTCAAGTGAGGATGTAATTGACACATTTGGATCAAGAATCAATGCCTTACAGTTTAAAGTGTCTGAAACTAAGGCATTATAGCTTGAAGTGCGGGATGTGGGATCAAATTCTGTTGTTGAGATCCAATCGCAAGTTCAAATTCAAGTTTTGAGCTCAAGAAAGTTGAGAGTGAAGTTCCTTTCGCAGTTGAGCATTGTAATCAGCTTGGTCATTCACTTAAACAGCAGGAAATGTTATTCAAGTAGGTTAATGAGAGCAATGGAAAGACCACATGTGGTCTACACAGGCTGTGGTCTAGATTTCTTGCTATTTAGGAAGAATGTTCAGGTTCTTGCAAGGTTATACAAGATCAAGAAGTTGCATTTGAGGAAGCCTAAGGTAGTTATGTTGTCATTTGATAGACTTAGATCATCTTCTTGGATCAAAAGGGCGATCAAGAGAGCAAGGAAAGGATACAAATCTTACAATAAAGTCATAGATCAACATTAAATTAAGTTGATTGCACTTCCGGGCTCCCAAACACGGAGCAAACAGCTGTTACTTCTGGAGTTATTGCCACTGCTAGTTGTAGTGCTGATTTTGGAGCAAAAACCAAGGTAGATCCAGTGGAGATAATGCATCAAATTTTGGTAGCAATGCGAGAGAAAAGGGATCGGCATTTCGAACAAATGCAATTATAGATCGATGGCCTACAAAGACTGTTTAATAGTCAATTTCCTCAAGGGGAAGCAAGTTCTCAAGTAGAAACAAGCTGTGGAGTAAGTGATCAAATTCCAAATGAAGCTCCTCACTTCCCAAATCCAGATTGTATGCTGCATATGGAGACATCAAGATTGAGTTCTGCTATAGGTTCAAACGCAAGGAGGCAAGCTCAATAACTAAATGTGGGGGATAAGACATTTGCTCAAGAATGTGTAACATCTTCACAAGTTTAGCAAGCTGAATGGCACCAAGCGAAAACTCTAACACTGAAGAGTAATTATGTGCAGCATATTCATTTGCTATCTCAAGGCTTTGCTAAAAGAGCTCAAACAAGGAGCACTCTAGAGGTTAATAGGGTAACTAACCAGGCTTATTTGAGACCATTTGATCCTAGAAAGGGAGAATTAAATGTTCCTTGGGAAAATATTTAGCAATGGCAGCAGGACTTTGAGCAGGAAGTGAAGCAAAACTCGAGTATTGGTGCTGGTGTTGCTGTTGGAAACTAGGGAATTTAGAAGAAGAAGGGTATGTTGGCTCAATTGAGGGAAGTTGGAACTTATACTGCTATGTCAGGTAGAACTCCTAATATAAGGGAAGTGGAGGAAGCTATTGCATTTGACAGAAGTGAATTCAGCAACATAGATGCTTCGGTCAACAAGTGGACTGACCACTCTCACTTTTGGAGCCTTGAGGGTGGTGTAAATCAATTCATAAGTAGCTATGAAGTGAAGTATAAGAAGAGGAAGTTACCAAGGAGAAGTTATAGGAGTAACCAAGGGAAAAGCTTTGGGTTGTGTGATAAGGAAAAGTAGATTTTGATGGTTGGTTGTGCTGAATTAATAAGGAGTATGGATCAGGAGTTAAATGCTTTGGTTGGTCAAGCCAAAAGTAAAGAACATCTTCCTAAAATACAAGCCAATGTAAGGCCCTCTGAATCTTTGAAATCTATTTCAAAAGTGCAAGAGAATGGTGAAATGTATTGTCATTTAAGTGTAATTTAAGACTACATACAAATTAAGGGAATCAGTTAGCTTAAAGGAAGCCATCAAAGTGCTAATATTGAGGAACTTAGCGTGGGATCAAGAGTATTGCCAACTGATATTGTTTTAAAGTTCAGTAGTACCACAATATTGAATGTAGAGGTGGTCCATGTTTTATTGAGGCCTCAAAGTTCTTATAGCCTGAAATATTTCAGTTTCAATCTTGTGTTTACTAATCTGACAATGGGGGTTGTTAGGTGTTTTTTGTGCGATCTTATTACATCTTGGCAAGTGAAGGGTGTGGAAGTATGCAATGAGGATAGCAAACTAACAGATATCAAAGAAGTTGATGTTAGTTAAGTGATTAGCTCATTATATCCATTAGAATCAGCACTTAACAAGGATAATTGGACAAGAAGATGGGCCAACAGGATTCTTAGAAGCCTTGGAAACCCAAGAGCAACTGTAGGTCCTTCTTTAAGCAGGTCAAGAACAGGGATCTGTGAGGTTAACAACAGCATAGTGTTGAAATTCTGCAAGGTCAAACAATTGAAAGTCATGATAGAGGCTGTAATTCGTATGCCTCTAATGCTACAATCAAGGTCACCAATGCATCACAGCTGTGAGATATTAATGTGTGGCTATATGGGTGCAACAAAAGGCTTTTCGGTGGGGATATTAGTGTTAAAGTTTAGCTGATTTGGTATGAAATGGGCAGACCTCCTGATGTGGATTCTTCAACCATATGCAACAGCAAAATAGTGATGTGCAACTTCAGGTTGCAACATCACCAACAATAGGAATTCAGCATCAAATAGCAAGTCTTGAAGCTGTGATTTCAAATTCATATTCAAATGTATATTCAGCGCCAAGGAGCAATCTTCACGAGCAACTTCTACAACAATAACTGTTCTTCAAGGTCTCTACTCTCTTTTTAGGTTCTTGGGGACAAGAATCTCTGAAGGGGGGAGTATTATTATGATTCTAACAGATGGGGCATGTGAAAGTACATGGGAATAAGTCATGATATAATAAGTTGCATAGCCTTTTGATAAGTCATGTAATAAGTGACGTTTAGCTATTAGATGTTGTTAGGATGATGTTTAGTTACTAAGTAGCTGCGGTGGTCAAAGTGGTGGTTTGGTTGGTCAGTCTTGGCGGCTTTGGGCTGAATGGCAGTGGTCCTAAGTGTCTTGGTTCATTGTTCTTGTTGCTTAGCCAACTTAAGCTTCTCTTACTCTAATTACTGTAAGCTCATAGCTCTGATGAATACAAATATATTTTGATATTTTTCTCTCTCTCATCTCTAATTCTCTCTCTATTTCTCATCTCTTTTCACTTCTTTCTTATCTCAAATTCTACTATACCTAGGTCATGACTTGAGTTTGATCACAGCTCATGACATCCTAGTCCAGTTACCTGAATATGGTTTACTCCACCACAATCTTCTCAAACCTAAACTCATTTGACTTAATATAAGTCAGGGTGCCAAGCTTAAAATCCTAATTGACTCAGGTTTGTAAATGGAACGCTGAGCTCTAGGGTTCGTCACCACCCCAGTTCTTAACTTTTAAGTATACGAGGAAAGGTGTATGTGGGCCCTACTCTGTCACTGTAACTCACACCTGAGTTAGGTCCGTATCATTTAATTTTCTTTTAACATATATTTTTTTAAAATCTACAAAAATATTTAACCGTGTCTTTTTAATTGAAGCATAAGCAGAACTCATGGTATAATTGAAGTCAAATACACCAAAATATCACAATCCTTTCTCTGAAAACAGTGAGTGGTTGAGGTTAAAGACGTGTGATTCGAGTTTGGGCTCACTCCCTAGCCGCGGTGAGTCCCTTTTGCAAGTTTGTTTTGTTAATCATTTCACACAAAAAATAAAGCAAACACACCTTTTGGCGACCACAGTGGGAGGCTTAAAACGAAACTACGTCCTCTTTAGCCTATAGTGAATTACCATAACATAGTTTCTTGCCATTCACCAATGGTTAGAACCAAGAGGTTTAGTGCTCTCGAGTATGAGGAGCTAGAGGGCTTAGCCCCGATTGGATCCCCACTTGAGCATCCTCTTGAACAAAGTTTTATGACAAGAAGTGATAACCCAAGTCATGACCACGGCAGTGAGAGCGTTGGTGATGATGACATCTCGAAGGATGAACGAATTGATATAATGGCTATTCTTGCAAGAGATTCATGGCTACGCTTAAACGCTGTTTAGAAATTGTGGACCAAAGGGTCCAACAAACAATGAGAGAAGCCTTTGAGAGACAATGTGTTGAAACAGAGCGCAATCTAGCAACCTCGCGTGAAAGCTTTGCCGCCATGCGAGTTGCAATAAATAATGTTGGAACCTCAAAGCATGATAGGCTTCACAAAGAGGCTAACAGAGTCTTGGTTGAAAGGAACTCAACCTTGTCCTCTACTGCTACGCTTATTGCTAAGGACGTGGCAAGACAGATAGTAGTTGAGGTCACTCCTATCTCGGTTAGACAGGTTGAGGCTCAGAATGGCTTGGTTCAAGCCGCTTGAGAGGATTTCAGGCAGCTTAGATCTGCACCTCCTCCATCAGCACCAGCTGGATATCCTCTTAAGGCTCCCTCGAGCTCACGATTACTAGTGACTCAAGTTGATTGTAATGTCCCTGAGAGAACAAAAAATCCTGTTATGGCTAACCTTAATGTCACACACTTGGAATCCAACCATAGGAACAACGTGCCCCTAGGTTGCTAACCCTTCGAATCACAGTTTTTCTTGGGCCTTGAGGGATCTCAATGCCAATATGCTAGTGTTGCCTATACTCAAGACAGGAGGTAAAACTGTTCATACACTCCTCAGGTAGTAGAGGTGACCTCAAGTCCCACTCAAGGCTTTGAAGAAGGAATGCAAGGACGGGTACCCACTCCTTGGAACCCATCTCCCCTTCCTAGACCTCTCCACACTTATCACATTAGGGGGCAAGTTAACCACCCACTTCGTCAAGACCATGACTTGGGGACTGATTAAGCAAGGATGAACCAACATCCAGCTAATATTGGTGTGCTCCCAGGCATGTTGTATAACCTAGGTCCTGCAATCAAAGTGGATACTTGTTCTTAGGGCTATAAATCTTCAATCAAAAAAGAAAATTCATAGATAGGCTGCCTTAATTTTTGATTTTCCTTCCTGTTGATTCCCCTCGACAACCAAGCAGGACTTCACGGTAGTAGGCAAGAGCTATAGCAGCTTATGATGCAGACGTCCACCAATGGATGTGTGTCTGGGTGTTGAATTCTCTCAGGCCATCAGTCTTATACTTCTAGTCGACTACACGGGGAGCCCAAAGACCTCATTAGACATTGTGCAGCTTCTAGTACCAACTAATTCATTCGGGCGAGACATCTCAAGCAGTCAATCAAGCAGCACTGACCCTGTTCTTTCTCTCTCTTGACCAATGCTCCGGCTTCCCAAAAGGTTCCTGTCGAATCTGCTCCTATTTCAGTCCGTGCTGGACCAATCGAAAGCCGTATTTATTGCCTGAAGGGGGAATGCTGATAAGCTAAGGAGATAGTTGCCGACCAAAAGTCATCACCTGCCGGCAAAAAAGGCAAAAAAAGGAGGAGGACATACATCATGGCCAACCAAGCACATGGCTGAATTGATTGAGGGGGCCACCCCGGGATTAGGGGGAGCAGCCCCTACACCCGATTGTGAATGGTTCTTAAGGATAGTCTGTAGATCTTGCACAAGATCCTCATCCACTTGAGGTCAATGGCAGGTGCATAACCATGTACCTAACCTACCCCCTCCAGGACAAACTAGCTACCCTTATTGAGCAAAGGTATAGGCCGGGCCTCAAAAGTGTAATAGACCCTTGTACAATAAACCTTACCCTAAGTACATTGACAAGGACTATCCCTTTCCCCGAGGATGCAAAATCCCCAAGTTTACCCTCTTCATTAGCGAAGGGACTGTGTCTGCTCTCAAGCACGTGGCAAGATTCAATTGCCAGTGTAGAGTAGCGGCTGATAATCAGTACCTCAAGCTGAGGCTGTTCCCCAGCTCTTTATCTGGGATCGCTTTTAAATGCTACATTAGCCTGAAACCTAATTCCTTCTAATGTTGGGATGACATAGCAAGGCTATTTCACTCTCCATTTCCAAGAATGGAACTAGGAACTTCCATGTTTGACTTGGCTCTGTTGAGAAAAAAGCCAGGTGAATCAGTGAAAGATTACATTAACCGATTCAAAGGCGCCAGGTTAAAATGTACTGCAGCCCTTCAGGAAGTTGAATATGCCAAGCTGGCCTTAAATGGCTTGGGTATTGAGTTTAGGAAGAAATTCGAAGGCTCTAACTTCATGACGCTCTTATAGCTGGAAGAATGTGCCAATAGATACAAGGCTATCTTGAAAGAGGAACGCCTAGAGAAATATAGCGTATATAGGACCTATGTACAGGATCTAATCAGAGAGGATGAGGATCCTCGATATGAGATTAACGTTGCTAAATGTATCAAGAGACCTCCTATAGTTTGTAACCCTTTGGTCAGGAAGGTTGTTGGAGCCAGGAAGTCTTATCAATTCCAAGGCTTGATGAAATACTCATTTGACCTCTCAAGAGCTGATGTAATATTCGATTTGCTTGATGCAAATAACAATCACGACAGTCACGATACAGCCCTTTGGGTTCCGATTCGGTAATGTCTGGAGAAGGAGCCACCTTGATCCGGAGGAGGTTGGTCCCTCTAGGCTTACATGAACCCAAAAGAGGAGGCAACTAAGGAAAAGGGCAGTGCAATGAAAAACTCTGCTAGATACTTGCTTAACTAGGCTCTCTCAAGAGGAAGCCAAGGTCCATAATGATAAGCAAACTAAACCTATGGATCTTGAAGACCCAACAACTAGGTCCAAACCTATTCCTACTGTCGACAAAGAAAAACCACATAAGAAGCTTGATAGATGGACTAGTCTCTCATCTTATGTTAAACATGAATCTTGGTGGGACCAGCTTGCCAAGAGTTCACTGGCTTGAAAATCTTTTGATGATGAAGAAGAGTGTTCCCCCTCAACGTCAACATAGCGGAACCTTTAGGTCGTGTTAGACCAACATGGTCTGATATTGAGAATGACTTCCACAAAGAAGACTTCCCCTAATCTATGGAGGAGTCTCAAACCCCAATGGTTGATCCAAAGGACCAACGTTTAGTGTAAGACATGCTAACTAATTGCAGTTCTTGAGATCATGATTAGGACATGAACATGGATGGAAACCCTGAGGAGGAAATGTGTTAAGGGGTCAGGACACAATTTGGGATGCACCCTGAAAAGGTTGATGTTAGAACTGTTCTGCTCTTTCCTTTGAAGTTCATGGCAACTAGCCCTCAGAAGGGCCTTGACAGGGACGTTACAGTAGCTGCCAAGGATCCATTAGTGGAACTTGTGGCAAAAATAGCGGCCACCAAAGGTAACTCTAATCCCTTATCTTTTAAAGATAATACCCCAATATCCAGATCGCCTGATGATTCGCCTCATATTATGAAGATGATGTTTGATGGGCCTAATACCGCCAATAAACACATCAAGCCCATGTACATCAAGGCAAAATTCGATGGCATACTAATGTGTATAGGGCCTTAGTGGATAATGGCACAGCGATCAACATCCTACCTTCTTATATATTGGGGCTCATTGGAATGTTTCGATATGACCTAATTACTTCAGACGTGACGAGTTGAGGCTTTTCAGAGCTACTAGTAATATTGGGGCTCATATTATGAATGTATTAGAATAAAAGGACTATAAATCTAAATAATGAATTTAGATCTGTTGATTTAAATTATGAATTTAAGTCAGTAGATTTATAATTAGGAATTTTAAATAGACCCTAGGTTTAGAGTTATGAATTCTAAACCGCTTCCGATGCGTAAACTTTAGGGAGAATTTTTGAAATTCATCCCAACAATAGGTATTAGGACAAAGGGTTTATAGAGATAAACCTATTCCCGGGAACTCTAGCACGTGAGGTGTCACGAAACGTGACTCTCCGACCGAGGGCTTAGGTAGAGAGAAGGGTCTCCTACTCTAAGTGCTCTAATAGGTGCCTATTATTGTGACCATATTTGAAAACTGTAAACCCAATAGTCGGCATCATAGTTTATTTTTCCAACAAAATTCATATACTTTCCCAACATGATGACCCCTTCAGAATTACTAGTAGCTCTGAAAAGCCTCAACTCGTCACGTCTGAAGTAATTAGGTCATATCGAAACATTCCAATGAGCCCCAATATATAAGAAGGTAGGATGTTGATCGCTGTGCCATTATCCACTAAGGCCCTATACACATTAGTATGCCATCGAATTTTGCCTTGATGTACATGGGCTTGATGTGTTTATTGGCGGTATTAGGCCCATCAAACATCATCTTCATAATATGAGGCGAATCATCAGGCGATCTGGATATTGGGGTATTATCTTTAAAAGATAAGGGATTAGAGTTACCTTTGGTGGCCGCTATTTTTGCCACAAGCTCCACCAATGGATCCTTGGCAGCTACTGTAACGTCCCTGTCAAGGCCCTTCTGAGGGCTAGTTGCCATGAACTTCAAAGGAAAGAGCAGAACAGTTCTAACATCAACCTTTTCAGGGTGCATCCCAAATTGTGTCCTGACCCCTTAACACATTTCCTCCTCAGGGTTTCCATCCATGTTCATGTCCTAATCATGATCTCAAGGACTGCAATTAGTTAGCATGTCTTACACTAAACGTTGGTCCTTTGGATCAACCATTGGGGTTTGAGACTCCTCCATAGATTAGGGGAAGTCTTCTTTGTGGAAGTCATTCTCAATATCAGACCATGTTGGTCTAACACGACCTAAAGGTTCCGCTATGTTGACGTTGAGGGGGAACACTCTTCTTCATCATCAAAAGATTTTCAAGCCAGTGAACTCTTGGCAAGCTGGTCCCACCAAGATTCATGTTTAACATAAGATGAGAGACTAGTCCATCTATCAAGCTTCTTATGTGGTTTTTCTTTGTCGACAGTAGGAATAGGTTTGGACCTAGTTGTTGGGTCTTCAAGATCCATAGGTTTAGTTTGCTTATCATTATGGACCTTGGCTTCCTCTTGAGAGAGCCTAGTTAAGCAAGTATCTAGCAGAGTTTTTCATTGCACTGCCTTTTTCCTTAGTTGCCTCCTCTTTTGGGTTCATGTAAGCCTAGAGGGACCAACCTCCTCCGGATCAAGGTGGCTCCTTCTCCAGACATTACCGAATCGGAACCCAAAGGGCTGTATCGTGACTGTCGTGGCCCTTGACTGGTGCCCACGTCCAATAGGTGGTATTTTGGATATCTCCTTGGATACCTAGTTCTCATAATGACTTGGCCTTTTGGAGGAGGACCCTCATCAGGCTCATATTTATGGACATCTTTGATGGCATCCTCTATTCCAAGAGGTGGTTAGCAGGGAAATATATTGAGGAAAGAGTACGACTTTTCTCTTGCTGCCTTTATTTTCCCGCAATGTTGCTGGCATGCCTTATAGGACCCCTCTCCAAGTCTTAAGATATTATTTCCCAGCTTGTGGGGCCTAGTGTACGCCCTTGATTACTGCTGATACCCATAGCCAACTCCTCAGCCACTATCAGCGTAGTGGTAGAGTCATTTTGATCAGCAAGTTTTTAACCACCGCACACTTGCTTGTGGGATGGAGTTCGGTGGTATGCCATTGGCAGAGTCCATCATCCATCGTGCACGTTAATCTTTGGAAGCCCAATATCCCTTCAATGACCAACCGTTCAAATAGGTGATTTTCCACCTTTACATTTTAAGTGTCATCGAGGACCATTTTTCTCATGTTAAGGGGAAAATGATTAGTCTAGACACAACAGGGAATGGTTTGGGCAACAGTGTCAATAACAGTGACTTGAAGAGGACTAGGGAGGGAGTCTTTATCAACACCCATCTGTCCTTCTCTCGAGAAGATCGATTCCCTTGCTTCTATGGCATCTTGAACCACGTTTCTAAAGATAATGCAGTTCTTCATTGAATGGGTCGATGAATTGTGCCATTTACAGTATACCTTACCCTTAGTAGAATTTAGGTTAGGTTTCCTATGTTTTCCCCTAATCTTTAGTTTGTTATTTGCATCAAGCAAATCGAATATTACATCAGCTCTTGAGAGGTCAAATGAGTATTTCATCAAGCCTTGGAATTGATAAGACTTCCTGGCTCCAACAACCTTCCTGACAAAGGGTTACAAACTATAGGAGGTCTCTTGATACATTTAGCAACGTTAATCTCATATCGAGGATCCTCATCCTTTCTGATTAGATCCTGTACATAGGTCCTATATACGCTATATTTCTCTAGGCGTTCCTCTTTCAAGATAGCCTTGTATCTATTGGCACATTCTTCCAGCTATAAGAGCGTCATGAAGTTAGAGCCTTCGAATTTCTTCCTAAACTCAATACCCAAGCCATTTAAGGCCAGCTTGGCATATTCAACTTCCTGAAGGGCTGCAGTACATTTTAACCTGGCGCCTTTGAATCGGTTAATGTAATCTTTAACTGATTCACCTGGCTTTTTTCTCAACAGAGCCAAGTCAAACATGGAAGTTCCTAGTTCCATTCTTGGAAATGGAGCGTGAAATAGCCTTGCTATGTCATCCCAACATTAGAAGGAATTAGGTGTCAGGCTAATGTAGCATTTAAAAGCGATCCCAGATAAAGAGCTGGGGAACAGCCTCAGCTTGAGGTACTGATTATCAGCCGCTACTCTACACTGGCAATTGAATCTTGCCACGTGCTTGAGAGCAGACACAGTCCCTTCGCTAATGAAGAGGGTAAACTTGGGGATTTTGCATCCTCGGGGAAAGGGATAGTCCTTGTCAATGTACTTAGGGTAAGGTTTATTGTACAAGGGTCTATTACACTTTTGAGGCCCGGCCTATACGTTTGCTCAATAAGGGTAGCTAGTTTGTCCTGGAGGGGGTAGGTTAGGTACATGGTTATGCACCTGCCATTGACCTCAAGTGGATGAGGATCTTGTGCAAGATCTACAGACTATCCTTAAGAACCATTCACAATCGGGTGTAGGGGTTGTTCCCCCTAATCCCGGGGTGGCCCCCTCAATCAATTCAGCCATGTGCTTGGTTGGCCATGATGTATGTCCTCCTCCTTTTTTTGCCTTTTTTGCCGGTAGGTGATGACTTTTGGTCGGCAACTATCTCCTTAGCTTATCAGAATGCCCCCTTCAGGCAATAAATACGGCTTTCGATTGGTCCAGCACGGACTGAAATAGGAGCAGATTCGACAGGAAGCTTTTGGGAAGCCGAAGCATTGGTCAAGAGAGAGAAAGAAGAGGGTCAGTGCTGCTTGATTGACTGCTTGAGATGTCTCGCCCGAATGAATTAGTTGGTACTAGAAGCCGCACAATGTCTAATGAGGTCTTTGGGCTCCCCGTGTAGTCGACTAGAAGTATAAGACTGCTGGCCTAAGAGAATTCAACACCCAGACACACATCCATTGGTGGACGTCTGCATCATAAGCTGCTATAGCTCTTGCCTACTACCGTGAAGTCCTGCTTGGTTGTCGAGGGGAATCAACAGGAAGGAAAATCAAAAATTAAGGCAGCCTATCTATGAATTTTCTTTTTTGATTGAAGATTTATAGCCCTAAGAACAAGTATCCACTTTGATTGCAGGACCTAGGTTATACAACATGCCTGGGAGCACACCAATATTAGCTGGATGTTGGTTCATCCTTGCTTAATCAGTCCCCAAGTCATGGTCTTGACAAAGTGGGTGGTTAACTTGCCCCCCAATGTGATAAGTGTGGAGAGGTCTAGGAAGGGGAGATGGGTTCCAAGGAGTGGGTACCCATCCTTGCATTCCTTCTTCAAAGCCTTGAGTGGGACTTGAGGTCACCTCTACTACCTGAGGAGTGTATGAACAGTTTTACCTCCTGTCTTGAGTACAGGCAACACTAGCATATTGGCATTGAGATCCCTCAAGGCCTAAGAAAAACTGTGATTCGAAGGGTTAGCAACCTAGGGGCACGTTGTTCCTATGGTTGGATTCCAAGTGTGTGACATTAAGGTTAGCCATAACAGGATTTTTCGTTCTCTCAGGGACATTACAATCAACTTGAGTCACTAGTAATCGTGAGCTCGAGGGAGCCTTAAGAGGATATCCAGCTGGTGCTGATGGAGGAGGTGCAGATCTAAGCTGCCTGAAATCCTCTCAAGCGGCTTGAACCAAGCCATTATGAGCCTCAACCTGTCTAACCGAGATAGGTGTGACCTCAACTACTATCTGTCTTGCCACGTCCTTAGCAATAAGCGTAGCAGTAGAGGACAAGGTTGAGTTCCTTTCAACCAAGACTCTGTTAGCCTCTTTGTGAAGCCTATCATGCTTTGAGGTTCCAACATTATTTATTGCAACTCGCATGGCGGCAAAGCTTTCACGCGAGGTTGCTAGATTGCGCTCTGTTTCAACACATTGTCTCTCAAAGGCTTCTCTCATTGTTTGTTGGACCCTTTGGTCCACAATTTCTAAACAGCGTTTAAGCGTAGCCATGAATCTCTTGCAAGAATAGCCATTATATCAATTCGTTCATCCTTCGAGATGTCATCATCACCAACGCTCTCACTGCCGTGGTCATGACTTGGGTTATCACTTCTTGTCATAAAACTTTGTTCAAGAGGATGCTCAAGTGGGGATCCAATCGGGTCTAAGCCCTCTAGCTCCTCATACTCGAGAGCACTAAACCTCTTGGTTCTAACCATTGGTGAATGGCAAGAAACTATGTTATGGTAATTCACTATAGGCTAAAGAGGACGTAGTTTCGTTTTAAGCCTCCCACTGTGGTCGCCAAAAGGTGTGTTTGCTTTATTTTTTGTGTGAAATGATTAACAAAACAAACTTGCAAACTAGGGAGTGAGCCCAAACTCGAATCACACGTCTTTAACCTCAACCACTCACTGTTTTCAGAGAAAGGATTGTGATATTTTGGTGTATTTGACTTCAATTATACCATGAGTTCTGCTTATGCTTCAATTAAGAAGACACGGTTAAATATTTTTGTAGATTTTAAAAAAATATATGTTAAAAGAAAATTAAATGATACGGACCTAACTCAGGTGTGAGTTACAGTGACAGAGTAGGGCCCACAGACACCTTTTCTCGTATACTTAAAAGTTAAGAACTGGGGTGGTGACGAACCCTAGAGCTCAGCGTTCCATTCACAAACCTGAGTCAATTAGGATTTTAAGCTTGGCACCCTGACTTATATTAAGTCAAATGAGTTTAGGTTTGAGAAGATTGTGGTGGAGTAAACCATATTCAGGTAACTGGACTAGGATGTCATGAACTGTGATCAAACTCAAGTCATGACCTAGGTATAGTTGAATTTGAGATAAGAAAGAAGTGAAAAGAGATGAGAAATAGAGAGAGAATTAGAGATGAGAGAGAGAAAAATATCAAAATATATTTGTATTCATCAGAGCTATGAGCTTACAGTACTTAGAGTAAGAGAAGCTTAAGTTGGCTAAGCAACAAGAACAATGAACCAAGACACTTAGGACCACTGCCATTCAGCCCAAAGCCGCAAAGTCTGACCAACCGAACCACCACTTTGACCACCGCAGCTACTTAGCAACTAAACATCATCCTAACAACATCTAATAGCTAAACGTCACTTATTACATGACTTATCAAAAGGCTATGCTACTTATTATATCATGACTTATTCCCATGTACTTTCACATGCCCCATCTATTAGAATCATAATAATACTCCCCCCTTCAGAGATTCTTGTCCCCAAGAATCTAAAAAGAGTGTAGAGACGTTAAAGAACAGTTATTGTTGTAGAAGTTGCTCGTGAAGATTGCTCCTTGGCGCTGAATGTACATTTGAATATGAATTTGAAATCACAGCTTGAAGACTTGCTATTTGATGCTGAATTCCTATTGTTGGTGATGTTGCAACCTAAAGTTGCACATCACTATTTTGCTGCTGCATATGGTTGAAGAATCCACATCAGGAGGTCTGCCCATTTCATACCAAATCAGCTAAACTTTAACACTAATATCCCCACCGAAAAGCCTTTTGTTGCACCCATATAGCCACACATTAATATCTCACAGCTGTGATGCATTGGTGACCTTGATTGTAGCATTAGGGGCATACGAATTACAGCCTCTATCATGAATTTCAATTGTTTGACCTTGCAGAATTTCAACACTATGCTGTTGTTAACCTCACAGATCCCTATTCTTGACCTGCTTAAAGAAGGACCTACAGTTGCTCTTGGGTTTCCAAGGCTTCTAAGAATCCTGTTGGCCCATCTTCTTGTCCAATTATCCTTGTTAAGTGCTGATTCTAATGGGTATAATGAGCTAATCACTTAACTAACATCAACTTCTCTGATTTCTGTTAGTTTGCTATCCTCATTGCATACTTCCACACCCTTCACTTGCCAAGATGTAATAAGATCACACAAAAAACACCTAACAACCCCCATTGTCAGATTAGTAAACACAAGATTGAAACCGAAATATTTCAGGCTATAAGAACTCTGAGGCCTCAATAAAACATGGACCACCTCTACATTCAATACTGTTGTACTACTGAACATTAAAACAATATCAGTTGGCAATACTCTTGATCCCACGCTAAGTTCCTCAATATTAGCACTTTGATGGCTTCCTTTAAGCTAACTGATTCCCTTAATTTGTATGTAGTCTTAAATTACACTTAAATGACAACACATTTCACCATTCTCTTGCACTTTTGAAATAGATTTCAAAGATTCAGAGGGCCTTACATTGGCTTGTATTTTAGGAAGATGTTCTTTACTTTTGGCTTGACCAACCAAAGCATTTAATTCCTGATCCATACTCCTTATTAATTCAGCACAAACAACCATCAAAATCTACTTTTCCTTATCACACAACCTAAAGCTTTTCCCTTGGTTACTCCTATAACTTCTCCTTGGTAACTTCCTCTTCTTATACATCACTTCATAGCTACTTATGAATTGATTTACACCACCCTCAAGGCTCCAAAAGTGAGAGTGGTCAGTCCACTTGTTGACCAAAGCATCTATGTTGTCGAATTCACTTCTGTCAAATGCAATAGCTTCCTCCACTTCCCTTATATTAGGGGTTCTACCTGACATAGTAGTATAAGTTCCAACTTCCCTCAATTGAGCCAACATACCCTTCTTCTTCTGAATTCCCTAGTTTCCAACTGCAACACCAGCACCAATACTCGAGTTTTGCTTCACTTCCTGCTCAAAGTCCTGCTGCCATTGCTAAATATTTTCCCAAGGAACATTTAATTCTCCCTTTCTAGGATCAAATGGTCTCAAATAAGCCTAGTTAGTTACCCTATTAACCTCTAGAGTGCTCCTTGTTTGAGATCTTTTAGCAAAGCCTTGAGATAGCAAATGAATACGCTGCACATAATTACTCTTCAGTGTTAGAGTTTTCGCTTGGTGCCATTCAGCTTGCTAAACTTGTGAAGATGTTACACATTCTTGAGCAAATGTCTTATCCCCCACATTTAGTTGTTGAGCTTGCCTCCTAGCGTTTGAACCTATAGCATAACTCAATCTTGATGTCTCCATATGCAGCATACAATCTGGATTTGGGAAGTGAGGAGCTTCATTTGGAATTTGATCACTTACTCCACAGCTTGTTTCTACTTGAGAACTTGATTCCCCTTGAGGAAATTGACTATTAAACAGTCTTTGTAGGCCATCGATCTATAATTGCATTTGTTCGAAATGCCGATCCCTTTTCTCTCATATTGCTACCAAAATTTGATACATTATCTCCACTGGATCTCCTTGGTTTTTGCTCCAAAATCAGCACTACAACTAGCAGTGGCAATAACTCCAGAAGTAACAGCTGTTTGCTCCGTGTTTGGGAGCCCGGAAGTGCAATCAACTTAATTTAATGTTGATCTATGACTTTATTGTTAGATTTGTATCCTTTCCTTGCTCTCTTGATCGCCCTTTTGATCCAAGAAGATGATCTAAGTCTATCAAATGACAACATAACTACCTTAGGCTTCCTCAAATGCAACTTCTTGATCTTGTATAACCTTGCAAGAACCTGAACATTCTTCCTAAATAGCAAGAAATCTAGACCACAGCCTGTGTAGACCACATGTGGTCTTTCCATTGCTCTCATTAACCTACTTGAACAACATTTCCTGCTGTTTAAGTGAATGACCAAGCTGATTACAATGCTCAACTGCGAAAGGAACTTCACTCTCAACTTTCTTGAGCTCAAAACTTGAAGTTGAACTTGCGATTGGATCTCAACATCAGAATTTGATCCCACATCCCGCACTTCAAGCTATAATGCCTTAGTTTCAGACACTTTAAACTGTAAGGCATTGATTCTTGATCCAAATGTGTCAATTACATCCTCACTTGAAGTTGTCCTAGTGTTATTTAACATACTCACAACAGCTCGACCAATATAAATCAAATTCTCATCCAATTGCAATTGGTTGCTACTGAACTCATCACCACAACTCCAATTCTTTCCCTCTTGCACACTCACTTGCATATGATCTTGTTGTACAGCTCGTTCATCAGGCTGTAGCACCTAAATTTCAGATTGAATTGCACCATAACCTATTTGTGATACTCTAATCACATCACTAATTGACATTGACCTTGTCATAATTGACCCTACGATAGTAGCTCGATCATCCTTAGCACCAATTTTCCCTAGCATTTCATCATAAACAACCTGATGTATCTGCTTTTCATTAATCTGATTCTCATCATCATTGTTCAAGCTCGAATGTATTCTACCTCTGGTAGAATTAGTTACTGGTTGTGGTGCTCCCATTTCGTAGAGAACTACTGCAGATCCAATACTACTTGAACTTCCAACATTCCAGCTCGAATCTACTCTAGCTCTAGCAGAATTTACAAAAGAATTTAGATTCGCTCCTCTTTGTTCTTGTATTGCACTAGGTTGTAGCTCAGCATTCATGTGAATTTGTTGCTGAATCTATAGCTGTGGTTGCACATATTGTTACTGTGATCATGGCAATGTCAGCTTGTGTGAGTTGCTGCTGGTACTGCAGGACTTGAGCATCGTGTTCTTGCTGAACAAAACTAGCAACACCACCTCCAGCTCTCATAGCTAAGCTTGTGTTGTAGATCATTATTGAATTCTTGAGCCAACACTCAACTTCAGCTAAATTTGCTCACTGATGAACACTTCAACTAACTTGATCTCACTTCCATAGATCATGATCTTGATGTTAATTCAAATGCAATTCCTCAAGATTACACACCGAGCCTCAATGAAACAGTTGATCTGGAAAGCTTTGATTGAAGCTTGCTAACAATAGTGAGATCTTGAATTCAAGATCTTGAGTTTCAATCAATTTCAACCTCTATTTTTTGTGCTTTAATATAATTTTCAGCTAGTAACCGCAAGCTTATTAATTAAGAATTCGAATTTTAACTCCTATCAACTTGCAATGCTATCAAGGATATTTGATGTCAAATCACACTTGATCTTTAAGTGTAAACAACTAAATTGAACACAACTTAATCGAAAGTCTAAAACAAGGCTCTGATACCAATTGTCATGAACCGAGATCAAACTCGAGACAGGCATAATAACGAATATTGCAAACAAATAGAAAAGCAAAAAACTAAAAGAAGAAGGAAAGAAGAACATACCTGGAATTGCTCCAATTATAAAGAATACAAAGAAAATCGAGACCCTACGATCTCCTACGCAATGACCTCAAACTACCCAGAGGGTGGGCTTCGAAAAATATTAAATTGAGGAAAGAAAAACTTCAACGAAAATTTTTCTCTCCAAATAGGTCCTCGAAACTATTTCCAAAAACCCCAAGACTTGTTTCAAAACTGAATGCCAAACCTCGGAATAAGCACCTCTATTTATAGGACTATACCGGAGGGAAAAATCCGATTTTATTCGATGTGGGAACCGCCCAGTTTAAATTAAAATGAGTCGTTTAATAAAAAAACATAACATAAAACGCAGTGTTTGATCAAGCCAAAAACGCGTCCCTTTTAATATATATATCGCGTGACACGTGGCGGACTCTGATTAGTCCGCTCACATGCACCCGAATCTCCCTTTGACGTTGTCGTGCACGTGTTGGTCAAAACGTGGGCACGCGGATAGCAACCTGAATCACCCTTTTTTTTTCTTTTCTTTTTTTTTTTGTTTTGCTTTGTTTCCCACATGTAAAAATTTATCTTATGAATTTTAATTTTCCAAAATTATTTTATTTTATAATTTATGATTTTATTCATCTCATGATTAATGTTTGGCAAAAATAACCTTACCCATCTTATGGATAAATAATTCATCTCATAGATTCTTTAATATTTTTCCAATGGCAATAAAATATAGAGGCTTGTACAGGGACCTTAGGGACAATTTAAGTCTAGCTCCGATTGGATTAAATTAATCATCCCATGAAATAATTTAATTACCATTTAATGAGACTTAATTCTACTAAATAAATCTCATTGTACTCCAGACTTAAATCATTTATTCGATATCTCCCTAATTGACTGTATTGATGACAACAACCTCTCCACTAGATGTCCATGCTAAAGGATAAATATAACCACTGTCATTATTCTTCTCACAGCTTCTCCATTAGTTACCGACTCGCCATCCACTAAATAATTCATTTATACTTGAACATATTCACAGTATAAATTCCAAATGTCAAACACTTAAAATACTTTGGCCAAAGTTTCAGAAGTGTTCCAATATTTGCGAATCAACTAAGGGGACATCTGTATCTCATAAGAGACAGTAGATTCCCTATTGAATACCTGAGCCTTGTCACACTTCACAATGCTACCCAGTGTATGTGGGATTTTAGTCATTCGTTTAGACCTTACTTATAGTATACCAAAGTAACTAACGCTCCACTCACAAGTCTAGAATACCCTCAGGATTTGAGTCGCCGTTCAAACAATACAATATGAATCACTCATCTCCGATAGCAGTTTGGAAATAAGTAATGCACATGGTCTAACTCAGTGTGTCAATCTTATTAGACATACTAACCTAACACTTTTGGATCTCCATCCACATGACCAAGACAAGTCATCTAAAGTGTCACGTTACAAGTGCTCCAAAACTTGTCTTCGACTACGAGTCTTTCAAACAACAATCCATACCATTTGTACCAAGTCTATCAGTGGCTTAGTCTCATAAGCCACTTAAAACAAATATGTAAATTGTGGTCTGAGGACTACACCATCTCATGGATGTTTCCGAAAAGAAAATCACCTGTAGTATATATGTTTGCTTACACAAATTTAACTAGGAAACGACTGGGGCTTCAACCCTATTTATTAATTAAAATAATATATCCAAAATAAATCTGGATTTCAGGACATTGTTCCTAACAATCTCCCACTTGTCATAAATTCAATTTATGACAAAGTCCATACTCACCCCTTTTAAGTTTGAACCAAAGGTCTACTGAGCCTAACCCTTAGTGAGTTTAATTACTCTATTGTGAAGTCAGCAATACAATACTACTTGACATTAACTAATGGCTCCCACTCCAAAGGTAAAGACATGCTTAGACGTCAAACGTCTATAATTTTAATCTTACTAGAAGTCTTAAAACAATATATCCAACTGGAACCAGCTCGTCACTTGTAAAGACCAGCATAGGATCTCTAACTCTTCTCAAGAACTAGAGAAAACACTTCGCTGCCACCTAGTCCATTGGACTCAGATTAGACTAACACTTGCATACTATACCATAGCATAGCAGACATCAAGTCTCGTGCACAACATGGAATGCCTAAGGCTCCCGCTGCCAAAGCATATGGAATATTCCTCAATTGCTCCTCCTCTTGAGATGTCCTAGAACACTACTCAAAAGAGAGAGAAGCTCCATACCATACCTTGACAACGTCTTGTCAATATAAGTGGCGAGAGAGAGATCCAACATCCTACTCTTATGACCTTGCATAATCTTAATCCTAAAGGTAGAGTTGGTCTCCCATGTCCTTCATATTGAGCTTTCTTGACAACCAAACCTTTACAGCTAATGACACGCCTACATCATTCTCAATGAGTAGTATATCATTAACATATAACACAAAGAAAGTTAGTACTTTCTTTTAATGTCATTTGTAGACACATGGTTCGAGCAACCTATTGCACAAAACTAGAAGACTTAATTGCTTCATTGTGGCTAAAAGGATCAGATTCAATGCCACGGTCAACCACTAAGGTTTCCACTATAAACCTGTCAGGTGTCCTGACAATCCCCCCACAACTCCTAAGCTCTCGTGTACCTAGAACATTCTCATTCCTATTAGTAGGTGCATTTAATGCATCCACTATGTCTTAAGTTATGTCTAACTGTTCAGAATTATTGTCATTTTTCTTTAATACTATTTTATTTTTGTTTTTGTAACTTACTCGCAAAATCATTCTCTAAGTGTTTTTCCTTGAATTTAAGAACCCTTTTGATCAAAAGAACTGTAGAAAAGACCATCTTTGTTCCTTTTATCTGCAACGCCATTCTACTGCAGTGTATCCAGAGTAAAAAGCTGAGATCTTATCTCATTTGCAATTAGGAACTCTAAAGACTCACCTGAAAAATATTCATCACCTTGATCTAATCGTAGTGATTTAACTTGTTTACCTAATTGCTTTTCAACTTCAGCTTTGTACTCCTTGAACTTTTCAAAAGAGTCCGACTAATGTCTAATTAGGTAAACATATACATGCCTTGAGTAATTATTACTAAACATGATTAAATACTCATACCCACCTCTTGCCTTAACATGTATTGGTCCACATACATCTATGTGAACCAGCTCAAGCAAGCCACCATTCCTATTGCCTTTACTCTTAAAGACAAACTTGGTCATCTTTCTTTCTATGTTGGATTTGCAGACTGGCAATGACATCAATTCCAAAGCCTCTATCAATCCATCTTTTACCAGTCTTTGGATCTTGTTCGAATTATCGTGACCTAAACATTGGTGCCTTGTGTAGGCATTATCACTTTCAGGATGTTTTCTTTTAGAAGATTGAAAAAGTGAACTTATGTTAGATTCATTTAAACAATTACCAGAGTTTTGATAAGGAAATAACATGAATAAATAATTTATTCATGTACATGTGCAAATAAACAATTAATCTCTCATATTAAAATGTTCATTATCAAAATCAACTGAATAATAATTATTCATAAAACGAGATGCAGAAATCAAATTCATGTGCAGAGCAGCTACAAATAAACCATCTTTTAAAACAAAACTCTATTACTAAAGTCTAAGCTAACATCTCCTACACTTAAAACCACTATTATTATATTGTCCCTAACCATTAGGTACAACACCCATCGTGTGGCCTTCAACCTAGCCTGGGCTCCTGTAACATATTACAGATATGGTCAATTGAACCAGAGTCCACCCACCAGGAAACTGGTGGACTCTCAACTGTGCATGATTCAACTAAGTGAGATATCAATATACCTTCACCAGATGGCTTAGCAGTCTTTGTAGGAAGAGTAGCTATGTATTTAGTGTAGTTTCTCCAGTGGTCTAGTTTTCTTGCAAAATAAATACTTTTCTTTTGCTAACTTCCTTATGGACTTGGTTTCCACAATAGCAACCTTACCTTTTCCTTTTTTTTCTAGTAGGTCCCTTGTGAGTAGTGAGTAAGTCTAACTTATTTTTCAAGGCAAAGTAATTTGGTCCCATGAGTACATTATTTATTCCAAATCAAGTGAAGTTCGCCAGCCATATCCATAGCAAACATACCGTAAATGCAAACATTTGTGTAACAACCTTGTATGAGTCATGTATAATGCAATAATATATATTCTTTCGATTTAGTATACACAATAAGTCAGATATCTACCATACTGTACTATCATGCATACAATGATGACCCAAACACACCACTCCTTACTCCCCGGCAGCGGGGTCTCACGAAGCTAGTTCGGGTGAGAACTATTCTCAATTAACCTATTTACTTGTAACTCTTACTAAGCATGATTAACTCACTACTTTACCTTAGTCTCTAACATGACACAACATAGCTCCTCGAGGAGGCTAATGCATCACGCTAGTCAAGTGTAAACCATTACCTAAACCTCCATACAAATACACGAAATACTCCACGGCAGCGTGGTCGCATCGGTTTTTTGCACTTTATTTTATCCTAAAAGAAGTCCAACCCTGTAATCTGCAAATCGACATCCTCCGCAGGGAGATCTATCGATCTACTACACTGCTAGACCGATAATGGAGACTGTAAGGTTATAACGATTGAAACCTTGTTCCCACTTGATTTTTACAACAAGTGGTTTTTAATTAACTTGCATTTATAACCTGGATTATCTCATAATCCCCTATAGAATCTCATTCTAAAATTAATCAAAATTAATTAATTAATTTATTCAAAAATATGATTATTTTACAATAAAGATTATCTCATAATCACGCATTAGAATCTCATTCTAAAACAAATCAATAAAACGAATTAATTAAGTTTTAATTAAAACAATACCAATGTCTTAATTTATATTATCACATAATCTACTTTCAAAATTTAATTCCAAAATTAAGTTAAAAATTTTTTGTTTAAAATCAATAGCTATTTTGTGCTTAGACTATCTCATAGTCTAATTTTAGAATCACATTCTAAAAAATAAACAACTTTAGACTACCTCATAGTCTATTTTAGAATCTTATTCTAAAAAAAAAATAAGCCTAGATTATCTCATAAACAATTTTAGAATCTTATTCTAAAATAATATCAAATAACTTTTATTTAAAATAACACCAGTTTATAACTTAAATTATCTCATAATTTAATTTAGAATCTCATTCTAAAATAAAATTAATTATTAAAATAATTAATTAATAATTGTTATGTAAATCAGTAAATAAATAAATTTTTTTATTTTATCTGAAAACCTGACGCTACGTCAGCCTGACGTTGACAACCTCGTCTGAAAATTTTTTATTTTTTAAATTAAAATATTTTATTTTAAAATAAATTGAATCTAATCTCATTAGATAAATTTTATCCAATTTCGTATAAAATAATGGAATCTAATCTCATTAGATCAACTTTATCCAATTTTATAAAAATTAATTGAATGTAATCTCATTAGATCAATTTTATCTGATTTTATTAAATTAATCGAATCTACTCTCATTAAACCAATTTTATCATTTTTTAAAAATATTTGAATCTAATCTTATTCGATCAATTTCGTCTAATTTCGTAAATCATGACTGACAATGTATAATCTCATTATACGAACAATATAATCGCAAATTTATGGGTTGTTCCGAATTAACGATTAATTCATTAACGATTTAAACAATTTAAATCATCACTAAAAATAACCTAGTTAACTATTTGATCTTTTAACCGATTTAAACAATTTGAATCGATACTTTAAATAACCTAATTAACTATTAACTCTTTTAACTAATTTAAACAATTTAAATCGTTACATTAAAATATTCTAATTAGCAATTAACTACTTTAATGTTTTAAACAATTTAAATCATTAATTCAAATAATCATCTAAATTAACTGTTAATTCTGTATTTATTTAAATAATTTAAATCAAACCGTCAAATTAAACTAACTTTCCTTCTTAATAAAATCTCTATTTTATTAAATTGCCAAGCTATTTATTTTGATATTATTATACCCAATCATGTATATTATGAATGTAATCAGATTCCGGCTCTAATACCAATTTTTGGAAAAAGATATGAATTTTGTTAGAAAAATAAAATCTGATGCCGACTATTGGGCTCACAGTTCTCAACTATAGTCACAACAATAGGCACCTATTAGAGTACTTAGAGTAGGAGGCTCTTCTCTCTGCCTAAGCCCTTAGTCGGAGAGTCGCGCTTCGTGACACCTCATGTGCGAGAGTTCCCGGGAATAGGTTTATCTGTATAAACCCATTGCCCTATTACCACTTGTTGGGATGAATGTCAAAAATTCTCCCTAAAGTTTACGCAGCAGAACTGGCTTAGAATTCATAACTCTAAACCTAAGGTAGATTTAAAATTCCTAATTTTAAATCTACTGACTTAAATTCATAATTTAAATCAATAGATATAAATTTATAATTTAGATTTACAAGCCTTTTACTCTAATACATTCATAACAATACATAAAATTAGATAGGCATAATAACAAATATTATAAATAAATAGAAAAGCGAAAAACTAAAAGAAGAAGGAAAGAAGAACATGCCTGGAATTGCTCCAATTACAAAGATTACAAAGAAAATCGAGACCCTACGATCTTCTACGCAATGACCTCAAACTGCCGGAAGGGTGGGCTCCAAAAAATATTAAACTGAGTAAAGAAAAACTTCAACAAAAATTTTTCTCTCCAATTAGGTCTCTAAAACTATTTCCAGAAACCCTAAGACCTGTTTCAAAACTGAATGCTAAATCTCGAAATAAGCACCTTTATTTACAGGAGTATACCGGAGCAAAAATCCAATTTTATCGATGTGGGAACCTCCCAGTTTAAATTAAAACGAGTCATTTTATTAAAAAAATAACATAAAACGCAGTGTTTCATCAAGCCAAAAACGCTTCCCTTTTAATATATACCGTGTGACACATGGCGGACTCTGATTGGTCCGCTCACGTGCACACAGATCTCCCTTTGACCTCCCAGCGTGCGAAACATGTAGTGCGCTGGTTGGTCCAAATGCGTGGACGCGGAGAGCAACATGAATCACGCTTTTTTTTTTCTTTTTTTTTTTGTTTTGTTTTATTTCTCACATGTAAAAATTCATCTTATGAATTTTAATTTTCTAAAATTATTTTATTTTATAATTTTTGATTTTATTCATCTCATGAATAATGTTTGGCAAAATTAACTTTACCCATCTTATGGATAAATAATTCATCTCATGAGTTCTTTAACATTTTTTCAATGGCAATAAAATAAAGAGGCTTGCGCAGGGACCTCAGTGACTATTTAAGTATAGCTCCAAATGGGCTAAATTAATCATCTCATAAAATAATTTAATTACCAGTTAATGAGACTTAATTCTACTAAATAAATCTCATTGCACTCCATACTTAAATTATTTGTTCGATATCTCCCTAATAGACTGCATTAATGACAACAAACCCTCCACTAGATGTCCATGACAACGGATAAATATAACCACTACCATTATCCTTCTCACAGCTTCTCCATTAGTTACCGACTCGCCCTTCACTAAATAATTCATTTATACTTGAACGTATTCACAGTATGAATTCCAAATGTCAAATACTTGGAATACTTTGACCAAAGTTTTTGAGCTATTCAAATATTTGTGAATCAACAAAGGGAACAATTTGTATCTCATAAGAGACTGTAGATTCCCTATTGAATACCTGATCCTTATCACCCTTCACACCACTACCCAGTGTACGTGGTATTTCAGTCATTCATTTAGACCTTACTTATAGTACACCAAAGTAACCAATGCTCCATGCACAAGTCCAGAATACCCTCAGAATTTAGAGTCGTCGTTCAAATAGTACAATATGAATCACTCATCTTCGATAGCAATCTGGAAATAAGTAATCCACATGGTCCAACTCAGTGTGTTGATCTTATTAAACACGCTGACCTAACACTTTTGGATCTCCATCCACATTACCAAGACAAGTCATCTAAAGTGTCACGTTATAGTCTTTACATACAAGTTGTCCAAAACTTGTCTTCGACTACAAGTCATTCAAACAACAATCCATACTATTTGTACCAAGTCTATTTGCGGCTTAGTCTCATAAACCACTTAGAACAAACATGTAAATTGTAGTTTGAGGAATACACCCATCTCATGGATGTCTCCGAAAAGAAAATCACATGCAATATAAATGTTCGCTTACACAAATTTAACTTGGAAACGACTGGGGCTTCAACCTTATTTATTAATTAAAATAATATATCCAAAAAAAATCTAGATTTTAGGACACTATTCCTAACACATCCCAATTGAGTTGATTGTTGGCAGCTTAAGCAAGCTAACAACTTTCTTTGTGGTAGATACTACATCAAGCTAAAATGCTTTGCATGGGAGAGATTGGTTGCATGCCAATTATTGCATCCCATCTTCATTGCACCAATTGGCAATTTTTTAGAACCATGCAAGAATGAGATTGTTATGGCAAATAATAGGCCATTTATGGCTTGTTCTAACTATGTTGAGGAAAACTTTTACGAAGGTGGCATGGGACCACTTGATGTCAAAAGGACCACTCCACAACCTACCCAACAAGACACAATGACCATCGTTAACATCCCACTCACTAAGGCTAAAGTTGGTTAGGTTGAGGTAGATTATAAGGACTCAAATTTCTAGGGATGCATGAGAGTCCTTCTTGAAGAAGGAGAAGTTCGGGGCATGCCATAACCATTATGTGAGGGAGCCAAAATCTCCTACTAGTGGCCCGAGAGGCCATTTCCTCAGCACTAGCAAGGCTCGTGGATTGGCATGCTGAGGATCAACTTTGGGTTGGGCGGCCATTCAATGGCTTCAAGGTCCTAGTGATGGAAGAAAAAAAGTTGGAACTCTCTGGCTTGAGAGAGCACCAGCCAAGATGGAGGATTTGAGGGCTGAAATTCAAGACCCCTCCTCGAGATTAACTTGGGCACAACAAAAGACCCGAGACCAACCTATCTGAGCACTCTGCTTTCTGAGGAGCAAAGGGAGCAATATTTGACCTCGCTTTATGAGTTCAGGGACTGCTTTTCCTGAGAACATCACGAGATTTCTAGTGTAGATAGAAAGGTGGTTAAGCATAGGCTTGCTATCAAGCCAGGCCCAAGGCCCATCATTCAGGCCTAAAAGAGAATGTCCCAACAAGTTATTAATTTGGTTAAGGAGGAACAAAATGACTCTTAAAAGGCCAAATTTATCATGACTACCAGGTATGCTGAATGGTTGGCAACATTGTTCCTGTAATTAAGAAAAAAGGAAAGATCAGGGTCTGCATTGACTTCAAAGATCAGAATGCAGCCACCACAAAAGATGAATCCCCAATGCCAATTGCTGCCATGCATATTCACTCATCCTTGAGGCATGGGGTCTTGTCTTTTATGAATGTCTACTGTGGGTGCTACCACGTTACAATTGCTTAAGAAGATACCCGCAAGGAAGCATTCAAATGTCCTAGTCAATAGGAACCTTTGAGTGGATGGCTATACCGTTTGATTTGAAAATGCTAACGCCACCTACCAAAGAGCCATGAACATGGCTTTTCATGACCTCATTGGCAAGACCATGGAAGTGTACATCAACGATATCATGGTCAAATCAAAGTCCCAAGTCAATAACTTGGAAGACTTGAGGGCATTCCTTAGAATGAGGACCGACAACCTCAAGATTAATCAGTGTGCTTTTAGCGTAAGCGCTGGAAACTTTCATGGTTTTTTAGTACATCAGAGGGGATTGAGGTGGACATTAATAAGACTAAGGCCATTCCGAAGGCCAAACCACCTTCAAGTAAAAAAGGAGCTCCAATGCTCCCTCGGGCAAGTTAATTTCAAAAGATGTTTCATCTCAAATGTCGCAGAAAAAATAAAGGTCTTCTCTCCACTATTGAGGATTAAGACAAAGAAGGACTTCAACTAGGAGAAGCGATATCAAGCAGCTTTCAAGGCCATCAAGGAGTTCTTGATTAGGGCAAAAATTCTTATTTCGCCAAAGCAGGGCATGTTAGGACAAATTTCAAAATTTTCCCTAATTAAATAGATTAATACCGCGGAACAATTTAAAATTCCTAATTTTAAACCTACATGTGATTTGAAATTCCTAATTTTAAATCTACAAGCCTCTACTCTAATACATTAATAATAACACGAATATAAAACTAACATAATCAGAATGCTGTAAATAAATAAAAAAGCAAAAAACTTAAAAGAAAAGGAAAGTAGAATACCTTGAAATGCTCCAAATGAAGAAAACCAAAATAGTACCAAGATCTAGAAGCCTTCTGCACAATCTCCTCAAAAATTCGGATTGTGGGCTCCGAAAAATATTAAACTTAACCAAAACAATTTCAACAGAAATTTTCTCTCTTTTATATCTCCTAAAGTCAACACTTTTGGGAAACCTTTATATTTTTATTGGATGCTAAACCTTGACTTAAGGACCCAAATAGCAGGCTACCGAAGCAAAACAAAATACAATAAAAATGATGTGGGATGCATAAAAATTAACAAAAAAAAAATAAAACAATACAAAATGACGTTGTAGCATTCACAGTGCAATAAATCTCCCACGGCGTGCCACCTGTTGCCACGGGTTTGGTCTGCGCCAAACGGCACAGATCACCCTTGAGGAGCATCCCAGAGGCTACCACATGGCATGCTTTGATTGACCCGCACCCCTAGGCATGGATCGATCCCCTAGGAAACCCAGGGCGATACTAACGTACGACGCAAATTGTGATCTGATTGCGATTTCTTTACATTCTCCTTTTTTTTCCCACATGTAAAAATTCATCCTATTAATTTTAATTTTAAAAATTATTTTTATTTTATAATTTTTAACTTTTATTCATCTCGTGAACAATATTTAGAAATTTTAAATCTACTCATCTCATTAATTCATTAATATTCTTTCAATGGCATTAAAAATAGAGGCTTATGCAGAAACCTTAGGACTAATTTAAATCTAGCTCCAAATAGGTTAAATTAATCATCATCTCATGATAAAATGTAATTATCATTTAATAGAACTTAATTCCAATAAATAAATCCCACTACATTCTAGACTTAAATCATTAATTCGATAATTCCCAAATAGACTGTATTGACAACAATAACCCGTCTATTAGGTATCCATGAAAAAAAATAATTAAAACTACTACTATTATTTTTCTCATAGCTTCTCTATTAGCTACTGACTCGGCCTTTTCTGAATAATTCATTTTTACTCAAACAAATTCACAATATAAATTCCAATTGCCGAACACTTGGGACATTTTGGCCAAAGTTTCCTAATTAATTCAAACACTTTCGAATTAACAAAGGGGACATCTATATCTCATAAGAGACTACAGATTCCCTATTGAATACCTGATCCCTGTCACATTTCATGCAATTACCCAATGTATGTTGGATTTCAGCCTTATATCATGACCTTACGTATAGCACACCAAGGTAACTAACATTCCGTGCATAGGTCCAGAATACTCTCAGGATTTAGAGTGTCATTCAAATAATAAATCATGAATCTCACTTCCGATTGTAGTATACAAACAAGTAACTCACATGATCCAACTCACTATATTAATCTTATTGAACACACCAACATAGCACTTTTGGATCGCCATCCTCATGACCAAGATAGGTCATCTAAAGTGTCATGTTATAGCCTTAGCAGACATGTAGTCCAAACTTATCACCGACTACGAGTTTTTCAAATAACATTTAATTTCAGTTGCTCCAAGCTTATCTATGACGTATTTTCATAATCCATTTAGAACAAATATGTAAAAAGTATTATAACGACTATATCCATCTCACGGACGTTGCATAAAAGAAAATCACGTGCAACATATATGCTCACTTACACAAATTTAGTGAGGAAACGACTAGAACTTCAATTTCTTTAATAAAGTAGTATTTATAGGATAAATTTGGATTTTCATGAACACTATTCCTAACAATATTCCACTTGTCCTAAATGAAATTTACTATACACTTTATACCCCTTCTCTCTAAGTGTGATTCAAAGGTCTTTTGAGTCAGCATTTTTGTATAAGGATCTACAAGGTTATTGCGCGTATCTATCTTCAAGATTGCTATCTCACCCTTCTCCATGTAGTCTCTAATGAGGTGGTATTTCCTTTCAATGTGTTTGGACTTCCTGTGTCTTCTAGGCTCCTTGGATTTAGCCACCGCACGTAAGTTGTCACAAAAGATTGTAACTAGTGTTAGACCATCTCTAACTACCTCGAGATCTTTCATAAACTTCCTGAACCAACATGCCTCCTTTTTGGCTTCTTAAGCTGTAACATATTCTGCTTCCATGGTTGAGTCAGCAATACAAGATTGCTTGACACTTCTCCAATGGATGGCTCCACCTCTAAGGGTAAAGATATATCCAGATGTTGAATGTCTTGCATCTCTATCTGACCAAAAATCTAAATCAATATAGCCAACTGGAACTAGTTCATCACTATAAAAGATTAGCATATAATCTCTAGTTCTTCTCAAGTACTTGAGAATATGCTTTACTGCCACCCAATGCGTCAGACCCAGGTTAGACTGATATCTACTCATCGTGCTAGTAGCATAACAGATATCTGATCTCATGCACAATATGGCATACATGAGGCTTACCACAGCCGAAGTTTATGGAACATTCCTTATCTGCTCTTCCTCTTGAGGTGTTTTAGGGCATTGCTCTAAAGGAAGAGGGACTCCATGCCTAAAGGGTAAAAGTCCTTTCTTAAAGTCCTCCATGTGATACCTTGACAACACTTTTTCAATATAAATGGCTTAAGAAAGACCCAACATCCTATTCTCATGATCTCGCAAAAGCTTGATCCCAAGAATATAGCTAGCTTCTCCTAGGTCCTTCATATCGAACTGACTTGACAACTAAATCTTTACAGCTAATAGGACACCTACATCATTCCCAATGAGTTGTATGTTGTCCACATACAACACTAAGAATGTCACTACTTTCTCTTAATGTCATTTCTACACACATGGTTCATCAACCTATTACTCAAACCCATAAGACTTAATTGCTTCATTGAATCTAATATTCCATGAGCATGATGCTTGCTTTAGTCCTTATACGGACTTCTTCAGTTTGCATATGCTCATGATTTTTGATAATGAAACCATATGATTGCACCATGTAGATGGCTTCTTCAA
Organism: Simmondsia chinensis; assembly: GCA_018398585.1. Classification (NCBI taxonomy): domain Eukaryota; kingdom Viridiplantae; phylum Streptophyta; class Magnoliopsida; order Caryophyllales; family Simmondsiaceae; genus Simmondsia; species Simmondsia chinensis. The sequence continues at coordinate 29,053,398 of JAGTTD010000003.1, read as the reverse complement.
GACGACCATTCAAAAGGGCCATATTGACATCCATTTGCCAAATCTCATAATCATAATGAGCTGCAATGCAATGCATAGGAGTATCTTTATGGACTTTAGCATGGTTACTGGTGAGAAGGTTTCATCATAAACGATTCCTTCCTTTTGGGTAACCCTTAGCAACTAGTCTTGTCTTGAAGGTCCCTACCTTCCCCTTCACTCCTCTTTTCCCATTGTAGACCCATTTACATCCAATAGGCTTAATGCCTTTCTAGGTACTTGGGGTCCATGATACAGCACGACGGCAAAGTTGACGAGGATGTCAACAACCGGAGTAAAGCGGGATGGCAAGTGGAGGATGGCCTCCGCGGTACTTTGTGATAGAAAGTTCCCCTTGAAGCTAAAGGGTAGATACTATAAGACGGTGGTAAGGCCAGCCATGATGTATGGGACGGAGTGCAGGGCAATGAAACAATAGCACACACAGAAGAAGATGGTGGTGGAGATGCGGATGCTGAGGTGGATGTGCGGACAAACAAGGAAGGATAGGATTAGGAACGACGTCATAAGAGGAAAATTGGGCGTAGCCCCCATTGAAGATAAATTGAGAGAGCAATGTTTGAAGTGGTTCGGACATGTTAGAAGGAGACCGGAGAATGTTCCAGTAAGAAGGTGCGAACAGGCCCTTACTACACTAGGTAGGAGAGGAAGAGGCGGGCCAAAGAAGAGATGGATGGAGACGATCCGACAAGACCTCACCCACCTAAACCTACGGGAGGAGATGGCCTTAGATAGAGCCCAATGGAGGGCCAGTATAGGGGCTATAAATTATCTAGTTGGAGTAGGGTAGTCTAGCTCACTAGGGCTAGGCCGTGTTATCCTCCTAGCGCACTTAGGTTGTGTTCTTGCTCTCACGAACTACTACTTACTTGCCTACCTGCCTATTCATTTGATTTCTACCTATCCTCTGAGTTCTACTTGATGTGGCCTGCTTTGTATTTGTTGTTGTTGTTGTTTGTGGTAGTTTATTGTTTTGGTCACCGTGTGTTTTGAACTACTCATGATGTGTTGCTCTTCTGCTGGCAGGTCACATGCCATTTGCTGCGGACCATTTTCTCAGGTTGGGGGTCCTCGGAAACAGCCTCTCTTCAGGGTAGCCCCCTGAAGGGGGAAGGTGGCGTACATCCCCCCCCCCCCCCCCCCCCCCCCGACCCTGCTTAGGCGGGAGCCTTTGGAGGCACTGGGTTTGTTCTTATTGTTGGGCTTAATCCCTTCCGGTGCATCTACAAGTTCCCCGGCCTAATTAGAATACATATATTCTATGGCATATTTCATTGCCATCCACTGGTCGACATCCTTGTCTTTAATTGCCTCATTGTAGCTCAGAGGATCAAATTTAATGTCACCATCAACCATTAAGGCTCCCGCCATGAAATTGTCAATGCCTTGACAATCCTCTCACTATGCCTAGGCTCTCGTGTACTTGGAACATCCTTGGCCCTATCCGTAAGAGCATCTAATGCATCCACTACGTCCCGAGATGTGACCAGCTATTCAGAATTAGTGTCATTATCTCTTAATTCCTCTAACACTACTTTACTTTTGCTTTTGTAGTCTACTACAAAATCTTCCTCTAAATATTTGGCATTTGCACTTACAAACACCTTTTTTTCAGAAGGATTATAGAAAAGACCACCCCTTGTTCCTTTGGGATAACCAACTAACATAAACACCTCTGTCCTCAATTCCAATTTTTGAGGGTTCTTTTTCAACACATGTGCTAGACACCCCCAAATTTGAAGGTACCTTAGACTTGGCTTTCGCCTAGTCCATAACTCTACAGATGTTTTATAAACGGACTTAGACGGAACTAAGTTAAAGGGATATGTTGATGTTTCCAAGGCATAACCCCAAAAGAACATTGGTAAAGTAGCATGACTCATCATGGACCTTACCATCTCCAACAATGTCCTATTCCTTCTTTCTGCAACACCATTCTGTTGCGATGTACCCAGAGCACAAAGGTGAGATATTATCTCATTTGTAGTTACGAAATCTAGAAATTCGCCTGAAAGGTATTCTCCATCTCGATCTGATCGAAAGTGACTTGACTTGTTTACCTAATTTCTTTTCAACTTTAGCATTGTACTCTTTGAACTTTTCAAAAGAGTGTGACTTATGTCTCATTAGGTAAATATATCCATATCTAGAGTAATCATCAATGAATATGCTAAAATACTAATACCCACCTCTTGCTTGAATGTTCATTGGTCCACATACATATATGTGAACCAGCTCAAGTACATTAACAACCCTGTTGCTTTTACTCTTAAAGACAGACTTGATCATCTTGCCTTCTATGCAGGATTAGCAGACTGGTAACTACTACAAGTCCAAAGGTTCTATCAACCATCTTTTACTAGTCTTTGGATCCTGTTCGAATTCATGTGACCTAAACGTTAATGCCATGTGAAGGCATTATCCCTTTCAGGGTGTTTTCTTTTAGGAGATTGAACAAGTGAGCTTGTGTTAGATTCATTCAAACAAATATACGAGTTTTGATCAGGAAATAACATGAATAAACCATCCACACATGTACCTTTGCAAATAAACAATTTATTTCTCGTAATAACAAGTTCAAAACCAAAATTCACTAAATAACCATTATCCGCTAAACGAGACATAGAAATCAAATTTATGCGCAATGTAGGTACAAATAAACAATCCTTCATAATCAAAACCCTAACAGTAAAGACTAAGCAAACATCTCCTACTCCTATGACTGCAACTCTTGTACCGTCTCCAACCGTCACATACACATCTCCATCATGCAGCCTCCTGGTTAACCTGTGCCCCTATAACATATTATAGACATGATCAGTTGAACCTGAGTCAACACACTAGGAACCTAGTCGGATCTCAACTGCGCACGACTCAACTAAGTGAGATATCAACATACCTGCACTAGATGGTTTGCCTAGCCATGTCCTTAGCATAATCCCTAGTCCAGTGGCCTTTATCACCGCAAAGAAAACACTTTCTTTCGGCTTCCTCACTCGTCCTTGATGCCTACTTCAATTGGACAATCCATTCGGCCCACAACCGCTCCACTATTACTTACAGCTCTTTCATTAGCTCATGCAACAAATAGTTCTTGTTATTCATAGAAACATTTAGCCTGAATTAAGTGAATGAGCTGGATAGGGAATTGAGGATGATGTCTTGTTTAGTTTGACTGTCAAACTCAGATCCAAGGATTTCCAACTCAAAAAAACACACCATCAAACTCATGATATGTTCCTTAACCAGCATTCCTTCGAACATCCTCATATTGAGTAACTTTCTTATCAAATCTTTCTTAGCTGTTCTATATTGTGGTTGAAACATTTCTTCTAAATGTTTCATCATCTCAGCTGTTGTGTGCATCTCAAGCATTTGATGCTTGAGAACATATAATACAGACGTCAATATGTGGCATATGGTTAACTCATTAGCCTTGTGCCAGTGTTCATAATGCTCTTTAACTACAGCTATAAAATCATTAGTAGGCACAATAAGACAAGCATTAGTGAGAACAAAGTTAAGACCCTCGTGAATTAGAATGATGTCCAAACTCTTTTTCTAGATAAAATAATTCAGTCCAATGAGTACATTATACTTAAGCGTTGAATGAAGTGCACCAATCAGTGCCATTATTAATCTCTTTAAATGCAAACACTTGTGTAACTATATAATATGAGTTATGTACAATGCAATGATATCTATTCTATTAATTTTAGCGAATACGATGAGTTGGGTATCCTCAAAACTAAACTACCATATATGCAATGATGACCCAGACACATCACTCCCTACTCCCCGGCAACGGGGTCGTGTGAAATTAGTTTAGGTGAGGAATATTCTCAATTAACATGTTTTATTATGACTCTTACTAAACATGATTAACTCACCACTTATCCTTAGTCTCTAACATGACACAATAAAGCTCCTCAGGGAGGCTAATGTATTGTGCTAGTCAAGTGTAAACCATTACCTAAACCTCCTTACAAATACACGTAATACTCCACCGCAATGGGCTCGCATTGCTTCATTGCAGTTTTGTTTATCCGATTAGAAGTCTAACCTTGAAACCTACAAACTGACACACACCGCTAGTAGTGATGTTGATTCACCATACTGCTAGACCGATAATGGAGACCGTGAGATTTCAACAATTGAACCTTACTCCCATTTGAATTTTGTAAACTAGTGACTTCTATTTTAAATTGCATTTACAACTCGATTATCTCTTAATCACCATTAGAATCTCATTCTAAAATATATATTAGTTAATAAAAATTAATTTTTTAATTATTAATATTTAATTCAGTATTGAAGTATGCACATCCCAAAAAAACTTTTACTTTTATTTTTTTAAAATTCCACGTCAGCATCAGCACCTCCTTTAAAAAAAAATTTAATTATTATTAAGAAAGAATATTGACTCTAATCTCATTAGATCAATCCAACCGATTTAGTTAATTTTAACAATATACATATGATCACATCATACGTAATCTAAATATAAATATAATTTAAAAATCTACATCTATAGATTTGAATTAACTATTATTTAAAACAACTATCATAAACAATTTAAAGCCGGGTCAACAATTATGATCAATAACGAATTAAACAATCTTTTCTGTCTATTTTAATAAAATCTCTATTTTATTAAATCGCAAGTCTATTTATTTCAATCTTATTATATCTATCATGTATATTATGAAAGTAATCAGATGTTAGATTTGATACCAATTATTGGGACGAATTTTAAACTTTTTCTTAATTAAATAAATTAGTGCAGCGGAATGTTTAAAATTCTTAATTTAAACCTACAGGTGATTTAAAACTTTTAATTTTAAATCTACAGACCTCTAATCTTATATATTCATAATAATAATATGATTATAAACCTAGGATGATAAACATACTATAAATAAATAGAAAAGTAAAAAAAATTAAAAAAGAGAAAGGAAGAATATCTGGAAATACTCCAAATGAAAAAACCAGAATAATACCGAGATCTCGAAGCCTTCTATGCAATCTCCTCAACAACCAGGTGTGTGGGCTCCGAAAACCATTAAACTTAAGAGAAGAATATTTCAACGGAAATTTTCTCTCTTTTATATATCCAAAAGTCAATACTTTATGGAAACCTTTTTTATTGAATGCTAAACCTTGACTTCAGGACCCCTATTTATAGTAGGCTAGCAGAGCAAAAAAATAAATAAATAAAAACAATGTGGGAGGCATAAAATATAACCAAACAAAAATAAAACAATACAAATTGACGTCTTTTCGTTCATAACGCGTTAAATCTCCCACCGCGTGTGACATGTCACCACCGGATTTGTCCACGTCAAACGGCATGAATTGCCTCTTAGGGTCATCCCAAAGTGTGCCACATGGCACGCTCTGAATGATTCACGCCCATAGGCACGGATTGGTCCCCTGGGAAGTTTAGCACGCGACTAGCGTACAAAGCAAATTGTAACCTAATTGCAAATTTTTTTTTTTTTTTTTTTTTTGGGTTTCCCACATGTAAAAATTCATCATATGAATATTAATTTTAAAATTTATTTTTATTTTATAATTTTTAACTTTTATTCATCTCATGAATTATTTAATATTTTTGATGACATTAAAAACAGAGGCTTGCACAGAGACCTTAAGGGGCAATTTAAATTCAGCTCTAAATGGGTTAAATTAATTACTACCTTATGATAAAATTTAATTATCATTTAATAGGACTTAATTCTTTCAAATAAATACTACTGCACTCTAGACTTAGATCAATTATTTGATAATATTCAAATAGACTATATTGACAATAACAACCCCTCTATTAGCTATCCATGACAAAAAATAATTAGAACTACTTCTATTATTTTTCTCACAACTTCTTCATTAATTACCGACTCACCCTTTTCCAAATAATTCATTTGTACTCCAACAAATTCACAATATAAATTCCCATTGTCAAACACTTAGAACACTTTGGCCAAAGTCTTCAAATTGATTCAAACACTTGTGAATCAACTACGGAGACATCTATATCTCATATGACACTATAGATTCCCTATTGAATACTGGATCCCTGTCACACTTCATACAGTTATCCAATGCACGTGGGATTTAGGCGATATATCAAGACCTTACTTATAGTGCACCAAGGTAACTAACATTCTATGCACAATTCCAGAATACTCTCAGGGTTAAGAGTGATCGTTCAAATAGTATATCGTGAATCACTCACTTCTGATAGTGGTCTACAAACAAGTAACTCACATGCTCCAACTTAGTGTATTAATCTTATTGAACACACCAATATAACACTGTTAGATCATCATCCACATGACCAAAACAGCTCATCTAAAGTGTCACATTATGTCCTTAGTAGATAAGTAGTCCAAACTTATCACTGACTGCGAGCATTTCAAATCACATTTTATTCTGTTTGCTCCAAGTCTATCTGTGGCTTAATCTCATAATCCACTTAGAACAAACATGTAAAAAGTAATATGAGGACTACATCCATCTCATAGATGTTACATAAAAGAAAATCACATGCAACATATATGCTCAGTTACACAAATTTAATGAGGAAACGACTAGAATTTCAATTTTATTATTTAATAAATTTGTTTACGAAAAATTTGCTCAGTGTGCTTATTTATCATATTGGAGTTCGGTATGAGATGGGGTTCATAAGGACGAGCTGAATTCAAGCTCTAACTACACGCCCGACTTGATATTTCTTAGCCTAAGAGAGATAGGAAGGTTTGAGCGTTCATTGCTCTAGATGGTTGACCGTAAAGGATGACGGGAGGATGAAGCATGGGGTGGTCTACCTTAGACAAGGCTTGCCTTTGAGGGAGAGGGAGTGGTCTCTTATGGGAAGGGGTGAGTGTTGGATGAAAGCGAATCCCGCGCGCACCCCCCCCCCCCCCCCCCCCCCCCCCCCCCCCCCTCTTTCTTCTCCCAATATAGAATTCTAGGTAAAGTAAGGTGAATGTAGGGCACCTGTAACTAGGCACCCAAGGTACTGGGAGCCTAGTGTTGGACACCCATTTTTGGGGTCTTAGTTTGGGGGTGCCCCTTAAGGGGCCACGGGTATCTGGGCGAGCAAATACCAGGCTAGTATTATAAACATATAATCCCCCCACTCAATGGGTGCACTTCGATCTTTCCATGTTCGTCGTGGAGTTGATTAGGCGTCAGTGCTTAACCATGGTTTGCTCGTACGTAATGTTTGTCCAAGTGATGGAAGCATTTAGTGTTATGTTTTGGTTTTCTGTAATTGTTATTCATGCATATTAACAAGGAGTAGGACCTACGTAAGCTCTGTATCAAGGTTTTGGCACTTAACCAAATGCTTATGTTGTTTCGGCTCGTAACTGAGTGCATGGCCCATCATAAGCCGTAGCAAGGCTTTTAGCCTAATTGTCGATCTTAACAGAGTGTTTAATATAATGTTTGCCCTATCAGGGCGTTTAGCCTTTTAAGGACTTTAAAGAAGCGCTTTATCTCTTTGTTTATCTAAATGGGCAGTCCTTATTTGTTAAGAGCGTTTACAGGGATCTAAGCTTCTAGGAACTTTTGAACCACAAAGTATTTGCAGCATTTTGTTCCTTTATTCTTACAAGCGCTTGCTATGTTACGACCTTTATGTGATAAGCATATGAGAATATCGCTATTTTGACTAGCCATTGGTTATGTACGTATTTAGTAATATCCATAAAGCGGTGAGTACGATACATTTTGATCAAGTTATTTTGATGAGCCAGGCATATATGGTCAAAGCTCTAGGCTATTGACTTAATATATTTATTTAATATATAGGTGAAATATGTAATACACCTGGATGAGGTTAGGGTGTTTAGTATTTTGCGTTTATTTTACTGCCAGAGTGAACCACATGCAATATACTTGAATGAAGTCAATGCGGTGAGTATGCTCCGAAAGTCTAGAATCAAGAATGATTACTATATCAGACTAGTCTGACAGGAACGGGTATGTTATTGCTGCGTATGTCATGAAGGTTAGCGTATCTTTTAAACATGCAGATCCTATGTAATAAACTATACATTGTATATATCAAATGAAAAGTAGATATCGATGCTTAATGTACTATCTTTAGATAACACTCAAGCGAGTCATGGCGTCAAGTATTGCACCCCTTGCAGGTGATTGCACCAGGGTGAACCATGGTGATAAGTATTGCACACGTTGCGGGTGATTGCAACAAGGCAAACCATGGTGACAAGTATTGCACCCGTTGCTGGTGATTGCACTAGGGCGAACCATGGTGATAAGTATTGCACCCATTGTGGGTGATTGCACCAAGGCGGACGATGGTGATAAGTATTGCACCCATAGGGGGTAATTGCACCAGGGTGGACCATGGTGATAAGTATTGCACCCGTTGCGGGTGATTGCACTAGGGTGGATCATGGCCATATGTATTATGCCCGTTGCGGTGCCCTAGTGATGAGTATTGCACCCATTGCGGGTGATTGCACCAGAGCGGATCATGGTGATAAGTATTGCACCCGTTGCAGGTGATTGCACTAAGGCAGACCATGGTGATAAGTATTGCACCCGTTACAGGTGATTGCAACAAGGCAAACCATGGTGTTTGGTACGTATGTAAATAACCATCAAGTGTTATGCACAGCATACCTGGATAAAATCAGGCACACTCGAGGCAGTAAATCAGACCAAATATGTCAGTATAACATAATTGTCAAATAATAGATATGCCGAGAATAAATATCAAAATAAAGGCAATATTGAAAGAAATAACATATTTCTAAGGATATTAGCTTTTAAACGACAAACTTATGGTATATTATCCTCATAGGACGTCAGCAGCTAACGTTCGTTTGTTCTGGGCGTTTATTTACAAAATGAAGCATTTGGCATGGCACGTGTTAAGTGGTTATAAGTAAGTCACATGAACCCTCAATAATGCTAGGATGACAAGCATTTATGTGTAATGTGTGACTTAACAATGGTGAGTTTTTGATAGCCTGTGGTGGGTCGCTTGGGTTGGCATCGTATATAAGAACTCTATAAGGTGAGTTCATAGGATGATAATGACGAAAGATATCTAAGGTTTCCATTGATATATCATACACATTATTTGGTATATATAAATCTTGTTATTCTAGCCTGAACTATTTTTAAGGACTCCATGATCCTTTACTGCATGTTACCTCGTTGACAGCAACCATTGCTTGATCAAATAGGCTATGAAAGGAGTTTTAGATCATTTGTAGGAAAGCCTAAGATAACCTTGAATAGATTATCGTGGGCATTGGACTATATTTTTTTTTTTTTTCTTCTATCATTATTACTTTTGCCACCTTCTGAAGGGGTTTTTACTATTGAGTTGTCGTTCTTGTCGAGAAGTTATATATGGAGTTTGGCATTTCCAATTATGTGCCACTACTGTATGCATGGGATTGTAAAGGTGGCTAAGCAAGTTAAGATAATACCTGGCATTGCCCGTACTAAGTTGTTGACTAGTTAGGGCACTAAGTACCTTAGCGGAAGGTTGGTTGGAGCGTGAGTTGCTCAAGCGCAATAACAAATGCGGTTTATTTTTGATTCTCTTACTATAAATATTTTGTCAAGTTGCAATAAGCAACCAAGTTTGACATTTATAATTCGATTGCTGGCGTGAACTCTTCTGGATATGCCATACTATAGTGTAATGCAGCACGATTGTGGACGAAGTTCACTAGCTTTGAAAGGGATTGCCTCTTTTAAACGGGTAGTTCTTGACTTATAACTGTTTTTGTCTGCTTTGTGTCACACGAAAAGAATGTACTTTCAACCAATGCTGATTGTGAAGCTTCTTGATTTTGGAATGATTTAGAATTTGTGACAGAGGTAACGTCTAGCCTTTAACTTGGGGGTTAAATCTCGTAGCTATGAAAAATGATTTGTGCCATCAAGATAGAGAAATTGAAGTTGTGAATTGGGACAAAGTCCCTGAGTACAAAAAAATAATAATAAAATAAAATAAAACACACCCCTGATTGACTTGTAATTGGACTACGAACTTCTTGGGTTTGTCTCCACACTAGTTCCTGATACGTGGTGCAAAATAATTCGTTGGTCATAGGCACACAAAGAGCTCCCCATGTGTCACTTCTTGATTCCTTGTCCGGTAAGCATACAGATCCCAATCCACGCAACCCAGCACTAACCAACCCTAATGCGCCACGTATCGCTTCCTAATTGGTCCACCCATGAGCACACGAATCACAACCATTGTAATTTTTCCTTTTGTTATGTTTAAATTCCAACATTTATAAAATTTTTCTCATGAATATTATTTAGTAAAACAAATTTATTCATCTTATGAATTATGTTTACGAAAATTAATTTATTCATCTAATGAATAAATATTTCATCTCATGAATTCAATTTGAATATTTTCAAACAGTGCTTAAGTTGAGGCCTACTAAGGCACCTCAAGGACAATCTAACTCTAGCTCCAAATGGGTCAAATCTGATTATCATCTCATAATAGCAATCGATTATTAATTAGAAAAATTTAATTCCACCAAATAAATTTTGCTACACTATAGAATTAAATATATTTGCTCAATAATTTCCCAATTAGCGTTTATTATGATAATTAACTCTTCTATTAGATATCTGTGAATAAAAAATACTTTAACTAAAATTGTTATTCTTCTAACATCTATCACCATAGTTCCAGTCTCGCCATTCTCAAACAATTCAATAATACAGAAACAATTTCCGTATTAATTCCAAATATAAAACCTATGGAATACTATGGCCAAAGATTCTAGAATATGTTTCTATCTATCTACAAATCAACTAAGGGAACATCTTTATTTCATTGGAGACTATAGATTCCGCGTTAAACAAGGATTCTTGCCACACTTCATGCCGTTACCCAACGCACGTAAGATTCAAGTCAACGCACTTTGACTAATCCTTTTGGCACATCAAAGTAACGAATAATCCATGCACGAGTTTAGACTATTTCCTGGATTTAGAATTATCGTCTTACAGAATTAGTTATTTCTGATAGCAGTTAAGGAACAAATAATTCTGGTGGTCGTGCTCATTGTTCCAATCCTATTGACAACACTAACATAATACTCTTGGATCTCTATCCACATGACCAAGACAAGTTATCAAAAGAATCACATTATAATCTTATCAGACAAGTTGTCCAAACTTGTCACCGACTACAAACACACTTTGAAAACAAATCACTAGTCTGATATAAGTCTATCTATGGTTCAATCTCATTGACCACTTAAACCAAACTGGACATGCCATCTTAGACTAAGTCCATCTCATGGAACGTTTTAGAAAACAATCACACACATGTTTAACTCGTAAGATATAATCAGACAATAAATAAATAAAATAATTTACTTATTTAATATTTAAAACTAACTAGTTGGATTTTTTTAGGACACCAATTATTACAATCTCCCTCTTGCCCTAAACCCAAGTAGCCCTGCATTGCATAACTATCCCCTAGGGATCTGTCAACTCTTTGACTATAAACTTTGACCAATATTGATCTGTCACTATCTTATTCTTTTACTTACATGCTTTTGTCTACTATAAACCTACTGAGTCAACTAGTCTTCTGAACAATTTTATAGCTATCAAACACCTGATTTTTATAGTGAAATAAGCAATGCAAGACTGCTTCACTCTTCACCATTTAATGATTCCCACTAGGTAAATAGGAATTTTGATGTCTAACGTCTAAACTCCCTTTTAACAGAAACGACCCATGGCAAACACAGCATCCTTTCTTTGAATCTCGCAAGAGCTTGACCCTAAGAACATATTTGACTCATCTTAGGTCTTTCACTTTAAGCTAACGGACAATTAAACCTTAATAGCCCATAACAATTCTACACCATTCTTAATGGGTAGAATGTTATCTATATATAATACCTAGAAAGTCTCTAATTTCTTGTTATGTAACTAATACACTGATGGTTCACTAACCATTGATTCAAATCCCTAGGACTAGATTGTCTAAGTCTACAAATAGACTTCCTCAGATTGCATACCATATGCTCTTGACTCTTAGCAACAAGATTGTTTGGTTGTATCACATAGTAACCTTTTCAGGATGATCATTCAAAAAAAATGTCATCTTGACTTCCATTTTCATATCTCATCACAATGAGATACATAGATAAGAGCATCTTAATGGACTTAAGCATGGCATCTGGCCAGAAGATTTCATCAAACACGACTCCATCCATTAGAGGATAACCCACTGCCATCATTCTATCCTTGAAGGTCTCTACCTTCATGTCCGCTCGACTCTTTATGCTTGTAGGTCTATTCAGATCTAATATAATGGACTTAATGTCGTTTGATAAAAGTTCCCAGACTTTGTTAAAATGCAATCACTTTAACTTAACTTTTATTACCTTAACCCATTGGTCTGCATTTTTATACTTAAGAGTTTCTTCATAGTCTAAAGGAACAAATTCACTATCATGCTTAACCGTTAAGACTGAAGACATGAATATTTCAGGTGACCCTGATCATCCTCCCAGTACACCAAAGCTCTCATGTACTTATTGTGACAATGACCTAATTGATATATCTAATACATCATGTATACTATAAGTTGTATCTAGTTCTAGAGACACAGTATGTCATATGGTCTATTTGTCTAACAAGAGCTATATGTTGTACTTTTAGAGGACTTTGTAAAATCTCTTAAATAACAAACCTTTTCATATGTACATGTGACTCATCGTATGAATCTTACCATATTTAATAACACATTATTGATCCTTTATACAACACTTTGTAGTAAGAAAAAATAACAATTCTTCTGAAATTACCACTTTGATCTAATCAAAGTGGCTTGATATAATTACCTAACTAATTCCAAATTTAGTGTTTAATTCGTTGAACTTTTTAAAGGATTCAAGACTCGCCTTTCATAGGCATATCCATATATCAACTAATTAAGTAGTTATTCATTAACATTTTATTGAATACTCATCACTTCTACTCATTTGACTTTTTAGCTGTCCATAAACATTTTAAGAACAAGCTCTAGCAGCTTAGTGGCTCTACTATCTTTACAGTTAAAGACTCTTTCAGTCACCATTAATTCAAATATGATTCCCATATTGGTTATCATTTTAGTACTTAATGATTGCATAAGACAAATCAAACCAGTTTTGAATCATATTAAATTAATGTGACTTAAGATCAAGTGCCATTAAAAAAATATATGGTTCTCAGCAAATTCTTCTTTTATTTGGTAATATAGCCTAGCTTATATTAAACGAATAAACTACAATTCACATAGTTTTGACTAAAATTAGTTAACTACACCAATGTACATTTTCAAAAAACACTTTATTCATGTAACTATAAGTCTATTTCCCAGAAAAATTACTGAAAGACTATTTTGAAACAAATAGTATATAGAAATTTAATTTCAAAAAAAAAAATGGTATATTAAGACAATTACTCAAAATCAAAATTATATCTTTTAGCTTAAACTACTATCTCCTGTTGCCCTTACCAAAGTCCCACTCACCAGAACACCAACGAACCACCTACTAGTCACAACTAGAGGAGATAAAATATCAAATATCTAGTCTTGTCGGCTTTCCAGCCTTGGCAACAATAGTATTTAAGTACCTAGGGGATTCCTTTTAAAGTCCAGATCTATTATAAAAGAGTCAAAACTATTTTAACTCATGTTTTATTTTACCCTCTTGAGGTTCCTAATCCCTGAGATAGATGTTTACACTAAGTTGACTCTTCCTTTGGTTCTCGTGACACCTTTGCTCAAACAGCTCCTTCATCAGTTCAAATAATGAGCAATCTCTAATACTCAATGTATCCAGCCTAAACCGAATGAAAGACCTAGATAGGCAAGTCAGAATCATATCCTATTGAGATTGACTATTTGCATCAAGAATTCTAGTTCAATTAAATACGCCATCATCATATGACATGCTTTTGAACTGAATTTTCCTAACAGAATCTTATGTCTCTCATCTTTCACATTGAAAGATCTCATGCTACTAGTTCTCTAATAAAACACTTCTTTCCAATATCCATTCAAATCTACTACAATTCAATTTTCAAGTATATAATACTAGAAGACATTCAAGATCTGACATCTAAATCTTGCAATTGACTAACTCTTTAGTGTAATATAACGTTTTAAGCGGTCTTTTCAACTTAGTAGATCTACTAGAAGCAAACTAGAGAATTCTTAGCATCTCCTAGTGCTCTACATGTACTAAAACATATCATAGTGAGTATAACATAACAGACAAGTAAGGCATACTAGTATTGATCGCAATGCAAAAGTATAACAACCAGTCTGAAAGTAGAAACTGTAAAACAAGTCATATAACATGCATGATTAGTTTTCTTACTTTTAGCAAACAATCAAAGTTCAGGGTTCACAATCTTATACTTACACATATGTTGTGGTGACCCAACCGAACTACCCAAAACTCCCCGTCGGTGAGGCCGAATTAAGATATCATAAAGGTGAGAAAATTTCTTAATAATTATGTTTTCTTGTAAACTTTTACTAAACATATTTATCACCACCACTCTTCCCGCGGCCTCTAAGGTCATACAACGGAGCACCTCGGGAATGCTAATATAGACCCTAGTCAAGTGTACATTACTACCTCAACATTAATACAAGTCCACAAAGTACTCCACTTCGGCGTGGCCGCACCCACTTTTCCTGCACTTCAGTCTATCCTAAGAGATCTAACCTTGTATTCTGCAAATGAATGCTCTCCCTAGGGAGTCGCGCCTACCTACTATATAGTGCTAAACCGGTAACAGACGCCATGAGCATTCACTTAAAAACTAGCTCCCATTTAATATTTTGAGTCTTGTGAACCTTTTAATAATTTTTGCAATTGAACACAGCATGAAATCCACCTAACCATTCTCTGTGTGTGTACAATGATGAGCTAACCAATCCACCTGCTACTCCATGCAAGAGGGGCGTAACAAGTTATTAGTTGAGTGAGAACAATTCTAAATTGATATGTTTCCTAAAAATGATCAACTCATTGTTTCTTCCTTGGTCTTGAAGACAGTATCCCAACGCTCCATAGGACACTAACATACTATCCTACTTATGTGTATACCATTACCTAGACTTTGGTGCAAGTAAACAAGATACACCATAGATAGGTAGTCATATATGTTTTCCCATACCTCCATCTATCATTAAGAAGTCTAACCAAGTATTCCATGAATAAATACCCTCCTTGGGGAGTAGCACCTATCCACTATACTATCAGACTGGCAATCGAGATCGTAAGAAATCAATTCCTAATCTTTGCTCCCACTTGAAATTTACAATGGCAAATCTGTCACTGAAATATGATTATCTCATAATCAATGTTACATTAACATTCTAAATTTTTATTTAACCATTAAATAAAATTCTAATCCAATTAGATTTTTTCAGTTATCCAACTTATGTAAATTAATCTCATTAGATACATTATGAGAATTTTTTCTTTCAAATAATTGAACTTTTAAATTATCTAATTATATTAGATCTATTTAAAAAATTATCCCGCTCGACGAAATTAAATATTTTACTAAGTTGCATATTTTACAAAGCCTTGCCCCAATTAAACTATTTAGTTAGATTTAGATATTGCTCTAATGGGTTCATAATATGACAAATAAAAAACATCGAATAAAGCTTATATAAACATATATAAACATAGTATGTAGAATAAAAGAAATACAAGAGAATAAATTAAATATCATATACTTAATTTAGACATACCTGAAGTGCGAATCCAAACTCTGACTTGAAGATATGAAATTGGAAAAAAGTTTCTTGAATGACCACTTTTAGCATTGGAGTGTGGGCTCCCAAAATATTTAATTTAGGAAAAAATTTTGGAACATAATTTTTCCTTTAATCTTTGCAAAAAATAATTTTTCAGAAAAAATCATGCTGATTAATAATTTGGAAAAACCCCTAAAATAATTTTAGAGTTTTCATCGTGAGAAAAGATCAGGTTCCAAAACCTAAAAACTTATTGCATATTTTTCAAGGGAAAAAAAATTATATTTATAAATAAAATAGTGACACGTGGCACAAAATAATTCAGTGGTTTAAACGCACGTGAATGGCCATAGGTGCACACAAAGCTCGCCACATATCGCTTCCTGATTCACTGTCCGATAAGCACGCAGATCCCTATCCATGTAGCCCAACATTGACCAATCCCAAAGCGCCACATATCGCTTTCTTACTGGTCAACCCATGTGCACACGAATCACGACCTGCGCATTTTTCCCTTTCTTTTTGTTTAAATTGCAACATGTATAAAATTCATCTCATGAATATTATCTGGTAAAACAAATTTATTCATCTTATGGTTAAGCAATTCATCTCATGAATTATGTTTAGCAAAATTAATTTATTCATCTTATGAATAAATAATTCATTTCATGAATTTAATTTAAATATTTTCAAACAGTGCTTAAGTTAAACCTTGCGAAGGGACCTCAGGGATAATTTAACTCTAGCTCCAAATAGGCCAAATCTGATAATCATCTCATGATAACAATTGATTACCATTTAATAAAACATAATTCCACTAAATAAGTTTTATTGCAATATATAATTAAGTATATTTACTCAATAATTTTTCAAATAACTTTTATTATGATAATTAACCCCTCTATTAGATACCCGTGAGCAAAAACAACTTCAACTACAATAACAACAACAAAAATCCTAGTGCCTTAAGGGCTCCCGCTTATGTAGGGTCTGGGAAGGGTAGGATGCATGCAGCCTTACCCCATCAGGGTACGACCCTGACGAGAGACTGTTTCCGAGGACCCCCAACCTGATAGTTGAAAGTTATCCAGTGCCTAAATATAGAGCATGTAAGGAGCATGTAGGCAATGAAATTATGCGAATCATGTATGTATGTAAGCATGTAAGCATATAATCGAAGAAGGAAAAATAATCATGTAAGTCTTTAAGCATGTACTCATGGGGAATTATAGCCTGAGCAAAAGGTAAGAGTAAACAAGCACATAAGCATACAGAGAAAGATCGTACACGCGAGAAAGTAGAGAAAGAGAGAAAGGGAGCGAGAGAGAAGGGGAGAGGGGGAGAGCGAGAGGGAGAGAGCGTAGAGAAAGAGAGAAAGGGAGTGAAAGAGGGAGATTGGGAGAGAGCGAGAGAGGGAGAGTGCGATATAGAGAGCATAGAACTAGCTAACGAATGCTCGGAGCTTTTACGTCGCTGAATCAGTTACCCTAAAACCTAAAAATAATCCTCTACTAAGCTCTACCTAGGTCCATCTCTTCATTTAGGTTGAGGTAGGCAAGGCCCTGTCGGATTTTTTTCAATTAACTCTTCTTTGGTCGGCCTCTTCCACTCTTCCTATCTGTACTATGGAGTTGTTCGCATCCCCTTACATGGGTAGCAGTGGGTCTCCATCCAACTCTTCTTTGGCCGGCCTCTTTGTCTCTTGACTTATGTGGAATTGTCTCCAATCGACCCTAGGAGCACTAATCGCCCAACAAATACTAGAACTACATATAACAAGCCAGCCATACAAGCATCCTCGTGGTATCTTACGAGTGCTCGATATATCTGTAGAGTCGATGCTCCTACCCCCTAAATCGGATACACCTATACTAATCCTCCACAAAGCTCTATCTAGGGCCATCTTTTCATTTAGGTTGAGATAAGTGAGGACTTATCAGATTGTCTCCATCCATCACTTCTTCCACCGTCCTCTCCCTCTCTTCCTGTCTATTATCTGGAGTTTTTCACATCTCCTGATCGGGGTAGTGATGGGTCTCCTCCTAACATGGGCAATGCCTAATTTACCTCTTATAATGTCATTTATGATCCTATCCTTCCTTGTGTGCCCATATATCCACCTTAACATCCTCATCTCAGCCACCTTCTGTTTCTATGAGTGATGGCACTTAATTGGCCAGCATTCTGCCCCATATAACATAGTCGGCCTCACTACTGTCTTATTTACCCTTTAACTTTAGCGAGAACTTTCTATCGCACAGTACCGCGGAGGCCATTCTCCATTTATGCCAACCCACATTAACCCTATTGTTAGCATCTGCGTCCACTTCGCCATCTTGTTGCACCATGGAACCCAAGTATTTAAAGCATGCTTTTTATGGCATGTGGTCTTATCCAATCTTTACGCCTTCTGTGCTTGGCATAGTAGAGGTGTTGAACTTGAATTCCACATACTCTATATTAGATCTACTGAGCCTTAGACCTTTCGATTCTAAGGCCAACCTCCAAAGGTCTAGTTTGTCTTTCACCTCCTCCCTAGATTCTCCCACCAGGACTATGTCATCGATGAAAAGCATGCACTAAGGCACTTTGCCTTGGATGTGCCTAGTCAGCTCATCCAAAACCAATATGAACAGAAAGGGACTCAAGGCTTATCCTTGGTGTACCCCCACTGTAATGGAAAAAGTGTCTGTCTCCCCTTCTGTTATGCGCACATTGATTTGGGCGTCTTCGTACATGTCCTTGATGACTCATATATAGGTCTCACGAATGCCTTTCCCCACCAAGACCCTCCATAGGGCCTCCTTCGGCACCCTATCATATGCCTTCTCCAAAGCAATGAAAACCATATAAAGGTCATTTTGTCTATCTCTGTAATACTTTATGGACCTCCTCAGAAGTCGATGGCTTCTATCGTTGATCTGCTTGGCATAAAACCAAATTGGTTCTCTGAGACACCTGCTTGTTGTCGGAGCCTTCTTTCTATGACCCACTCCCAGAGCTTCAGAGTGTGGCTCATTAGTTTGATTCCTCTATAGTTAGCACAACTCTGAATGTCGCCTCTGTTCTTATAGACAGGAACTAGTGTACTCTTCCACCATTCATCCGGCATCTTTTTCTCTTGGAGGATTTGGTTGAATAATTTGGTCAGCCATCTAATGCCCACTTCTCCAATACATTTCCATGCCTCAATGAGTATACTGTCTGGGCCGACTGCTTTAACCCTCCCCATCTTTTCCACTGCTTCCCTAACTTCCTCAGGTCTAATTCTGGTGTAGTAGCAGTTAGTCTCCTGCTCCGCCAGTGCTTGTACCTCTCCTGGGGATGCAACAGTATCTCCCTTTTCGTTGAACAATTCATGGAAGTAGGATTTCCATCTATTATTAATTTATTGCTCGTCCATGAGCACTTCTCCGCCTACCCCCTTTATGCACCTTACTCGGTTCAGGTCTCTTGTCTTTGCAATTCTATAGAGGTCCATGCCCCCTGAACTGTGTCCATCCTTTTATAGAACTCATCAAAGGCTTTAGATTGTGTATCTCTTACTGCTATCTTTCCTTCCTTCTTCGCTTGTCTGTACTGTTGCCTCTTGTCTTCCTCTTCGCCCCGATCCCACTCCATAAAGCAGTCTCGCTTCGCCTTAATCTTTTCTTGTACTTCCTTGCACCACCACCAAGTTTCTTTGTTGTTTGGTGCCCTAACCTTTAATACTCCTAGGATCTCACATGCAACTTCAACTACTATCGTTATTTTTCTCACATATATCGTTCTAGTTCCCGACCCACCCTTCTCGAACAATTCAATAATATAAAAAAACAATTTTTGTATTAGTTCCAAATGTCAAACATATGGAATAATTCAGCCAAAGATTCTAGAATATGTTTATATGTATAGGAATTGACTAAGGGGACATTTTTATCTCATTAGAGACTATAGATTTCATGTAAAACAATTGTTCCTGCCACACTTTAAGCCATTACCTAACTCACGTAAGATTCAAGTCAACATACTTTAACTAATCCTTTTGGCTCATCAAAGCTACGACCAATCCATGCACGAGTTCATACTATTTCCTAGACTTAGAGTTATCGTCTTACAGAATTAATTATTTCTAATAGTAGTTAAAAAATAAATAATTTGGGTAGTTCTGCTTAGTATTACAATCTTATTGGCAACACCAACATAATACTCTTAGATCTCTATTCATATGACCAAGACAAGTCATTAAAAGTACCATATTATAGTCTTATCAGACAAGTTTTCCAAACTTATTACCGACTACGAACATATTTGACAATATATCACTAGTTTGATCTAAGTCTACATGTGGTTCAATCTCATTGACCACTTAAACCAAACCGGACATGTCATCTTGGACTATGTCCATCTCATGAAATGTTTTAGAAAACAATCACATGCATATTTCACTCGTAAAATATAATCAGATAATGAATAAATAAAACAAGTTTATTTATTTAATATTTAAACTAACCAATTGGGTTTTCCATGACACCAATTCTAACATCTTAATGATGTCCATAGCCTTCTATAGTCGTGCATGGCAGTGCACCTGATGGACTCACCTCCAGAACTGTGGGGGTAGAAAGTTCTCCTATCGAGAGTATAGGCTTACTTTCTAGAGCAGTTCCAATACCAGGTTTTGGATTACTTTTGAGGGACCTCATACGTCTTAGTTGCGGAATGAGTTTCAACCTTGAGAAACACATAAAGCGGTTAGATATGCTCCTCACAATGGCTACTCATGGCTCAAGGCCTTATTCACCAATGGGTGGCTATGGAACATGCTCAGTCACTAGGAGCTGTTTCAAGTCCAAAAGACAATAGCATCGCCAAGTGTGGGTCTTACTATTCAGTAACATTCTTTCATTCCTTTCTTTGTCAAAATTGAATTGTGTGGGGGATTGTTGGATTTTGGGGGTAGTGTACTTCAATTTTAGAGTCATTTATTTTTGCCCCAATTCCACATAGAAATTCTAGAGGAGAGGATTCTGGTTTATATATCCCCTTGTTGTTGTACTTGGTAAAGTATTGTGGTGTCTAGAGTGGGTTTTGTGAACCACACGCGAGCACTCGTGCCCACCTCATCGAGTCGAACAGCGCATCGCGGTGTGGTGAGATGTGGACTATTTCTCACCTGGACTTTTATTTTTACGACCTTTTTATTTCTTTAAGTTGTCATAAAAAAACTCGTGATGAGTTCTTATTGTTGGGTAGGACTCATGGATTTTGGCTCGTTCTCAAGGTCTCCTTCTTGAGCAGACCTCAAGGTACTGTTGTGTGCCTAGTCTTGAGACTCGAGGCCACAGGCTTGAGTTTGAGTACGCTTTTTAACCATGTCTTTTCCCACTCTTTCCCTAACTATTTTTCCCTATAGCTGACTGGGTTTTTAGGCTCCCATATCCACCACTTTCTTTATTTGAGGCAGATTCTTTACCATCATGATATTTCCTTAATGAACAAGGAATTTGCTCTATATATACTGTCTCTTAGGGTTTTATTCAGACCAGGAAAAATACTATTTTTACTGATATTACTTCTTCTTCTTCACTGCATTTCTTCTCTCTCTGTCCCTAAATATTTTTTCCTCCATTTGAGAAAGTTGGGACATACTCTAACCCATCTCCTCGGAGTATACTACTGAGGTGGGTGCCACGTTAACCCTGAGGGTCGGAGTGTTGTTCATTCATTGCACCTCTGTGTGGGCATAAACGACTTAGGGCAGCGGATTCTCCATGGCAATTTCTTCAATCAATTCTTTCCCTTCGGTTAATCTGTTTAAAGTTGTTTCTTTCATCTTTCTTGTAATCTTGAAATCAATTATATTGTAATAAAAGAGTTGTATTTTTGGTCTCCCATTCACCCTATTTCACCAACAAGAAATGCACGTGGGTTGACATTTACAACTAAAATTTCAACAAAAGGATACATACCAATGGTAGGGGTAAAAACAATGGTAACTTTACGGGGAATCGCATAGGTATTTTACAATTTGAACATTGGTTATTAAGATATTTTTAATATTTTGCTATATATATTGAGATTTGTTTTTAAGTTAAAATAGTTATTTACTTATATTATACCTTATATTTGTAATTTTGTTCAAATTAATCACTTTATTTCATTTAATAGTTCCTCATATTCTATTTTGTACCAAACTTGGTCCGTAAACAATTTACTAACCAAGATTGATGGCATGATCAGGTGACATGTGATGCCACACCAAATTATTTAAGAAAGGAAAAATGCAAGACTTTTGTGATATAATTTTGAATACTTTCTTTAGCGAGATAATTAACAAGAACTATTAAATCATGGTGTGCCCGTTCATGTGTTTGTGGTTGCTGTTTAATTTAATGAAACAAATTTGGAAAACGGTTGGCCGTAATGAGAGGTGAATCAAGTTTGAATAGCATGTGATTGACCTTAGCTAATCGACTATTATATATTTTTGATGTTTCTAGTGTATTTGACGTCGGTTCATCATTAGCATGAATCTACTGATGCACCAATTAATGAGACTTCCATGATTTTGATATGTTAGTAAAAGGACATATATAGACCCAATTGGAGTGTTAATTAGGGTGGAGGAGCTCAAATACCTTATTTCAAACGCTCAAGACTTGAGAACTGGGATGGGGATGAGTTTTAAAACATAACAGCTTATCTTGAGACCACTTCAATCATGGGATAGGTCTAACAATATTGACTCAAAATAACTCAATCAATATCAAACTCAACAAGGTAAAGATGGAGTGAACTAATTTGGGTCACCAATCCAATATCAACTCATTCAAGCTTGAGTTTGACAGTTAATACCTTGAACCAATACTAGGGACGAACATAAGCCACAAAGTATACCACCTCATTGTTTCTAGCACTCTCATTATAATTGCAAGAGTACATGGAAGCCAAAATTACAATTACTTCTGTAAAAAGGAAAGAAAAATAAGCACAATTACTTGTAGAAATAAACTGAAGAGCTTGTAATATGATTCTAGAACCTCATGCTAAGCTATGGGTTATTTTTCTATAGATCCTAGTCCTAACTGCTTCTCCTAGATTTATGCAAGTATATCTCAGGTCTTCAGCTCTACATGATCAGTTGAGGCTCAACCAAAGATGGAACTGGTTCAGGGTAAGCGTCCTTCTTCTCCATGTCTCCAACTTCTTCGCACATTTAGCTTTGGCCATTAGCTTGAGCAAATTTCAATACATCGATATTGAATGTCTTAGCAAACTCCATGACCTCAAATCTATTAAACACTCAAGCATGCTTCATAGTAACGAATTCTAGGACACCAAACCTATATAAAAGAAACATCTAGAAGTGAACTAGTTTATAGAACACAATAATGGATTCCAAAACTCCATGCCCTCAGATCCATTAAGCACTCAGCACATGCTAATCTTTTATACTAGTTTCTCATAAGTTTACATGGTTACTAGTTTCATGAATAAATTTGCTAACTTCTTGCTTGAGCAAATTTAGTGAACATCTTTTCACCTTTTTTCTAAAGCTCGTGCATGAAAAAGAACTTTGGTGAGATGTGCTTTGTTTTGTCATCTTTAACCAATGCACCTTTGGTTTTAGCAATGCATGCAGCTTTGTCTTCATATAATCTTGCCAATTCACCCTAATCGATGAAAGATTTCATTCTTTTTGAATTTGTTAAACCAAGGATCTCAACCATACACTTTGTCTACTTGCTTCATGAAGTGCAAGTATTTTAGCATGATTTGAAAAAGTGGTAATTGTTTGCTTTGTAAATCACTAAGATATATCAATATCAATACTTGTAAATATCTTATTTGTGAATGCTCTTTATGAGGATCGAACAAATAACCAACTTCTACATATCCAATCAATTGCGATTTATACGGTTTTGAATAGAATAAACTCTTATCAGTATCCTATAAAGATAGTGAAATATATCTTTAACCCTATGTCAATATCTTGTTCTTGGAAGCAAACTATATCTTGCTAATAAATTAACTAAAGAGCTATATCTAGTCATGTGTAGTTAGAAAGATACGTTACTACTCCAATTGAACTAATATATGGTACTTTAATAGCAAGAAATTATTCGTTATCTTATAAGATAAAAGGGGTGTTTATTTATATCAGTCGATCGAAAAACTATTAGAGCACTCAATGAATGGGGCTTATCTATATTGAAATGTTTGAGCATTTTCTCTGCATAGAGTGGATTAATGAATTAAAATTCAATCTAATAAGTGCTCGATGTGCAAGCTCAAACAAAATTTTGTCTTTCCAAAATCTTTCATCTCAAATTCTTTATTTAGACATTGACTTCTTTAAAGTCTTTCAAGATCCCTGGGATGTTAAATCATCAACATACACTTAATGATTACAAATCTAGAATTTGATTTCTTAAAGAAATCACATGGATGAATAGGATTTTTCTTTTTCTTTTTGTTTTTTTGGGAACAAAACTGATAGAACTTTTGACTGTCAATATTTTCAAAGATATGAACTAAGGTGATTATACCATATTCACTCATATTACTTTAGTCTACATAAAGTCTTTTATAATTTTATTGAGTATAAATATTAAATTTTTAGGTACATACTTTTGTATTTTCTATCCTTCATGGACGATCATATAAATAAATTATCAAGTGATTTATACAAATGAGTTATTATCATGTCCATAAGATGCATATAAAGTCATTTAGATACTGTCATATTCATTAGAATTTAAAATATAATTGTATTAATTACTAGTGAACATGTCTTCTCAATAATCAATTATGGTCTATGTAAAAACCCTTAAGCTACAAGTCATATGCTTTGTATATGCCGATCCCATCCTTTTTATGTTTTTCAAACAAATACCAGCTTGTAGCCTTCAAGTTTTACATTCCCATGCATTTGGACAAGATATCCAAAAAACACGCATAATTTGCAAATTTTTTATTTTCGGTTTTTTAATGTCTTAAAAACTAAAAATCAAGTTTTGAATAATTTTTTTGTTTTTTTTTTATTTTTTTTTTTTAGTCTTTTAAATGAATCTAGGGTAAAAATGAAAAATGACGAACCAAAATCTTAAAAAATTATATCCAAAATATTTTTAAAAATAAAAAATTGTCGACAGAAAATGATATCAAATAGCCGTAAAATTTTTTTTTTTTTTTTTTTGACAAGAATAGGCCATAATTTTATGATGCACTTTTACTGTTTATCCACCAAATACAACTACAACTAATAGCCAATAACCAATAGACAACAATTTGTAGCTCACACCAAACATACCATAAAAAACATAGTATAATAGCCCAACCCTACGTTGTTAAAATTTAGACTAGACACAAACAAAATAAACTAAGACAAATAGAATGAGAGTTGAATCCTTGATTCACAAGCTTAGATAGAAATTGAGACTTGGACAAACATATTGAAACTTAGATCAACAGTATAGAAGAAACAAAATACTTAGAAAAAATAGACACTTGAAACTTTGGATAAATATCGTTGATGAATATGAGCATCTATTTATAATACAAGGTATGGAATACTAAAAGCCTACTTACCTCTTGCAAAAAGAGGAATCAAATGCAACTAATTACATGTAATCAAAACACCATTGATGGTAGTAAATAGGCCTTGGCCGGTTGCACAATGAGGAGAGGAAGAGCAAATAATGCAACTTATTTACTACCTACATTGAATATTAGCTAAATACATAAATACTAAATACAAAAATATAATAAAAATACAACATAAATACAAGAACAGTAGAGCTCATATTTAAACACTCTCCCTCAAGTTGAAGCATGTACATTTATGATGCCTAACTTGTTAAGGAGAGAAGAAAATGAAGGACAAACAACTGCTTTTGAAAAAAAAACATATCAGCAGTTTGACCCGATGAATGAACAAATGAAGTGATAATCTCCTTATACATCAACTTCTCTCAAGTAATCAATTCCTATGTGTTTATTCCTCTGATGAAACACTAGATTGAAGGCTATGTGGAGAACTTATCAGATAGATGATGCTTTGAATAACGGAGAATGAGAATCAACTACGTCCCCTTCTATGGAAACCACTACAAATTCTTGATCAAAAATAGTGCTAAACATTGTTTAACACATGCACCAAAACAACCAAATGAGGACTAAAAATTTGAACCCCGAAACGCCAGCCTCACACAACACACAATAGTTTAGGTGCGACAAAACCACCAAGTGAAAACTAAAGTTTTGATCCAAAGTCTCAGTGAAACAAACCATTAAAGTTTTGATCCAAAGTTAATTTAATAATTATTCATATCATTTTGGTTCATTTTCTAACCATTTTATCTCAAAATTTTATCGATATTGCTAGCTTTTGCTCTTTTTCGCTTCTATTGCCATTTCTTTGCAAAAACACTCATTTTGTGCCAAATCTTGCATGGTTTTATCATGAACACCAACAAATAAATGCAAGATCAACCAAAAAAAAGCAAAAAGATGGCAAAACATAACAATTTACATGGCTAAAGCAAGAACACAACAAGTTCATGCATAATTCATTTCAACTTGCAAAAAAGGGTGGCCAAATGCACAAATATGGTGCAAGGATGGATTAAACAATACATTAACATGTCCAAGCTGATTTAAACTCTTAAGTGGTGCAAAGCTCAAAAATCTGGAGCAAAATAGTCAAGAACACCAAAAGTGCAGAAAATGAACAATAAGCCTGCACAATTCACTTCAACTTGCAATTTTGTGTGGCAAAATGAACAAATCAAGTGCAAAGATGCTTTTTACACTTCAAGTACATGTTAATAATGATGTCAAGGCTCAATTTTGGGTGGCAAAAGAAAAAAACAACATGAAAAAAAAAAGCAAGAACAGCAGTTGCAGAGAATGTACAACAACCATGAACAATTTACTTCAACTTGCAAATTTGGGTGGCAAAATGGACAAATAAGGTGAAAGAACTTCTTGGATTAACATGTTACAATTTATGTTAAAGCTGATTTTGGGTGGTGCAAAGCAAGAAAAAATTGAAAAATCAGCAACTTGATTCATAAATTGCAGAAAAGGGCGGCAGGAGCAGAATGGATGTATAATGAGCTTTAAGCTTGCAATTTTTTGTATTTTTTTTTTAATTTCAACCTTATATACTATAAATAGGGATGCTTAAGAGGTGTTTTAGCATTATTCAATCTAGAAAAATCAAATACAAAGTAGAAAAATAAGGTAGAAATTCGTAGGAAGAAAAGAGGAAGAGAAAAGAAGAAGTTTGGTTTGAAATTTTGCATTTTCAAGTTCTTTTCTATCCTTCTCTTTGCTAAGTTCGTGAATTTTTTATTAAATATGTCTTATATTAAGTTTATCATGAACTAATTGTATTATTCCAAGGCTACGATGTAGCCTAAGTTGTAATATACGCTCTTTTCTAATTCAACGTATTCAATAATTTGCTATTGCTTTATTGAAGTGTTTATCATTGTTCTTCATGAGTTTTAAATAATTGCTCACCATTTAAGGTCTATTATGATTCATAATGAGTCCGAGAGGATATTTATGATGACTGCTAAGGTGATAAGTACCAAAAATTGAGCGAATGCTCGAGAAAGATTAACACAATTTGTATGGTTTTTAAGTGAAAATCATAGATTTTTAAAAACTCTTTTCTTATTTAAGTTCATGCATGAGAGTGATGGGTTAATATGTAAAAGAGCATGCTAAATGTTGCTCGAGAGAGAATATTTAGTGAATTAGGATTTTCAACCATTAACACGTAATAACAACTTGAATATCGAGAATAGAAAGGCATATTGATGCAACTAGGTAAAATCGGATGCCTTGGATTTTATTAAATCATGAAACCACAAAAAAAAAGGCAGTAACCCTTAGATAAAAATCAGTAAACATAAGTTGGTTCCTTTTAGTTAATTTTATTTCATATCAAAATCTTAATTTTCAGTCTTTCAAATAGAGTTGAAGCTACTAATTTCAGTACTTGCTCAATAGCAATCCTCGTGGGAACGATACTGTACTCACTCTGTATTACTTGATACGACTTAGTGTTGAAGCTACTAATTTCAATACTCGCTCAATAACAATTCTCGCAGGAACGATACTCTACTCACTCTGTGTTACTCGATACGACTTAGTGCACTTGCTAACGCATAAGCAAAGTAAACATCAAGTTTTTGGCGCCATTGGCGGGGATTGTCTCTGTTTAAGTGATATCAATACCAACTAGTTTTGGTGCTAATTTTAAATTGTTAATAATTTGTAAATTTTGTTTAAATTTGAAATATAAATCACTTTTCATTCATTTATTTTATTTGTAAAGATAACTCTTAAGAATTAGTAAATAAATAAATAAATTCGTATACACCCTGTAGAAAAAATTTGTTAGTTTTGTATTATTTTGTTATTTTTCTTATATTTTGTCATTATTTTTATTTATATTTTGCTTATAAGTTCACTTTTTTAGAGTTCTAAAAGTTAAATTTGATATTTTTTAAGTTTTCAAAAATATTAGGGCTACTACCCCCACCCCCTTTTTTTAAATTTGTGTTTCTAAACTTTTATTTTAGATTGTTATATTTTTAGGTTTTCTGATTAATTTTAACTTTATTTTAATCATTTTTAGTCATCTAGATAGGTTTTTCAAAGTTAGGTTTGTTATCCTAAAGTTTTTCAGAACCTTTAGTATTACTAATACCCCTTTCTTAAAACTTGGTTTTCAAGGATTGTTGTTGTCTTAATCTTTCTAACTAATTTCATTATTTTTTTCCCTCTAACATTTAAGTTTATTTATTTATTAATTAATTTTAATTATTTATTCATAAAAAAAGTGCTAAAAGTGATGGCTTGCTACAACTTTATGAGACATCAATACCAGGCTATATTTAATGCATTATCTGCTCAACTTTCACTAATTCAAGACATGATTACTGCTAGTACTCCTAGATGTGAATTTTGTGCAAGTAACCATGCTAGTATTTAATGTCAAATGGGTAATAGCTTTTTTGTATCAGGTTTTGAGTAATATAACTTTATGAGACCTCAATATCAAGCTGTACCGAGAAAAAAATTGAGCACTCATGAAATTAGTGCATTATCTGCCCAACTTTAAAAAATTCAAGAACAATTAAATGACATAACTACTACTAGTACTCCTAGATGTGAATTTTGGGCAGATAATCATGCTATTATAGAATGTCAATTAGGTAATAGCTTTTCCTCATTGGGTTTTGAAAAAAGTAATTACATGTATAATTTTAACCAACCCCAATACAATCTCTACTCTAGCACTTATAGTCAAGAATGGATGGATCCTTCTTGGAATCATCACGATGCATCTTGGTCATCCACTTATCCGTCTCAATAAAAGAACAATGACTTATAAGAGATATTTAGGGAATTCATGGAAGCTATGGGTGACCTAAAAAGCCAAAGAACCTCAATCCAAAATTCTGAACCTCAAGTAGGGACTGCAATAGAGGAACAGTTGGAGAGATCTGAAGAATCCCTACCTAGCAATATCGTCACCATTCTAGGGGAGCAACCTCACACCATAGCATTGAGGGATAAAGACACATTAAAAGAACCACCTCAATGTGATATAATCCCCTCAATCGACTCATCGCCACCAAGGACCGAACCTATCATTACCGACCCACCACCACCAGTCATTGAAATAGAATGTCAAGCTTATTTGACATGGTCAAAAATTTTCAAAACTATGGATGCGTCAAAGAGGAATTGTAGAAAAGATCTGAGAAGAAAATCCAGGTTATGGCAAATTAGGCTCAAGGATCTCAAGATTAGAGAAGGCGGAGGTGGTCGTGTAAAGAAGGGAACAAGAAAGATCCATGGAAGAAAATGGTTATTGTGCGTGGATGGTGGAAACTCTATGCTCCTTCAAGACACGGGATAGATCCACACAAAGAGTCAAGCTAACGATTATAACCAAAAGCGCTTCTTAGGAGGCAACCCAAGTGCTCTTGACTTACTTCTTTTATTTTAGTTTCCTTTTATTTTTATTATTTTCTCTTGTTTCTATACATTTTTGTTCAAACAGGTATTTTAAAGCAAGTTTGGGGGTAACCGCGTCACAACATTCGCCATCAAATGAATAATCCTCAAACCTGGGAAGTATCTCTCACCTACTTAATCTGTTTTAGTTCTTTTAACATTAAGAACAATGTTAACTCTAAGTTTGGGGTGAAAAGAGCAATCTTTAAAATTTTGAACAAAATTTTTTTTTGAAAAGTTTTCCAGTTTTATATTTTCAAAGTCAGCTTTAGTGGCTCCCAGAGTTCGAAACCTTTTTTTGGAAATGTGAATAGTATCGGCCAACAAAAAGATTCTCTATTTTCTACAATTTTAATCATTAGTCTTTTAAAAATTTCATTAAAAAAAAAAAGTAAGTACTTATCATCATGTTATTTTGGCAATTTCTCTACTCTTTTTAGGTCGTTTACTTTAATTAGATTTGAATAACCTGATAATTAATTTTTTTTGTGTTCTAACTGCAAAACACGATCTAATCTAAGGCACTATCTTGATAAAAATATGGTATTTGACTTCAGTAGTTAGCATGGCTGTTTTACTTTTCTTTTTAATTAAAAGATGCTCAAATTTGAATAGGTTGCATTAAGATTATCATTTACATAATAGATTTTGAAGAGTTATGCCTAAGTCTAAATAAAAGAAAAATATAATAAAAATAGAGGGAGAGAAAATCACTAAGCACCGCTATCCTGTTAAAAATGTCTACCAATTGGATATGTGCTACGATGTGACGGTTTCGTGCCTTGGTACCTCGAGCAAGTAGATCCGTAGGGGTGTTTCAACACTGGTACCCTTGGCCAACTGGAACGGGAGTTACTGCATTGAAAGCTCGCTATAAGGGGTACTTAGAAAGCTAACAAGGAATCAAGCACCAAAAAAAAAAAGAAAAAAAGGAAAAAAAAGAGAGGAAATCATCTCTAGCACTGCTATCCCATTTATAAATATTTTAAGATATGTGCTACCCATTATGAGAACGTCTAAGTGGTGGCTTCTCTTACTTATGGGTTATCGCCCAAGAGTCAGAGCTTGATTCTCACTGAAGATATACTCCGGAAGTCATAATGAAGGAATCTCAGTGGTGCCTTCTCTTACTTATGGGTCGTCCCCTAGGAGTCGGAGCTTGATTCTCACTTAAGATATACTCATGAGCCGAGATTGACTTGAGCAAATAAATTCCTCAGGAAAAAAAAAAAAAAAAAAGAAAACGACACTCTTTGTGAATAATTTAGTTTTAGGCATACTTGACAAGTCTTGTTATGATGATTTTTGGCTTCTATTCAGTTTGAATGTCTTGAGATTAGAAAGAACGGATAAACTTAATTTGCTTAGCTAACTTTTGAGTTCGGTTACCTAGGCAAATGATAGGTTTTTCCTTAGAAAATATGATTTTACCTTTAGAATATTAAAACTATGAACTTTGGTCATTCTTTTCTAATAAGAGTATATTTGCTTTGAATTATGAAAAAATTCTTAAAAAGCATGATATCATGTGCTTTATGTTTAGCCTTGCTCTAGGATGAGCAACATTTAAGTTTGGGGGTATTTTGATAAGTCCAATTTAGTATGTAATTATTCATATCATGTTTGTTCATTTTCTAACTATTTTACCTCAAAATTTTATCTCTATTGCTCGCTTTTGCTCTTTTTCCCTTCTATTGCCATTTCTTTGCAAAAACACTCATTTTGTACTAAATCTTGCTGGGTTTTATCATCAACATCAACAAGTAAATGCAAGATTCACCAAACAAAAGCAAAAAGAGGGGCAAAACATAACAATTTACATGGCTAAAGCAACAACACAACAAGTTGATGCACAATTCATTTCAACTTACTAAAAGGGGTGGCCAAATGTACAAATCAAGTGCAATGATGGATTAAACAATACATTAACATGTTCAAGTTGATGTAAAATTTAAATTTAAGTGGTGCAAAGCTCAAAAATCTAAAGAAAAACAGCCAAGAACAGCAAAGTGCAGAGAATGAACAATAAGCCTGCACAATACAATTCAACTTGCAATTTTATGTGGCAAAATGAACAAATCAAGTGCAAGGATGCTATTTAAACTTCAATTACATGTTAATAATGATGTCAAGGCTTAGTTTTGGGTGGCAAAAGTAGAAAAAAATGAAGAAACATAAGCAACAACAGTAGCTGCAGAGAATGTACAACAACCATGAACAATTTACTTCAACTTGCAAATTTGGATGGCAAACTGGACAAATAAGGGGAAAGAACTTCTTGTACACATCATTAACATGTTACGCTTTATGTCAAAGCTGATTTTGGGTGATGCAAAGCAAGAAAAAATTGAAAAATAGCAACTTGATTCATAAACTGCATAAAGAATGGAGGTGCAATGAGCTTTAAGCGTGCAATGTTTTTTTTTTTTTTTTTAAATTCCAACCTTATGTAGTATAAATAGGGATTCGTAGGAGGTGTTTTAGCATCATTCAATCCAAAAAAATCAAATACAAAGTAGAGAAATAAGGTAGAAATTCGTAGGAAGAAAGAAGGAGGAGAAAAAAAGAAGTTTGGTTTGAAAATTTTCATTTTCAAATTCTTTTCTATCCTTCTCTTCATTAAGTTCATGAAATTTGCGTTAAATATGCCTTATATTAAGTTTATCATAAATTAATTTTGTTATTCCAAGGCTACAATGTAGCCTAAGTTGTAATATACGCTCTTTTCTAATTCAATGTATTCAATGTTTTGCTATTGCTTTGTTGAAGTGTTTATCATTGTTCTTCATCAGTTTTAAATACTTGATTATCATTTAAGGCCTATAA
The DNA here is from genome assembly GCA_018398585.1 of Simmondsia chinensis. Taxonomy (NCBI): domain Eukaryota; kingdom Viridiplantae; phylum Streptophyta; class Magnoliopsida; order Caryophyllales; family Simmondsiaceae; genus Simmondsia; species Simmondsia chinensis. The sequence continues at coordinate 29,020,688 of JAGTTD010000003.1, read as the reverse complement.
TAATTCATGATGAGTCCGAGAGGATATTTGTGATGATTGCTAAGGTGATAAGCACAACAAATTAAGCGAATGCTCGAGAGAGATTAACTCGATTTGTGTGATTTTTAAGTAAAAACCATACATCTTTAAAAACTCTTTTCTTATTTGAATTCATGCACAAGAGTAATGGGTTAATATGTAAAAGAGCATGCTAAATATTACTTGAAAGAGAATATTTAGAAAATTAGGGTTTTCAACCATCAACACGTAATAATAACTTGAATATCAAGAATAGAAAGGCGTATTGATGTAACTAGATGAAATCGGATGCCTTGGATTTTATGAAATTATAAAAACCACAAAAAAAAAAATCAGTAACCCTTAGATAAAAATCAGTAAACAAAATTTGTTTCCTTTTATTTTATTTTATTTCATATCAAAATCTCAATTTTCGATCTTTCAAATAGTGTTGAAGCTACTAATTTCGGTACTCGCTCAATAACAATCCTCATGGGAACGATACTCTACTCACTCTGTAGTACTTGATACCACTTAGTGTACTTGCTAATGCATACACAAAGTAAGCATCAAAAACTGAAGTTTTGATCCAAAGTCTCAGTGAAATAAACCACTAAATGTAGACTTAAAGGATATATAAGATAATTGGAATTGGACAAGAAACAAGTAGCAACAAAACTAGTAGATCACACACAATAAAACAAAATTTGGACCCGAATTCATCCTTTGGGTCCTGGGATTAAGATAGAATTGAGAAGGGCTATCAACTACTCCCCCTGTCACAAAATTCGGGACAGATACTTGATTTATAGTAGATTCTAGACCAAAAAGAACTTGGGTAATAAAACAAATTTGAATGTCAAGAACCAAATTCAAGACAAATTTTAATACCAAAGCCATAGGCACAAACAGCCAAAACAACCCCAAAAATAAGAACTAAGCAAATCAAACATTTGACATTGAATGATGATTCCAAAACTTTTGCTTGAAACTAAATACGGAGGACCAAAAACGCACGGCCTAACCAAACAGTGAGAAAGAAAATAACTATAAAATAAAATAATTCAAGAACAACTTGAACACAATTTCAAACAAAGGACTAGACAAATTTTGATATTAAGACGCAGGGGCTCTCGGTAAAAACAAAACCCAAACTTGAAAATCAAAATTTTGATTATTTAATGATAATCCTTGTGAATTTGGATTCCAAAAGCTTATAGTTGAAACCAAAACAAAGGACGTCTAAATCTTCGTTTAGACCAAAACAAGGCTAAGAGAGATAACTTCTGGTGATGAACCAACTTTCAAAAAAAAAACCTTAAGTTCTAGTGTCAATTAGAAGAAATCGAACCTTGACGTATGAAACATTTGTAACAAAATTCATCCCCGGATAAAGGTAAAGCAATTGTAAGTATCAACGACTCCCACTATCGCTGGAACAACAACAAAACCTTTGTTAAAAGTAGGATTAGACATAATTTAACCGAACAAAGTCAAAATTCCAAAACCAAAATTCACAAGTTATTACTGAAAATTTGAAACCTCCTCCATAAGTCCCTTACACCAAAATTCCGTAAAACAAACAAACCTCATAATGAAGATAAAATATTGATTCCAAAAAGCCCAAGACAATTTATTTTATTGAAAAGCATATCTAAGTGGAAAACTAAAGCCCCAGCAAAACCACAAAAGTTACTAAAAGTGTTGAACGCAAAAGAAAGGTTGACACGATATGACTCAAACTTTGATTTCCATGCGCACAATGGTCCAAGGTCGCTCTAACACCCTGTTGAATTTCTTCAGACCTTCAGGCCCGACCCACATAATTGGAATGTACAAGATCCACATAGAAGCTCAAGTAGGGTTCAATCCTAAAATCAATTGGCATTAGATCGAATAACGCAGTAGGCTTAACTTGATCGCTTAACTCTCACAACTCCTATGTGGGATTTTAATTACTAAGCTCACATGTGGAGTCTCAACATGTTAAAATATGAGTTCTAGTATTCTTGTATTTACATTGTATTTTTAGTATATTTTTGTATTTTGTATTTATATATTTAGCTAATATTCAATGTAGGTAGTAAACAGGTTGAATTAGTTGCTCTTCCTCTCCTCATAGTGCAACGGGCCAAGGCCTATTTACCACCATCAATGGTGATTTGATTTGTTGAAACTTCATATGTGATTCTAATATAAGAATCCTACATTGAAATTGTGAGAGTGAAGAGATCAATTTATAAGACTAATGGTTACTCCACCTAATGCCAATTGGGTTTAGGTGAAGTAACCCATTAAACTTATAAATTGATTTATTCACTCTCACAATTCTAATGTAGAATTCATATTTAACTCACATGTTGAGTTTTATTCTTAACATCCCCCCACATGTGAATCCATGACAAACGAAGCACTCGCCTTCTCTGATCCAATTGAATCCAACATTCACTGGAGAGGCCTTTAATGCAACCTACGCAAATGAACCCTCTGTATGACGACACAGTGGCGACACAAGACTTGCATTAAATTTCATCGGACCTTTAAGCCCAACCCACGGAGTTGAAACATTCGGGATCCACATATAAACCCAAGTAGAGTTCAACCCTAAAACTAATTGGCATTAGGTGAAGTGACCCACTAGGCTTATAAATTGATCACTTCACTCTCACAACTCCTACGTGGGATTTTAATTATTAGACTCACATATGGAGTTTTAATACTCCCCTTCACATGGGAGTCTATTTCAAATGCACACCTTGTCATCTCCAATCTAACTAGATCCGACATACTAGAGAGGCCCTCGGAGCACCAAATACAAATGCAACCCTCTTTCCGAGGACATAGTGCTGACGAACAAGGGCCAAAATCATCCACCCGCTCTAATACCATGTTAAAATTATACTAGACAAGAACAAAATAAACTAAGACAAATAGAATGAGACCATGATTCACAAGCTTGGATAGACATTGAAACTTGGATCAACAATATAAAAGAAACAAAACACTTAGAAACTAGATACTTGAAACTTTGGATAAATTCCATTGATGAATATGAGCACCTATTTATAATACAAGCTATGGAATACTAAAAGCCTACTCACCTCTTGCAAGAAAAGGAATCATATGCAACTAATTACATGTAATCAAAACACCACTGATGGTGGTAAATAGGCCTTGGCAGGTTACATAATAAGGAAAGGGAGAGCAACTAATGCAACCTATTTACAATCTACAATGAATAATAGTTAAATATATAAATACAAAAATATAATAAAACTACAATGTAAGTTACAAGAATACTATAACTCATATTTCAACATATATCGCTACATGAACCCCTCAAACTGAAAAGGAATCGACCTTGTTACTTTAATATATGTTTGAAATCACTTACAAATCACATTCCACACATCTCCAACGTTGTATGGTGCATTACATAGCTCGGAAGATGGCCACTAATTCACATTACATAATGTTGGTTACAACAAGTATTTATTAAGTCTTCTTTTGAAAATTTTTTAATTTTTATTTATATTTAGATGATAAAATATGAATAAAATTAGAAAAACGACTAGCAATACAATCCCCATCAAATTCAAAGAGGTTGATTCCTCTAACAAGGTAACATTTCCTAAATGATGGTGAAGAAAGAGAAGTCTTAGTTTAGTTCTCCACTTTAACGTCAGAAAAAATAATTGGCCAAATTCTATCAACTTGTTATTACCTCAACAGAAGCTCCTATTCAAGTTCATTGTGAATTGCGGATACCTATTGCATCAGTCGTTTCTGGAGGACAAAAATCTCCACAGCAAATTAACATATAAATTGTGATTTAAATGCATTAATCAAAAAATCAATATATAAATTATGATGTATGAATTTGAAACAAGATAAAATCAACTGAACAAACCCTCTAATGCATCATGTCAATATAGCTTAGTAGATGCCATCACTCAACATATCAACATTTCTTCAACATGAAGATAAGAAAAATAAAAATCCAATTTGAATTTAAAAAATACAAGCAGCTTTACAACTACAATGCCACCCCACATTAGTCACTTTCCCAGGATTGCATATTTATTTTCTATAATGTAAATCTCTTTCTTTCTCTCTATCTTTCTTTCCACGTTATCTTTTTTGGATAATGTCATTATCAAGGCAAAAGTGTAATTTTCAGGGCAATGTAGTGGAATCTTGTGGCTATTATTCACTATAAGCCACATTATTATCTTAACACTAGCACTTCTTGCACTAGCACTAACAAACTATCTTCGGTTTTCTTTAACTTTTTTTCTTTTTTGGTGCATTCCCAGTTGGGTTTGCAGGGTAAGAACAATTAGCACTTATTATTGGTCAAGAGGCATCCACTCTAGCTCTAAATCCAACTCTCCTGATTCAACATTCTGGAGCTTCAGTGCAATCTCCTGCTTCACTTTCCCATCGACAATGTTAACGGTGCAATCATCGATAAGAGCGTTATCGTTTGACTTCAGCCACTTTCCGATTTGCATATTTCCGAACATTCCCGGATCGCCATAGGCCATTGCTGATGTAATAAGTGGTTGGATGTCAACTTCTGCTTCACCCATTATGTCGTCTGCTGAAAATGTATCATAGTCAAATACTCGCTGCAACACGGAAACAAGAAAGGGTTAGATGAAGGTCCATGCCTCTTGAACCATGTGACAGAGGATGAGATTGATCTCCCTGTGGTTACAAAGGAGATGTCAATAACATTAGGATCTTTACACAAACCAAAAGTAGTCACTTTCATTACTAAATAGAAACCCACTAGTTATATTCTTAAATTTGTTCATCCAAACTATATAATTACAGCATTAGTTTTCAATTAAATGATACAAAAGATAACTCTACGTATCTTGACAGAAAATTGATCATGAAAGAACATTTGTAAGAACAAATGAATTGTTCATGCAGGCCGCCAGCGATCAACTATCTCGATCTAACAAAGTTGTGCCAAGCCTCCACACCCGAGTTCAAGTCCCGTGGACGGGAGCTTCATTTTGAATTTTCTTAAACTTTACCCAAATCAAATGACAACCAAAAAGAGCAACACCCAGAAAGGGTGGGAATCGAACGCCAGTGGTAGGTAGGACAGGTTATGAGCGGATGACTTTAACGAATACTCCCCCATGGGCATATTCCGTCGACTTACGTTCAGTTTTCAACGAACACTGCATGCGGTCACTTAATGGAAAACTAACATTTCTTGTAAGGTAGTTGATTCAAAAAATTTAGACAACAATAGCTGTTTTCTAATAAATATAAAAGTTATGATGGTCAAGTGAAAAGGTGATCACTTTTAAAAGTAGTTATGAATAATATAATCATAACACTATTAAAAAAGCAGACTCCTATATAATTGGTAACCCAAGTCAACCTACAATGCTTCCAGCAATTACGTTGGTCGTAATACTTGATACAACAACAACAAAACAACACCATACCCAGTGCCTCAAGGGCTCCCGCATAAGTGGGGTCTGGGAGGGGTTGATGTACGCAGCCTTACCCCTTCGCGGTGTAACCCCGCCAAGAGGCTGTTTTCGAGGACCCCCAACCTTATAGGCTTGGCAACATAAGGACTTCCCAGGAGGTCACCCAACCTGGTACTACTCTCGCCCAAGCACGCTTAACTTCGAAGTTCTAAGAGGATCCGGTGCCTTAGTATCTGGTAAATGAACCCGGTACTACTCACCAGTTGGTCGTAATACTTGATACATAATGAAAAAGACATGTATCTATACATTCTTTTGCCTGGTGTCAATTAACCAACCAAGGTTAAGCGATTAGGAGAGACGCATAAAATATCTTATACTCTAACATGCCTCTCTAGTGAAGCATGCAAATTACACAACTCTACCTCAATACCCCATTGAACTATATTAAAAGTAAGAGTCAAAATTACAAGGATTCAAGCTTCAAACCTTTCAATGGAAAAGACTCTCATGCCATGCCAAAATACCAACTATTTTGAAAGTTTATACTGCTAAACTTAATTTAGACCCAAGAACGTTATTGTACTGTAACAATTAGAAATATTCTCCTAAAGTGGAAGCAAAGTTATAAATATGTCATGTAAATCTACAGTTGAATATCACTAAAATATTTTCACCGTTTCACACCAAGCTAGGGTTGGCCTTGAAGGAACGATTTTGAATGCATGCTCAGTAGAAAAAAGTCTAACACATGAAATTTTGATACAAGGCTCCATCCGGTTAGAGTAAGGAGATTTTCCTTCCAGGAAAAAATTTTCCTTAAAAATGTTTTAGTTTATAATTTTCTTCCTTCAATTTTTCTTTTGCCTAGTTTGGCAAATCAATTTCAAATATAAATTACATTTGGTTTGTGTTTGATCCATTTCAGGTACAGGTGAGGTTGAGAATTTGAGATTAGAATGGATCACTCAAAGGAAAATGTCTATGAAGCGTTCTCTACTCCTCCATGAAGGAAAAGATATTTTGGCATTAAGTTAATGCTGTTAATTATTAATAATGGAACTGAGATGGACAAAGGCTTCCCTCAACCAAACACAGCCTAATTGAATGAACTTTTCTAGATAGAGGAACCTTATTTATAAACTTAAGATACACAAAAAGGTTAAGATAATTATTCCAAACTACGCAAGATATAAGGATGAATATTCAAGAGATAGGATAGTAAAAAGGAACAACAAAGTAACATACTGTAACTTAACTAAAATGAAAAAATAAATAACAAACTTGTATAGCATCTATAAGACTCAATTCAGGAGACTAAATGAACGCCTTAGAACAACAAAACAATAAGCCCGGTGCTTCAAAAAGGCTCCTCCCAGGTGGGGGTCTAGGGAGGATGAGATGTACGTAGCCTTACCCCTACCGGGTGCTACCCTGTAAGGAGGCTGTTTCCGAAGGGCCCCCAATCCTATAAAGCAAAGAGGGAACAATATTTATAAAATCCAGCCTAAATGAACACCCATTTATTAAATTATAAGGTTGTTAAAAAGATTATTTTATTTGATTGCAGTTGAACCCCGTTATGACGCAATGGAATAGTCCATAATAGACTTGCAATCGGTACAATGAAGATATCGTCTACATCACCTGGACTCGGGTATGAGTCCTGACACATATTTATGTTGAGGGATCAATTGGCTATTTCCCAAGATTTTTCTATGGTCTGCTCTAATTTGAAGCTATGCTTATCCAACACGGGTTCTGGAGAGAAGGCAAAGGCAAAGTCAAAGTGAATACAGATGTTCTGGCCATTTTCAAAAATTCCTGCTTCTATTGGGCTTTACAGCAATGGGCTTAGCAAATTATTGACATGAACCAATGAGTGAAAGATAGTTTAGGGAAGATAATGAAAGCAAAGCTCTAAAACCATGACAAGGAAGATGATGAGTGGATTAGGGTCTTCCGTTGATAAGAAATGCAGACAATTCATTGAACAACTATGTTGGCCTTCGCCAATTATGATAACAACATAAACACAGTAGAGGTCCTATGACATAAAGTCCCAAATTCAAATCACTTAACTCCTACTTAAGTACCAAAAAAAAACCTATGTTGGCCCCCTGAGATGTTTCAGAGGGGAGGAAGGAGATGGCTGATAAAGCTTTCTTGGGCAGATTGAATTACCAAAATAGTTCATAAATGGTCTTTTAAACTTGAAGGCAAGGCCGAAAGAGAAAACAAGTGTTTACTCCAAAGGTAAAACCTGTCTACAACTCCAATTGAGGGGGTACTTGAGTTGAACATAGGGGTGCAAATAGCCAGCCAGCTTCCTCAAAAGGCTCACTTGCTTCGAGCTCAAACTTAGTTGACCTAGCTTGTTTAAAACAATCAACTAAGCCAACTTGTTTAGCTTAACTGCCTAGAAAAGCTTGAGCTCCTAGGCTCACGAGCCAAAAGAAGCCTAAATAAGCCAACAACTATACATTCTATGGGCCTAAATGTGGCCAATTGAGCCAAGTTTGAGCTTAAATGAGCCACGCTCAAGAATAATTGAGCCAAACAAGCATTGATTGAGCTCAGTTGAACCTAAAAAAGACAAGCTTAGCTTGGAGCCAATTGAGCTAGGTTTGAGCTGAACTGAGCCAAGTCATTTATAAGCTCAAAGTTTTAGCTCGAGCTTGAGCAAAGCCAAATGTTAACAATACGAGGATCTTTCTAATAATGGTGGATTCAAGGAGATGAGATGTGAGGGTGAATTAGTAAGAGATGCACATGTGATGGTACTTTTGAGTAGTTCGCATGTGAATTTAATAACAAAATCCCATATTAGGGTTAGTGACAAAGAACAAATCAACACACAAGGTTAGTAAGCTATCTACATAACAGCAACTAGTTTTGGAATAGAACCTCATATATACAACAACAACAACAAGCCCAGTGCCTCAAGGGCTCCCGCCAATGCAGGGTCTGAGAAGGATGAGATGTACGCAGCCTTACCCCTTCAGGGTGCTACCCGAAAGAGAGGTTGTGTCCGAGGACCCCCAACGTATAGAACCTCATATATGTGGACCTCAAATTCCAACTCCTCAAACTAGGCCTGCCACCCGAAGAAATGTTACGATTTAGGACATCTTTTGTAGCAGAATAAGGTTCAAAGAGAGAAGTCAAACCTCAGACTCTTGTCCTAGGGCCCCAACCTTGGTCATTCTTTTACAATTACACCAAAGCTACATTGGTTTTCAAGCATTCATCAATGAGAGATGGACTACAGCCAAGGAAAAATAACAGAGCATAACCTTACCACTTTTAAGGACCCAAAGCGCTCAGGTACTGATAGCATGAGCTCTTCATTCCAAACAGGATTCAGGTTGCTTTTCCTGATGGTTGTCTGCACAGTCTGGAAATCATGGCAAGTACTATACCTCAGCAGCAGCCGAAAAAACCTTGATTGGAAACTCAATATACCAACGAATCACGAAGAAAATTACAGGCTCATAAATCCTAATATTATTCACGAGCCACGCGACAAGAACAAAGAAAGATGAAAAAGAATTACGTAAAAGTTAGAAACTAGCAAATGAGCTGTGGAAAACTTAATGAGCTTTTAAATTCTTCACGCCAGCTCCAAATTGAAAGCAGATAAATCAATGTAACTTACCTGCTGGTTAAGAGTCAGAATGACGTAAGGATCACTGGACAACATGTCTCTAATGGCTAAATTTGTGCCTTTCACCACCTTGACCTTCAATAAGCCAATGAATTCCACCATCCCTTCCTGGCACCAGATTATGATCAGATCGCAGGACACTTCAAGAATATAATAAAACGGAAATCTCCCCAAACAGTTCCACTAGACACGTGCCAATTTTGTCAAACATCACATGCACAATTCCATGCAAATATACTTTTGGAACATATAAGATCTCCCCGGAAAGCACATAATGCAAAAAGTTGTCAGAGGTAAAGCAGGAAATACTATTTTGTATCATCATCTGAATTTCCTATATCAATGTGTTTCCGCAGGACCAGATTTCAACCAGCAGATGCACCAACAAGGAAAAGAAGGAACAGAGAGGAAAGATCCACTACTTACGGAGTTTTCTAACTTTGTTGAAGAATGGGAGATTCGGAAACTATTCATCAACTTTCTGGAAAAGCTTGACTTAAGAGACGCAGAGCCTGTCGTAGAAGTCCTTGATACTATTCGCAAACTGGGTTTCAAAAATTCTTGAAGCTCATATTTCGATCTACATCAGAAAAAGAAGACATATTAAGGCCATAGTCAAATAAATAGTCACATTAGCGCCGCTAGAGCTTGTCACAACCAAAGTGTTCAATGGTTAAATCCTGGTCAAACCACAAACAGGCCAAGTTTCCAGGGTTTGTAGCAGGGGCTTGACCACTTAAAAGAGATCGTGGCTGGAGAAACCAGTTGGTTTACAGTAAAACCGGCTGCACAGACGATACCAGCATAGCCCAACATAATGAAGCTACGCTAGGATTTCAAATCATGTGCTGACACATATACCTCACCAAGTCACTCCGAAGCACACATGAAGGATGGGATAGAAGTTTGGAAAAATATCAAGTTTTTGGGGCCGTTTTCATGAGAAATCATAGTCTAAAAACTGCATTAGAGTATGGAAAAAGTATGAACCAAGTATAGATAGCGACAGAGAAATTCCAGTAAGCTATATCTTTGAACCTGATGAATCTCATACGATCCTCATGGCTTGAGTCAGGTGCAGGTTTTGAGTGCCCTTCTGGAATGAATGCCTCATAAATTGCATTAGCAGCAGCATTTCCTCCAACCTCAACCATTGAATCAATGTCTTCGTCGGACCAATCATCTAATGTCACAGATAACACCTGCATGATGTCACTCAAAACGAAAAGAAAAAATTATTAAGAGTATGAGAACGGAAATGAATAGGGTATGGATCAACAAGTAGAACAGCCATGGAGCTCATATGGAAAACCAAAACCATAAAGATCGCACTACTGTCTGCATAGTATCTCATGTGAAAGGACCTCACAAGGCCTCGTCCCCTGAAGTTTGGTAAGATATCTAAACAACCAAGGAAGACCAGCGGTATCATTATTCACCGCGCCTTGCCTTCTCTTTTCTGACTCTATACTTTTTCTATAAAAAAGAAGGCATTGGTTGAACCTGAATGCCCTAGAAAAGATGAAATTTGAGGGGATAGATAGTTAAGATTATCAAAATTTCTTTGTTGACAACTAATGGTGTGCCTCGCTTTCATCGTCGAAAACTCCTTTTTTCTCAAATGGAAGAAGGTTCCCCTTACTTTTACCTAGGCTTCAGAAGTTTCATTTTCACACTGGAACTACATTTTTCTCCCCTTCTGCACTCAAAAATGAATGCAAACATTAAATTGAAATGCCCATATGAGAAAAGGTGAGGATAATGAAATGAAGGATTAACTTCAAAAACAGACAAAAAATTCAAATAAAGGAAACGAAACATAAACTCAAATAAAGGAAAAGAAACATCAAAGTCAAGGAATTTCTAACTTTACATAACAGAGTGCATCAATCACTCAGTTCATTTATTAATTCAAACCAAGAAATAAAAAGTTCACCCCAGTGCAGTACCTTTGAGATATGTCTCCCGAGGCTTCTGTGCACTCCACAGCATTTCAAGCATATAAAAATTCCAATATTGGCTGAACTGCAGAACAAAACGAACTTGTAAATAGTCTATGTATGTTCACTACTCATCGTTAAAATCTTTTTTATGTTTGCTACAAGCAATGTGGTGATACATTTCATTATTGTTCATATTACAGACAGTTGGATGTCATCATTCTCTGGGAACAGAAACTCTCTAAACCTCTGATGATCTCCTGACGACCAAAAGTAGTTTCTACGACAGAAACTACCACGGAACAAAAATGAAAATTACACAAATAAAAACTGCTCAGATCTCCTCCTTTCGTCTTCTATATAAACAGCCTCAAGATTACAACTTACCATAGCTACTGATTTCAGCATATACTGGGAGCTAATCCCTATATGCGTTGCCGATATTTTCCAAAGCTATATTCTCAAATTCTGGGTGAGTGTTATTCAAACAAGGTTTAGGCCCAAAATCTTGTGAAAAGATTGTATGCTTCATCTTGTCAACGTTTACTCAGCAACACAAATGCAACAAACTATTGATCAATTCAGTTTCGGACTTTCTTGAGCATAACACCCAAGACCTATTTCACAATAGATGGGAAATCCAACACAAAACAATCATAACTGCAGAAGCAATCTAATCCTTGATGTATAATATTTGTATGGTTATAACAGTTCTAGCACCTCACTCTCTCCCCCCTAAAATCATCAAAAATTGGATTTCATAGGTATGAGCTACAGAAAAAAGTTGTTTTTGCACTGGAAAAGAGACGGCAAAGCAGTAGACAAGTATCAAGTTATTACATAAATGACATGCGATCGTCAGCACAAATACTGTTTCAGAGAAAAATAAGGAGAAAAAACTTGCAGTACATGATAGACCTCAAAATAATGGAACTTACGCCCATTTGGGATCTCGGCCATTACAATCGGCACAAAAGCGATTGTCCTTTTGAAGCAATAAATCTTTCAGTCTTCTTTTACCTGGATTTGAAAAAAAGAAAAAAAAAAAAATTGTAATCACCTACAAAAAGCAACATAGTGCATGCAACAGTTGTTTTGGTCATCTATTACTGCTAAGCAACAAAGAATTAGGCAAGAACACACCGGCTCAGCAACAACTTACGTGTTTTTCTAGTTCCCTTTTTGATATAGCATAACTTGCTAATTGAAAACACAACTCAATTTTTATTTTTTAAAACTTTCAAATAATAAATTAGAAAGCTCTATTTAATAAAAAGCTAAACCAAAAGAGATATTAGATAAGATAAATTTTAAATCTAATAGAAAACTACTAAGATAGATATGAAATAAACTAAGAAACTGATTCTTAAAATAAAAACAACAAATAAAAACTTAAATATCATATTGACTAAAAAGATATATTCTAATATAATCCTATCAATTAACCTCTCCAAATATAATCAAATATATGATATTTTATAATTATTAATCACCTTCATCCATGCTACATCAATTCCCCCTTTGTTCAAAAAAAAACTCAACCACGGGTTTTAAACAATTGTAGGAAAAAGAAGTTGTAGCAACATCCTTCTGTGTGTAGGGCTAGTCCTGGATGAAGTGTAAAACTTTAGCTTTTGGGGATGTTAACTTAACAAGCTCTTCAGGAATGATGACATTGATAAAATTTTCAGAACACGCCTCATCCATATTTTCAGGCAATTGGATATGTTGGGACGCATTGCAATGATCCTCTTCTTCTTTCGCTTCATTTTCCGTCTCTTCCTCTTCTTGTTTCGATTCATCTTTCACCTCTTCCTCTTCTTCATTCACTTCGTTCTCTTCCTCTTCCTTTTCTTCTTTGGCTTCATCTTCCTCATCTTTATCTTCGATTTTACTTGTTTTTTTTTGAACTTCCTCGGATGATGGTAACTCAGGAAGGAGACAACATATATTATATTTGGATCGTAAGGAAGTTCATAAATGGGTACAAGGGAGGAAGTTGGGGCAGTTGTGTCACGATAAGCCCTAAGAAAAACTCCGAGCTTGTTTAGTGGAAGCACATACAACTTACCTTTAAGTCTAGAAATATAATAGGCATCGGGTATAGCATACATCATGAAGAAAACTGGATGCCAAACAAATTCCCACCAATGATAGGGATGCAAAAAGTTATCCTTACCATATGGCCCATGCTTATTTGACTCGAGATAATCCAACTCTGAGGCTAAAAAGTAATTAGTTGTGAGTGGATACAGTAGACATAAGGACATTGATAAGGTGGCTAAAATCGAATCGAACTAGGGCTTGGATGTATAAGGGTTCAACGTGGGGATTTCGAATTATGGTTTTCAAATTTGGGGAATTTCGACTCATGATTTTCGAACTAGGGTTTCAGGTTAGAGTCTTCAAATTAGGGTTTCCAAAAACTAGGGTTTTCGAAGTAAGGTTTCAGGTTAGGGTCTTCACATTAGAGTTTTCGAAATCTAAATTTAGGGCTTTTCAAAATCTAGGGTTTTCAAAGCTGGGTTCGATTGGGGTTAGGGTTTCAATCGAGTTGGGGTTCGATATGAGGCTAAAACTCAAATTGGTTTAGCAATTTGGTTCGAATTAGGGTTTTTGGTTGAGGTATAGTATCAATTTTGAGGATTAGCGTACAAATCGAAGGCAAATCGTGGTTCTAGGGTTTGAATGGCAAGGTTTCGATTTTTAGAGTTTCTAAGCTATGTTCGAGTTGGTGTATGGATTTCGATTTGGGCGATGGGTGGTGTTTTGTTTGTGGTAGTTGAGTAGTGGAGGTCTTGATGGCGGTGGCAGTCGGGCGGTGGAGAGGCGGTGTTCGCAACAGCTAAGGGTTTTTTTTTTTTTTTTTGTGGCTAGGGTTTTCTTTATGAAAGGGCAATTATAGTTAAAAAGGGAAAGGTACCACTATGTTACGAATGGGCCTAGCCCAGCTACTGCTGATCTCCTTACCGCCAAGCGCAGCCCAATGTCGGCCCAAATTCCGTGCGCCAGCCCAAGCAACCCATCCCCTCCAACAACCTCAGGCGCCACGTCAGCAGCAACAGCCACCTCAGCATAACTAACTTCTAGATATTTTCCTTATGCATCACTAATATAAAGTGGTAGAGATAAGCTAGGGTTTGAATATGCTTAGTATTGTGTTGATATATCTCTATCTCCCTCAAACTCTCTCTCTATTCTCCCCCTTTTTCTCCTTCAATCTCTCCTCCTTTCTCTTAAATACTTATAATTAGTACTATTATACAAATATACAAACGAGATAGCAATCTAGCTATCCCGTAGGCCTCGGTATTGAGATTGTGTGTGTTGGATTTGTGTTATTTAGCTTGGATTGTGGTGGATTTGATTGATTTGGATAGGATTCCATCTCAGATCCTATCACACTACACCGCGGCAGTGGCGGGAAAAAGACACTACTCAAAGGTAGTATCGCTCACAAGAGACGGCACTGGGGCGGCGGCTACAGCAACTCTCCGGTGGGGTTCAGAACAAGAGCTCTGATACCAAATTTATGTAGAACAACTTGATAATCGAAAACACAACTCAATTTTTATTCATCAAAACTTCCAAATAATGAATTAGAAAGCTCTATTTAATAGAAAGCTAAACCCTAAAAGGATATTAGATAAGAGAAATTCTGTACCTAATAGAAAACTATTAAGATAAATATGAAATAAACTAAGAAACTACTTCTCTTAATAAAAACAACAAATAAAAATTTAAATATCCTATTGGCTAAAAAGATATATTCTAATCTAATCCTATCAATTAACCTATCAAAATATAATAAAATATCAGAATTTTTATAATTATTAATCATCTTGATCCATGCTACATTAGTTTCCTTTTCTTCCTTTTGTGGAAGACATGCATACTTTATGTGACAATTATATGTTTTGTGTCCATAAACAAATAAGTTAGAGATTTTAAATAGCTGGAAACTCTAGAGAAGCAAAAAAACAAATGTCATGGTCCCTTCATTTTCTTTCTCTATGCTTTTAATTTTTAGGAAAAATCATCATGCTTCTATCAGCCAAATGTTTCATCTAAGACAAAATAATGAGTGTCAAAGAGCCAGCCCTAAGCAGTTTTAGTTGATGGAGCTGCAGATTTGCTAAAGCATCAGGATTAAACTGAATTGTGAAATCACATCCCACCTTAAAAGAAAATATAATACCATAACAAGGAAGACCATATACCTGAGGCAGGTCTCCCAAGTTCCAGCCGGCTATTCATTGCTCTCCTTATAAGCTGCACTCATGCAGTTGGAACCTATCTTTCATACGACAGACCTGACAATTTAGCAAACAAAAAAGTAATCATGATTCAAAAGCCAACAAGCATGTTTAGTAAAAGCCAATGTTCTTATTTCAGGAGAGCGAAGAAAAATGATAATGGCGTTATTATCAGTATTGTCAATCTCAGAGTGGGACAGTGAATGTCAATGCAGTATTCGATCACATCTTTAACTAAATAAAAAGAAATATAGCATTAACTTGGAAGTGTCAGTAAAAGCAGCTTGTTAGATTGTAATTACAAGAATATGAGAAGAATAAGAGTAATAAAATAGCACAGACAATATCAGATGAAGCAATGATCTTACAATGCATGCACCGTAAGAAAATGATAATTGAGAACCAAGTTTATGGCTCAGGCTCCATTGACAAAAACAAACGCCTAATGGCTGAATAAACTCTTATTAACACTTGGAAAGAGGTTTTCCAGATGAACAAGTTGGATGTTTAGAAGCAAGCCACATTGATAAAGCACAAGTGATACTTATAGTAAACAAGGACAATTGATATCTACAGTTAAAGAATTGCTCTTCTTTAAAACAAATCAGGTACATGTAGCAAAAGGGAATTGGATGTTGAAGCAAGTCGGCCAATATCTAGTATGAAATCGATCTAGATCTATTATTTGCACAGCTTGTTTAGAGTTTGAATGAAAGATGATATCAGTCAATGGCGATGCTAGAACCACCTTTTAAATGAAAAAAGATTATTCAAAGAGAGAAAGATGTACAGGAGGGAGAAGTCAGCACAAATGATTACGATCGCATGAGAAAGAAAAGAATATTAAAGAAAAGGGTTGTCCCCTAGGGACATAGCCTAGGAGTAGAGAACACTAGCGACCTTACACGCCAACCAGGTTTGAATCTCCATTATAGTACTTGTGGCTTCCCTTTATGGGGATTTTATCCCCCCCCCCCCCCCCCCCCCCCCCCCCTCCCCTGACCTACCCAAAAAAAAAGGGTTGAGAAGCCTTGTTCTTTGGTTTAAGCAACCTAATACTGAAGGAATGCATAATCACTCATAACAAAACTTAATCATGAATGCTTAATTTCTGAAACTGAGTACATAACGAGTACTTACAACCTAGGCACTAGATAGGGAAACAAGTAATAATGAATAGAATTTAAAGTGCTTCAAAAATAATAAAGTTCCTAAAAGATACTATTTCTTGGATTAAGTGGCCCCGTTGATCAACATTAGTTCTCTTGGGCCATGAAGAACTCGCCACAAGAAAAATGGAATGTTGAGCAGCCCAGAGCAAGGTGTCAGTCATCTTCAAAAAGTCAAGAATTATCAGACAAAAATGAATTTCCATTGAAAAACATTCCACCGTCTTATTACTCTCATCCTCAAAAGTAGTGTCAATCTCATTGATAAGACACTTGCATGAAGGCAATCTTGGCACGAAACCCAGAGAAGTTACAAAGCCAAACACTAGTAGAGAATGTCTTAGGTACATCGTGGAAAGGTTTAAGATCCTACAATAGGACGGGAGGCTTGGGTCCAAAATTTCTCAAATGACATTTAGGATCCTGGTCAAGTTATATGCAAACTGATACACAGTTGCTATCCTTGAACTCTACTTATAGTGCACATGCATAACAAGAACAAGCTTACATTTCATTACTGTTGGCAATATTTTGTCAAGCAAAACATGGCCGTGTTCACCAAAAGTCTCAAAAAATTCCACCAATACTCAAATCAATTGGGACACAATGAAACCACTAACATGAAGAATCTCAGTAGGACTCTTACAAGTCAAACAGTTTACTAAATTGACAAGCAAAACCCACGGTTGGCAATGACCATGTCCCAACTTCAATGGAAGTGGGACAACAAATAAAGTCTCAGAATTTCTTTCAAAACAAGCACAGCTACATGTGAAGGTTCAACTTTCTTTTCTCAAGGAAATCTTAGAAAGCCTAGCCACAACAACTAGAATGGAACTACAAAATCTAGCAATTTTCAAGAATGCTAGGACAAATCCTTAGACTATGCTGCAGAAAAAGGAAAGAGTGTATAGCATGGTTTTTTTGCTTCTCAGTTCTATTAAGCTGGCAAGTATACTAGCACACAACCTTAGAAAATGATAATGACTAACAAGGCAGTGCTGTCACAACCATATTATTCACCCGCCTGCAATTCCGATAATAGAAACCCTCCAAGGAGACACATGGAACAAAAAACTCATAACTACATAACAAGTAAGCATGAATCGTTCCATGCTATCACTATTATAAGGCCATCATAAATGAAACCAAAATCAAGACAAGACACATAGCTTCTCTCATATCTCAAAACGAGCCAAAGAATTTCGATGAAAAGCAAGGCCAACAGCACTAGTTTAAGGCGATAGCAACCCTATTCTGTACCTCAAAAGTCCAAACAATGTTTCAAGGCAGAAGTATAAGCTTGAAGTAATACACCCCATTTTTCTTTTTAATAAATATCTGATGATTAATCCATTAAGTGCATCAAGAATCAATCCACAGAATGCAAGGACCCCTTCCAATGCCTACCTAAGAAGCATCACATGCCAGCTCAAAGACCTAACTAAAATAGAATGACATGGAACAAGCACCAAGTCATTTCCTGCTAGATTACTTCAAAAGCTATTCCAAAAGATTTAGTCTAGTGGAATTCTCCCTTTCATATACAACATTAACAGCAGCCATAATGGTGCTCAGGTTCCCAACAAAGTGCCATTAAAAAGAAGCTAGAACACGCAAACTCTACCAATTCCACTCAACCCCACCTACTTAACTATCAAAAAGAAGAGGTTTTGACCTTATATTCCTCCCATTATGGATAAACAATACCATTGTGTTTTGACTAATATGTTTAGGGCATTAATTCTCCAAAATTTTAGCTCCAATCCTCTAAATCGAGCATAAAGTAGTAAAATTCACATAAAAAAATAGCTAAATTCCCGAAAATCTAATTTGGAAGTGAGGATAACTAAGTAACTAACTTTTAAAACCATTTCAGTGGGAAACGCAGTTCTTAGCCGTTAGGGATGATTGGAGCCAATTTCTTTTTTTTCTGTTTTTTCCTGTTTTATTTTCATTATCTGCTATAATTTTCAGTTTTTCCTCTCCTCTTCCCATCCTTAGCCTATATATAAGGGGAAGGTAATGCATTGAAATCACACTTTTGATCTTTGAAGTAATAAAAGTTTCATTTTTTTCTTGATTCTCCCTCATATCTCTCTTTCCTCCCTCAATTTCTTATTCTTCTCTGCCTCCCTCCTCCTCCTTAATCTGAATTTCTTCCTCAATTCCCTTCTTTCTCTCCCTCATACTCTCTTCATTTCATAATTTTTGTGTAAGTTGGGGTTACAATACATAGTTCTTTCCTTCAGGTCACAAGCATCCACATCATAAATCGCCACATTCATAGGAAAAACATCGAACCATATCATATCACCCATTGAAAAACAAACACCCATCTCTAGAAACATGAAAAGCAATCTTCCAACACATCAAAATCATGTCAGGAATCATTAACCGATCAATCGATGATCAATAACGAGCCTAATCAATCATTACAATGAAACAACCAAGATTGAAAAAATAACAATCGATGGGAGAAGAGGATCATTGTCAAACTAACCGGGAAACGAAGGGAAGCGATTGTACGGTGGAAATTCTGGAGGCATGAGAGAGAGAGAAGATGGCAGTTGCAAATGTTTGAATGAATGAATGAATTATTATTTTTTTATTTTTTAAATTTGTTGAGGGAATAGAAAAGTGAAAAGTCAAAGAGTAATATTCGCGGGGCATCCTCTACATATGCATTTTTGTCACACACGCCCACAATCTGGTGGGATGCCTATTTGGCTACACTTTGTCCAAATCTAATCTATATATATATATATATATATAAAAGGTGATGGCATTCTAAGTCTGTAAAGTATGTTCTTTATTTTTTATTTTTTTTACAAACTTAATATGATTAAATTATATGAATATATTATTATATTATTTGTGTTAAAAATTTATGTACTTTATTAACTATATTATTTTTTTATGTTAATTTAATCACTGTTTATTTATACCATGTCAATTTAATCTTATGGTAAAATAAAGTTCAGTTAATATGTGATGGATAGTGCTCATAGAGGCCCCCGAACTATAGCTTAGAATCAAAATGATCCCCAGAACTTATAATTTTATCAAAAACGCTTCCCAAACTATTGGTTAGAATCAAAATGATCTTGAAAATTTTAATTTCATCAAAGACACCCAAGAACTATTAGTCAAAATCAATATGACCCTCAACTTATTTCTCCCTCAACCAATAAAATCTTCTCCCTCAACGGTCATAAACCCCAAGTTCCATGCGCCACCCAATTCCTGCGCGTGATGGCGCTTGACCCTGTTTCCTAGCGTCAGGGTTACAAAGACGAACTCGCCTCCACCCTACCGTTTGTGTCTTGCAACCCTTAATGCCGTCCATGAGCAAACTGCTGGCCCTGCCCCAACATCACCCATCATCTCCCTCAACCCCCTGTTTCGCCTCCACCACCACCTCACCACCATTGCCACCACCAAATCGCCACCAACTTACATCTTCTTCATCCTCATTAAATACCTACCATTTATCCTACCCGAGACCACTCTTCCACTCAACCGTTCGTCTCCCTTTCATCTCCCCCAGTTGTTCTCCAGTACCGTCAGTTGGAATTCGATATCGCCACCACATCGCTTCTTACTGACGCGTGGCCGAAGGGCAAATGCCTAATGTCGTTGAGGCTGTGTCCATTTTCGTTGATAGCTTGCCGGGAAGGACATCTAACTCATGGCTTAGAGTCATCTTTCGAGAATTCAAGTCAATCTATGATGCTTTTGTCCCTGCAAAGAAAAGATTGAGGTATAGACGCTCCTATGGATTTGTTTGGTTTCATGATCCGCGTGAAGTTGAATGGGAAATTTCATCCATGAATGGACAATGGGTGGTGAGTGTTAAGCTCAGGGTTAAATGGGCTAACCCTGACAGAAGACCAACTTAATTACCCATTCGAAATGAACTTAGATCACGGGACCTACAGCAACCTAGAGCTGTGGCTTCTGACATGCTGAAGATTGTGGTTTCTAATGTCAATAATAGTGTGGAGGCTTGGCTCAATCGATCTATAATTGCACACTCGTTTGATGAGGTCAGTCTAGATAATATCCTCACTTTTATTACAGAGAAAAACCTTCAAGGTTTATCACCTAGAGGGTTAAACACCAATACCTTTTATCTTGATTTGTGATTCAGCTGAGACTTTGGAGTCCTACCTCGGGCTGCACAAAGGGATTTTACTTCGGAAATTCAGAGTGGTATATAAATACTCCAAAGAGACTCTTAGTTCTCTAAACAGAAGAGTATGGATCGAGGTATTTGGACTGCCTATACAATGCTGGACCAAGGAATGCTTTACAGATCTCGCTAAAATATGGGGGAAGTTCGTCGGGATGGATCTAAGGACATCTGCTATGAGATATATTGATGCCGCTAGGATCCTCATTGAAACCTGCTCCTCTACATTTATTCATCAGACGATTTAAGTCCACTTTAACGGGGTTCCCGCCTGGTCCTTGTCAAGGAGGGTAGTTCAGAGTTGATCCCTGTTTACTCGCGTAGAGTTGTTGCTCTTACGGCTTCATCTAGATTAGTAAGGGAGCAGGTCGCATGCTAAATGCATCCACATCGTGATAGTCAGTGCACCACCCAGACGCGACATAACACATCGTTTCAGCCTTCTCCTATACAAGCGATGGCTATCACAAGTGATTGTGGGGATTCTGGAAGTCATATCATAAGGTCAAGGAATGAAGGAGTGCATGTCTTAGAACTGTCACTAGGTCAGCTTACTATCCGTATTGAAGGTCAGTATGTCGGGAGGTGGGATCTGGACTATGGGTGGCCACATGCTTCTCTTCTTCCTCCGCTTCCCTAGACTGTTGCTCAAATACTACTTGAAGAACTTCGAGGTAACCAACATGTCCCTCCTTTTCTCCCATGGGTTAGAAGTGATGAAGCTGAATCAACACATCCTCATGATCAGAATTCGCCTAATCAGAACGGGGCTCATGGCATCGCTAGTGATTATGATTTAGGGTCCTCTGGGCCTGAATTTCCACCAAGCGTCGAGCCCTATGCTCTAAATAGGACAAAACCACTTATGGAGGGGCCTAGTTGTGTAATAATGAGTAAAGGAAAAGGGTTGATGATGAAAAGGGAAAGGAAAGCTTTGAAGTGCAAAAAGAAAGAGAAAGAGAAGGGGGAGTTTTAAGAGTTCTTGAAGGATATGTCGCCCAGAAACAGTGCATAGAAATCTAGCAAGGCCACATGCAAGCGAAAAAAGAGGAACATGGCAAAGGGGGTTGGCAACGAGATAGTGGTCGATAAGATCCTTTAGGTCAAGCGAGTAATTGAGATGGGAGGAAGGCTAGGTCTGAACTTTGATGGCTTTGACCCATCAACGGTGAGTGCTACACTTGATGAAATGGTGACCTGAAGGCCTTTTTTTTATCTTGCTTCAAGTGGCCCGATCCCGAGTCAATCGCAATGGTCAGTTGAGGATCTTCATGTTATACCGATTCTTGCTTGTATACTTGTTTGTTTCTGTTTGGTCCTGCTTTTATAACTTTCTATTTGTTCCTATTTTTGTAACTTTGTGCCCCGTTATTTAGTGCGTTTTATAAGGGCTCACATGCTCGAGCACCTGATTTGTACTGTGACCAAGTCGCTAATTATCGGAAAAAAATATGACCCTCAACTTCTAATTTCATTAAGACACCTCTGAACTATTAGTTAAAATCAATTTGATCCCAACTTCAAAAATTTCTCGGAATCCTGAGATTTAATAATATACTCTTATGTCCCTTGAGATTTTAAAATAATTTTAGGATAACTTGAACTTTAATAGCTTTTTTCTCTAGTTCCATCCCGTTAACTCCATTAAATTAAGTTAACGAAGCACTTGAAAAATAATATAAATAAGGGGGGGAAATGTCATTCATAATTAAAACAAATTTAAATATTAAAATAATTTAAAATAATTTTGAAAATAAAAAAATATATCTAATTGTTTTTAGTTTCAAAATTATTTATTGGTAGCTTTAGTGAGTTTTACATTTTTAAATTTTAAAATTATTTTAAAGATAAATGATAATTAAATCTAGTTTGATATTTATTTTAATTTTATAGGTCACTTTAGCATAATTTAATAGAATTCTAATGGAGTTATGGGAAGAATATTTGAAAGAAAAAAAATTATGAATTTGGGTATCTAAAGAATATTTTCAAATTTTAGGGCGCCTAAGTAACATACTACCAAATGTCACGGTACATGAACCAATTTTTATTTGATTTCTTAATAGTTGTGGATGTCTTTAATAATATTTAAAATTAGGAGATCAAATTAATTTTCGCTTAAAATTTGAGGGTATCCTCGATATAATCTAAAACTTCAGAGGTTTACATTGATTTGTATCATTAGTTTGGGGGTATTTTTGATAAAAAAAAATAGAAGTTAGGAGCTCATATTGATTTTCATCAAGATTTCAGAGAATGTCTTTGATAAAATTAAAAGTTAAAAGGTCACTTTGATTTTGATCAATAATTCGGGGTCTCTATGAACACCATCTATTCGTAATTTTTAACAACTCAGTCATGTAATATGCAAGTGACCTAGTACACGCCTTACAATTGACCTAATTTAAACCTATTTATGCCCCGAACATTAAAAAATTTTGTTATGAGCTTAACGTCAATTTTACTCTATTACTAAACTAACAAAAATACAAATTATATAAAGATCAATTGACGCAATCAAAAAACAAACAAAATAAATTAATTCAATAAATAAAGTACTAGAATTTTTAACGTAAAATAACCCTAAATTACTCTCCCAAATATTAATATATTTTGAGTTCGTAATCAATCATAAAAAATTAGTATATTAGATGTCTTTCGTATTTCTTATTGCAGGGGATGGAGCCCAAGCGGGGGACAAAGCCCACCGCTCATCAAGCATTGCCTGTGTGTCAAGCAAGCAAAGAGAGAAATTATTTTTAAATTTTAAATTATTTAAAAAAATTTAAATTATTTATATAAAATAATTTAAAATATAAATTTATTTGTTTAACTATTTATCATTTAGGTACCCATTAAATTTTCATTAAAAACATCAAATAAGGTGTATACATTATCGTTATTATTCCTTGTATTAATATATTATAAAGTAATTAACGCCTTATTCATGTCCATCATCAAATGGAACTTTTTTTTTATTTTTTCATGGAAAATCACTTTTAAAAGTAATTATTATTATTTTTTTTCCTACTTAACCGTCACAATTCTTCAAGATTAGCAACAGAAGTGCTTGTCAAGGATAGATCCGCCCTGAGTGACATAGAAGAGTAGCACATTTAAAGGGGTTCAGCAACTGATGAAACATGGCTAATAGGAAGAAGCACGAGTCTTTGTTTTATTATATTTTTCTTTCTATTTTGTTGTACTCAAATTAGATTTAAATTTTCTTTATTAAATGCCTTGTAGCAATTGACATTTTAAAAGAACTATTAGGTTACCTATCTCCCAAGCGTTGAGGTCTTCTAGACGTTAGTGATCATATTTAAGACAATGAAGTACATTCTTGATATTTTAAAGAAAGCGCGAATTTAAAAGAATACGAAATAAATGCTCTTCATTTCCCAAAAACCGAATAATATACACCCTTAAACTGGTATGGATAACATATGCTTTGGGCTCTTCTTGCCAAATTGATTGACTAACACGTTTCCAAAAGAAACCAAACTTACAATCAAACAGCTGTTTAAAACAAACTGCATAATGAGTTTCTTTTTTCTATCAACTTTTCTTTTTTACATTTACCTCTTTTCTACAAAACCGAAACGTTCCAAAAGAAAAGGATCATGATATTGACAAGCATCCATGGACGCTGCAATACTCATTAACAGAAGTTGTAGTTCGCCAGTGATAAATGGTTCAATCATCTTTACACTTTTAGCAACTCCTACAAAATCAGCATATTTAAGCAACATCAGCATAAGGATTGATAAACGAAAGACAAATGAAGTGACAGAATTAATCCCCGAGTCAGTTGAAAACATAAAAGTGGTGCAGTACATGGATTATACTAAGGCTTTGTTCGTTTTAACTGAAAAGATTGTCCATCACTAATTATACAAATAAGTAGCAATACTTGTTTTAACGGAAGATATTTTCCTCCTCAACTTTCCCTCAAGGAGTAGGGATAACATTTTCCTTCATGGAACGCAACACGTTTCCGCTACAATGTCACATACTATATCTTCCTTCAACCTCAACTTGATCAAGTTTGACCTCTATATAAACATAAATAATGAAATTATTTTTCTTAGTTAAACAAACTTTTAACAAAAGAATATTTATCAATGAAAACATTCAAAGGCAGAATTTTCCAAGAGGGACAAACCAAACGGTGCCTAAATAGAATATATCTCAGGATCTTGGTTTCTGCGTTATTTATTGGGTTCGAGTTCAAAATGTAGTCGTGAATCAAATCTTACATCCACACAGCTTTGATCTGAGGACACGTTTGATGGTCTGGCATCAATTAACGGATTTAAGATAAACCAAGATCATGACGATAGTCCACACTTTCAATGAAAAAATGGCATAGACTACACCTGTTTCTAAAGAGCGTGCTTGGCGTAGTTTATGTCAGCAATTTTGGGTTGTTTAGAAATAAAAACCATATTTTGGAAGTAATTCTTTGCCTTTTTTAATTTTTGGTTTTCTTTTTCCTAATTTATGTGAAAACTGATAGCATGAAAAAATTATATTTAAAATCTTGTTTTTAATTTCTTAAAGACCACAAAATAGGAAAAAAAAATAATAATAATAACAGAAGATTTCAGAACAATGGAAGGCCCCAAATGCATGCGAAAGTGGTCGAGAGTGTGTTAAGGTACGAAATAGTCCCACATGGAAAAATATAAGGAAATGATACTAAGTCATATACCAAGTAGACTACTCCACCCATTGCCAATTGATTTTGGGATGGAACTCCATTTGAGTTGTAACAATGGTATCAGAGCTGTCGATCCTCAGATCGATTCTAAAGAGCTCGGTTTTGTGTAGGGCGGACCTTGCTCTAGAGTCCTGCTTGGTCTGGTATGGGACAGACTGTGCTCGATGACAAGCCACGTGTAACTGGCCCAAGTTTTGAAAAAGGCTACCTAAGAGAGCGCTACTTAGTATAGAGTGAAGCCGTCTACAAGAGAGAAGGACTACCTATTCAGAGTGAAGCTACTAGAGTGAAGCCGTCGAGGACGACAATTGCAGACCGTGATGGTTTGTTAGAGTACAAAATAGTCCCTCATAGAAAACATAAGGAAATGTACCAAGTTATATACCAAGTGGCTTACTCCACCCATTGCTAATTGGTTCTGGGATAAAACCGCAGTTGGACTATAACAGAGTGCATCGTTGAATAAGGGAAATGTCGACCTATAATCAAGTTCCCAAACCTTGCATTGGCAAAAGCCCTTGAAGCGTTGGGTTCGTGGTGGTGGTGTCGTTGTCGGCCTATAATCAAGTACAGTGAACTTTGAAGGGGAATGGTGGTCAATTCCATAGTTTGTAAGTAGTTAACTAGTTATGTAACGGGAGGGGAGGTAGTTAGACGCAATCATTCATATAGCCGTTACGTGGGACCATTCCCTCTATAAATAAAGCATTTTAACTTAGTACAAAATTCCCTCTACTCTCTCAAGTTTGTTTATTCTATCTCTCTCCCTCCCTCCCTCCCTCCCTCCCTGCAATAAGTCCACCACTGAAGAATATCCAGTAGATCAAGCTTGGGCCCTTCAACCCTTGGCTACCTTAGTTGTTCTACGTCAGTGCAGAGACCATTTCTTCCTTCATTTTGACAAAAAGGTTAACCCTCCCCCCAAACCCATTTCCATTTCTTTGTACATAGTTAAAAGTCCTATTTTTATGGTAACTAAAGCAAGGATATGATCCTTCTTCTAGCATCCTCTGCATTGTTTCCCTTGATTCTTAACAAATAAGTTTCCAACTTTTCTAAAACTAAAGCACTGGAAGGACCCACAAACTTCAATAAGCACGTGCTTTCATGAGAAACCAATAATCGGGTTCCTTCTTTTTCCAAAAGGGAGAAACTTTTGCTAATAGTAACACCTCAAACAAGTTGAGTCCCTGGTCATTTCACTAGGAAGCAGAACTTATTTCTAAATACAAAATGAGAGATTCTGAAGTTCATTTAAGAAATGTACCTGCTCCTTCTGCTTGTAAAGAGATTCCACTTTCTTCATATATTCATCTGTTACTTTCTGCATTGAAACCATAGGGGGGAGAAAAAAAAAAGGAAAGAAAGAAAGAACTAAGTAACTTGTATTTTTTACATAAGTAAGATTCAGTTAGGTTTGTGATAAGACTTAATAATCATTTCGTGCTCAAGAGACCAGTCCAAAAGACAGTTTTTGGGCATAAACTAAACTAGAGATTCTAATATTGACCTCTTTTATTCTCTCGTCCCATCTTTCCCCAACAATTGAAGAGTGATGAATAAGTAAACTTGTTAGACGTATTTGTGTTTTTCTCCAGGACTCATGGTCTTAAATCAAATTTATTTCCTTGAATGAAAAAGAAAAAACAGAACTGCCACACGTGGTCTCCATGTGAAAATCAAAAGTGACTTTGTTCTTCGAAATTCCTTATGTTTATTACTCATCAAAAGGACCAAGAAATGTCAGTAGAGCACTAGTAAAAACATTCAACAATTCTAACAAAATACAAAAAAGAAAAACTCTAGTGCCACTTAAAGCATCACCAACTTTGCAACACCTAAGTACACCCTTGGTCCTAATTTGCTTGCTCTTCTTTCCATTATGAGATGTGCCAAATTTTGTCCTTCCTAACAAATCATGCAAACTTTATAACTTTACATTAAGAAATTGCCATTTATTGGCATAAGAAACTTTTAGAAGTCAAACCATTATAATGGTAGTTTGGAACATAAGTTGCGAGCACATTGAATCCATGTTTTATCCAATGAAACTCTCCTAGGAAAGATCCAAAACGAACTCCCTGATGTAGCACAACATGCTACTCAAAAACCAAATTCAATTTAATTTCTTCCAAAACTGAAAATAAGGAGGGGTCTAGAGACCTCTATAGAATTGCAAAGGTAAGAGAAAGAAGGACTAGAGACCTGGACCAAGTAAGGTGCACAAAGAAAGCAGCTGGACAAGTGCTCATGGACGAGCAGCAAATTAAAGCTAGGTGAAAATCCTACTTCCACAATCTGTTCAATGAGAAGGGAGATATAGTTGCACCCCCAGAAGCACTACACGCATCGGCAGTGCACGAGTCCCACGACTATTGCACCATAATTAGACACGAGGAAGTTAGGGAGGCATTGAAGAAGATGGGCAGGGGTAAAGCAGTTGGCCCTGACAGAATACCCATTGAGGCATGGAAATGCACTGGAGAAGCGGGTGTCAGATGGTTGACTAAATTATTCAACCAAATTCTCTAGGGGAAAAAGATGCCTGATGATTGGCGGATGAGCACACTAGTCCCCATTTATAAGAACAAAGGCGACATTCAGAGTTGTGCCAACTACAGAGGAGTCAAACTAATGAGCCACACTCTGAAGCTCTGGGAGCGGGACATAGAAGGAAGGCTTTGCCATCAAGCAGGAGTCTCAGAAAACCAATTTGGATTTATGCCAGGTAGATCAACGATAGAAGCTATCCATCTCCTGAGGAGTTTCATAGAGTACTACAGAGATAGACAAAAGGACCTTCATATGGTTTTCATTGACTTGGAGAAGGCATATGATAGAGTACCGAGAAAGGTTCTATGGAGGGTCCTGGAGAGGAAAGGCATCCACGAGTCCTACATACGGGTCATCAAGGACATGTACGAAGACGCTCAAACTAGTGTGCGCACTACAGAATGGGAGACAGACGCTTTTCCCATTACAGTAGGGGTACATCAAGGATCAGCCCTAAGTCCCTTTCTGTTCATTTTGGTGATGGACGAGCTCACTAGGCACGTCCAAGGGGATGTACCTTGGTGCATGCTTTTTGCGGACGATATAGTCCTGGTGAGAGAGTCCAGAATGGAGGTGAATGAAAAACTAGAACTCTGGAGGAGGACCTTAGAATCGAAAGGTCTAAGGCTCAGTAGATAGAAGACATAATATATGGAACTTAAGTTCAGAACCTCTACCATGCCAAGTGCAGCAGTCGTACGGATTGGATCAGAGCACATACCTCAGAAAGCTTGCTTTAAATACTTCGGTTCCATGGTACAAAAAGATGGCGAAGTGGACGCAGATGTCAACAACATGATTAAAGTGAGTTAGCATAAATGGAGAATGGCCTCGGCGATATTGTGTGATAGGAAGTTCCGGCAAAAATTAAAGGTTAAATACTATAAGACGGTAGTGAGGCCAACTATGTCATATTGGGCAGAGTGTTGGCCACTAAAGTGCCATCAAACACAAAAGATGAGAGTGGCGGAGATGAGGATGCTGAGGTGGATGTGCGGGCACACAAGGAGGGACAAGATCAGAAATGAGGTCATAAGAAGTAAATTAGGCGTCGCCCCAATAGAACATAAGTTGAGGGATCAACGACTGCGGTGGTTTGGGCATGCTAGAAGGAGACCCACCACTGCCCCTGTCAGAAAATGTGAATAACTCCACATAATAGACGGGAAGAGAGGGAGAAGACGGCCAAAAAAGAGCTGGATAGAGATAATCCGACAGGATCTCACCTGTCTCAACCTAAATGAAGAGATGGCTCTAGACAGAGCTCTACGGAGGACTAGAATAGGTGTATTCGATATAGCGGGATAGGAGCATCCGAACAATGTTGTAGTGATTCGGGCACGTTCGTTACTAGGAGACCAGCCACTGCTCCAATCAGGAGATGCAATCAGCTCCGTACCAGGCTAGGCAGGAGAGGAAGAAGCAGGCCAAAGAAGGGATGACTGCAGGCGATACGGCAGGACCTCACCCACCCACCCACCTAAACCTACAGGAGGAGATGGCCTGAGATAGAGATAGATAGAGATAGAGCTATATGGAGGACTTGCATAGGAGTAGTAGATGTAGCGGTCTCATACCGCTGCTTATTCTGCTATACTAGTGTTCCTAAGTATAGTACCTATTAGGGTGCACCTATCCGTCTATCTATTTACTTGCTTATTTGCTTATTTGCATGCCGCGTGGTGCATGCTATTGCCTTGAAGTCTCCTCTAGAGCATTATGCTTCGTAATACTCACTTTATGCTTTGTCCTGCTCTTATGCATTGCTGCCCTTTTGCTCACAGGTTGCTATGATGCAATGACGACATGTCTCTCAGGTTGGAGGTCCTCGGAAATAGCCTCTCTTCAGGTTTAACACCTTGAAGGGGGAAGACTGTGTACATCACCCCCCCCCCCCCCCCCCCCGGCCCCGACCCCGCTTCTACGGGAGCCCTTGAGGCACTGGGTTTGTTGTTGTTGTATTTTGTTAAGATCGAGATTGGATCTTGATCTTAACCTAAGGGAAAGAGAGTAAGGGATGAGAAAGAATTGAGAGGAGATGAGGAAATAGAGAGAGAATAAGATGAGAAGAGAAGTTTATCTCATAGAGATGAGTAATTTTCATTGAATACCACAACAATACACAAGATCAACCTATTTAAAAGGAATTTGAAACAAACAATCAAATTCCTAACACAAAGCCAAGTTCCGGCCCAAAAGCTAACAACCGGACCTAAGGCTAACTAATTCTAGCGCCAAAAGCAATTCAAACCAATACAAGCCATACGCGATTTATTACATCAAAAATATTAAAGGAAAACGTAACAATCCCCTCCCCTTACAACATTCTTGTCCTCAAGAATGAAAAGAAGGAAATTGACTCAACAAAAACTTCCTTTCTTCCCAAGTGGTGAAAGCTTCATCCAAGTTGCTCCAAGTAACCCGCAGTTGCTGAACTTTGGCACCTGCTACTGCTGCTGACCCTTCTTCGACTACTGCAGCAGGTTGTAACTTCATAAGACCATTGGAGCCTACATCTGAAGGAGCTAAGGATGGTTGGTGACCAGCTTGAAACTGCCTTTTAAGAAGGGAAACATGAAAAACTGGGTGTATGTAGGAGTCAATTGGCAGCTCTAATTTATAAGCGACCTTGCCAATTCTTTCCAACACCTTGTAAGGACCAAAAAACCTGGCACATAGCTTGACATTCTTCCTTACTGCTGCTGTGGATTGCCTATAGGGCTACAATTTCAGATATACCATGTCCCCTACCTCAAAATTTCGATCAATTCTTTTCTTATCAGCATACCACTTCATCCGGGCCTGAGATTCTGTGAGATTGAGCTTCAACTGGTGCAAAACATGTTCCCTTTGCTGCAACATATCAGATACTTCACTCCAATTAGACCCAACCCCTTGCAATCCAAAAGGAGAAGGAGGATCATAACCAAACAAGGCCTTGAAGGGCGAAATGCCCAAGGAAGTATGAAAATGAGTATTATACCAATACTCCGCCAAAGAGAGCCACCTTCCCCACACCTTAGGATGATTAAATACCATGCTCCTGAGGTATTGTTCAATGCATTGATTAACCCTCTCCGTCTGACCATCGGTTTGCGGGTGGTATGAAGAACTCATAGCCAAGGTCGTTCCCAAGAGCCCAAACAACTCCTTCCAAAAGCGACTTGTGAAGAGTTTATCCCTATCTGAAAACTATGGATTCAGGCAATCCATGAAGCTTGTAGATGTTGTCCAAGAACACACGAGCCAATTTTTCTGTAGTGACAGGTCGAGCCAAAGCAATGAAATGTCCAGATTTGGTGAACCGATCCACAACTACCCAAATCACCTCTTTCCCTTCTGACTTAGGTAATCCTTCGATGAAATCCATGCTTATGTGTTGCCATATGCCCTCAGGAACAGGAAGGGGCTGGAGCAGCCCTTGGTATCTATGATCACCAAGTTTGGTTTGTTGACAAACCTCACAACTTTGCACAAAACTAATCACTTCCCTCTTCATCCCGGGCCAGCTAAAATGAAGTCTCAGTCTCTGATAGGTCCCCTCCATACCTGAGTGAGCTCCCCATGCAGAATCGTGTGCAGAATTGATGATCTGATGCCTGAGATCAGTAGAGCTACCAACATACACTTTCCCCTGAATTCTGATAATTCCTCGGGTAACAGATGTACCAGCAACCAGATTACCAGTCTTGCCCATACTAGCAGCAGCTATACATTCCTGAGCAAATGGATCATTCTCATAGGACTGATGTAACTCTTCCATCCAAGCAGGAGAAATCAAAGAAATAGCTCCAAGGGAACCCTGCTCATGGCCCTCAAACCTGCGTGACAGAGCATCCGCAGCCCAATTCTCTCTGCCTTTTCTGTACTCAATATCATAATTCAGCCCCAACATCTTCAATAGCCCTTTCCTTTGTATCCTTGTGACAATCTTTTGCTCTAATAAGTGTTTAAGACTTTGATGATCAGTCTTAATGATGAAGCGATGCCCATCTAAGTAATGCCTCCACTTATCAACCGCAAGCAAAATGGCAAGGTACTCTTTCTCATATGTGGAAAGAGCTTGATGTTTTGCACTCAAGGCTTGGTTGAGGTAAGCTATAGGTCTCCCTTCTTGAGACAGTACTGCTCCAATACCACTGCCACTAGCATCTGTCTCCAAAATGAAGCTTGAAGAGAAATCCGGCATAGCCAAAACTGGTGCTTGGCACATTGCAGATTTGAGAACATCAAAAGCCTTTTGCGCCTCTTCCGACCATTTGAAGGAGTCTTTCTTAAGCAAATCTGTTAGGGGCTTGGCTAAGGCACCATAGTTAGCTATGAACTTGCGGTAATAGCCAGTTAACCCCAAAAAACCCCTCAACTGCTTCAATGAGACCGGAACAGCCCAGTCCTTCATAGCTTGGACTTTTGAAGGATCGGTTGCAACTCCCTCACAAGAGATCACATGACCGCGATATTCCAGATGTGTTTGAGCAAATGAACACTTGGCCAACTTAGCAAACAATTTATGCTTACGCATGATCAAAAATAGCTCCCTTAGATGCTTCAAGTGATCCTCAAAAGTTGCACTGTAAATGAGGATGTCGTCGAAGAAAACCAATACAAATTTCCTAAGAAATTGTTTGAAGACATCATTCATGAGAGCCTGGAATGTTGCAGGTGCGTTGGTCAAGCCAAAAGGCATAACCACAAATTCAAAGTGTCTGTGATGCGTCCGGAATGTAGTCTTATACACATCAGGCTCACTCACTCTGATCTGATGATACCCTTGCCGAAGGTCCAGCTTGGAAAAAACTTGTGCCCCATATAATTCGTCCAACATATCATCTATAACTGGTATAGGAAACTTATCCTTCACAGTCATAGAGTTGAGTTGCCTATAATCAATACACATACGTGCCGTGCCATCTTTCTTCTTAACAAGAATGACCGGAGAAGCAAAGGGACTATGACTAACTTGTATGAAGTTAGTCTTAAGCAATTCATCCACTTGCTTCTCTATCTCGGTTCTGTGAGCATGAGGATGTCTATAGGGTCTGATCTTGACCGGCTCTGCACCCTCCTTGAGAGGAATCTCATGATCATAACACCTCTTAGGAGGTAATGACTTAGGCACTTCGAACACATCTTCAAACTCAGCTACTAAATTCTGCACCTCTGGCTCGGTTATGTCAATCAATTCTGCTGATGAAATAGCAAACAATTGGCCCACCCATTGGTAAGCGCAACCTTGAAGGCCCTTCTTAAGCTTACTGCCCTTAATGACTTGCAAATGAGCCGGCTCAGCTATCCCCTGCAGTGTGACTTTGGACCCATGGACATCAAATGACACCGATAGATTTGCATAATCAAACAATACCGGACTATAGGATCTCATCCAATCCACACCAAGTACCATGTCACACCCTCCCAAAGGAAGGATTCTAAAGTCATAGCTGAACTTGTGGTCTTGCATTAACCAAGAGAAACCTTGGCATTTGTTCTGCGTGGTAACTGTCTTCCCATCAGCCACAGTGACTGCAAGCGGATGAGTTTTGATCACCTCATGGCCCACTTTCTTGACAACTTTAGGATCTATGAAGCTATGAGTACTCCCACTATCAATGAGAATGATAATGGACCTCTTACCAGCTGTTCCTTTAATCCGGATTGTGCTATAGGCTCCATTACCGGTAAGAGCCTTAACTGAAATCTCTATCGCAGCATCTTCTAAGCTGAGCACACTTTCCTGTTTAGACTCAATGTCCTCATCCGCAATTTCCTCTTCATCAAGGTGTTCATCAACATTAGTACCTTCCACAGCCATGAGGAACTTGGGATTGCACTTGTGACCAAATTGGTAAGGCCGATTACAACGAAAGCACAACTTCTGCTGCTGCGGCTTGTCCTCCACTCTGTTAGACCTGTTCCTGATCGAATTTTGCTGAAATCTGGTGGTACTGCCACGAGGTCTAGGGGCCTCACCTGCTGTTATGATCGTGGATTCATAAAGCTTTGCTTTAGCAAAGGCTGTGGACAAATCAATGGGATCAACGGCTTTAACTAAGTTCTTCAACTTAGGCTTCAAACCACTTATGAAAGCTGACACATAGTATGATTCAGATGCTTCAATTTCAGTCACAATGCTAGCTCGGAGATTCTCAAGCCTGGTCATGTACTCCTTGACAGTTGAATCTTGCCTCACTTTATTAAATTGGTCCACAATATCACTATCATCCTCATCACTATAACGAGCACATAAGGCCTTGGCAAATTCATACCAAGTAATGGAAGGTCTACTTCTTATCAAGCTATAGAACCACACCTCATGATCACCAAGCAAGTACACAGCCGCAATTTGCACCTTCTCTGATTCATCAATTTGATAAAAAAGAAAATAACGTTCACACCTTCTCAGCCATGAATGTGGTTGCTTACCATCAAACGCATCAATCTGCAACCATGGCTGTCTGTGGTTGTTACTTCGACTATTGGATGAATCCTCATTGCTGCCTGAACGTGGATGCTGCCAAGGATCAGGTGGCATGTCTAACTGACCAGCACTAACTCCTTGATTTCTGAAGGTATGTTCCATTCCTGATGTCCGGCCTTCTGCTATTTCAGTCCAGTTTGGAGGTCGAGGTTGATCATGCTCACTGTGTTCATGTCTTTCAGAATTAGCTGCTTCTTGAGTCCTAACTGGAACTCCATCTTCACAATTTAATGTTTCAGCTCTCAATGAGGAACCAGCTTGAAGCACACTAGCTGGTATCAAAAGATCCGGAACCAATGGAGGATTAAGCCTCCTGAATTGCTCACGAATTTCTGCTAATTTCACATCCAATTGTTGCAATTCTCGATCAAACCTCATTGCAATCTTCTCCTCCAACTCTTGTGCCTGTCGTGTGAGCTGATCAGAGAACTTTAGTTCGACCTGCTGAGATCTTTGTTCCAGTTTCTCCTCCCATTGCTGCTGGAACATCTGAACTGACTCCACTTGTGACACCTTGAGTCGATCAATCATGTACTCACTCCAAGCCTTAAATTGATTCTCCAAAACATTCTTTGTGACAACCTCCTGACTTGCAGGATCATTGCCGCCAACTGCTTCAGCAATCGGAGGTCTGGTAGCTGCTCTGGCTGCAGCCGATCTGGTGGTTACACCACCTGCCAATGGTACCTCGGATGACATTGCTATTGTATCTGAATTTGGGAAGCCACGAGGCTCTGATACCAATTGTTAAGATCGAGATTGGATCTTGATCTTAACCTAAGGGAAAGAGAGTAAGGAATGAGAAAGAATTGAGAGGAAATGAGGAAATAGAGAGAGAATAAGATGAGAAGAGAAGTTTATCTCATAGAGATGAGTAATTTTCATTGAATACCACAACAATACACAAGATCAACCTATTTAAAGGGAATTTGAAACAAACAATCAAATTCCTAACACAAAGCCAAGTTCCCGCCCAAAAGCTAACAACTGGACCTAAGGCTAACTAATTCTGGCCCCAAAAGCAATTCAAACCAATACAAGCCATACGCGATTTATTACATCAAAAATATTAAAGGAAAACGTAACATATTTATACGCAAAAGCTAAGCCTTCTTAGATAGCGAAGGAGATAAAGATTAAATTACCTAAGAAATTACTACCATAAAATTTAAAAAAAAAAAAAAAAAAAGAAAAGAAATTATCCTATTAACTAAAATAATGATAACTAAAATTTCCTATTGACTTATAAGATATATTCTAGTATACACAACACCACCACCACCACCACCACCAATAAACCCTGTGTCTCA
Source organism: Simmondsia chinensis (assembly GCA_018398585.1). Lineage (NCBI taxonomy): Eukaryota > Viridiplantae > Streptophyta > Magnoliopsida > Caryophyllales > Simmondsiaceae > Simmondsia > Simmondsia chinensis. The sequence continues at coordinate 28,984,944 of JAGTTD010000003.1, read as the reverse complement.
AGGGCTCCCAGCCTTATCCCTTCAGGGTGCTACCCTAAAGAGAGGCTGCATCCGTGGGCCCCAACCTTAGGAACAAATGTTAGAAATAAAGTATAAGTGGAACGTAAGAAAGTAAAAAGTGAGAAGTAACACGTACAAAGTAAGTAGTAAGTAGTCAACAAAATAATATGATAAAGCAACAAGGACTAAATAGGACAAAAAGCAGCAAAACCAGTAACAAACGAGCACCATTACGAGCAATCAAGCAAGCAACAATCAACAATATCTAACGTGAGAACCTAGGGGTTTCTAAGCACTAGTTTCATAGTTTCCCTCCATCCTAAACTACTATGTCGGCTACCCCTATTTTAACCCACCACTCGGCTCTATCTAAGGCCATCTCCTCATTTAAATTCAATTGGGTTAGGTCATGTTTAATCATCACAAAGTACCGCAAAAGCCATCCTCCACTTATGTTATCCTACTTTAATCCGGTTTTTGACATCCTCGTCAACTCTACCAGAAGTATTAGGTACTAGAGATGCATAACCTCTCATACCAACAGTTAACAGACGACAAATCCTGCCCTCACCCATTGTCACAATGGCATACAAAGTAGCATCAATAGTAAACATGTGCAAAATTCTTTCGAGAACAAATATAAACGCATCCCACCAGAAACATGCAATTCCAAGATCGGATAAGAAAAAAGCACGAGCTCAGATTCACAGACAGTGAAAGAGCAAGACAGGTATTTATCATTATACACTTTCTGGAAATCATCTCTGGCGCGGCTTCTGCTTCCTTTCAACACTGTCAGGTTTAATATGTGAATGAAAGGAGACCATCTGAGCAACAAAATTCCTTCTTCCACTCAGCTATTTCAGACTGGTAGGATAGGATCTCTTCTAACCATGCACAACATATTGGTAAATAATGGTCATCGAATTAAAAAAAGAAAAGGATTTTCATCATTATAACCAACAATATAGAATATGGGTCATAATTTAGCACCAAAATGCGTGTCAAAGAAGAGAGAAAATGTATTCCATATGTTAAAAGGGACTTAGAAGCATACCTGCAAATCACTTGAAAGGTCCTTCACATTGTCTACTGAAAGCTTTTTGTCCTGTAAGTAAGGTGAGAAAGAAATTTGGCTGAAGAGAATGCTAAGAGAAAAAATCATTCACTGCTGATGCATAAAAGTATGGGTGACATAAAGATCAAAACCTTCTCAAGTTTTTCATAAGCTTTCAAAGCATCTCTTCTTATATTCCTCAGTGCAACCTACAAATGAGAACAATTGCCTAGAAATTAAGATTCAACCAGCATATTAATCTAATACGACATGGAAACATCTAACAGGAGGCATCAGATACACAAAACACTGGCAAATTAAATTCCAGGCGCAGGTTAATTCTAAATTGAACTGAAGCACAGAGCCCATGGTATAAGAAGTGGACTACATCTTTTTTATCAGTGTTAGCCAAATCATAAAATTGGTCTACATTGACTTTTGCCACAGGTTACCTAATAACAATTATATGTAACTAGAACCACCATCTCTAACATTTCTTTCCCCCTTTTCTCATAAGCACCAGATAATCTTGCCGACATGGTGTTAAAAAGTAAGGTACACTCTACATTAAGAAGCTGATCAACAAGCAAATCATTTTAATTCAGAAAAAATGTCTAGCAAGCCCGTTATGAAGCAGCAAAGAAGAAGCATCTAGTCAGTAATAAGCAAGATCCGCCTTCTTTAAGAGTGAAGAAGAATTAATCTTCATGCTTGGTTTGTTTCTCAAAAATAAAAAAAAATAATAATAATAAAATAAAATGAAAATAAAAAAAATAAAAATAAAAGATGTTACACTTGCTTATGTGAACTCATCTTGGGCTTCTTATGTATGGCTTCATTCAATCACTGGGCCTAATTTTCACACAAGCCATCCCCACAACAACTCAAAGTGCTCGTCAAAACAACTTCTACCACATGTGAACCATAAATTTACAGGAAACTATGGGAAGAAGCTTTCAGCGGTAACCAAGATGGTGGAAGCATACCTTTCCTTCCTCAGTCAGTTTTGCCACGACTTTGGAAAGCTCCTGAAGTTTTTCCCTCACAAAAGAATTAAAATATTAGGGATCAGACCATCAGATGCGTAATCACTGCCTTGCAATCATGCCAGAAAATTATAACAAAAAGGTGCATCTATTTCAAGCAACTAACAATGTCTTCTCCCTTATAGAGCTCTGCTAACTCAATTTGCATGAAACATGGACATCATTATAGGATAAAAGCATAGTTAGTTAAATACATTACGGGAATAAAACTTTAACTTGTATGTGTATTATTCGACTTTCCACACTAAAAGTTCGGTGAAAAATGTGCTGATTCATAGAAAACGTATACAAATGTATTCGTGTTTAAAACGGCTATATTTTCAAATATTCAACTCAAAAATTCGGATCAATTTTTGCAAAATTAGAGTATGTACAAGCTAAAACAATGGGAAATTATTACTTATATACCCTGAGATTGGACTATTTATCACATAGATACCTTGACATTTTAATATATACAATGAGAAGGTTTCAATATTTTATCATGTAGGTAGTCTATGTCATAATTTGATGAATTTTTGTACAAATTTGACCTATTTTATATAGAACATATACATGTAGTACATGGATACGATAATATGAATAAATTATTTCAATATTTTCAACAAAAGTTCAACGAATTGTGATACAAAGTTCATTGAACTTTAATATAAACTACCTAATTGATAAAATTTTGAAACCTTCAGGTACTCCATTGTATATTATGAAACCTTATTTTGAAACATTAAAGCAAGAGAAGCAAATTTTTTACAAATGCGTATAATACGTTCGACCTAATTTTTTATTTCAAAATGTCAATATCATTTTCTAAGTGTCAACGAATTTTTGGAAAAAAAACGTACATATTTTTCATAAAATACGTATAATACGTTTGATATTAACAAACGCGAATTTTTCATATTTTTGAGAAAAATACGTAAATCTGAGTATTATACGGCGTTAATACGCATAAGCGTATTATTTGCATATAATATGCGAATTCACTAACTATGGATAAAAGCTATGATTTCTTTTTCCCTACTTCTTAAAGTTCCCTCCTTAAAAACAGAATGGCTAACTACATTAAGCAGTCAAGCACACAATATCTACTACATATTGATAGAAATACAGACGAAACCCACGAGTTTTAAAAGATCAGCACATAATTTTTTAAGTTGCATGAGGTACATGTTCTCGTCTGACTGCCAAACTAAAGGCATCAAGCAGATTCTAGCAACACTGAATGGCATTGCACTATGGCTTGGTTCATAAGCTAACACAGACAAATTTACAGCTCACACTGCAAATTTAGCATCTGCCAGTGTTTAGTGATTCCTGCAGCCAGAATAGAAAACAACGTGCAAAATTGGTTCCCCAAACGACTGCACTAAGCTAGGATTACATTACTCTAAACATATTACTCTAAAGATTCAAGTATAATTTTAAAAAAATTTCGATATTTTAAGAAGTTATAACATAAAGCACTTTTACAATGTAGAGCACTCAGGTGTTACAACCAATCACAAGAATCAAAAGTGGCACTAAGGGAACATGATATTGCATAGAGATCACAAATGTGATGAACACAAGTATAAAGCAAAAGGCTTAAGTAAAATTATCTTTTTTTCCTCAAAAACTTTTACATCCATAAGGCTGATGGGAAGATAGGTAGACTTCTTCAGTGAATATCATTATTTTCCTCAAGGCACTGCAAGAATAGGCAGTACCTTCCTCCTTTCTGAAGTAAGTTGTGGAACAGACAGTCGTATGACCTCTCCATCATTGCTCGGAGTTAATCCAAGTTCAGAGTTGACTATTGCCTTTTCTATAGCCTTCAAGCTGCAGAGGGCAAAGAAGAAGAAAAAGAAGACGACAAAAACGAAGGGAAGAAACAAAAAAGGAAAAGAAGAAGAAAATGACAGCCAATATAGAAAGGTTAACAAAGATCTTCATCCTGATGTTCACTAAAGAAGAGCAGATTTAGTTATCATTAGTAGATTTACTCTATACCATATAAGTACTATTACGCAATGGGAGTTGATCCTTTCTACTATGAGTGAATGCATTAATACCAGTTCAACATTTGAAGGGTTTATTTCTCTGTCATTTTGCTAGTTTAAACCACCATGTATAGACTTATTTTCTATACAAATTCATCAAGAAAGGTCCATGTCCCTGGACGAGAAGAAAAGGCACATCGCCCAAAAATCAGAGTTTGGCAGATTATACCTTGATTTGTCATAGGGTGAAACCAGCAAGGAGGAAGCATCTGGAGTACTAATCTGCGCAATGCTCTTCAGGCTGACAGGAGTTCCATAGTACTCCACCTAATAGAAGCATTACCTTAATATTTAAGAAAGAATAAACTAAAAGAACGAAGAGAACCAAAAAATTTCACTAACTGGGAGAGACACTGTAGGGGGGAAAAACAGCAAAGTCTAGACAAGATACAATTCACGGTTGTTATAACTTAAAAGTTGAAGGCACTCTTCAGATGCCTAGATCGCTCTCCCCCCAGCCCAAAAAAAAAAAAAAAACAAAAACAAAAAAATCCTGATTTATGAGAAACATCTCTAAAGCGCTTGCCTAGGCAATGCCTTTGCTAAGTCAGCTTAAATCGACCCAGGCAAGGCTCCACAGTGGTGACTTGCCTGGCCTAGATCACCTATCGACAGCAGTAACTATAGAAGAACACATGTAGCAAGGCTAAATAGCAACTCTCATACAAGCAGAACAAGGAGGCATACCTCTATCCTGTCTAGTATTGCTGGATTTGCTCTGCCTGTCCTTATGGAGTTGAAATTTGAGCGAGTTGTTTCAATAGTCTTCTCCATTCTCTGCTTCTTAAATTGTCAAAGAGAAAAAGACAAAGGCTAAAGGTTTTACTCAAAGAGAATTTTCACTTATATCTATAGCAAGAAAATTTTCCAATCAAAGTGTACACGATCAAAGTTCTGATTTCCTCTTAAATGAACATTGGAAAATACTTACAACATCTTTCTCAATTTGAGACTTCTCAGCTTCAATTTCCTCAATAGTAGCGCACTTGAAAACTCCCACACTAAAGTAGAAAATAGAGGAATACGTCACAAATTTGGGTGAAAATAGAGAGAAATGTGTCGAGAAGTCATGGTGATGAACTAATTGTCAACAAATAAGAATATCAAATCATATAACATATGCAAACCTTTTATGCATCTGCTTCACTAGAATGGTTCTTTCCTTAAGCATCTTAACACCATCATGAAGCTTCACGTAACTTGCAGCTGACCTCCATGATGACAGATTGGCAGATGTCAATTGCAATTGTGAATAATTGACGCCTTTGTTGTGAGATCCTGCATGAATATTCCTAGGAAGATTCCCTAAAATATTCAAGAATGTTGTGATAGGCAATGCTATGGACTGCAATCAACAAATAAAACTGAAAACTACTACATAGCATTTACTAGTATCTAACCCAAAAGAAATTCAGATTTCACTAATGCAAGGTTTTGTAGCAACAAATTCAAGATAATGCTAATTTAAAGACCATGCACATCAAGAAGATAAGTCAACATATCGCCCAATTTTCATGAAACAATTCTAGACAATTTTACAACAGCGAAATTTTTTGGTAATTGTCAAAAGCTCCACTACAGAGTTCAAAAAGGGTAATCTGGATTCTCAGAACACTCGGTATACATTTTTCATTGACTCTGGGAAACATGATGAATATTAGTACAAATCATCATTAACAAACAATTTCTGGAAAATGATTCACAAAAACCAACCTTTTTTTTTGTTTTTTTTTTTTTGGGGGGGGGGGGGGGGGGGGGGGGAGGGGGTGGCGCCTAAATGAAATCTTAGCTCACTTATCAAATTATGGACAGGAATTATACCTAAGAAATAATATGAATGAAATCGTCATTCACATCACCCGAGGTTTTGAAAAAAAAAAAAGGGAAACTGAACCATTCAGGTCTTAATTACAAACACAGGAATCAGAAAAACTTTCTTCACAAAACCGCACTATACATAAGCTGTCTCCTCTTTAGTCTATACCAGGTTCATTGATACCGATGAAATGTGCATCGTTATTTATGAAACAAATATATTGCAGGAAACAAAAGAAAAAGGAATAAGCTACTTCTATGTCTGCTCCACATGTTGAATCAGAATCATCTCAAGTTGATTATTAATATACTGGAGGAAACAAAAGATAAAGACGACAAAAACAACAACATTCCCAGTGCCTGGAGGACTCCCGCGTAAGCAGGGTCCGGGGGGAGGGGCGGTAGGATGTACGCAGCCTTACCCCTTCAGGGTGGGACACTAAAGAGAGGCTGTTTTTGAGGGCCCCCAACTTGAAACAGAAGATAAAGGAATGAGCTAATTCCTATTTTTTCAAAATTTCATCATATATAGCTTTAATAAAACCTCCTGAAGCTTGACAACTATCTCTTATGATGATAAAAATGATGACGATGACGATGACGACGACGAAGAAGATGATGATAAAAGAAGCAATAGGGAAAAAGAAACAAAAGCATAGAGAGATACGGGATTTCCGGGAGACACTTAGCCAGAAAATACAAAAAGAAACGGCTGCCCTTATTAACTATTTTTCCCTTTACATCAATCAAACTCTTCTTTATCTATTTTTCGGGTCATTTGCATCACCAATCAGACTGCGCATTCCACTGTATCACCTTTGATATCACTGAGTTTGGATCATCATTTCCTCTTTACTGTGAAACAAAAATGCACTTGAAGCATGTTTACTATATCTAAGGGCCAGGGAAAGTCAGAATCACTGGTAGAGTTCTGAAAGTTCTCCTGTATCTGACTGTTGTACAAGTACATCCTTGATGAACCACATAAACAAAATAACAATTGTAATCAAAATAAGGCAGATCCCAAGCACCTGAGGATTAAAGTCTCTCTTTCTTGGATACACGTTTTATGTGAAACCTGAATTCTGGCCATAACTATTCACTTTGAGTTCTGAGTTTGGATTATAATTCACTTAATCTGAACAGAACACTATACTTTGCACACTGAGAAGCTCATGACCAGGATGTATGTCAATCCCACATCGGAAAACAGAAGGGTATCAAGATATATACTAGTGACTTACTCCACTCACTGCCAATAAATTCTAGGATGAATCCCACTTGGTAAGGGTTAGAATCAAAGTCGTTGATTTTGCATCATGGATTCCCAATGCCATGGGGGTTGACGGCTTTCACTGGTCTTATGCGGCCAACGTGGTCTCATGAGGCCTATATCACAAACTACGATTTCGATTGGCACATTTCAAGGACTTCATTCTCGGTCTTACAGGAGATCCTGAATCAACCCTCGAGTTAATCTCATCCTGGTAAAGTCTTGGACTTGACTGACATAGGTGTACAATCTCATGTCCGAAGTCTCAAGTGGTGATACCAATATTGCAATGTTCACTGGGAACTAGATAAAATCTAGTTCAAAGCTATGCCAATCTCGTAGTAGTGACACCATTATCCAACATTCATTTAGGAATGGATATCTAGTGCAAAATCAAACCATACAAGTGCAAGTACTGACATTAATTTTGTAACTTTTTCCCAATAGATATCTAGAGCAAAGCCCACGCACGTGGGCACAGGACGCAGGATTTGGTGGTCTGCCACAATCCAAAAATGTTAGTCCCCTGTCAAAAAATCTAAAGAAACGACACCAAATTTTTTTTTTGGTAAGTACCAAAATATAATACTAGTGAACTATATTCCACCCATTATCAATTGGTTAGCGTGGTATGTATCAACCACACTTTAAGGCGCCAATTCCATCTCTCAGATTATATTTCCCATTAGCAACATGTTACAAGAATGAAGGCAAAACGCAAAGAAACGATTAGCAATTCCATTACAGAAATCAAGAAACCATCTCGAGTGAGCAGTTCATACAATTTAGGAATTGGTTGAGGTCTAAACTAAGTTATTTACACCATTGGGACCTGGTGGTGGTGCAGGGCGGTCCAAGAGAAGATTAAGGTGAAACGAGACTGCTTCAAGGAATGGGATCATAGTGGCGATGAAGACAAGAGACAACAATATACACAGGTTAAGAAGGAAGCTAGGATAACAGTTAGAGACGCACAATCCAAAGCCTTTAAGGAGTTCTATAAAAGGCTAGTTACAGATGGGGGAGCTAGAGACTTCTATAGAATTGTGAAGGCAAGGGAAAGGAGAACTTGAGACCTAGACCAAGTAAGGTGCATTAAGGGGACAGCAAGACAAGTGCTCTTGGACAAGCAACAAATCAAAGATAGGTGGAAGTCCTACTTCCACGATCTGTTCAATGAGAAGGGAGTTACAGTTACTCCCCCAGACGTCCTACAAGCAACAGCGGTGCAAGTGTCCCACGACCACTACACCAGAATTAGACCCGAGGAAGTTAGGGAAGCATTGAGGAAGGTGGGCAGGGGTAAAGCAGCCGGCCCTGACGGTATACCCATTGAGGCATGGAGATGTACTAGAGAAACGGGTATAAGATGGTTGACTGAATTATTCAACCAAATCCTCTAGGGGAAAAGATGCCTGATAATTGGCGGAAGAGCACACTAGTCCTCGTCTATAAGAACAAAGGCGACATTCAATGTTGTGCCAACCACAAAGGAATCAAACTAATGAGCCACACTATAAAACTATGGGAGGGGTCGCCACCAAGCAGGTGTCTCAGAGAACCAATTTGGATTTATGCCAGGTATATCAACGACATAAGCCATCCATCTCCTGAGGAGGTCCATAAAGTACTACAGAGATAGACAGAAGGACCTTCATATGGTTTTCATTGATTTGGAGAAGGCATATGATAGAGTGCCGAGAGAAGTCCTATGGTGGGTCCTGGAGAGAAAAGGTATCCACGAGTCCTACATACGAGTCATCACAGACATGTATGAAGATGCGCAAACTAGTGTGCTCACTACGGAAGGGGAGACAGACGCTTTTCCCATTACTGTACGGGTACACCAAGGATCAGCCCTGAGTCTCTTTCTGTTCATTTTGGTGATGGACGAGCTCACTAGACGCATCCAAGGGGATGTACCTTGGTGCATGCTCTTCACAGACGACATAGTCCTAGGGGGTGAGTCTAGAGCGGAGGTGAATGAAAAACTAGAACTTTGGAGGTCGGCCCTAGACTTGAAAGGTCTAAGGCTCAGTAGATCTAAGACGGAATATATGGAACTTAAGTTCAACATCTCTAGCACGCCAAACGCATAAGTTGTACGGATTGGATCAGAGCACATACCTCAGAAAGCATGCTTTAAATACTTGGGTTCAATGGTGTAGAATGATGGCGAAGTGGACGCAGATGTCAACAACATGATTAAAGTGGGTTGGCACAAATGCAGAAGGGCAGCGGCGATATTGTGTGATAGGAAATTCCCACTAAAATTAAAGGGTAAATACTATAAGACGGTAGTGAAGTCAGCTATGTCTTACGGGGCAGAGTGCTGGCCTGTAAAGTGCCACCAAACTCAAAAGATGAGGGCGGCGGAGATGAGAATGCTAAGGTGGATATGCGGACACACAAGGACGGGCAGGATCCGAAATGAGGTCATTAGAAGTAACCTAGATGTCGGCCCAATAGAAGATAAGTTGAGGGAGCAACGCCTGCGGTGGTTTGGGCATGTTAGAAGGAGAACCACCACCCCCTGTCAGGAGATGCGAACAACTCCACATAGCAGACGGGACAAGGAGAGGATGGCCAAAGAAGAGCCGGATGGAGACAATTCGACGGGACCTTACCTATCTCAACCTAAATGATGAGATGGCTCTAGACAGAGCTTTGTGGAGGACTAGATTAAGCGTATCCGATGTAGCGGGGTAGGAGCATCTGACCACTCATAAGCTCGATCTAGTGCCGTGACTCTACGGTATGCCTATCACACAATTTGGGCATATGGACTTGTGGTCCCAGGGGCGCCCATCAAGGATGTGCTAAGGCACATACTGGGGAGTGGCCTAGATAGAAGATAGATTATAAAATGCAGAAGCTGTGTTTGAAGTAGTTCAGGCACGCTAACAGAAGACCAACCATTGCTCCAGTCAGGAAATGCGATCAGCTCGATACCACGCTAGGAAGAAGAGGATGAAGCAGGCCAAAGAAGGGACGACCACAGTCGTTACAGCAGGACCTCACCAACTTAAACCTACGGTAGGAGATGGTCTTAGATAGAGCTAGACAGAGTCAGTGCTCGAGGGAAGACTAGCATAGGGGTAGCAGATTGTAGCGGCCTCACACCGCCACTTATTCTGCTATGATTGGGTTCATAGGCGTATAGGCCTATCAAGCTGCACCTATCTACCTATACGCCTATCTGTTTGCTGTCTACTGTCTGTTGTCTACTATTTGCCTATCTGCTTTTACTAGCTGCCCGGAATGGAAGGTTTTGCCTCGATGTCTCCTTTGGGGCGTTATGTTTTGTATTGCTCGTTTTATGCTATAGCTTACTCTTTTGCTTTGATACCCTATTGCTCACAGGTCACCATGACACGAAGATGACATAACTCTCAGGTTGGGGGTCCTCGAAAACAGCCTCTCTTCAGCTTCTTACCCTGAAAGGGGAAGGCTGCGTACATCAACCCCCCAAGACCCCGCTTTTGCGAGAGCCCTTGAGGCACTGGGTTTGTTGTTGTTGTTGCTGTTGTTGGTCCCTGATATTTTTAAATTTGTCCAAATTGGTTACTCTTTTTTTTTTTTTTGGGTTCAAAATGGTTCCCAATGTATATAACTTTGTTTATATTAGTCCCTCAACTTTTCATGTGTCCAAAACGGTCTCTAATATTATATTTATGACAAATTAGTCCTTTGTTTGGTGTCCAAAATTAGGTAAAAAGTAAAAAGATGAAGGGCCAATTTTATCATAAAATAAAACACCAGAGACCATTTTGAATAAAAGAAAAGACGAAGAAGCAATTTGAACAAATTTAAAAACATCAAGTACCAACGGCGTAAATAGCATCATCGGAGCTGGTCCAAACACCCCGGTAATGGAAACAAAAATTGATGCGTTTACCCAAAATAGGTATATGAGCTGATAGCAATGTATAAAAGGCACAAGACGCACTGAGGCGATAAGGGGTCCTAGTGCCTAGGCGCAAGGCGAAGGCGTGCGCCTTAGTGAAGTGAGGCACACAATTTCATAATATGCATTCGTATTCTATATTTATAAAATATTTCATGAATATAAGTTATAAAATTAATTAATTATGTAATATAACAACTCTAATTAAAAATCTATATAGTGCTTAAGAAAAATACCGCTAAAAGATATTGATATTCATCAAAACGCTTTGTATTATATATAACAACTTAAGCTCTTTTTACAAAAATTGTAAATATATCAACATAAGCTTTTTTCAAAAATTATGTAATATAACAAAAACACACACAATATAATAATATGTTAAATTTAAGGTAAAATATACCCAAAAAAACAAAAGCCGCGACTAGGCGCGCCTCACTGAAGTCGCCTCGCCTCAGCGCCTAGGTGAGCCTTAGTCGCGCCTTTTTATACACTGGCTGATAGTAATTGTTGGATCTCAGATTTCGTTTCCTGATAGTGGTCTTAACAAAATTAGATCAGAATTACATGCGACGATGTAAGATTACACAAAAGAACAACAAATCAAAGAAAGAACGCCAAATTTACATGGTTTAGCCGTAAATGGCCTACATCCGCGAGATCTTTACCAATAGGGAGGTTTTTCCACTATTAAATGAAATTATTACAAACTACAGACCGATTTCAAACCCTAGCTAACGAATTATAGCACTTGTTTTAAAGCTTCTAAGACAAAAACTTAAAGAGCGCAAAGCTTATAACAGACTCGTCAGAGAACCGCCATTAGAACCATCCAAAGATGCTTGATCTGCCTCCAAAACCTAGGCATGAATTTAAGAGGTACGAAAAAGGGGAAAGCAAATGGCACAACGAAACCCTAAAACCGGAAAGGAAAGAAGAGGAACAGTAAAAAGTTCCAACATGCCTGAAAACTTCCCCTAGTTGTAGACCAACAGTAATCCGTGTGCAACCTCAGGTGGCAAAATCACAGCCGTCCTTTTCATTCGGTTCAACGGTCCAGATTTGCCAAACAAACACAAAGTTGGGCCTTAAGATTAAGACATGTGTCTAGGCCATGAACCATTGGATGAGGACACGCAAGGGACGCCCAAAGAAGCTTCCAGGGCACGCTTTGCACACGGGCAGCAACGGTAGGGAAACGGGGCAGCGAAAAATCCGGAATTGGGCAGCAGGGCAGGGGCAATTCAGTAATTGACCAAAGTAATGTTCAAAACCGAATTATAGATTCAAAACAACCTTGACTTTTAAACTTATTTACGATTGTGCCATTGCCAGGCTTAGCTCTTGAAACGCAGCGTTTTAGATAGCTATTTACCTAGTGTTTTGCTCTTGCATTAATTTCATAGTTGGTATATATAGGAACCATTATAAACAACAATAAGGCAGCTCAATAGGAAGTAGACGGGCTCAAGCCAAGAAAGGTAAGCAAAACTTTATACATAGAGATAGGGTTTCTATTACAAATCAAGCAATGGAAATCAAGTCATCTTTATCTCTTCTTTCCTATCTCTTTTAACTTTCAGTAATTTGCTGTTTTCATTTAATTTCTGTCTATTTCAATTCCGATTGGTATCAAAAATGGCCGAGAATTCACTAGAAAATGTCATATTCAAAAGCCACATTGCAAGCTTCCATGAGAAATTCAACGAGAGAAAACCATACAACATCTAAAACAAGCACCAATCATTCAACAACGACAGAATTGTAATCAGAGGGAGGTTAGAGAGGGAGAGAGTAGACCTTGGAGAATGGGGAGGGAGTTCAGTTGAGGAAGTGAACGCACAGCTGCTGCACTTGAATAGGATGCTGCCGCCATTCGAGAAGAGCTCCACAGCTATGGCTTCCAGGCTGCAACGAGGTAGGAGAGAGAACGGATAAGGAGTGCGAATGGAATCTTGTGGCTCCGTCCAGCAAATCTCACTTCGCTAATTTTTTTAACCTCATACCGAACAACAACAATAACAATAGATTCAATGTCTCAAGGTTCCCTCATAAGTGAGGTCCGGAAGGGGTAGATGTACGCAGCTTTACCTCTTCAGGATGTAACCCTGCCAAGAGGCTGTTTCTAAGAACCCCCAACCTTATAAGGTTGGCAATACGAGGACTCACAGAAGGTCACCAATCCTAAACTACTCTTGCTCAAACACGCTTAATTTCGAAGTTCTAATAGGATCCGATGTTTTAGTACCTGATAAATGAACCATTTAGCCTCATACCAAACATCCCCTTAAAAAGAGAATATTCTATAGATTGTTTTAGCATGTGAAATTAAATTGGACTGTAAAATTATAATTTTAATTTTAATTCTAATTCTAATGGAATTAAAATTTTGATAGAACTTAAGTTCATTATTTGGTGTATAACTGAATTGAAAGTTGAAATTGTTGATGTATTTTCAAATAATGTGATAAGAATTGTGAATAAAGTGTATAAGGTTGGTCTCAAAGTCTATTTGATATATTTTGAAGTGTGTTGGGATATGTGTCGACACACAGGGTTGGTGTGTCGACACACTTTCTTACAGAACAGGGATGCAGAGGTGTGTGTCGACACACAGATCAACAAAACCTTATCTGCAGAACTATGCGTCGACACAGGGACAGTTTTTTATCAGTTTTTGCGCGTTGGCTTTCGGCCTTCGCGCCCTTTCTTTGAGGCATGGTTTGGGACGTCTCTTTACATTAATTATCATATATATATATATATATATATATATATATGTATTCCCTTCATGTGTTTGATTAAAAGATGAATCAAATGATTTGAAAGAACTTGTTTTATTGTTCTTGAAAACATCGTTCTCATACATCTCTTCTATATCTTCCTTTACATACGCGCACTCTATTTTACATTAGGTTATCGTTGTATCCCCGAGACTATTTCATACGTTGAAATAAGTCTTAAGGAAAGTGACATCACGCCTCGAAACCTATAGATCGATTTGGTACCCGTTTCTTGTGAATTTTAAGAATTGCACCAACAATCTTAAGACTTATTTTCTGGTTTTGTGATCTTGGTTTGATATGGCTTTGTCACTGAGGGAGATGACAGCGAATTTTGTGAAGTTGGACCATTTTGATGGCAGTAATTTCCGCCGTTGGTAGAGGAAGATATACTTCCTGATCACTACCCTGAATGTGGTGTATGTCATGAATACACCATTCCTTGCCCTCGCTACTGAGGACGAGGAGACGCTGGCCGAGCAACGAGCCCAGTTAAAATGGGAGAATGATGATTACATATGTAGAGGGCACATACTCAATGGAATGACAGACGCCCTATTTGACATCTACTCCAACGTGTTTACCGCAAAGGAATTGTGGGACACTCTAGAGGCACGATACATGGTGGAAGACACCACAAGTAAGAAATTTTTAGTTAGTCAATTTAATAATTATAAAATGGTGGATGATCGTCCGGTCATGAAGCAATTCCATGAAGTTGAACGAATCTTAAATAATTTTAAGCAACATAAGATGAATATGGACGACACCATCATCGTTTTATCTTTGATTGACAAACTTCCCCCCTCTTGGAGAGACATTAAGAAGTCTCTCAAACACAAAAAGGAAGATATGTCAATCGAAGAATTGGCTAATCATTTGAGGATTGAGGAAGGCTACAAGTTACAAGATAGCAAGGACTGCCCCGGTGACGTTGGAAAAATTAGCGTTACAGAAGAAGGCAAGACAAGCAAAGGAACCAAACGAACCGGACAATTCCATAAAAACCGAAATGAGAAGAAGATCAAGTTGGTCTGTTGTGAGTGTCACAAGCTTGATCACCTAAGGAGGGACTACATCCGCCTTAAGAACACTAAGGGTAAAGGGCATGATCATCGCAACAAAAATTCAAACGATAAGTTTGTGTTGATGATATCAGAGATCAATCTAGTCGAGAGCGATGTCTCTTGGTGGGTTGACTCGGGGGCCACAAAACATGTGTGCAAAGACAAAGGTTTCTTTGGGGACTTGGAACCCGTGAACAACGGAACTGTGTTGTTTATGGATAATGGAGCGAGTATACTGGTTGTGGGTAAGGGAAAAGTCGATTTACTTTTCACTTCTGGAAAAACCCTTACCTTAATTGATGTGTACTATGCCCCGGATGTAAAGAAGAATTTTGTATCTGGTGGCCTACTGAATAGGTCCAGGTTCAAGTTGGTCTTCGAGGCCGACAAAGTTGTATTGCGAAAGGGTGGGCGTCTTTGTTGGAAAAGGGTACATGTGTAATTATATGTTCGAACTGAATATTGATAATAAGATTGAAAGTTCTGTTTATATGCTTGATTCTACTTACTTATGGCATCATAGGTTAGGACATGTGAATTATCGTAAAATGCGTGAAATGGCTAGTTTCGATGTTGATACCACATGTTGATAAAGTGGATGATAAGTGCAAAACGTGTATGCTAACGAAAATAACAAAACTACAATTTCTGTCGGTACAAAGAGAAACGAATTTGCGTGACTTGATACATAGCAATTTATGTGACTTCAAAAGAACTCCCACCATAGGAGTAAAACAATACTTTATCACGTTCATTGATGGTTTTTCAAGATATTGTTATGTGTATCTAATTGTTCATAAAGATGAATCGCTAGAAAGATTTAAAGCATATAAGGCCGAAACAGAACTACATTGTGCAACTTTCCTCAAATGACTTAGATCAGACCGTGGTGGTGAATACTACTACCCTAAGTATTTTGAATCCACCGGTATCGTGCATGAGGTCACCGCATCTTATACGCCACAACAGAATGGCGTGGTTGAGAGGAAAAATCGGACTCTAACTGAAATGGTTAATTCCATGTTGTTATACTCCAGTCTCAGCGATGGTTTTTGGGGTAGGGCTATGTTAACAGCCTGCCACATATTAAATCGTGTTCCAAGCAAGAAAAGTAAAATAACCCCATATGAACATTGGAACGGTAGACCTCCTGTGCTAAGTTATCTTAAAGTGTGGGGGTGTAGGGCTGTTGTTAGAGTTCCTGAACCTAAATGTAAAAAGTTAGGTGAAAGAGGCATAGATAGCATATTTGTAGGATATGCGCCACATAGTAAGGCATATCGGTTCTATGTAATTGAACCAAATGATTATATCAGTGTTAACACGATAATAGAATCGAGAAATTCCATCTTTGATGAGAATCGGTTTACCTCTATCCTGAGACCAAGGGACTACGTACCGGTTGATAACGACACACCAGTGTCGTATGGTGATGATGATCACCATGAAAGGGAACATATCCTTGATATTACTCTAGAACTCCGAAGGAATAAGAGAGTAAGGAAAGAGAAATCTTTTGGAACGGACTTCTACACCTTTTTGGTAGAAGGTTCAAGGAATGATGTGAACCCTGTGGTACCACGATGTTATGTCATGGAGGCGGACCCCATTACATTTGATAAGGTAATGAGGTCTCATGATGCCTCCTTTTGGAGAGAGGTGATACATGATGAGATGGATTCCATCATGAGCAATAATACCTAGATACTAGTGGATCTTCCACAAGGATCTTCAAGAAGAAGATGAAAGTCGATGGAACTATAGACAAGTTCAAAGCTCGAATGGTTGCTAAAGGGTTTACCCAAAAACATGGGTTAGACTACTCTGACTCCTATTCCCCGGTGGCTAGGATATCGACGATAAGAGTATTATTGCTCTTGCCTCTCTCTATAAACTCGTGATTCACCAAATGGACGTAAAAATGGCATTCCTGAATGGTTAATTAGAAGAGGAAGTGTACATGAAACAATCGGAAGGTTTTGTTGTACCAGGCCAAGAGAGGAAGGTATGTAAACTCATACGCTCTCTGTATGGGCTAAAGCAAGCCCCGAAACAATGGCATCAAAAGTTTGATAGTGTTGTTCTGAAGAACGGATTCGTGATAAACGAATCGGACAAGTGTGTCTATAGCAAGTTCGAGAATGGCAAAGGTGTCATGATTTGTTTGTATGTCGATGACATGCTCTTATTCGGTACAGATTTGGAACAAGTAGAGAGAACTAAAAGGTTTCTCTCTGAGAACTTTGCTATGAAAGACATGGGTGAAGCTGAGGTAATCCTTGGTATAAGGATTGTAAGGGATGGAGATTCCATAGCCTTGACACAGTTTCATTATGTAGAAAGTGTGTTGAAGAAATTCAGCAATGGTGCATGTGCACCGGTGTTCACACCCATGGACCCTAATGTGAAGCTTGTACCGAATAGTGGTCCTCCTGTTTTACAGTTGGATTATGCTCGAGTCATTGGATGTCTTATGTACGCCATGACGAGCACGAGGCCTGATATTGCGTATGCTATTGGAAGGCTAAGTAGGTATACTAGCAATTTGATTAAGGAATATTGGCATGTGATTTATAGAGTATTGAAGAACCTTAAGAGTACCATAAACTATGGTATTTCTTATGTAGGGTATCCTTCTATTTTAGAGGGATATTCTGATGCTAGTTGGATCTCCAATGTAAAGGATCATGCTTCTAGGAGTGGATGGGTTTTCTTACTTGGTGGAGGTGCTGTTTCTTGGGGTTCCAAGAAACAAACCTGTATTTCTGATTTTACGATGGCGGCTGAGTTTATAACTCTTGCTTCCGTGGCTAAAGAAGCCGAATGGTTAAAGGGTCTATTGTACGAGGTTCCTTTGTCGCCTCAGCCCATCTCACCGATATCTATCCATTGTAATAGTTAGGCTACACTTTCTAAAGCGTATAGTGAGATGTACAATGGAAAGTCTGGACTCATTGGTGTGAGACATAGTATAGTGAGGCAGCTTATTCGAGAAGGTGTCATCGTTGTGGATTTTTTAAGAACAAGTCAGAATCTAGCGGATCCATTCACGAAAGGCCTTGCTAGAGACTTGGTTCTGAAAGCGTGCACAGGGATGGGGTCAAAACTTGTCATTTTTAGTCACCCATGATTGGCCCTCAACTCAACGCCTAGTCAGACGCTAGGTCGCGGGTTCAATGAGTGAGTTTTATCATCAGTGTGGCTGCAAGCACAAATGACTGCAAGCACAAGTGAATTTTCATCCCATGTGTGAAGTGCTTGGTTGACTGCATCAAAGATTTTAAGGATGAGCTCCTTAATGGACCCGGTCTTGATAATTTTATAATTGAATGTCGCATTGCCAGACATGATCAGTTGGGGTCCACCTTAGTGAGTGTGAAGTTTGGCCGCTTCAAGGGGTGATTTTTGACAAATGGTTTGGCCCTGAAACACTCGCGAAGGGTACAGGACACAAGGCTTCATATGTGTCGATCTGGGGAGGTGTAGGGTATGTACGGGGAGTAGATTGCCTAGTGCATGGTGATGTATTAAGTTGGTCAAATGGGTTGTGGTACAAAGCATAGTCTACCATTTTCGATCCAATCAATTGTGAACATGTTATCACTAGCTGAGGGTTCAATCGAAAAACACACTCATTGATGCGCGATATGGTCTCCTTTAACTCAGAGATGTCGTTTGTGAGAATGATTGTATTTTGAAAATAGCGGGAGAATGCTGATGTATTTTCAAATAATGTGATATAAAGTGTTTAAGGTTGGTCCCAAAGTTTGTTTGATATGTTTTGAAGTGTGTTGGGATGTGTGTCGACACACACGGCCCGTGTGTCGACACACAGATCAACATAACCTTATCCGCAGAGCTGTGTGTCGACACGCAGCCTTGTGTGTCGACACACAGGGACAGTTTTTTACCAGTTTTTGCGCATTAACTTATGGCCTTCGTGCCCTTTCTTTGAGGCATGTTTTGGGACGTCTCTTTACACTAATTCTCATATATATACTCCTTCATGTGTTTGATTAAAAGATGGATCAAATGATTTTAAAGAACTTGTTTTATTGTTCTTGAAAACATCGTTCTCATGCATCTCTTCTATATTTTTCCCTTTACATACGCTCACTCTATTTTACATTAGGTTGTCGTAGTATCCCCGAGACTATTTCATTAACTGAAATAAGTCTTAAGGAAAGTGACATCACGCCTCGAAACCTGTAGATCGATTTGTTACCCTTTTCTTGTGAATTTCAAGAATTGCACCAACAAAAATTATAATTCCATAATGATTCAAGTGATCATGAGTTTTCGGTCAATCGAGTTGGATCATTTCAAGTTTTAAATCAGTTACGATCGGATTTTGGTTGGGGCGATTCACATTGTATTCGAGTTATTATGGCCGAAGCGATTCACTTTGAGTTCAAGTTATTCAAGTTTCGAGTCAAATCGGGTCAAGTGTCTCATTAGATCATTTGATGTTTAGGTTATCTTGGACTTTCAATTAATCGAGTGAGGTCTTTATGGGATTTGGGCTAAAATCCATCGGGTTTGATTTGATTTAGATCATTTCGAGTTCGAGTCATCTTAGTTTTGAGACAAATGAGTCGTATCATTTCAAATTTCGAGTCACCTTAGGCTGAACTTTAAATAGGTTGTGTCATTTCGGGTTTGAGCCATGTTAAGTTTTAGGTCAATTTGGTCAGAACATTTCCACTTTGGCCTAGCTTGTTTACATCATATTCAAGTTGAGTAGTTTCATTTTTTGGATTTTTGAGTCATCTCAAGTTTCGAGTCGACCGGGTTGGGTTACTTTGGACTTTGAGTTAAGTTAATTTTAAGTTCAAGCCATTCGAGTTGGGTGATTTAAGGTTGGGTCAAATTTTAGGTTATGTCTATGTCTTTCGATTCCGAGTCATCTTATATATGGATTAATCAAGTGGGGTCATTTTAGGTTTCAAGTCAATGGAGTTGATATGAAATTGCAATTCCTTACTCTCAATTCAAGGAATTGAAAAGTATAATTTTCAGTTAAAATCCAACTACATGTAATTGGGTAGTGAACTGTAACTATAATTCTAGTAGATGTACTAAACAACATAACTGGAATTTTGTGCCCCTATTCTAGGCTCGAATTCCATGCTCCAAACATGACCTAAGGTGATGTTTGAAGCATGGAATTGCAGCCTGGAAGTGGGGTTGAGACTGAAATTGAGGCTTAAAATTCCAATTCGTGGTTTACTTGCTAGACTTGGAATTACAATTTCATTGGCCATTCCTTATAATTGGATTTTAACAAAAAATTGTACTTTCCGATTCTTTGAGAGCGGGGGTAAGGAATTGCAAATTGTAATTTCATATCAACTGCATTGACTTGAAACCTAAAATGACCTAATTTGGTTAACCCAAACCCAAGATGGTTCAAAATCGTGAGACTGAGACACAATCCAAAATTTGACATGAACCTTGAGCTTACCCAACTCGAATGAGTTGAAATACCAATGATTGGAATCAACTTCATTCAAAGTCTAAAGTGACCCAACCTGATTGATTTAGAACTCATGATGACTCAAATCCAAAAAAATTAAACTATTCAACTTGAATGTGATGTAAACAAGCTGAGTCGAAGTGGCAATGACCCAACAAAATTAACCAAAAACTTAATATGACTCAAACCTAAAATGACTGAACACGTCTCAAACATAATCTACGATGACTCGAAATTCTGAAATGATGCAACTCGCTTGCCCCAAGCTAAGATTATCGAGCTCGAAATGACCTAAATCAACTCAAACTCAGTCAATTTTGGCCTGAATCCCGAAAGACCTAACCTTATTATTAAAAATCAAAGATACCTTGAATACCAAATGATCCAATGCGATTTCCAACCCGATTTCACTTGAATTTCAAATAACCTATTTACACCCCATCCTCGAGGGAGATAAAGCCTTTGGATGTTAAGATAACAACGTCCCGAGCCCAATTGCTTAAAGAGTTCAAAACCCTTTTAAGGATATCAACCACTCGAGGTGGTTAAAGGGGTAAAAGGAGCTCAAGCTCAAGGGACTTCTCAGAAGGCTGCGAGACAGGTGGTTCTCAGGCTAGAGGCAGTTACCTAGAGCACAATATCAGATACGTGATCCTCAAGCCTATCCAATAAAACATAGGACATCTAGAAGGAGCTCCAGCACGAAATACTGAGCACACCAATTTTGGGCACGTTCAGTGCCCATTCCACATGCCAAAGGAACTTTGAGGCAAACGTGGGGAAAAAAAGTGCCTAGGAATTAGGATTCAGCAGTTATTTCTATTTTCTATAAATAAGAAACCTAGTTGTAAAATGTCTATCACCGCTCATATAAACTTCTTCAAGTTTCTTTACAGCACAACTGTGCTTTTTACTTATGAGTAGCGTAACTTAGCATAGCTTAACGCAGCGTAGATCTTTGCCATACTTGCTTTCATCAAAGTAATACAATTCTTTAGGTTTCAAGTATGAACTCTCTATTTTAATCTGTTCCCACAATCAACGAGTTGAAAATAGAGGCGTTAGTTTAAGGGTTTTGACGGCCAAGGCTTGACTTTGATTGCATTGGTCCTCATCTAGTAACCCAGATACGGTTTGCTCCATGATAATCTTGTCAAATTCTAACTCATTCGAGTTAATACAAGTCAAGGGTGCCAGGCCTCAAAATCTTATTGACTCGAGCTTGTAAGTAAGATTGTTAGAATTGGAATTCTTCTTAGGATCTTTTAGGGTTTATAGAATCCCAATCATAGGATCGAATTGAAAATCATTAAATTCTATTATTAGGGCATAAAATCAACCTTTGGCCTTCAACCATCAGATTAACCTGTTTAAAAAGTTAGTTCTTTGATATGATATCACAGCCTTGTTAACCAATAGGTCACAAGTTCAAATTCCAATAACCCTCACTTTCAATACTAACATAATTTAACCGCAATGTAGGAGGTGAGCCTGTGCAATAGTCACGGTCAAGCCTAATGAACATTTGCATGGCAGGGCATATTAGAGCATAGAATCAATATTGGGCATTCACCCATCAGCTTAAAACATTTAGGAAAGTTGGTTCTTTGACATCTATTACATGTTTGATATAACTATTTTTGGTATTAAAATTAGTTGCATAATTCACAAAGTATTATATAAGACCTTAATTTACAGGGGTATGTCTAAGAAATGTAATCAAATATGATAGTATATTATCATAGAACATAGATGTGTCATTTTTTTGAACAGAGATAGATGTGTCTTTATATGCTCAAAAGATCATGAGAGCTTTCAAAATATATATGTTTCTAATCAAACTTTATAAAATTAAAATTTAAAACTAAGCTAAATTTTAGTTTTATGACAATATATAAACATTTAGTTTAATTTCTTTTACTTCAGGTTAATAAAATACATTCATTTACAATATATATTTGAAATTTTTACTTTTGAACTTTTCATGTATGCATGGTAGGATTGGTAGAATCATAAAATTATATTATGATCCTATCCGTTAGTTTTGTTTAGTATCAATGGATCGTAAGATTCTAATTAAGATTTGGATTGATCTATGATTGTGGGATCGTAGAATCGTAAGATTCTAAAATTCGGATCGGGAGTTTAATAACTATGCTTGTAAGTGGACTGCTGAGCTTTTGAGTTTGTCTCTACCCCACATCCTAACTTTTAAGTGTACGAAGAAAGGTGTTTGTAGCCCCCACACTCTGTCAATATTATTGTCAATTGAGTTAAGTTCATATCCTTTTACTTTTCTGTCAAATTTATATACAAAAATCCATAAAAAAAATATATGAAAGTTTCCTTGATTGGAGCATAAGAAAAATCTAGTTATTAATTGCAAACCAAAGTCGGATTCACCAAAAACACCATCCTTTTTCTTCAAATAGGTGAGTGGTTGAGGTCAAAGATGTACAGTCCGAAGTTCAGGCTCGCTCCCTAGTCGCGGCGAGTTCCGTTGTCCGCGTTTGTTTGATTTGTATTTACGGCGACCACATTCACACACATCACAAACATAACTCGAACTCAAAGTGAATCACTCCGGCCATAATAACTTGAATGCAATGTAAGGCGCTCCGACCAAATCCAATCATGGTTGATTTAAAACTCTAAATACTCCAACTCGATTGACCAACAACCTGTGATGACTCGAATCACTATGGATATAGTTCTAACCTCCAATTCTTTTAATGAATCAAACTACAGAATTTTAATTTTATCAGAATTTCAATTCCACCAGGAAATGGAACTGAAATTACAATTCTGTAGTTCAATTTTAATCCATGTGCCAAACAGAGCATTAATATAGTTTTGTTGAGATTTGAGTGCTTCGAGTTTCGACTTGGAGTTACAAATGTGGACTTAAAAAAATTACAAACCAAAAAAGGCCAGTAATAAATAAGAAAAATAGCAGCGGAAAGAGACACCGGATTTTATAATAGGGTTCATCTACCTGGCACTAATGCAACCGGATCCCATTAGAACTCCGAAGTGAAGCGTGCTTGGGCGAAAGTAGTACTAGGATGGGTGACCTCCTGGGATGTTCTCGTGTTGCCATCCCTATAAGATTGGGGGGTCCTTGGAAACAACCTCTCAGCAGGGTTACATCCTGGAGGGGTAAGGCTGCGTACATCCACCCCTCCCTGACCCAACTTATGCGGGAGCCCTTGAGGAATTGGGTCTGTTGTTATTGTTATACTAAGCCTACATCTATAGTACGCCCTAAAATTGGAGAAGACTCTCCACTGTAAAATTCAATTGCAAATACAAGTAATATCAACAATTTTACCTAGGTTAACCCTAAATAAAATTTTACAATCTAAAACCTTAAACTCTAGCCTAAAGATGCTACGATCTCACTACCTTTGATGAATGCTAAATATAGAATCAGCCAAAGATCAACACTGCTGCTGAAACAAAGCCAAAGGATGAAGGAATTGCTGAATATTTTGAAAAATGGTAAAACCCTAAGCTCTAGGGTTTATCGCGGCTGTCACCCCCCCCCCCCCCCCCCCCCCCAAAGTGGAGAAGAAGCATGCTAAATTTTAAATAGCTAAAGAAAAGTAAATCTCCTAGTGAAAAAACAAGGAAATGAAATCAATAAATTATAATTAATATAAAATAATGGATTTTTTTGGCCAAATCTAGGCATGACACGCGTCGCATGCAGCCACAAAAAGTGCAAAAGGTGGGAGACAATCTTAAAAAGCGAGAATCCCAGGGTACGAACCCCGATAAAAAGCTAATTAACTCATTTTATTCAAAAAACAATTGATTCTTACCATATTTTTAATATTATAGGTAATTTTAACAAATTTTTTTAATAATACTTATATTTATATTCAATAGTGGATTTATTCCTAATTCAATACATGTTTTATTTTAGAAAACATACACAATTAATGAATATATAGACCAATATTCAACAATTCTTCACCTTGGTCGACATGTATATTAATTGCTAGTCTTTCTCTAGTGATAGAGGGTAAATCCTTGACTTTGCCAGGATTCCAGTTGGCTTGGACCAAGTTGATACACTTTATCAACTTGTCCAAGCTAACTACTTTCGTGCCTATATCGGCAGGATTGTCATCCATGCCTATTTTTTGTAGATCAACCTGCTCTCCATCTATCAAGTCCCTTAAAAAGTTTCTCCTAACGAATATATGTTTGGGTTGGTCATGGAAAACGGGATTCTTAATTCAAGCAATTCCTGACTGACTATCGGAATAGACTATAGGTGGTTTAGTAGTAACCTGAAGTTTAGATAAGAGTCCACCTAACCACACGGCCTCTTTTATGGCTTTAGTCAAAGCTAGAAATTCAGCCTCAATCATGGACAAGGCATTTATGGACTGGAGTCTATATTTCCAACTTATAGCTCCACCATTTAAGGTGAAATGTAAGCAATAGTAGATTTTCTCCTCTCTATAGCTCCACAATAATATTAGTCCGAGTATCCTCTAAGATCCAAGTCAAAACAATTTAAACCGTTGATTATGCCTAAGTTTGTCATTCTTTTTATGAATCTTAGGAGCCATTTCACTCCTAACCATTGAGCTGTTCTAAAATTCGCCATAAACTTAGATACGACAGTCAGAGCATATGCTAAGTCTGGTGTAGTACAGGTCATGGTATACATAATGGATTCTATTGTGTACCATATGAGACTTTTGACATTTCACCTTTTTCAACATAATTAGAAGGGCATTGATGAGCAGAAATTTTCACATGGATATGCATAGGCATATTAGTGGGTTTAGCATCTCATGTTAAACCTAACGAATACCTTTTCAAGATTATGTCTCTAACAGAAATGATCAATTTTCTTACCCCTATCTCTATTTATCTCCATACCAAGAATATTCCTTGCCTCTCCTAAGTCTTTCATGTCAAAGCTTTTACTTAACATGGACTTAAATGTAGTGATTTCAGAACCAAGTTTACTAGCTAACAATATGTCATCAACATAGATAAGGACAGATATAGCAGAATTAGACCCAAGATTCTTATAGTAAAAATAATGCATGAATCTCCGGAACCCAATACCTAACATGAAGATGTCGAATTTCATGTACCATTGTCTAGGTGATTGTTTTAGTCTATAAAGGGACTTTCTACAAGAGGGACTGATGTGATTTTAAGGGTGTGTTAAAACCGTCTAATCACAAGCGTACGAGATCATCGTAGCTTTGTCAGGTACACGGGTCATATCCACAGAGAATCGGTTAGGTCAGACCTAATGCTTAACGAACAGTTGAAATTAGTTCTTTTTGGGTTGAGTCAAGTGATTGAGTGTGCAAAGGCAATTAAACAATAAAAAGAGATGTCAATTTGATTCAGGTTAGTTTAGGGAGTGAATTCATGGTAGATCTACTCGTATCCCGCTATTATATTTTACTTAGGACGATAATTCGAAGCACGTAGGCTATAAGGCCGAAGCTTGGGTTAATATATAAATTAGGGCTTGGGGTAATGAACTAGCCTAAAAGCATAACCTATCTTATCACCCTAAGTGTAGTATAGGTTATCTCACTAGTACTACTTAATTCCTTTATTACTCCTAATTCAATATTAACTGTATAAAAGATTTTGCTCTGGGTTAGGTAGAACCTCAATTCTTACCATGCGTGAAAACCTGTTATGTTATGGTATAGGCTACAAGCACAAGATTAATCACTAAAAAACTGGAGATCTAAACATGGCTACAAACACACACACAGAGGAACATCAGGCAATCATAAATAATTCCCCATAGGGGTGCAAACATAACATAACTAAATCATCCTCAAGTCAAAATGCAAAACTAGAATACAGATGGCTATCCATCCTTCATCCCTAAACTAACGTCTACTCCTCCATAAGAGTTTTACACATCAAAAAATCTAAGAAAAAGAACAATAATGAGTAAAACTTGGAAGCTAAGACTCCCTCAATTTGTATTGACATTGATCTGAGATTGAATCCTCCCAGTACTTCAACCACCTGCACTTTGGCATTTGAAAGCACTTTGGATCTCATAACGGCTTTGGGAAGGAGAGGAGGAGAGGAGATGTGCGAAAAGATCCCTAAAACAATTAGGTTTTCGATATTTAAAAACCGGCTTCTGGCATGGTATGCGGCGGCCCTCCTCTCCCCGTCACACACACACACATATGTATAATATAATATAATATAATACAATAGGGGTTCATTTACTAGGCACTAAGGCACCGAATCCTATTAGAACTCTGAAATTAACCGTGCTTGGGTGAGAGTATTATCAGGATAGGTGACTTCCTAGGAAGTCCTTGTGTTGCCAACCCTATAAGGTTGGGGGTCCTTGGAAACAGCCTTTCGGAAGGGTTACACTCTGAAGGGGTAAGGCTGCGTACATCCACCCCTCCCAGACCCCGCTTATGCAGGAGCCCTTGAGGCACTGGGTCTGTTGTTTAAAACTAGTAATTTTTCATAGACAGCTAATATATATATATATATATATATATATATATATATATTCACTAATTATAAAACCGAATTTTGAGCCGATTGGTCATTCTTTTGCACATGTGGTCGGGTTTCTCAGAGTAGTCTTCAATTATGCCTCGATTATGCTTGATTCTACCACTTTTCAACCTTTGTTTGCTCCGTTGCACTCGAAGCTAATAGTACCTAAATTACAACAAAATACACATGTAAAAGTTGAATATGTTGTGGGAATGAGAAATGAAATATGTAAATATAAAGTACATCAACATCCCTAAACCCACTTCTTGCTTATTATCATGCAAGATTCAGTTCAAACTAGCTAAATATGGAAAAATTTGATCAAGCATGTAATAGCAAGAATTAATTGTGAAAAATATTTTCATACATATTTGAAGGTATACCTGAAAGTAGAAATCTTTATGTAATGTTATTATTGTACTGGTTCCAACTCAAGATCTCGTGATTTAAGTCTTTTTACTAGTGAGTGAGTTTAGAATTTCTCCCCCCTTTTTCTTATTTCAAACCCTCCTAATTTAAGACAAATAGAGAAAATAATCAAAGAAATCAGATATCCTAACAATTCATCACTAATCAATAGTGAAATTAAAAGGCTTCTCTTTTCTCTTATTTTCCCTTTTTTTCTTTTTTCCTTTTTATTTTCTTTTTTTTTTAAGTAACTCATGGTCCAGCGTGTCTCCTTCAGACCCATGTAGCGAGTTTTCGGCCGGTGGCTCCGGATCTAGTTGGCTCAAGGCACCGAGTGAAGAGCACTCCTTGGACTTAATGGCTCTAGTCAAAGAAATTCACAGCCTAAGCTGTTACTAGCACATACCTTAATTCTTCTCTCTTTTTTTTCTTTTTTTTCTTTTTCAAATTAGGTACTAGTGCTTATTACAATGACATAAAGTGGTTGATTCTTCTTAAGCTTTCTATGTGGCCCGTGTAACGAGCTTTGGACTGGCAGCTCCCGACCTAATTGGCTTAAGGTACCAGGTATTAAGACACCCCTACGAGCTTACTTGCTCGAGACACAGGGGCTACAAGAACCAATAAATCACAGGTATTTACCTAATTTGCAGGCATTGGTACCCTTTTTTGGGGAATCACCCAAGATAAAGAGATAGAAAATTGATTTGAACATTGTTAGGGGTAAAATGGTGGATTTAAATTCGTAAAATTATTTCCGCTATTACATCTTCAAAACAAAATACAAGACTGGGATATGGATGGCTATTTATCCTTCATCTCTAAACTAAAAATTTCTACTCCTCCGTAGGAGTTTCACACATCACAAAATCTAAGAAAAAGAACAATAATGAGTAAAACTTGGAAGCGAAGACTCCCTCAATCTGTGTTGACGTTGATCCGAGCTTGAATTCTCCTAGTACTCTGACCACCTGCGCTTCGGCATTTGAGAGCACTTTGAATCTCGTAGCAGCTTCGGGAAGGAGAGCAGGAGAGGAGATGTGCGAAAAGATCCCTAAAACAATTAGGTTTTCGGTATTTAAAAGCCAGCTTCCGGCGTGGTGTGCGGCGGCCCTTCTCTCCCCATCATTCATATATATATATATATATATATATATATTATAATATATAATATTATGAAATATATATATTAACTATCCACGAAAACTTACTAGTTTTAAATTGTAAAACCGAATTTTGAGCTTATTGGTCATTCTTTTGCACACATGGTTGGGTTTCTTGGAGTAGTTTTCAATTATGCCTTGATTACGCTTGATTCTGTCACTTTTCATCCTTTTTTGCTATTACACTCTAAGCCAAAATGTACCTAAATTACAACAAAATATAAATGTAAAAGCTGAATATGTTGCAGGAATGAGAAATAAAATATGTAAATATAAAGTACATTAGGCACACATGGTCCTCTTTACCTGGTTCAATAAATCCTCAGGTTGGGCTATGATAATCTCTTCTTGCAATTCCCCATGCAAGAAAACGATTCTAACATCCATTTGTTCTAAATGCATATCAAAGCTTGTGGTCCGGGCCATCAAGATTCAAATAGTGGTGTGTTTGACCATAGGAGAGAGAATCTCCTTACAGCCAACGCCCTCTGCTAAGTACACCCCGCAGCAACTAAACGCACCTTATACCTTGGTTCTCCATTAGGTTTAGAAGGTTCTTTAATCTTGAACACCTACTTGCTACCAATTAACTTCTTTCCTAAAGGTCTAGAAATTAAGGTCCAAGTCTCATTTTTCCTTAAACATTCATTTTCTTCTGTCATGCCTTTAATCCAGTGACTCGAGTGACTCGAGCGCCGGCTTTTAACATCTTGGTCAAATGAGAGAGATTCGGTTTCTTCATATTCTACTGCCACATTTAAGGCATATGCAATACATTTGGCATAAATATATTGTTCTAAGGCCTTAGTTTTGACGTCTCTCCCTATCTCTAGTTAACTAGTAGTTAGTCAAATCATGAAACTCATCAGGTTTAGTGTCTTCTGTTTCAATTTCAGGTTCAAGGGCCTGATTATGGGTCTCATTTTTAGGATAGTTTGATTTGGGCAGATCGTTCTTAAATTCGTATGTCTCAGCATTGAATTTTCCATAGGTGACAATCTGTTCAGGTAGAGAAACATCAGCATGATTCACACTCAAGTAAGGCATTTCATTTTCATTAAACACGGCATCCCTACTTATGACAACTTTCAACCTATTTCCATCGTTAGTGCCTATCCTATAGCCTTTCACTCCATCGGGGTACACTACAAGAAAACTAGTTTTTAACGACAACAAATAATGATTGGAATTTTTTTGTTGTTGTTAAAATTGTGTGTGCAGTGCCAAGTTGCGACAGGAGTAAAACACCATTGTTAAAAGGTGGTACATGTTAGGCTTATAACTACTGGCACTAAATAAGGTCGTTAATTCTACTCACATACCGTCGTTAATAGGCTCAAGTAAGTAGTAAAATTTTGGTAAAAAAGTTAAAATTCGTTAATTTTTAAAAATTAGGCTTTTTTTAAATTTATTATTGCCAATTTTTTTATTCTCTTAAATTCTCTAATTGACATCTCACCCATCTATATCGTAATTCATGTTTGAGAATTAAATAATATCCCAATTAATACTCAATTCGATATTTTACTCTTTTAGTGTACTTCGATTATACTTGATAATTTTTTTTTATTTTACATATTAAAATATAATTTTTAATTAATTAAAAAATATAATAGATAAAATAATTTAACAAAAAAGACATCAAATTAATTTTGGAAAAAAATTATTTTCCTCCCTCCTTCCTTCCAACCCGTGTAAAATACTACCCCACAAATGCTAACACTTCATATATTTGTACAATTCTTCACTCGACGAAAGCTCTGGGTGAAATAGTGAACTAGGCGACGCAACAAAGCAGAAATAGGCGAAGCAGTGACCAATTCTTCACTGGTACAACACCCCACGTCCAATTCTTCATATGCTTCTCCAATTCCCTCACTCGAAGCAAACCAGCGAAGTAGTGACCTATTCTTCACCGGTAATTCGTGAATCAGTGCAAAGCAGCAAAATCGAATAGGAGGTGATTAATTAACAACCTTGATTCCAATCTTTGCTGTATTTACCTATTGTACCAAGATTTCAAACAATTTTTAACTAGAATGACTAAGCTTTAAAGGGAATTTGTCTTGTTCTTTGGTAGTTCGTGTTGTGTTTGCTGAATTAACAAATTAGTTGGTAGTTCCTTTTTGTTATAAGCCCATGTCTGTTGTTCGTTGGTAATTAACAACCCTAATTCGATTCTTCGCTATATTGACCCACTATACCAAAATTTGTATGAATTTTTGCTAGACTGGCAAAGCTTCAAATCGAATGTGTCCCTTTTATGTTGGTAGTTCATGTTATGTTTGCTGAATTAACAAATTAGTTGGTAGTTCGTGTTTGTTATAAGCCCATGTTTGTTGTTCGTTGGCAATTAATAGCCCTAATTCAGTTGCTTTTCAATGTAAATGACTAATTCGAACGCATATGTTTGACATTGCTTTTAGAGGGTGTGATTAGTTATATATTGGGGTTTATAATTTATAGAGAGATTAATTTTGCGATTGCTTTTGACATTGCCCTTGTTGTTGACAATCAAATTGAAAATTGTGTTGAAACATCTTATACTAATTGAACTATACTTTTTAGGTATATTCTTGGCATAACTTATAAGAATATGGTGCCTAATAAATAATGGATGCATTTTTTTCATGATCGGGTGAGTTTAACATATCAAAACAGAGTTCAAAGTTTTTTAGACTATGCTGAGGAAAGAAAAGCAGAACTTTTGCTTGTCCACGTACTCAATGCAACCTTTGTGAGTCTGGAGATCGCAAATGGATAAGAGGTCATCTACTTAGATATGGAATAGTGCCAAGTTATACTTTTTTGTATGACCATGGTGAGAGTCAAGTTGAAACCGAATCCGATTCTGAAGGAGAGAGTGATGGTGATCTTGAAGATGAAGATGATCTTGAACTTGATGAGGATGGTGATGTGAATGATATTTTAAGGGATAAATTTCCTTACTTTGGTGACATAGATTCTAATTATGCCAACAATGATTCCTCAAGTCGCGTTGTGCATGAAAAGGAGCCAAATGAGAAAGCTAAGAAATTCTATAGGTTGTTAGAGAGCTCTAAACAACCACTACATGAGGGGTCGAAGATCTCTCAATTGTCTGCATTGGTGAAGTTGCTTCATAGAAGGACCTTAGGTTGTTGGAGTAATGCATCATTTACCATGCTGCTGCAATTCTTAAAGGAAGCGCTATTACCCGAGGGTTCTACTTTGCCATATTCGTATTATGAGGCAAAAAAGACTATTTGGGATGCATGTGTAAATGATTGCATGCTATTCTGGAAGGAGGATGCAGAGTTGGATGATTGTAAGATATGCAGTGCTTCGAGATGGAAGGATGATAAGCGTAATGGGGAGAAAAAATGTAATGCAAATGGGAAAAAAAGGGGTTATTTATATTTTAGTACCCTGATGTTTTTGAAAATAATAAAAAGAACCCTGGCCTTTTTGAATTATTAAAAATGCCCCTAAGTTTTTGTCGTATTAATAAAAATGCCCATAATTTTTTGTCGCATTAATAAAAAGACTTCTGTCTGACGTAATAATGTCATTTTTACTCGACGTAGCTAATGTAACAGTTGTGTTTTTATTAATGCTGCAGTAAAATGACAAAAAATATCCTTTAATAACCATATTTTGAAACAAATTAAGCAAAATAGATAGCTTCTACATAACACGACATCTCGAATTTTGTGCTTATCAAGTAATAATAAGGGTGTTCAAGAGCACTATTGGTCATTTTATTATAGTATTAATAAAACACAATTGTCATGTTAGCTCTGTCGATGGAAAATGACGCCATTACGCTTGAGAGGGGCCTTTTTACTTATACGACAAAGATTTAGGGGCCTTTTTAATAATTCAAAAAAGTCATGGTCCTTTTTATTATTTTCAAAAATATCGGGGTACTAAAATGTAAATAACCCTTAAAAAAATACCTTTTAAGACTCTACGTTACTTCTCACTAATACCGAGGTTGCAACAATTGTATATGTCATCAAAGACTGCTTCTTTGATTAGATGGCATCACGATAAAAGAAACAAAGATAATATAATGAGGCACCCTGCTGATTCGCTTGCATGGAAATCATTTGATGAGTTACATAATAGATTTTCCATACAACCCCATAATATTAGACTAGGTCTTGCTGGTGATGGTTTTCAACCCTTTGCAAATTCAAAGACCCCATATAGCATTTGGCCAATAATATTGGTCCCCTACAACTTGCCTCTCGAAATGTGTATGAAGCAGTCTAATATGATTTTATCAATGCTTATACCTAGTCACGAGGCTCCTGGTAATGCAATTGACATATATCTACAACCTTCGATTGAGAAGTTGAATGAGCTATGGGAATCTGGTGTTGAAACATTTGATGCATTGAGAAAACAAAATTTTCTATTACGGGCTACTTTGTTATAGACAATTAATGATTTTCCTACTTATGTGAACCTATTGGGATGGAGCACCAAGGGTAAGTTAGCATGCCCTATTTGTAATATAAATACCTACTCTATTCGGCTGCAGAATAGTGCCAAACTGTGTTACACAGGGCACCGATGTTGGTTACCTTGTAATCATAAGTGGCGAAAGGATAAAGATTCATTTGATGGGACAATTGAGAAGAGATTTCCACCAAAGCCATTATCTGGTCATGATATCCTTTGTCAAGTGGAGGATCTTGAGGAAGTTACATTAAGCAAAGCTCCACATAAGAAGGTCAAGCTGACCTATGATACTAGGGGAGATAATTTGAAAAAAAGAGTATTTGTTTCATGCTTCCTTATTGGAGGACCCTTTTGTTGCGGGATAATTTGAATATGATGCATACTGAGAAGAATGTATGTGACAATATTTTAGGCACTCTTCTGAACATCAAAGGGAAAATAAAGGACCATGTTAAAGGTCGTATGGACTTGCAAGCAATGCACTTAAGGCCGAATTTACATCCTTATCAGGAGGGCAATAAGACCAAAATAAGTGTTGGTTCATCTATGTTTTCTGCTGCTGAGAAGCGTAAATTTTTCCATGTCTTAAAAGATTTAAAGGTTCCAAATGGATTTTCTTCTAATATTTCTTAGTGCGTGAATATGAAGGAGAGTAAGATATCGGTATTGAAGAGTCATGACTGCCATATTATTCTTGAACATCTGCTTCCTCTAGCAATACGCGGTCTTCTTACCAAAGTGGAGCGCGAGGCACTAATTGAGTTATCAATGTTTTTTAAGATCTTGTGTGCTAAAGTAATAACTATGGATGAGTTGGATCAAATTGAAGCTCAAATTCCATTTACGCTTTGCAAGTTAGAGAGGATCTTTCCCTTGTCGTTTTTTGATGTTATGGTGCATTTGCCTATTCATTTACCTTATGAGGCTAAGATTGGGGGGCATGTTCAATTTAGATGGATGTTTTCTATGAAGCAAGAAGTATATCATCTAGTCTCATATTTGGAATAGAGCTCATCCAGAGGGCTTAATTGCCGAGGGCTATATAGTAGATGAGTGTATGACATTTTGCTCTAGGTATTTGGAAGACATGAAGACAAAGTTTACTTGCCCAAGGAGAAATGAAGAGGAATATAACTATGAGGGAGGCTTATCTATTTTTTGTCATTCTGAACAAGCATTAGGAGCCGCTTCATTTCCTAATATTGACAACGACGAGTTGGATAAAGCTCATATGTACATATTGAGGAATTGCATTGAAGTTGAACCATTTCTTAAGCAAGACACCATAATCTTATGACAAACATGTAAGAATTTTCTTGTTCTAAGTCACCAAATTAATCACTTTTGTATGATTTCGTAGCTAGTTTGCTGAAGCTGTTGCATTCAATGGTGTTGATTTTCGTGGAAAGGAATATGATGCAAAATTTATGCATTGGTTCAAATATGAGGTAAGTACACTATTTTTGATTTCAAATTCTCTCACAATTTGGCTTCTTAGTAAGTCATTCATATAAGTGAAAACAACTAATTTAAGTTAAATGTTTGTAGGTGGCACATCTTTCTGAGCATGATAAACATAAAAAGATAGAAGATTTGTGGGCATTGTCTCATGGCCCTACTTAATACGTTACAAGCTATCAAGGATATATGGTCAACAGACATCGATTCCATATAGAAAATCATGAGAAACACTTGAAGGCTCAGAATTGTGGTGTGCTTGTTGTTGGTAATACTGATAATAGAAGTGAAAATGTGGAATATTATGGGGTGTTGACTGAGGTACTCCAGTTATAATATCTTGGTGGAAATAGAGTAGTATTATTTCTATGTACATGGTGGGATGTGTATGGAACGGGAATGGTTAAAGATGAATTTGGGGTTGTTAGCAATGATCCTAAGCATAAGCTGAAAATAGATGAGCCATTTGCTTTGGCAAATCAGGCAAGACAGGTATTTTACGTCACAGACAACGAGAGGAAAGGTTGGTATGTTGTTGAGGCTCAATCGCATGGCTTATACGAGGTCAAACAAAATGATGATTTCAATAATTTAGATCCTTATTAAGCATATCAACAAGGCAAACACTTCAAGCCCAATTTAATCTCATCCACCGCTTCAACTTTGGATGATATACTCAACTGGATGAGGATGGATATAGAGCCAATGGCTGTTGATCTGTCTGAGACCAATGAGACTAGAAAGAGGAAGAAAAAGAAAAGAACATAACCTTATTTTCTTGTTTCATAGTTTATAATTTTTATCTTTCTCTTTGTTTTATAGTTTAGTAAAGAATAATAATATGACTTTTCTTCTGCTTGTGATTTTAGAATAGTTTATTATATTTATTTTAACACTTGTATTAATTGATAATTTGGAATTGACACTCTTTCAACCCTATCCCGATTTTATTATTATTGTCTTGAGTTTCTATCACATCGGTTGACTTGTCTTCTTGATTTTCTTCTACTAGTTAAGTAGTTTGCTAATAGTATAAAATAAAAGGTGATGAAATCAAACACATGCCAAATTGTTGGGGGGTTGTTATTGTTGTTGTACTGACTTGTCTTCTTATGTGACAGGATGTTGTTTCAAAGTAAAGTTATTAATTGGCCTTCTTCTTTAAAAGCTAATAAACAATTCCTACCACTGGGAGCGCTAGCTAGAGGTAGTCAGGGGTTAAAGGCTTATATTAATATGAGAAATCGGCCTACTAAATTCAATTTAGTTGGAGCTGTTCATATGCCTTCTCCTTCTACAATCAGTAACCATGATACACAGGTTAGAGAAGTCAATATGATGTCTTTACCAATTAGATGATGGGGAGCTTCATTTGAATCTCTTAATCTAACATCTGACCATATTAACTCCACAAACGCTTTACAAATTGAAATGAAGTTGGAGAATCATGAAACTGAATATGAAATTGATGTTGATAAACAAGGTAATTGTTTTTCTTACTCTTTTTAAAAATGGTAAGGCTTTGATTTCTTGTTAGCATGTAATCACTTATTCATTATTGGTAGGTTCTGTTTGAAAATGACGATGGAAGGAAGAGGAAAAGACTTGGAAATAGCAAATGCAAATAGGTGGCAACTCTTAAACCTGGAAATAAGTTGCCTATTGAAATTTTCCATAATCACAGTGTTGGGAGAATGTAAATGAATTTTCTCGACAATTGGGCAAAATCGTACGTGATAGAAATGTGGTTCCAAGGAGGAAGCTCTCGTGGGATGAAATTGGTGCCAGAGAGAAAAACCACATGTTTGCAGTAGTCCTAGTAACTTAACTGTGTAATGTAGCTTATGTTTTCATTTTTAAATAATTATGCGATGATTGTTCGATGTCTAATTTACTACGGCAAAATTTGATTAGCATGAAAAGAAATTGTGTTTACTTATTTGAACTAGGACAAATTTAATGACAAGAATGTTGACTTGAAGGAGTATCGCCAAGAGATCTTAGATCACATGCAGCACTTGTGGAAAAATTGGAGAGGGGACTTGTATCGGTTTGAGATTTTGAAAAGGCCGAAAACCAAAAAGCAGCCTCCACCGCCTCCTAACTTCACTGTGAAACAAGCATTGAAAAAGGCCTTGACAGATCTGTCTCCAGAAGGGTGGGATAAGGAGGATTCGGTATAGATTGTAAAAAATTATTATGTATCTGATGAGTTCTAGGTATAAATTCTCTTCTGTTTTTCAATTTTAATTTTTCGTACTTCTATTCATGGATATATTAACTTTTTAATATTTAAAACATAGGCAAGGAGTGCCAGAAACTCCAAAAATAGGACTGCGCTTTCGAAAGAACTGCTTCATCATACTGGTAGCAGAGCTTATAGGCGAATTTTCAAAGATACAGTATGCAACTGACAACTTCAGTATTTTGTTTTTTTAATTTTTTTTCTCTGGTGGACAATCTAACTATTATTTGATTATAAAGACTCAACAGAATGGGAAAGGTTTGGATCTTTGGGAGATGTTTCTGGCTACACATTCAAAGGGTGATAAGCTGGCGACATATGAGCTTAGTCAGCAATATGTATGTACAAGTTAAAGAATTAATTACTTGTTGTCAATATATTTTACTTCATTCTTAGTTCACCATAATTTGTAGGAAAAAAATGTTGATGTCATTGAAGAGGATCCCACCTTATCTAACATTGAAATTGTTGAGAAGGTCTTCAATAAACATCGAGCTCATGGTCATGTGTTTGGTTATGGTGGAGGAGTAAGGCCTAGCGATTTGAGAGGACCATCTTCTACCAAGCCCGAGCTTCTTGAAAAATTTCGTCAATCTGAAAAGGAAAACCAAGCGCTTCTTAAGGAGAATAAGGAATTTACTGATTTGGTAGCTTGAGTAAAAGCACTAGAAGATGAAAGTCGTAACAACGGGTCAAGTACTCCCTCCCTATTTACTGAGATGGACGACTACATTGATTAAGTATTATTAGGTATGTGGTAATCTTCTTCTTTTTATTCTTTCTCTTTTTTGTGCCCTTAGTTTTTACTTATGTATGTTAATATATTCATTAAGAATATATTATTGAGTTAGCTGAAATTGTTGTGGATTTGGACTTTGTGATTATGTTTTATGTGGAGTTTGAAAATGTTGTTGATTTATGACTCAGATTGTGTACTGTAGAGTTTGAGTTTGTGATGTATAGAGTAAGGAGCTTTTGAATTTGGTATTTTGATGTAAGTGTGGGTAATAGTTTCACTTTGTTTTGAGCTTGCATCTTGCTAAATCTTTTGATGTGTCATGGCATGTGGGCTGTATTTTGTTTTGTTTTGGTTTTGGTTGTCTATTTTCCTGGGGCCCAACTTGGTAGGTGCGTCCTGTTTTTTATTATGAGTCTTCGCTTTTGTAAAAAAAATGTCACTCTTCAGTTGTTTGAAATTGTTGATGCATTTGGACTGTATGATTGAGTTTTATGTGAGTTTGAGATTTGTGGATTTAGAACTTTGTATTTTAATGTGGAGTTAAAAGTTTGGAATCATTTTGGTATTTATTAAGAACACATTATTGAGTTGAGTTATTTGGAACTGTTGTTGAGTTTGGACTCTGTGATTGAATTCTAGGTGGAGTTTAGGAGTGTTTTGAATTTGCGACACTGTGAATGAATTCTATAATGTGGAGCTCAGGTTTGCGATTGTTTTGTATTAAAAAGCATGGAAATTGTTTCTTTTTTACCGAGTTTTATATTGATTACTTTAATATAGTTTTTATATGTTGTATTTTTGTGTGTCTATACTATTAATTATTGATGCTCAGGTGACAAGAATTTCCTAACATAAGTGTTGTATTTATTTTTTCAGGTTGGAAGATTGCACTGCAAATTTTTGTTTTTGTTGGAACTTTTATTTGTGAACTTTTGTCGGATTTGTAATTTTTGCTAAATTGTTAGGTGATGAATTTTAGAATATACACTTTTAGTGGTTTTTGTATGTAAATTGGCTTTTGTGAGTACTTGGATATTTAAGTTTCAATAACATTGTTATTTTTGTGACATAAGAGTTATTTCTGTATGGTTATACAATACTATTCTACAGGTGTTATAGATGAAATGAAATGTCGTTATACTACATTTATGTACAGATGTTATGAACAACCCGAAAATTATTCTTATATGAATGCATAGATTTTGTAGACAACCAGAAAATTATCATTATATTACATAAATGTATAGGGCCTTTAACGTTGATAAATTTTTTTTTTGTTATAATTGTTCTTGGTGGGGGAAGCATTTTTAACCACAGTTTTTCTTATCATTAATTGGTGGAAAATGTTTTAACTATAGTTTATTGTTGCTATTTTGTATCAACGACGGTCTATATTGTCGTTACTATTTTCAATTAGTAGCGTGACAATTTTAACAACAGTTTTTGTCGTCGTTAAAACTTTTTCCTATATGCCGGTAAATATTTGTAGAGATGACAATTGTTGTCGTTATTAATCAACTCTTTAACGACAGTGCCACTTGAGTTAAAGACTTTACTTTTAATGACAACTTGTGCTGTCGTTATTGATTTCACTTTTAATGACAGACATAGTATACCGTCATAGATACTTTTTAACGATAGCTCGGTTCAGCGATCATTGATCCCAAATAGTATTAACGTCGGAAGCAATAACAACGACGAACGACGGGAAGTTTCCCCATTGTTAATAGTATTAACGACTGTAAACGAGGCTTTTAACGACGATAATCACTGTTGTTAATGACCCTTTTTCTTGTAGTGGTAACCTAGGAAAACATCTTTGACCAATGTAGGTTCCAACTTCCCTCATTCTGATGTGCATAAGCAACATAATTAAAGACACGGATAATAGACAAGTCAGATGGACTTTCGGTCCACACTTGCTCAGGGGTCCCAAAGTCAAGTCCATTAGGGGGTGTGCGATTAGTCAAGAAACTAGCAGTTTTAATCGCTTATCCCAGAAGTGTTTGTTCGGTCCAAACACAAACAATATGCATCTAACACGATCAAGGAGGGTCCAATTTATATGTTTAGCAAGCCCATTCTGTTGAGGCATTTTTTTGGATTGTATTATGCTTCCTAATTCCCAATTCAGGACACAAATGTTTAGAATCAAAATTAATATATTCAAGACTGTTATCTATACGAAACACTTTTATTTTTTTTCCAATTTGATTTTCAGTTAAGGTTTTCCAGTTCCTGAAAGTTTCAAAAGCGTCATCTTTATTTTTCGAAAGAAATACCCAAACTTTTCTAGAAAAATCATCCATAATAGAAAGAAAATACCTAGCTCCACCATGAGTAGGACCCGAGAAGTTCTGCAAAGGTCAGAATGAATATATTTAGTGGTCTTTTAGTGGTGTGTTTACTGATCTTAAAAGCTAAGTGATGATATTTTCCAATCCAACTTTGTGATGAAGTCAATGCGAGACAAGCTTAGTTTTTCTATTTAGTCAACCCTATCTCATTAGTGTGTCCAAGTCTCTTGTGCCAGAGACTTGTCTTATTCGATTTGATTACAATAACTGACCCTGTGGGAATAACCACAACATCACTAGACATAACATATAACCCATTTTTCACGACATCTCTAAAGACTACTAAGGAGCCTGTAAGAATTTTCATCACTCCATTCTCAGCCTTAAAAGACAAGTTAGATTTATCTAGGGTTCAAAGAGAAATTAGATTTCGCTTAAGTTGAGGTACATGCTTAACGTTCTCTAGGGTGTAACACGTCCCGTTGGACACTTTTAGTTTTACCGAGCCGATTCCAATCATCTTGCAACTATAGTTATTTCCCATCAAAACCTTTCCACCATCTAGGGTTTTATAAGTCGTAAAATAACCTTTACTAGGGGTCATGTGGAAACTGTAGCAAGAGTCTAGGATCCATTTGTGGGTCGATGACTCTGATGAGGCTACAAGAACCTTTATACTAGAATAACCATCTTCATCTCCTATTACCGCATCAACACTAGCAGTCTAATTATTTTTTTTCACTCGGGACATAATCTTCGAATATGACATTCTTTATTAATATGAAAATATTTTAGGTTTGTATAGTCTTTTTTACCCTTGGAAGTGGATTGATTTTTATTTCAATTTTTGTTTCTTAATTTTTCATTTCTATTTTCTCCCCCTCTGACTGGCCTCCGACTTAAAGGCCCTCGGGATAGGGACTAGCTGAATTTTGCCCTTTTAGTTCAAGAACTTTAGATCTAAGGGCTTTTAAAACATCCGAAAGTGATAATGCAGTTCGACCATAATTTTGACATTCTTTAAACATCTTGAAAGATTTAGGTAAGGGAGTTTCATAATACAATGACTTTTATTTCTTCTTGAATTCCGATGGAAATGTTATCTAAATCTTGAACCAATTTATTAAACTCATCTAAAGACTCCATAATAGGTATGGTTTCGTCCACTCTAAAACTAAAAAATTGTTGTATCAGGTATATATGGTTTGGAAGGGAGTTCTTGTTATAAAGTTCTTTCAATTTGGCCCAAATACTAGAAACGGTCTTTCAAAAGAGACAAGACGTAATACCAGATTTGTAAGACTGAGAATTATGGTTGTCCTTGCCTTTGTGTATCTTCTCCTTTTCTGACGTCGTAGGTTGATCTTTTTTGGGCAACAAAGTCACTTCATCTCCTTGTTAAGTTAATATAGGCTCCATCTTAATTTTCCAAAGGGCAAAATCATTTAAGAAAACATATACTACATATATATATATATATATATATATATATATATATAGATAGATAGATAGAGAGAGAGAGAGAGAGAGAGCAATATTCAACAAGCTTCATGTATTAACTAAATAAATTATCAAGAAATTTATTAAGGCAAAGAATGAGAACTAACATGGTTGAAGATTTCAATGAAGGCAAAATTGTAAGGTTCTGAAAAATAATATTTGTACACGCTTCTCTAATAAAGGAGAAATTGTCCGTCGACACATGGGCCTCGTTTAGTATGCAGGAAGTAGAAAATTATCGGAAGTACGAATTTTGGTCATTCTTTGGTTTGCAAAAGTAGGTAGAATGCGGAAAGTTTCCAATTCCTTCGAAACATAGGAAGTAACTTACCTAGCCTTATAGGTAAGTTCTAATTCCTTTGTTATTGACTCATTTCCTGATGGAAGTTTATTTTCCCATCCTGGCAATCAAACATTCTTTACTTACTTCCTGGAAAATTGACAGTGAAATTGAATTCCTGTAAAAGACAACTTCTTGTAGGAATTCAATTCGGCAACCAAACGAGGCCATAATCAACACTGTTTTGTCCTAATTTTCTCCTTCTCTGGGTTCTCTTATTCTACGTTCTCCAATTTCTTTGAATTTGAAAGATATTAGTTCCTAGCGGAAAGGAAAAAGTTAAATGAAGAGAGAACCTAAAGCATTACAAATTCATAATTTTGATTTGATAGGAGGAAAAAAAGAAAACTGCATAACTAGAAAGATATTAGCTCGGCTCAGATTGGGCTTGAAGTTCATTGAGCTTGAAAATTCAAGCTCAAGCTTGGCTCGTCAAAGGCTTAGTCTTGGGTTCAGCTTGGTTGAGGCTTAGTCTTGGGTTCAGCTTGGTTGAGCTCAAACCCTACTCGACAAGCTCCAAACTGAACTTGCAATTTTTAGCACATTTCATCTCAATTTAGGCTTGTTTTAAAAAATTTCTCATTGTAGCTTGGGCTCAGCTCATTTAGGCTCAGGCTCGGCTCATTTGCGCTCAAATTTGGCTCAATTAGATATTTTAAACTAATCATTAGATGAAGATAAGACCTGCTTAAACTTGGGAACCTACGAGCTCGAGCTTTATTAGGCTTAGACTTGGCTTGATCAGCTAAATAAGTTGGCTTGACTCAACTCAATCTTGAAACAAATTGGCTTCTCGAGCTTTCTTACTAGCTTTTCTAGTGCATGGTCAAATGTCAGAGGGATTTTTTTTTTTAAAAAAAAAAAATCAGAAAGTTTAGTTTTCACATCAGTATACCTATTTGAATTGAGATCCTTTTACACAGGTAAAGTTCTAGGGAAGGGGATAATGAGTTCGAACTTGCATCCTAGAGTTGGTCAACCATCACCACAGCTGTTAGGACAAACAATGGACAAACAATTAAGGATAGATATTGAATCTCAATTTTCAGATTTTCCAAGAGTTAATTAAAATCATAAGTAATTTGTTTAGATCCGCTTTATTTCTAAAAGTTATACATATTAGTATTTAAAGGGAATTGTCTAAGCATTTAGATGCTATTGTTGCCAAGACTAGAAAGCCTACATGAAAAGGTATTCGATATCATGTCTCCTTTAGTCGTGACTAGTAAGCAGTTCACTAGTGTTTTAGTAAGTGGACTTTCAGTAAGGGGACCAAGAGATACCAAGAGATAGTAGTTTAAGTCAAGGAATGTAGTTTTGATTTGGTTACTATCTCAATGTACTTTAGAAATTTGATTTCTATTAACTATTTATTTCAAAATAGTTTTTCAGTTATTTTTCTAAAAATAGATTGTTACAAATCGGGAATCCGAGGCTTGAGTTTAAATTGGCATTTGGGCGGGAAATTCAGTTAAAAGCTGTATTGCTTGATATTCAGTTAGGGGACTTGTTCTGCTGCTGCTGGGCTGCTGCTTCGTGCTGCTGGGCTGCTGTTAGTTGCTGATTTTTGGCACCAACAATAATAATAAACATTCAAATATTAGTTAATTAGCTATTCTAGATGATTCTAGATGTTTCTTAGTTGGTTAGGAGCTTATGTCTATGTTCAATGTAATAGATTGTGTATAAATAAGGGATCAAGTGTAAATCTGAAATCATACAATCAAATATCTGAAAATTATCTCAACTTGAGATTAAACTCTATTTTCTCATCCCCTTTTCCTTCTTTCTCTCATCTAACTCTAAAACTCTACTTTCTCATCTTAATTTCCTTTCTTTCTCATCTCATATTCTCAACCTATCAAAATTAAATTTAGTTTACGTTCGTGGTTCAAGCCCGAGCGTAACAATTAGTATCAGAGTCTCGTTTGGCTTCCAATCGAGTGCGTAAACAAAAGAAAATTTAAAAAAAAAATTTCAGATTCAGAAACCTGAATTTAGTGCAGTACCAGCCGATCAAGTGTAGGTTCCAGTCAAAAAAAAATCAGATCAGCTCAAGACAATTTGATCAAGATCAATTCCGATTTTGATTCAAACATTTGATCTTGAAAATTTTTGAAAATTGTAGATCACATTTGGAGATTGTATTGATCCAAATCAGCATTGTTCAGATCTGAAGTTTCAGTGCTGCATTTGATCAAGATCAGTTCAGCTTTGTTCACGGCCTAAGCCCAAACCGATCAATTCCAATTAAGGTGCATTTCTGGACATTTCAGAGCACAAGTGCAGAGAGCTCAATCAGACCAAGCATTGCCAGCTCGAAGCAATTGGATCGAGATTAATCCAGTCCAATTCAGATATAAATCCGCAACTGCTGAGCTCACGGTTGAAGTGCAGATGGAATCCGGTGCTGTGGTGAGGTCTAGAGGAGTCCTTACGCGTGCTGCGGCAACCCGTGCATCAACCAATCCGTCATATGCTGAAGTTGTTGGAGGAAATGCGGAGAGCGAACCTCAAACTAGCAATAGCGATGGAGTAAGTGCTCAATTGGCAGCTTTGACGAAGCAAATGGCTCAAATTAATCAATCAGTTCTGGAAACAAATTAGATCGTTAATCAATCGGCTCTGGAAACAAGTCAGACCGTGCGGGAAAATGAGCAAAGGAATGATATACGAATGCGTCTCATGTTGAAAGAGCAAGAGTAGGCCTTCATTGAAAGGTTTAACTTACACTCTCAACAAGTAGATGATAAGATCGCAGCTCAAATCAAGCAACACCAGCAGCAATTGGAGGACATGGTCACT
The DNA here is from genome assembly GCA_018398585.1 of Simmondsia chinensis. Lineage (NCBI taxonomy): Eukaryota > Viridiplantae > Streptophyta > Magnoliopsida > Caryophyllales > Simmondsiaceae > Simmondsia > Simmondsia chinensis. Next base: position 28,940,549 of record JAGTTD010000003.1, on the reverse strand, counting down.
GGTAGAATCGAACAGCAGGCACGGATGTTTGATGAGAAGATGGCCGAGATTCAAAAGCAGTTCAATAGGCCAATTCTTGGAGGAAGTAATCTAGACAATGAAAGTTTTGTGTCTCAAACATTGCAAGGTGTTGAAGGAATGATAACCGAGCAAATGAATCAGCAAGTTCAGTTGTTGGAGGGAAGAATCACCAACCGTTTGAACTGACAAACTTCGAACATTGAAGAAAGGCTTAAGGAGTTGCGCAGCGTAGTTGATGATCAAAATGTGGTATCTCGTTTTTCACCTTTGATGCCATCAAGCCAATTAAATCGACCTAATGTGGAGTTGGAACCTCAAGTTGGTAAGGCTGCAGCTGGTACGCTCATGACCTGTTCGCTTGAGTGCCATATACAATGTGCAAACATCAGATCTGGGACAGCAGTATAACATGGGGCAAAATGCATCTGAATTTGTTATTAATCAAAGCAATGAAGTCTCTTATGGTAATGGACGCAATGGCTTTCGATAACCGAGAGTTCATCTCGAAAATTTTGATGGAAGCAACCTCATTCGTGGATAAGAAGATGCGAGCGATATTTCCACTTTTATTCCATTCCCGATGATCAAAAGGTGGAATTGGCTGCGGTTTATCTTCAAGGAGACCATGAAGTTTGGTTCTATAGTCTATTGAGGAGCAATCCCACTCTTACTTGAGACGGGTTTATGACCGAGTTATGTGAGCGCTATGGTGATGAAGAAGTGGGTGATGTAGTGGATAGCTTCAACAAGCTAACTCAAGTCACTACCGTGAAGGATTACATGACAAGGTTTGAAAATCTCCGAGCCAGTATGATTACTTTTGCCCCTCGAGCCCCTGAGTCCTTTTATGTCTCGAGCTTCATCAGTGGACTAAAGCCTAGAATCAAGAGCTTGGTAAAAGCACTTGAACCTACTTCCTTGTCTCAAGCTTTTGCAAAGGCAAAGTTGGTTGAGGCCACTGATTTCACATCCCTTGATCGACCAAGGCATCGGGAGGAAAACTTCCAACATAATTACAAGGGGATTGAACAAAAAGGGGGAGATGAACGTAAAGATCCACGAAACTTCGAGAAGGAGCCTCGACCCCGCTGTTTTAAGTGTCATCAGCCTTATGTACTTGGTCATAAGTGCAATCCTAAATCTCTCATGGCAGCTAGAGGAGTTGATATTGAAGAACAAACCGAAAGCGATGAAAGTGCTACTGATGTTGATGGATCAGTTCAGGATACCGGTAGTGAAGAAGAGGTTGACATCATAGTTCGAAGCAAGGAAGGAAGGAACGTGTTCAAGAAAATGTCAAAGTCCAAAGCCCTCCAATTTCTAAAGGGCAATTTCTACAACAATTGATTTTCAAAGTCTCAATTCTCTTTTATTCTTGAGGACCAGAATATTTTCAAGGGGAAGGGAATGTTACAAACCGGGAATCCGAGGCTTGAGTTTAAATTGGCATTTGGGAGGGAAATTCAGTTAGAAGCTATATTGCTTGATATTAAGTTAGGGGACCTGTTCTGCTGCTGCTGGGCTGCTGTTAGTTGCTAATTTTTGGCGCCAACAATAATAATAAACATTCAAATATTAGTTAGTTAGCTATTCTAGATGATTCTAGATGTTTCTTAGTTGGTTAGGAGCTTATGTCTAGGTTCAATGTAATAGATTGTGTATAAATAAGGGATCAAGTGTAAATCTGAAATCATTCAATCAAATATCTGAAAATTATCTCAACTTGAGATTAAACTCTATTTTCTCATCCCCTTTCCCTTCTTTCTCTCATCTAACTCTAAAACTATACTTTCTCATCTTAATTTCCCTTCTTTCTCATCTCATATTCTCAACCTATTCAAAATAAATTTAGTTTACGTTCGTGGTTCAAGCCCGAGCATAACATAGATTGATAATCAATTAAATCAAGTGTTTATTTCAAAGGTACATTGGTAGATAGTTAACTTATTTTAATCAAAACTATGTTAATAGCAGTTTATTCGTCTAATACAAGCTAGGTTGTGTAACCATATAAAAGAAGAATTTCCTGACGCCCATAAAGTTTTTAAAGTGGTACTTGTTTTTAAGTTACATTGATTTAATATGATTCAGAATTAGTTTGATTTGTCTTATGGGATCATTAAGTACTAAAATGATAACTGGTATGTAAATCATGTTTGAATTTATAGTGATTGAAAGTGCTTTTAAGAGTAAAGGCAGTAGAGCAACTAAGCTGCATGAACTTGGTCATAAAATATTTATGAATTGCTAAAAGTTCAAATGAGCGGAAGCGAAACATATTTCATAAAATGTTTATGAATGACTTGAAGACTGAAGTCTTGAATCCTTTGAAAAGTTCAAAGAATTAAAGACTAAAGTTATGATCAGTTAGGTAATTAAATCAAGTCACTTTGATTATATCGAAGTGGTTACTTCAAGAGAATTCTTATTTTTCCTTACTAGAAAGTGTTGTAGCAAAGATCAATAATGTGCTATGCAATATGGTAACATTCATATGATGAGTCACATCTACGTATTAAAAAGGTTTGTTATGTAAGAGGTTTGAGAAAATGTTCTAAAAGCACAGCAAATAACTTGTGGATAGATTGACAGTGTGAGATACTATATCAATACAACTTAATATTGTAGATGATGTATTAGATGTATCTTCAATCAGGTTATTGTCACACTAAGTACATGGGAGATTTGGTGTAGTGGGGGGATGGTCAGGGTCATCTGATGGATTCATGTCTTCAGTCTTAACGGTTAAGCATGATGGTTACAATCTAATTCTTTAGATTACAATGAAATTCTTAAGTATAAAGATGCAAACAAATTGGTTAGGAAAATAAAAGTTAAGTTAGAATAATTGTAGTTTAACTACTGTCTGGATCTTGTAGAGGCATCGAAAGACATTAAGTCCATTAGATTGGATCTGAATGGATATGTAAGTATAAAGAGTTCATTGGACGAGAAGGTCGAGACCTTCTACGCTAAGTGGATTACATTATACCCTAAAGGAAGGAATTGTCTTAGATGGGACCTTGTAGGCAGATGCTATGCTTAATTCCATAAGGATACTCTTATCCATTGTATCTCATTGTGATGAAATATGAGAAATGGAAGTTAAGATGACATTTTGTGAATGGTCATCTTGAAAAGTTTATGTATATGATACAACCAGACAAGTTTTTTGCCAAGAGTCAGGAACGTATAGTATGCAAATTGAGGAAGTCTCTCTGTAGTTTTAGATAAGCATCTTGTTCATTGAATAGTTGATTCGATGACGGCCAATCAAGTCCGAGGGATTTGAATCAATATTTAGTGAACCATGTGTGTGCCAGTGACATGACCAGAAAGTAGGGACTTTCTATGTATTGTAAATAGATGAGATTCTACTCATTACGAATGGTGTAGAATTGTAATGAGCTGTTAAGATTTAATTGTCCTGTTAGTTTAAAAGTGAAAGACCTAAGATGAGCCGACCATGTTCCTTAGATCAATCTTTAGAGAGATTCTAAGAAAGGATGTTGAGTTTGTCAAGGGTCGTTTGTTTTAAAAGGGAGTTCCGACATTTGACGTCAGAAATCCATTTTTACCCTTATAGTAGAAGTCATTAGATGAAGCAGTCTTGTATTGCTTATTTTACTATACAAGTTGGGTACTCAACAATTATGAAGTTGTTGAGTAGACTAGTTGACTCAGAAGGTTCCTAGTAGATCAAAGTTTGTGAGCAAACGAATGAGACAGTGACAGATCAGTATTGCATAGCCAAAGAGTTGACATATCCCTAGGGGATAGTTATGCAATGCAAGGCTAATTAGGTTTAGGACAAGTGGAAGATTGTTGGAATCGATGTCCTGAAAACTAGTTAGTTAGTTTTAAATATTAAATGAATAAAATTATTTTATTTATTTGTTGTCTGATTATGTTTTACGAGTCTAGTATACGTGTGATTGTTCTCGAAAACACTCCATGAGATGGACATAGTCCAAGATGGCATGTCAAGTTTGGTTTAAATGGTCATTGAAATTGAACCACATATAAACTTAAATCGAATAAGTGATATATTGTTGAAGTATGTTCGTATTCAGTGATGAGTTTGGACAAATTGTCTGATAAGACTATAACATGGTACTTTTGATGACTTGTTCTGATCATGTGAATAGAGATCCAACAGTGTTATGTTGGTGTTGTCAATAAGATTGAAACACTGAGCAGGACCACCTAATTAGTTGTATCTTTACTGCTATCAGAAATAATTAATTATATAAGAGGATAACCCTAAATCCAGGAAAAATTCTGAACTTGTGCATGGATTGCTCGCTGTTTTGATGTGCCAAAAGTATTAGTCACATTCCGTTGACTTAAATCTTACGTTCATTGGGCACCAACATGAAATGTAGCGGGAACAGTTGGTTTCCATGGAATCTACAGTCTTTTACTAGGTAAAGATGTCCCTTTAGTTGATTCGCAAGCATAGGAATAGATTCTAGAATCTTTTGCCATAATATTCCATATGTTTGACATTTGATATGAATACGGAAATTGTTTTTGTATTATTAAATTATTTGAGAGGGGCAAGTCAGGAACTAGGCGAAAGATGTGAGAAAATTAATGAAAGTAGTTAAAGTTATTTTTGTTCACAGATATCAAATAATGAGGTTGATTGTCCTAATAAAAGTTATTTGAAAAATTCTTGAGTGAATATATTTAATTCTAGGGTGCAGCAAAACTTTTATGTAAACAAATATTTATGAGATGGATATATAATACAATAATTTATATTGTGTTCTAAACGAAATAAAAATAAAAAAGGAAGGGAAAATCTCAGCCCAAACACATAATTTTTTTACCAAATTGCCACCATTGCCAAAAACTTTTACCAAATTGGCATAGTTACAAAAATATTTACAAAACTGGCACACTTTACTGTAGCAATATCAGCAAATGCCATTGGAAACGGCATACGAAGGGATGCTTAGTTTCGGATGCCGTTAACGGCGTGCGAAACTAAGACCCCCCGTGAACCGTTATAATCCCTGGTCATACATCAGCCCTAACCCTAATTTAATTGCCAACAAAATAACAAAGTGAAGTATCAAAAAAATTTACTGAAGTCATATTATTTAATGTATAAAGTAATAAAGAAGAAAAAAAATGCATTGTAATAATAAATTACATAAAAATAAGTAATGTAAATTGTGGTACAAAACGTGACGTGGATCTACGACTAGGTTCACCACGATGCTGTGAGGGTGAAAACTCCGTGTGAACCAAAAAACTGTGTCGTGGATGTTCACGTCTACTTCCTTCTGCAGCACGAAATGAACGATAGTAAAACTATTCTTCTTGCATAGCCTGATCAAAGTGATGTCCCTCACTGATAGTTTTGTTTGGGATGACAATAGGTTGAAAGATGTATTTAAATAATTGAGTGTTGTGAAAAAATAGAAGAAGTTGGTAATATTTATAGAGATAAGTGAGAGAGAATGGAGATGAAGGGAATGAAGATGAAGATGAAGATGAAGATGAAGATAAAGATGAAGGGGGGTCACGAGTAGCTATAGGGAATCAATATAGGGTCACGTCGGGGGGGGGGGGGGGGGGGGGGGGGGGGGGGTTGTCAGTGTTGTTCACGGGGGGTCTTAGTTTCGGACGTTGTTTCTAACGGCGTTTGCTGATATTGCTACAGTAAAGTGTGACAGTTTCGTAAATATTTTTACAATTATGCCATTTTGGTAAATATTTTTGACAATGGTGCCAATTTGGTAAAAAATTCCCAAACGCACGCCTAGCCTTCCGATATCAAAACAAAGTTGTTGCTGACATCAACGACAGGTGCTATACATGGTGTGTAGACGATTTTGAGCTAACGTATAAGTGACATCAGCAACACGTTTTATTTGCTTGTATATAAGCGTGTTTCATCATGAAATTAATTAATTGTTTTGGTATTAGATTTTATCCACGACGAAAATCCTAAAATTATTTTAGGGGTTTTTAAAATAATTCTTCAGCATAATTTTTTTAAAAATTATTTTTCAGAAATATTGAAGGAAAAATTTTGTTCCGAAATTTCTCCTAAGTTAAATATTTTTGGGAGCCCACACCTCCGATGTTAGAAGAGGTCATTGCGAATAAAACCTTGAGGTGTTAAGATATCTTCTTATAATTTCAAATATTCAAGTCGGAATCAGGATTCGTGCTTTAGGTATGTCTAATTAAATATATAATATTTAATTTGTTTTCCTTTATTTCGTTTATTCAACATACCATTGTACTTGTTTTATTCAATGCCTTTTATTGTCATATTAATTATGAACCTATTAGAGTAAGATTTAGATCTAATTAAAGGGTTTAATTAGTATAGGGCCTTAGATTTAAAATTAAGAATTTTGAATTCATTTTCCACTGCGCTCGCTCTAGGAAATATTTTTGAAATATGTTCTCAATAGAAATTCTAATGGAATTGAAATTCCACTGTTTGGTTCATCAAAGGAATTAGAGGTCAGAATTATAATTCCATAGTGATTCGAAACATCAAGGAGTTTTGGTTAATCGAGTTAGAGTATTTGAGTTTTAGATCAACCAAGGTCCGATTTTGTTTGAGCAGTTTACATTGGGTTCGAATTATTATGGTCGGAGTGATTCACTTTGAGTTTGAGTTATTCGAGTTTCAAGTCAAATGGCATTGATTATTACGTCGGGTCATGTGCTGTTCAAGTTATCTTGGATGTTCATTTAATTGGGTTTGGTTTTTCAAGATTCAACTAGAATCAATCGAGTTTGAACTAATTTAGGTCATTTCAAGCTCAAGTCATCTTAGTTTTTGGCCAAACAAGTTGTGTCATTTCAAATTCTGAGTCCTCTTGGGCTAAGCTTGAGATGGATCGGGTCATTTTTGGCTTGGGTCATATTAAGTTTTGGGTCAATTTGGTTAGATCATTTCCACTTTAGCTCAGCTTATTTACATCCATTTAAGTAGAGTCATCTCAAGTTTCGGGTCAATCAGGTTGAGTTACTTCAGACTTTTAGGTAAGGCAATTTCGGTCATTTCAAGTTTAAGTCATTCGAGTTGGCTGATTTCAAGGTTCAGGACAAATTCAAGGTTGTGTCTTAGTCTTTGGATTTTAAGTCATCTTGGGTAGTAGGTTAATCAAGTAGAGTAATTTTGAGTTTAGGTTAACGGAGTTGATATAGAATTGCAATTCCTTACCCTCACCGCAAGAAATTGGAAAGTATAATTTTTTTCTTAAAATCCAGTTCTATGGAATTGGGCATTGGAATTGCAATTTGAATTTCAATAAGTGAACTAAACAACATAATTGGAATTCTAGGCCCCAATTCCATGCTCAAAACGTAGCCTTAGCGTATTCAACCTGTGATACACACTCTCTTGTGTTTCTTTTCAAATGAAAACTAGAGTCACATGGAGTTTTAGCAGGTATATCAACAAAGTGACCAAACTTTTTCAATATTTTCTCCATGTAATGTGTTGGATTTAAAGTCAAACTCTCATGTGTTCTAGTTATTTTAACATCAGTTATCACATTGGCCTCGCCTAGGTCTTCCATATCAAAACATGTGCACAGGAACAAGACTTAGTATCATTCACAACATTTACACGCATGCCAAAGATAAGCATCTCATCAACATACAAATAGATAATCACATAATCATTGTAAACATACTTAGAATACACACATGCATCACCACTGTTTACAACAAAACCATATGTGACCAAGGTACAATCAAACTTTTGATGCCATTGTTTAGGAGTTTGTTTAAGATCATACAAGGGCTTTACAAGTTTACTAACTTTTGTGCTCCATGCCAGGAACCTCAAATCCCTCGAGTTGTTCCACATAGATTTCTCCCTCAATGTCATCCCAGGAACCTCAAACCCCTCAGATCATTCCATATAGATTTTTTCCTCAACATCACCATTCAAAAATGTGGTTTTCACGTCTATTTAGTGTACTACAAGGTCATTTATGGACGCTAGAGCTAACAAGGCTCTTATAGTGGCAATCTTAGTTATGGGTGAGTAATGCTTTATTTGGCAACAGGGTAAAGGAGGGTAAAGAGGGGTAAAAGTAGGGAAGGCAAGATAATATTTTATTCTTGTTTGGATATGTCAAATTAGAAGAGGTAAGGGTAAACAGGGACAAATAAATTAACCTTGTTTGGCAATTGGGTAAAGGAGTGAGGGTCAAGGGGGTTAAATTCATAAAAAGACAATCCTACCTTTGTCTTGTTAATTTTGAATTAATTTCCCCCATTGTTGTGTTCTTCTCAATTAATTCTTTATTTTCACATCTATAAAAAAAAAATTTTAATTTTTTTATGAGTAAAACATTAAGAGATTTTTTTAATTTTCTTTTCTAGGCCAAGATTGATTTAAGTGAGAAATATCATTCCAATTTTAATAATTAAAAAAGATTCTACCCAAAATAGTTGCCTATCACTGTTTTAATTTTAGCTTAATTAGAAAGAATATATTATTAAGAGAGAAGAGATGTCTATCCCAAATAAAAAGGAACAAAAATACTCCCAAAATAGTTATAAATTATAATCATCGAAAAAATTATTACACCATTTCAAAATAGTGTTCAATCAAGACCCAAGCATTGACGAGTGGTCTGTTTGTATCGCGGCGTTGTTGCCAATTATTGAGGAAAAAAAAAAAAAACAACCCGAGCATTATAAAAAAAACCAAAATAGTTTTATATCATAATCATCAAAAAATTCATTATACTACTTCAAAGAGTGTTCAAACGCCATCCAAGACATTAAAAAAAAATACTCCCAAGATAGCAACATATCATAATTGCCAAAAACTTCTTCACACCACTTTCAAAGAGTGTTCAATCACCAACCCAAAAATATGTCAATGACAAATCAAGTACCGGTTCCCAAAAAAAAAAAAAAAAAAAAAAATTTGATCATGCCATTAACCATACCCCATTTTATATAAGAATTGCTTGTGTCTCTCTTGTGGATACACAAGTAACCACTTCAACTTTTTAGGAGTCTCCGCGAGAAATAGGCAACAATTGTCTACGTCATCATCTTTGATCCCAATCCAATTAAAAGATTTATAATCTCAATCTCGTCAACTGGAGGGCGTTGCTTGGGTTTAACAAATTCAGCCATGGACTTCATAATAGCCTCAGCAACTTCACTCATGCCTTCTCTAATATACTCCGACTCATCATTCTTCGTTTTTGCTTTCTTCTTTGACCTCTTTTAAGGGTCCTCTGTTACACTTACATTGGAGCAATATTTTCATTTTGGGTCCCATCACCACCTTCATCATTGTTCCTATCTACATCCTCTTTTCTAACTAGATTTTGGGACACCATATAATCAATGTCTTCAATTGTATCCATGGTGTCTCCCCTACAGAAACTCTCTCTCATTTCTGCTGCCCTTTCAGCATATTCTCCAATCCTTCGCAGCAGGGTTGCTCTAATAAACAAAGAAAATAGAACTTAGTGAGTATATATATAAAGATTCAATTTTACTATGAAACTTTAAAAGGTTGAAATATTACCTCAATCAAAGATGTCATACTTCTTCCTTAGCTTCAAACACGCCCTTCCTCCACCTTTGAACATGTCCCATATTGGTTGAAACTTTCTTTTTAATATGCTTGATGTGATTTTTGATTTTTGCATTATCAATATTTTTGTCGGGAAATTGCTCCCACATTTCCTTGTCAATAAGGTCATATGCAAGCGAAGTGAAAGTACCGTTAACTCGGTTCCTCATATTATGTTGATGGATTAAGGCCTCAATACGAGCAATGTCTATAGCATAAGTCCAACAACACGAATCATCGTTGGTTGAATCACCAATCTTTCTTTTAGCCATACTAAAGTATATATGGGAAAATACAAATGTCCACGTAACAACATATATAGAACAAATGACATATTGCAACATCTAAAACAAGCTCTACTCAATTAAATGAAAATACAGGAATTGAAAACATGATCATTCCATCTAGAAATCCCATACAACAAAAAAAGTGCATAAAAAGTTACATAGAATATGATTACCCATCGTAATCTCTACACATATCAATTGCTATGGAGTCTCTCATATATTCTCCTACACTAGCTTGAACTTGATCCTCATTCGAATACTCCTCTATATCTTCCGGTTCTTCATTAGCAATTTGCTTGTCCACTTCTCTAATAAGAGCCTCATTTGGATCCTCGGTCATCAAATAATTATGTAAAATGCAACAAGCAACCAAAAGTTGGCTAAGGACTTCAACGCGGAAATAAGTTTCATTTAAGCTTAATATGATGGGGAATCGTTTCTTTAGTACACCAAATGCTCTCTCAACGGTATTTCTTAGTGGGGCATGTCGAAGGTTGAATAATTCTTAAAGAGTTGTTGGTGGGTTTCTTGAATACTCTTTCAAATGGTATCGTGTTTTTCTAGAAGGAGTAATTAGTCCACTTGTTAATGGGAAATCGGCATCAACAAGGTAGAATTTACCTAGAAAAATATAAGCATCATATATATTAATATAGAGACTGTATAGTGAAAAATAATTTGTTTTTAAAGTAATTACCTCGTGGAATTTTTAGTAGATATCTTCATGTTAGAGCATTCTTTATAATTCTTGAGTCGGATGCTGATCCTTCCCAACCAGGCAACGCATATGTGAGTTTCAAAACAAAAGTGCATGCTGTCAATACATTTTGTGTAGGATATGCCTTTCTACCACGATAGCTAGGTGCAACTATAGAGTAGACTTTTACTCGAATATGTATTCCATCAATGGCACCAACACAATCCTGACATTAAAACTTATAATTAAATTACATAATTGTAATTTAAATTTTTAAATTTAATTTATAATTGAAATATGGATAAAACCTAGAGCTACTATAAATTTCAGGAGGAACTTATGATCCATCAGCCCGCTTCAAATATATGGCCTCTAATTGTATAATGGCTCTTAAAATATTATGGAAGTGATGACGAATTGTCTCACCAGATCGATTAAAAAAGCCTTGTACTATACGATTCTTCACCTTGGGTCCGATTATTATGAGAAATTTGCAACTTGTTCTTCTACATTTGCCCATCGTGTAGGTTGAAGGCCACCATGCCTCCTTAATATGCCACATAATTGTATAAAAGCTTTTGGCCCCATTTGGCAATAGTCATGACATTTCACCTCATTTTCCAAACAAATTCCAAGTAATTTATGTCGATACTACTCTCTTTCCTCCAAAACTTCTCTAGAAAGTTGAATTCATTTCATTTTAAGGCGTTGATGCAACTTCCACTAATATACAACAACACAAATAACATATAACGGAACCTTATGGTACAACTGCAGTAAAAATGAAGCTGCTTCATCCTCCGAATAATCCATCCATTTGAACAACATATAATATACAAAAAGTCACTCTACAAATATAAAACAATATATATTTAAAAGAATTTGTATGGGTCCAAAATATAAGCTAATGTAAAGTATATTAAAGGGCCATATTGATCATGTTTATAACAATATTTTTTTCTTATGTAAGCTAATATAATATATGTCTATAACTAGGGAAGAAAATGAACCGAGCAGAGCCCGAGCTCTTAAGGCTCGAGGCTTGGCTCAAAATCATTTAGCTCGACTGTAGCTCGCCGAGCTTGGAAATCTTAGGCTCAAGCTCGGCTTGCCATGAGCTCGAGCTCGACTTATTATAGGCCCGAGCTTGACTTATCACCTATAAATTATCCCTTTTGGCATGAGTAAGAAAGAAGAAAAATTTAAAAATAATGAAAATTAAGTATCTAAGTGAGATAATTAGGAGTAGCAAGCAAAGCTTGATCAAGGATAATTTATACCTGTGAAGCTTGAAGAGCTTTCTTTATCACCGAAGTTCGAAGGGTGAAAATGAAGTGTTGTACTACATATGTAAATTTAAATAAATTCTACAACATAAATTTAACTAAGAATATAAAAATTGTAAATTGGAAAAGGGTTTAAATAATGTGCAATGCATGCGTGTTAGTTACCATAAATTGGAATTTTGGAACTTGGAATTTGGAATGTAGTGCCGGAGCATGCATCGGTTATATACTAATACATATTAATGATTAGATTAAAATACCACAAAGTATTGGACTAAATTATGGCTTTAGAGTAGGCGTTCAATGGTAAATTCAAAATTTTTATTGAAAGTTTTTTATCATTTGGCTTGTTTAGGCTCGCGAGCTCACGAGATCGAGTTTTATTAGGCTCGAGCTTGGCTCGTTTACGTTACCGAGCCGGCTCGGTTTGTTTACATTAACGAGCCGGCTCGGCTCAGCTCAAGCTCATGACGAGCCGAGTTATACGAGCTTTATGCCGAGCCTGCACACAAGGGCTCGCGAGCCAGCTCGGCTCATTTAGACCCCTATCTATAACAATGTAAGTAGGATTTTTATCTTCAAACACCCATATTGGTGATGAATTTATCGTGTTTTTATAAAATTTTAACCCTAATCCACAAATTTAACTCTAAGCAAAAATGAATTAAGAAGCGAAGTTAAACCCTAATCTTTACATTCAGTCGTACTTAAATTTAATCCTAAACAAGGAATTAAATGATGATTTCTTCTAATTATTAAATTTAACTTTAATCCTCAAAATTTATCCAAAGCAGGATGTGAAACAAGGGTTGAAGTTAAGCACTAATCCTTAAATTCAACCACACTCAAATTTAGCACAAATATAGATAAAAAGCAACAAAAATTACAAAAATGAAAGAAAAAATGACATACTTGTTTGTGGAAGAGGAAGAGACAATGAGGAAGAGTGGGGGTTTGGGCGTGTGATGTGAGAGGGAGTGGAGAAAAGAGAAAGAAAAAGAAAGAAGAAGAAAGGGTAAAATAGTTAATTTTATTTTAAACACTTGCCCTCCATTAACCCCCAAATTGGGGGGTTAACAAAAATAGGGGTAATTTGAGGGGTAAAATCTTACCCCTCACTACCCCTTATTACCCCTTCAATTATTTTGTCAAATAAAGGTGCAAAGCTACCCTTCTTTACCCTTAGCCCCATTTAACCTCCTTTACCTTACTGCCAAACAAGGGGTAAGTGTCACAGAAATCTATTCCTTGTTTCTAGGTATACCCTTTAGCCATCAGGCAGGCATTAAATTTCTCCATGCACCCATCAGTCCTTAATTTCTTTCTAAACATCTATTTACACCCATATTGGTTTGCATCCCGTAGGAAGATCCACTAATACCCAAGTATTATTGCTTGTTACAGAGCCTAACTTAGTATTAGTGGCCTCTCTCTAAAGAGAAGTATCTATTGTTCTCATGGCTTCATCATATATTTTGAGATCTTCCTCTAGCATGAATACGCTCACAACATGTTTATTGAAATCATGATGTTCAAACAAGAAAGCATTTATGAAGTAAGGTCTAAAACTAGTCTCAGTTTGAGCCCTCTTACTTCTTCTAAATTCCTAAACCTTGAGTTTAGGGGACGGGTGACTAGATGATGATGCAAATGCAATAGGAATGGAATCGGGCAAGTTTCTTAAAATTGAGATTCTACTTAGGATCTTTAGGAGGTTTTAGAATCGAAATTGTAGAATCGAATCGAAAATCATAAGATTCTATGAAATGCATAGTAATTATTTTCTATGTTAAAATTAGTTATATAGTTCACAAAAGTTTTTTTTGTAAGACCTCAACTTACAAGAATATACATAAAAAATACAATCAAATTAGGTAATATATTATCATATAAAATAGACGACTCATTCTATATTTAAATGACCATAAGAGTCAGATTAAAAAAAAAAAAAGGGACCATGAGAGCTTTCAACTACTAATCAAACTATAATTTAAGTTGCAACTTAAAATTAAGCTTCGTTTGGATATTTTGAAGTATATAAATGCTTAATTTAACTTTTGTTTTAGAATAAGAAAGTAAGTTTGTTTAGAATGCATACTCAAATTTTATACTTTTAAACTTTTCATTTGTATATGTTAGTAGAATTGAGGTCAGATCAGTAGAATCATAAAATCATATTATAATTCTATCTGTTAGTTTCATTTAATATTAAAGGATCATAAGATTTTACAAAATAAAATTCTACTTAAGATTTGGATTGATTGAGGATTCTGGGATTGGAAAATCGTAAGATTCTAAGATTCGAATCGGGATTTTAATAACTATGGAATCAAGTAATGAAGATAGGAAACTTATGCTTGAAGAATTTAGCATCTCGAGATTCTATAATTTTAACAAGCACTAGGCTCGAGTCATTTAAAAGCATGAATTTATATGCAATATTCTTCATAGCATAATAAAAGAGGGCACCAACACGTCGTCACCGAATCCTAATAGAACTCTGAAATTAAGCATGCATGGACGAGAGTAGTACCAGGATGGGTGACCTCCTGGGAAGTCCTCATCCTCAGGTGGGGGGCACTGAGAAACAGCCTCTCTTCAGGTTAACACCTTGAAGGGGGAAGGCTGCGTATATCTGCCCCCCCAGACCCTGCGTAGGCGAGAGCCCTTGAGGCACTGGGTATGTTCCATTCTTCATAGCATAACCAATAAAGATAGCATCTATAGTTTTGGGAACTATTTTACTTCTTTTAAACTTAGGAACTCCTACTTCAGCAAGACATTCCCACACTTTAAGGTATTTTAGTTGAGGCGCGTAACCCATCCATAATTCATAAGAGGTTTTATCTAATTTTCTACGTGGAACCCTATTAAGTACATAACATGGCTTCCCCCACAAGCTCGAGCATAAGCCTGAGCTAATTAATATAGCGTTCATCATGTCCTTAAGGTTTCTGTTCTTCCTTTTAGCTAGACCATTTTGTTGAGGTTTATAAGGGGTTGAAACCTCATAAATTATGCCAAGTTCCTCATAATGTTTCTTAAGGAAGGTGGTGTCATACTCACCTCCTCCATCATACCTAATCCTCTTGATGCTACAGTTTAATTAGTTTTCAACTTCAGCTTTATATTTATAAATTTCCTCATCCTCATCTTTTGTGCTTAGGAGATACACCTTAGTGAATCTCAAGAGGTCACTACAAATGTGATGTAGTGTCTCTTACCACTTCTACTCATGGTGCTCTTAAAATCACCTAGATCAGTATGTATTAGCTCGAGCAAGGATGATGTTCTATCTATTGATTTGTTAAATGCCTTTTTAGGATGTTTGGCCTTGACACATATTTCACATTTATTAAGTTTGGTTAGATCACAATCAGGAATTAAACTCATTTGTTTAAGTTTCTTAACCGAGTTATAATTTAGATGTCCAAGCCTAGCATGCCATAGAACTAGAGATTCATCAATATAAGTAGAACTCGAGCCAGTCTTAGTCATAACATTCAGAACATCAAGGACAAGCAAACCACCATTATAAAAGCCTTTCCCCATGAAGTTTGTGATCTTAGTTAGGATCAATTTGTCAAACTCGAAAACCAGCTTTATTCAGCAAAACACTTGGGACTAGATTCCTAAGCAAATTTAGGAACATGTAGCACGCTGGTTAAATAGAGAGACTTTCCAGAGTTGAGTTTTAGAGGGACCTTTCCCTTGCCGTGGACAGGGATCGAACTAACATTGCCCATGTACATATTTTTGCCATTAGTGGCTTTATTATATTCATGGAACATGTACTTATTGGTGCAAATGTGCCCTGTGGCACCAGTAGCTACAACCCCCTCGATTGTGTTCTCAACCATATTCACCTCGGAGATCATGGCAACAAACACATCTCCTTCTTTTGTGAGATTCGCATGAGGCCTGTGTTCTATGCGCTTTTCAGGTCCGAATCCTTTCTTGTAGTTCCTTGAGGTGTGGCCACTCTTGCCACAAGTCCAGCATGTTCTTTTGGTTCTCTTCTGGCCTTCATCAGCATTGTCCATTAGCCTTTTTCCTTGATATTGGCTTTGCTTACTGCTAGAACCTTCCTCCCGAGCATTAGCTCTATTTTTGTTCCAAGGTTTCTTGAATTTGCCTTTCTTACTTGCGTTTCTCTATTCAACAAGGTTAGCTGCCAATGAGGATTGCTTAGAGGACTTCCCCTTGGCTTGCTTACGATTTAATCTTCCAAATTAATGTGGGAGATCAGTTCCTGCAGCATCATGTCCTTTTTCTTATGTTTTAAGGATGTCTTATAATTTTCCCAGTGGGAAGATAGTTTCTCCATTAGGCAATTAGCTTGGAAGGTTTCACAAAACTTCACGCTCTTATTAAATATATTGGTACACAAACTTTTGTATTCATAGGTTTGGTCAAGAATATATTTTTCATCAACCATGGTGAAAGCTAGCCACCTACTAGAAACGTATTTTTAGCCATGCTATCATCTGATCCATACTTGATTAACAATGCTTCCCATATTTCTTTAACATTTTTCATATTAACATAAATTTGATAAAGAGGTGCTGTCATATAATAGAGAAGCATCCCTCTGCAAGCATGGTTATCTTTCTCGAAATTCTTTGGTGGGGCTCTATCATTGAATAGAGTATAATGAACCTCTATTTGACCTAGGAAGAACTTCATCTTATTAGCCCACATCTTGTAGTTCGTCCCATCCAAGGGCTTAGTTTTAGACATATCTGGTATAATAAAGCCCGTGTGAGTCAAGTTGTGATTACTCATTATACTAAAAGACTTAGATTGTTGGAGAAATATGATAATAAGTAGTCATAATATAACCTTCTATTACAATCAAATTGATTTTGAGAGTTACAAAATTGGTGATGGAAATGACTCAACAATAAACGAGAGATGGGAAAGAGTAAACCGAAGAATTGCTACATCGTGAAGAATCTACTATCGTAAGTCGTTTGTGCTCCCACAGAGGTACAATGGAATGAACAGCACTCTGACCTCTAGAGTTAACACGGCACCCACCTCGTCAATATACCTCGAGGAGATGAGTTGGAGTACGCCCCAACTTGCTCAGTAAATGAAGGAGCGAAAGAACGAGTTTAGAAAGGAAAATAAAGCCGTGAAGAAGGAGAATTAATTTATGTAATTTAGTGTGTTTAACAAAGCCCTAAGGTTCAGTATTTATAGAGGAAAAACCTTGCTAATTAAGGAAATAACCATTAGAATCTGGCTACAATAAGGAAAGTGGCGGATATGGAAGACCCTATAGATCCAGCTTTGGTTATGGATAAAGCAGTTTACAAAAAGAGTGGAAAGTGACATAGTCAAAACGTGTACTTGAGCTCGAGCTTGTAGCCTCGAGGCTCGAGACCTGGGGTATGGATAACCCCTCAAGGTAGTGCCCTCGAGGTCAAATAAGAGACACCTCAAGCTCGAGCCAAAGGCTTTGAGCACTACTCAAAGGCAAGAACTTGCATCGGTTTCTTTTAGGACAACTTAAATAAAAACAATGATCATAAAAATAAAAGTCTGAGTTAGAAAAAGTCCAAACTGCACCGGCCTGACAAGGCTTGCGCACATGTGTGTGTCCCACTATGCCCACTCGAAGCCCACAATACTTTACCAAGTACAATGACAAGGGATATATAAATAAGGCCCCTCTCCTCTAGATTTTCTATGTAGGATTGAAGTACTTTCCCAAGACATAAAAATTGAAGCACATACGTTATAGATCAAGTTATATTTTTTGATTCAAATATATGTGAATTTTTTTTTTTTTTTGGTCAATATGTGAAAATTATGAAGTTCTAATATTTATAAGAATTAATGTTCTATGCATTATTGTTTATGCATACAATTTTAGTTTATGTTAAAATAAAGGGTTATTTACATTTTAGTATCTTGACATTTTTACAAATAATAAAAAGAGCCCTGATCTTTTTGAATTATTAGAAAAGCCCATGTGTTTTGTTGTAATAATTAAAAGACCACACTCTAGCGTGATATCATTTTTTAGTCAATAGAGCTGATGAGGCAACTGCCTTTATAGTAATGCTACAGTAAAATGAAAAGAAGTACCATTCAATACTTTTGTTATTACTCTATAAGCACGAATATCGAAATGTTGTATTGTGTAAAAATCATCGATTTTGCTTAATTTTTTAAAAACATGGTTATTCAAGGGTATTTTTGTCATTTTACAATAACATTGATAAATAAAGTAGTCGCTACATCAGCTCTGTTAATTGAAAATGACGTCATCTACCGAAGAGGGGTCCTTTTATTAATATGACAAAAATTTAAGGACCTTTTTATTAATACGACAATAATTCAAAAATGTTAGAGTCCTTTTCATTATTTTCAAAAATATAGGATACTAAAATGTAAATAACCCTAAAATAAACAATGTGTAATTAGTATGCTCTAACAAGTGACATTTGGATACAGTAGAAAAGTCCTAAAATTTTTTCTAGTACAGTATTTTATAAAATTATTTTTTTGTTATTAATATAATTATTTTTATTTGATCTTTTATTATAAACATTGAAAATAATAAACAACAACAACCCCATAAATGCCTTAAGGATGCTCCCGTGAAGGCAGGGTTTGGGAAGGGTAAGATATATAGAGCCTTACCACTACAGAGTGTAATTGTGTAAAGAAGGTATTTTTAAAAGGCCGCCTATTGGAAAATTATGTATATTTGTGATTTAAAAATTTATTTATTTATTTTATATTGTTTTTCAAGTTAAAATATTTTAATGGAAAAAACATGTTTTAAAGCTCAAAATTGAATTACAGTTTAAATCAAAAAATTAAAAGGTGTTAGTAACAATCATGCTCTAAATCATGCTTTGAATTACAAGTTTGCAGTTACATGCCATTGGGAATCTACAATTAAGTGTCAGCATATTGCACGCAAACGAAAAGGATGGAAAAAATATTGACCGAACATTGGAGGTCTACTTTGGTTGTCTATATAAGCACGAGTTTGTTGACAAAAATATTATTCTTTCATCCTCTACTTTTCTTTCAAAATTGTGAGCTTGATAATTGTAGTTTGGAGATGTTTGATCGCTGCACTAATAGAGGTTCGACAGTTTGTTGAATCTTGAGAAATGAGCATATACAAATTTAATACTTGTGCAGAAGGAACATTTCCTTTCTGAGGAGAGCACTCTTTGCATGCCTCAACCCAACATAGGCGTTTCTTAGTCTTTTCTGATTTGTATATTGTCTTTGGATTACTATTGTTATTGATATTTTGTTAATTGTTTCTACTTTGTTATAATTTTGTTGAATTTTTGGTACATCATAAATTCTAACAATCTTAGAAAGGAAAATAGCTTAATTTTAAAAAAAATTGACTTTGAACATAGACTTTCTAAATGCTTTGACTAGCAAACCTAAAAAATTTATGGGAGAAAATTTTCTTTGTTGGCAACAAATGAAGCTTTGGCTTACCAAAATTAGGATTATTTTCGATGCTTCTCCAGGATAAAGAAAAAGGCATTAAAAAAAATTATGAATCCGATGGTACCCCCGGTAGTAGTGACTCTATCTCAACTGATAAGGCCGCTTCTAATGATAAAGAAATTTTATGCCATGGTAGACTTTTAAATATTTTTTCTAATAATATTTATAGCATTTTTTGTCATTTTGAATTTGCTCTAAAATTATGAAATGCTTGATTAGATATGTGACGGGAGAAAGAGGTTTAAAAAGATGCTCAGTTAAAATATGGTTTGATTTTCAAATGGTTGATGGTAAAAGTGTTATGGACCAAATTCATGAGTTTCAAAAAAATGGTTTTTAACATGAAAATAAAGAGGATTGAAATTAAGGATATATAGTGCTTATTACTTCGCTCCTTAAAAAATTACCACCATTATGATCTGATTTTGCTAGCAGTCTAAAATATAAACCTAAAAATTTTACTTTGCAAGAATTGTATGTTGCTTTGAAAATTGAGGATAACCATCGATCTTCAAAGAGTGAAATGCAAAAAACTTAGTTTCAAGCTAAGGCTCATATTATTGAAAATTTTTATAAGCTTAGGAAAAAAATTGTTCAAGAAAAATGGTCCTAAATGACCTAACAATGTTGCTTTGAAAATTTTTAAGAAGGTGTTGCCGGGGCACATATTGTGTTTTTTGGTTTATGCTTTTTGGCAATTATTTGGCATTAGGTGTATTGGGATCTAGAAATATTTTGTGATGAGTGTGCAGGAAAACCTTCTTTGGATTTGCCTAAGATTTTTGGAATCCATTTATTTCTCATAGGGTTCGCTTGTTATGGTTTCGGCACATTTCATGTAACAGGCTTGTTGTTGGTGCAATTCTTGAAATTTACAAGAAACGGGTAACAAATCGATCTACAGGTTTCGAGGCGTGATGTCACATTTCTTAAGACTTATTTTAGTGTATAAATTAGTCTCGGGGATACAATGATAACCTAATGTAAAATAGAGTGAGCGTATGTGAAGGGAGATATAGAAGAGATGTATGAGAACAATGTTTTCAAGAACAATGAACAAGTTCTTTCAAATCAATTTTTTCGATAAATTGCGACAAAGTCACTAACCAAACCGGCCACTCGCTAGGCAAGGCTTGGGACCGCCCACAACAAAACGGGGACCAAAAAAAGCTAAACACAAAACAATAAAATAGGAACAAAAAACAATACAGCAACCACCGAGCACAGGACCAGAAAAAATACGAGGACATGAAACACAAGCGAGCATAGGCCCAACACACACAGGGAACCTAGATGAAGAAGACCAGGAAGCCAACACAAGAACCAAGACAGGGAATAAAGCTATAACTCAAACACCCAACCCAAATCATTGGGCGAGAATGTTAGCCACCATAGCCGGGTCGAAACCATCAAAATTGAAACCCACCTTTTCTCCTATCTCTATTACCAGTTTTGCTTTCAGGATCCTCTCGTCATACTCTTCTTCCGTGATCTTCTGGATTCGATTTCCCCTATTCCGTTTTTTCCTTTTTTCGGCTGTCTTAGACGATTTTCCAACATTATTTCTGGGAGACATATCCTTCAGGAAGTCCTGCAACACCCACTTTTCTCTTTCCTTTATCTTGCGCTTCATCGCTTTTCTCTCTCTTTTGTTTGTGCGGAATTTTTCCTTTTTCCTCCAGCCCGTGCTAGGCCCTTCCATGGATGGAGCTGAAACTTGCTGATTCTTTCAAATCAATTGATTTTCTTCTTTACTATCAATGACATTAGGGGAATATATGTATAAGACTTTGTGAAAGAAGACGTCTCAAATTATGCCTCAAAGAAAAGGCGCAAAAGACCGGTAGTTAACGTGCGAAAATCCAGTGAAAACCGCACCTACGTGTCGACACACAGTTCTGCAGAGATGGTTCTGTTGATCTGTGTGTCGACACACAGGCCGTGTGTGTCGACATACACCTCTGCAGCCCTGTTATGTAAGAATGTGTGTCGACACACTAGCCCTGTGTGTCGACCCACATCCCAACACACATCAAAACACATCGAACAAACTACGGGACCAACTTTAAACACTTTATTCACAATTTTTGTAGCATTATTTTGAAAATACATCAACATTCCCCCACTATTTTCAAAATACAATCATTCTCACAAACGAAATCTCTAAGTTAAAGGAGGCCATATCGCGCATCAATGAGGGTGTCTTTCGATTGAACCCTCAGCTAGTGATGACATATTCACAATTGATCAGATCGAAAATGGTAGACTATGCTTTGAACCATACAACCCATTTGACCAACTAAAGACATCACCACGCACTACACAATCTACTTCCCGTACATACCCTACACCTCCCCAGATCGACACATATGAAGCCTTGTGTCCTGTACCCTTTGCGAGTGTTTCAGGGCCAAACTCTTTGTCAAAAATCACCTCTTGAAGCGGCCAAACTTCACACTCACTAAGGTAGACCCCAACTAATCATGTCCTGTGACACAACATTCAGTTACAAAATTATCAAGACCGGGTCCATTAAGAGCATACACTCATCCTTTAAATCTCTGATGCAGTTAACCGAGCACTTCACACACAGGATGGAAAATTCATTTGTGCTTGCAGCCACACTGATGACAAAACTCAATCATTGAACTAGAGACCTAGCGTCTGACTAGGCGTCGAGTTGAGGGCCAATCATGGGTGACTAAAAACGACAGGTTTCAACCCCATCCCTGTGCACGTTTTCAGAACCAAGTGTCTAGCAAGGCCTTTCGTGAATGGATCTGCTAGATTCTGACTTGTTCTTACAAAATCCACAGTGATGACACCTTCTCGAATAAGATGTCTCACTATACTATGTCTCACACCAATGTGTAGACTTTTCATTGCACACATCACTATACGCTTTAGAAAGCATAGCTTGACTATCACAATGGATAGATATCAGTGAGATCGGCTTAGGCCATAAAGGAACCTCGTACAAGAGATCCTTTAACCATTCGGCATCTTGAGCCGCGGAAGCAAGAGCTATAAACTCTGCTGCCATCGTAGAATCATAAATACAGGCTGTTTCTTAGAACCCCAAGAAACTGCACCTCCACTGAGTAAGAAAACCCATCCACTCGTAGAAGCATGATCCTCCACAGGGGAGATCCAGCTGGCATCAGAATATCCCTCTAAAATAGAGGGATAGCCTACATAAGAAATACCATAGTTTATGGTACTCTTAAGGTACTTCAGTACTCTATAAATCGCATGGCAATGTTCCTTACTCGGATTTCTAGTATATCTACTTAGCCTTCCAACAGCATAGGCAATATCAGGCCTCGTGCTCGTAATGGCATACATAAGACATCCAATGACTTGGGCATAATCCAACTGTAAAACAGGAGGGCCACTAGTCGATACAAGCTTCACACTAGGGTCCATCGGTTTGAACACTGGTGCACATGCACCATAGCTGAATTTCTTCAACACACTTCTATATAATGAGACTGTGTCAAGGTTATGGAATCTCCATCCCTTGCAATCTTTATACCAAGGATTGCCTCAACTTCACCCATGTCTTTCATAGCAAAGTTCTCAGAGAGAAACTTTTTAATTCTCTCTACTTATTCCAAATCTGTACCGAATAAGAGCATGTCATCAACATAAAAACAAATCATGACACCTTTGCCATTCTTGAACTTGCTATCGACACACTTGTCCAATTCGTTTGTCACGAATCCGTTGTTCAGAATCACACTATCAAACTTTTGATGCCGTTGTTTCGGGGCTTGCTTCAGCCCATACAGAGGGCGTATGAGTTTACATACCTTCTGGCCCGGTACAACAAAACCTTCCCGTTGTTTCATGTACACCTCCTCTTCTAATTCGCCATTCAGGAATGCCGTTTTTACATCCATTTGGTGAATCACGAGTTTATAGATAGAGGCAAGAGCAATTAATACTCTTATCGTCGATATCCTAGCCACCGGGGCATAGGTGTCAAAGTAGTCTAACCCATATTTTCGGGTAAACCCTTTAGCAACCAATCGAGCTTTGAACTTGTCTATAGTTCCATCGACTTTCATCTTCTTCTTGAAGATCTATTCACACCCGATTGGCCTACTACCTTGTGGAAGATCCACTAATATCTAGGTATTATTGCCCATGATGGAATCCATCTCATCATTTATCTCCTCTCTCCAAAAGAAGGCATCATGAGACCTCATTGCCTCATCAAATGTCATGGGGCCCGCCTCCATGACATAACATCGTGGTACCACAGGGTCCACATCATTCCTTGAACCTTCTACCAAAAAGGTGTAGAAGTCTGTTCCAGAAGATTTCTCTTTCCTTACTCTCTTACTCCTGCGGAGTTCTAGAGTAATATCAGGGATATGTTCCCTCTCATGGTGATCATCATCACCATACGACACTGGTGTGTCGTTATCAATCGGTACGTAGTCCCCTGGTCTCGGGATAGAGGTAAACCGATTCTCTTCAAAGATGGCATCTCTCGATTCGATTATCGTATTGACACTGATATAATCATTTGGTTCAATGACATAGAACCGATATGCCTTACTTTCACCTAACTTTTTATTTTTAGGTTCAGGAACTCTAACAATAGCCCTACACCCCCACACTTTAAGATAACTTAACTTATGGGGTCTACCGTTCCAATGTTCGTATGGGGTTATTTTTCTTTTCTTACTTGGAATACGATTTAATATGTGACAGGCTGTTAACATTGCCTCGCTCCAAAAACCATCGCTGAGACCGGAGTATGACAACATGGAATTAACCATTTCTATTAGAGTCCGGTTTTTCCTCTTAGCCACACCATTCTGTTGTGGCTTATAAGGTGCGGTGACCTCAGGCACGATACCAGTGGATTCGAAATACTTAGGGTTATAGTATTCACCACCATAGTCCGACCTAAGTTATTTGAGGAAGGTTTCACAATGTAGTTCTATTTCGGCCCTATATTCTTTAAATCTTTCTAGCGATTCATCTTTATGAACAATTAGATACACATAACAATATCTTGAAGAATCATCAATGAATGTGATAAAGTATTGTTTTCCTCCTATGGTGGGAGTTCTTTTGAAGTCACATAAATCGTTATGTATCAAGTCAAGCAAATTCATTTCTCTTTGTACCGACGGAAATAGTAGTTTTGTTATTTTCCTTAGCATACACGTTTTGCACTTATCATCTACTTTATCAACATGTGGTATTAACATTGAACTAGCCATTTCACGCATTTTACGATAATTCACATGTCCTAACCTATGATGCCATAAGTAAGTAGAATCAAGTATATAAACAGAACTTTCAATCTTATTAGCAACATTCAGTTTGAACATATAATTACACAGGTACCCTTTTTCAACAAAAAACGCCCCCTTTGACAATACAACTTTGTTGGCCTCAAGACCAACTTGAACCCGAACCTAATCAGTAGGCCACCAAACACAAGGTTCTTCTTTACATCCGAGGCATAGTACACATCGGCTAGGGTACGGGTTTTTCCAGAAGTGAAAAGTAAATCGACTTTTCCCTTACCCACAACTGGTATACTCGCTCCATTACCCATGAACAACATAGTTCCATTGTTCACAGGTTGCAAGTCTTTAAAGAAACTTTTGTCTTTGCACACATGTTTTGTGGCCCCCGAGTCAACCCACCTAGAGACATCGCTCTCAACTAGATTGATCTTCGAGATCATTGCCATGAACTTATCGTTCAAATTTTTGTTGCGATGATCATGCCCCTTCCCCTTAGTGTTCTTAAGGTGGATGCAGTCGCTCCTTAGGTGACCGGGCTTGTGGTACTTCTAACAGACCAACTTGGTCTTCTTCCCGTTTTGGTTTTTATGGAAGTGTCCAATTCATTTGGCTCCTTTGCTTGTCTGGCCTTCTTCTGTAGCGTTAATTTTTCCAACATCATCGGGGTGGTCCTTGCTATCTTGTAACCTGTAACCTTCCTCAATCCTCAAATGATTAGCCAATTCTTCGATTGACATATCTTCCTTCTTGTGTTTGAGAGACTTTTTAATGTCTCTCCAAGAGGGGGAAATTTTGTCAATCAAAGATGAAACGATGATGGTGTCATCCATATTCATCTTATGTTGCTTAAAATTATTTAAGATTCGTTCAACTTTATGGAATTGCTCCATGATCGGACGATCATCCACCATTTTATAACTATTAAATTTACTAACTAAAAATTTCTTACTTGTGGCGTCTTTTGCCATGTACCATCCCTCTAGAGCGTCCCACAATTCCTTTGTAGTAGGCACATTGGAGTAGATGTCAAAAAGGGCGTCCATCATTCCATTGAGTATGTGCCCTCTACATATGTAATCATCATTCTCCCACTTCAACTAGGCTCGTTGCTCTGTCAATGTCTCGTCCTCTTCAACAGCGGGGGTAGGGAATGGTGTATTTAGGACATACACCGCATTCAAGGTCGTGATAAGGAAGTGCATCTTCCTTTGCCAACGGCAGAAATTGCTGCCATCAAAACAATCCAACTTAACAAAGTTCGCGTTCATCTCCCTCAGTGACGATGCCATATCAAACCAAGATCACAATCGTGAAATTATGTCTTAAGATTGTTGGTGCAATTCTTGAAATTCGCAAGAAACGGGTAACAAATCGATCTATAGGTTTCGAGGCTTGATGTCACTTTCCTTCAGACTTATTCCAGCGTATGACATAGTCTAGAGGATACAACGATAACCTAATGTAAAATAGAGTGAGCGTGCGTAAAGGGAGATATATGAGAACAATGTTTTCAAGAACAATGAACAAGTTCTTTCAAATCAATTGATTTTCTTCTTCATTATCAAAGACATTAGGGGAATATATGTATAAGACTTTGTGAAAGAAGACGTCCCAAATTATGCCTCAAAGAAAAGGCGCGAAAGACCGGTTGTTAACGCGCGAATATCCAGTGAAAACTGCACCTGTGTGTCAACACACAATTCTGTAAAGATGGTTCTGTTGATCTGTGTGTCGACACACACCTCTGCAGCCTTGTTCTGTAAGAATGTGTGTCGACACACCAGCCCTGTGTGTCGACACACATCCCAACACACATCAAAACACATCGAACAAACTTCGGGACCAACTTTAAACACTTTATTCACAATTTTGTTAGCATTATTTTGAAAATACATCAACACTTGTATGGTCCGGGAATATGGGTGTCCGATCCTTATGGACTAACTGGAAAAGTACAACCTGTAAATCCAGCATGGGGCGTGGAAGGTTTTGATCCTTTTGTTCCGAGAGGAATAGCCTCTCATCATATTACAACAGGTACATTGGGCATATTAGCGGGCCTATTCCATCTTAGTGTTCGCCCGCCCCAATGTCTATACAAAGGATTACGTATGGGCAATATTGAAACTGTTCTTTCTAGCAGTATCGTTGCTATCTTGTTTGCAGCTTTTGTTATTGCCGAAACTATGTGGTATGGTTCAGCAACTACCTCGATCGAATTATTTGGTCCCGCTTGTTATCAATGGGATCAGGGATACTTTCAACAGGAAATATATCGAACAGTGAGTGTTGGAACATTGATTCATAACTAATGGAATGCTTAGAGTATCCCTATTACCTGATAAAACGATCTTGCCAGTGTTGGTATAAATCATCTTTCCCTCATATTCGGTTATAGCGAGAACCCCTGAATCTAGAGCCGCCTAGCGTTCTAACCTTGTTCCAACACTACACTTCTCGGACCGAGAAAGCGGAACTGCTTGACGTTGCATATTAGAACTCATTAAAGCCCAATTCGCATCATTATGCTCGATAAAAGGAATGAGAGAAGCTCCAATAGAAAAATATGGGAAGGTAAAAATACTTCGAAGATGAACCTGATCCCATGCAATAGTCATGAATTCTTAACAGTATTGAGCTGTAACAACCTGTTCTTCGTGAATACCTCGATTCAAGGCCAAAGAATTTTCTGCTGCTACCATATAGTATTCATTCCTAGGTGGTGATAAATAAAGCATCTGTACCTTTTTTGATCTCTCAAAAAGGCAGATGAGTTGATCAATGGTAAATAAAGCATGTTGGCGTGAATCTAATCATTGTTGTTGTCAGTATCCTGCCAAGCTGTCTAGTGGCGGTGCATTTATTATTGAGCCCCTCTATCAAACTTCATGGTAGACGCTGGTGACTCGTTTCATTAGCGGTCCTTTGGCGGGACCTACGCTAGCCTATTGGCTACCCTCCATGGCCTGGCTACTCGGTTGCGGCCTTCTACTGAAACTGCTAGTGGTAACCCTGCCACTACCCGCGCCCACAGATACTGTTGGGCAATTCTTGACGGGATGTTGAAACCATATGTAATAGTTTGAGCAGTATGTTGACAAGGGGCCACGATATGGCAGAATTGTCCATTGTACAAAGTCCTGTGTTTAAGTTTGAACACGGCAATCTACAGTTGAATTTGATTAGTAGAGACTCTCTGTCACGTTTATTAATGGTAACAGTGTGTACATTATCGAGCCCCCTATCAAACTCCATAGCAAACGATGGCAATTCGTTTTGTTGGCGATGGTGTGCCCATTGGCGGGACTCGCACTACCTTGTTAGCGGTGCTTAATGGCTCTATTATTTGGCAACTTTCTACCAATTAAAATGGCGGTGGCCTCTTACTACTCGCACCCCTACATGTGTTTTTTGGTGACAGCTTCATTAGGCTTCTATCAATCTTGTTGACGGCAGTTTTTAGCTTGTTTGCCGCAGCTTATTTATTAGTGAACCCTTAACCAAACTTCTTGGCATCATCACCCGCCCGAGCTTGATTGGCGGAGGTTCTCTAAAAGAATTTTTGGCAAAAACCACTTCTTTATTAGCTTTTTGCTACGCTTGACAGCTAGCTAAGTTACACCTACTCTAGAATATACATAAGAGAGACACCCGCCAAACATATTGGCGGCGGTTCTTGGCTTAACTACTTTTTGGAAACACCCATCTTAATTGAATGGCGGCATATTTCTTGGCGAGGATTTTGCCAAGGCTTGTTGGCAGTAGCGCCTGTCTTCGTTGATTAATAATTATGCCTAATAATGAATTTGCTGCCAATTCTATTGGGAGCACTTCATGGCTTGATTAGATTCATTGAAGGTTGTTAACTCCTCTTCAAACATGCATTTAAAATCCCTGTTGGTTTTTTAGGCAAGGAAACACTTTGATGTTTCATTTCCGTGAAGCAACATAATTGATGCTTAAAGCTAAACTCTACATGCCCAGTGTCATGGTCCTAGCCGTGCGGCGCTCGTTGTTCACTAAGAACAACGCACAAGCCCGCACTATAGATCACTTTGAGCGCACAACGGTATAAGAAGATCGGACCTTCCAGGTCCCGGGATGTTGGGTGTGCGAATGTGGCTCTGCAACTCCCACTCAAGTGCACGAAAAACAATCACACATGAACACGAAGCTTGAAAAGAAGGCAATTTGTATTCATTAACAAAGCATAGGACACATTAACAAAGAAGGCAATGTGACACTGGGAAAGCCTAGGACCATGACATCCTCCCCCACTTGAGTTGTCGACGCCCTCGTCGACTTCTTCTTTTTCTTCATCTTGGTCTTCACCCTCTCCCTATCAGGGAGGTCTTCTTCAGCAATCCAGCTTGTTTCTTCAACAGGTCTTCCCTTCCACCGTATCAGGTACTCTGTCTTCTTGTCTCCCTTGTAGTCTTCAATTTGTCGATCTGCAATCACTTCTTCTACTTCGGGTGTAGGAGTTGGGCGCATGCGGATGTCAGCCCTCATGGACACATTATGTGTGGGATCTTCTTCGTCTGCTTGGAAGGGCTTTAGGAAATTCACGTGAAACAACGGATGGACATTCATCCAGTTCGGGTGTTGGATCCGGTAGGAGACTCGTCCCATGCCGGCAACCAAACCAACTGGGCCTTCGTATTTGTGCACTAGCTGCTTGTCCCTTTTCATGAGAAATCTTTGCTGATCATAGTTGATCTTGACCAGCACCAAGTCCCCTGGTTGAGACTGAATCAGTCATCTTCCCTGATCTGCCCACTTCTTCATTCTTTTGGAGGCCTTCTCTAAGTAGGCCTTTGCAACTTCATTGTTGTCCCTCCATTCCCTTGTGTAGTTGTAGGCTCTCGGATTTTCACCTCTGTATGGCTCTGCCACGGTGTGAGGTAAAAGAGGTTGTCGGCCGATGACAATTTCAAAGGGGCTCTTGTTGGAGGATGAGCTCTTTTGGGAGTTGAAACAAAATTGAGTGACATGGAGGAGCTCAACCCAGTTGGACTGATTGGCACTCACAAAATGTCGTAGATATTCCTCCAACAACCCATTGATTCTCTATGTCTGACCATCGGTCTCGGGGTGGTAGCTCGAGGAGATGTTCAGCTCAGACCCCAACAGCTTGAAGAGTTCTGACCAAAATGTGCCGGTGAACCGAGGATCCCTGTCGCTCATGATACTACGTGGTACTCCCCAATACTTTACAATGTGCTGAAAGAACAAGGACGCGGTCTCCTCAGCAAGACAGGAACTCGAGGTAGGGATGAATGTAGCATATTTGGAGAAACGGTCAACGACCACCAATATCGCGGAGAACTCCACCACTTTTGGCAGGCTGGTGATGAAGTCCAACGAGACACTCTCCCAAGGTCGCGACGGAACAGGGAGGGGCTCTAATAGCCCTGCCTTCTTCTGTTTGTCGATCTTATCTTGCTGACAGATAAGGCAGGTCTTTGTGTAGCTTATCACATCTTCCTTCATTCCGGGCTAGAAGTAACCCTGCATCTGCAAACTCAGAGTTCGTTGCCAACCGGGGTGTCCTGCCCAAAGGGTTTCGTGGCATTCCTTCATCAAGGACCTTCTGAGTCCCCCTACTGCCGAAACAAACAGCCTTCTCCCCTTTGTCAACAGGAGTCCTTCCTCCTCCTAGAACTGCCGAGTTTTTCCTTCTTGGATCAGCCCACGGATGACTCTGGCTGACGGATCATCATTCAGATGTTGCTTGATTTTCTCTTAAAGTAAGGTTGTCACACTGCTATAAGAAAGGGAAGCACACATGCTCAGAGTTGCTAAGTCGGATCGACGGCTCAAAGCATCTGCGACTTGGTTGCTCTTTCCCGCTTGATATTGTAGCTCCATGTCAAATTCGGCAAGAAATTCCTGCCATTTGGATTGTCTAGAGGATAGCTTTGGCTGGGTTAGGATGTGGCTAGTAGCTGAATTGTCTGTTTTCACCACGAATCTTGACCCAAAAAGGTAGCATCTCCATACCCGCAAGCAGTGAACCACGACCAGGAGCTCCTTTTCCTGCGCAACATAACGGCGCTTAGCATCCTTGAGTTTTCGGCTTTTGTAAGCTATAGGATGCTCTTCTTGCAATAAGACTCCTCCGAGGGCAAAGTCGGAGGCATCCGTTTGGACTTCAAAGGGCTTAGTAATGTCGGGAAGGGCCAAGATAGGCTCTCTCATGACTGCTGTCTTCAGATCTTCAAAAGCTTGTTGGCATGAGTTCGACCAATCCCATTTGTGATCCTTCTTCAACAAATCAGTCAGCGGGGTTGTCTTCTTTGAATAACCCTCGATAAATCTTCTATAGTAGTTGGCAAGGCCGAGGAAGGAACGAACCTCGCTGACATTCCTCAGCACCGACCAATCTTCAATAGCCTCTATCTTCTTCGGATCCATCTTGATCCGCCCTTGTCCAATAATATGTCCTAAGAAGCTGACTTCTTCCTAGGCATAAGAACACTTCTCTCGCTACACAAATAGATGATGCTCTCTCAGCTTCTGGAAGACCAGCTTCACATGCCAAAGGTGTTCCTCCATGGTGGTGCTATAGATCATAATGTCGTCCAGGTATACCATGACAAATTTGTCAAGGTACTCATGAAAGACATGATTCATCTAGGTGCAGAAGGTCGCTGGAGCGTTCATGAGCCTGAAAGGCATAACGAGCCATTCAAACGCCCCATACCTAGTCACACACGTCGTCTTAAGCTCATCTCCTTCAGCAATGCGGACCTGATGATAACCTGAGCGGAGGTCGAGCTTAGTGAAGAATTTGGCTCCCCCCAGTTGGTCAAACAGATCGGCCACCAGTGGGATGGGGTAGTGGTTCCACACGTTACCTTGTTGAGAGCTCGGTAGTCGATACACAATCTCAAGCTGCCATCCTGTTTCTTCTGGAATAGGACTAGGGCTCCATAGGGAGCCTTAGAAGGGCGGATGAAGCCTGATTCGATCAACTCCCCAAGTTGTTTCCTAAGCTCAGCCAACTCCGGGGGCACCATGCAGTAAGGTGCTTTAGCGAGAGCCCTAGCTCCGAGCAACAACTCAATTTGGTGATCCACAGTACGCCGAGAAGGGAGCACTTTCGGTAATTCCGCTGGCATGACATCTCCATACTTCTCTAGTAACCCCTGAATTCGGGGGTGCACAGCAGCAGGTTATTCGTCTTCTTTTGCAGACAAGGCTACCAGAAAGATAGGTTCATGTTTCTTTAACCCTTTCTCCAACTGCATAGCCGACAACTGAGGACTCATGCCCCCTTTGACGCCTGCCTTTGTAATCAGGGAGGCCTTTACCAGACACGGATTCTTATCCATCAGGAAGAGTGAGTTAATGTGCGGCATTGGGCCTCCCTTGGCCCGTTGGAGGGCCTCCATACCAAGAACAAGGTTGAAGTCGTCCATTGGGGCTGTGAGGTCCACCCGACCTTCCCATTCTCCCTTCACGGTTACCTCTCTTGCTAGCCGAAGAATCGGCTTAGCACTGGAGTTAACTGCCTTTAAGCTTCCACCCTCCCAGCTAAGCTTTAACCCCAGTCTTTTCGCCTCTTGTCCCGAGACAAAGTTGTGCGTGGTGCCAGTGTCAATCATGGCTCTAGTCCTTCGACCATTCACGACCAGCTCCACGTGCATCAGCTCATTGGATCGAGGGGGTGCTGGATCGGTCTTCTCCATGGCATACATTAAGTGGATTGTCCCTATCTGAGGCTGCTCCGTAGGTTGCTCCACGGAGGGTTCTTCTGAATCTGAATCCAAGGTGGTCTCGGCCATCTTCTGTTCTATTTTATGTTGAAGGGCACTAAGGGCGGCCTTGTGTGGGCACTCGTGTACCCGATGAGGCCCCTTGCACAGAAAACACCATAGAGGGCGATTGTTCGTAAACCCTTCATTGTTCCTTCGGAATTGAGAGCTTTGCTATCCCGATCCTCCACCCCATGGCCTTGGTCGATTGTTGTTCCTGCTATTAGAGGCGGTAGACTTGCTCCCTGTAGAGGTATTACTGGTGTTTCCCCTCTTTTGTGAGGATGCTCCATCCGAATGGAAGTCCACTAATCTTTTAGCGGCTGCTTGAGCATCTGCAAGGTTCTGAGGATTCTGACGGTATAACTCCTTCTTAGCCCAATCTTTCAGGTCTTCGATGAAGTGAAACAATCTATCCTTGTCAGACATGTCCTTGATGTCTAACATACCAGCTGAGAAGTCTTTCACATAATCTCATATGGAACCGGTTTGTTGGATGCTCCTCAGCAGGCGGCGAGCAATGAAGTCAATGTTCTCGAGATAAAACTGATTCTTTAATTCGGCTTTCAAGTCATCCCAAGTATCTATTCGGAGTCGGTTCTGAAGGATGTCCTCATTCTTGGTACGCCACCACAGTTTGGCGTCACCACTTAAGTGCATGGTAGCGAGGTCAACTTTGCACTTCTCATCCTCTACATGGCATATTCTAAAGTACTGATCCATATCGAAGAAGAAGTTTTCAAGCTCTTTTGAATCTCACACTCCACTGAAAGGTTTTGGTTCCGGGGGCTTCACTTTGCCGAACCCAAAACTAGAATTCTCAGTGCCCATTGCACGAACGAGCAAGCTGACCTTAGCAGAAAGTTCGGACAGCTCCCCGCACACCACCTCAATGGCATCATATGTCTCCCCACTAAGTTCCTTGAAGTTTTCCTTTACCTCCGTCATGGAGGTCTCAAGGGACTCCATCCGACCTCCAAGTTCCTCAGGAACTTCAGCTCGAGGCTCAAACTGGCCCAGCGATTGGAGACGCTCCTCTTGTCATCCTACTTGTTCAACCAAAGTTTCAAGGCCTTCAACTCGGCTCTCCTACTGCTCTACTCTCTCCCTCATCGGCGGGTTAGCCATAACTAGGCTAGTAGAAAATACTCGAGCAACAGGTCAATGTAACTTGGCTCTGATACCAACTATCATGGTCCTAGGAACTACGAGTCGTGCGGCGTGCATTGTTCACTAAGAACAATGCGCAAGCCCGCGCTATAGATCACTTTGAGCGCACAGCAGTCTAAGAAGTTCGGACCTTCCGGGTCCCGGGACGTCGGGTGTGCGAATGTGGCGCTGCAACTCCCACTCAAGTGCATGACAAACAATCACACATGAACACAAAGCTTGAAAAGAAGGCAATTTGTATTCATTAACAAAGCATACAACGGATATGAGGTTTACAAGTTGAGTGGACTCTCCCTCATATATATACAAAATAGGACTCTATACCCCCAACAGGAGGAAATATCAAGGGGGTCTCTGCAATCATACTCCCCTATTTTTGAGGTGGACAAAAGATAAAAAGAAACTGAAAATTTCCTAAGCTGCTATATACATAAGGCTATCCTAGGACCCACGGGGACGACATGCAGGATGCCCCATCGAGTCAAACAAAAATAAGAAAAACTGGCAGTGTTATGGACCCTATGACAGGCCCTGGGCCCGCCCAAGGACGCGCGCAAGCGGGCGCTGGGATGCGCTCAGGGGTGCGCGCACGCGGGTGCTGGGACGCGCACAGTGGCTCATCCAAGGGCCCAGGGGCACGACCTGGGGCGTGACCCGGGCGCAACCTGGACGCAGGCAGGGGAGAGTGCACTGGCCTGGGGCCGCACACTTGGATGCTCTCTCTGGCCTGGGGCCACGTCCAGGGGCCCCAGCAAACCTTACGACTTGTCAAGGGATCGCGGACACTGGGCAAGCCTAGGACCATGACACCCAGCCCCCAGCTTATGGACCAGGTGCCAATCTACTAGGAAAAAAAGGACTTAGTTTGAGGGTAAACGCAATAAGAAGGAATAAAAATTAGGAATTTCGACTTACTTGGGCAGCCCCCAGGCATAATTTCAGCTTACGGTGAGCATCCAAGTCCTCGGCTAAAAACTTGACTCGAATTGGACGCCCGTGCTTCCCAACCAAGAATGTTGACCCGTGGCAGCTACCGTAGCCCCCAGCTTAAAGGGTGTGCTAGGTATTTTGCAGGGTGTATTGAACCTAACGCTAGCAAGCTATCCTTCCCACAGACAGTGCCACTTGTTTCAGGATAAATCGAGTAGGTAGCTTAAACGGGTAGGCCTGATCCAATTTATCCTAAACAAGAAAGAATAGGTTCTTTACTATGAGAGTTGGACTCAAGCTCATGCTAAGAAGTCAGCCGCTGTCGCGTTTGGTTTGGGCTTACCTGCAAAACTAGCATGGAGGTTAGAGGTACCCGCGGTTGTGGACCGCCGGAGATCCCTCCGATGCCTAAGTCAGTAGAGGCAATGGTAATAGACAAATATGCATAAAGGAAACAGCGGCAAATAAAGAGGTGGTTGTTCATAGTGAGTAGAAGGAAAGAAATGAGGGATCTCTTAAGAGAGAATGCGGACGTGAGGCCTTGCGTGTAGAATTTAGGAGAGAGGGGGAGCAGGATGCTCAGGTGAGCATCAGGGAGAGGGTGCGGGGCGCGAGGCCTCGGATGGACTTGGGTGAGCCTCAATTGGATGGGGAGAGAGAGAGTGGCATGGAGAATGGGAGCGTTGCGGGAGAAGAGAGTCCTGAAGGAGAGGGAGTAGAAAGAAAGGAGAGAAGTCCTCTCATGAGTTGCCCTAGATGAGGGGAGAGAGACTGACATTTATTGGAAGTGGGGAGTCGGTGGTGTTGGCGGTACGGTGGTCAAAACAGTGGTGGTAGCTGCAAGCGTATGGATTTGCCTAGTGCGGGGGGTAAAGGTAGGTGCCTAGCATTGATGGGATAAGCATGCAGTGGATGGTGATTCAATGAGGGGGCGGTGATACCGTGGTGGGTATGCACACGGTTGGGTGATATTGGCGGTAGTGGGGCTTCACGATAAGGGGATGCCCCAATGGAGATGTCGTCATGTGTATGCTTGTCGAAGAAGTGTAGGGATGCCCATGTATATGGTAGAGGCAAGCAGTACTGGATACCGGGAGCATCAAGTGTTGGCAGTACGACTCATGCCGCCACGGTGGTGCTGTTAGGGCCTTGCATCATGTAGCAGCCGTGGAGGGTATACGGGCATCATCAGAGATGTGCCACTAAGGCTGGTGTGGCTATGGACTTTATGGTAGGCGCTTACCGCGTGTTGTATGCTTATGCCGTGAGTACTTGTGCTGCTAGGTCTTGATGCCGCAGTTGACCCGTTAACCTATTAGCTTATATTCTCAACCAGTAGCTGCCCAATCCATGGGTGAATGTGATAACCATCTTTCCTCAGCCAACATCAACGTCCTGCCATTAATACCTGGCGTCATACCCATCTTTGTTTTTTTATCGATTGGGGTTTCCAATAACAATAATACTTATTCAAATAGAATTAGGTACGAGGTCTCATGTCAATAGATCGTTTTTTGCATTCACGGGTGGGGGAAGGAAGAAAGATAAACGGCTTGATGAAGACTTTGCGTATGCATTAGTAAGTGCACTAGTCGTACCAAGAAATATAGAAGTGAGTAGAGTATCATTCCCACGAGGATTGTATTGAGTGAATACCAAAATTAATAGCTTCAATACTATTTGAAAGACCGAAAAATTTAGGATTTTGATATGAAATAAAGTAAAATAAAAATAAAAAGAAACAAAAGTTAAAACGAGATTAGAATGTGCAAATTTTTTATTGGTTTTTATCAATTTATAAAGTCTAAGGCATCCGATTTCACCTTAGTTGCATCAATATGCCTTTTCTATTCTCGATATTCAAGTTGTTACGGTGTGTTGATGGTTGAAAATCCTAATTTACTACATATTCTCTCTCGAGTAACATTTAGCATACTCTTTAACATATTAACCCATCACTGTGGTGCATGAATTTAAATAAGAAAAGAGTTTTTAAAGCTCTATGATTTTCTTTTTTGAAAACCACACAAATCGCGTTAATCTCTCTCGAGCATTCGCCCAATTTGTGGTGCTTATCACCTCAGCAATCATCATAAATCTCCTTTTGAACTCATTATGAATTATTATAGGCTTTAAATGGTGATCAAGCATTTAAAACTCATGAAGAACAATGATAAACACTTCAAAAACACAATAACATAAACGTTGAATACTTTGAATTAGAAATAAGCATATATTACAACTTAAGCTACATCATAGCCTTAGAATAACAAAATTAGTTCACGATAAACTTAATATTAAATATTATAAACACAAATTCTTCAACTTAGGAAAGAAAAAAGGATAGAAAGAACTAAAAATACAAAATTACAAACCAAACATTCTTCCTTCCTTTTCCTTTCTTCTTTCTCACGATTTTTCTCTCTTTTCTCACTCAAATCCTGTGATTTTTGTTTTGAAATCTGATTCTTAAACACCCCCCACACCATCCCCTATTTATAGTAGTTGAGATGGAATTAAAAAATTGCAAAAAAAATCTCAAACTTCATCCTCATTAGCTGAATGTTGCGGCTGTAACTGAAGCTACTTTGTTCATCCATTTTTTTTTTTTTTTCTGAATTCCACCGCCAAAAACCTGCACAAAAGCATCTTGTGCATGTTTTATAGGTGTTTAGAATGAATTTGAGCTAAAATATTGCATTATATAGCCGCCCAAAGTGGAGAAAGTAAGCAAGTTGTGATTAATCTGTCAAATTTTTTCAGCTGCAATAGTGTTGCTTGTTCATCCATTTTTTTTTTCATTTTTTCTGAATTCTACCGCCCAAAACTTGAAAAATATGAGTTATTACATATTAAAATATTTTTCTAAAATGAATTTGGGTAAAAAGTATTGAGTTTTTGCTCCCAAAATGCAAGTTGAAGCTGATTGCACCACCACCTACACCCAGATTCTGCAATGGCTGTTCTACTCATTTTTTTCATTTTTTTATTGCTTTGCACCGCCCAAAATGAGCTTTAACATCAACTTGAACATGTTAATGAAGTGTTCAAGAAGTTATTTCATGTTATTTGTCCATTTTGCCACCCAAAATTGCAAGTTGAAATGGATTGGTTGAGCTAGGTGCATTTTCTCTGTTCTTGTTGTTCTTTGTTGATTTTCTCCAAATTTTTGAGCTTAGAACCACCTAAATTCACAGTTTACATCAACTTTGACATGTTAATGCATTATTTAATTAATTCTTGCACTTGATTTGTGCATTTTGTTACCCATTTTTGCAAATTGAATTGTATTGTGCATGAACTTGTTGTGTTCTTGCTTTAACCATGTTAATTATTATGTTTTGCCCATTTTTCGCTGTGATTTGGTGTATCTTGCTTTTACTTGTTGATGTTAATAATAAAACCCAGCAAGATTTAGCATAAAATTAGTGTTTTTGCCAGAAAATGGCAATATGAGCAAAAAAGAGCAAAAGCGATAAAAATTTGATGTAAAATGTTTATAAATATATTAAAATAATATAATAATTTTATATAATAATTTAGACTTATCAATATACCCCCAAACTTAAATCTTGCTCATACTCGAGCAAGGATGAACATTATAGCACCAGATCTCATGCTTTTTAATGAATTTTAGTACAGTTCAAAGCAAGTGTACTCTAATTCAAAAAAGAATAACTGAGGCCCAAAGTTCAAGGTTCTAAAGGCAAAACCATCTTTCCCAAGGAAAAATCTGTCAATTACCTAGGTAATTGAATTTTAAAGTTAGCTAAGCAAATTAAGTTTATCTGTTCTTTCTAATCTTAAGATATTCAAACCGAATAGAGGACAAAAATTATACCAATCATAACAAAACTTATCAAATATGCCCAAAGCTAATTATTTTTGCGCCATATTTTTTCTTTGGAGGAATTTATTTACTCAAGTCAATATAAGCATATCTGCAGCAAGAATCAAGCTCCGACTCCTGAGCAATGACCCATAAGTAAGAGAAGCCGCCACTGAGATGCCTGTATTATGACCTCCCGAGTATATCTTCAGCAAGAATCAGGCTCCGACTCCTGGGCGATAACCCATAAGTAAGAGAAGCCACCACTGAGAAGCTCTCTTAATGGGTAGCACATATCTTATTTATGTGGGACAGCGATGCTAGAGATGTCCCCCCCCCCCCCCCCCCTCTTTTGGCGGTGCTTGGTTCCTTGTTAGCTTTCTAAGTACCCCTTGTAGCGAGCTTACAATGCGGCAACTCCCGTTCCAGTTGACCCAGGGTACCAGGTGTTGAAACACCCCTACGGATCTACTTGCTCAAGGTACCGAGGTGCGAAACCATCACACCATAGTACATATCCAAATGATAGACGTTTTTAATAGGATAGCGGCGCTTAGTGATTCTCTCCCTCTATTATATTTTTCTTTTATTTAGACATAGGCATAACTCTTCAAAATCTATTATGTAAATGATACTCTTGATGCAATCTATTCAAATTTGAGCATCTTTTAATTAGAAAGAAAAGTAAAACAGCCATGCTAACTAGTGAAGTCAAATGCCATGGTTTTATCAAGATAATGCCTTAGATTAGATCTTGTTTCGCAATTAGAACACAAAAATAATTGATTCTTAAGTTATTCAAATCAAATTAAAGTAAATGAGATAAGAAAAAGTAGAAAAATTCTCCAAAAAGCATGATGATAAGTTTTTAAAATATGCGGGGTTTTTTTTTATTATTATTTTTTTTAATTATTTTTTTTAAACTAATGATTAAAACTGTAGATATAGACATTCTTTTTGTTGACCGATACTATTTATATCCCCATACAATGGCTCCGAACTCTGGAAGGCACTGAAGCTGGCCCTAAAACATAAAACTGGAAAACTTTTCGATTTTTTTTATTCAAAAATTTTAATTATTATTTTATTATACTTTTTATTAACATTACTTTTTTCACCCCCAAACTTTATTTTAAAAAAAAACTAAAAAGATAAATTGGGTGAGAGATACTTCCCCGGTTTGAGGAGTGCTCTTTTGATAGTGTATATGGACATCGTGCCACCCCCCAACTTATTTCCAAATACCTACTACACAAAAGATACACAAACATGTGATAAATAGAAATAATGAAAGGAAAAAGGGATAAATAAGGATAGAAACACTTGGGTTGCCTCCCAAGAAATGCTTAGTTTATAGTCGTTAGCTCGACTTTCTTAGTGGATTATTCGACATTGTTGATATGAATGGAAGTTTTTTGCTGCTCGAACTCTCCATCAATGTAAGGTTTCAGTCTTTGCCCATTGATTTTAAAAGTATCCTTTTTCTCATCTTGAATCTCAACCGTGCCATATGGAAAAACACGGGTTATAATAAAGGGTCCTGATCATCGAGAGCGCTACTTTCCTGGAAAAAGTTGTAAGCGAGAGTTAAACAGTGGAACTTTTTGTCCCACTACGAATTCTTTGTTGATAATGTGCTTGTCGTGCCATCTTTGGGTTTGATCTTTGTAAATTCGAGCAATTTCATAAGCCTCATTTCTGAATTCATCCATCTCATTGATTTGTAGTAACCTCTTTTTGCCTGCAGCTGCTAAATTGAAGTTTAAGGTTCTTATGGCCCAGTATGCTTTGTGTTCCAATTCAACTGGTAAATGACATGCCTTGCCATAAACCAGTCAATATGGCGACATTCCAAAAGGTGTTTTGAATGCTGTTCTATATGCCCAAAGTGCGTCATCTAACTTTTTCGACCAATCCTTTCTAGAGGCACTAACTGTTTTTTCAAGAATAACTTTCAATTCTCGGTTTGAAATTTTTACTTGTCCACTTGTTTGAGGATGGTATGGAGCACCCACATAGTGTGTGACTCTATACTTACTCAATAAAGCTTATATAAGAATGGTTATTCCCAAAAATAATGCTTTAAGTCGGCGAAGAACTTCTTCTTCTATTGATAAGTCATGTCTTCGGGCAATTCCTGTGCAACCAGATAGTTAACAATGTCAACGTACCATGGACAATCGGGATTCTCACTTACCATCACAAGACTTTCATCCGGGAATTTTTCGTTGATAGAGGGACCTTTGTTCTCATGTTCGAAACGTGACAAATAATCTGCCACAACATTTTATGTACCCTTTTTATCCCGAATTTCTAAATCAAATTCCTAAAGCAAGAGAATCCATCTAATTAGTCTCAGTTTTGCATCCTATTTTGCAAAAAGGTATTTCAGAGCAGAATGGTCAGTGTAAACAATTACCTTTGAATTGAGCAGGTAGGAATGAAATTTGTCAAATGAAAATACTAGAGCTAGTAACTCTTTCTCGGTAGTAGCATAGTTAACTTGTGCATCTGTCAAAGTTTTGCTAGCATGGTAAATTACATGAAAATTTTTATTCCTTCTTTGTCCTAGTATAGCCCCTACAGCATAATCACTAGCGTCATACATAAGTTCAAAGTGTAAGGTCCAGTCAAGTGCTATGATTATAAGTGCTGACACTAATTTTTTCTTCAAGGTCTCAAAAGCATTTATGCAGTCACTATCAAAGTTAAAAGGGACATCTTTCATCAGCAAAATTGCAGAGAGGCTTAGCGATCTTAGAAAAGTCCTTAATAAACCTTTTGTAGAAACCAGCATGTCCTAAAAAACTCCGATTGCCCTTAACATTGGTAGGGGGTGGTAATCGTTCGATCACTTCGGTTTTTGCTCTATCAACCTCAATTCCTCTTTTTGAAATCATATATCCTGACACTATTCCTTCTTGTACCATAAAATGACATTTCTCCCAATTCAAAACAAGATTAGTGTTAGTCCATCTTTGCAAAACCATAGAGAGGTTAGCCAAACAATCATCGAATGAGGTCCCAAAGACTGAAAAATCATCCATAAATACTTCAATGAATTTTTTCACCATATCACTACAGATTGCCATCATACATCTTTGAAAAGTCGCAGGAGCATTATATAACCCAAAAGGCTTTCTCCTATTGGCAAAGGTACCATAAGGACAAGTGAAAGTGGTATTTTCTTGATCTTCCGGGGCTATGGCAATTTGATTGTATCCTGAATATCCATCAAGAAAACAGTAATACGAATGTGCTACCAGTTTTTCTAACATTTGATCAATGAATGGTAAGGGAAAGTGGTCCTTTTGGGTGGCATCATTAAGTTTTCAATAATCTATGCAAACCCTTCACCTGGTGACAGTTCTAGTAGGGATAAGTTCATTCTTTTCATTTTCTACTACAGTTATCCCCCCCTTTTTAGGAACTACTTGTATTGGGCTAACCCAAGGGCTATCGGATATGGAATAAATTATCCCGGCATCTAATAGTTTGACAACTTCTTTCCTTACCACTTCTTTCATGGCAGGGTTCAACCGCAGCTGAGGTTGTATAGAAGGTTTGAAGCTATCCTCCATGAGAATTTTGTGCATACATATGGAAGGGCTAATCCCCTTAATATCAAAAAGGGTCCATCCGATTGCTGATTTATGATTTTTAGAACTGTAAGCAATCTTTCATGTTCAATGTTACTCAATGAGGCATTAATAATGACAGGATAAGAGTTAGAATTACCAAGATAGGCATATTTGAGATGTGGTGGCAATGGCTTGAGCTCAAGAATTGGAGGTTTGTCTTCTTCCATTTTTTTTTTGAATTTCAATTGCTTGAATGTCTTCCACTCGTATTTCGCAGTGCGAATCAAAAGGTTCGCAGCTCTCTAGGTGTTGGGCACATTCCTGTATCAACTCGTCTTCCGTGTCTATGGTCCCAGATTTTGTTAGACACGCTTCAAGGGGCAACTTCGGGAATGTGTCCCTGAATGTCTCAGTGACCAACTCATCTACAATATCAACCTCAAAACAAGAATCCATGTTAGATGGAAATTGAATGGCATTAAAGATGTTGAAGGTTACATGTTCATCTTGTACCCTAAGGATTAGCTTTCCTTGTTGTACATCTATCAGGGTCCTTCCTGTAGCAAGGAAGGGTCGGCCTAAAATAAGAGGTATCTCACTATCCTCTTCCATGTCAAGTACTATGAAGTCAGCCGAGAAGATGAATTTATTGACCTTCACAAGGACTCCTTCAATTACACCTCTAGGATACTTGATTGATCTGTCCGCAAGTTGGACAGATACAATGGTAGGCTTCACTTCTCCTAACCAAGCTTCCTGAAAACAGAGAGAGGCATTAAATTTATACTTGCACCTAAATCACATAAAACTTTATCAAAATTAATAGAGCCAATGGTGCAAGGTATCGTGAACTCCCTTAATCTTTTAACTTGGGAGGTAACTTTTTTTGCAGTATGGCACTGCATTCTTCAGTAAGTTCTACCGATTCGAACTCTCCCAACTTCCTTTTGTTAGACAGAATTTCTTTCATGAATTTTGCAAATTTGGGCATCTGTTCTAACATGCCAGCAAAAGGGACATTATGTGTAACTTTTTGAAAATTTCCAAAAATTTAGCAAATTGCTCGTCCGCTTTTGTCTTTCTTAGGCATTAAGGGAATGGGACCTTTGGTTTGTAGGGTTGAGGTTCAACCCTCTTTGGTTCATTTTTGTCTTAGATTTTTGTCCCTTCCTCATTTTTCGCCTCTTGATTTACATTAGTAGACAGATCAATTATGGATTGTTCATTTGGCATGGTTTTCTTTACTTGAGTTGGTTCTTTCAAAATTTTCCCACTTCGTAATTCTATTGCTTTTACTTGCTCTCCCGGGTTAATGACAGTGTTATTGGGTAAGGAACCTTGAGATCTATCAGAAAGGTGATTTGAAATTTGCCCAATTTGGGTCTCAAGGTTTCTAATGGTCGCTTCTTGATTGAGAATCAAAGTTTCTTGATTTCGAAGAGTTGCTTCAGTGTTTTGTATAAACTTACTAAATAATTCCTCGAGATTAGTTTTTCTTTCAGGGGGCTGAAAAGGTTGTTTTTGTATCCCTTTATTGTTCCATAAAAAATTTGGATGGTTTCTCCACCCAAGATTATATGTGTTGGAATAGGGATTATTTTTT
This sequence comes from Simmondsia chinensis, assembly GCA_018398585.1. Lineage (NCBI taxonomy): Eukaryota > Viridiplantae > Streptophyta > Magnoliopsida > Caryophyllales > Simmondsiaceae > Simmondsia > Simmondsia chinensis. The sequence goes on along the minus strand of JAGTTD010000003.1, from coordinate 28,897,032 downwards.
TAAAAATTTGAAACAAAATTGGCTTGTTCGTGGGTTGATGGGGCGAAAGGATTTCCTGTTTGGCATTCTATACTAGGATGATTCCCTGCACAAAATTCACACGTTAGTACAGGAGAATTTATGGCATTCATGTTCATGTTCATCAATTTTTCAAGCATTGCAACTTAGTAGTTAACCTTGTTATTGCATCTAGCTCGTATATTCCTGCAGGTTTCTTTTGCTCTGTTGCCCTTGTATAGTTATTGCTAGCCATTACTTCTAGCAATTCATATACATCTTCTGGATTTTTGAGGTTCAAACAATCCTCTAGCCGCCGTGTCTACCATCGTTTGAGTGTTAGGTGCCAACCCGTTATAAAATGTTTGGACTTGCATCCAGACAGGTAAACCATGATGGGGGCACCTTCTCAAAAGTTCTTTGTAACGTTCTCACGCCTCATACAAAGATTCCGTATCGTATTGTACAAACGAGGTAATGTCATTCCTCATCTTAGCTAATTTTGCTGGTCGAAAATATTTTGCTAGAAATTTTTGAGCCAAATCATCCCAAGTGGTAATGGTTCCTGAGGGTAATGACATTATCCACGCTTTGGCTTTATCTCTCAGTGAAAACGGAAACAACCTTAAGAGGACGGCATTATTGTTGACACCATTATGCTTAAAGGTATCGCATATCTCTAAAAAGTTAGCTATATGCAGGTTTGGGTCTTCACTGGGTAGGCAGCCAAATTGAACAGTTTGTTGAATCATTTGTATAATAGCTGGTTTAATTTCAAAATTGTTTACTTGAATTGGCGGACGTCGAATGCTGGAAGTGCACCCTTCAACAGTAGGTACAGTATAATCTTTTAAGGTCTTTTCATCATCATTTCTAGTATTATTAGCTATGGTTTCAGTCCTTTTTGTTTTCCTGATTAGTCGAAGTATTTTTTCGATTTCATGGTCAAAAGGAGTTATTTTTTTCTTCAATTAAATTTTGCATACAATGTAAAAATAAACAACTATAAAGTTAAAGAAAAGGATAACAACAAAGAGAAAAATATAACACAAAATTTAACAAAGCTAAATTCTAAAGGGAAAATAGGTACTACTAGAGGTTCTGAAAAATTAGGAATAGCAACACCAACTTTGAAAATCTATCTAGATGGTAAAATAAAGTTAAAATTAACTAGAAAACATAAAAATACAATAATTTAATATAAAAAAAAACACAAAAATTTTGGAAAAAGAGAGAGTTAGCAGCCCTAATGTTTTTGAAAACTTAAAAATATCAAACTTTACTTTTGAAATACTAATAAAGTGAACTTAACTCAAAAATAAAGCTAAAAATAAAGATAGAATATAAAAAAAAAAATAACAGAATGACACAAAACAAAAAAAAAAAAAAATTTTAATATACGAATTTTTATTTAATTAATATTTTTAAGAATTACCTTTATAAATAAAATAAAATGAATGAAAATTGATTTATATTTAAAATTTAACAAAATTTTCAAATTATTAACATTTTCAAATTAGTACCAAAGCTAGTTGGTACTGATATCACTCAAATAGAGACAATCCTTGGCAACGGCGCCAAAAACTTGATACAGACTTTGCGTATGCATTAACAAGTACACTAGTCATACCAAGTAATATAGAAGTGAGTAGAGTATCGTTCACACGAGGATTTTATTGAGTAAATACCAAAATTAGTAGCTTCAATACTATTTAAAAGACCGAAAAATTTAGGATTTTGATATAAAATAAAGTAAAATAAAAATAAAAAGAAATAAAAGTTAAAACGAGATTAGAATATGCTAATTTTTTGTTGGTTTTTATCAGTTTATAAAGTCTAAGGCATCCGATTTCACCTTAGTTGCATCAATACGTCTTTTATATTCTTGATATTCAAGTTGTTACTGTGTGTTGATGGCTGAAAATTCTAATTTACTAAATATTCTCTCTCAAGCAACATTTATCATACTCTTTAACATATTAAACTATCACTCTCGTGCATGAATTTAAATAAGAAAAGAGTTTTTAAAGCTCTATGATTTTCTTTTTTGAAAACCACGCAAATTGCGTTAATCTCTCTCGAGCATTCGCCCAATTTGTGGTGCTTATCACCTCAGCAATCATTATAAATCTCCTCTGGAGCTCATTATGAATCATTATAGGCTTTAAATGGTGATCAAGCATTTACAACTCATGAAGAACAATGATAAACACTTCAAAAACACAATAACATAAACGTTGAATACTTTGAATTAGAAATAAGCGTATATTACAACTTAGGCTACATCATAGCCTTAGAATAACAAAATTAGTTTATGATAAACTTAATATTAAATATTATAAATACAAAATTCTTGAACTTAGGAAAGAAAAAAGGATAGAAAGAACTAAAAATACAAAATTACAAACCAAACATTCTTCCTTCCTTCTCCTTTCCTCTTTCTCACGATTTTTCTCTCTTTTCTCACTCAAATCTTGTGATTTTTGTTTTGAAATCTGATGCTTAAACACCCCCCACACCATCCCCTATTTATATTAGTTGAGATGGAATTAAAAAATTGCAAAAAAATCTCAAACTTCATCCTCATTAGCTGAATGTTGCGGCTGCAACTGAAGCTACTTTGTTCATCCATTTTTTTTTATTTTTTTTTGAATTCCACCGCCAAAAACATGCACAAAAGTATCCTTTGCATGTTTTATAAGGTGTATAGAATGAATTTGAGCTAAAATATTGCATAATATAGCCGCCCAAAGTGGAGAAAGTAAGCAAGTTGTGCAAAATCTGTTAAATTTCTGCAGCTGCAGCAGTGTTGCTTGTTCATCCTTTTTTTTTTTTTCCTGAATTCCACCACCCAAAACTTGCATAAGATGAGTTAATACATGATAAAATATGTTTTTAAAATGAATTTGGGTAAAAATCATTGAGTTTTTGCTCCCAAAATGCAAATTAAAGCTGATTGCACCACCACCTGCACCCAGATTCTGCAATGGCTGTTCAACTCGATTTTTTTATTTTTATTTTCTTTTTTTTTGCTTTGAACTTCCCAAAATCAGCTTTAAAATCAACTTGATCATGTTAATGAAGTGTTCAAGAAGTTATTTCGTGTTATTTGTCCATTTTGCCACCCAAAATTACAAGTTGAAATGGATTGGTTGAGCTTGGTGCATTTTCTCTGTTCTTGCTGTTCTTTGCTAATTTTCTTCAAATTTTTGAGCTTAGACCCACCTAAATTCACAGTTTACATCAACTTTGGCATGTTAATGCATTTTTTAATTAAACCTTGCACTTGATTTGTGCATTTTGTTACCCATTTTTGCAAATTGAATTGCATTGTGCATGAACTTGTTGTGTTCTTGCTTTAGCCATGTTAATTATTATGTTTTTCCCATTTTTTGATTTGATTTGGTGTATCTTGCTTTTAATTTTTTATGTTAATGATAAAACCTAGCAAGATTTAGCATAAAATTAGTGTTTTTGCAAGAAAATGGCAATATGAGCGAAAAAGAGCAAAATCGAGCAAAAGCGATAAAAATTTGATGTAAAATGTTTTAAAATATATTAAAATAATATGCAAAATTTATATACTAATTTAGATTTATCACAGCTCGTCTTGCCGTGACCTTCTCTTGAATTCTCAAAACTTTTATCGCTCCATCCCCGCAGGGGCAGACAACCCGTTGTTGTCTCAGCTATTCTACCAGAGGCTCTATGGAAGTCAGAATAGTAAACAAACCATAAGCTCCCAGCCTCCGATCGTTAGCCGGGGTGGAGCATATTATAAATAAACAAATAATATGCCCCCAACTCCTAGTCGTTAGCCGAGATGGAGCATATTATAATTAAACAAACCGTAAGCCCCCAGCCGTTAGCCGAGGTGGAGCATATTATAAATTGGGATACCCGCTCATTTAATGAATGGGGAGTGGTGAGTGACGTAATTTCATATCATAATCTAATTTCAGAATGTATTGAGTAGTGTCAACGTTGAAAAATGATGAATTGCGTATATGAACAATCATCATTGATGGATGGTGAATCTTATAGGCACCAAGAGGTAGTTTATAAGATTAAGTGAAGAGCTAGACAGAATTCCCTTAAGGCATGTCATCCGGAAAATTATTAACTTTGGATGGTATCCTTCACGTAGCCGACATTAGAAAGAATTTGATTAGTGCATCTCTTTTAGTTTAACAAGGTCTTAAAGTTGTTTTTGAGTCAAATAAAGTGGTGATTAGTAGATTTGATTCTTAAAGTATACTTGTTACATGGTTTTTTTCAGTTAAGTATATTACATTCTTCTAATAATTCAATACCCACATCTTCATCATCTATTACAAATGCTGAATGTTGTGGTGCTTGGCATGGTAGACCTAGTCATGTTATTCTAAATATAATGAAAAAAAATGATGCATATGGACCTCATTCCTAAATCGTATGTTAATGTGAAAAAAAAAATGTGAAATATGTGTACAATTCAAACAACCTAGAAAACCTTTTAAATCGGTACAAAGAGAAACTAAATTATTAGAATTAGTTCATAGTGATATTGTGATAATAACCTTGTCTTGACTCATGGTAGAAAAAGATATTTTATAACTTTTATGGATGATTTTTTCAAAATATTTATGTTTATTTGATTAACTTGAAAAGTGAATTATTCGGTAAATTTAAGGTTTATAAAGCGGAAGCAAAAAATAAATTAGAATGAAAAATAAAAATATTACTTTCTGATAGGGGTGGTGAATATGCTCTAGCTGATATGAATGAATTTTGTAAAATGCATGGCATCATACATCAAGTGTCACCACTTTATTCCCCTCAATGTAAAGGTGTAGCAAAAAAAAAAAAAAAAAAAAAAATTTCTTTGATATGGTCAACGTAATGCTGGTAAGTTCTGGTTTATACAATAACTTACAGGGTGCAATACTTTTTTCTGCATGCCATATTTTGAATAGAGTACTATATAAAAAATATTGACAAAACACCATATGAACTATGAAAAAAAAAAAAAAAAAAATACTACCTTTAGAATACTTAAAAGTATGGGGGTGTTTAGCTAAGGTTAATATTCCTGTCGTAAAGTAAAGAAAAATTGGCCCAAAAACTGTAAATAGTACGTTTGTAGGGTATTCTTTGAATAGTACCAATTATAGGTCTTGGTGTTAAAATCAGAAGTTCATGAAATTTATAATAATACTATTATTGAATCTCATGTTATGAAAAATAAGGTTTCTAGACAAATTTCTGATGGTAATTCTTCTAGTTCTTTTTGACCTATATGTTTTGATAACGATAATTATCTCATGATGAGCCAAGGAGAAGTAAAAGGGTTAGAAGATCTAAAACTTTTGGTGATGACTTTTGTACATTTTTGCTAGAAGATGATCCTAAAACTTATAGAAAAGCAATGCAATCAGTTGATGCTCTTTTTTAAGAAAGAAGTAGTGAGAGACAAAATAGAATCCCTTATTTCTAACAAAACTTGGGTTTTGACTAATTTACCATATAGGTGTAAAACAATTGGGTGTAAATAAACAATCGGATGTAAATTGGTTTTTTGGAAAAAATTAAGGACTAATGGGTCAATTGATAAATTTAAAGCAAGACCGAGGGGTGTACAAGATCCAAGCGGCTCTAAAGGAGCTCGTAAGTAGCTCGAATAAAACTTGACTCGAACTCGAATTAACCGAGTTCGAGTTCGAGTTCGAGTATCAAAAGATACTCAATTAATAAACGAGTACGAGCGAGTAGTGAACTACTCGACTCGATACTGGATTAAATACCCTACTCAATACTTGATTAAATACTTGACTAGATACTCGATTAAATACTCGAATTGGTACTCGACTCGATACTCGACTCAATACTCGACTCATATGAAATAGTTCTTCTATATTATTTTCTTTTGAAATGGATGGCTTGTGAACTAGGGTTAGCAATGGGGCGGGGCGGGGCGGGTACGGGGGGCGCCTCCTCCATACCCGTACCCGCCACCCAAATCCTATACCCGTACCTACCCATTACTCGCCACAGTTATGAAGTGGGTACCCATACCCACCCAGCAGGTACAAACCCATACCCGTACCCACCCAATTATCAACGGGTATCCAACGGGTACCCATTGCCTGCCCCTGCCCTCCCCTACCCATCCTTGCTCACCTGTACCCGCCCCTACCCACTTCGTACCGCCTTGTTACCTATCCATGTCCAACCTATTACCCATAAATTCTTTTCTTTTTCCCTTCAATAATAACCATGACTTCATACTTATAGATTGCATGAGAAATATTTTACATAAAATAACACAACAGATAACTCCAATATGTGATTACAAGGTGGGTATATGGGGGTGAGGGGCGGAGCAGTGCAGAGTGGTGCGGGTACATGCGGGTACAGGGCGGGGCAGGTACAAGCCTATACCCATAACCGCCCCATACCCGTGACGGATATTAATTTGTGTACCTTACCCATACCCGTTATGCACCTTATCTATACTCGTATCCACCCCAAACGGGGCGAATACCCGCGGGTAATGGGTTTTACCCGCCCTATTGCCATTCCTACTTGTGACATTAATAGTAGAATGGAATAAGGAAGATTGAATTCCTTGTAAAAGATGACATGTTACATTTATGGTGGAGTGAAAGAACTTGTATTTGGTTTGCTTGTATTTTCTGAAACTTTGGTTTTGATGCATATTTGCTACTAATATATCGGTAATTTATGGTTGTATATTTTAAAATATAGCGTGGGAAATAATTGAGTATCCAAATTGAGTATAACTAATGTTCGAGTGGATGGAATAATATTATAAAGGAGCTAATTTGTTGAACGTTCATATGCAAAATAAATGAGTACTCAAGTCGAGTCGAGTATTCGAATAGTTAATCGAGTTCGAGTTCGAGCAAAATTAATTACTCGAATCGAGTTCAAGCAAAATTAATTACTCGAATCGAGTTCGAGTACCCGAGTAGTTAATTGAGTTCAAATCAAGTATTGAGATATTTGGCTCCGCTGGACTCGATTACACCCCTACATGTAGCTAAAGGGTTTAGACAAGAGGAATGGATTGAATATTTTGATACTTATTCACTGGTTTCTAAAATTACTACAATAAGAATTTTGCTTGCTCTTGCCTTAATCTTGCCTTATATCACGTGTAGGCTTGTCAAATATATTTATGGATTGAAACAAACACCTAAACAATGTCATGATAAATTTGACCAAGTTATGCTTTCAAGTGGTTTAATAAACAGTGCAGATAAATGTATATATATTAAACTAGTTGGTGACACGTGTGTTATACTTTGTTTATATGTTGATGGTACACTAATATTTGGAAGTGATATTCGTGATATCATTGATACTAAGTCCTTTTTGTCTAATAGTTTTGATGTGAAGGAACTTGGTACCGTTGATGTTATCCTAGGAATGAAATTAATTAAAGATAAAAATAGTATTGCATTCACTCAAGCACACTATGTTGAGAAATTACTATTTAAGTTTGGCTATGCTAATGCTTCATCGATTGCAAGTCTTGTTGATCCAATGATTATGTTAACAAAGAATATAGGTGAAGGTGTTTCACAATATAAATATTCTCAATTATTAGATCTTTGCTACATTTGGCCAATCATACTAGACCTGATATATATTATGCTATGTCTAGATTAGTAAGATATACACATAACCCAAGTATTTTACGTTGGATTCCTTTAGAAAGGGTATTTAAATACCTAAAGGGAACCATAAATTATGCTATTCATTATTGTGGTTTCCCTACTATGATTAAAGGATTTAGCAGTGCTAATTGGATAGTAGAATCCGAAGACACTAAATCAACAAGTGGTTATGTGTTTACATTTGGTGGTGGTGCAGTACCTTGGAAGTCTACAAAGTAGACAATTATCTCTCAGTCTACTATGGAAGCCGAAATAGTGGCACTAGATGCTACTAGTACTGAAGCTGAATGGATCAAAAGTTTTATGGTTGACATACCTTTATTGCCTAAACCCACCTTCGATTTTATTACATTTCGATAGTCAAGCTGCATTAGCTAAGACTAAACGTAAAAAATTTTAATAAGAAAAGAAGGCACCTAAGGGTAAGGTATAGACCTATAAGATATCTAATTTCTCAAGGTGTAATTGCTATTGATTTTATTAGGTCGGAAGATAATAGCGGATCCGCTAACGAAAGGATTGGCGCGCCAACAAGTTCAATCATCAAGGGGAATAGGACTGAAGCCCATAAACTAAACACCACAGTAGAAACTTGTCCTCAGAAGTATGATAATTCCATGAATGAGGTTCAATCGGTAAAAACGAAACTGATAGTTGAAAGTGCATAAGTTATACTACTCATTGCGGGGTATTTTTGGGTTCTATTCCTAAAGTAAGGTGCTCTTCACTGTAAAAGGCAAAGGTTGAACTCTAAATGGACCTGATGGCATAATATGTGCGGGGTGATGATCACAAATCACCCTTGGAGGATTCATCTACATGATTGTGGCAGTGGGGTCGTCATTGTGGGAAATGAGCTAGTACCTAATGACAATCATGAAATAGGATTTGTGCGCATGATCGTAATGCGCCCCATCAATAGAACTTTACAATTACCAGTGCTCTTTGTGTGTGGTGAGTTTAGACCTAGTTACAAGAGATCTAGTTCAAAGCGTTTATGCTAATATGGTTTCTTTAGGTTCAAACTCATTTGTACTAAGTGTGGGCTCAAAACCAAAAGGTACCTACATATATTAATGGAGTACTATATTCACAAAGTTATATAATTTTTAAATCATGTAGGGAATTGTTGAAAAATTATGTATTTTTGTGATTTAAAAATTTATTTATTTATTTTGTATTAATTTTCAAGTTAAAATATTTTAATTAAAACAACACGTTTTAATGCTCAAAATTAAATTAAAGTTTAAATCAAAAAATTAAAAGTGTCAATAACAATCAAGCTTTAAATTAGGCTTTGAATTACTGGCTTGCAGTTACATGCCGTTGGGAATCTACCATTAAGTGTTAACATATTGCATGCCAATGAAAAGCATTAGAAAAACATTGACCGAATGTTGGAGGTCTACTTTGGATGTCTACATAAGCATGAGTTTGATGGCAAAAAAATACATATAACAAGATAAAAAATATTATTCCTTCATCCTCTACTTCGCTTCCAAATTTCTGAGCTTGATAATTGTAGTTTGGAGATCTTTAATCACTGTACTGATAGAGGTCCTACGGGTTGTTAAATTGGTGAAAGAGAGTATATAGATTCAATACTCATGTAGGAGGGGCATTTTCTTTCTAAGGAGAGCGCTCTTTGCGTGCCTCAACCCAACATAGGCGTGTCTTAACCTTTTCTAATTTATATATTGTCTTTGGATTGCTATTGTTATGTATCTTTTTTTTATTGTTTCTACTTTGTTATAATTTTGTGAATTTTGGTGCATCATAATTTCTAACACCTCCAACCCTTAAAAAGGATTAATATTTACAATGTCTGCATCAAATAAAGCAAAAGCCGCTATGCAAGCAATAATAGAGCAACAATAATACCAAACATGCAAACCCAGGGATGCTAATGTGCGAGCATCCATATACTCTTCTCTTCTAACAACTGTGTCAGTATGTATTTTTAACCACCATAGCTCCCTCTAAGGACATCTCTCTAAGGTCATGTCTAATAGTCTCTATCCAGCTTTCCTTTGACCTACATCTACCTCTCTTACGCTGTATACTATGGAATGTTTATAGGGGCGGTAATTGGTCTTCTCCTAGTGTGCCCAAAGCATTGCAGCCATCGCTCCCTCAACTTCTCTTCAGTGGGAGCCACGCCTAATTTATTTCTTATAATGTTATTTCTGATCATTTCGTTCCTAGTATGTCCACACATCAACCTCAACATCCTCATTTTTGCCACCTTCAACTTCTGGGTGTGAATGCCGTTTAAGTGGTCAACATTCAGCACCATATGACTTATCCCATCTCACTACCGTCTTGTAATACTTTCCCTTCAACTTTAGAGGAAATGTTTTGTCGCTTAGTATCATTTAAGCCATCTTCCACATATGTCATACCACTTTATTCCGATTATTAATATCCTCATCCAACCCGCCATCATGTTGCACTATGATGCCCAAATATTTGAACATTCTTTTTTCTATGTGCATTCTGTTCCATTTTTCACTTCCTCCCCGCTTGTTGTGATTGTATACATAACTTAAATTAACTTGAATTCCATTTTTTGATCCACTAAACCGAAAACCATTCGATTCTAATGCACTTGCTGAAGTTCCAACTTCTCATTTACCCCTTCTTTTGACTCACCCACTAGGACAACATTATCGGATTGAAAATAATAAATATTATTGTGGCAATAATATTATTTTTTTATTAATGAATGTTACGTAAACTTTGACGATAATCCCAAACGTCATGAGTGCCCCTTATTTGACGCGTTTTCACATTTATATATTTGTTATACTCCATGCTTTGGGATTGATTGTCTTCTAAGTCAACTGCAATAAAATTTAAATAAAAAAGATCAATAATATCAGTTTAGTGCATTTCATTCATCTTATTTTAATTTATCTTTATATAGCTTATTTTTTTAATAAGATCTGTTTATTTAAATCTGTACCTTTTTATACCGAACTCTTTTATTGTACAGCATAGAAAAATTTTTATACATGCTAAAATATTTGGGTACAAGTTTAAAAAATAACATATCTATTATAATCACAAAAATTTACTAAACAATATAAATAAACTAATAATAGTAGGTAAGAAATAATTATGATAATGGCTGGTCATGCAAGTGGAGGATGGAGAATTTAGCAATCCATGGGGTAAAAGGTGTTCCCTGTTTTGCTCCGCGGTTTTGCCCATAATTATCAAAAAAAGGGGGTAAAAGGGGTAGTTATAGGTGTAGATAGTGATAAAAGTAAAAGTAGTTAATGGGGGTAAATATTTAATGCTAATATAATCTTTTAATAATATTTTCTCAAATAAGTTTGAAAAAAAAATTATTTCTATATCTTGATCTGCTTAGTTATAAAATAGTCTTTTCATCTTCCTATTTAAGCTATAAAAAAGAAGTAAAAAGATCTTTTCTGTTAATCAAACGCAAGCTTGAAGTCAACTAGAGCTTTTTCACAATTTTAAACTATTAAATATATGAACAAACGCATACATAATATCACTATAAAATTCGAGAATTTCATTTAAATTGCAAAGCTTATCTAGGTTATCAATCGGGGGAGGAAAAAAAAAAAAAAAAAAAGCAATTACCTGGATAGCTGGCTCTTTTTGACCTTTATAAGAATTTGACCAATATTACAAGTGAAACACAAATTGTACGCATGTTCTATATTTATTGTATGTAGTATAAAATTATTGTTGGAAAAATTCAACAATCAAGCATAATTGGAATTGTAAAATCAACAAAATAATAAAACAATTAATGTTATTATTTATGTGAAAACCCTTTCTCAATTAGAGAGAAAACCACGAGACCCAACTTGTGCCTCAATGTACTGTGAAATTAAAGATTACAATCTCTAATTACAACCTTTAATCCCATACAATATTCAATATCATCAATTTAACTATTTCATGGTAAGTTATCAACCTTCTCGATGGCGAGTCACCAATCCTCTTCAATGTAGCTTTTGCATAGAGGGCACTAATCCTCTTACAACGTAGTTGTTGCACCGTAAGCCACCAATCCTTTCAAAACATAGCTTCTGCATGGTGAGCCATCAACCCTCTCACATCATAGTTTTGGATAGAAAAAGCTACAAACTGTCATCAGCTCTCAGTCATCAAATGCCTCTCAATTAAATCGCTTACTCTCCGCCTAGGGCACCCATGTACAAAACCCTAAAGTCTCATATTTTTTTTCTTTCTTTTTTCCACCACCTCTCAATCCTAATTCTTAACCCCTATTTATAATGAGTTATCTAAATCTAATTTAATTTAAAATATCAATTCAAATCAAACTCATTTAGGCAACTCAATCTTAATCAAATATCTCCCAGATCATACCACACAAATCAAATCTAAATTATATCAATATATTAATTTTGAGATAAATAATATCCTAACAATTATTAACTTATATAAAGTAAGTATTTAGTACAAAACTTTTATTACTGTATAATAAAACTATAAAATTAGCTAGGTTGCATACTTATGTAAAAACTAAGACAAATATATGAAGACAAGTAAATGGAGCATTTTGTGTCTTACTTTTATTTACAAATATGAGCCAATTTCTACAAATTCTAAACAAACTAAAAACTTGCAAAAATAACCTAGACCACTAGAGTAAGTACAAAAATAAAAGCAAAAATAAACTCCTAGTCTCTCTCCTTCAATGTTGGATTGGTGAGAGAAAATGGGTAAATGCCTAAAATTAGAGTTACAAGAATAAAAAAAAATACTAAATACATACTAAAATGCAAGGAAAAAAAATCTAGAATAATTGTCAATACTCCCCCTCAAGTTGGAGCATGTATGTTCACAATATCCAACTTGTGAAAGAGAGAGGAGAAAGACACACAACCAAGTGCTTTAGTGAAAATATTGGTAACTTGACCCAATGAACGAACGAACGAAGTGGCGATCTCTTTGGCCATCAATTTTTCCCAAACAAAATGACAGTTAATCTCTATGTGTTTAGTTCTTTCATGGAAGACTGAATTAGAAGCTATATGAAGAGATGCCTGATTGTCACAAAATAAAATAGCGGGTTTTGGTAAAAAAAACCAAAAGATCACACAAAAGGCATTTCAACCATACTAATTCACTGGTCACAGCCGCCATAGCACTATATTCAGCTATGATGGAGGAATGTGAAACCACATACTGTTTCTTGGAATGCCAGGTAATCAGGGCATCTCCAAGAAAAACAATAAAACCTGCAGTGGAGCGTCTCATGTCCGGACAACCTACCCAATCAGCATTGCATTGGGCATGGAGGTTAAAATCACAATTATGAGAAAGAAGTATTCCTTGAATCGGTGCCCCTTTTATGTAGCGTAGTACCCGAAAAGCAGCCTCTAGATGAGGAACCCATGGATCATGCATAAACTGACTTAGAATACGAACGGCATAGCAAATGTCAGGACGAGTAATGGTTAGGTACAACAACCTTCCAATTAATTGACGATATTGATCTAGATCTTTAACATGCTTCCCTTCTCTATCGGCTAAGTAATGATTTTGGACTATAGGTGTGGACACAGGTTTGGCACCCAATAACCCAGCTTTGCTTAAAATGTCAAGAGAGTACTTACATTGACTAAACTAACCCCTCCGGTGAACGAGCTACCTCAATTCCTAGGAAATATTTAATGGGACCCAGGTTCTTAATTCCATACTGTTTATCTATCAATGACTTTACATTTCAATTTCCTTCTAGTTAATGCCTGTTATAATGACATCATCGACATATACTAAAATTGCCATATACACCACGCCATGTGAATAAACAAAAACTAAGTAATCAGACTTGGATTGTCTAAGACCAATATTTATCAGAAACGGTGTAAATTTCTGATTCCAGTTATGAGAGGCCTGTTTTAACCCATAAAGGGTTTTTTGCAAATGACAAACTTTTCCAACATGTTGCTTTTCAAAACCTTGAGGAAGTCATGTAAACTTCCTCATCAAAATCATCATGAAGAAACGCATTATTCACATCTAACTCATGTGTTATCCAATTTCTTACTGTAGCAACTGCAAGAACACATCTAACTGTAACAAGTTTTGCAACGGGAGCAAAATTGCCATGATAATCAATACCTTCAACTTGTGTATATCCTTTCGCAATGAGTCAGGCCTTGTAACGTTCAATTGAATCGTCTGATTTGTACTTTATTTTGTCCACCCGCTTTGAGTCAATAGCTCGCTTCCCCGATGGAAGCTCTTCTAAAGTCCATGTCTTGTTTTGCTCAAGTGCCAATATTTCCTTTTCCATTTCCTCTCGCCATAAAGGGTACTGAACTACCTGTGCAAAATACTTCAGCTCATCACTAGAAGTGATGGCCCCAAGAAAGCCCGAATGAGAGTTAGATAATCGTGCATTTGAAACAAAATTTGATAAAGGATAATTTATACCCAAGTCAGTTGAAGGAGTGGTATGAGTTGGATAGGCTATAGAAGTGGGAACATCACACACATAATCCCGATACTTGGTTGGCATTGAACAAGCTCGAGTCAGTCGATCTTCAACCGCCTCTGTCAACTCCCCCTCAACCCTATCATCATTTTGGAGGCCAACACCAACCTCCTGGTGTTGGTTTTCTATACTGACACCACCTTCCTAGTGTCGGTTTTCTGTACCGACACCAGTGAGCTGTTGCTGGTCTACTATACTATCACCAACTTGCTTGTGTCGGTTGGTGATGCTGTCACCACCCTCTGGTGGTGCATCAATTGTTACTTCACCAATCAGATCCTTTTGCAAATTACTTAGTCCCTATTTTTCAAGAAGTGGAAACTTGTCTTCCTGAAAAACGACATCACGAGAATCACAATCTTCTTATTGTCTAAGTTGCAAACTTGATACCCCTTGTTTCCATGAAGTTACCCAATGAAAATACAATGATTAGCACGAGCCCCAAATTTATCATTTCCTCTGTCCTTAGAAAGAACATAACATAAGGACCCAAAAACACGTAAATGCATAAGACGGAATTTTTCCCAACAATACCTCATGTGGACAATGATTTTGCAACCAAGGAATGGGCATGAGATTGATCAAATAAGCTGCTGTCAACACACTCTCCCCAAAAATGTTTCGGTAGGCCCAACTCAAAACGCAATGCACGCGCTACTTCCAACAAATGGCGACATTTTCTTTCCACAACACCATTCTGTTGTGCTGTCCCTCTACCGAGTTTTGAATCTAGATCCATTTTTCTTCATAGAATTCAAGCAAAGTTCCAAAAAGAAATTTGCTACCGTCACTTTTGACTTGTCTCACCTGTAAGCCGTACTGAGTTTGTACTAGCAGACAAAAATCCATAAGAATCTTGTGTGCTTGACATCTATCTCTCATCAAATACACCCAAGTACATCGACTAAAATCATCGATAATGGTAAGAAAGAAACATGCTCCTGTTAAAGACAATGTCCAATACAGTCCCCAAATATTACAATGTATCAAATCAAAACGACCAATAGTCTTACTAATAGATAAAGGAAACGGTAAACGAGTTTGTTTGGCTTTGTAACATGAGTCACAAACTACATCAACTTCAAACCTAAAATCCAAATGTCGAAAATCAGACAACTTTGTAAACGGAATGTGGCCTAACCTACGGTGCCACAAAACAGCGTCCTTTGTAAATTCACGGATATGTGCAACTCTTAGACCAGGAAGAGACACGAAGAAGTATAGCCCATCCCACTCTTTACCGACTCCAATCAACTTCCTCAATGGTAGGTAATAATACAAAATTTTGAAAAGAAAAAAGTTAATGCACAATTTCTATCTCTACTCAACCTACTTACTAAAAGTAAATTGCAATGAAAACTGGGTATTCATAAGACATTCTCTAGCACAATGTCCTTCAACACGGTGGCACGTCCCACATGTGAAACTACAAGACCGACCCATTCAGAAGTTTGACTGGTTTAATCACATTGTTAACACAAACATTGTCCAAAGTAAAATTCGAAGGAAACATATGATCAAAAGCACCGGTGTCTATAATCCAAACATTATTCTTAAAAAATGCTTGACCTATCAAATTCAAGAAAGCAGAATTACTCTCAGGATTGAGGAGAGCTAACAACTGTTGATACTAAGATTCCGTGAGGCTTGTAATCGGGTTGTCCATATGGTTCGGACTCGGGTCAGCCCCAATTGCAGTGTCTAGGGCGGGTAGCAGCAGCGGTGGCGCGTGTTGCTGCACCTGCTACAGTGGCTGCGCAGCCTCTGTGGCTACACGTTGACCTCCATTCTAACCTCATTGCTTCCACCCAGGAGGATACCCAATGAGTTCATAGTACGGTTCCCTTGTATGATCCTGTCTCTTACAATGAGAATAAGACAAGTGATTCTTACATTTAGGAGGTTGCCCAAACAAGCTTCGTCCTACCGCCACGGTACTCCCTTTAATGGCAAGGGCTGCTGCTTCTGGGATGACAACACTACCGGAAGTACATTTTGTTGCTTCTCTTCTTGACACAACATAGAGTAAGCACTACCAACCAAAGGGAGAGGTTTTGTATTCATTAATTGAGATCGAACCATAGAAAAGAATGGATCCAAACCCATTAATAAATCAAGTAACCCTTCCATATCACGAATGGCCGCAAAGGCTTGTGTGGATCCACAAGTGTACAGAGGTATGGCAACTAAAGTGTAAAGCTCGTCCCACAATGATCTCAGTTTAGTGAAATAATCAAATAGGCATATTTTCTTGTTTTAGGTGTGAGATTCCGCGCTTAATTTTGTAAACACGAGGGACGTTCCCTTGTGAAAAGCGTTCATTCAAATCCAACCATACATCACGCGAGGTTTCGAAGTAGGCCATACTAGCATTAATCTCTTTAGAGACAGAGTTAGAAAGCCAAGTAGACATCATTATATCACATGCACTCCAATACTCAAAATCCGGCAAATCTTCGTCCGGTTTTTCAATTGTCCCATCAAGAAAACCAATTTTGCGTTTTGCTAACACTTTCAAAATGTAACGTCTCCATGGCGGAAAATTTGGTCCAGTCAAGGTATCCTGAACAAAAACTAACCTCGGATGATCCGAGGGATGAACATAATAGGGCGAATTTATATTAGGGATTTCCCCTGAAGCAACAATTGAGGTAACATTTTGATTGGAATATTCAGCACTTTCTCATGACATTGTAAAATCAAAGGATGCGAAATAAAACAATTAAAACAAGATTAAAACAGAGGGGATGACACTTGAACCGTGGTTCTTCCAACACTAGGACGATGCTTGGAATTGATCCCGCTCCAATACCATGTAAAAACTAAGACAAATATATGAAAACGAGTAAATGGAGAATTTTGTGTCTTACTTTTATTTACAAATATGAGCTAATTTATACAAATTCTAAACAAACTAAAAACTTGTAAAAATAACCTAGACCACTAGATCAATTACAATAATAAACTCCTAGTCTCCCTCCTTCAATGTTGGATCGGTTGGGAGAGAAAATAGGTAAATGCCTAAAATTGGAGTTACAAGAATAAAAGAAAAAACATACTGAAATACAAGAAAAAAAATCTAGAAGAATTCTCAACAACGCATTATTGAAGACATTTTGGTACTTTTATAAAAGGTTATTTATATTTTAGTATCTCGACCTTTTAAACTAATAAAAAAGACTATAACCTTTTTGAATTATGAAAAAGGCCCATAAGTTTTTATCTTATTAATAAAAAGGCCCATTTCTAGCGTAATAGTATCATTTTCCATCGATAAAGCTCATGTGGCAACTGTTTTTTTTTTTTATTAATGTTGGTGTCAAATGATAAAAGTACACTTCAATACTTTTATTCTTATTTTATAAGCATACAATTCAATATGGTATATTATGTAGAAACTATCTTTTTTTCGCTTAGTTTGTTAAAAAGTGTGATTCTTGATTGTTATTTTATCATTTTATTATAGTATTAATAAAAAAATTAGTTGTCATTTCGGCTCTGTCGACAAATAATAGCATGATCACGCCGGATAGTGGACTTTTTATTAGTACAATAAAAAATGGGGTCTTTTTATTAATACCACAAAAAATTAGAGGCATTTTTATTACTTCAAAAATATCGAGATCTTTTTTATTGTTTTAAAAAGATCAGGTACTAAGATGTAAAAAAACTCTTTTAGGAACTAAAAATTATTCTTACAAATTATATTTTCGAAATCATTTATCTATAATTAGTTTTTGTTTTCAATTTAAGTGAAATTGAAAATTCAAATTTGTAAAGAAGAAATAATAATTTTTAAAATATAATTATTAATTTCTAAAAATTAAAACTATAAATAAAAAATAATATAATATATATCTAAACAATAAATACTCCCATTGTTCTAAAATAAAGCTGATCTTTCTTGTACATATATTTTTTTGGGTCAAATTTCTTGTACATATAGGAATACAAAAATTAGGTACCTAAATTAGGTATATATAGAATTGCTTTTATTTTCTACAAGCTAACAACTATTTGCCTTTTTTTTTTTTTGAACATTAAACCGCCCGAGGGCTAGACATTCATAACTAAACGATCCGATTTTACAAGGGAAACAACCGAAGGTGGGCAAACATGCCACCAATCATGGGTACATCTACGACCTAAATGTAACGAAGCAACAAAATGAGCTACCCGATTACAAAATAGAGGGGCCCAACAAAACGAAACATTGCTAAAAGAACTAGACGACAATAATAACCTAATATCAGTAATAACAGCACTACATTCCCACGTAGGGGACACGACATTATGGATAAAATCTATAGCTTGTTTACAATCAGACTCGATGACAACATTCTTCCAACCTCGAGAATCCGCTAGAGAGACTGCAGCTCTAATAGCGAGGACTTCAGCTATAAGAGGAGACTTCGCGTTGAAGGAACCACACCAACCTCCCACGAGATTTCCTTGGTGATCACAGGCAACAATGGCAGCGGCCAAACACAAGAGGGTGGAGAAAGCTGCATCCGAGTTGATTTTGATCCAATCCGAAGGGGGAGGGGTCCAACCGGCTGCAGCAGGACCTGTGCCTGCTGAGAGGGAGTGCCGGGGGGAGCATAATTCAGGCTCGAGTACTCCCTCGCAGCTGAGTCGGCTTTGAGAGCGGAGGACATGGGATGTGGGGACACATGCCTAAAAAAAAAAATCACATCTACTCTTCCAAATTTCCCAACAAAGAAGCATAATCCTGAAAATATCATAACGGGAGAATGTTGGGTTAGAACAAATGGAGTCCCACCAAACATGGAAGCTATTGAAGCCTTCAATATTTGGCTTGTACCCCAACGAAGACGCGAACCAAGTTGCTCTAGCCCAAGGACAAAAGAAGAGTAAATGTTCCACCGTTTCAACGACCCCATCACAACGAGGATAGAAAGGGTTGAGTCTGATTTTCCTCTTCCATAAGATCTCAGCGGTAGCTAAGGCGTTCATGAGAGCTCTCCAAAGGAAGTGTTTGATATTTGGAGTGGCATCGAGGGACCAAAGCACATGTAAACCATGAAACGAGACCAAAGGGGAGCTGGAAGAGGCCCCTGCTGCAGTAACAAGGCTGTTCGAACAGCTCCACAGCCGGTACCCAGATTTCATGGAATAGACTCCGGTTTTGGTAACGTGCCAAATCAATTCGTCGCCCCGATAAGGTTTGCCGATCGGGATATCCGAAATTGCCTTTGACACCTCACGGGAGAACAAATGTGAGATGAGGGGGAGATTCCATCTTCTTTGTCCCGGGATAATGAGGTCGGAAACCTTAGAAATTGAGTGACCATATTGAGAACTCCCAACCGAGAAGGAAGGGAGGTCGGGAACCCACTTGTCTTTCCAAATATCAATATTCTTCCCACTATTAACATTCCAACAGAGACCTTTAATGATGAAATCCCGTCCCTCAATGAAGCTTCCCCAACCCGAAGAAGGGTTGTAACCCAAGTGAGCATTAAGGATCGAACCATCATTAAAGTACACCCCTTTAAGGATTTTAACCCAAAAAGGGTTAGGGTTTTGGATGGCTCTCCAAACTTGTTTCGCGATAAGAGCAATGTTAACCCCACACATATCACGAAAACCGAGGCCTCCAACCTGTTTTGGTTTAGAAATAAAGTTCCAACCCTTCCAATGAATGCCCTTGTCCTCATAAGACCCACCCCTCCACCAAAAGCGAGCGAGAGTACTATTAATTTTTTTTGGAGAAAGTGATCGGAATTTTAAAACATGACATAACAAACTTAGGGATAGCCGACACGACCGACTTAAGGAGGACCTCTCTTCCCGCATGGGAAAGGAGTTTAGATTTCCAACCTTGCATTTTCCCCCTAATCTTATCAAAAAGAAAGCTAAGGGCCTTTTTTTTTTTTTATCTTCTCTACAAGATTTGAGATCCAAGGTACCTGTCCTCCCCTTTTAAGAGCTTAACCCCCAAAATCTTGAGGCATTCCTCCTTCACCTGTGGAGGAGTGTTAGAGGAAAAGAAAGCATGAGATTTTTGGAGGTTCACCTCTTGACCCGAAGCATCACAAAAGAGTCTAAGAATTTTCATAACGTTTCTACACGCTCTAGTGGAAGCTTGAAAGAAAAAAACACAATAATCGGCGAAAAATAGGTGAGTCAGAAAAGGACAAGTGGACTTAATATGAAAACCATTTCATTCCCCGCAGCTCTCCCCTTTGTTGATAAGATTGGACAAGGCATCCATAACAAAGAGGAAAAGAAAAGGGGAAAGGGGATCTCCCTGTCTAAGCCCTCCAAAAATCTCGAACCGATGGAGCCTCTTCCCATTAACGACCAGACTGACTCTGACCTTAGTGACACACTCCATCAACCAACCCACAAATAAATCACAGAAACCCATTTTTTTAAAGACCTTTTCTAGGAAACCCCATTCCACTTGGCCGTAAGCTTTGGTGAGATCAATTTTGAGGGCCATAAAATTTTTCCTTCCTTTCCTTTTGTTTTTAAGAGCGTGGAAAGCCTCATGAGCCACAATAATATTGTCTTGAATTTGCCTTCCTTTAACAAAAGCGAATTGTTGAGGGGAGATGAGACGATCCATAAAGGGTTGAAGAAGGTTTGTCAGGATTTTTGAAATAATTTTATATGAAAAATTACAAAGACCAATCGGTCAAAAATGATGGATCAAGCTTGGGCTTTTAGTTTTTGGAATTAAGACAATATTAGTGTGATTTAGGCTAGGAGGCAAAATACCATTTTCGAAAAACATTTCAACCACCTGACGAACATCGTTTGAGACAACATCCCAAAAAGAAGTATAGAAAATACCTGAAAAACCATCCAGGCCAGGAGCTTTAAGGGCGCCAAGTTGTTTCACGGCCAACCAGATCTCGGCTCGGGATATCGGCTTGGTAAGCATGGAGTTCATGAACTGACTGACCTTGATACCAACGCTGTCGGTCACAGCAGCCTGGTTTCGGGTCCCTTTCGCCGGGTAAACGCGCTGGAAGTGGGCTGAAATCAGAGCTTTGATTTGTTGTGGGTCATCAACCCATTGATCATCTTCGTTTTTGAGCCTTCTTAGCTCATTTGCTTTGTTTCTTTGAATTGTTGTTGCATGAAAGAATTTGGAATTCTGGTCTCCGAATGTGAGCCAATTGATGCGAGACCGTTGGTGCCAAAATCTTTCCTCTACATCCCACCAACTTTGGAGTTCTTTGTTGAGATTAATTTCCTCCTCCTTCTCACTGTCTGAATTGGATCGACTTTGGAGCTCTGTGAATCGGCTAAAAATGAACTCAAATCTCTTTTTGCGCTCTTTCGTTCTAGCAATACTCCACTCCTTGAGACCTTTGCGGCAATGGTGGATCTTGTTCATGAAACGATGATTCCTATCTCCTCTACTCACATAATTCCAGCTTTTTCTAACAGTTTCAAGACAATCATCTTCAATTAACCATTTCGACTCGAACTTAAAATCCCGGTTTCGTTTTGGTTTCTCCCCTTCCAAAAGGAGGAGGAGAGGAGAGTGGTTCGAACCAACAGCCGGGAGTAACATAGCCGAGGCGAAGGGGAACAATTGTTGCCATTTATAGTTGACGTCTGCTTTGTCAATATTTTCCTTGATGTTTCTAACCCTATCTTGCTTATTCGACCAAGAGTATTTGCATCCCTTAGTCGGAAGTTCGCACAAGCCCGCATTGTCCAGAAAATCCAAAACCCAAGATTGTTGATAAGTGGAAACAGGGTCACCATTCAACTTATCCTGGGCGGACATGAAGGAATTGAAGTCACCGGAAAAGATGGAAGGAGGGTCCAAATTAGAGAAATTTGAAGCCATCTCTCTCCAAAATGATGCCCGCCTGTTTTTATTTGGCTCGCCATGGAGGAAAATATGGTTCCACTCTTTTCCGTATCCCTGATCGGATATAAAGACTTAGCCTTTACTTTTGTCTATTTTTAATTCGGGTTAACTTGATTGTTTACATGAATTGCTTGGTTGAGATAAATACTTTGAAGTACTATATTCTTATTGTTTATTCAATTGATATGATTATTGAGTTTGTAACCTTTAATTGTTGATATTGATATTTATAAATTAATTCTTTGTGCTTGTAGCCTTAGGATTAATTAATCAAGCAATACTATTAACCGAATTGTTAATTAAAGCCTATCTTCCCTATACTTTAGTTAGATAGGGTCAATACGTGACAATTAATAATACGTTAGGTAGAGCCTGTTTTCTTTATACTTTAGTTAGATAGGGTCAATACGCAATACTAACAATATTTTCTTAGTAGGTTGAAGCTTGTAGCCTAAACCATTACCCGTGTGACAATTAATAAGCCCAAGTTAAAAGTTAAAGCAAAAGTAACTGGTTAATGATGAATTCGATATCATAGGTTCCAATTTAATACATGTACCGATTAGTGGTAGATTACTTTAGTTTAATTGACGTTTTCTAGATTAATTAATACAAAAATCTCTCAATTTTATTCAAATCAATTTAAGTTATAGAATAAATTCACGCACTCTTAGTCCCTGTGGTTCGACACCCTCTCGCCTACACTTCAATATAGGTGTGTTTAATAGATAGGGTTTTATATTAAATTTTGATAGACGTAGAAAAATACATTAGTACCTCTATTTACAGTAGGCTACAGAAGCGAAAAATTAAGAAAAAACGATGTGGGATTCATAGAAATAAATTCTAGTTAAAATAAAAAGCACAGCGTTTAATTCAAAAAAGAATTCAAAACGACGCGTTTAAGCACAGTACAAGACTACCTTTTTTTTTTTTTAATAAAACAATAACGGGTGCCACGTGTTAAGGCCTGATTGGCTAATAATGTGGCACACGGATCCTCCCTTGGAGCTGTGTCACGTGCTGGTTGGCGCGAATAGCGAGACCTGTGCAGATTTTTGTGTAATTTTTTTTTTTTGCTTTATTTTTCACATGTAAAAATTCATCCTATTAATTTTAATTTCTCAAAATTATTTTATTTTATAATTTTTAATTTTATTCATATCATGAATAATGTTTGGCAAAATTAAATTTACCCATCTCATGAATTCTTTAATATTTTTCGGATGGCAATAAATACAGAGGCTTGGGTAGGGACCTCAGGGACAATTTAAATCTAGCTCCAATTGGGTTAAATTAATCATCTCATGAAATAATTTAATTACCATTTAATGAGACTTAATTCCACTAAATAAATCTCACTACACCCCAGACTTAAAATATTTATTCGATATCTCCCTAATAGACTGTATTGATGACAACAACTCCTCTACTAGATGTCCATGACGAAGAATAAGTATAACTACTATCATTATCCTTCTCACAGCTTCTCCATTAGTTACCGACTCGCCCTTCACTAAATAATTCATTTATACTTGAACATATAAATAGTATAAATTCCAAATGTAAAATACTTGGAATACTTTGGCCAAAGTTTCCGAATTGTTCAAATACTTGTGAATCAAATAAGGGGACATCTGTATCTCATAACAGACTATAGATTCCCTATTAAATACCTGAACCTTGTCACACTTTACGTCGCTACCCAGTGTACGTGGGAATTCAGTCATGTGCTTAGACCTTACTTATAGTACACCAAAGTAACTAACGCTCCATGCACAAGTCCAGAATACCCTCAGGATTTAGGGTCGTCATTTAAACAGTATAATGTGAATCACTCATCTCGAATAGTAGTCTAGAAATAAGTAACCCACATGGTCCAACTCAGTGTGTCAATCTTATTAAACACACCAACCCAACACTTTTGGATCTTCTTCCATATGATCAAGACCAGTCATCTAAAGTGTCACATTATAGTCTTAGCTTCCAAACTTGTCTTTGACTACGAGCCTTTCAAACAATAATCCATACCATTTGTTCCAAGTCTATCTATGGCTTAGTCTCATAAGCCACTTCGAACAAACATGTAAATTATAGTCTGAGGACTACACCCATCTCATGGATGTCTCCCAAAATAAAAGCACATGTAGTACAAATGCTGGCTTACACAAATTTAACTAGGAAATGACTGGGACTTCAATTTTATCTATTAATTAAATAATATATCCAGAATAAATCTAGATTTGAGGACACTGTTCTTAACAATCTCCCACTTGTCCTAAATTCAATTTATGACAAAGTCCATACTCACTCCTTTTAAGTTTGAACCAAAGGTCTACTGAGCCATATCCTTAGTGAGCTCAATTACTCTATTGTGAAGTCAGCAATATAATACTGCTTGATATTCCTCTCACTAATAGCTCCCACTCCAAGGGTCAAGACATGCTTAGACGTCGAACGGCTATAATTTAATCTGACTGGAAGTCTTAAATCAGTATAACCAACTGGTACCGGCTTGTTACTTTGAAAGATCAGCATATAGTCTCTAGTTTTTCTCAAGAACTAAAGTAAACACTTCACTGCCACCTAATCCATCAGACCTGGGTTAGAATGACATCTGCTTACTACCACAGCATAGCAGACATCAAGTCTTGTTCGCAACACGGCATACTTGAGGCCTCCCACTGCCAAAGCATTTGAAATATTCCTCAATTGCTCCTTCTCTTAAGGTGTCTTAGAACACTACTCAAAAGAAATAGGGACTCCATGCTATACCTTGACAACGTCTTATCAATAAGTGGCTGGAGAGAGACCCCAACATCCTACACTTTTGACCTCACAGAGCTTAATCTAAGAGCAAAGCTGGCTTCTCCTATGTCCTTCATATTGAGCTATCATGACAACCAAGTCTTTACAGCTAATGACACCCCTACATCATTCTCAATGAATAGTATATTGTTGACATACAATGCCAAGAAAATCACTACTTTCTCTTCATGTCATTTGTACACGCATGGTTCATTTAACCAAATGCTCAAAACTATAAGACTTAATTGCTTCATTATGGCTAAAAGGATCAGATTCAATGCCATGGTCAACCATTAAGGGTCCTGTTATGAACGTGTCAGGTGTCCTGACAATCCTCCCACCACACCTAAGCTCTCGTGTACTTGGTACATTCTTGTTCCTATCAGTAGGTGCACCTAATGCGTCCACTATGTCTTGAGTTGTGTCTAGCTATTTAGAATTAGTGTCATTTTCCTTTAATACTATTTTGTTTTTATTTTTGTTTTTGTAGCTTACTTGCAAAATGCTTCTCTAAGTATTTTATATTGTATTTACAAAAGACTTTTTAAATCAAAAAACTGTAGAAAAGACCGTTCTTATTCCTTTTATCTGCAACACCATTCTACTGCGGTGTACCCAGAGCAGAAAGCTGAGATCTTATCTCATTTGCATTTAGGAAATCCAAAAACACACCCGAAACATATTCACCACCTCGATCTAATCGAAGTGACTTAACTTGTTTACCTAATAGCTTTTAAAATTCAACTTTATACTCTTTGAATTTCTCTAAAAACGTCCGAATTATGTCTCATTAGGTAAACATATCCATGCCTTGAGTAATCATTACTAAATGTGGTTAAGTGCCCATACCCACCTCTTGCCTGAACATGCATTGGTCCACATACATCTATGTGAACCAGCTCAAGACAGACTTGGTCATCTTTTTTTCTATGCAGGATTTGCAGACTGGTAATGACCTCAAGTCCAAAGCCTTTATCAGTCCATCTTTTACCAGTCTTAGGATCCTATTCGAGTTCTTGTGACCTAAATATTGGTGCAAGTGCAGGCATTATCACTTTCAGGGTGTTTTTTTTTCTTAGAAGATTGAACAAGTGAACTTATGTTAGATTCATTTAAACAATTACCAAAGTTTTGATAAGGATATAACATGAATAAATAATTTATTCATGTACATGTGCAAATAAACAATTTATTTCTCATATTAAAATTTTTATTACAAAATCAACTGAATAACAATTATCCATTAACTGAAATGCAGAAATCAAATTCCTGTACAGCGAAGGATTAAATAATCAATCCTTTAAAATAAAACTCTATCACTAAACTCTAAGCTAACATCTCCTACACTTAAGACCACTATCATTGTACTATCCATGACCATCAGGTACAACACCTATCGTGTAGCCTTTAGCTTAGACTGAGCTCCTGTAACATATTACATATATGATCAGTTGAACCTAAGTCCACCCACCAGGAACCTGGTGGACCCTCAACTGTGCATGACTCAACTAATTGAGATATCAACATATCTCCACCAGATGGCTTAGCAGTCTTTGTAGGAAGAGTAGCTATGTACTCTGTAGTTTCTCTTCCATTGGCTTAGTTTTCTTCCAAAAGAAACACCTTTCTTTTGCTGACTTCCTTATGGACTTTGTTGCTACAATAGCAACCTTGCTCTTTCCTTTCTTTCTAACAGGTCCCTTTTGAGTAATAAGTAAGTCTAACTTATTTTTCAAGGCAAAGGGATTTGGTCTAGTGAGCACATTACGTATTAGAAATCAAGTGAAATTTGCCAGTTGTATCCATATCAAAAATACTGTAAATGTAAACATGTGTGTAACTGTCTAACAAGAGTCATGTATAATGCAGTAATATATATTCTTTCAATTTAGCATACACAATAAGTCAGATATCCACCAAACTGTACTATCATGCATACAATGATGACCCAAACACACCACTCCTTACTCCCCGGCAGCAGGGTTGCATGAAGTTAGTTCGAGTGAGAACTATTCTCAATTAACCTGTTTTTCTTATAACTCTTACTAAACATGATTAATTTACCACTTTACCTTAGTCTCTAACATGACACAACAGAGCTCTTTGGAGAGGCTAATGCATCACGCTAGTCAAGTGTAAACCAATACCTAAACCTCCATACAAATACATGTAATACTCCATGGCAGCGTGGTCGCATCATTTCTTTGCACTTTGGTTTATCTTAAAAGAAGTCTAACCCTGTAATTTGCAAACCGACATCCTCCGCAGGGAGGTCTATCGATCTACTATACTGCTAGATCGGTAATGAAGACCGTGAGGTTACAACAATTGAAACCTCACTTCCACTTGATTTTTTATAACCAATGGTTTTTAATTAACTTGCATTTACATTCTAGATTATCTCATAATCTCCTTTTGGAATCCCATTCTAAAATTAATAAAAATTAATTACTTAATTAATTTATTCAAAATATTATCGTTTTAAAGCATGGATTATCTCATAATCTAAGTTTAGAATCTCATTCTAAATTCAATCAATAAAATAAATTATTAATTTTAATTAAAATAATACTAGCATATAATTTAGATTATCACATAATCTACCTTTTAGAATCCCATTCTAAAATTAAATCAATTAATAGAAATTTTTTTTATTAAAATAGTAAAAAAAATTTAGATTATCTCATAATCCATTTTTACAATCTAATTCCAAGATTAAATTAATTAGTAAAAACTAATTGTATTTAAAATTAATAGCTACTTAAAATTTAGACTATCACATAGTCTACTTTAGAATCTCATTCTAAGAAATTTAAATAAGCTTAGACTATTCAATAATCTAGTTTAGAATCTTACTCTAAAATTTAATTAATAAAATTTAACTTTTATTTTAAAATAATATTAACTTGGACTATCTTATAGTCTATTTTTAGGAGTTCCTTAGGGACATAGCCGAGTGGTTATAATCGCCGGTTGCCAACGAGGTGACCCGGGATCAAATCCTACAAAGCTCAAAAGTGGTCTCCTCTTTATTGAGGATTTAAGGGGTTTGTCCCCTCCCCTCTCCCCATGGCTTTACCATCATAAAAAAAAAATTAAAAAAAAGTCTATTTTTAGAAACTTATTCTAAACTAATTTAAAATAACTTCTATTTAAAATAACATTGATTTATAAATTAGATCATCTCATAACCTAATTTTTAGAATCTAATTCTAAAAAAAATTAATTAATAAAACAATTTATTTATAATTATGTAAATCCGTACTGATGTCTACATGTCCCAAAAAAAGTTTTTAATATAAATACTTGCTGACATCAGTGCCACTTCAGCGCTGACGTCAGCAACTGATGTCGTTAGATTTTTTTTTAGTAAATTAAAATAATTAATTTAAAAAAAATTACTGATTATAATCTCATTAAATCAATTTTATCCGATTTTGCAAATTTTAATTAAATATGTATAATCTCGTTAACAAATTAATGTAACCTTAAATTTATAGGTCATTAGATCTAAATTAACAATCAATTCTCTAAGGATTTAAACAATTTAAATCATCACCATAAACAACCTAGTTAACCATTAAATCTTTTAACCCATTTAAATAGTTTAAATCGATACTTTAAATAACCTAATTAACTATTAACTCCTTTAATTCATCAACAATGTAAATAATTTAAATCATTACTTTATACAATCTGATTAATAATTAATTCATTAATGGTTTAAACAATTTAAATCATTACTTTAAATAATCTTTCCTTCTTAATAAAATTTCTATTCTATTAAACTGCAAATCTATTTATTTCGATCTTATTATACCTAGTCATTTATATTATGAATGTAATTAGAAGTTGGCTCTGATGCCAATTGTTGGGAAAATATATAAATTTTTGTTGGAAAAATAAACTCTGAATTGGGTCTCCGAAACAATTTTCAGAAACCCAAATAATTTGTTTGAATTGAATGCCAAACCCATGGAATAGGTACCTCTATTTATAGTAGGCTACGAGAATGAAAAATTAAGAAAAAACGATATGGGATTCGTAGAAATAAATTCCAGTTAAAATAAAAAAACAGAGTTTAATTCAAAAAAGAATTCAAAATGATGCGTTTAAGCACAGTACAAAACCACCTTTCTTTTTTTTTAAACAATGCTTGCCACGTGTCAAGTCCTGATTGACCGGTACCGTGGCACGCGGATCCTCCCCTAAAGCCGCCCAGCGCTCGACACGTGTTGTGCGCTGGTTAGCCCGTCCGCGAAGTCATGGATTGCGAGACCTATGCAGATTTTTGTATATATTTTGTTTTTGCTCTATTTTTCACATGTAAAAATTCATCCTATGAATTTTAATTTTCCAAAATTATTTTATTTTATAATTTTTTATTTTGTTCATCTCATGAATAATATTTGGCAAAATTAAATTTACCCATCTCATGAATAAATTAATTCATCTCATAAATTATTTAATATTTTTTCAATGGCAATAAATACAGAGGCTTGTGCAAAGACCTCAGTGACGATTTAAATCTAGCTCCAAATGGGTTAAATTAATCATCTCATGAAATAATTTAATTACCATTTAATGAGACTTGATTCCACTAAATGAATCTCACAGCACTCCAGACTTAAATTATTTATTCCATATCTCCCTAATAGACTGTATTGCTGACAACAACCCCTTCACTAGATGTCCATGACGAAGAATAAGTATAACTACTACCATTATCCTTCTCACAACTTTTCCTTTAGTTATCGACTAGCCCTTCACTAAATAATTCATTTATACTTGAACATATTCATAGTATAAATTCCAAATGTCAAACACTTGGAATACTTTGGCCAAAGTTTTCGAACTGTTCAAATACTTGCAAATCAACTAAGGGGACATCTATATCTCATAAGAGATTGTAGATTCCCTATTGAATACCTGGTCCTTGTCACACTTCACGCCGCTACCCAGTGTACGTGGGATTTCATTCATTCGTTTAGACCTTACTTATTTCCGTTGACTGAGTATCTCCCTAATAGACTGTATTGATGACAACAACTCCTCCACGTATACCTGGTCCTTACTTTTTTGTAAGGGGACATCAACTTTCACACTTCACGCAGCTACCCAGTATACGTGGGAATTCAGTCATGTGTTTAGACCTTACTTATGGTACACCAAAGTAACTAACACTCCATGCACAAGTCCAAAATACTCTCAGGATTTAGTGTCGTCGTTCAAACAGTATAACGTGAATCACTCATCTCCGATAGTAGTCTAGAAATAAGTAACCCACATGGTCCATCTGAGTGTGTCAATCTTATTAAACACACCAACCCAACACTTTTGGATCTCTATCCACATGACCATGACAAGTCATCTAAAGTGTCACGTTATAGTCTTAGCATACAAGTGGTCCAAACTTGTCTTCGACTACGAGCCTGTCAAACAACAATCCATACCATTTGTTCCAAGTCTATATGTGGCTTAGTCTCACAAACCACTTAGAACAAACATGTAAACTATAGTCTGAGGACTACACCCATCTCATGGATGTCTCCTAAAAGAAAATTGCATACAGTATAAATGCTGGCTTACACAAATTTAACTAGAAAACGACTAGGACTTCAATTTTATTTATTGATTAAATAATATATCTAGAATAAATCTGGATTTCAGAACACTGTTCCTAACAAAAATATCACATTCATCGGTCCCAAAACTAGATGGCGAGCCAACATTGAAGTGACCGATCATTCAAATAGGGTGACTAGGTGTACTTAACGCTACAACCATCCTTATAGTCAACACTCACTTGAACGGCGCATAATCAACAAACTGTCGCGTCGCTACTATGGCCCATTTGAGGTTCTTGACTGTATTGGTCAAGTGGCCTATAACTTGGACCTTACCCTAGAAGCAAGTATTCATTCCACATTTCACATGTCGCTTCTCAGCGACACCATGGTCCCATGCCACGTGCACCATCTATACCGACGGATTGGCTTACTCCATCAGAGTTACCCAAGCTTGAGACCATCCTTGACCGATGCATGGCTTGCTATTGCAACCACGCTATTACTAAGGTGCTGGTTAAATGGAAAGGAAAATTGGTGGAAGATGCTATCTAGGAATTTTTTTCATGACATACGGGACAGATTCCCAACATTCGACCCTTGTGGTCAAGGATCTTTTGGGGAGAAGAGTATTGATACGTGCCCCCTCCCTTATCCCGATTTGAATTAGATTAGTAATAGTTGTCATCAAATTACTAATAATAGTTTTGACAAAAATAATATTACTAATAGTTGTTATCAAATTAATATTAGGTCCCGTTTGGAGCATGGAATTGGGGTAGAGACAGGAATTGGGGCCCAAAATTTTAATTCTGTTGTTTGTTTTACCTACTGGAATTGGAATTACAATTACACTGCCCAATTCCATTGAATTGGATTTTAACTGAAAAATCATACTTTCCAATTCCCTGAGGTGGGGGTAAGGAATTGCAATTCCATATTAGCTCTATTGGCCTAAAACACAAAATGACTCCACTTGATTAACCCAAAGCCAATATTACTTAAAATCGAAAGACTCACAACCTAAAATTTGACACAAACCTTAAAATCACTCAACTCAAATGGAACTTGAAATGACCGAAGTCAACTTAACCCAAAATTCAAAATGACTCAATCCAATTGACCCAAAACTCGAGATAACTCAAATCTAAAAAGGAAACTGCTTGACTTGAATGTGAAACAAGCTGAGTCGAAGTGGAAATGACCCGACCAAATTGACCCAAAACTTAATATAATCCAAACCTAAAATGACCTGACCCATCCCAAACTCTAGCTAAGATAACTTAAAATTTGAAATGATACGTCCCATTTATTGCAAAACTAAACTGACTCGAGCTTAAACTGGATCGATTCTAACCTGAATCCCAAAAGGACCTAACTCAATTAACTAAAAATCTTATATAACTTGAATACCAAATGATCCAACGTAATACTCGACCCGATTTGACTCAAAACTCGAATAACATGAACTCAAATTGAATCGATAAACCATAATAACTCAAATACAACGTGAATTACTTCGGGTCAACATTCGATCACAGCTAATTTAAATCTCGAAATACTCCAGCTCGATTGGACAAAATATTCTAAGGTCTGTTTCTAATTCCATATTCCAAACAGAGCCTTAGTGATTTCCCTTTTAACTTTGTTATCATTATAAATAGACATTAGATGTAAGCCTTAAGATTCATGAATAAAAAATATTCTTATTCTCTTTTAATTTTCCTCAGCAATATCTTTTTCTTAATCAATAGAAATTTGTACATAATTCCAATAATCTGTTTGGGATTGTATCATGTGACGTGTCGGAGTCCGACGTTGGTGGTTGTTGTGGACAGGTGAGAATAGAGAGAATCGTCAAGAGACAAAGGGGCAACACAGATGGTTCTTGTAGTGTTTCGCCGTAGTGGTATGATATAGACCAAACCAGGTTCCGTCCTAAACTAATTGGCAATGGATGGAGTAACTCCTTTGGTATATAGATTGGCATTTGCTTAGCTACCAACCAATGTGGGACAACTATTCTTCCTACATCAAACCACCACACTACGCATCTCATGTCCACGCGAGTTGGCTTTGCACCAGACTTCTAGTCCTGGGCGAACACTGCAATTCCAGTGTCACCTCTATGAAAGAATTATATGCCCTTTAGAGCCAACCTCCTGGGATTTGGAGTTGAGTTTTGTCCTATGAACTTGTGATTTTGGATTATTTAATGGATATTTTGTTTCAATGGCATTGTGTTCTTTATCATGTTTATTATTGCTTTATTAATGCATTAACATGGTAAAGCCCAACGGATAAATGTAATGAGATTGACATTGTCAGCCACAATAATGATAGCTAATGCCTTGATAGCATTATCCTTAAATGTTCTTAGTCATAGGATCCCTGAGAATGGGCATTGGTGGATCCGGATAGACCAACACACGGTGTGATCAGTTCTATTTGATAGAGAGCAGTTGATCTCATAATTACTCGTGTGGAGACACCAAGGCACATGTGTGGGTGCATATGGAAGATATGATCACTGGACAGAGCCACTTGAGAACACCTACATGGATTGAACAAACCAAACTATCAATGGATAGTTCTGAGGGTGGCAATTGTGTAAGCAAGTTCCTTTGACCACACCACAATGGCTTGTGAGTAACTCACTATACTTTGACTCTAGGCTTCTTGCTCTTGAGAGGGCTTGCAGAACCAAGATTGAGTATAGTCAAATACTTATGAAGTCGGTGAGTGTAGCTTGAGGGATCTATCACTTTTGGTGATAGGAGAGATGCTCTATGAATCATCATACATACAAACTCTCAAAGTCTTTGGCCAAGGCAGATGGACAATAAGAGAAGAGTCTCTTGATTGGTCCTAAGAGGGTGATTGTGATGGTATGAGGCATAGTGGAAATCTATTAGGGATTTGATAGTTATCTATACCCTAGGGTTACTGGGGAGCATATTGTGATGGAAGGAATGATCTTGCACGGAAATTGCTATCCAACAGGTTTTATAATGGCACTGCTTCATTCATGTCCTTTGGTCATCGGGATGCCTTGCTAGAGGCCAACTTCAATTAGTGGATGCTTGTGACATATGATGTCATTTGAGCAATTGGTTCAAAGGAGTTTGACCAGGTGCCTTCGATTAGATATTTCTCTAGTCATATATCCACTACTGTCTTGACATTGAACCTACGGGTCTTGCACATACAACGAGATTGGCATAATATAGTGGAGTTATTATTTAAGTTAGAATATAGATTCTACTTGTAATAAAAGGATTAATAATTCTAACTCTACATGAGGTGAATTAAAGCAGTTTTGCTAGCACATAATTATGTTTAATTCATTTAGAGGAATAATGAAATTCAAAGTATTGCTTATAAAGCCATAAAGGTAATACGGAAATATTGACAACTACGATAATTGTTTAATTAATTATTATTTCTTAATTAGATTAAGAGATAATAAGTTTAAGCTAATTTAAATAGGATTTAAATTATGACACAAAGTTAATAGGATAAAAATATTTTAAAAAAGAAAAAGTAAAAAACATGTTAAGGGTGCAAGTTATTAATAGCTACAGTAACTCTATAATAACGTTATAGTACGCGTATTGCTACAGTGTCATTGGTATAGTACCACAGTTACAGTAATGCATTTTGTAGCTCTGTACGCGCTTTTAACCTGTAATCATATATATTTTTTTTGGTTGCCTATATATATATATTTGGGGCTAACATATTTTCGTACACGACAAAAAAGGGAAATTTTATTTTTTCTTTCAAAATATTTTAGCTATATATTTTCAAAGCTTACAATCAGAACTGAACTATAAGGGAGTTATTTTGGAAATATTTTCCCAAACATAATCCTCTTGTTGCCAAGATCTAAGGTGTTAGATCAAAGACATTGATTCGTTGGTGCATTCACCTGTAAAGGTTTCGTACTCTGGAACTCTTCATTCGTATTTTAAAGCTTGTTTCGCCAGGTACATTCCAGACCTAATTTTATATAATTTAACTATGTGTTACTGAGTGAAATTTTATTATTTCCACTATGGTTTAAGTTTAAAAATTATTTAAAACGGCTACCTTCAGCCTATGCAATGGACATAGCTTTGCACTAGAGTTTCTAGTCCCGGGTGAACATTGCAATACAAGCGTCACCAATTGAGACTCGAGATAAGAGACTGTACAGTTACGTTGACTAGGGTCCAAGATTTTACTAGGTCAAGATTAACTCTAGAGCAGACTCATGGACTCCCATGAGATCGAGAATGAGCTATTTGAAATGTGATCGACTTTGCAAATTGTCACACGTAGACCCCACATAAGACCATTGAATGACGTCGGCCCCCATATGAGCTGTAAATGGCTTGAACCCCCCATATGACCAGCAATCCACAGCACAAGATCAATAGCTTTAGTACCAAATGATACCGAAACTCCAATCGGTGGTCTGGTACAAGGCTTAGGTGGAGGAGGAGAGTAAGAATTCCCCCAATCGATGGTCTGGTATAAGGCTTAGGTGGAGAAGGAGAGTAAGAATTCCCCCACGAAAGTTCCTTGCAGTGAACGATAAAGTAGATTGAAAGAGAGAGAGCGAGAGAGAGAGAGAGAGAGAGAGAGAGGAAAATTTAGTATATTCATTCACACCCTAATTTATAATGCTTTGTGGAATATATAGCACGATCCTAAGTAAATCGACACGTGCAATTCGCAAGGGTCAAACCGAAATCAAAAATGCGTCAGACTTATTCTACAAAATGACAAGGCCCCCACTAGCTAACAACTATTTTTGTATCATGGTCGACGTCAGATGCTGAGAGAAGACGAAGAAGACAAAGAGTAAGAGATTATTGTTTTTGGGCCTTGAGAAGATGAAGAGATTGTGGAAAGAGGAGCCGTAGCGAGATAGCTGTCATTTTTGTTAAGCTAAGGATTATTTTGGTTTTGAGTCAAAGTTAAAATTGACCAAGTTGGGACCAAATTAAATCTAGGGTTTTCTCCTGTTATTATTTTACTGTCTTGAAGCTTGATTTTATTTTTCTTAGGGTTCTAGTAGTCAACAGGTTTGGGGCGACTGGCTAATGAAACCCAAATTGGACATGGTTAGAAAATTAAAATCACAATTGGCGTATTAGTAATCGCACGTGAGGGAGTAGCATAGAGGACTACCGTGAAAAAGGTACTTTGCAATCCTTATTAGTTTCCTAGTAGGAGATTATTAAGTTCGAAGACTGATGGACTCCTAAAGCGGACAAATTATGACTGGAATTATGGAGGCTCTTGATAGAGACTCTTGGGCTCCTAGAGGTTATGATTTGTATGGGTCTGTACATAGGGAGCTCTTATGCCATAGTTTGGTAGGGGTAAAAATGTAGTACAAACCTTGGGAGGTAGAGTATGATTGTAAAAATATTGTTGCCTATGGGCTTATGCCTATAGTGAATATTGTTGCTCTCCTCCCATAAATATAGGCTTCGGCTGAACCACGTAAGTTTCGGTGTTTAATATTTTCCCCCAAATCCCTTTCAACTTGTGTTTGCTATTTCCATTTGTGGTTCGGTATTCTATAAGTGGTCCTAACATTTAATTTATGCGTCAACTTTTGGAGAAGTATGTAAAAATGTTAGATTGTCAGAGTACGAAATAGAACTTTTTCGAAGGTATTAGTTAAAAATAAATAAATTAAAACTTACCTAAAAAATTAAACAATTTCTACTTTACGTATTTTGTCCATTTCCTAAAAACCAAAATACATCCTATCCAAGAATTCTGCATTTACTTTTTGCATACGAAGAAGGCCTAAATTTTTCGCACAGAAAAAACCGAACATATTGAATTTTTGTATCTCCTTTGTTACTTTGTCCCTCCATTTGAGAAAGTGGCAACTGCGAGCAATGGATCTCCTCAAGCAAGAGCTTCAGAAGAAACGTCAAGCCCTAGCCGAGGATACCGGCGGCAAGAAATTCTTCAAGCGCTCCGAAATCGAGCAGAAACGCCTCCAGAAACTCCGGGATGAAGAGAAACGCGAGCTCGACGAGAAACGCAGCCGCCAGAACCACCAGTTCGGCGACACCACCACCGCCGGCGCCGCCGCTTCATCTTCATCCCTCCAAACCCTAGTTTCCTCTGCAACATCGTCGAAATCGGACTCTTCTACCAAAACCCTAACCCTACATGAACAGAAAATCGACGATCTCAATCTTCCAAAACAGGAGGTAATTCGCCGACTTCGATTTCTTAAGCAGCCAGTTACGCTCTTTGGCGAGGACGATCAAGCCCGGCTTGATCGGTTGAAGTATGTGCTGAAAGCTGGGACCTT
Organism: Simmondsia chinensis; assembly: GCA_018398585.1. Classification (NCBI taxonomy): domain Eukaryota; kingdom Viridiplantae; phylum Streptophyta; class Magnoliopsida; order Caryophyllales; family Simmondsiaceae; genus Simmondsia; species Simmondsia chinensis. The sequence continues at coordinate 28,860,284 of JAGTTD010000003.1, read as the reverse complement.
TGAGTTGGATGATAGCGATATGACGGAGGGGCAGACGAATGATTTCTTGCGCGATATCATTGAGTTAAAGAAGAGGCAAAGGAGTGGGATTATGAGTGATAGGAAGAGGAAGAGTGATGAGTTAGAGGATGGAGATGGGGGAAAGGGGGGAGATGAGGATTTGAGTGGGGATGGGGCATCGTCGGGGGTGGATGTGGATAAGGATCTGAAGCTGATGAAGGCGGATTTCGAGGGGTTATGTGATGAGGATAAGATCTTGGTGTTCTTTAAGAGGTTGTTGAATGAGTGGAATCAGGAGTTGAATGAGATGGGTGGAGCGGAGAGGAGGACCGCGAAGGGGAAGCAGATGGTGGCGACGTTTAAGCAGTGTGCTAGGTACTTGAATCCGTTGTTCAAGTTTTGCAGGAAGAGGGTGAGTGATCTTTTGCTTTAGTTAGGATTGAGTTTTTGGTAGTTTTGTAATGTAAGTGTGTTTTTAGATATGGTCTGATGAATAGAACTCAATGCATATGCAGTTCAAGGGCTAGTGTGGAAAGAGGCATTTGCGTGATGCCCAATTGCGTAACAGTTAGCAAAAAGTTCATGAAATAATGACAATTCCACGATATAGAACAACGTTGTGTTTGATTCCCTGCTTCTGCTTATTTCTTAGAGGACTTAGCTAGAAGTGAAATAGTTTTTCACAAGGGCCTCATTTCACTTCATTATCCCAAGTCATTGACATGGCACTAGTAGGAGACTATTGCAGCCATCCAGTAAACCCCTCTCATCGTTTCAGAGTTCCATTATCACAAGAACATTTAGAAGAATTGCTGCAATAGAAATAGTTGAGGAAAGAGATGTGAATCTTTGTGGTTGGTCATGTCTATACAAACAAGAAGACATAACCATTTTTAGTGGAGGTGCAAGGGAAAGCAGATAATGTACTGGGGGATACCCAAGATGCTTTGAAAATTGAACATGGACACTCATTGATTTCTGTGTATACTTTGTCTTGATTGGGCTTTTAAGACAATGAGAGATTTATTATGGCAAGAAGCCTTGTGCATTTGCTTACTGATTCAGAAAGTACTCACTTCTTAGGTTATAGTTTTGGTTAAGAAGCTGGGATGCAAATTATCAGCCATAAGCCCGTTGTTTGACGCAGTGGAAGATGGTAGTAATATAGTAGGTTGATTTTTTAAGGATTTGATTGGATGATGTAATATGCAAAAATCACGATTGATGTAACGAAATTCCTTTGGGAGACCATGATATGCTGATAGGGGTCGATTGTTGTGCCTTGAATTAAGATTTTTGACAGTTAAAACGAAGTTCTGCATTGGTGGAGAAAGTCATATATGACGGTAACAACAATGGAGAAAGCTAGAATTGTGAATATTAAGCACACGGAGAAGCTGGTGGATAAGCCCCAAGACCTTGTGGACCTCATGTTGGAAGCTCAAACAAATTTACGTTTATGAGTGCATTGTGGATGAGGAGATTTCTTTTATGTGCTTGGCTACAAAAGTAAATGTAACTCAACACCTAATACATTAGTGGCTTGTGAATGTTACGATGTCTTTGGGGAACGTAAGAGCTTGCTTGCTAGTATGGGATATTATGATCACAAAGATCTTACTAAATGACAATGCACCAGTATAAACATTAGATGCAACCATGTAAGTGTCCATCTTAGCATAATGATATGGTTGAAGAGGGATTGGTTAAAGGCGTAATTCAATACATTCCTAGCCTTTTACCTAACCTATAGTATTATTAGGGAATAAATTTCCTTTTGGAGCTTATATGTTGATTACAGAGAGTTAGACCAGGGTATTATCAAGGATGTACTTTTTAACGTACTAAATAGCTAATTGGTGAATCAAGTGGAGCCACTATCTTTACAAAGGTAGACATTGAGCAGAGTATCATCAGTTTAGAGTTGACCCAGGTGAACAGGTATGTTTTGGACTACTTTGAGGTACATCTGGGACACTATGAATCTCTGATCGTGTCTTTCAGTTAGCTGATACTCCTTTAACCTTCTAGTGTCTTATGCAAATGGGATAATTTTCTTTGATAATATATTGGTGTATAGCACAAGTTTTGGAGTATTTGAAGATTCTGATGGATTTGTTGAGATTGAGAAACAATACGCTTTTTTTCCTCTCAATAGAAGTGGGAAAAAGACTATACTCTAAACCCTTCTTGGATTTCTCTTTGTTTTGTGCCATGTGGACCAGTGCTGCCATATTTTGATGTCTTAAGGTTAAAGGAGAAAGCCAAACTATGCATAGAATGGTGCAAACTTCATGGATACATCAGTGAGTGCATTGTTGTACCTAATTAAGAACTTCTATGGTTATTATTGTTAACAATGCTATGTCTTACCCCTTGGAATCAAATAAAGGCAATCACATAAGGTAATGACCGTTACCTAACATATTTCGAGCTTGCCGTTTAGGTGCCATCTGGTACCAGAATATGGTACATTTTGGCCATTCTGCTCGTGCTACCTAACATTCGCTGAAAAACTAGGAACATTTTTTACCGTTACCATAGCTTGCCAAATCTAGCTAGCAAAATTCATGCCTTGAAGTTGATTACTATGTGAAACTGATGTACATGAAGAGTTGAGTCTTGAAGAAACCTATCTCTATGCTTCATCACCCTTCTTGTAGCATGCGAAGACTAGATTGGGAGTTCTCCAGAATACTTGTTTCTGTTGCTATTATTTCTATTATTGCTAATACTAACATTACTAATGGAGTTGTCAAGCAAAGTTTGCGAGAAAATCTTATATTAATTTTATTGTTTAGTTGACTGCAAAAATAATGGTATGGGAAGTCCTAATGTGGGTCTAAACTAAGATCTTAGTGTGGTTTTTTTTTGTCCTTGCAGTATACGGCAACTGTGCAGGACCATACCTATTATAATATCTTCCATTGCTGGTTGGAAAGAGATTTCTTGACCTAAGCAAATACTCCTTTTCTCTTTCAATTTGCTTTCTTCTTTTTACCTTGCTCATTTTCCTTAAATTTGAATTTAACCTATTGCATCTTATGAACTGCACAAATGCTGCTTTAGGTTTTAAGTATACTTTGATTCTTCTTGTGCCAAGGACTTGTGTGAAGGAGCAACTAATAGTCATTAACTTTGTATTACGCCCATATTTCATATGGGTCCTGCCATGGTATCATAGTAGTAATACATGGTCATCACTGCAGTAATTCCAAAATTTGGGCTAGTTTATTAATAAGCTTAAAATCAGTTTCTTTGGGCCCATCCTATCTAGCTTTTTCAGTTTCGATCAAATTTATCCTAAGTATAGTATTACCTGAATCTTATTAGTTATCGTCCTTCATACTTTACAGCTGGATCTGGCTTTTGTGGAGTTGAGTCGATATGAGCTGCCCATGTCAATAAGTGGAAAGAGAGAGCTAGAAAGATATGGTTATATTGTAAAAAGAAAACCTTGCTTTTAGTTACAACTTAAAGATATGATTCATTATAGAGCAATGTGGCGACATTTATCTATGTAGCTGATTAAATGATTGTTGTAGATTTTTCGAGTCTTGACAATATGTTTAAACTTGTGCCACTATTACTAAGATACGAGTAACAATTCGCGTGTTTAACATGTATTTGTATTTTATTGTTTAAAAATGGTGTTTAGGTATCCTTCCCAATAATGCAATAAAATTGGTGTTTTCTTGATGTTCGCCGTGTAATGAATGTCTTATACCACGCATCTATATGGACATCTTACCGCAGGATTGAAGGGCTTTATTAGTATGATTGTAATTTTGGGGACATACTGTCCTTAACTCTTTTGTAGATTCTTTCCCTCTTAATATTATTTTTTTTTTTTCAATGAAAAGAACATGTATCCATATTATTCCCATTTAAAAACCAAGTGGTCAATTTGAAATAATTATACTTGTACACCTAAATTAAGTATCCATATTTTATACAGAAATGACATTATAAGAAGCAAATTGGGCGTGGACCCAATCGAGGATAAGTTGAGGGAGCACCGTTTGCGGTGGTTTGGGCATGTTAGGAGGAGGCCAACCACTGCTCCTGTCAGGAGATGTGAATAACTCCATACTACATAAGGGAAGAGAGGGAGAGGCAGGCTAAAGAAAAGTTGGAGAGAGACGATTTGACATGACCTCACCCACCTCAACCTAAATGAGGAGATAACCCTAGATAGAGCGGAGTGGAGAGCTAGCATAGGTGTAGCCGATATAATGGCTTAGGAGAGAGGAATGCGTCTAAGATAGTACTAGCGCTCGTAGGCTTATATGTATGCCTAAAAGGAAAGGAAAGGAAGGAACATACCCAGTGCCTCAAGGGTTCCCGCCTACGCAGGGTCTGGGGGGCGCGGATGTACGCAGCCTTCTCCCTTCAGGGTGTTAACCTGAAGAGAGGCTGTTTCCAAGTCCCCGAACTTGAGGGTGAGGACTTCCCAAGAAGTCACCCATCCTGGTACTACTCTCGCCCAAGCACGCTTAACTTCGGAGTTCTAATGGGATCCGGTGACGGCGTGTTGGTGCCCTCTTTGGTAGCTTTTTATTGGGTAATTGAGGTGTCTAAACTACCTTAAGCACGGTCTCGAATAATCCAATTTATATTATAACACTAATTAATATGTATGCCTATTTGATTATATTTGAGGGCTACCTTATATGTACGCCTATTTGATTATATTTGTTGGTGTTGGTCTGTTGCCATGTTGCTTTATTGCTATCACTGCTTCATGCTTTTTATATGCTGTTGTTTTTTTATGCTTCCCAGGTTGGGGATCCTCGGACACATCCTCCTTTTAAGGTAGTACTCTAAAGGGGTAAGGCTGCATACATTCCACACTCCCCCCAAAAAAAGAGCCGCTTATGCGGGAGTCCTTGAGGCACTGAGTCTGTTGTTGTTGTATGTTAAATGGGTTACTTCAACTCCCAAATAATTGACTGGTACCTTTTTTTTTTAACTACGTGTTATGCTTCTTACTACAGCTATTATGGTTGACACTTTCGGACAAATGTCATTTGTTGAATTACATCCCCCTCCACTTTGTCAATATGTTAGAAGAAACTGTTATAGACATAAATGTATTCGCATATAATTTTTTTAAAGTCAATGAACATTTTACCGAAATTTTTGTATATATAGTCGAATAATACATAAACATATTAAACCTCATTTAATCCCAGTGCCGTATTTTACTAACTATGACTTGTGCTGCTGCAGGTTCTCCCTGATGATATAAAGCAAGCATTGATGTTGGTGGTGGATTGCTGCATGCAACGCGATTACCGAACTGCAGTGGATCACTACATCAAGTTAGCCATCGGGAATGCTCCCTGGCCTATTGGAGTAACTATGGTTGGTATCCATGAGCGTTCAGCCCGCGAGAAGATCTACACCAACAGTGTCGCGCACATCATGAATGACGAAACGACTCGTAAGTACTTGCAGTCTGTCAAAAGATTGGTTACGTTTTGTCAACGCAAGTACCCAACAGTTCCTTCGAAATCGATTGAATTTAACAGCTTGGCGAATGGCAGCGATTTGCGTTCTTTGCTAACTGAAGAAGGGAGTTTTTCTGGTAGGACTGAGGTATCTGAGGAAAGGCTTCGGTTAATGCCTGCTTCAAGAGAGTAAAGCTTAGTTTTGTGGGCAAGGATCTGGTACATTTTTTAAAAACAAAATGCACCGTGCATTTTGCCATATATGCAACAACGACTGCCTGCCTGCTAAGCTTACCCTGATAGGATACTATAAAGGTACTTAATATATATATATATATATATGGAAAAATACATTGTGCATGCATGGGATCCTTGCCCTAGTTTTGATACTGTCTGAGTTCCTTTTCATGTACGTATCTGCTACATCCGCCCTGAAATATGTGATTTTATGATCTTTGAAACAAGTGGTGTTTATGATATTGTGTTTTACTGCAAGCAATATTGATGTGTTGTAAATTAATAATAAAAAAAAAATGCTCAAGAAATCATTGATGTAAGAACAAATGTTTACTTGTCCCCCAAGACACTCTGGATTTCTTGATCCTCACCACTGTCACCCTCCCATGCTACTGCTCACTAAACCAGTGATGCAGGAGGTAGAATGTTTATTGATGGTAATTTTAGTTGTTTTTCTATTAGGTTTTTAATCATAATTATAGTCATTTTAAGAGTTTATTTGTTTTAAGAGTTCTAGTTATTTAATTCAATAAAAAAAAGAGTTATAGTCATTTAAAGAGTCGTTAATTTATTTTATTAACTAGAATCTAGTTTTTTTTTTTCGATAATTAGAAATTACAAGCCCAATTACGCATAAAAATAGGACCAAGCCCAAAGGCAAACAGAGACAACACCCAAGGCAGAAGATTGCCTCTGAAGTTGACTTCAAAAGCCACAAAATGCCTAAGGTAGGACCTAATAATGCCTAAGACAAAACACCGCACGACACCTAATAGACTCCAAGACATTAAAGTAGAACAAGAGCCTTAGACACGCAACAAAGAAAAAAGAACGCAAACAACAAAAAAATCCAACTGGACAATTCGAAGACCCCATACCAAAAGAGCCAAAACCAAAGAGGGGCTCACCCATTTTGAACCTTCCCCTAATGGATCAGGATATATACTATTTTCTCCTCTTCATATGCTGCTTGGCTAAACTCTTTGCTACGGCATAGTCTTCTCCATTGAAGCACAACCCAAGTTGCTTACCCACGTCCCATGCTTCTTTACCATACTTGAGATCAACGATGCTTAATTTCGCTTTATTCTTTTTAGCCCTTGGTTTTTCTTTCCTTTTTTCATTAATCGTTTGAGCCTTTTGCTTCACCACAACTTGCTTCTACCTTGCTCTCACTTGGAAGATAAGTCATCTAAAGTGGAGAGGGCTGCCCATACATTATTTCATAGGGGGTCATGTGTTTCGATGAATACCATGTGATATTATACCGCCACTCATCTAATGGTAACCAACAAGACCAGTCCTTTGGGGTCTGACTACACATGCAATGCAGATAGTTTGTGAAACAATAGTTGACCACCTCTTTTTGCCCATTAATCTGTGGGTGATAGGCTAATGATAACAACAATTCCGACCCCTGTACTAAAAATAACCCTTGCCAAATTTCACTCACAAAAATCAGGTCACGATCACTTACTATTGGTTGCAGCGTACCGTGGACCTTGAAAATGTTGTCAAGTTATGCATGCGCTATTGATAGAGCAGTGTACAGATGCGATAGAGCCACAAAATGAGCGTACTCACTTAATCGATCCGCTATCACAAGAATAACTTCTTTACCATATGAATTCGGTCACCTATGAATGAAGTCTAGGGATATGTTAGTCCAGACTATCTCCGGCATAGACAAGGGTTGCAAAAATACGGGTAAGTTGATGTGTCGTATTTGTAAACTTGATACGTTGGGAGTGGAGTCCCTTCTAGTAAAAAAACAAACTTAACAATTTGTAATGTTGAGTCTCTACCCGAATGTCCCCCCATCGGTGATGAATGGAGCCAAGTTAAAATCAATTTACTAACTACAGATTGGTCACACACAACTAGTTTGCCTCTTCTACGCAGCTGGCTGTTGCACCACTAGTACTTATGGAATGCCACAGCATTGCCTTTTAGAGCTCTAATGATGTGTGGGAGATTCGAATCTTATTGCCAACCAAGCTGAACTAACGCATATAATTTCAAGTCAGGCATGGATAGCATGTGACAACAAATACTAGTGGCAGTGACGCGCGACAATGTGTCCGGTGTAGTGTTCTGACTCCCTTTCTTGTAATATATTTCATAAGATAACCCCATAAGTTTTGCTCAAGGAAGAGATGGATGGAGACGATCCGACACGACCTCACCCACTTAAACCTACAGGAGGAGATGGCCTTAGATAGAACTTAGTGGAGGGCTAGCATTGGGGTAGTCGATGTAGCTGCTTAGAGTAGAGCACATTGGATTGCTTACACTAGTGATTATAGGGGTCTTCACTTCCTTTTTGACAATCTCGTATTGGAGCATCTTTTTGGTATCAGTATCTTTACTAGCCGACTATTTCTCTGCAGTTACCCCCCTTCGTGTTTCTATCGAGTTTTCCTTGAGTTTTGTTTCATATGCTAGGCTTGTGTTATGTATTGATCTAATACTAAATTGTTTTCATGCTTTCAAGCTCTATGGTGTCATGATGACACACTCCTCAGATTAGGGGTCCTCGGAAACAGCCTCTCTTCAGGGTAGCGCCCTAAAGAGGGAAGACTGCGTACATCCGCCTCCCCAAACCCTGCTCAGGTGGGAGCCATTGTGTCACTGGGACTGTTGTTGTTGTTGAGGTATTTGAGGCTCTTCTGATCCGTTTTAATGATGAACAGTTTGACGTGTATGTATTGTGCCCATTTCTGCACCACGTGAACCAAGGAAAGTAACCCTTTCTCATAAACGGAAAGTTGTAAATGTCTAGACCCAAGGAATTACTTATATATGAAATGGGATTACCCTCTTGTTGTCGAGCCGCCCCAAAACCCACATTGCTAGCATCGGTTTCCACCACAAATGTGTTGAAAATAGTGTCCTAAAACCAATTATTATGTTTTCTTAAATATCAATAAATAAAATTATTCTGTTTATTTTAAAGTCTGATAATATATTATGAGCTAAACGTACGTATGATTATTTTCTAAAACGTTCCATGATATGGACGTAGTCCAAGAAGACATGTTAAAGTTTGGTTTAAGTGGTTAATGAGATTAACCGAAGGATAGACTTAAATCAAAATTGTGATATGTTGTCAAAGTATGTTTGTAGTCAGTGATAAGTTGGACAAGTTGTCTGATAAGATTATTATATGATACTTTAGATGACTTGTCTTGATCATGTGGATAGGAATCCGAACGTATCACGTTGGTGTTTGTCCATAAGATTAGAACAGTGAGTTGGACCTCTATGATTATTTATTTCTTATGTTATCAGGGAAAAAAAATATTCATTCTATTAAAGCAATGACTCTAAATCCTGATATTGTCTTGGACTTATGCACATAGTGTGTGTCACTTTGATGTAGTGTAAAGTGAGATCTCATTGAGTTGGTCAACATCCTTTGTGCATCGGGTGATAGCGTTAGGTGTAGCGTGAATAAAGCATTTAATATGGAATATATAGTCTCTTTTTAAGATAGAGATGTCCCCTTGAGTAGATTTGTAATTGTTGAAAAATTCCAAATTTTTTGCCAAAATATTCCAAGTGATTGTTTAAGGAATTGATACAAAAAGTTATGTTTTATATCATATAATTTTTTGAAAAAGGGCAAGTCGAGAACTTAAGGAAAAAGAGGTGAGAAATATAATGGTAGTAGTTTAAATTATTATTTTTCACAGATATCTAATAGAGAGGTCAGTCTTTTATATAATTATTGTTTGGAAACTCTTGAGTAAATATATTTAATTCTAGAGTGTAACAATATTTATTTAGCGAAATTAAATATTGTTAAATAGTAATAAATGTTATCAAGTGTTGATAATTAGATGTGACATATTTGGAGCTAGAATTAAATTGTTCATGAGATCCCTCCAATAGCGTCTAATGATACACCATTTTGAAAATCTTTAAGAGGAATTCAAGAGACGACTAAATTTAATTTTGTTAAACATATAATATATGAGATGAATTCATACATGTAGGAGTTTAAACAAAACGAGACAAAAAAAAAAAAAAAAAAACCTTGAAGATGGATAGTGGCCCAATCACGGCATCACATGTGTCATGCCGTGACAAGGCCTTCACATCGGGCCACTCACAGCACGACACGTGTTGCGCCATGAGAGGGCCAGTGAACCCCCCATGTTGAGCAAATTAAAAAGGAAAAAAATGGCCGAATAACCACCTGACACCTAGTAGTCTGGCCCTCTCCCACACAATGCTTTCCTTTGATCATTTTTCTGTAAATAGAAATCTTCATAACCCAGTTTAGTATCCAAAATTTTATAGAACTCATATTTTTGGAGCTCACACTCCAATTGTTAAGAGGACATTGCAGAAAAAATATTGAGGTGTTAAGAGTTTCTTCTTCAAATTTCATTCCTCAAATTTAGAATGGAGTATCACTCCAGGTACATCGTTAAAAGTACTATTCTAATATTTTCCTATGTTTTGTTTTTTTATATATGATGTGTAGATTTGTCTTATACGATGTTTTTATATCCCATTATGAACCTATTAGAGTGAGATTTAGATTTAGTTAAAAAGTTCAATTAGATAATACCTTAAATTTAAATTGAGAATTTAAGTTTGTTTAACACTGCGCCGCTCTGATTAATTTTCGGGAATAATTTTCTGAAATTTTTCCCAACAAAATGTCAACAAAATATCTAGAAGTCGAATTACCGAGGCCGCACATAATACTTCTTTTAGTTGTTCAAAGGCGGTCGCACAAACTTAGACCAATGGAAGCAAGCGGTCAAAGGCTTAGCAATACTTCAATAGCCTCCAACGAATATCTAATAATAGCATGTGAGTCCCAAAAATCTACGGAGGTGACAAACAGTGCACGGTTGGGCCACAATTTCATTGACTCAATCTTCTTCGGGTCGGTTTCAACAACCCACTTGGAAATGTAATGCCCCCATTCAACGTAGCACGTGGCAAATGAGCATTTACTAAATTTCGCTTATAATGTGTGTTTCCTCAATAGCTACAGGGTCATGTGCAAATGATCCAAATGTTCCTCTAGCCCTTTAATGTAAATGGGAATATCATAAAAAAAAAAAAACTAGTATACACTTCCTCAAATAATCCGCAAAAATGGAATTCGTAAGGGCTTGAAATGTCGATGGCACGTTAGTAAGCCTAAAGGGCATAACTAAGTATTCATAATGAACCACAAGAGTTTTAAAAGTTGTCTTATGCATGTCCTCCCTGCGCATTTGGACTTGATGGTACCCCAATTTCAAATCAATTTTGGAATAGTAACTCACGCCTCCCAATTCATCAAGCAAGTCATCAATGATGGGAATAGGAAATTTTTCTTTAACGGTCGTTTTATTTAATTCCCTATAATCAACACACATTTGGGATGTTTTTCCTTCTTTTTCACTAACACTACCGGAGAAGCGAATGGACTACTACTAGTTTGAATAAACCGCTCATCAAGCAACTCGCAAACCAATTCCTCGATAACGTTCTTCTGAAATGTTGGGTATCGATATGGCCTTTGGTTTATTGGATTTATTCCCATTTCAAAGGTATCTTATGGTCAAATTGAGGCCGATGCGAAGGAAGGGTTTGCGACTTTGCAAATACCCCACCAAATTCCTGTAGAACTTGATTTACGGCCTCTGGAACTGCACCCTTAACGTCACTATCAATTGCAACTAGTTGTAATGTGAGAGGGGTAATATCAAGAGGTTTATAGGAATAGCTTGAATCAATTCAACATGAGGAAAACCTTGGAGAGTTTTCTCGAGAACTCGTACTCCCACCGATTTGCATTTTTCTTCAGTACTTCCACGAAAGCATATCCGTCTTCCTTGCACCTAACACTACATTGTCTACTGATGAAAATTGAATTGAATGTCTCCTAACATGGACAACCATTACACTCCGAGCGGCATATCATACCTGCCTAGTGGAATACAAAACAACTCAGTAGTGAACGTGACTCCTTGTAGAGTCCAAGTGAACACAAAGCACTTGGATGAGCAAATCATGCGACTATCTTTAGCAACAGAAATGGCTAGCAGAGATATCCCTTCAATTCGGCACCCCAATTCTAAAGCTAGAGTCATGTCAATGAAGTCATGAGTTGATCCACTGTCAATAGGATGTGCCGGGGCTTCTTTCTATTATACCCGATAACCCATAAGGTGTAAAAACACGAGGCTGTAGTGATGGCATGAACCGAAATATGTGCGCTGCTCTCCTCATTTGGCTCTTCAACAACCATAGAATCTTCAATTTTTCCACTGTCCTCATCGTCATCAATCTCAATTACATATAATTGCAGTCTGTGTCATTTGAACTTATGCCCCTGAGTATATGTTTATATTAGGATATATTATATTCATTTTTTTTGGTAAATCAGTGATAAATACCATATATAAACAAAAGATATGTACAAGTTTACGAGGGGCATACCCCAAGCCAAGGCCAGAAGGCCTATATCAAAGAATCAATCAAAGAAAGAAACAAAGCAAGAAATATCAACGATCAACATGATCAAACAAAGAGAACAAGCAAATGAAAGCAAACAAAGCTAATGCTCAATCCCCCACTCCTGCAGAAGCTGCGAGTGGCAATGAGCACCGCGAAGTGTAGGGGCAGCAATAAGACGACTGCGGACCAATCCTGTGATCTCCTCAGTGATGACTGCAGAACTCCTGGACTGGGACCGATGAATCCTCGGGTTACGCTCATACAAGAGGATGTAAACCGTAGCGGAGAAACAAAGACAGGCAAGGATCTGATCCACCTAGCGGCCACGAAGCCTGGTAGCAGCCTATCGAACCAGCTTGCGCCATGGAAGCGTGGGCCAAGCAAAAGAGGTGTGAGAGAACACCCTGGACCAAACAGTAGCAGAGTAGCTGCAGGTGAAGAAGAGATGGTCATGCGACTCAGCATCTGACCCGCACAACATGCAAGTAGCCCGTACATCCTGCACTCGATGTCTCAGTAGTCTGTCAAATGTCCATAGACGCTCACAGGAGGCAAGCCAAAAAATGAAGGAGTGCCTCGGGATGTGAAGCTGAAACCAAAGGAGATGATGGATGGAGTCCTCCTCCCTCCGACTACAAATCGTCTCCCATGCTGATCTAGGGGTGAAAACCCCATATGGGTCCCTCATCCATCGTACACTATCAGCTACCCCCGGTCAGGGCCTGAAGTCAACAGAATCCCAGACAAGAAGCACCTCCTCAATATCCCGTGGGAAACGCCACTGATCACCCTCAATAATATCTGAAACTCGAGATCCCAAACGATGACCAGTGGAATGGAGGAGGCGGAAAGTGAACCACCCCTCTAGACATCCACACGGCAGCCAGTAATCGAACCACAAAGCAGTGTCCCGGCCATCACCAATGATATGCCGAAAAGCCCCAGCACAAAGCGATCGAACACCAAGAATGCTCCTCCAAGACCATGAAATTGAACCTCTCGGTTGAATATCCCAGAAGGACTTCTCCTTGAGTCGGTTGGCATGAATCCACCGAGGCCAGAGAGAGTCACGATCGGTGAGTAGAACCCAAATATGCTTCATGAGAGAAGCCTAGTTCCACTCATGCAGATGCCAAACCGAGAGACCGCCCTCCTTGCGAGGGTAACAAAGATGCTCCCAGGAGACGTTGGCCCCACCCGGGCCCAGAGAAGCGCCCTTCCAGGAAAAAAAAACTGCAAGAGTCAACTCAATCTTCTTGATCGTCAGTTTCGGGAGAATGAAGACAGATGGCCAGAAGACCTGAATAGAGAACATGATCGATCTAATAAGCTGCAAGCGCCCGATATAATATAAAGCACGAGATGTCCAAAGCTGGACGCGAGCAAGGATGCGGTCTAAAAGAGGCTTACAATCGATGAACCAAAGCTTCGTCGTGATGAGCGGCACCCCCAAATACCTAACTGGGCGTTGACCCAACCGGAATCCCAAAATATAGAGGAGAGTTTGCTGAAGCTCAGAGTCAACCCCAGTAATAAAGACGGTGCTCTTAGCTGCATTCAAGGACAACCCTGATAGTGCAGCAAAACGATCTAAAGTCTCATGAATAACTGACAAACTGCCCTCATCAGCCTCACTAAAAATCATAAGGTCATTAGCAAAGCACAAGTGAGTAAGGCTGGTACTCTAGCAACAACGATGAAAGCGAAACCTCGGATCAAAAGATGCACGGTGAAGCAAACCCCGTAAGCCCTCCATGGCAATAACAAAGAGGTAGGGCGAAAGAGGATCCCTTGCCTGATGCCCCTGCTCATGCCGAAAAACCATGAAGCTCGCCGTTAATGGTGACTGAAAATCTGGCTGTAGAAAGACACTCCCGAACCCATCGAATCATAACCTCAGGTATACCCATACAGTGCATAGCGATAAGAATGAACTCCCAGCGCACCGTGTCAAAAGCCTTGTGAAGATCAACCTTTAGAGCGCATCGAGGCGAAGGCGTCTGAAGGTGATAGTCGCACAGAAGCTCCTGACGCCCAGGAACGAAAGCAGACTACGAGTCATCAATGACGTAAGGAAGAAAACCCTTCAACCTATTTGCAATGATCTTAGTGATGCACTTATAGATCACATTGCAACAAGAGATCGGGCGAAAGTCAGCGAAAGTGGAGGGATTCTCCACCTTCGAGATCAAGCTGATACGAGTGGAGTTCAGAGCTCCAAGCATGCGCCCTGACTGAAAGAAAGACCGGACAGCCCGAACAACATCGCGCCCCACCACGTCCCAAGCCCTCTTCAAAAAGAGGGAGGTATAACCATCCGGGCCAGGCGCCCTATCATCACTAGTGGAGAACAATGCATCTCTCACCTCAACATCAGTAACCAGAACAGATAGCGGACGAGCCTGATCCTCAGAAAGAAGGGTCTGAAAGAGCTCCAAAATATCCTCACGAAGCGGCCCACTCGGCTCTGTCAATAAGTCTCGAAAGTAGGAGAATCCTGCCTCAGAAATCCCACTGTCATCATACGTCCTCCTGCCATCAGCACGAATGATAGAAGAGATCCGGCTCCTAGCCTGCCTATGCGTGACAGACTTATGGAAAAACCGGGTGCCCTAATCTCCCAAAGAGAGCCACTGGATGTGTGACTTCTGACAATAGAAAACCTCCTCATCCCTACACAACCGCAAGTACTCCCGATACAAATGACGCTCCTCCTCACGAAGTAACATACTCTCGGGCCCATCATCTAAAGCCCGCTGAGCCTCCATCCAGGCATCCCTTGCTGCCACAACCCGAGCAGATATGTGGCTATAATGTCTAGCATTGAGGGCCTTCAGCTCACCCTTCAGCCTATTCAGCTTCCAAGGGAGCTGAAACATAGGCGTGTCCTGAATGCTAGTCTCCCAAACCCTCCTCACAGTAGGTAGAAACTCGTCATGGTCTACCCAAAAGTTAACGAACTTGAAAGGGAGCCGCGATGTGCGGCGCTATCCAAGGCCTCTAACTACAAAGTGACAATGGTTTGAACATAACTCCAGTGGAAGGAACTCAGCAGATGAGGAAGTAAATCTATTATTATCTAGATTGGGTTAGTCTTTATCCTACTTTATAATTCCTCTTTATATATCTACAATTATAGGCTACCATATTAGGTATGCCACACAAACATGAGGTTTCACAAGGTATCGGAGCAAATCTGAAACCTCAACTCCGAAAATAATCTTCCCCTTCGAAACCCTAACCCTAAGCGGTGCGCCCCCCCCCCCCCCCCCCCCCCCCCCCAGGGGCCGCACGCGGGCCCTCCTGGGCGACAGTTCGCCCCTCTACCTCCTCCTTCTCTCTTCTCTAATGGTTCAAAGTTTTCAATGGCAGCAAGAGAGTCCTCTTCCCCCCTTAATCCCTCGCTACTTGCCCTTTGTCCTCTACTGAGATGAGCCTAACGCCACCTCTCCCAGTTTCCAGCACCCCTAACTGAACCCTCCTTCTTAGTCGACACCCGCTGTCGTTTCCCTTCTTCAGTATTGTTCTAGCCTCTGTCTCGACGACCCTGCCCACCTCAAGATTCGGTGACTAGGTCCCAAACCTCACACCCTCGTCCCTGTCCCTCAGCCTCCAATGTCGGTGGCCACGCCAACCACACTTCCTGATTTTCCCCACATTCCCTCCGCCTCCACATCTTACTACTCTCTCATACCTCCTTTTCCATGTCCACGATTACCAATCTCATAACCATTAAATTAGAACAACCCACTAATTACTCTGTATGGCTTGAACAAATTTCCATGATCTTTCAGGCACATCGACTCATGGGATCTGTTGATGGCTTTTTGCCCTGCCCTTCTCCGTCTTTCATTCATACAGATGGCTCATCTATTCCTAATCTCGACTTTACATCCTGGACTTGTACCGATTAAAGTATTAGCTCCTGTATTGCCGCTAACCTCAACCGATCAGTTCTTAATGTTGTCATTTGACAACCCACATCCAAAGATATTTTGGATGTCCACAATAAACGCTTCCATGATCATTCCCTTGCCAAAGAGTTCGACCTCCATAACCAATTAGCCTATCTTCGCAAAGACGATAAAACAATGACGGGTTATCTATCTAAGCTCAAATTAATTGCTGACAATCTTGCTGATATTGGCTCCCCTATATGATCTCCTTGTCCTTCCCTCAAAGTATGGCCCATATAGAACCTTAATGCGTAACTATCCTATTACTCTTACCTTTAAAGACTTAAAGACGTCTCTCCTTAATGAAGAAGCTGCTCATGCCCGGATCAGCAACCGCACACCCTATGCTCCCTCTCATGCTCTTTCTACTGAGAGTCGGTATCCTAATGGGTCTGGTGGAGGTCGTGGCCATGGTGATCATTGCAGTGGTGGTCGTGGTAATCGCAACAACAATCGCTATGGTGGATTTGGTGGTCGCGGTTATGGGCCTCAGGAGGGGTTCGGTCATCAACCACCGAATGCAGGTCATGGATATGGCCCACTTGGACATGCTCCTCCGCACTCTTCTTATTCAATAAGACATGTAGGTAATTCTTGTCGTTAGTGTGGTGATAGTATTCTTGGACCTGGACCTGGAGTCTATCAGATTTGTCAACAACTCGGACATATTGCACTTCAATGTCCTCGTCGCTATTCTCAACCTGATCTTACCACCTCTCTCAGGGCCATGTCTACTACTGAGCCTAATTACACATGGTACTCTCATTTTGGCGTGTCCAATCATGTGACATCAAACCCAGGTATACTTCATAAATCACATCCTTACCTAGGTTCCTAGTCTATATTAGTTGGTAATGGTTTATTATTACTTGTTACACATGTTGGTTCCTCGGTAATACCAACTAAAACTTGCCCCTTATACTTGCATCTTGTGCATTTCTTGTACCAAAAATCACTCATAATTTACTTTCCATTAAGCAATTATGTCGTAATATTGTTGAATTTGACACTTTTTTTTTTTTTTTTTTGTGTTAAGGACAAGGCAACGAGGATGCCTTTACGTCAAGATGCACAGTAATGGGACATTATATGGTTTTTCACCGCACCACATTGGGCTAGTTGCACGTTCTTGACCCTGTGATACTTGCCATAGGCGTTTAGGGAATAATGCTTTGAATATTTTGCACAAATGTTGTTTAACTTCATTTACTAAGTCTTCTATTGGAAATTGTGAACCATATTGTTTAGGAAAATCTCATCGTTTGCCTTTTGATCGTGTTGTGCATACTACTACTTGTCCTTTACAATTACTGCATTCTGATGTTTGGAAAGCAAAGCGCCCCCCCACCCCCCCCCCCCCCCCCCCCCCTTAATTCTAAGTATAAGTATTTTGTCATTTTTATTAATGATTATTCTTGTTTTACATGGTTATACCTGATGCGCGAGAAAGACGAAGTTTATAACTTGTTTTCTGATTTTAAGACATTTGTAGAAAACCAATTTGATTGTAAAATAAAATATTTTTAGAGTGATGGAGATTGTGAGTTTAACAAGAAGATGACCGCTCTTTGTCGATCTCACGGAATTCACTTTCATCTTTCTTGTCCTGATACTCCACAACAACATGGAGTAGCAGATCGTAAACACCGACATATTAGTGAAATGGTATGAACCCTTATTTTTCAAGCAAAGCTTCCTAATCACTTTTGGGCTAATGCGGCCTGAACAGCCTGCTTCATTATTAATCGCTTACCCACTCCGGTTTTAAATTATTGTTCTCCCTTTGAAAAACTATTTCGCATTGTTCCTGATATTTTTTTTCTCTTTTCGTGTTTTTGGGTGTGCATGTTATCCTAACATAGAACCCCGTACCACTCATAAATTGGCTCCTTGAGCCATCCCCTGCATTTTTTTAGGTTATGCAGCACGATACAAAGGATACCGATGTTCTGATCCTAAGGCTGGTTGAATTCATGTTAGTTGCAAGGTTCACTTTATAGAGACATTATTCCCTTACTTAGCTATTATGTCAAGTTTTGCAGGGTCTCGTAGTTCTTCTCACACCATATATGAGGTTCCCCTTACCATCACCCATTTGTCTTCACCACGCATAGCCAATGCACCTCTATCACACCCCACCATGTCGTTAGGTGATGCTCTGGTCACACCCATAGCATCACACTTCTGCAATGATGATTCTCATCTAGTTGTTCGCCACCATGAATCGGCCTTTAGCCTGGCACTTGTAACATCATCCACTTCCCCTTCACTAGGTATATCCTCTAGCATCATTCCTGCCTCAACTATTGCCCTAAATCTCCCTATCACTAACAAACCATCTCCTCCACCCACTAATGTGCAACCCAGGCATACCCGTCTAAAAGATGATATTCAAAAATCTAAACATATTTTGTCTCTTTCCACAATTACAGTGGTATAAGTGCCCACTTGTTTTTCTCAAGTAGTTAAAAATTCTCAATGGCAAGAGGCCATTCTTGAGGAATTTAATACTCTTTTACAAAACTATACGTGAGATCTTGTCCCTTCTAATTCAAACCAGGATGTAGTTGGTAGCACTTGGAAGTACAAATTCAAGTATAAGGCGGATGGGTCGGTTGAACGGTTGAAGGCCGGGCTCGTAGGATAGACTATTTTGAGACCTTTAGCCCACAACTGTTAGGTTTATCATCTCCTTAGTTATGATCTACAAGTGGCCCATTAGTCAACTAGATTTCCAAAATGTATTTTTACATGGTATCTTATTGAGGAAATCTACATGAAATAACCTTAGGGCTTCATACATCCTAGGCTCCCCAATCATGTTTCCCGTCTTAGTAAGGCGCTCTATGGGCTTATACAAGCTCCTCGGGCTTGGTTTCATCGATTTAGCACGTTTCTCCATGATTAAGTGTTTCACTGTAGTTAGGCCGACCCATCTCTTTTCATTTTCCGCACATCCACTGATCTTATTTGCCTTCTTTTTTATGTTGATGATATCACTCTAACTGGCTCTAAGGATTCATTACTCACCTCTTTTACCAATACCACATTCTCTCAACAATTTGTAATGAAGGATCTAGGTCCTCTTTGTTACTTTCTTGGCATTGAGGCTAACCGCAATAACAAGGGCCTCTTTTTAGCTCAACATAAATACACCATTAGTCTTTTACTCAAGCACGATATGCTTGACTCCAAACCTGTTCATACTCCTTTACCAACTCGAGACCACTCACAAACTGAAGGAGAATTACTTGATGATGCTACTGAGTATCGTAGTGCAATAGATGCCCTTCAGTATCTTACCATGACTAGACCTGACATTTGTTATATAGTTAACCATGTTTCCCAGTTTATGAATGCTCCCAAGTCCTCTCATTGGCAGATGGTTAAGAGGATACTACCTTACCTTAAGCTCATGCCTAATCATGGTTGACCATCCAGCCAGTCTTAGTCACCACAATCACAGCCTATGCTGATGCTGATTGAGGTGGTTATCCTAACACTAGACATTCCACCACTGGTTATGCTCTGTTTTTGGGGCCTGACCTCATCTCCTGGCGCGCCAAAAAATAACCTATTGTTGCTAAATCTACCACTGAGTTGGAATACAAAGCCGTGGCCAATGCTGTTGTTGAGAGTGATTGGCTTCGCTACATCATGTGTGACCTTGGTCTTCGTTTATCTGGTCCAATTGTTCTCTTCTGTGATAATGTTTCAGCTACTTATCTTGCATCTAACCCAATCTCCAATGATTGCACCAAACATGTGGATGTTGACTACCACTATGTCCGTGAGAAGGTTCTTAAGGGAGATCTCTAGGTTCGATATACACCTACCACCATGCAAGTTGCAGATATGTTCACCAAGGGTTTTTTAACTGATCGCTTCTGCACTCACAAATCCAATATGCACATAGGTCCTCCTTTTCATATTGAGCGAGCATATTAGTATTATTATATTCATATATAGATTTAGGTCATTTCGCTTATATTGTATTATAAATCTATTATTATCTAGATTGGGTTAATCTTTATCTTACTCTATGATTCCTCTTCTATAAATACAATTGTACGCTACCATGTTAGGTATGCCACACAAATATAAGGTTTCACAGTTTCATTGCAAAAAAAACAAAGTCCCTTAGCCCCTTTTTTTTTTTTTTAATTTAGCAGCAGTGAGAGTCCTTTGCGTTCTCGAGTTATCGGTAGATTGTGGTGGTGGTTGGTTACTCAACATAGGAGCCTTGGAACTAACTACCATGCTTTTAGAATTCTGATTCTTTAAAGCTAACTGGGCGTTTGCTTGGTACTAATACTGGGACTGCATAGGGGGCGTACGTAATAGGGCTAGATGCATCTGTTGGGGTTAAGTTGTGGTGAAAGGGCTTCGATAGCGGCCTTATGAAGTTTAGCTAGACATTTGGCCCTAACGTATAGTTGTAGGACAAGAAGTACGGACCGCAATACCGGACCTTAAAGCCGTCAAACAACAACTCACCAAATGTTGTTCAAACAAATCTATTCTAGTAGCAATTGAATCAAATTCCCGTAAATATTCCCGAACCAACCCCATCTGTTTTAGCTTAACTAAATCTGACGTCAAATCCTCATAAGCGTCCATAAATCGAGCCTTTGATGACTCCACGTATTCATCCCATCTAACGCTAACATTTTTAGGTTGTTTTCTCATGAATGCCAAGTGCCATTGTAATCCTATGTATAGATGCAAGTTTGACTTTAACCAATTCATGAGTATTATCAATTGAAAAGAACTATTCACATTCATATAATCAGGGTACTATGTCATCACCATGAAAGAGTGGAAAATATACCTTACTGATTTTGGTAGTGTAGCATCCACGTTCTGTTAAAGTAGCTCCTGCTGTCAAATTAACCATCCAACCGTTCTACATCTCTTCCTTGGCTACTGTAGGTCCAATGCCCCTTTCATTGCCGGCCCGATGCTTTTGAAGCGACAATCTAACCACCATATCTTTTAAATCCCCCAAGATTTGTTCAATACCAAATCTTTGCTGTGTCAATTCCGTCAAGCCCATGTCGACCTGTTCTTGTTTCTGTTTCAAATCCACAATGCTCAGTGATCACCTTCTTTATCCCTAGGTTTCAGCTAGGGAGTGTATGTTGTCTACCATTGCACCCACTCGTACAAGGTTTGATCGGCTCTGATACTAGTGACAATGTCAATCTCGGAGAAGTAACCTCAGTTCCTCTCGAAGATCAACTTAGATCATTAATAGAGAATTGGAGAAATAAGTGTGTGTGTGTGTGTGTGAGAGAGAGAGAGAGAGAGAGATTGAGAGAGAAGAGCAAACTGGTATTTTCATTGATATCCCACCGACTAACTCCTAACAACACATATGAGAACGAAATGTAAGTGAAATTAAGTATAGATGAAAGTGAAATGTAAAACTGTAATTTGTGTAAGCGTAAAAGTAGCCTACTTGACCGGCACAACCAATGCTCGTCAATCGGCCCACTCAATACCACCCGCTTGGCCCAGGAAGACTACTTCCGAGCCTTATGTGAACACACGCTTTTATTTTCCTATATCAACCCTTTTCCCTATAGATGAAACTAAAGTTTCTGGTTAGAGGAGGCCACGGGCCAGTTCGGACCGGGCTCGGGTCGGCCCCGTAGTCCCCCCCCTTTAAAATACAACTTGTAAAAATACAAAATACACATTCGTTTTGTCGAAAAATAATTATAATTCATTGATGAATAATATAATATATAAATACAGTACAACACCATCATAAATAATGGTAAATATAGCTAATAAAATAAAATGTGCAGTAAATTATTAACAAATACAACTACGCCTTTTAAAGTTACAAATATATTATATAAAAACATATATTATAGAGAAATAGAATTACAATGCGGCTTGGGGCTTTTTTATTAAAAAAAAAAAAAAAGAATTACTTAGTCTAAGCTGGCAAGGGTTGGTAAGCCGAGACTTGACGTATCCGTAGTACGGTTGTCTTCATCCTCGCTTGATGAACCTAACTTCAGCTGGTCTTGCTCCCTATTTGCTGCATACAGCCAGTCCTTCAAGCACACCGACATTTGCAAGCTGGATGATAAAAGCTTCGCTCTTTTCATTCCAAGCAACCTGCCACCTGCACTAAAAGCACATTCCGATGCTCCCGAATACACTGGACACGCTAGTATATCCCGTTCCATGGCTGAAAGCACGGGATATTGGGTTTGGTTGGAACACCGCCATTGCAAAATGTCAAAGCGCGGATTCGCCGGTGTCCGGAAGAACTGGAGCATCAGCGACCACAAGTAATAATCTAACTCGTCACATGACGTGAGATTTTGTTTGGGCTTGAATCGGCCCAACATCTCCCACGTATATGATTTTTCTTCAAAACTACTACTACACGAGGAAGAACTATAAATGTGGAAGAAACTTGAGGACTATCAGCCGATAATCTTTGAGAATAAGAGGAAAATAATTCATGTAAATCTCGATCTATTGTCGCAATAAAACCTGCTTTATCAAATGTTGGATTTAACTTTTCGTAAAAAAATTTAGAAAACAATTGTAAACTTGTAAGTTTACAACAGGGATCCAAAATGGTAGCAAAACAATAGTAAGAGGTAGTTCAAAATAATATTTAAAAAAATTTTAGCTTCATTGCGGCAACCGAGGCCTCCAACAAGGGGTTGGATTGGTTATCTGCCATCCAAGCAGCAATATCTACCAATCGAGATATTGCTTGTGACATGGTACGATAATAACAACCAGAAAAAAGGAAAAAAAAGTCGTAGCACCTCTAAACATACTAAAAAATTTGCATACTTTGCTAATTGCATTCCAATCTACTGCTTCTAAATTAAAAAACCTAAGATCTAAACGACTATCCTGTACAAATTCAATTAATATATCTCTATATGGTAATATTCTTTCTAACATATCTACTGTTGATGACTACCTAGTTTGTGTATCTAATTTAAATTGTTTATAGTGTATACCATGCGTGTCACAAAGATTTTTAAATCTTTTCCTCCAAGTTCCAGATGATTTGATCGCTGTAGTAACTTCTCTTAAACACTCAAGAGAAGCTTGTATTAGGTCCAAGCTATCTGTTACCATTAAATATATATTGGCATATGCAACATAAATGAAAGCATTTCCCATCTAACATGGGCCTCATGGGCCTAATCAATTATTTTATGGATACGTTGTTGCTTGTAGCGTTGTCAAAAGTAATGCTAAAAATTCTACGGCCTATACCCCAATCGCGGCATGCCTGCATAACAGCACTCGTGATTATCTCAGCAGTGTGAGGATAATCTAAATGGCAAAAATGAATTATTCTTTTTTGCATAATGAAGGAAGAATCGATCCAGTGTGCCATTATGCACATGAAATGCACACCGGGTTTCGACCTCCATGTATCGGACATCAACAAGAACATGCTCTTGTTCTTCCTCAAAATGTTTGCAAGCTCATTTTTCATTCTAAAAAATTCTTTAAATGCATCCCGCTTGAAAGTGTTCCGAGGAACCTTTACAGCGGTGGTGTTTAACGCTTTTTGGCAATAGTGGACAAATCTAGAGTCTTCGTTGGTGTTAAATGGATTTTCTACCCCAATGACATATTTTACTAATTCTCGTCTATTGTTTTCTTGTGAAAACAAAAAGATAGCAAGTGCAACGGTCATTTGCTGTACTAAATGTTAAGAGGTGGGTAGTGCGCTGGGTCGGCTCAGAACCCGGCCCGATCTAGTTCATTTGGGCCTGGCCCGGCTCGGCCCGCTACTATAGCGGCCCGGGCTGGTCCTGGCCCGGTCCTATACCGGGTTGGGCCACGGGCCCCAAAAAATTTGGGGTCCTGCCCAGGCCCGTTTAGGGTTTTTTTTATTATTACATATGTATCTGTATTAATTTTACCTGATAAAATCATAAAAAAATTGTAGCTTACATGGTAATAGTGAACTTTATATGTTAGAGGTATGGGGTTCAAATCCCACTAGTGTCAATTTTGTATCAAATTTTTGTCATTTTTTTTGTAAAGTATGTTAAATTATTTTTATACCCAATATTTGTCAAACATCTTAGCTCACATGGTAATAAGGGTGCTTTGTATGCTAGAGGGGTGGGGTTTGAATCCCATTAGTGTCATTTTTTTGTAAAATTTTCAAGATTAAAAAAAAAAAAAAAAAAAGAGGGGGGATTGGGCCAACCCGGGCCGGGCTCGAGCCGGGCTGAGCTCCCAAGGCCAGGACCCAGGCCCAGTACCCCAACCAGGCCCGGTCCGCTACAGTACGAGCCTAGCATGCCAAGGCCCAGGCTTGGCCTAACCCGGCCCGTGGCCACCTCTATACATGTTGTTGGGATCTATTTGGGTTTAGTTCATAGTGGCATCTTTCTAGGTGTCTTTTTAAGGTGCCTGTCTCACCACCACATGAATGACCAAAAGCTTTAGGAGGGTTACATAATTTACAATAGGCTTTATTAACTGTCCGATCTAGTGTGAAGTGCTTCCACACCTCACTAGCATTACGCCTACTACTAGTGATGTCATTGTGGGTTTCAGTCTCGGTGCTAGTGGGTGTGGGTTCTTCTTGGAATTGTGAATTTTGAGCATCCCCGATTCAGGTAAATACTGTTCTTGCTCTTCCTAATTTAAAGTATCTCTGTAGGAAGGAGACGAACCAGGTTCTAAAAATATTCATTCCTGGGTATTAAGTTTGACAACTCTACCCTTCTTAGGAATTTTAGGCGGTCGTGAAGAGCTTGAACCAGATTTACCGGCTCCAAATGAAGAAGAAGAGTTGTGTGCAATGGTAGTATTGTTGATTATTAATTAAAAAATGCAACTAAGAATGTAAGTTCAGTAAATAAAAATGACAAACAAATAAAATTTCTTTCGATACTAAATTTTATCGAAGCAAAAACTGAAATTTGAACTTGTACGAGATTCTACGAGCAGAACAAGTTGCAACTTCGAATTTCAGAAATTTAAAGCAAGAGAAATTTGGATTGGTAAAGAAAAGAGAATTAGATGGAGAGATTGTTGTGGTGAAATGAAAAATTTGGATGAGTATTTATAAAAGAAAAAATATATATATTTTTTAATATTGTAGCTGTTGGGGGCCCCCCCAACGGGCCGGGACGGGGTCCGGGCTCGGGCCCCACGAGCCCAGCCCAGTGGAAGGCCGGACCCGGCGCGCTACAGTAGCAGGGCGGGCCAGGCCAGGCCAGGTTCCGGGCCTGCTCGGCCCACGGGCCACCTCTATTTCTAGCCCACATATGTGAATAATTCTAGAAACTCTTGCCTTCACAAATGGTTTTAGGGTATTCCAAAGGGAAGGACCAAATCAAGGGTGCTTTAGGTATGTCCAGGAAAACCCTCGAGAGTTGGGAGAGTTCCTTTATGAGTTAAAGAGAGAACTCACCCGAAAACTTAAGGATTCGGAGAGGAATCAAGAGGAAGGGAGAGTCTATTCGAGAGAAGATTAGATTAGATGCACCCAGAGCTGATGTACAACTACATCAGAATCAACTTGAATCAAGCACTTCAATGACTCAATTGCACTATATCCGTAACAATTTAGAGAGCGATGTAACGAGCAATTTGGGCCATTGAAGGTTTAAAATTTTGAATTCAAGACAACAAAAAGAGAAATTAAGAAGATGAAAACGACTACCACTAGGGTTTCAAGGGAAGAAATTTAAGGATTTGAGGGAGATGAGTAGTGCAATGGTGAAATTACTGTTGAAAGAATTACGGTGTAAATAGAGCTTCAAAAACGGGTGGAGTTTCATCGCCATTCTACCTCCTCGGGGATCTTAGCTCTTAGAAGGTAAATTGTCTGTTTATTTATTTTCATATTTCGAATTTATCTAAATGGATAAAAGGGGGCATTTGTTTACCCATCAAATTGACAAGATAGGAAACATCATTTTGTTTGATGATGTACGTTCTTGGCACGTAATTGAAAATAATTTGAGGCAAGTAAGCACTTGAGGGCAACTTTGCCAAAGGACAAACACTAGAGCTTGAGGTAATTTCTTGGGACAATGGAAGAGGAGCAAATGCATAAGCTCAAGGCAGTTACATGGGATGCTAAAAAAAAGTGGTCCTCAACAACGGTTATGAAGAAGTTAGAGGATTAGAGAAGGACTTTGTCCCCCCACCAAATTTTGTCTTTGGTAGTTGTAGCATATCATAGAGAGCTAAAGGTTTGAGACATGTTTGCTTGAATTTTGGAGCAGCAATTAGGGTTTATAGCTTATAAATAAAAGAACAGATGGCTTTACAAAGGATTCCACGACTACATCGCAAACTTTTCTATTTAATTCTCACACATTCGTGCTTGTTTTCCTTTTCCTTTTAGCTCAAATTGTTCTTACAATACAATGAGTAGTGTTTGAGAAGGTAAACTATGTGTCTTTCTACCATAGTTTGGTGCCTTTACACTTATAGTGAATTTAACTTGTAACATGGGTCCAAGTTTTTGATTGTCAAGCTTCGAGTTTCAATGAGTTGATTGGTGACCTAGTTTGGTTCACTCCACTATTTTATTATTTGGTTTGATCTTAGTTAAGTTATCTTGAGTCAAGATTTCTAAGCCTAGCACCTGATTGTGAATTGATTTTAAGATAGGCTAACAAGCTCTCAATTATCTTCATCCCAGTTCTCAGCTCTTGAGTGTTCAAGGTAAGGTGTATGAAGAGTGCCTTGCATTGTTTCACTCTAACTACTACTTAAGTTGGGTCTTGATGTGATTTTAAAGGTTGTTTTAAAATCATCTACTCACAAGCGTACAAGATCATCATAGCAAAATCGAGTATACGGGTCGTATCCACAGGGAATCAGAGTTAAGTGGGATTTAGTGATTAATGAACAGCTAAAATTGGGGTTTTTTTTTTAATAGTTTGTTGATAGAATTAATAAAACTAAATATAAACTAAAGTTGTCAATCCAATTAAGGTTGGTTCATTGAATGAATTCAGGGTAGCTTTACTCGTACCACGTCATTATATTCAACAATGACAATGATTTATAAGGCTTAGGCTATAAGGACTAAGCTTGGGTCAATATTTAAACTAAGGCTTTGGGTAATGAACTAGTCTAAAGGCATAACCCATCTTATCACCCTAGGTGTAGCATGGATTATCTCAGTAGCACAAACAAATTCCTGTATCACAACTTCAACCCTGACCACAAGTGAAAACTAGTTATGTTATGGTCTAGGCTACGAGCTCGTAGACTAACACTAGTAATTTGGAGATCTTAACATGGCTACAAGCACACACAAAGAAACACCAAACACAATTATAAATTCCCCACAGGAGTGCGTATATAAGATAACATAAATCCATTATCAAAAGCATAATATAAATCCGGGCTATGGGGGGCTACCCGCCCTTCATCCCTAAAATAAAAGTATACTCCTCCATAGGATTTTTACACACCATTTAAATCTAAAAAAGAAAAAACAATGAATACAAACTAAGGACTTGAAGACTCCCCCAATTTGCATGACCTTGATCCAAGCTTTGATCCTTCCAGTACTTCGACCACCTGCGCTTCGACGTTTGAGAACCCCATGGATCCCATAGCGGCTTCGGGAAAGAGAGGAGAAAAGGAGACATGGCTAAAAAGTCCCTAAAACAAGATTAGATTTTCGATATTTAAAAGCCAGAAGCCCGGTCGGTACCTGTGCAGGCATACAGCCCCTCTCTTCTCCCCCTGCTAATATATATATATAGAAGTTACTAGTTTTAAATTGCAAAACCGAATTTTCACCTGATGGGTACTTCTTTCTTACACGTGGTTGGATTTCTCAAAGTAGTCTTCAAATATGCCTCGATTATGCTTGATTCTGCCACTTTTCAACATTTGTTTGCTCCATTGCACTACAAGCCTAAATGCATCAAGATTACAACAAAACACACATGTAAAAGCCGAATATGTTGCAAAAATGAAGAATAAGATATGCAAATATAAGATACATCAACATCCCTAAACCCACTCCTTGCTTGTCCCGAAGCAAGATTCAGCTCAAACTAGCTAAAGATGGAAAAATTTAGTCGGGCATGCAATGGAAAGAATAACTTGTGAAAAATATTTTCCAATCATATTTGAAGGTGTACTTGAGAGTGGAGAATCTTTATACACTATTATTATTATGATGGTTCCAACTTAAGTTCCTGTGATTCAAAACTTTTACTAATAAGTGAACTTAGAACTTCTCTCTCCTTTTTCTTATTTCAAACCCCCTAAATTTAAGATATAATCAAAGGAATCAGTTATCCAAACAATTCACCACTAGTCAATAGTGAAATCAAAAGACTTCTCCATTCTCTCTTGTTTTCCCCTTTTTTGAGTAACTCATGGTCTGGCATGTCTCTCTCAGACCTACGTAGTGAGTTTTCGACCGGTGACTCCCAATCCAGTTCGCTCAAAGCATCGAGTAAACTCCTCGGACCTAATGGCTCGAGACAAGGGAATCCACAGCCTAAGCTGTTACTAGCACGTATCTCTTTTTTCTTTCTTTTCTTTTTTTTTTCAAATTAGGTATTAGTGCTTATTACAGTGACCTAAAGTGGTTGAATCTTCTTAAGCTTTCCCTGTGGCCCATGTAACGAGCTTTGGCCTACAGCTCCCAACCCAACTGGCTCAAGGTACCAGGTGTTAAGACACCCCAATGGGCTTGCTTGCTCGAGACACGGGGGCTACAAGAACCAACAAGTCATAGGTACTTACCTAATTCACAAGCATTGGTACCTCTTTTTTTTTTTTTTTTTTTTTTTTTTTTTTTTGGGAATCACTAAAGATAAAGAGATAAAAAATTCATTTCAACATAGTTAAGAGTAAAATGGTGGATTCAAATTCCTAAAATTATTTCCTCCATTACAACCTAAAAAGTAGGATATGTCACAAGATTAAGGGTAAAAAGTAATAATCTCTCTAACAAGTTAAAAGACAAAAATACAGATACAAAAGTCAGATCCAAAAATAATCTCATTACATAAATATTCTAATGTGATAGTACTTCTCAAATTCAGTCTTTAATAAAAGTCACAAATAACTCTATGCTCATTCATGCAAAAACTTAGCTAATTTAAGCAAACTTAAGCTAAAAGGACAAACAAAAGTTCAACTCACATTTGCCATCCCCAAACCCAAACCTTGCATTGTCCTCAATATAAATGAATAAAAATAAATACAAGCAAGGAAAGGAAGGAGAGGACCTGAGGTTTAGCATATTCAGCCATGCGTGGGGAGCAAATCCAAAAAGGAAAGACAGAAGTAGCAAGCTGCAAAAGAAGGCATAGAAGACAGAATTAGTAACATTAGAAATACGAATCGTACAAGTGTTTAGTGAAAGAGAAACAAAAATAGCAAAAAAAGGATAACCAAAGGATCTGCAACCAAAAGAGAGTTCAATCTGAAAAATAAATTAAAGCACATAACAAGAATAAAATTAGATCGGGTTGCCTCTCAATAGCGCTAAATTTAACGTCTTTAGCTAGACGCGGTTTAGAGCACAAAGTCAACCAAAATCAGAGGTAATGTCTGCCATAGAACTCAGGTTAAGCCAATAGGAACGATCCCCAAACCCAACAACATTTCCAAACCCATGGCTATCAAGGAGGGAAACATTACCCGCATCGGGTCACGAATCTCTATCCTACCAAGTATAGCTGATGAAGTATAGCTATCGATACAGACATGGATACTATTACAATCAGCACTTTTAGTAGAATCGAGCTTACCCAACTCTACCAAAGGGTCAATATCATCAATCCTATGGCATTCCAACTCGTCCTCAGTCTCAAAGTGCCAAAAAAAGTTTAAGACCTTCAATTTGTCCTTGAGGTTTCCAAAATAAACCTCCAACACTTCCGTCCTACAGTGAATTATAGCCTCAGTCGTTGCCAGGAACGGTCGACCTAGAATGATGGGAGCATTGTGCTTCTGCCTGGGAGTAGCGTCAATATCTAAGACAATAAAATCGACCGAGAAGACAAACTTGTCAACCTTGACAAGTATATCCTCCACCACTTCATGAGGTACATGCTCTGTCCTATCAGCCAACTAAAGTGTGACAATAGTTGGTTTAAGGTCTCATATACCCATTTCCCGAAAAACAGAGTAAGGGATGAGGCTTACACTCACTCTTAAATCTACCAAGGCTCTGCTAGTGTAATGCTATCCTAAGACACATGGAACTGTAAAAGTCTTGGGGTCTCGAAACTTGGGTGGGGTGCTCGACGCTAAAATGTTGCTCTCCTTCTCGGTGAGCCAAACCTTCTTTGGGATATGCACTTGTGTTGTTTTGGTGCAAAGGTCCTTGAGGAACTTGGCATACGTAGGAATGTGCTTGATGGCATCGATCAATGGTAAGTTGATTTTAATGTCCTTAAACACATCTATGACCGCAGCCCTCTTTGGGTCATCCTTTTCCTTCAGACAATGCAAGGTTTGGGTTTGGGTATGGCAAATGTGAGTTGAACTTTTGTTTGTCCTTTTAGCTTAATTTTGCTTAAGTTAGCTAAGTTTTTGCATGACAGAGCATAGAGTTGTTTGTGAGTTTTATTAAAGACCAAATTTGAGAAGTACTATGATGATTAAAATATTTATGTAATAAGATTATTTCTGGATCTAATTTTTGAATCTATATTTTTGTCTTTTAACTCGTTAGAGAGATTATTGCTTTTTACACTCGCTCCTAGATCTAGCAAGGCTCTATTGGTGTAACACTCTGCTAAGACACATGGAACTATAAAAGCCTCGAGGTCTTGAAACTTGGGTGGGCCGCCCTATGCTAAAATGGTACTCACCTGCTCCGTGGGCCGGACCTTCTTTGGGATAAGCGCTTGTGCGCGTTTTTTTTGGGTGCAAAGGTCCTTGAGGAACTTTGCGTACATAGGAATGTGCTTGATGGCATCGATCAATTAAATTGTTTTTAATGTCCTTAAACACATCTATAAGATCAACCCTCTTTGGGTCTGCTCTTTCCTTCGATCCTATAAAGGCTGAACGGAAAGGGACGGCGGTTCATAAACCCTCTCTTGTGGTCTCTCCCTATCAGCAATAGGAGGGGGAGTCACATTCTTCTCGATCTCAACCTCAACTTCCCTAAGGTTCTCCTCTCCTAAAAGCGACACAACCTTAGCTTGCTCGTGAATGAGCAACCTAGGGTTAGAACTAGCTGACCCTACAAGGTTTGTGAGTGGTTGGAAGGGCAGTCTCTCTTCCTCTCTCCTATTCAGTGCCTGAGCCAACATCCTATCCGGTTCTCCAATTTGGCAATGGACTGAGAATGGGACTGAACTAGTTGTGCAGTATCCTCCATAAAGCAGAGCATGCACTCTTCAAATTGTGAAGTGTGCCCTAGGGGTGGGTGAGGAGGGTTATCTTGAGTAATAGTGGAGTGAGGTTGAGAATCATACTTTGCCCTGGCGAGAGGTTCAGATGATTGCGCCCAGGATTGTAGGTGTTGGAGAACGGGTTGTTGTTTCTCGAATATCCTTAAGCTAAATAAACCTGGTCCTGCACATATTCAGGAAACTGAGAAGCATATAAACAATTAAACATAGAGTGATCCTCGCCGAAACAAATGTTGCACGGAGTAACACCACTAGATGATGATTCAACGGCAGTCACTGGGTGTACGTTAGCAGGGTTTGCATGTAAATTCATAATCTGGTCCACCTTCCTATTAAGGGCATCCAGTCTCATGTAAACATCATCTTTAGGTGCTACTTCATAGACACCACATGTGCTCCCTCTAACCACTTTCACAAAAGAGGCATGATCGAGGGAGTGTTCGCTGAGGCACTCAAACAATGTCCAAGCCTCATCCTCATCTTGCTGGTTAAATGCTGCCCCGCATGATGCATTAACCATTTGTTTGTTTGATGCACTGAGACCATCATAGAAACTTTGAACAAGAGCCCACTTGGGTGACCCATGGTAAGGAATTCATTGAATCTGTCCCAACTCTTGTGAAATTACTCTTGATCCTTTTGTTTACAACTATTTATTGCATGCCTAATAGCCATCGTTCTGGCTTTAGGAAAAAATTTGACCATGAAGCGTTGTTGGAGGTCATTCCAAGTGGTGATTTCACCCCCTGGTTAAGGATTGAAACCACCTCTTAGCTATGTCTTTTAACGAAAATGAAAAAAGATGTAGTCTAACGGCATCAGTTGTGACACCTTGATAGTGACAAGTTTCACAAATTTCAAGAAATGCATCAAGGTGCTCATATGAGCTATCTATTAGCTTCCCATAGAAAGTGGGAAGCATGTTGATGATCTCAAGCTCGATTTCAAAGTTGGCGTTACCCATGGCGAGTAATGCAACTCCAATGGGTGCGATGTATGTTTGGGGAGCAAAGTAGTCCCCAATTATACGTGGTGTGAAATCGGCCATAGTGAGGGGAAAAAATAATAAAAGTAAAAGAAAATGAATAAAAATAAACGAGAAGAAAAATAAAACAAAAAAATAAATTAATTATTTATTTTTTTAGATTTTTTTTCTTAAACAAAAATAAATAAATAAAATAACTCGTTAATTCCTAAATCGACTTAGCTTACTGATTTCCCGGCAATGGTGCCAAAAACTTGATTTGATTTTAAATGTTTTTCTAAAACTATCTACTTGCAAGCGTACGAGATCGTCGTAGCTAAATAGGGAATACGGGTGGTATCCACAGGAAATTGAAGTTAAGTCGGATTTAATGATTAGTGAGCGGCTGAAATTGGGTTTTTGTTTGTTTGAATAGTTTTTTGACTGAATTAATAAAACTAAAAATAAACTAAAATTGTCAATCCAATTAAGGTTAGTTCAGGGAATGAATTCAGGATAGCTTTACTCGTATCCCATTATTATATTTTATTATGACAATGATTTAGAAGGCTGAGGCTACAAACACAAAGCCTACGTTAATATTGAAACTAGGGCTTAGAGTAATAAATTAGCCTAAAGGCATAACTCATCTTATCACCCTAAGTGTAGCATGGATTATCTCCATAGCATGATAAGTCCAATTTAGCATACAATTATTTATATTTTTTAGGTTCCATTACTAACCATTTTACGTCTAATTTTTATTGCTTTTACTCTTTTTCGCTCCTATTGTTATTTCATTTATGCTAATTCTTGATAGGTTTTATAATCAACATCAACAAATGGAAGCAAGATACATAAAACCAAAGCAAGAAAATGGGAAAAAACACACCAAGACCAACGGCTAAAGCAAGAGGAAGGATGAACTAATGCAACTTACATCAATTTGCAAACTTTGGTGGCAAAATCAACAAATCACAAGCAAGGGTGGATTAAACACTTAAAATATTCATGCAACTTGCAACGAAGACTAATTTTGGGCGGTTAAAAGGAAGAAAGAATGAAAAAAATAAACAAGTGAAGCCACTTACAAAAAGTGGCGGCATAGTGAGCAAATGAGAGTGAAGTTCTTGTAATTTTTTATTTTCATAATTTGCTAACTTGAACACTATAAATAGGGGTGGAAAGAAGGTATTAGGCTTCATTCAAGCATTCAAAAATCAATCCAAAGTAGAAAAAATAGAAAAAATTCGAATAGAAGAGAAAGGGAGAGAAAAGGAGTTTGGTTTGTAAATTTTCAATTTCAAGTACTTTTCTATCCTTTTTTTTCTTTAAGTTCATGGATTTTGTTTTAGTTTTGCTTTATGTTATGTCTACCATGAACTAATTTTATTTTTTCAAGGCTATGACGTAGCCTAAGTTGTAATATACGCTCTTTATTCAATGTATTCAAAGTTTGTTTATTGCGTTATTTGAGTGTGTATTATTGTGCTTCATGAGTTTGGAATGCTTGATGACCATTCAAAGCCTGTAATACTTCATAATGAGACCAAGAGGAGATTTATGATGATTGCTAAAGTAATAAACACCACAAATTGAGCAAATGCTAGAGATAGATTAATGCGATTTGTGTGGTCTTAAGTGAAAACTATGAATCGTCAAACTTTTTTCTTATTTAAATTCATGCAAGAGATTGATGAGTTAATATGTACAAGAGTATGCTAAATGTTGCTCGAGAGATAATATTTAGTAAACTAGGGTTTTCAACCATAAACATATAATGACAACTTGAATATCGAGAATAGAAAAGCGTAAATACAACTAGGTGAAATCAGATGCCTTGGATCTCATTAAATCAGAAAACTTTCAAAAAAATCTTTAACCATCTTTAGTTCTTTTCATTTTATTTGTTACATATCAAAAACTAATTTCGGTCTTTCAAATAGTGCTAAAATTACTAATTTCAGTAG
This sequence comes from Simmondsia chinensis, assembly GCA_018398585.1. Taxonomy (NCBI): domain Eukaryota; kingdom Viridiplantae; phylum Streptophyta; class Magnoliopsida; order Caryophyllales; family Simmondsiaceae; genus Simmondsia; species Simmondsia chinensis. The sequence goes on along the minus strand of JAGTTD010000003.1, from coordinate 28,825,859 downwards.
ACACTGAATAATAAATCTTCGTGGGAATGATACTCTACTCACTCTTTATTACTTGATACGACTTAGTGCACTTGCTAAGCATACACAACAAGCATCATAGCACTAACAAATTCCTTTATCACTCCTAATTAAGTATTAATTCGTATAAAAGATTGTGCATAGGGTTGAGTACAACTTCAACCCTGACCACACGTGAAAACCAGTTATATTATGGTCTAGGCTACAAGCTTATAGACTAACACTAATATTTTGGAGATCTTAACACGGCTGCAAGCACATAAAAGATAACACAAAACACAATCATAAATTCCCCACAGGGGTGCGTTTATAACATAACATAAATCTATTGTCAAAAGTATAATATAAATCTGGGATACGGGTGGCTATCCGCCCTTCATCCCTAAACTAAAAGTATATGCCTTCATAGGAGTTTTACACATCATTTAAATCTAAAAAAGATAAAAAAATGAATAAAAACTAAGGAATTTAAGACTCCCCCAATTTGCGTTGACGTTGATCCAAGTTTTGATCCTTCCAGCACTCTAACCACTTGCGCTTCGGCATTTGAGAACCCCATGGATCTTATAACAGCTTCGGGAATGAGAGAAGGAGAGGAGACGTGGCTAAAAGATCCCTTAAAAATTAGATTTTATATTTAAAAGCCAGGAGCCCAACCGGTGCATGTGCAAGTACGGCTATATATATAATATTCAATATTATATAATTATACATAATATAATATAATATAACATATAATATTATGAAATATACACATTAACTATCCGCAAAAAGTTACTAGTTTTAAATTGTAAAATCGAATTTTGACCCGATGGAAGTGGTGGATCTAGGAATTTTGTTGAGGGTGGACTTGGTTAATAGATTCCTTCTATACAATATAGATACACAAATATATGCAAATTAAATGTGTTTTATTTCTCTTCTGGTTCATTGAAATTTGATTGAATAAAGTTGACCCAAAAAACTAACATGGCAAATGATTACAAAAATACATTGGTACTTTCTTCTAAAGATATGGTATTTTGTCCCAAAAATATTGGCGTGGAATATAATTTTTGGCAATAAGTAAGTACACTTTGGTGACATTTGGTGAATTTTAAGCAATTGAAATGACCATTTTTGGTGAAAAATGTGAATATGAAGCATACGTACTGTGAAATAATGCATCATGTCAACATTTTTCTGTGCAAAATTTCGTAGGATTTCAACATAAAAATCTCCTAATTTTGATAGAGGATACATAAATAATACAATTTTAAACCTAGGGTTCTCCTTTACATTTAGATCTGGAGTCATCTTAGATTTAAATGCAGTCTCTATACATAAATGATACAATTTTAAACCTAGGGCTCTGCTTCACATTTAGATCTGGAGTCATCTTAAATTTAAATGTAGTCTCTTCAGACTTCGAGCTAGATCTCATTGGTTTTAAGTTGGGGTCGAGTTAGTCTACTTAGGGTTAAGTCATTTGAGTTGGGTCATCTAAATTTTGGGCTAACTTTAAATCAGTTTGGATCTAAGTCTTAAATCATCTTGAGTTTTGAGCCAATCAAGTTGGATTGTCTATGGTCTTTGGTTAGCGTAATTAATAAGAAAGTGCAATTCCTTCCTTCACCCAAAGAGTTGCAGCATATAGAATTTTAACTAAAACTCAATAGAATTACGTATTATAATTTGAATTTCAAGAGGTAAACTAAACAACAAATTGGAATTGCAGACCTTAATTGCAGTTTCAACATCAATTGTAGGCTTTAATTTCATGTGCCAAACAAGACCTTAGGATACTTACAAATATATATGTGCACAATTTAAAATATATAAATGATTAACTTATAAAACTAAACTAATTGAACATCAGTGCATCTAATTCAGGGTGGGCTTTATACCCACTTTGAAAATTATTTAAATTCTTGTCTGCAAACAAATAATAACTTTTTACAATTTGAGGATGGGCTTAAGCCCATCTTGCTTATACCTTAAATCCGCCACTGCTCGATGGGTACTTCTTTATCACACATGGTCGGATTTCTCAAAGTAGTCTTCAAATATGCCTCGATTATGTTTGATTCTGCTACTTTTCAACCTTTGTTTGCTCAGTTGCACTCCAAGCCTAAATGTACCTAGATTACAACAAAACACACATGTAAAAGCCAAATATGTAGCAAGAACGTGTCATGTCCCGAGGTGGACTCGAGTTATGACTTAGAAAGAAAGAGAGTCTGGGAGAGAAAGAATTAAAAAAAAGATGAGATAGAAATGAGAATTAGAGGGAGAAGTAGAGAATATAGAGAAAAGTAAGGAAACATTGAATGAGGATTACAAGTGTGAAATCATGTACTTATAGTAGCTTAAGCCTAGAAAATATCTAGCTAATGCACTAACTATTGGTTAACAACTCAATACAAACATACAACTCATCTAACCAACATAACAACTCAATCTAACTACATCAACTAATACAAGAATATCTCTAACTAACTAATAACTATCATTCCCTCTAATACTAACTACTTAATACTAATACTAATGTCTTTATACTACTTATCCTACTTATTACAATCATGACATAATGAAGAATAAAATATATGAATATAAGACATCATATCTATGTCAAGTTAAGTCCCTTTTTGGTCACCAAAGTGACAAAAATAGACATGTTATTCATTGAAGTCAAATTTTTATAGATTTAGTCACTTAACACCCGATAAAACTTCACCAGGTCATTGAAATGGTTTACAATGGACAAGTTAATCAAGTAAAAATTTAGAAAATTTTATCACCAACCTTCAAATGAAAACCTTTTTTAGTAGCTAAAATAATTTTAAAATGATAAAATTCTTCATCCATGTAAAAATAAGAAATATTTTATTAGTCCTTATATTTTGAGTAAAATATAGTAAGACCCCTTGAACTTTACAATTTATCACAACACACCTCCTGCACTTTCAATTTCAAAAAATAACCCTTTGAACTTTACAAATTAACACAAAACACCTCCGACAAGTTTAATTTCAAAAAATAGCCCTCTGAACTTTGAAAATTAACACAATACACCCCCTGCACTTTTAATCTCATATAATAGTCTCTTGAACTTTGTTACTCACCCTCGAACTTTATTACTAAACATAACTCACCCCTTGGACATTAATAAATTCAAAATTTAAAAAAATATATGAAAATTTAAAATTTAAAACAAATTATGAAAAAATTTTGAAAATTTCTAAAAAAAATATAATAATATTTTTTAACTTTAATAAAATTTAAAATAAAAAAATCTATCAAATTAAAAATAAGGAATTTTCTAGTTTTATACAAGATATAGGAATTTAAGTTTTTAGACAAAAAGATAAGAGATTTGTATCAAATTAAAAGTGAGAGATTTTTTTAATTTTATACAAAAGATAGGAAATTATGTTTTTAGATGAAAGGTATAAACTTTATATTTCAAGATAAAAGATAAGAAGATTTTTTGATATTTACAAAAAATAATTATTTTAATTAATATAGTAAAAATATTATAAATTTAGAAGATATTAAAATATTTTCTTTCAATTTTCATTAAAAAAATACTATAAGAAAAAATATAATAATTTTTTAAAAAATAAATTCTCAAATTTGATTAAAAATTTAATACTAAAAAAATATACAAAATTAAAAATTTGAAAATAAATACTAAAAAATATTTTATAAAAAATATTGAAAAATAAAATTTAAAATTATTATTATATTTTTCATACTTTTTCAAAAAAATATTTTTCATAATTTATTCAAAATTTTTAATTTCATGCTTTTTTATTTTAAAATTTATGAATGTCTAAGTGGTGTGTTATGTTTAATAACAAAGTTCGGGAAATGAGTTGTGTGTAATAACAAAGTTCAGGGAACTATTTCATGAAATTGAAAGTAGGGGCTATTTTTTGAAATTGAAAGTACAGGGGGTGTGTTATGTTTAATTACAAAGTTCAGGGATCTATTTTTCAAAATTGAAAGTGTAGAGTGTGTGTTGTGATTAATTGTAAAGTTCAGGGGATCTTATTAGAGTTTGCCCTTTTTGTAATAGTCCATTATGTTTTATTTTGTTAGCAAATTGGTCCTCATCTTATTACCTTTATTAGGCAAAAATTAAAGGATGAGAAATCATATTGACATAAAATAAAATATAAGAATATATTTCCAAAAAAAATGAGAATCAAGAAATGATATGTGCCTTAAAAAATTATAAAAAAATAACAAGTATTAATTTAGTTACAAAATAAAATATTAAGGACAACTTTGAAAAAGAAAAACGATAAGGTACAATGAAATAAATGTCAAAAAATATAACTAAATTTTGTTATTCTTACTTGTTAATGTATTTTATTATTTTTAAATCATTTCAGTGATCAAAATTGGTTTTATTAGAGGTCAAGTGATAAAAGTTTCAAATTTTCACATTTTAAATTATTTTGATAACTAAATGAGATATTTACTAAGAGTTTGCTGGAGCTAAACATGTAAAATATTTTTTAATATGAAGTAGAAAGACATTACCAATAACTCGTGGAGATGATGAAATACTAATAATATAACAGTTGAGCGAGGCACGGATCACGCTCTCTTTAAGACGGTTTCGCGCCCTTCTCGGATCTAAGCCAGTACAACAAGTATTAGCGGCGTGTCACCTCCAGAATACAACGCCCAATTACAGTTAACACTTTCTAGGTCTGTACAACCTTAAAAGCTAGAGCCTCTATTGCACCTAACTTAGCCAAAAAGATTAAAAAATAACTCCAAAGAAAAATGTTATTTTCTTTTATTGAAGTGCTAGATTTTTTCTCCATAAAATCATGTCCTACACATCAAACCGTTTATATATAAATCATGATAATCCAACTACTCGTTAAGCATAAATGCCAATTACTTAGCAAAACAGTCGGGGTTGGGGTTAAAATGGGATTTACATCATACTCTTGTAACGCAAGCATAAATTTAGTCAAACCGTTAAAGAGAATATTTACATATAAAAATACTCAAATTTATTTTTTTAAAATATATTTTTATTAAAATATCCAACATTCCCTCACTTATCTTAATGAAAATGGAATAGTTTTTTTTTTTTTTTTTTTTAAATATAAAATTTTGTTAAGTGAGGACCCCATTTATCATGAGAGTAGAAATGCCTTCAAAACCCCACTTAGTATTTTAGCAACTCCCATACTAAAATCATGGTGGACTTAACCTTTAAACCTTGGTTGCTTGAGGGCATGTAGAGTGCTTCCCACACATAGTGTTCAAGGTGCCCTATAGGCTCTCTAAGCGTGCACATTACAGCCTTGTGCTACATCTTGGTTTTATGAGTGCTCTAGAGAATTAGCCCAGACTCTCATAGGAAGCAGCTTTATTTCCACACTCATATAGGTGGGTCTATGAGGAGTGTACTTGTGGCCGTACACCCCACCCCAACATAAGAGCTATAAACCTCATTAAGAGCATAATTAGCTGAACCTCAACATCGCCACAAGTAAGCATGCCGCATCACAGGGATAGACCAAAATAAAGTAAAATGCAAGCCAACCCCCTGATCACTCTATGATTCGTTTGTTTCATTTCAAGGTATCCTTATAGGCGAACTATTTCTTCTTTGGGCTTGAGTCCCATCCCCCTCGATGCAATCCAGATCTTTCCTCTAGCTAGAGGCTTCGTTAGTGGATCCGCAACGTTATCATCACTTCTCACATGATCAATAGTTATGGCGTCATTCGTAAGGTTTGACCTCACTATACTATGCTTCCTTCTTACATATCTAAATTTTTCACTATAATATTTATTAGGAACCCTACTGATGTACCTTATATTTACATATTTTATCTCTCATTTCTATGACATATTTGGCTCTTACATGTGTGTTTTCTTGTAATCTAGGTACATTTAGGTTTGGGGTACAATGGAGCGAACAAAGGTTGAAAACAGGCATAATCAAGCATAATTGAGGCATATAGTTGAAGACTATTTTGAGAAACCCGACCATGTGTGTAAAAAAAGTATCCATCAAGTCAAGATTCGGTCAAAAAGAGTCTTTCCTTGTGCGTGTGTATCGATTGACCATACATTTTGGCAATCCGTCAAGCTTAAAACAAGCAAGAGGTTAAAAGAAGAGTATTTATGACCAAAACATTCGCAAATGCACTAATGAAACCACTAGGGTAACGTAGATCTCTTCGAGAGCTTCGATTTGGTGATCACGAGTTACGTCTGTTTTAAGTTAACTACGCAATCTATCAGTGGAATGGCCGATTGATCGGGGGAGGCACGGGACATACCCTAAAGGACGGCCCACCTATAAATAAAGATGGGGAGACCTATTTTCTCATTTTTTTTCCATGCCTCTCTTCTGCCTCTCCTTCCCAAAACTGGTACGAGATCCAAAGGGTTATTAAATGCCAAAGCGCAGGTGGTCAGAGTGCAAAGGGTTTCACAGCAAAGTTCAATGTCAACATCAATTGGGGGAGTCTTCAATTCTTAGTTTTCTTTCCATTGTTTCTTTCTTTTGAATTTAATGATTTGTAAAAATCCCATGGAGGATAAGACTCATAGTTAGGCATGAAGGACGGATAGCCATGCGAATCCAAGATTTATACTTTATTATAGATAATGATTTATGTTATGTTATTATCGCACCCCTGTAGGGAACTTATTTGTGATTGGTTTTCTATGAATGAGCTTGTAGCCATGTTTAGATTCCCGATTTATTTGCATCCCGTCTACATGCTTGTAGCCTAGACTTTAACATAACAGGTTTTCACGTGTGGTCAAAGTTGAGGTTGTACCCAATCCTGAACACAATCTTTAATACAAACTAATGCTCAATTAGGAGTGATAAAGGAATTTGTTAGTGCTATTGAGATAATCCATGCTACACCTAGAGTGATAAGATGGGTTATGCCCTTAGACTAGTTCATTACACGAAGCCCTAACTTAATAATCTAGGTTTAACATGAAATTAGGAGTTGGAAAGGAATTAAGTAGTACTATTAAGATAACCTATGCTATACCTAGGGTGATAAGATAGGTTATGCCCTTAGACTAGTTTATTACCCTAAGCCTTAATTTAAGTGTAAAACCAGGCTTAATGCTTATAGCTTAAGCCCTCTAAATCATTGTCATAATAATAGGGTTCGAGTTAAGGTGCCCTAAACTCATTCTCTAAACTATCCTCAATTGATTTGACAAGTTTAGTTTATAGTTAGTTTTATTATTTTAGTTAACAAATTCAAACCAACAAAAACCTAATTCAACCTACTCGTTAAAGACTAAATCCGACTTAACTCCGATTCTCTGTGGATACGACACCTGTATACCCGACAAAGCTATGACGATCTCGTGCGCTTGCGACTACGCCGTTTTAAAACACTTTTAAAATCAGATCAAACTTTTGGCGCTGTTGTCGGGGAATCAGTAGGCTAAGTTGATTTAGAAATTAACGAGTTATTTTTCTATTTTCATTTTTATTTTTATTTTCTTTGTTAAAAAAAAAACTTATTTTTCATTAGTTTATTTTTCTATTTTATTTTTATTAGTTTACTTTTCTGCTTTATTTTTCTTTTTTCGTTTATTTCTATTTATTTATTTTTTATTTTAATTGGTTTTTTATTATGACTGATTTTGCACCACGTATGATTAGGGACCACTTCATTCCCCAAACGTACGTTGCACCCGCCTGTATTACATTACCCACAGTGGTAACGCCAACTTCGAGCTTAAGCCTTAGTTCATTAACACGCTTCCCACTTTCTATGGGAAGCCAATTGAGAGCCCATATGAACACCTTGACGTGTACCTTGAAATTTGTGAAACTTACCATTATCAAGGTGTCTCGACTGATGCGGTTAGACTATATATTTTTCCATTTTTGTTAAAAGATGTAGCTAAGAGGTGGTTTCAATCCTTACCTAGGGGTGAAATCATAACTTGGGAGGAACTCGAACAAAGGTTCTTGGTCAAATTTTATCCTAAGGCTAGAACAATGGCTACTAGGCGTGCTATCAACAGTTTCGAACAAAAAGAAAAAGAGCAATTTCACAAGAGTTGGGACAGGTTCAAGGAGCTTCTTAGGAACTGTTCCACCGCCACGGGTTTCCCAAGTGGGCTCTAGTGCAAAATTTTTATGACGGACTCATTGCGTCCCACAAACAAATGGTTAATGCTTCATGTGGAGAAGCATTTAACCAACAGGATGAGAATGAAGCATGGACCATTTTTTAGCGTCTTAGTGACCACTCCCTTGACCAAGCCTTATCTACTAGAATGGTTAGGGGAGGTGCACATAGTATCTATGCGGTGGCACCAAATGATGACATCCCATTTAAGTTAGAAGCACTTAGTAGGAAAGTTGATCAGATCATGATCAGATCATGACATCTCAGGCCAATCATACTAATGTGCATGCAATTAATGCTGCTAAGTCATCATATGGTGCCAACACCTATAGCATTGATCGATCGGTACTTGACTGCCTTTATGCTTCACAATTTTTCGAATTTGGGCAGGAACAGGTATTTGCGGTGTAGGGATTTTCGAAGAATGGTGACCCGTTCTCAAACACCTACAATCCTAAATGGTCCAAGCACTCGAATTTCTCATGGAGACAGAACGACCATCAGAATCCCCTCACGAGACAACAGAATCCTGGAATTGTAGTACTCTATCTTCTCTGCCTTCAATTGCAGCTTGCTACTCTGTCTTCCTTTTTTAGATTTGCTCACCACGTATAGTTACAGATGCCACACCTCAGGTTGTCTCTTTACTTTCCTTGCTTGTATTTTTTTTTTTTTTTTTCTTTACTTGTATTGAGGATAATGCAAGGCTTGGGTTTAGAGATGGCATGAATGGTGTGAACTCTTGATTGTTCTTTTAGCATTGTTTTTGCTTAAATTAGCTCCGTTTTGGCATGAAAGAGCATAGAATTGTTTGTGACTTCTATTGAAGATCAAATTTGAGAAGTACTATGATGATTAGAATATTTATGCAATGAAATTATTTTTGAAGCTGACTTTTGAATCTATATTTTTGTTTTTTAATTCGTTAGAGAGATTATTACATTTCGCCCTTAATCTTGTGACATATTCTACTTTTTACGTTGAAATAGTGGAAGTAATTTTAGTAATTTGAATCCACCATTTTACTCGTAACAATGTTTAAATCAATTTTCTATCTCTTTATCTCGAGTGATTTCTAAAAATAAAAAGGTTCCTGTAACTTGTTGGCTCTTGTGGCCCCTATATCTCGAGCAAGTAAGCCTGTAGGGGTGTCTTAGCACCTGGTACCTTAAGCCAACTGAGTCAGGAGTTGCCAATCTAAAGCTTACTACATGGACCATAAAGAAAGCTTAAGAAGAACTAATCAACTCAGGTTACTGTAGTAAGCACTAATACCTAAAACAAGGGTATGTGCTAGTAACGGCTTAGGCTGTGAATTCCTTTGACTCGAGCCATTAGGTCCGAGGACTGTTCTTCACTCGGTATCTTAAGCCAACAAGATCAGGAGTCACCATCCGAAAACTCGCTACATAGGTCTGAGGGAGACACACTTGACCATGGAAAAAAAAAAAGAAAAAAAGAAATTAAAGGGAGAAAACAAGAGAGAAAAGAGAAGCCTTTTAATTTCACTATTGATTAGTGGTGAATGGCTAGGATAGTTGATTCTTTTTATTACTCTATCTAGTCGTCTTAAAATTGGAGGGTTTGGAATAAGAAAAAGAAGAGAAGTTCTAAATTCACGCACTAATAAAAAGACTTAAATCATGAGAATCTAAGACAGGACCAGCAAAATAGTAATGTAGCATAAATATTCTCTACTCTCAAATACACCTTCAATTATGATTGGAAATATTTTTCACAAGTAATTCTTGCCACGACATGCATGATCAAAAGTTTCCATCTTTAGCCAGTTTGAGCTGAATCTTACTTGAGGACAAGCAAGGAGTGCGTTTGGGGATGCTAATGTACCTCATATTTACATATTTTATCTCTCATTCCTAGGACATATTTGGCTCTTACATGTGTGTTTTTTTTGTAATCTAGGTACATTTAGGCTTGGAGTACAATGGAGCAAACAAAGGTTGAAAAGCGGCATAATCCAGCGTAATTGAGGCATAGTTGAAGACTATTTTGAGAGACTCAACCATGTGTATAAAATAAGTATCCATCGGGTTAAGATTAGGTCAAAAAGAGTCTTTCCTTGGGCGCTTGGATCGATTGACCATCCATTTTGGCAATCAGTCAAGATTAAAATGAGTAAGAGGATAAAAAGAGTATTTTTGACCAAATAACTTGCAATTCCACTAATGAAACCACTGGAGTCATGTAGATCTCTTCGATAGCTTCAATTTGGTATATAATTTTGCCCGTAGCGTTTTACGGATCAAAAGTTACGCCCATTTTAAGTTAACTGCGCAAGCTATCAGCCGGGTGGGCGATCGATCGGCTGACTTGCCCGATTGATCGGAGGAGGCACTGGACGTACCCCTAAAGAACGGCCCACCTATAAATAGAGAGGGGGAAACATATTTTCCCATCTTTTTCCATGCCTCTCTTCTGCCTTTCCTTCCTGAAGCCGCTACGAGATCCAATGGGTTCTTAAACGCCGAAGTATAGGTGGTCGGAGTGCTAAGGGTTTCACAACAAGGATCAATGTCAACGTCAATTAGGGGAGTCTTAAATTCTTAGTTTTCTTTCCATTGTTTCTTTTTTTTGAATTTAATGATTTGTAAAAAATCCCATAGAGGAGTAGACTCATAGTTAGGGGTGAAGGACGGGTAGCCGTCCGGATCCAAGATTTATACTTTATTGTAGACAATGATTTATGTTATGTTATTATCGCACCCTGTGGGGAACTTATATTTGTGATTGGTTTTCTATGGATAAGCTTGTAGCCATGTTTAGATTCCTAATTTGTTTGCATCCCTTCTACATGCTTGTTGCCTAGACTTTAACATAACAAGTTTTCACACGTGGTCAGGGCTGTTTTTTACCCAATCCTGAACACAATCTTTTATACAAACTAATGCTTAATTAGGAGCGACAAAGGAATTTGTTAGTGCTATTGAGATAATCCATGCTATACCTAGAATGATAAGATGGGTTATGCCCTTAGACTAATTCATTACCCAAAACCCTAATTTAAGTATTAATCCAGATTTAACATGAAATTAGGAGCTGGAAAGGAATTAAGTAGTATTATTGAGATAACCTGTGCTATATCTAGGGTGATAAGATAGGTTATACCCTTAGGCTAGTTCATTACCTAAACCTTAATTTAAGTGTTAACACAGGCTTAGTGCTTGTAGCCTCAGCCCCCTCTAAATCATCGTCATAATAAAGTATAATAATAGGATTCGAGTTAAGGTGCCCCGATCTCATTCCCTAAACTATCCTTAATTGATTTGACTACTTTAGTTTATAGTTAGTTTCATTATTTTAGTTAACAAATTCAAACCAACGAAAACCCAATTCAAACTACTCATTAATGACTAAATCTGACTTAACTCCGATTCCGTATGGATACGACACCTGTATACCCGACAAAGCTACGACGATCTCGTATGCTTGCGAGTACGTTGTTTTAAAACACTTTCAAAATCACATCGCTAATAGCTGCAGTGCTATTACAATGTATTAGAACTAGTGGTAATGGTATGTCTCACATTGGAATATCAAACAATAGTTCTCTTAACCACGATGCCTCATCACTAGCAATGGCTAAAGCTACAAGCTCAGCCTCCATGGTGGATTTAGCAATAGTCGTTTGTTTCTTTGATTTCCAAATTACAGCTTCACCATGAAGTGTAAACAAATAACCACTCGTCGAAACAGTATCACCAGAGTGGGAGTTCCAATCTGCATCACTAAAACCTTCAAGAACAGCATGGTCTTTTTTACAACATAAACCATAACTGTAATTCTTTTCAAGTATCTCATAACACAATTTAAAGCAGTCTAATGGTCAAATGTAGGCCTACTAGTAAACCGACTGAGTGCACCACTGACATATGCAATATCGGGTCTAGTAGTATCAGTTGCATATCTTAGACTACTAATTACACTAGCATACTCGCTCTGATTTATAACATCGGCATCATTATCATTCGGGTAAAGATAGACATGTGGGCCTAAAGGAGTACTAACAAGCAAACAATCAAGCATATTAAGTTTTCTCAAAATCTTTTCAATATAGTGGGATTGATCAAGAAAAATGCCATACTAGCTGTAGTGATTTTCATCCCTAGTATGACATTTGCTTCACCCATGTCTTGCATATCAAAGACACTCTTTAATAAAGTCTTTGTTGATTGATAATGCCTAAATTGGTTCCAAAATTAACAAATCATCAACATACAGACAAATAATAACATGAGCATCATTCATAGATTTATAGTATATGCACTTGTCAACTTGATTCAACTTAAACCAATTATATATTAGACAGTGATCAAAATTTTCATGCCACTGTTTCAAGGGCTTGTTTAAGACCATATAAAGATTTTGTTAGTTTACAAACTTTATGCTCATTTCTTGATTAGACAAATCCTTCAGGTTGATCTATATATATTTCTTCTTTTAAGTCTCCAAGTATAAATGTTGTTTTTACATACATTTGATGTATTAACAGATTATATAAAGTGGCTATAGCAACCAAAACTCTTGTTGAAGTCACTTTAGTAACAGAAGAATAGGTATTGAAAAATTCTATAGTTTCTTTTTGTTTAAAACCTTCAGCTATCAATCTAGCTTTAAATTTGTCTATAGGACCATCGGGGTTACATTTTCTAAGAAGTAACCACTTGCAACCTATGGTTTTGCATCCCGAAGGTAAGTTTACTAACTTCCATGTTTTGTTAGTCATTAAAGAGTCTACTTCATCATTTATCGCTTCTCTCCAAAAATCTAAGTCTGGTGATGATAAGGCTTCATAAATTGACTTAGGTTCATTGTCCGCCGTATAAACGAAGTTCTCAACAAACATACAAGGATCTTGAACATAGAAGAAAATCAAAATCAAAGTCCTTTTCTATTCTTTGCCTTTTACTCCTTCTAATTGGTTCAAGGTTAGCTTCTTCTTGAGGTTGAGAAGAATTATAGTATAATTATCATTTATTGTTTTATCATTTTCATCACTACCACTATTTTTGGATTTAAAATGGAATTTATCTTCATGAAATATTGTATCTAATGATTCTATTACCATGTTATTCTGAAGGTTTAAAAATCTATAGTCTTTACTATTTAAAGCATAACCTATAAAGACACTTCTTGTTGCTCTTATTCCTAACTTAGGGATTTTGAGATCTGTTTTTCTCATATAGGCTAACACATCCCCATACCATAAAATAGTCCAATTTTGGTTTTCGGTTTCTCTCTAATTCATATGGTGTTTAGTGGTGGCCATGGGCCGGGTCGGGCCGGGACCGGCCCGACGGGCCCGGGCCCGCTATAGTACGGGCGGGCCGGGCCTGGCCTGGCCTTTTTAACTAAATTAAAAAAAAAAATAAAAAAATACATAGTCGTTTTGTACTAAAATTATTGTAATTCATTGATAAATAATATGAGATACAAATATATTTCTTTCCAAGTATACATGTTCAAAAAAAATAATACTAAATATATATAATAAATAAAATACAATATACAACAAGTAATTATCAAAAAAATATCAGTAAATAAATAACGTATCAAATACAAATACAAAGTTGGGGCCTAATATTTAAAAATACAAATTTATTTATCAAAAAATATAAAGTTTGACATATGGAGTGTGCGGTCATCTTTTGACGTAAATATTTGAAAGTAAATAATTAACATACAAAAGTCTTGAATCTTGATATCAGTCATATCAGGGGGTTTCTACGCTATCATTTGACGTATCAGTTGTGCGGTCGTCTTCTTTATCGCTCGATGAATCCATCTTCATTCTCTGTTAATCTCTTGCCTCAGCTAGCAGCCAATCCTTCAAGCACACGAACACCTCCAAGCTCGACGGCGATAGCTTCGCCCTCTTCGTTCCAAGCAACCTGCCACCAAGACTGAAAGCACAATCCGATGCTACTGAAGACACCGGACAACTTAGTATATCACGTGCCATGGTGGAAAGCACGGGATACTGGGTTTGGTTTGTGTTCCACCATTGTAACAGATCAAAATTCGGGTTGGCCGGCGGCCCGAAAATATGGACCATCGATGTCCGCAAATAATAATCTAACTCGTCACATGATGTGGGTGCTGCTGTGGGCGTAAATTGCTCCAACAATTTCCACGAATATGACGTGTGTGAACTACTTCCACTAGATGTGGAAGATTCTACTGCAGCAGTACTAGGATTATTGTACTCTAATTGACGGGAATATTGAGAAAATAAACTATGCAAGTCGTTATCGACATCGGCAATGAAAGTGTCGATATTAAGAGAAGGATTCAAATACGTGAAAAAATGTTGGCAAAACAAGTTGAAACATGAGCGTTTACAACGAGGGTCTAAAATAATTGCAAAGCAGTAAGTAAGAGGTAGTTCAGAAAAATATTTGGCAAGCTTTTCTTTCATTGCCGTAATCGATCCGAACAAAATGGGGTTGGATTGATTACCCACCATCCAATTTACAATATCAAGCAATGTTGATATTGCTTGAGGCATGGTTGGATAGTAGCAACCCGAAAAAAATATTGTCGCGTCTTTAAACATGCTAAAAAATTTACAAATTTCATCTATTGTCTCCCAATATATACCGTCCAGGTTGTAATCGCGCCATTCTACACGATTTTCCTGGGCGAATTCCATCAGAGCGTCTTTGTATGGTAGAATGCGCTCTAACATTACTACCGTAGACGACCATCTAGTTTTGGAGTCTAATTTAAATTGTTTATATTCTATGTTATACAATCTACATACATTTTTAAATCTTTTTTTCCTAGCGACGGATGCTTTAATTGATATTATTACAGATCTTAAGGTGGCAAGGGATGCGTCTATAAGATCTAAACCATCCATTACCATTAAATGCAAAATGTGACAGATGCAACGAATATGAAAACACTTCCCACTTAACATGGGTCTCATTTTCCTAATTAAATGTGCTACGGATGCAGTGTTATTGGAAGCATTGTCAAACGTAATACTGAAGATACGTTGTTCTATGCCCCAATCGCGGACTGCCGACATAATCGCACCCGTAATTACCTCGGCAGTATGGGGGCAATCTAAAAGCCCAAAATGAATTATTCTCTTCTGGATGATGAAGGATTCATCGGTCCAGTGTGCCGTTATGCACATATAAGGTTGGCCGGGTTTGGACGTCCATACGTCCGACGTCAACGAGAACATGCTCGTGTTCGTCGCAAAAAGTGTATGTATCCCAATTTTAAGATTGTGGTACAACGTAAAAGCGTCCCGCTTTACGGTGTTCCGAGGAATCCTCACAATTGCGGGGTTCACATTTCGTTGGAGGTAGTTGACGAAATGTGGATTTTCGCCGGTACTAAAAGGCCTTTCACTCAAAATTACATATTTAGCTAGCCCCCTACGGTTGCTCTCCTGAGAGAACCTAAAATTAGCAAGTGCACTGGTCACTTGCTGTACTAAACGTTGTTGGCTCTTTTCCGGGAATTGCTCGGGGTGGCACCTAAGTATATGTCTATTTAGTGTGCCTGTCCCACTGCCGGGTTGATGGCTAAAATTCTTAGGTGGGTCACATAATTTACAGGTTGCTTTATTAGTTGTCTTATTAAGGGTAAAGTGCTTCCATACCCCACTATTTGTACGCCTACTAGTCAAGGTACTAGTTTCAGGCTAGGCATCAATGGTAGGGGTGGGTTCCTCATTAGTTTGTGAGTCTCCAACCCCACCACTACCTGACTTATGATAATCTTGTGGTTGTGAAAAGTTATAATCTATGCTATCATCAGTGTATTGGGGTGTTGGGTCTGGTTGTATAAAAGCTCGTTCTTCAGTATCAAGTAAGACAATTCTAGTCCTTTTTGGGATTCTGGGTGGCCGAGAAGAGCTAGAACTAGCACGACCGGCTCCAGATGATGAAGAGTTGTGTGCCATATTAGTATAAATAATTATTATTTATAAAATACAAGTAGTAATGCAAATTAAATAACTAAAAATGCGAATCAAAAAAAATTATCATACTAAAATTACCGAAACGAGAGAACAATGAAATTCACACTTCAGCCAAATACTTTACGAACTTCGAACTTTAGAGCACAATTTTGCAATTATCAAATTAGAGAAGATGGGAGATGATGAATGTATAGAGAGAGAAGAGAGAATTGAAGATTTTGTGAGAAAATGAGTTAGGGAGGTTTAAGTATTTATAGAAAAAAAAAAAAATATATATATATATATATATTTTTTTTTTTTGTAAAAAAAGAGCTGTTGGCTCTTTTGGGCTGGGCCGAGCCGGGCCCAGGCCCTGAAAAAAATAGGCCCGAGGCCCGGCCCGGGGGACCTCAGGCCTGTGCCCGGCCCGGCCCGCTACAGTGCCGTGCGGGCCTGGCCGGGCCCTAAACGGGCCGGGCCGACCCGGCCCGTTGGCCACCACTAATGGTGTTTTTAAAATTTTCTTATGGGGCGCTCATATTCTTCGACCGATTAGTAGGAATGCTACCAAAAGAAAGGCAAAGGTAGTGGCTTCTGGCAGCAACAACGGTTCGGATGTCACTGTTAAACGAGCTTCATGAATTGCAACCTATAGAAAAGGCAAAAATGGATATGATGCAACAAGCTATGGACTTGATACGAGAGGACATCCAATTGCGAAATGAGGCAAAGGATACGAGTATATTAACTATGGATGTGTCCAATTTATTTGAAAATGTAAAACAATATTTTCTCCAGAAACGCGCTTAGATATTGTGACGACAAAACTAATGATCATGCATTTGTGGCATATCAAGAATCAAACAAAGTCGTTCATTATTTTTTAGATCATGTTTGTTTTACATGTATTTTTGGTTTTTATCTTTCAATGTATTTTCACTTTATCTTGAAATAATTTAATTAGTATAAATAATATTAGCTATGAAAATAACAAAAAATATGAAAATATGCTAAAAATTATTAAAAAAATAAGGATTTGCGTTGGAGGAGGTAAGACTCTTTTTTTTATGAAGCCCCACTTTTTTCTTTTGGGATCAATGAAGCCCCATTTTCTTGGAGCTCCCAAAAGAGTGCAAATATGCATTTTTTTGACCAATAGTGTGTTAAAAAATAGGGCTTTAAGGCTGCTTCTATTGAATAGCTCCATTTTCTTGGAGCTCCCAAAAGGGTGCAAATATGAGACTCCAAAGGGAGCCCCATATCTGACATTCTTTTTTTTTTTTAAATTTATTTGAGTGCTATGTTTTGGCAAAAAAGGCCAAAATGCAGTGTTTTGTTTTTTTTCTCTGTAACGTAAACTTGTAATTTGCATTTTTTTAAATTAAACCCCAAAACATTTTGAATTTTTTTAGTTAATAAAATATCCTGTATTTTGTCTATAAATACATCTCAAATTTTGCCAAATTTGACACACCAAAATTTTATTTATTATCTCTATTTTTTACCAAGTTACTATTCAAAAATGGATCCCAATTTTTCGAATTTTAATCAATTCCTTCAATACTTTCCTTCCCAAAACCAGATAATTCTCGCAATCTCCAAAATACTTCATCCAAATTTTATAATCTATTTTATTCTCGTGTTCCTCTACCATTGTATCAATACCCACCTATGAATTATAATTCAACTTTTCATCCATATCAATAAAACCCAAGTAATTATTCCAAATATCAACCAAATCTGTCTACGAATGAGGATTTTTCGCAACCAAAAATTCCTCTCACCATAGACAAAGATGATGAAGTGGTGCCCGAGACTCCATCTACGTCTGGACGTGGGATCGAATGGAAGATCCCGGAGGACCAGCTGTTAATTAGTGCATGGTGAAACGTATCCACCGATCCCGTCATCGGTATTGATCAAACACATCAGATGATGTGGGATAGAATTTGCCATTACTACGAAGAAAACCGGCAGAATTTGTCAAGCCAAAACCCCAATATGCTTAGATGTCGGCGGAAAAAATTAAGTCTAGCATGTATGAAATTTTCTACATGCTACAAAAGAGTTTATTCCTGACACGAAAGCCGAGTCGAAAAATGACAAAATTGTTGACTCTAGCCATTTGTACTCGACTATGCATAGGCAAAAATGAATCTTCGATCATGCAGGGCAATTGTTGAGGAACCAACCAAAGTGGAATAATTATAATACAACCACGTCTGATCGGAGCTTCAAGCGTACAAAAGTGGGTGCTTCTGGAGAATACACGTCATTCTCCAATCCTACAACTCCCGGTAGTGAAGACGATGTTTCTCCTGTTCATCAACCGATTTGTAGGGATACTGCCAAAAGAAAAGCAACAACAGTGGCTTCCGGTAGCAACAGCGGTTCTAGTGTGAATTTTGAACAAGAACTTTATGAATTGTGCCTTATGGGAAGGAAAAAAAATGAATATGATGCAAAATGTTATGAACTTGATAGAGATGACATCCAGAGATGAAGGATATAAGTATATTAACTACAGATTTGTCAAATTTACTTGATAATGTAAAACAATATTTTCTCCAAAAGCGCAGAGATATTGCGACGACAAAGCCAATAATGTGGCCAATTTATCTCTTTACGTTTTTTTATGTAGTATGCTATGAACTTGTACTTGAACAAAATGTTTGATCTGAATGAATTACTTTTTGTTTGAAATGTGAATTTTTTGATTTATATATTAATTTTTTTTATGTTTACATTTCAGAAAAATATTTTTTAGAAATTCACCTATAGCAAAACTAGCCGTTGCAAAACTAGTCATTGAAATCTTGCCTATATATACCCACACTCTGTACTCCCATTTCTCACTACACTCTTCATATATCAATATTATAGTCCACTTTTATACTCTAATAATTT
Organism: Simmondsia chinensis; assembly: GCA_018398585.1. Taxonomy (NCBI): domain Eukaryota; kingdom Viridiplantae; phylum Streptophyta; class Magnoliopsida; order Caryophyllales; family Simmondsiaceae; genus Simmondsia; species Simmondsia chinensis. Next base: position 28,806,863 of record JAGTTD010000003.1, on the reverse strand, counting down.
CGACATCCAATTTTCAATTCCAAGTTCATATTGCCACATCTCAACATGTCTGGAAACCCCGATTTTGACCGTTTCATCCTTCCCGACATCATAACTGAGTTGATGAAGGACTATTATAAAAACAAGAAGTTGGAGTTGCTCAATTTGAATGAACCACATATACAACAGGCTCCTGGAAACTCATTATCCAACATAAGGTTTCGGGGAAGGACTCACATAGAAAGACAACGAGAAAAAGGCCACACCCCTCTCTACTCTAACTACTTTGCCCCAAATCCACTATACAATGAAACTCAATTCCGCAGGAGGTTTCACATGTGAAGGTACTATTGTGAATGCACTTGAAGCCCATGACCCCTACTTCACATAACAGAAAGATGCTACCGGTAGAAATGGTCTATCAACTCTTCAAAAGTGCATAGCTGCAATGCGTATACTCGTATATGGAGTCACAGCAATTGCTGTGGATTACTATGTACGGATTGATGAATCAACTACTGTTTTGTCAGTAAGGAAATTCGTTCGCAGTATAATAGAGATATTCCAGGATGAATACTTGAGAAGACCAAATCTCGACGACATCTAATGGCTTCTTAGGTATGAAGAGATGCATGGTTTTCCAAGTATGTTGGGCAGTAATGATTGCGAACATGGAGAAATTGTCCTGTAGCACGGAAAGGATAGTACGTTGGAGGGGGTCACGGGGTTCTAACAATAATCTTAGAAGCTGTTACTTCATATGACTTATGGATATGGTATGCCCTTTTTGGCCTTCGTGGTACATTAACGATATAAACATCTGGGATAGATCACCAGTTTTTGATGACATTTATGAAGAATGAGCTCCTCGTGTACGATATTCAATAAACGGCAATGATTACAATACTTGGATACTACCTTGCGGATGGTAACGACCCGCCATGAGCAGCGTTTGTGGAATCAATACCTTAACCATAGGGAGAAAATGCAAGAATTTCGCACAGGCCCAGGAATCAGCTAGGAAGGACGTTGAGCGAGTGTTTAACAACAACAACAACAACATTCCCAGTGCCTCAAGGGCTCCCGCTTGCACAGGGTGTGGGAGGGGCAGGATGTACGCAGCCTTACTCCATTTGGGTGAGACCCTGACGAGAGACCGTTTTCGAGGACTCCCAACCTGATAGATGATAGTAATGAAGAGCCTGTATGAAGAGCATGTAAGGCATAGAGATCATGCGAAGCATGTAAGCAAATAAACATGTAAGCATGTATGCATGGGAGCATAGTAGTTAGAGCAAAAGATAAAAGCAAAGAAGCATAAACGAGCATACAAGCAGCCTCGTGGTACTTGAACCAGCTTACGGGTGCTTGATGCTCCTACCTCGCTAAATCGGTTACTTCTATCCTAATCCTCGATTGAGCTCTATCTAGGGCCATCTCTTCATTTAGGTTGAGGTAGGCGAGGTCTTGTCGAATTGTCTTCGTCCAACTCTTCTTTGGCCAGCCTTTTCCTCTCTTTCCATCTGTAATATAGAGTTGTTTGCATCTCCTTATAGGTATAGTGGTGTGTCTCCATCCAACTCTTTTTTGGCCGGCCTCTTCCTCTTTTCTCATCTGTCGAATTGTCTCCATCCAAACGTCGAGCAAGTGTTTGAGGAAGTCGATTTGGAATTGTAGCTGGTTCTGCAAGATTTTATGACATAAAAATACTAAGTGATATATTACGGGCTTGCATCGTATTGCATAACATGATTGTCAAGGACGAACGAGACTCATAACATTCACTCGACCATTTGTTCGATCAGGTACCAATAATGCGAATGCTGAAGTCTCACATGATGTTTTATCTGAATATGAAACATACCTACAAAACAATATTCGAGTTTGCGACAGGGCTAATCATGATCAACTATAAGCATACTTAATTGAGCATTTGTGGCACATCAAGAATCATCATTTTTTTTTAAAATCGTGTTTGTTTTAAATGAATTTTTGGTTTTTATCTTTCAATGTATTTTCGTTTTGATCTTGAAATAATTTAATTAGTATAAACAATATTATTTATTAAGATAACAAAAAGTATGAAATTATGGTTAAAAAATTATTAAAAAAATGAGGCTTGGGGTGGAGGAGGTGAGCCTCATTTTTTGATGAAGCCCCATTTTTAATGATGTGTCAAAAATGAGGTTTCAAAAATAGGACTATATATGAAAAAAAGTCTAAAAACAAGGCCATGGAGGATGTGAATAGTCTAAGGGGCCTATTTGGGATTGCTGTAAAAAAAATGCTTATTTTAAAAGCACCTTCTGTAAAAGTACTTCTATAAAAAGTATTGTTTGAAGAAGCAGTTTGTGTCTGGCTCAACCAGTCAGAAATAATTATTTTATTATTGTTAGTGTTTGACGAGTGTTTCATAAAAGTGCTTTTTTTTTCCTATCAAATTACCAAAAAGGACATGGGCAGAAGTGTTTTTGTAAGTAATAGTGTTTGGATGCATAATTAATTTAAAACAATTTTTTTAGTATATATTAATCATTTTAGGTTTTTGAATTTTTATAAAATAATAATGAATTGTAAATTAAAAAAAAATATTTTTATTTATTTTATTCATAATTCGGTACTATTTCTTAAAAACTTAAAAATCTAAAATGGCTATTGTTAATATTATTTGTTATTGTTGTTGTTATATGTATATATTTGTACACATATATTTGTATATATATGTATGTTATATTATATTATGAAAAAAATAAATGTAATACAAGTAATATAACGAAATCGTACTTCTCGAACTTGTATATAAATAGCATAAGTAATAGGATTTTGAAAATGGATATCAATGTAAGAATATGATGTAATTTTAATGTCTGATAAGGGTATTTTTATCTTAAAAATTTTAAGTTTTTAATTCTGCTTTTGCTTAAAATTAAAAATACTAAATCTCTACTTTTGGTTAAAAGTAGAAGAATATCTTATACTTTTAATAAAAAATATTTTTTAATATTTGTCAAATAACTGTCTAAATTTTAGAAAAATATTTTTTTTAGAATAAGCAGGCCAAAACACACGCACGTGTCAAACCATGTATGTCCTCCATAGCTCCAAACTCAACTCAATATTCTCAATCCCCTTTCTTTTCCCGCACTCACTCTCTCCCTCTCTCCCGGCCATGGATGATGAAACGCCTTCCACAGCAAAGAAACGTCCCTGTTGTTCTCCACCGTCGCCGAAACCGTCGGAGTTGGACATGGACGCCCTACTGCAGACCTTTCTAGAACTTTCCACTTCTTCCTCTCTCTCCATCCCCCTCTCCTTCGAGAAGCTTCTGGAATCTAGGGATTTGGAATCTGAACAGAATCAATTGATCGATCGCGCGCTTGATTTAGGGTCCGCGCTTGTCGAGGCTGGAAAGAGGTGCGCGAGGAAGAAAGCCGCTAAGCATAACTCTTTTGTGTGGAGTCTTCCTCCCGATCTCACCACCAAGGTAAATTGATTACAATTAGGGTTTTTTTTTTTTTTTTGGTTTTGTTTCAAGAAATTCGGATGAAAATTTGATTTTGTTAAGAACTTGTTACATTACGTGCAGTTATAGTTCTTCTAGTTGGTTAGTTTGTTAGTATTGACGAAGAATTTGTAGTTGAGTTGGTTAAGCCGGTTAGGGGTTATTCTTGTTATGAGTTACATAGTAACTTTGTTGATACATACGTATCTTGAGTAATTCAATAACAAGAATCAAAGTCAATTTCCAAATTCTCCTCTTCTCTTCTCTTCATATTCTTCTAAAATTAGACTAAGTTTAGATGGAATTAAAATTGATTGTATCAATTTGGTATTAGAGCAGTTGATTCTCGGCTATGACATAGTCAATCGAAAACAAAGAAAAAGTAAAAAAAATAATTGAGTTGCTGTTTTGAGGTTCGTGTTGCTGCTTTACATTTCTTTGGAGCATGAATCAATACAGGTTTGATTGGAAAACTCACTAGTATGAGATGACATTGAAATTCAATTTTGATTTGTCAGCTTTTGCTGACTTTAAGTTTGAGAAAAAGATAATAAAAAGTTGGAGAGCATTGCATAGAGAAAGGATTGAATATGTACAAAAGTTTGAGTCCTACATATATCTTTTAGTCTATTAAATCGAGAATCCAAGTTGATTTAGGTTGCATTTCAATTTTGTTGCCTAGACAATGTCTTTGTGGTGATAGTTGAAGAAATTCAGCTTCACATTTTCAGTGTTGCACACAAAATATTCATAAAATGTCTCGGTTTGTAGTTCAACAATCAAGCCCAAATTTCGAACAATTGAGGGATTATTTCCTCGCTGGCTCTCTTTTTAGTTTGATACAATGAAGATACAACTTATGAACTTTAATTTGGTTCAAGTCTAGTCCTCCAAGCAATGCTACACTCTTGGTCAAAGTCTCTAAGGTATTTTATCCTATGAATGAAGACGTTCTTCATCAAGTCTTCTCTCCTTATGGTCACATTGAGAAAGTTGAAGTCATTCCATTAGCAATTTTTGAGGTTAAAGCACATGTAGCATTTTCTACAAGACAAATGGTTGCTTCAATATTTGTTAAACTTCATGGAAGGAGTGTTTGTGAAAATTGTTGTGTGTTGGATAGCGGTTTCTTCTATCCTTGCTAGCAGTTTATTGAAACGAAGGATAATCACTGTACTAGTGAACCACTTGCATTCACTTTTTTGTCATCTAGAAGGCTTACTCGAGCAGGATTGAGATTCACTGAAGCACCTTCAACCACTATGGCATCAAGGGCTACAACTTCCTAGTCTCCATCTATCACTCAACTTAAAAAAATTTGAGGCATTTCCATTGGACCGCTGCAGGATTGTTTAGTTGATGTGGAAGCTTAAATGATGGACTATATTTCAGATCTTGAAGATAATGCAATTGTTGAGTCAGTTGTCATATTGGCATTTGGTGAGGACATGAAGATATTTGGAGACAAGGCAATACTGTTGTTTTGAGATTCCTTCGCATGTAATAATATTCAGAGATTTATGATGGAACCTATTGTCAATTGATTTTATGATAGAACCTCTCTTGGGCTTATATGTGGATCTTATATGTGCTAACTCCGCTTAATTTTGTTTGGTTGACCAAAATCATACATTCCAATTCCTTAGGGGTGGGGGTAAGGCATTGCAATTCCATATTAACTCCAATTACCTGAAACCCAATATGTCCCCAATTGATTATGCACATACCTAAGATTACTCATAACCGAAAGAATTAGACATAATTTAAATTTGACCCAAACCTTGAAATCACCTAACTCGAATATTGAACTTGAAATGACCCAAATCAACTCAACTTAAAGTCCGAAATGACCAACCCTGTTGACCTGAAACCTGATTGACTCTGAACTAATGTTTTTAAGTTTGTTCAAATTAGTCCCTCATCTTTTGTTTTGTTCAAAATAGTTCTTGATGTTTTGTTTATTGACGAAATTGGTCCTTCATTTTTTTTATTTTGTATGTAATTTTCGCCACTAGGTGAGGGACTAATTTTGACATGAAATAACATATTAGGAACTATTTTGAACAAGAGAAAAGATGAGGGGAAAAAAAAAGGTGAGGGACCTATTTCAACAAAGTTACAACATTAGGGACCATTTTGAACAAAAGAAAAGCTGAGGGACCAATTTTAACAAACTTAAAAACATGAGCTAAGCTACCAAGGGTGTGAATAATTCGATTGTGTTAATTTGAGCTTGATATAATTTGATCTCAAGTGAGGTGGATTCTACCAATCCTTAAACAAGGGGATTTTGGCAAAGATTTTTCTCACTTGAAAGCTGATTTTAATCAAATCCTTCATAACGAAGTTTGGTTAGTTTCAAGCGGACAAATTTAAGAAACTTGGTATCAACACACCAACCCTTATCCCTAGGTCAAAGATATGGCATTACAAGTACAAATGCTTGTTTTTGTGGCTTTTGGGTTGTGAGTAGAGGGCAAATATAAAAATAAGCTATGAAAACTTAAACTACAATGAAGGAAACCAGTGTGATGGTTGTGGAACCCTTTCCTAGGTTCAAGTCCTCTACTTTCATAGGCATCTTTGATGATTTCCTCTCTGCTGCATGGGTGGTGCGTGCATTTGCCATATTCCTGTTTCACTCTATTTTGCAATTGAACTTTCCTCTGTTCCAGCAGTTGGATTCTGACCAATTCATTTTCATCTCCAGTAGCTCAAGCCTCCATAATTTTAACTTAATCATCTTCCCTCAAGCTAGGAAGAGGGAAAATTTATTGTTTTGATCAAAATGTGTGATGACGTGACACTAATTTAGATAATGCAACGCAGCTTTGGTGCCATTTGAATTTTCTCTTTCAACGTTGCCTTTCATCTCTCCTTGCCTAATACATTGTTTCATGGAAACAACAACACCAGCACAACCCAACGCCTAAGAGGCTCTTGCCGAGGCAGGTTTTAGGGGGATGAAATGTACGCATCCTTACCCCTACAAGTTGCTATTCTAAAGGGAGGCTGTGTCCGAAGGGCCCCCAACCCTCTAAGGTAAAACAGATCAACATTTCTAAAGTCAGGTTAAGTCAAAGTCAAATCAAATCAAGTCGCGCCGAATGAAGCAATACCAAACATGCAAGCATGCAAAGACCCATAAAATGACAGTAGCAACAAACGTGCAGACGAAAGCCTAGATATGTTGTGGCTTAGCAATAATGTGCTACCCTCCCCTAACATCTATGTTAGCTCTATTTGAGGCCATTTCCTCATAAGGCTTAGGTGGGTAAGTTCATGTCGAATCATGTCCTTCTAACTTTTGTTTGACCTATCTCGGTGTGTAATATGTAGTTGCTCACACTTCCTAACGGCGGCAGTAATAGGTCGCCTTCTAACATGCCCAAGCTACTGCAGGTGTTGAACCCTCAACTTGTCCTCAATTGAGGCTATACATAATTTACTTTTTATAAAGTCATTTTTGATCCGGTCCTTTCTAGTATATCTAAAAATGCACTGCAATATCCTCATCTCCTCCACCTTTAACTGCTGTATGTGGAATCGTTTAACTTGCCAACATTCAGTACCGTATGACATGGCCAGTTTCATTACCATATTATAATATTTTCCCTTCAACTTGAGAGGGAACTTTCTATCATATAGTAGCATCGAAGCCATCTTCCATTTATGCCGTCCCACTTTAATCTGGTTGTTGACATCCTCGTCAACTCCGCCGTCTTATTGCACCTTTGAGCCCAAATATCTGAAGCATTCCTTTTCAGTATGCATTCTGATCCAATCTTGACGTCCTCTCCGCATGGCCTGGTTGTTGTACAAAATTTAAATTTCATATACTCAATTTTTGATTTACTTAGTCTTAAGCCTTCCGATTCTAAGAAACTTCTCCAAAATTTAAATTCCATATACTTTGTTTTTAAAAGAGCGTTATCGACCACTGATTGTTGAAATGCTCAATGTAATAATCTTGAAAATAAAGAAATTGAGATTGTGGATGAGAAGAACTTCATTTAAATTCTGATGAAATAATTATCTCTGTCGCAAATTGGAGCAAAATATTCCATTGGTTGATGTGTCTATTTTATGGTGATCACCAGAGCATATCTCATAATTAATTCCGTAGACAGTTCGTGCCTAAATATTAGTGGTTGTTTTCGAAAGTGAACATATTAAAGTTATTGCTATGTAATCTTTTCACTATTGGGTGCCTGCTGAGGCCTGTTTGTATCATCATGATTACTGGGGTGCAATGATTTCCTCTATTACTTATACGCATTGCATGCCTGCAGCCACTCTTTTGTGCTAAACTTTCCGATGAGATTGTTTTACAGTTCTGTATGATAGAAGGAAGACAGCATCTGATAATTTGAATATGTATCGCAATTTGTAGGTGTTCTCTATGCTTGACATGCAAAGCCTTTGCTATGCTGCAGCTACCTGTAGCATGTTCCGCAGATGTTCAGTGGATCCTCTGTGCTACGAAAATATTGACCTGAGAACCACTGTTCCCAAGGTTAATAATGCTGTTGTTTCCACAATGATTCAGAGAGCTGGAAAAGTGCTTCAGTAAGTGGCATTCATCTTTTTTATTTGATTCCATAATGCATCAATAGTACTTTAATTCTTGTTCCCCAAATGAAATAGTTGCATGGAATGGCAGTATGATATATGGAACTTTCTTTGTGTGACATGCTCTGAAGTAATTTGTAGTAACTGGAAAGCAATTCCTTCCATGAAAGAAATAGTTTTCCTGGAATCTTAACTTCCCATCCGTTAGATTCTCTTAGTTTCTGTGCTGTTTCTGTCAACTTAGTTCTATTGTCCTTTCCTTGAGTTCCTTTCAGCAGCCTTATTATCGCAAGACTATTTTCTTCTGGGTCTTCCGTTCTTGTTGTGGTAATCGTTGATGTTTAATTGTACTGCTTACTTGCCCTTTTGAGGGAAGAGAACATGTAGAGCTATCAATTTTTTGTGTCAGTAAGATTTGGCTCTTAAACTTTGTATGGTTTTCACTGGACTAGGGCTGTAACTTTGGTTTGCATTGCGTAAATTTGCTTACTTTACGAAGCCTATGGAATTGTAAATTGCCTGGCTATGTTCGTGTCTCCTATTTTGCCCTAAATTGCCTATTAGAAAAAAGTCGACATTTCTGATTATTTGTTCAGGAATAACTATGTATCAACAATAACATTGTAATCTCGTATTTGGAGTATGATCATGGAATCAAATTGAGGGTTTGCAGTCACATCATGGTCACAGTCTCACAATGTCACGGACAGTAGATGACATGTTGCAAAAATTGGTAATGTAACTGTGAGCTTAAAAGCCATTACGCAATGACAATCATGTTAATGTAACGATCTTTATTTAATTTTGTGAGTAAGATGGGTACATTTGCTCATTATAGAGTAAGGTGCATTAGTGTTTATTCAAGAATAGTGATATATGATGTACAATCTCTCGTTTATTTTCATATTTAGATGGAATTAAATCATGATTCTTGATCATGTTGTGATCACGGTCATTGTGTTGTAGACGGGGCAGTCACGAATGTTATATCACTCATTGTGGTCCATGTAATGTTGCAGCTAGCTGAAAATACATTACACAACAACTATTATGTTACAGAAAGGTCTTTATTAATTCCATGACACTGACGAATATCTTCATTTTTTTTCTGATTTGTTTCCACTTATTTTAATGGTATGTTAAGTTCACATTTATTCATGTATTTCTTTTTTCTTTACCTAGGTCTCTCAAGCTTGGTATATTGCTGGGGTCCCATCCATCGTTCGGCACTTCTCAGCCTTTAGTTTGTACTATGAGAAATTCTGTTGATGCATCTGGTGTTTCATGGAATGACAAGAGGTCTAGGCAGGGAAAGGAGTCATCGGTTCTTACACGATCGTGCTTGAACCCTTTAATCAGTGATGTTGGTGGCACTACTGCCGGGTATTGACCAAATGCTTTCTTGCAACTGACTTTTGTATGAATCTCTTAACTTGAGTTTGAAAGTCGTTCATCTTTTCTTCTTCCTTTTCTCCAAATGTATGTTTCCAGGTTGCTTTTAAGGAGGTTGCATCTTTACAACATTGATCGAATAGACAACGCCTCCCTTTGCACTGCCTTGTCAGCTTGTCCATCTCTCCTTGATCTGGAAATCGTTGGCCTGTAAGTCATCGTGTATTGCATGTACTGTCATCTATAAGGAATGATCAGATCCTGCAATGTTGGTTTTTGTGATTCTAGACATCTATTCTCATTTTCTTACTGGCATGTGCTTAGGATTTCAGTGTATAGTGCATTACATGGTGTGGAAAAGATGAGTATGTTTATAGCTTTTCTAAAGCAAATAATTAGAAACAATTTTGTGACTACACCTAGAGTTGAATGTAACAATTGATAGAGGGCCCGATAGCCTAACCTTTGGAGTTATGCATATTAAATGGATGATACATGCGGTGGGAGGGGTCACAACTTCAAGTTTGCGAGGTGCATGATTAATTGGTAAATAGGAATTAGTGAGAAGTAATGAGGTAAATGAAAATTGTTGCTATATGCATATGTATAGATCCCTTGGTGTAGGAACTGGAATTTATTAGCATCAGAGAGGTAGAGGCAGGTCAAAGAAAGTTGGTTGGAGACAATTAGACATGACTTTCCCACCTAAATTTTTCTGAAGAGGAACCGGAAAACTTTTGTTTATGCTAATTGCTATCTTCACCAGAAGGAATATGATCTTGTATTTCTTTGTTGTGTGTACAAGTTTGTTGGTTTTCTAACAAAAGAGGAGCCGCCTTTCTTTGGAACAGCCATGTTGAGTTGACACAAACGCTGGGGTCAGTGAGTAGAAGCTGTCAATTATTGGAGCGTTTTTTCTTTGAATCGCCAAAAACAGGTGAGGCTCACTCTGCTGGGTTTTCTGTGCGCTTTTAATATTGTTATTTGCTGTCTAACATGTATATTTGCTATGCAGGCAGATATGATAGTTTAAAGTCACCTACATGTGTTGATTTTGTGAACAAATGTCCTCATCTGACCTCCCTAGCCCTCAGGGGAATTAAACTTCTTGATCATAAAGTCCGTACACTTATCAAGGTATCTTTTGGATATTTCCAAATACTCCTCCCCCCACCTCACCTCCCCTATTTTTGGTTATTTGTTGGTTATAATAAAGCAGAATTTCTGAATTTAGAGATGGATGCTTGAACAATAGTTTTACTTGGGTGCCAAATCATTTGGCTATCACAAGGAATCAAATAAAGGCCTCAATGTATCATAATGGCCATATATAGTGTATTTTAACCAAGCCTACACAATTGGCCATCACGTAATGGTACTTTGGTAACATTTATAATGCGTATATCTATATATACTATATTTTAGAAATGTATTTACATGTTAATTAGTTAGTTTGAGTGAAGGTTTGGAGGTTATTAAATTTAAGTTTTTGTATGCCTTGTTAGGAACCGCTAAATCCTTTTTGTGTCTATATATATACCAATTAATTGTTTTGGGAAAAAGGTGGTCTTTTTAGGAGCTATTTGGACTAAGAGCTTTGGAAGTTTTGTTAATATAGCCTTAGCTGATTTGCAGAGGGATTGGAGGGCATTATGTTATCAGTTTTGGTCTTTTGTTGTTCCTTGGTCGTGTTCTTTTGGACATCTTGACGTTAGTTCTTTATTCATTCTTTATCCCCTAATGATGTTTGTTTTTGGTTAAAAAAACCTTAAGTGGTCAACGGGTGGTGAAGAAATCAATCAAGACCGATGAGAAAGGGCTTCTTTTGAATCTGGACTTTGAGAATATATCTACAATACAGTGAATTGAAGCTTTGGTATATGTTCGAAAACAGTGTATAAAAAGGCACGCCTAGGCGGTGAAGTGAGGTGCGGCTTCCTGGCCTTACGGGTCTCAGGCGAGGCGACGTTGACAACGCGCACCAAGGTGTGCTAAGGCACACAAAGCGCTGAGGCGCCCCTAGTTGCGCTTTTTGTTTTTAGGCAATATTTTTGCCTTAAGTTGAACATATTATTATATTATGTGTATTTTGTGCTTTGTTTATTGTGTGTGCAAAAGATGGAGTATTATTCCTTGACTTTTAGATACTGCTAATTCTTGAATTTTATGGTGCCTTGCAATTTTTGTAAAAGGCTTATGTTGATATACAATATAGCACATTTTGATGAATGTCGATATCTTTTAGCGGTATTTTTCTTAAACAATATATATATTTTTAATTAGAGTTATTATATTACATAATTAATTAATTTTATAGCTTATGCTCATAATATATTTTATAAATATAGAATATAAATGCTAATTATAAAAGTATGCGCCTTATTTCGCTAAGGTGCACGCCTTCGCCTTGCATCTTGCACCTAGGCACTAGGACCCCCTATCGCCTCAGTGCACCTTGCGCTTTTTTATACATTGTTCTAAAATGATTTGACGATAAATGGCGAATATTAGTTAGAGATTGTTTTGTTTATGCTTGGTCATTGTTAACCACCCCCCTAAGCTTGTTGTGGTTTGGGGGCAGGGTGATCCTACTCAGTTGTTTATTCTCATGCTTGGTCATTGTTAACAACCCTAATCTTTTTGTGTTTTGGGGGCGAGGTGATCCTACTTTAGTTGTAGAAGTTAGATGTTGGCCAAAATTGAAGATCAGACCTGGTTTAGTGGGTAAGAGTGGATAGAGATTGGCGCGTGTCTCATTTGCTATTACTAATGGAACTATTATCTTTCTAGAAGATGACCTCGAAAGAAGCTCATCTGGGTGTTTGAGCATTTTGGTCTTTAAGTAAATTTGGCTAAATCGAGTATCTTGAGAGTAAATACACAATACCTGACTTGTGCTCTTTTATGGTTAATTGCAACAACAACAATAAGCCCAGTGCCTGCAAGGGCTCCCGCAAAAGCAGGGTCTTTTGGGGGGGGGGGGGGGGGGGGGGGGGGGGGTAGGTGTACGCAGCCTTCCCCCTTCAGGGGGCAACCCTGAAGAGAGGCTGTTTCCGAGGACCCCCAACCTGAGAAGACTGAGAGCTGGTCCGCAGCATAGAGCATGAGACCTGGCAGCAGGCTTTTATGGTTAACTGCATGGCTTAGAATTTGCCTCCCACTGAATTAGTTGTTCCTTGGAGGAGTCCTTGAGCACCCAACATTTAGGATCTTCTGATGGAAAGATTGTTAAAAGACTACATGGGTGGAAACATGCTTTCTTCCCTTGGAGGAACCATCTTTCTCTTATGCAATGTTTCCTTTATTATTCTGATTTATTATTCCCGTTACTCTCATGAAACACGCTCATGAGGTTTGTAAGTCATATGGATATGGATATTGACAATCAATAGTTTAATGTCCAAAAGTATTTTCTTTTTGAGTTAATGGTTATGACATTTTCTGAAGAATCTAATTCGCTTTGGCACGAATGATTGGGAGTAGTATGGTCTCAAAGAGAATGGGTGGAATGCTACATTGGCGGACATGGATATCGATTCAATGCGAGATCTCTTATTGAATTGGAGGTTCTTCCTGATTGAAATCTGTAATACGATTATATCATTCCTTCAATCTACGCCTGTTCCTTTTGTTATGGATATCGAATTCGCCTTTGGGACGAAATTTGGGATAGAGGTTTCCTTTGCAAATTGATTCCCATCTTCATATTGATTTTCCACTGTTCATGTTACTGTAGCATATGTTGCCTGGGTGAATCTGTTTCGAGGAACCCACATATTTGCGGATATCTGACAAATGCAGAAATCTTTGAATTCTTCCGGCTAAGCCATGTTCTAAGCCTATGTTCACCGTTGGATGATATGGTGTCGATGTTGGATGGATTGGATAGTTTCACTGCAATTTATCTTTTTTCAATATAAATTCTAAATTAAACAAAATCAACATCGTTCATTCCCTCTACAATCTTTTCAAAATTGAAGTACTAATGTATTATAGTTTGATTTGATTCAATTTTTTTTAGCTTATCTTATGTTTAGAAAATTAGTTTTCTATTAGATTTAGGATTTATATTATCTAATATTATTTTAGGGTTTAGCTTTCTATAAATGGAGCTTTGTAATCATTAGTTTTCAGTTTCAACGAAATAAAATTTAGTTGAGTTTTTGAGTAGTAAGTTGTACTACATCAATTTGGTGCCCTAGTTCTGGACTGCCGCCATAGCCGCCGCTTAAGAGCGGATACTACCGGAGAGTAGCATCTCTTCTTCACCACTGCCACGGTGTAATGGTACCTATCCTTAATTACTAAAACTATATCACCAAAATGAAAACCCTGGCCACATCCAAAAAATGAAAAAAATGTTGAAAAACTCGACGCCACCCCCGACCATTGTTGCCACCAGCTTGCGCCAACATTGACCACCAGACCTCCGCTGCCAACCACCCTTGAAAAACCTGACGCCATCATTCCCAGGATGGCGTCAAAACCCTCGAATTGCCTTTGATTTGTCCACCAAACCCAAAATCTATCGTTTATCCCGCCTTAAAACCCTAAATCAAAAACCCTAGTTTGAAATCCCCCTAAATCCGAATTTGACCTAAATCCTAACCGAACCCTCATTCCTCATGTTCCGATCATGGTGAGAAACGACGATTTTGTGCAGTTGCAACAAGTAGTTGAACTTGTTTCCTGACATGGTCAAGTTGATGAGCTTCTCGAGCAATTTTGATCAGATATGGAAGTCTCACTCCTCCTTTTTGACAGAACTACAAGAGCTCAGGAAGTTGGCGATTAATCACGGGAAGCAAGTGGTACTGGAGAGACTTGATTGCACTACTCGAGGAACCTGATGGCACTTCAAGCACGATTATGCACACGACTTCGCAAGTACTAAGGCTCTCATACTTTAATTCAGGTAATCTTAATTCCACTTACAAGTCAGATTATGGATTGAAATAGGAATTACTGAAGTTTGATGGGAAAGGAGACCTTGAAGAACTTCATGACTGGATTAGTCACATGGAGAATATTTTTACCTATAAAGGTGTTAAACAAGAAGTTCGGTTAATGTTGTTGTATCTTGTTTCAAGGGATATGCTCTTAGTTGATGGATTTATACTGACACTCACCCAGGCCTCCAAGGTCCGATTTTGTCTTGGAACCGTTTAAGAGAAGCCATAACTCGAAACATTGTTTCATTTAGTTATGCTTAAGAATTGTATTCTAAATTATGTTCTTTGTAGATGGTAGATAAAGATATCCTTTCATACACATGTGAGTTTTAGAAACTTGCCACTCATTTCTCATTTGAGAAGTCTAAGCACCAACACATCATAAGATATTTTGGGGGTCTTAAATTTCTTATTCAAGTAGAGTTGTATGGTATGACATTTGAGTATGTGGACATGGTTGCGTCGTATGCCATAAATGCGGAACGTAAATGGAAGATGCAACGAGATGCTTTAGGTCCTCGGTTAGATACGGATCCTAGAAGTTCTACCGTGTGTTATGGGTGTGGAATAAAATGACACTCGACTTGAGATAGCCATTTGAGCTTTGAAAAGATGGTGACTCTAGTAGAGCCTAACTCATCTAATGGTACGTCCTCAGCTGACGTGCCTAACTCATCTAATGATATGTCCTCAGCTAACGCTAACGGAGAAATTAGGTGAAATTAAAGGAACAGATAGTTGAGGCAGTTGAGCATTTGGGATCGGAATATAAGAATCGCAAAGATGACAAGTTGATTATTTTTATTGCTACTCCTCAATGCCCTAAGTCTAATTATAGGGATCATAGACCTCCTAGATTGGCACTACTATTTTTGAACATGTTGGGACAACCGCTTGATGAGTTATTGTGGACAGGGGAGCTACTTTTAATTTGATATATAGATGAGTAGTACAGGAATTGGGGTACCACGGGAACGTTCCTGCCTATTCGACTCTTTGGTTTCCAGCATGATGATATTGGGAAGATAGTGCGCTCTACAGTGAAGATTGATTTGAGATTAGGGAACTTTCTATTTTCCACAAGCTTTTTGGTGTGTGACCTTATTGATTGTGATATCATTCTCAGGCGTTTTTGGCAGTTTGATCATTGACAACTCTGAGGAGATTCCTGTTGATGGAGCTTATCATACTTTGAAGTCTCAGTTGCTACAAGACTTAGCTAGGTCTACTTCACCATGTCGCTCGCGCAGTCCTTCTTCTCGTTTGAGGATAAACTATTATTTTTCAAAATAGGGAGAATGATGTAGTACACTTTTATTTGATTTAGTTTTTTATCTTATTTTATGTTCTGGAAATTAGTTTTCTATTGGATTTAGGATTTATCTTATCTAATATTATTTTAAGGTTTAGCTTTATATAAATAGAGCTTTGTAATTCATTAGTTTTTAGTTTTGAAGAAATAAAACTTGAGTTGAGTTTTTGAGTAGCAAGTTGTGCTACATTAGGTATTTTCTAGAATTAGAGTGATTCTATGATCTGATGTTCTTAACAAGCTTAGTACTTTTAATTGCTTGTAGAAATGGATCCGTTGTCTGGCTTTGTCACTGGGCATTAGTGTCACATTCTTCCAAGTGGGAAAACACAGGCTTATATGATGATTCTCACTTTTAGACAAGGTGCGATTGTCTTTGGTACAATGAAAAGTATACTACTTTGATTTACTTTAGTGGATTGGGAAGTATAAGGACGTTAATTTTTATTCACTACAGATATGGTGGCAATTCTTTGGTATTATTGGTGGGAGAGAAATGTCAAAATTTTTAAAAATTAATGTACACTATTGAATTTTTTACGGGAGGGAGGTCTTTAAGTCAAATCTTTTGGAGGTTGTTGAGGGACAATATTGATTGAATTGCAAAGATATTGGACGGCTTTTGTTACACTAGTTTATTATTGTGCTTCCCCTTTCATCTTTGAGAATGTACTGTTATGAACGTACTGTACTTTCTTCGTATCTCAATATGATTCTTTTCTTATCAATAAAATTTATTGGGATTAAAGATTAATGGTAATAAAAGATTAATGGTTTTACGACTATCATCCATTGTTCTGCGGAGATAAGATTTACAAGCAACTTATATTTTCCTAAAACACCTAAAGCGACTTTTGTGAGCCCTTACTAATAACCCAGACAACCAACTACTAGGATACTGCGCTCACAATTTCACACTATGCTGGAAGCTTTTTGGATCACGAAAGAATGGGTTGACATGAGCATAGGTGGACACACTTCTACAATTTAAAAATTAAGGACCCAAGCTAAATTCATGATAAACAGACCATGGAATCAAATTGCCTACCGTTCTGGAGTCATAGTTGTGATCATGCTGTTGAGGAAACAGAGAATGATGGATGTTGCATATCATGTTTCCAAAGATTTGGATAACTCAACGATTAGCTCACAATTTATTATGTAATGTCCCTTGAAACCCATTCAACATCAAAATTATGCAAAAAAGTATTTTGATTAAGTTGGAAAACAGAAAGCCATCTTTCTTTCGCTTCGCCACCGGTTGACCCCATCCATGGCTGGCACTGTCCCCTCCCAGTTCTATTTCGTACCTCACCTGCCTCAACTTTTTTTGCTGTCTGCCAGCTCCCTCTTGATATCTTGAGTCCGCATTCCTGTACCTGATCAACAACACTGTCCCGTTCTTCTAATATTTAGATAGCCAAGTATAGTCAGCAAAAGTTTGTCTGAAAATAGAAGGAAACCCATAAATTAAAAGTTGAATTTAAGTGGGAGAAACCAGGCCTAGGGTAATGACTCCACAATAGTTGCAACCCCTTGGATGCAGAAAATGATAAGCTGAAGTTAGCATTGATTCTCTGGTGTTCATTATCTTACTGTTAATTTGACCTAGCAGTTCCGTGAATGCAGGAATAGATCAAGAAGAAACTAAACGCTGACTGGTTTTTCCTCTTTTACAGGGATTCCGTAAGTTGAAGTCTGTTGATTTTTCGACATCTTATGCTCTAACTGGCTCTTTTTTGAGGTTTGTAAGGTTCCTTTAGGGATCAGCTTTCTGAGATCTCTTATCTGATTGACTTATACTAACACTTAATCTTGCCAAAAGGTTTTCGTCCTCAGTTTTCGTTTTCTGTTCTGTTTATTTACTTATATTTTAATTCAGGAACCTTGGTAATACTGCAAGTGGTAATGTTATTGAGGTTTTGATACTGCGGGACTGCATGTATCTGAAAGAGGTAACAGTTAGAATTATTTCGTTTATCCATCTGTTTGTTTTTCTCGAATTATTTCATTTATCCATCTGTTTGTTTTTCTCCTACTATCTCTGAAGGATCAGAAATCTTCCATATCACTGGGTAGCTGTCAGAACTAATGTTTGCTTGATGCAGGTTGAAGTCAGTCACTTTCTCACTACAGTTCTTGCTGGAGACTTCAAGTCTCTTAAATACATTGTAAGTATAATATTGATATCCTCTCTTTTATTGCCCCAAATCATCAGTAGCGTGGGCTTTTACTTGGGTTTTGCTTCAATGTTTGCAAATAGGACATATCCAATAGAGAAGGTCTAGCTTCAGATGGTGATTGGTACGAACGGCAATACAGACCTAGGTAGGTGCGCAATTTGGTGTTTTTGGCTTTGGAAGGAAAAGAATGGTCATCAAATGCATTGCTTTTTATGGTCTTCATATTTTATTCGTTTTTCCGTTATTTTCTCAGTGTCATTCCTTTGAAGCAGTTCTCAGATGAAAGGCCTGATATCTACTTACTAGCTGAGTTCCGTCCTGAAGGAAGGTCGATTTGCTTTTCATGCATAATCAGTAGTTTTATCTGAAGTCAAATTGTCACTCATGATCATGTTGCACATTGATTCGGTCTGCAGTTTTATTCAATTTGACCAGATGATTGACAGTGATCTGAATTCTGAGGTCAGTTTGCCGTCACAGCTGAGCAGCCATTCATCAGACTCGTTCTTTATGAGTACGCCTGAAAGCAGCTACAATACAGATCAGGGCGGTGGAGCTGAGGATGGTCGAGATGGAAATTATGTTATATTTGAAGAAAGCTCTGATGAGTTGGACTTTTTTGCTTTGTAGGTGCAATGACATGGACTGGAGCGATTGAGTTAAGGTACTTTCTCTTTCTCGGATCCAGTGGTGAAAGATTAGGAGGCTTTAATCCCATCATACGAACCCTTCTTACCAAAGAAAGACTGATCAAGTGTTGCGATTTGATTTGCTTTGTTAAGTTTCATAATTTTGTTTAGAGCTGGAGATTTAGATTTGGTGGTCAAATGCTCATTTCTTCCCCATCAAACATATCATTTATGCCATCTAGGCAAAATTAATAGGGAGCCATTGCTTTATTTTATTCGATGTATTTACCTAAGAGGATATCAATACACAAGTATCGGATCCCATTAGAACTCCAAAGTTGAGCGTGCTTGGGCGAGAGTAGTTCCAAGATGGATGACCTCCTGGGAAATCATCGTGTTGCACCCTTTAGGTTGGGGGTTCTTGGAAACAGCCTCCCTTCAGGGTACCCTGAAGGGAAAGGGCTGCGTACCACACCCCCCCCATCCCCATGACTTTTGGACATGCTTGAGTGCTCAGGAGACATGGAAAAAGAATCATGTTGGCTTCTTGCTACCAGGTTTGAATGCCTTGAGGCCCATTTTTTTCTATCCTTCTGACTTTTAAGTCCATTTTATTCGATAGAGCCAATTGGTTGATCAATCGGTTGAGAGAAATCTTTTGTGGGTATTTGCTGTATGCTTAACTTTCATGGGCCTTCAATATACCGAATAACTATCATGTTCATTTAATTTGCCTCATCATTACATCCAGCTTCAAGTTTGACCCGGATTTTCAAACTTGTGATGCTGTTGATGGAGATGTTCTTATCACTTAAATGTTATTTTTCCTTGCGAGTCTCCTATGGATTATTTGAACGTTGTTGAATCTCTCTCTCTGTATGCCCATCTCTCCTCCCCTCCCCTTTATTGCTTTGTCCCTCTCTCACACGCTCACTCTGCTTTCACTACAGATGTCCTGGTCAGATCGTTGGAAATTCCAAAACAGATAATAGGATCTCTTTTGTTTTCGTTCAACTAGTTAACAAATGCTGCATCCATCGTTCAGCTTTCTTTTTACATAAATTGTAAGGAAAAGCATTTGGTGGCTCTTCTCAGAGAAGTACTTTATGATGCATCATTGTTTAAATAGCTTGGAATCCATTAGTAGGGTAGTAAAGCCATTCATGCATGCCATTGATCTCATGGCCTTTATCAGCTGCCCCAATCAGCCTGCCCGTTAGCTGTTACCTTCATAGAGCCTATGAGAAACATAAACATCTGTTGTGGCGTGGAAGTGACATGCATCAATGATCGCATTGTTGATTCTCTGGGAACGTGAATTCCCCCACTGAAAGCCCAAATGACCTCGATCTTTTTCCTTTGAATTTGTACTCTTTGGCATTCATCATACATAATACACAGGCGTAATGTTGTAAATGCCAGTTTACTGTTGTTTTTATTTGAAGTTTTTAGTCTTCTAGCACTGAAATCTATGTTTTGCAATGTTTTTTTTTTTGGGGGTTTCTTTGGTTTTTTGTTTTCAGCTTTTCCTAATGTGAGTGAAAACTAAAAATATAAAACAAAAACCCAGAAAAAACAATTTCAAACTGGTTTTTTTAGTTTTTCAAAAACCAAAAAGCACAATTCGATGCCAAACAAGCCTGTAGTAAATGCATTAGGTGCTGTCATGTTTACTGGACTGGGGACCATTCTTGTACAGCAAATTTTCCAGTACATTGAGTGCTTGTTTCCCAAGCTGAATTTTCTTAAGCATAAAAATATTCTGTGAGGGTTGGTTTTCTATCATCAATTTTCTCACTCTTTTTTTGCGTCTTTATGCAGGATGAAGAACCAATATTTTTTTTTTTCCCTTCAAGTGTACGTTAAAATGTTATTGAAGCCAACATGGCAAGGGCGGAATCTTTCCTCCTGTATTGGTCCAGTGGATTGATCCGGTGAAATCAAGACAGTATCTTCTCATTCCCATTTTAGCTGCTGATGTCCTCCTTTTTGCTATTGGGTGATTGCTGATTTCATGTCATGCTCGAGGCTTTATAAGTTACTGTCTCGATTTTGCATCCAAAATCTTATACTGTTTATTATTAATATCTGAAAACTATTTTTTCTTCCTAATGCAGTATGTAATTAAAATGCATAGATTATGCAGAGCACATAATCTTCTAACATGAAGGGGCTTAAAACATGATATGAATGAAGGATGTTGACTGTAGGGTACATAGTGAGTTGCGGATAAGGGGACTTGAACGTAGGGTCTTGTTGTACTTTTGGGTGCAACCAAATCTGAGAAGAGACGAAAGCAAGGGATGACAGAATTCAGTGATTGAGATGAGAGGAAGCAGAGAGAGACTGAGGAAATAATGAATTTGTATTGTATGTCACATATGCTTGCATCAAGGGTGTTGCTCACTATTTATACTATACATACATTGCTCAAATCAATTTAACCCCCCGCTCAAGTAATATACCAACTTCTGATGTTCTTCTAACAACTGATTTAGCATGTGCTCAAATTCTATCTTGTCACAGGTTGCTTCCTTTGCTAAAAGATCCTTGTCCTCAAGGATAGACCGACAATTGGAAATTGGACCTTTACAAAACTCCAACCTTCTCAAGTTGCGGCTTCAGTAGGCAAATTAGCCTATTAAACTAACACTTGGACCGCTTGTAGATTGTGCCTGTTGACGAGCTGCTGCTTCAAAATTGCCATTGGTTCTTGGTTCCCTAAACTTCATTTTGAGTGGGAGACGTGAAAAATAGGATGAATATGTGATTGTGAAGGTATATCTAATTTATAGGCTACCTTTTCTATACAAGCCAAAATTAAAAAAAATGGTCCATATTATCTTGCTCAAGTTGGGGTCCTCGGACACAGCTTCCCTTTAGGGTAACACCTTAAAGGGGTAAGGCTGCGTACATTCCTTCCCTCCAGACCCTGCATATGCCGAATCCCTTGAGACACTGGGTTAATTGTTGTTGGTCCATATTATCTTGCCGCCAGTTTAGGATGCCGCTGTACAGCCGTGGAAGTAAGAGGGTAAGGCTCCAAACACAAGCAAACCAACTCTACTGAAAATTCCTGTTTCGAGCGACGATGATTAGAGTGTTGCTTATACGGTGGTTGAGCTTTAGTCAAGTTCTCCTTCAATAAGTGCAACATGACTTGCCAATATTGGAGTAACTCATCTACCGGAGTGATTGATGGTTGTATGGGTAGATCAAGTGTAATATGTTTCGGAAGGTACTCATAAAGAGCTTAAAAGGGGGCATTTCAAGGGATTTGTGATAATTGGTGTTATACTATAATTTCGTGCGGGATAACCATTTGATCCATATTGTTGGTCATTGAAAAACGATATATCGCGATTAATTCCTTGAGCGTTGGTTCACTCGCTTCGTCTGTCCGTCTGTCCGTCCATGGGTGATGAGTGGTGATGAGGTTGAGTGTGGTACCCACCAATTTAAATAGCTCTGGCCATAATTACGTGATGTCGTTCGATACAACTGTGCTAGGTAGTTTATATACATGATCCAGTAATAATTGTGGCATTTGTAAGGCCAAGAAATGAACATATTTTGTGTAGCGATCTACTATAACCAATACTGCATCCTTGCCTTTTCAGCATGACATGCCCTCTATGGGATCCATACTGACATAAGACTGTTTGATCTGGAATGGACAAGGGTTCAAGAAGTCCCAAATATGGATTCTTTCCCCCCTTTTCTCTGGCAGACATCACATCTACTCACAAATTGACTTGCTTCTGTAAATGTGTACAAATTTTGCTTCACCTTCATGTACGTTCTATATGTAACTGAATGATCAATGACCGGAGAGTCATGCAAGCCTTGAATGGCCTAATGTCGTAACCTGGTGTTCGCACCTACATACAACTACCTTTATATCGAATAAGGCTCCCCTTGTATGAAAGGTGGTGTCGGCATCCACTAAGAAGATGGGAAGAACTGTAGGCGCGAGAGAACCCCTATCACAGCTCTTGTCAAGTTCTTTTATCCATTGCTTAACCACGACCAGGAGAGCATTGGCCCTGTGAGAGAAAGTGTATGCCATCCTATTTTCTGTTCTGTTTATTTACGTGATATTTGTAGTTAAGTATCTTAGTTAAGCTCTCTTGTTGGAGATAAGAAGAAATTTGCTTCTCTAGTAAGTGTTTTTAAACTTTCATAATCGCTTTTGATCACATGGAATGAGAGCCTTGAAAATAGTGTCTCAATTGATCAACTACTATTAACATGGTCAGCAACTCCTTTTTTGTGGACCGAATTCATAAATCATTCTTATTCAATGGTGTATTTAAATAAGCGAAGGGTATGCCTCCCTGTGTCAATACCACCCTTTACCCCTTTGTCAGAAAACAAAGTCTTTTCTAAAATTCAGTAGGGGGAGAATGAGAGTAGAGATCATTGCACTTTCCAATTCTTGAGAGGAGTGTTGCGCTTCCTGGGACCATCGAAATTTGTGTTTTTAAGCAGCTTGGTCAAGGGCTTGCTAATAGAGCTGTAACCTTTAGCAAACTTCCGATAATATTTCGTGAGACCCAAAAATCCTCAGAGCACTTTATGAAAAATTTTAAGAACTAGCTAAAATTTTAATCTCTTTTACCTTTGCCGGATCAGCAGCAGAAGGCGGAGAGAGAAAGAGAGGGAGGGGTGGGGGTATCTTTTGAAACTATGTGACCCAACTATTTAATGCAATCTTATTCAACAGAGCACTTGCTTCTTTCAGCATGTAAATACTGCTTCTGGAGGACGTCGAATGTTGCCTGTAGTTAGTCGAGATGGGAAGGTTCTGACTATAGATGGTCGTTTCAAACAACTGGGACAAATTTTCGCAAGTACTTGGAAGGAAGCTAGGGCGCTGTTAAAGCCCAAAAGTCATTACTCAGAATTCATAATGGCTATTGATGGGTTAGGAAAGTTCTTTGGAAAGCATCATCTTTGCAAATGCGTGTTTGGTGGTACCCTGTCCGTAAATCTATTTTAGAGAAAACAATTGTAATTCATCCTAAATGTCATTGATTATGGGTATGGGAAATTTGTTCTTAATGGTTATAACACTGAGGTTTCTATAATCCACAGAAAAACAAAAGACGTCCCTTTACGGACAAGCAATATGGGTGAGGCGAATGGGCTATGACTTGGTTGTATATTAGAGCCTAAAGCATTTCTTGTACTTGTTTCTATATTCTGCTTTTTGGTAGTGTGGCTAGATGTAGGATCTAAGGACATGTTTGGAGCATGCAATTGGAGTCAGGAATTGAGGTCAAAATTCTAATTTTGTTGTTTGGTTAACCTACTGAAATTGGAATTACAATTCCACTACCTAATTTTATGGAATTAGATTTTAACTGAAAATGATGTATTCCAATTCCTTGGGGCATGGGTGAGGAATTACAATTCTATATTAATTTCCTTGGCTTGAAACCAAAATGGCCTCACTTGATTAACTTAAACCTAAGATGACTCAAAACCAACAATAATAACAACCGTCCTAGTGTCATAAGGGCTCCTGTCGAAGTGAAGAAGATGACTCAAAACTAAAAGATTTAAACACAGCTAAAATTTGACCAAAATCTAGAAGTCACCCAACTCAAATGATTTGAACTTGAAATTATTAAAATCATCTTAACTTAGAGTTTGAAGTTACCCAACCCGATTGACCCAAACACTAGATGACACAAATCCCAAAAAAAAAAAAAATATCTACTTGACTTGAACGTGATTTAAACAAGCTAAGTTGAAGTCAAAATGACCAGTGCAAATTTACCCAAAAATTAATATGATTCAGATCTAAAATGGCCTAACCTGTCACAGACTCTGCTTAAAATGACTAAAAAATTGAATGATACAACCCATTTGCCCCAAAACTAAGATGACTAGAGCTTGAAACGATATAAATCAACTCAAACTTGATCAATTCTAGCTCGAATTCGTTAAAGGCCTAATCCGATGAGCTAGAAATCCTAGATGACTTTAACACCAAATGATCCGACATGATAATCAACTGATTTAACTTGAAACTCGAATAACACAAACTCAAAGTGAATCGCCCCGGCCATAATAACTCGAATTCTGAACGTTACTTATTCAATACTTGAAATACTCCAACTTGATTGATTGAAAATCCGTGACAACTTGAATCATTGTGGGATTATAATTCCAACCTCCAATTCCTTTAATGAACTAAATAATGGAATTTCAATTCTATCATAATTTCAATTCCATAGGAATTAGAATAGGAATTGCAGTACAACAATCCAATTCCAATTCTATACATCAAACAGAGCCTAAGATTTATTGGTTTTGAATGAGGATCAACGGAATCGAGTGTTCGTGGTTTTGTTTTGGCAGGAGTGAAAAGGGCGTTGGATGTTTTCATAAGCTTACAATAACTACAAAAACAACAACTCAATGCCTGAAAGGCTCCCCTTAAGACCGCCGCCGTGGGGGGGGGGGGGGGGGGGGGGGGGGGGGGAGGATTGTTGTGAAATGTACGCAGTTTTACCCCTACATGGTTTCACCCTAAAGGGAGGCTACTTCCTAGGACCCCCAACCCGAAAAAGCACAAATGGAAAAATGGAGCCATATTTATATTTAAAAACTAAGTCTAAGTCAAAGTCAAGGTCAAGGTCAAGGTCAACGTCAAGTCAAAAAAAGTAGTGCCAAACATGCAAGCAGCAATAAAGCATCAACTATGAACTAGTATCACTGTGCTACTCGCTCATGTTTTTGACACTGCCACTTAATTTTATCTAAGGCTATCTCCTCGTTAAGGTTTAAGTAGATAAGGTCATATCTAAGTGTATTCATTTAGTTTTTCTTTGGTCCGTCTCCAACTCTCCTCCGGTGCATAATATGTAGTTGTTCACATTTTCTCATAAGCTTACAGTAACTATCAAATCCTGGGATCAATGAGCCGCATTCTGTCGTTGCTGCTTCGAACAAATGTACCATCAATGTTTCCACCTTCGTTTTGAAGAAATGTACCATCAAATGTACTTCAATTTTCCCCCATTCCCTAAGGTGCACTATTTGTCCCTGCTTGTAACAAGATAGCATTAGAGTCGAAAGTCGAAAATGATAGGCCCATGCTTCTTGAGTCAATCTATTTCCAATATCGTGTTGCTTCCTCCAAAGTCCATTACATGCTAAGCATCTAAGAAACTATCCCTGCACCTTCAAATCGACTTTTAAACACTTATGGCAGCTCAATAAAGAGTCATAAGTGGTCACTAATAGTTTCGGCACCACTATGGGTATTCACTTAGACCTCATTTCCTTGGCAAAGAAATGATTATGGGCTGCTTTTTTAACCTTTCTTTTAGCCGAAGTATTCAGTGATATTTCAGCTTCACCTTCCTCCGCTTTGGTCATTTCCATAAGCTTTTTCAATTCATCAATTGTTGTCTCCTCATTTTCAAGCTGTTGAGCTGCTTAGTATTGCAAGTGTGTCTAAGGCAGTACTTTTCCTGACACTTATAGCACTGACCTAGCTCTCATTTTGTATCCTAGGTAGAAATGCGATTGTGTTTGAGGTTCAGAGGATTTAGGCTAAGAATTTTCTGGAGTTTTGGAATTCATGTTTGCTTTCTAGAAAGTAAAGGGCTTAGTCGACTTTGTGGGTTTGAACGCAACCGTGTCATTTGTTGTCAAGCTTTTTGCTTCGGTTACAGCTCTCACATATAGCTTAGCCTATCCATAAGTGGAGAGGTTTGGAGGGTTTAACATCTTTAGAATGGCCTTGATTTTTGGCCCAAGGCTCCCCAAGAAATTGGAGAAAAATTAAGGTTTGTATAGCCTAGAGTTTAGCTCTTAGCTCCACATGAACTTGGTATTCCTCCACTGATCCATGACGCTCCAGCTTACAACAATAACAAATCCAGTGCCACAAGGACTTCTGTTAGAGTAGGTTTTTTTTTTTTGGGGGGGGGGGGGGGGGGGGGGGGGGGGGGGGGGGGGAAGAGGTGTATGTAGCCTTACTCCTTTAGAATGTTACCCTATAGGCAGGCTGTGTCCAAGGGCCTGATGCTCCAACTATTTACCACATTTGAAGTTTGTTCATCATCAAATCCTTTGATAGCTCTTCCATGAAGTGGGCCCAAGTGAGTTTTGGGTATTGCAAAATGTGCCCCTGAAACCACATATCTTCATGTTCATGCATGTAAGTTGATACAATTTCTATCCATTGGTATGGTGATACATTGTACCAATTAATGAGCTTTTGACATTTCCTCAGTTTGACCACGGATTGGACCCTTCAACTTGAGAAATTCAAGTTTCATGTTGAAGGGAGGTCTAAGGCCTCGAGTTGTCATTCTGCTGATTGCTTTCACCTTTCTCTAAGATACACGGTTGTGCAATATCCAGCTACAGACCTTTATTTCCGACTTGTGTCAAGGGATGATCAGCAACACCAGTTCATTGATGTTGCACCTTGATCAATTCAACCAATTAATCAAGATTACCCTTGATCTAGTCTATCTTCTTAAGTTTGTGGTTGATTTCATCGAAACGTTTCTTTATTGTTCCAGCCATGACAAGAGTATCAACTACCCTTTTATCGCGTTTTTATTTTACTCTACTTCGTACCTCATATACACTATAAAGGATTGAGATCTTACAGCATTAAGAGTTTGCCATTTTAGCAGCTCGTACGTGTCAATTCCTTGCCAGGCTTTTAAAGAATTGTCCAAAATCGGCAAATCATACTGCTCTAGTACCATTTGGTCACACTCTTGGGTAAAACTGAATCAAAATGAGTAAAAGGGAGATGAGAAGAGAATTTGGTGATTGAGATGAGAGGAAACATAGAGAGACCGAGGAAATAATGAATTTACATTCCGTTTCACATATGCTTATACCGGGGATATTACCCTCTATCTATCTATGCTATTCCATACATTGCACAAATTAATTCAAGAATGACATCAACCAACCCGATTAACATAAAAACTTTCCTGATTTAATGCTCCTCTAATAATTGATTCAACACGTGCTTAAATTCTATCTTGCACAGGCGATAGCTCTCAACATTAGTAGTGTTTTAACAACTAAATCAAAGCCTTGATGGTTTTGTGTAATTCTTTACAGTTATAGCTCTAGCAGACAGAGATGACAATAGGAAAGAACTTGTGTTTCCTTTTTCTTTTTCTTACATTCTGTGCATAATTGGATATGTTGATAGTACATTCTCATGCTCTCTTTCCAAAACACATGGAATTTCACAAACAAATAGTGAATATATAACATGTGTACACATTATGATAGCATACATTCATGTATAGCGGCTAGCCTCTCTCGACCCATCTCAAATTATGATGTTCACCAACATGCATCTAAAGCCATATTTATTGGCCAAATGCGGCAGGGTGCACTTGGGGGCCAAAGAGTATGACCTATGAACTAGAACAATCATTGATAACCTTGATGCTATTGATTCTCCAATCTTAATTAGGAACACATTAATTATCCTCTATTCCAATTTTTCAACGAATAATGCTTATGTTAATGCCCCCTCACCCGATGACCTTGAAACCTCCTTGTCAAATGAGGAAATGACAATTGCATGGCATCTCAGATGGACCACGACCAGTCAGCCCCATGCATTGGTAGCGGCTAGAATGACTAACCAGATGGCCAGTATGTCTAAAGGAGGCTGTGGAGAGCGTGGCCAAGGGAGCCGTGGGGGTTCCAGTCGTCGAGATGGTTCATATTGCCAATCTAAGGGAAGACAACAACATAATTAGTCTCGTTCAAGGGATCAACTTGCTCCAGGTACTGCACCACAACATTAACCTAATGCCAATTAGGCAAGATTTCCATTTAACTCTCATCCAAATTGATGTGACAATGTACATGAGCCCGAACCTTTGATTTGTCAATTATGCTATAAACGGGGACATGGGGCATCTTATTGTTGCCGCCATTATGAATAAACCACATCCTTTGCCACTCTATTGACCAATACCTTGACTATGGAGCCTCAAATCATATGACCTATAATATACACATTGTTTGCACACTCAAATCTTACCTAGGCCAAAAATCTATCCTTGTTAGCAATGTTGTGTTACTATCTGTCACTCAGGCCAGGTCTTCATACATTCACACATATACCACTCCCATCCTAAACCATGTTTCTTCCGTCCCACATTCCATGTACAACTTACTTTCAGTAAAACAATCGTCGTGACAATAATTGCATTATCGAATTTGACGTGGACTTTTTCTTGGTCAAGGATTAGGTTACAGGGACACCACTCCTATAGGCACATAGTAATGGATCTCTATACAACTCTGCATATCATACAGGACCTACGGCTAGTGCGGACTCCAAATCCACATGGCATAAAAGATTAGAAACTTAGATAATAATGTCTGGAAGTGTTATGCAAAGGTCAACTTGTTCCTTGCAAAAACAGTGGTTTTTTACTCTTCATTTTTTTTGGGGGAAATCCTAGCAGTTACAGGTTAATCATTGATGACTTTACTTGGTTCACTTGGTTATCTCTGACACATCGAAAGTATGAAGTATTGACCATTTTTAACTAGCGGTGTTTAGTGGAGGGTTAGCATAGGGGTACTGACGTGGTGATTTAGAATTGAGGAACAGATTTTACCTTGCATTAGTGCCTCTAGACTTATATGTTTGATTGTGTGATTCAATTGATATGGCTGGGAGCGTTTTATGGCCTATTACTGCTTCATGCTCCTTACTTCTCGCTTCTTGCTCCAAGCTCTATGGCATATTACTGCTTCATACATACTTCATGCTTCATGCTTTATGCTTCATGCTTCATGCTATATGTGTCATGCTTGTTTGATTATATGCTTATCAGGTTGGGAGGTCCTGGAATACAACTTTCCTTTAAGGGTAGCACCTTAAAGGGGTAAGGCTGCCTACATCCTTCCCCTCTTGGACCCTACTTATGTGGGAACCCTTAAGGCACTGTGTCAGTTGTTGTTGTTGCTTAATGGGTGGATTGGGTTTGGGGCTAACCCATTAAGACCCACTAGTTTTGGGTCTAAGACCCACCCATACCCATAGAAAAAATTTTAAAAATATGGTTCTAGTTATGGTTCCAATGGGTCATAGGTAATCCATGGCAACCCACAATACTTTAAAATTTAGTTCCTTTAAGATCCACTTTTGTTTCGATTGACCTCCAGTTTGTTTTTTATATTATTCACACTAAAGGTTTTTTTTTTTACTATGTCCACTGTATCAGTTTAGTGCCTTTTATTTTTAAGAAAATTATCACTTAGGTACCATAAGGTTTGACCATGTATCACTTAGGTACCCTAACGTTCAATGTATAAATGGGTAATATTTTATCACTTAAGTATCCTGTGTTAGAATTTGATAAATTTTTGTGAGAGTCACATCAATGTTATACATCAAATGCTAATATAGTGAATGATTATTGTAATATATATAAATCATGTCAATATTTTCAGTAAAAATTTAACGAATTACAATAAAAAATACAATAAATTTGGGTGCAAACTATCAATATGTTGTTAGAATCATGCCCCATATCACCTGTTTTTGTTAAAAAATTCTTTAAATTCTAATGAATATACTTATATATTGTCAAAATTATGTTTTATTTTAGCATTTTTCAACAAAAATCTATCCCATTTTGGAAGAATGATATCTAATTAAGAAAATTTAAAATTTCAGGATATCTAAATGATAAAATTTTTAAATCTCAAAGTACCTTATTGTATATTTTGAAACGGCAAGGCTCAGGATACCTAAGTGTTAGTTTCCCTTATGTTTAATTATGTCAATTTAGTTGATAACAATTTTCATTGTATTAATTTAGTCTTTAAATCAAACTAAAATTAAGTTAATGACGTAAGCTTAGAAGGCACAGTCATGATAGACACAAGTAACCCATTACAAATACACTCGTTTACACAATTAAAACCAATCTCTGACCGTAGTATTGAAAATTCCATCACCAAATTAATATATATTTTACTCAAGGATCAAATTAGCACCATGTTTGTACTCGAATTAAATTGTTATAATTAAAGTACAGGGACTAAATTAATATAATGAACAAAGTAAATAGACTGCTAATGTAAATAATTCTTTCTTTAATGAGATTGTATTAATATTGGGTTGGGTACAATGGATCTTATGGGTTGACCCATAGAAACTCATAAAACTCGTGGGTAAATTTAACTCTACCCAACAAGAACCAAAAAAATTTAAACTCAATCCAATCCAACCCAAATTAAGTGGGTTGAGTGGGTCTTGGGTTTACCTATACCCATGAGCATTCTTTTCATTTTTTTTTTTTTGTGATAATTGACCCATTATTGGGATTTTATTAAAACGGAAGAAAGGTACATTTTTATAATCCAGTCAAGAGATTCTAAGCAAACAAACGACCCTGAAAATGCCAAAACACCAAAAACACCTAAACACGACCCAACAAAATGCCAAAAATGCCTGAACACGCACCATCAAAACACCAAAACACAAGAAAACATCCAAAGACACCCAAAAGCATGAATGTGCAGATAATCTCAAGACAAAGAAAGAGAAAAAGCACCAATCATATCCAGGTGGAGACGTCAACCCGATCCCAGTCAATTCTAACAGGGACCCTTTATAAGGATGAGCACCACATGGCCGCAATTGCAATTAAGGCAATTAGTGGCAGGGGAGGGAAACCGGAGGCATAATCAAACAACTATGACAGGAACATGGTGACCCAAAGCAAAAGAATCGAGGGGACGGGACCTCGACGGCAGAGATACACCTCACAACACAACCAACACCAACACCAAACCTGAAGAGGCCCCACACCCCTGGACCCAACACCCGAGCATCACTAACACACGCAAAACAAGCCTATGACCCATAGCCTGACAACACCAACCCGGATTCATGAACCCAGACCCCAAAACCTCGAATACCCATCTTCAACCGCAGCCAGCAACGGAGAGGCGATAGAAGGAAAGAACCTCAGCCAAGGGCGAGGGAGCAAAATGATAAACCGAACCTGACCCCGTAGCTTAGCAATCCATCTCCTGAGGAGGCCCACAACGGAGGGGACAAAGCATATCGGCGGGGGAGAAACATTGGAAACACCGTCACCCCAAATGGGAGTGCAGGCACGATAAGCATTACCCCACACAAATGTAGGCTCGAGCGGGTTGGAAAGAAACCCAAGGAGAGCGAAGAATCAAGAATCGGACCCGTTCTCACCCCACAAACATCAACGCATGAAACTTCCAGGACCTCACCAGACAAAGCAACATCAGGATGGGCGGCAAAGTAAGGACGGAGTCACAAAATGGTTCAAATCCCACGCCTTCGGACCTCGGTTTGGAGATTCATTGGCCAAGGGAGAAGAGGGAACTCCTGATGGAGAAACACCTGATGGAGACACCCGGAATGGAGACGCGAGATGGAGAAGGTGGCGCGACAAAGACTGGCCACCCAGACCCACTTGGACGGAGAGAACCGGACCCCACCCTAGACTTGAGGAAGCAGTGCACCCATACTCACCATCGATGGGTCAATATGCACGAGAATGCTGCCGTCGTTGGGTATCGGCAGTGAGGGGAGGGGGAGAGACGCAGAGTCTCCCCCGCGGCGAGATTGAAGGCGGACGCTAGATTAGGTTTTTGTCAGAGTTTCGTAATTGTCAGAGGTTTTCAATCCACTGTACTAGCTTCAACTTTTCTCCCCATGAACACTCCTATTTTTAACTATTTTAAGGCACTTATTGAATACCAACTTGATTGTCAAATAAAACAATTTCAAAGTGACGATGACAGATGTGAGCAACACTACTTGATGTTTGGATAGTTCTGGAGTTTGAAGATGAAGAACGGGGTTAGGAATATTTTAGGGGTATTAAATGATGTAAACATGCAACTTATAGTATTTGTTTTCCCAGTGGGCCCTCTGAAGCCAATTGTTAAGATCGCCCACAGGATACACATACCATAAATCGAAGTAGCAATCAAGCAAAGGGAACAGGGAGAACACCGAAATTTATGTGGTACAGTCGAAGCCTTCATCCATGGAGGGGAATACAATTATTTTATTAATATTATTGGAATTTACATAAGATTTATTTTAACTCTCAACCCTTCACAATCAACCCAAACCCTAACGGCAATATACGCATCTTCATGTATATAGAGTCACCACACTAAAATCTTAGTGTTTCATGGACCTAAATAGGATTGACCCAATACTAAATCTTATAAACGAGACCCAACACTACCAAGCTTCACACGTAACCCAATAAATTTTTTTTTTTTTTTTGGTATTGTTGTTTGTTATTTTGACTTTCGTCCATGCACACTCGTGTATTTCGAAGTTATACTTCATCAAAAAAAAAAACAAAAAGTTCTTAATGGCTTATTTAATCTAATCCAACAACTTGATTAATTATTTAAGACAATTAATAGCCAAATTCACTTGAATTTGAACATTTGATACGCTTATTTGATCGATAAATTATAAAACTCTAGAGAGTTAAAAAGGAAAACTCAAAGGCAATATCAATGCTACATAATTACTTTAAATGTGAGACGCTTGTGTTTTTATGATTTAAATGTTTAAACGAGGGTTGAGAAAAAATTTATTTCTTTTTGTAGTAGTTAAGTTCATGACATTAAATATTTTGACGGGATATTGACATAATTTTTTCTAGTACACCAAAATTACTTACATAAGGGGGAAGAATTATAGGTCATTTCTTTATCTAATCATATCAATGAATTTTAGAAATACACGGGTAACTAAATAAACATACTGAGCCCAATATGAACAGCGCCAATCAATACTCGATTTGTTAAATAATCCAATTATTAGATAGGAATTATAATATCATGATCGCATTAACTTCCAAGATGAATCACAATTGGAAGTAAAATGAAATCAATTCGAACTCAACCATTGGAAAAAATAAGAAGTGACAAAAGGAGCATGTATAAATTGCTCTTTTACAAGCCAAAAAAGATGGAACAAAGAAGAAAAAGGAAGGAACAAATGAGTGCTAGAGAGGGCATTGCACAACAATTTTTGGACAGAAACTACGTGGAGTGGTTGGCATGGCTAAAATTTAGAAAAATTTGCATGCTATTTTGTATTTAGGGTTGGGGGCCTTTAGAAAACACCTCTCTTTAGGAGAGCACTCTATAGGAGTAAGGCTGCATACATTTTAACCCCCCAAATCCTTCCTTGGCGCGAACCCTTCAAACCCCTGCGCTTCGGCTGTCAATTAAAAAAAAACACTCTTATTTATAATAAATAATCAATTTGTTAAAATAATAATTCTCATCATGACCTATCTCTTATCACTGAAGTAAGCCCTGATGAGTCACCAACAATATTATATCACAATAATTAAAAGTAAAAAAACAAAATTGACGTAATTAAAAGCAATAGATTAAATTAACATAGTACATTAAACACAAAAACAATACCCCAAAAAAATGTAGAAATTACCATTTAGCTATTAGAGGACTAGCCTGGTCAATCTACATTCAATCTACATTTAAGATATTACATGAGATGATTCTCAATCATCTCAATATACTTTTGATCTCTTACCTTTAATGTATTGTTGCTCTCCCCTATAAATGGGGATATTTGGACTCATTCATTCATCAAGCAATAGTGTTGGAACTAAATACAAAAATATTATATAAAAAGTACAAAGTAGAAAGATATTACCAATAACTCGTGGAGATGATGAAGTACCAATAATGTAGCAGTTGGGCGAGGTACGGATCACGCTCTCTTTAAGATGGTTTCGCATCTCTCTCGGATCTAAGCCGGTGCAGCAGGTACCGATGCACCACCTCCAGAATACAACGCCCAACTACTTTTAACACTTTCTCGGTCTGCACAATCTCGAAAGCCAGAACCTCTCCAACACTTTACTTAGCCAAGCAATTAAAAAAAAAGCAATTTTTTTATTCATAAAGGCATATGTTTTCAAGACCCAAAAAACTTATATCATTTCATATGTATATTTGTATCTTGTTGGAAGCCAAACATATATACATACCAAAACCCTTAGCCTTTCTTCTTTTGATTACTTTAATATTACATGAGATGATTCTCAATCATCTCAATATACTTTTGATCTCTTACCTTTAACGTATTGTTGCTTTCCCCTATAAATATGGACATTTGTACTCATTCATTCATTAAGCAATAGTAATATAACTTTTCCTTTTGCTTCTTTAATATTTTACATGGAATCAAAGCTATTTTAGAAATCTCTCTTCTCCTTTTGTTTTCCCCCCTCTCTTGCATTCAAATTCTATTTTTTTTATGCAATTATCTCTCATTTGATTTAGTTCTCTATTTTGTAGTTGTTTAAATTGATATAAGTCTATGGTAGCAAACTCTAACC
The DNA here is from genome assembly GCA_018398585.1 of Simmondsia chinensis. Taxonomy (NCBI): domain Eukaryota; kingdom Viridiplantae; phylum Streptophyta; class Magnoliopsida; order Caryophyllales; family Simmondsiaceae; genus Simmondsia; species Simmondsia chinensis. The sequence goes on along the minus strand of JAGTTD010000003.1, from coordinate 28,771,924 downwards.
CTAACCCCTCCTCCTCACACGTCGTGCCCCCTTCTTCCTCTCCCTAGACCACTGCCATGGCTTCCACCATGGTGCCACCAGTGACCATGCGTGCATCGACAAGTGCTGGCCATCCCTGTGTCGGTACACCTGCAGCCACCATTCAACATTCAGGGGTGGTGACCAACCTCCCTCATCTGGGTACCACTACCCCGGTGTCTCCACCTCTGGTATGTCTTTTCCCCCTCTGAGGTCAACAATGACTCCTAATCTAGGCTTGGGCATCTCACAATCCCCCCCTGGCCCTCTTCCCCAAACCACCGGCCTTGGTGGCGGCACAATGTTGGGTGGCAGCATCCTTGCGGTTGGTACTAGATCAACGACCAGTACTCTTGGTGGTTACATGGATACTCAAGCCCCTAGTTCTCCTATTATACTTCCCTTATCTTATATTACCAATATCGTCATTATAAAACTCAAAAATACGTCTGATTATCCAGCGTGGCGCAAACAATTCTGCATGATTCACATTGCTCACTAATTACTTGGTTATGTAGTTGGCTCTCATCTAAGGGTGTAAATAAACCAAACGTTTAATGAACTACTCGTGGTCAAAATCGATTAGAACTCGTTTATGTTTATTTTTGAGGCTCGAGAGCTTATCAGGCCGAGTTAGAGTAGGCTCGATAAGACTATCAAGCTGAGCTCGAACAGGGGGTGTTTGGATCATTAGTGTTTATGAACAGCTCGATAAGGGCTCGTTTAGGAGGCTTGATATGAGCTCGATAAAGGCTCTTTAAAGCGTTCGATAAGTGTTCATTAAAAACTCGTTAATAATAGCCATAATTTTCAATGAATGTTGTATTTGAACCATATATGTATGAGATTATATATATAGAGAGAGAGTATGATCTGTTGAGAAATATGGACAAATTTGATATACTATGATACCAATTTGTGAGGGAAAGTCTTGAACAATCTTGATATATTTGGATATCAATTTGTTAAGAAATTAATGCCACCTTAATACGGAACTTAAGACCCCAGAACTGGATTCGATTCAAATACTATAACATACAAGAGAAGTAAACAAAAGAGGTAAAAGAGAACAAATGAAGAACACAAAGATTTACGTGGAAACCCTCTTCAATCGAGAGGGAGAAAACCATGGGCAGAGATGAAGATTCTTTATTGAGTATGAATAATGGAAGAAATACAATGACACTTCCTCTGAACGAGATTTATGGAGAATTACTGAATCACTCCCTCCAAACTCTCGTAATGCTCTCAAATCAATGACGTGGGCTCTCTCTTAATTTTGATTGGATACCTAAAATAGAAGCCCTAAATACATATTTACACTAAACGGCTAGGGTACGCAGAAATCGACTCCCAATCGATCATCGATCGGCCCCCCTTCTACTGTAAATCTTGATTTTTTCTCCTTAAATCACCCGATCGATCGGACATCCCCCCAATCGATCGGTGACCCCTCGGCAAGCCATAAACCCAAAATACATAAATTTGAGGCATATTCCTAACAAACCTCCACCTTGACTCAAATTTACACATAAGAAAAATTTCTCCACCTACTCCACAAAACACCCCACACACGAGATTATCTTAACAAAACAGAAAACCTAACCGAGTATGAGCGATGCTTGAACTTTCTGCTAGGTAGCACGGAGTGAACGTATCTGTGAGGTTATCAGCAATGCCAAGCTTCTTCTTCTCTGAATTGGCTCTTAACACATCTTCTGAAACAGCCACCTACTGCTGAACTGTGTTACTTAACTAAAACTGAACTCTCTCTAGCTTATTCACCTGGCCTGAATCGCAACTAACTGACATCTTCTGTGGAGATAGTAATGAAGACTTATCAAACGTGACATCTCAATTCGTCAGGAATTGCTTGAAGTGAACTCTTTTCCGCTTCCCATACATGCCGTGTTCACAAGATTTCAGTCCTGTAGATTGACCACACAATGATCCCCTTTTACTATGCTCAGACAAACCTATATCACATGAATGATCCAATCTCAAATGTCTTGACTTTGTAATACCTAGTTTTGTCAACAATGATGATGAAAATATCTTAACTGATCTTACAACTGTGGAACCGACAACTTCATATAATGTTTCTACCCTTCTACTCTTAATCACAACTAAAGCACCCTTAGCGACCTTCATTACTCCACCTTCAGCTGTGTACCTGTACCCATGTGACTCAAGGGTACCTAAAGAGATGAGATTCTTCTTCAAATTAGGAATGTGACGAACATTACTCAAAGTCCTGATAGTGCCATTGAACATCTTAATATGAATTGTTCCTATACCCAAAACTTTGCATGTAGCATCATTGCCCATCAAAGCAACTCCACCTTGAATTGATTCATACGTGGAAAACCAATATCGATTGGGACAAACATGATAGGAGCAACCCGAATCCAAAATCCAACTTTTTCTAAAACTGGACTGAGGTTCGGACATAGACAGTATATCACCGTCATCCTCATCTTCAACTACAACACTAGCTGCTGCGGATCTCTGGTCAGGCCCGTTATCTACTTTTAGTTTCCTGTTAAGCTTGTAACAGTATCTCTTAATGTGCCATTTCTTATGTCAATAATTACAGTATAGGTCTTGATGTCTAAACTTAGACCTAGACTTGTTTCCACCATGATCAGATTCTTTATTCTCAGTTCTTTCTCTCACAAATAAACCACAACCCGAGTTCTGAACGGAGTCTGACAACTCCTTATCTACTCTTTCTTTACTCATTAGGTTTCTTAACCTTATCAACTGTGATAATTGACCTACCACCATAAATCACGCTTTTTATAAAGCCTTTATATGAAGTGGAGAGTGAACATAACAATAACATAGCTTGATCTTCATCCTTAGGAGCATCATCAAGCTCCTTTAATTCTTGAATTAACGAATTAAATTCATTAACATGATTCTTAAGTGACGTACCTTCTAACATATGAAACGTGAAAAACTTATGCTTAACTGCAAATTTGTTGGAAACTGACTTGAAACAGAATATATCCTGCAATTTCTCCCACAATTCCTTTGCGGTCTTCACTTCCAAAACTTTTGTCAAAACGTCATCGGTAAGACACATCTGAATTGCCGAAAGAGCCTGTCGTCTAACTCCTCCCACTATTCTTCGGATAAACTCTCAGGTTTTTTCTTTTTCCCTTCTAAAGCTTTCTTCAAGCCACTCTGTGTCAAGAGGCCCTTAACGTGAACCTGCCAAAAACTGAAACTCCCTTGACCACCGAACTTCTCAAATTTAGATTTAACTGCAAATGTCATAGTATCAAATCGAAAAAAACAGGGCTCTAATACCAATTGTTGAGGAATCTGGACAAATCTGAAATATTATGATACCAATTTGCAAGGGAAAGTCTTGAACAATTTTGATATACCAATTTGTTAGGAAATTAATACCTCCTTAATGCGGAACTTAACACCCTATGACTGGATTCGATTCAAATACTATAACACATAAGAAAAGTAAACAAAAGAGGTAAAAGAGAATAAACGAAGAACACAGACATTTACGTGGAAACCCTCTTCAATTGAGAGGGAGAAAACCATGGGCGGAGATGAAAATTCGTTATTGAGTCTGAATAATGGAAGAATTACAATAACACTTCCTCTGAACGAGCTCTACAGAGAATTACTGAATCACTCCCTCTAAACTCTCGTAATGCTCTGAAATCAATAACGGCAGCTCTCTCTTAATTTTTATTGGATACTTAAAATAGAAGCCCTAAACCCATATATATACTAAACGCTAGGGTATGTGGGCCGATCGATCGGTCCCCCTTCTGTTGCAAATCTTGATTTTTCTCCTTAAATTACCCGATCGATCGGACCCCCCCCCCCCCCCCCCCCCCCCCCCCCCCCCCTCTCTCTTCTCTCTCGATTGGTGACCCCTCGGCAAGTCATAAACCCTAAATAGATAAATTTGAGACATGTTCTTAAAATGATCTTTTTAAATTGGCTTTCTAATGTTCAAAAAAAAAAAAAAAATCTTTTTAAATCAATAATTTTATGGTCACTTAAAATCTATTAATTTAGGAGTTATCAATTTATATACATATTAATAATTATTAATTTACAAAGTGTTTTTAGTCTTTTTTTTTTTCTTAAAGGGCGTATTATCTTTAATTACTTCTCAATGTTTTATGAATTCAATTTATTCTATCAGGTGGCCAAATTAATGTTAAAGTACTACAAGATTCATTGTTAAAACAAATTAAGTTGATTTAGCAAATTTTAATATTTTGAAACCTTGTATGTTTAGTGGATTACATCTAATTGCTAAATATTAATTTGTACAATACTGAGCACATATATAAATTACAAAAAATTGATTTGGAATTGAATTAATTACACATAGGAGAAATTATGATTTTTTCTTCTTGATTTCAAACATTGTCATTAGTATTTGAAAGGATATTGAAATATTGTTAATCAAGTAAATGCTTTAGTAAGGTAAAGTGGTTAACCTAATTACGATAAAAACAATGTTAAAAAAAATAAAAAGTTCAAAAAAGTGTCAAATCATAGAGATATGATATGCATTTTTTAATTATTAATTTGTAAATATGTGGGACTTATAGTACAAAGAAAATATTTAAAATGTTTTATCGTATAATTTATTGAGATTATTAATTTAGCACCTTAATTTAATTCAAGACTGGATAATTTTATTATTTAAAAGAGCTTATTAATTTTTCAAATATTTATGAAAGAAAGTTCTATTATTTGTTGAAAATAATATTCTAATGAAATATTTTGCATATTATAAGTTCTAAAAATTACCATTGTATAATATTTAAGTTTGATACTATTTGTGTTTGTGTGTGTGTTTTATACCTTATAAATAAGTGTGTATTGATTGAGGTACCTTATTATTATTTGTTTAAGAAAATATAACAAATATATTATTTATTGTAAGAATACTATTATATAATATTTGTCGGGATGTTTAATACACTTATGGATATATTAATGAAATTATACAATATATATATATATATATATGATCGAATATAAGTATGTATAGATATATGTGCGCGTGTGTGTATGTATGTATATAGTAGTGTTAAATTCATAGCAATTTTTATAGATGCTAAGATGCCGTTGTTGAAAGTTTAAAAAAAGTGGGTCTTAGTTGTTCCTTCGATGATAAAAACTATCCTTCATTTAACACTCGATGTGTACGTATTTTGTACCTGTGAAATTTGATCCCGAGTGGCATCTTTCTTAGTGCTCTATGAACATAAACAATAGACCAATCCGGTACCATTCTTCCAAATTTGATGATTTTTTATCTTAATTTATTGAATTTTTGCTTAAAACATTGACATAGTTTGTATATATTATTGTAATCATGCATTACATTGGCATCTTTTATATAAAATTGGTCCGATTCTCACAAAACATAATCAAATTCTAGTATAGGTTACCTAAGTGATAAAAATTTCAAACATTAGGATACGTCATTGTATTTATTGAAACGTTAAGATATCTATGTGATAAATAGTCGAACTTTGGTGTTGATGCAGCGTGTAAGTATGGGATTTGGGAATGGGAAGGTTCAATGGTCTTCCCTTTAGTTTTATTAAGAAAATAATAAAAACAAGGGGAAAAAAAGTCGCTTAATTTCTCACAACCCAAGATAGAGAGAAAACCCTAGAAACCTTTGAAATTAAATCTGAAAACTAAATGAATAAAACTCTAACCTTTCCACTCTTTAAAATAGAGGAGCTTCCTAACTATACTCAAAATAATATAAATTTTAAATTATATCCATAATTAAGATCAACGGTTGCGATCTCAATTCATGTGCTTAGGATCAATGGCTCAGATTGCAATCCATGTGCTTTTACTAAAATAAAGGACTAAAAATAAAAGAAATAAATATAAATTAAATCTCATAACTAAAAACTAATCAGATTAGAAACCGAACTATCCTCTGTCGCGTCTAGACCTCACTAGCCAACCACCAAGCCCACCAAGATCAACTCGCTAGGCCTATCATCCTGCCAAGCAATGTATCAATAGAGGCGGGGCTATATCATTCTTTCCTGGCTAGAGAGAAATTGTTGACAGATCATATGTCAATTCCACACAGCCATATTCCTTCACGCATGTACTCCATCTCCCCAAACTCCAAATCCCCAAGCTCACCGGTTGCGGTTTGTTGTCCCAACCTGCCAAGACATGTGTTGAACCTTGCCCCGCCAAGGTGTGGACGGCATCATCCTCCTTGGGTTGAAGAGAATTCGGCCACGAATTCGACATGGGCTCGTTTGGACTACTCTCGCCGAGGTGGGAGTCATGTTGGAAATCCTTATGCGCATTTTCTTGCGTCTGGCATGGGGCTCCAAGCAATGACCTTCGGATCTGCTCATGTTCAAATTATTCAACTCAATTTACACCAAAACCCATATTTAAGATTACTAGACTTGTTATGATTCTAGGTCAATTATTATATTATATTTAAAATTAAGAATATATATAACTTTATAAAACATGACTACGTACATAGGATATCGATAATATATGAGTATGGTAATCATGTACCACGTTTAGCTATTTTTGTCTAAACTTCAATTAATTATGATCAAAATGCAATATACTTGATCAAGTTGGAGATTACTTAGATGACAAAAGTCAGGGCTGAGGCTTCAGATGGGGCTTGTGGGTATGCTTTTTGGTAGGGTCTCGGGTATTTGGTGTGGGTTTCTGTGATTATGTCTCTTGATGTAGGGAGTCGATATGTTGGATTCGCTTTGGTGTTTCTTGTTATTTTCCTTTTCCTGCGCTGTGTTTGTATTTCTTGGGTCTCTGTATAAGATGCCAGCTTTTTTATCTCGAGTTTTCCTCCCTAATTATCGCAACAAATCTAGATGACAATTTTAGAAACTTAGAGTATTTTAAGCATTGTATATACCTAAATGTTAGATTATCTAAATAATAAATCGTTTAAACCTCATATATCCAAATATATAAAATTATTTTGTATAAACTTATTGTATAATATATTTGTTAAAACATAATTAAGTAATAAATAATTATATTTATAATATTAAATATATATTATATATTTTTATATGTAACATTGTATATGTTTAATAAAATAACAATTATTAAATATAAAATGTAATTATTGCAAACCTTTACATCAGATGCGCTTTTGCTTCTCTATCTTTTTTTTTTTTTGGACCAAAATGTTTCTTGTCACATGGGCTTTTGCTTCTCTACTTTTTGGAAGCTCGTACACGCAACCTAAAGTCTTTTTCCTTCAGATTTCTTTTCCCTTCTGCCTATTTCCCGCTCAAATGTTCATTTTCAATTCATCATCTATTGTTCAAAATTTTTCTTAAAAAAACTTCACTTCAACTCCTTTTAAACACCAACTTCTAATCTTAAAAATTATAATTTTTTTACTTCCTCTTCAATCTGAGAGCAAAAATCAAAGATTAGAGTTTTAAAGTATTTAGGCAAGTATGATTTTATAAATTTTATTTACTAATTTTATTAGTCAAACAATATATTACTTAAAGAAAAGAAAATATATGGTTTATTTTCTTTTTCTATGGTTTTATTATTTTTTATTACAATACGTAGTTCTAAAACAAAAATTATTCACCAATACATAGTAATATTATAGCTTTACAAAGTTCATATGTAGATTCTGATATTCACAATTTCAAAAGAAGTATATATGTACTGATTTTTAAAAAAATATGTCATTAGTGTTCATTTAGTATATACTTATGTTAAATAATATGTATGCATAATATATAAAATATATAATACATGGATTTCTTATATTTTTTTTCTTTAAATTTTTTATTATTATATTGTATTTCTAGGTTGAAAATTTGTTCACTTATATATGTAATATTATATTACTCTATTGTTTATGTGATTAATTGTACCAATTTTTTTTTTTTTTTTTGGATCAAAGGTACCATTATGAATTTCAATATCTATTACTTCAAAAGAAATATGATATGAAGTAAATTTTGATAAATATTGTACAGTTTTCTCCAGCATATATTGATGCTTAATATTACATTTATATAATATGTTAATAATTAATATACATTGACTTTCATTACATTTGTAGACTATTTGAGGGGAATTAAATGACTTTGAAAGGACTTTAACATTAAATTAGAAGTTCCCCTCCCCCCTCCCCCCCCCCCCCCCCCCCCCCCCCCCTCTCTCCCTCTTTGGATTATACTATATATGATATTTGTCCAAAAAATATCATAGCTTGACCATGCTTTAGTAAAATCTAATCAAGCTCGTTGATGAGCTCGGGTCGATAATTAGGTCAGTTTGTTAAAGAAAATGAGCTTGATTAGGCTTCACAAAAATACGGAGCTCGTTTAGGCTCGATAATAAAATGAGGCTCGATTGGGCTTGATTAGAAAAATGAAGCTTGATTAGCTTGGCTCGTTAGCAAGCTCGACTCGGCTCGTTATAGTAAACGAGCCAAGTCGAGCCAAGTATCGAACATAATAGTTCCTTATCGAATAGAGTTCAAACATAGGTTTAAAAGCTCGTTTAAAGCTCGGCTTGAACTCGAACTTGATAACACTTATCGAACTCGAGTTTGAACAAGATGGCGCTCGGCTCGACTCGTCTTGTTTACACCCCTACTTTCATCTCCCCCCCCCCCCCCCCCCCCCCCCGAACATAAACAATTTAAATTGAACCCCCTTCTCTAATCTTGACTATATAACCTGGGTTAAAACAGATCAGAGCTTATGCTCCTGTATCGCTGCCACTCTATCCCAATCTCTCATCAACGAAATTATTCGTCAACCCACATCAAAAGCCATGTGGGATGTCCTTGCTAAATGATTTGGGGATCATTCATTGGCCAAGGAGTTTGAACTGCTATTAAGATTCAAGATTACTCTTGGATCTTAACCTAGGTTGAGATAGTGAGAGTATGAGATGTAACCTAGGTTGAGACAGTGAGAGTATGAGATGAGGAGAGAATTTAGAGCTTAGATGAGATAAGAAGTGAAAGGAGATGAGAAGTAGAGAGAGAGATATCAAAGATATCAATTTTCATTCATCAAAATTATAAGCTCTTCAAGAGAGGCTCTACATACTTCTAGTACTAATCCTTTAGGATGGCTAAGTCTAAAATATCTAGAGATACAATGATCCTAGACACATGGACTAACCGAATCAACCAACAAGTAACTAACTAGCCGCCACTATTGATTGGCATTGACCACTAGCTTGACCACCGCAGCTAACAAGTTCTAGACTTCACTTATTACATGACTTAACCAAAGTTTAAGCTACTAATTACATCAAGACTTATTCTAATTACAATATCAACTCGCTAACACAACTCAATCAGCTATATTCAACACCTTATTACATTTATACTCTATTTCATATGCCCCCTATTATGAGAATCACAACATTATACCCTCCTTTAAAAGATTCTTGTCCCATGAATCAAGAAAAGAGTTGAAGCTTTGAGACCAAGTGCCACAATAGGAAACATGAGCTGAACATGAAGCAAATTGGCTGTAGAGCTGCAGCTACGAAATTTAGCATCTATGTACACATATAATGCAGATTAGGAACTGAATATTACTGCAACTGGAACTTGCTGAAATTTGTTGCAGCTGAAACGAACCAATGATGAACTGACTCTGAAATGCAGCAGATACATGAGTATGACTCTTATTTCGACACAATGTTTACGTATGAATGTATAGTACTCTTCAGGTGGTCTGCATTGATCAAACCAAACCATCCCAACATTAACAACCCATTCATGTCACCTCGTGATGCAGTTAATACAGCTCAAAACACTATCTTGCTGCAGAGGACCATAAAAAGCATCAACACTTCTGAAATTCTGCTTGTAGTATGCTGCACAATAGAATTTGAATGTCGTTAACCCCATAAGACTGCATATGAAGTCCTAGAACATCTCGAAAGGCCTTCCAAACTCAAACCAAGTGAACCCAGCAGCACCATTGCCTTCCAAAAACCTCCAATTGTTGCTAAAGTTACCCAACAACACCATCTTGTTGTTGAAACATATAGGGTACCAAGGAGAGTGCAGCAGCCAACAAATGAATTGAGTTTTCCTCCATGATGTGTAATAATTGAACTTTGTTCTACCAAGCCCATGCACACCAGGCTCATCTCTTCCGGCACTGTCTTCCCATGTCACTTTCCTAACTACCGAATTCAGAAGTTGGGTAGTGTAGATCCCATGCAAATTGTAACAGCTACTATCACTGAATCTAGTAGGTGTTTGGTTCAGAAAGAGGCTTCCTGTTATCAACAGGTTCATAAGACCTCTCAAGACCACAATTGCACCAACCATGATTCTATTTAGCATCTGATGTGCTGCTGACAGTGAAGGAAATGGAATTCTCCGAGAATTTTCATCGGCCTCTATTACTTCTATTGCTTGAATCTTAAGTGTGAACTTGTAAGATTTAGAAGTCTCAGCCCTTCTATCCCAAATTCTTGCATAGACCACACAAACTAAGATTTCATAAGCCATTGTTGAATGCCAAAGACACAATGTTATAACCTGAATTCCCACAACGTTCCAATTGGCATTGCTAACGCTGCAGCTCACAATTTCCAGCCTGTTCTAAAGACTTTCTTGGATCCCATGCTCATCCACCCACCAAACTTGCCTCAAATGAACAAGCTTTGCTTTCTTGTCAACCACCTCAAACATGAGTAACAAATATAACAAGTGGAGACACCAAAAAAACTCTCGAACAGCTGTCAACTTCTTCATACTTAGAGTTGATCTGTTCTAAACTTCCTTGCTGATATTCACTCTAATTTCAGTTGGAGTTATTCTCAATGTTGCATTGATCTTTTCCATCCAAACATTGAGAAGATATTGAAGCTTGTGCATATGGTTTTTTCATTTGGAACAACCACAACAGATCACCCCAAACACATTCAGATTCTGCCTCTGATCAAAAACCTTCAGTCGCTGTTTGTTCAAATTTTCAAGTGTTATCATCTTTGTCTTTACCTGGCTTTGTGCACTAGCTGTGAGGTCATACCAGAGGGCCAACACCTCTTCAAATAGTCCACAATTCATCAACCAACTAAGAACAATTACCATCCCTTCAAGGAAATGCTTTCGTATGAACCGAAGCAACACCAATTCTGGAATAATTAAAACTTCAATGTCACGAGAATTATACAGCTTGAAACATGTATAATCCCTTTCCTCAAAGCTTGCTTTGATGTTAACTTCGCAATGAACCATATCCATTACCATTCTTCCACCAATGCTTGCACTGGCACTGAATTTTTCATCATCCAACAGTAGCACCGGATGCCTAGCTTCTCCAATCACATGTAATTCATCCTTTCCCGGATCAAAGGGACTTCCAACATCAATTACATCAGTTAAAGCATCAATTGTACTGATTTTGGTTTGAACAGAAATCTGTTTCAGCACATTACTGAATTTGTACACCTCCAACAACTCAATTGCTTGTACAAACACAATGCCTCACCTTTGTTGAACCTTGAAACGCACTATCGCAGCTCGATTACTACTTTTCAGCAGAAAATCGACTCTTTTCAGCTTCACATGGCCTTGAGAATCTTCTCCCGGATCAGGAGACAACTCGTCATAAGAGTGTGTATTTGAATATGACTTTTCTTCACTCCAAGAACCTTGCAATGTATCAAATACATTACTGCCAACACAAATCAAATGCTGATTTCGAGTATCAAGATGCCTTGGAGAAGTGCTTAAAACATTTTGTGGTGCTATCATTGTTGCTATAGTAGTAACCTCTACTTCCCCAGTTAAAATCAGAGGTTCTGCTGTATCCGATCCTTGTAAACTAGCATATACACCGGTAAAATCAATAGCTTGAGTTAGCTCTAGTTGCCTAACTTCTTCCAGTGGATCATTCCGCTGTCCCTTACTTGATTTGGACTCAATTACAGCAACTACCGATTGTCCATTGTTCTGTTTGTCCAAACTCTCAAGCATGTTAGGCTGAAACACAAAATTGTGCTTCAATTTCTACTTTGTAAATTTCTTTTTACCCAAAAAATCTTTCAATGCTTCATTTAGATGGTTCCTCTTCACTTTACTGTTTGCTTTCTTTATCATTTCCTTGACATAGGAATTGTATTCCCATTCTGGAAGCATATCTTGCTGTAACTCAACATCTTCAAAATACGCTAACTCTAGCAAAGAGTCTTCATAATGATCAACTTGTTCAACCTCGGATTCCTCTAACTTATGTTCATTAGCTTCGGCATTACCGTGGTCTACTTCATCTTCAATGGAAACAGATTCCACTCCAACCTTCTCTTTTTGCTCATTTGCATCAAGAACACCAGCACAATCTCGATTGATGTTTGCAAATTGATGAGCTGAATATTGCTGATCCACAATTCGCTGCAACCCTTCATCCACTGCCTGTTTCATTTTCTGCCAAAACTTCTCGCGTTCTTGTCTCAATATTTGCATTTCTTGTCTCAATATTTGCTTCAATTTCTCAAAAGAATCATTCATCACGGATTGACAAGAGCTATCATCAACCATACCAGCTATATTTCCAATGAACAACAATGCTCCGATCTGGAACAGCTCAGTTCGCAGAAATACAGGTTCGAAAATCGCAGAAGAGTGAGACTTGTTTCGCAACTCTTCAACGGCCGATTGCTTAATGCAGTTCTACTCCTTCGTTTGCACAAAACAATCCCCTGCTATCGGTTCCACAATCGCGCTGAATACGAGCCCTAACTTCGAACAAACCCTAACAGTGATACTTTCTTGAATAATTCAGACTAAGAATATGAAATGTTAAGATTCACCACAATCTTCAAGAACGAAGTCAGATTTCTTCACTACGGTTCATAGTTCGTTGATAACTTCACTTTGACACCAACTCTACTCAATATCAGATAATCGCTATAGAATCAGCTGAATTTGTATCACTTCAATGCTTATCAACAGAATTTCATCACAATTAAGCAACAAAAGCAGATTCTGATCGAATATGTAACTGGAGATTCAGAAAACAGTTACCTCAACCTCAATTACTGAATTGTAGAATCTGAATTAACCTCAATTCAGCTTGTTTCTCTGATCTTTTGATTATGATCAAGTGTAATGTTGATCCAATAGCTCACTTTAACTTCTTCTCCAACTGATCAAATGAATATTTTATCAAGATCAATTATGCTAAGCCCTTAACTTCAGCAACTAACTATTGCTTGATCAACTCTACTGAATTCAATCTGAATCAGCTTTGATGTTGAATGTAATTAACAAATACTGATATATTAAACTTTCTTCAATGTAACTCAATCCAATTTATCCCAACTGAAAGCACTTCCCAGGCACTTGTAGATCAATAATGCATATGATAGTAACTGCCACTCTTCAATACAGACTTCTGAAATGAATATCTGATCATATAAACCAGCAAACTCAGCTTCAGATATAAACTTGCAGTACACAATCTCTTCAAATTTAGAATTCAGAATTGAATTCTTGATCACATAAAACTGAACTAAATCAGTATCAAACTGTTTTTTGTTGATTAATTGCAACACAATCAATCAGATTTTGTATTTTTTTTCTTGATTTAGAGCTTGATTCGGAAGCCAAATCAAGGTTCTGATACCAAATGTTAAGATTCAAGATTACTCTTGGATCTTAACCTAGGTTGAGATAGCGAGAGTTTGAGATGAGGAGAGAATTTAGAGTTTAGATGAGATAAGAAGTGAAAGGAGATGAGAAGTAGAAAGAGAGATATCAAAGTTATCAGTTTTCATTCATCAAAGTTATGAGCTCTTCAAGAGAGGCTCTACATACTTATAGTACTAATCCTTTAGGATGGCTAAGTCAAAAATATCTAGGGATACAATGATCCTAAACACATGGACTAACCGACTCAACCAACAACTAACTAACTAGCCACCACTACTGACCAACATTGACCACTAGCTTGACCACCACAGCTAACAAGCTCTAGACTTCACTTATTTCATGGCTTAACCAAAGCTTAAGCTAGTAATTACATCAAGATTTATTCTAATTACAATATCAACTCGCTAATACAACTCAATCAACTATATTCAACACCTTATTACAATTATACTCTATTTCATATGCCCCCTATTATAAGAATCACAACACCTGCACACCCAACTCCAAAACCATAAGAAAGACGGCAAGACCATGGACAAATATATCTCCAAACTCAAAAACATTGTTGATGACCTAGCTGCTATAGATTCCCAAATTTCAAATAGAGGACTACTTCATCATGCCTTCTATGGGATCCCCCTCGAATATCCTGCCTTTGGTACCTTTATGCATCAATCTTCCCAAAACTTTACCTATGAGAAGCCCAAAATTGCCCTCCTCAATAAAGAGGCAGCAGTTACCCGGTACAGTGCTCGTCCCACCACTAACCAATCCCATGCTTTATTTGCAACTGATGCAGGTTCACATGGACAAAACCAAGACCATGGAGGACGTTGCCGAGGAGGTAAAGGACATTCCCACAACCACCGTGGTGGTCGAGGAGGACGAAATGTAAGACAAGGTCAACACCTAAAGTATCAATCGAGGCACTACAACTCTAGTGGATCGAGCTCTTCTCAATTTGGCATACCACCTCCCACTCCCAACTCTGTGCAATCTGTAGGAACTCCCTCTTTCAACCCAGGCCCTAGCATTCTCGGCCCACCCCCCTCATCATGTCAAATATGTGGACAACTTGGACATGCTGCTCTCACTTGCCCTCACCAGTTTGATCAAACTTCTTTTCCTATTCCATCATAGTCTTTCTCTGACATGTCAGTATAGGAGCCCCATGCCTACAACTGGTACCCTAATTTGGGAGCATCGAACCACATGACGTTAAACCCAGGTATTTCGTAACCCTCTTCCTTACAATGGCTATAAACATATTCTTGTTGGTAATGGTGGTTTACTACCTATTACTCCATAGATTCATCCACATTACCCGCCGAACATGATCATTTAATGCTTAAAAATGTTCTCCTTGTCCCACAACTTACACACAACCTACTTTCTATAAAATACTTATGTCAAGATAATAATTATGTGGTTGAATTTGACTCAAATTTTTTTTGTCAAGGACAAGGATACGGGGACATCTCTGCTTCGGTACACAGTGGCATCTTTATAGCTTTTCTCCTCATCATGCGAGCCTCGTCACTCAAGCTTTGGCATAATCAGGTAGGAGACCTGAGTAGTAATGTTTTCGGCATTTCATATAATCGAAAACTCATTTCAATCAATAAATTAACGAATTTTTGTCAAACTTGTTGTCTAGGAAAATCTCAACGGTTACTCTATGAATGTACTAATCATATCAGTACTCCCACAACACCCCCCCTCCCCCCCCCCCAAAAAAAAAATATTTAATACACTAGGATACTTGGCAATCACCTATCTTCTCCACCTCTAACAATAAATACTACGTGTTGTGTTGTTGATGATTAAGAATGCTTTACATGGCTTTATCCAGCGACAATCCGATGTCTTCGAAATTTTTGAGACCTTCAAAGCATTTGCTGAAAATCAATTTGATGCAAAAATCAAAATTTCCCAAAGTGATGGAGGTGGGGAATTTGAGTAACAATGGATGAACAATCTATGTAAATGTTTTGGAATTTTTTTTCCGCATGTCATGTCCCGGCACACCACAACAAAATGAAGTGGCGGAACGCAAACATCAATATTTAGTTGGCATGGCTCTCACTTTACTTCTTCAATCTAAACTCCCATATGAATTTTGGTACGACTCCGTTTGTGCAGCCTGTTTCATAATAAATCGCCTACCAACTACATTTTTACAAAATATCTCACCCTTTGAAAAATTTTTTCAAAGACCTCCAGACTATTCACGTTTTCGTGTTTTTGGATATGTGTACTACCCCAACCTCACTTCTCGAGTCCCTCACAAACTCGCACCCAAGTCCACCCCTTGTGTTTTCTTAGGTTATGCTATACATTATAAAGGCTATTGTTGTTTTGAACCTGCAACTAAACGACTCTACATAAGTCGCCATATAGTTTTTGACAAAAATAGGTTCCCCTGCCCCTACTTCAGTCAAACCCCCTCCTCTTACACTCAAGCAACTATGCTTTCGGCCCCTATCACTCTCTCTCTCTCTCACTACAAAGACCCCTGTTAGTGTAGGCCGTGGACTCGTGGCTGCATCACCGATGGTCATAGAACCTCACTGCCACCACCTCACTCAAGCCACTATTGTGTTGTCCTTACAAAGCCTCACTAGCTCAATCACTAACACCCCTCCCTCGCCTTCTCCAATCACGATGTAGTCACACCAAACCGAATCCACCCCGAGCCAGACATACCCACCCAAAACCAAGTCCACACCAATCCGGTTAGCCTCACCCAAAATGAAGCCCCACTACTCACCCGCACCAAATCAAGAACTTGCCCAACCTAGTTCAGGTAGGTCTATTGCCACACCAATCCCCCCTAACAACACTCATCACATGCGCACTAGACTTGAGGACAGTATCCGAAAACCTGAATACCGATTGTCCCTCTCCTCCATAACTGTGATATAAGAACCCATGTAGGCAGCTAAACCCAAAATGGCAGGAAGTATTGGCTAATGAATTTAATGCTTTAATTTTGAACCACGCTTGGGACCTTGTCCCGCATGACCCTACCAAAAACATTGTAGGAAGCACTTGAAAATATCGAGTAAAATATAAGGCGGATGGCTCGGTTGATCTGTTTAAAGCACGATTAGTAGCCCAAGGTTTTCTCCAACGCGAAGGCATTGACTTCAAGGAAACTTTCAGTCCTGTTGTTAAACCTTCGACCATCCATTTCATACTTTCATTTGCTATTACCAACGCCTAATCCATCAGACAACTTGATATTTAGAATGCATTTGTTACATGGCTATATTAAGGAAGAGGTTTACATGCGACAACCCCAGGGGTTCGTACACCCTAAGTTTCCTAATCACGTATGTTGCTTACGTAAGGCCCTTTATGGCTTCAAAAAAGCCCCCCGAGCTTGGTTTCAACACTGTAGTCAATTTCTTAAAAACATTTGTTTCATTTGCAGCATAGCAGACCCGTCCCTTTTTCTTCGTCACACCCACAATGATCTAATTTGCTTGTTATTATATATTAATGACATCACACTAACAGAAGCACACTCTCACAATCTAGAAACCTTCACTCAAACTCTCTCCACACGATTCGCAATGAAAGACCTTGGCCCCCTCCACTATTTTCTAGGCATAGAAGCGTAACGAGATCAACATGGACTCTTCTTATCCCAGCACAAGTATGCCATAGATCTTCTCACGCGCCTTAACATGCCTGATGCAAAACCCATAAAAACACCTCTCCCATACAAAAGGACTTTCTGCTGATCAATTCCTCTACCACAAAGCCAATCTTCATGTTACTTCACCACGTTCAGATTGAGGGGACGTATTAGATGACTAGCCAAGTCAATCTACATTGAGGACATTACATGATTCTATCATATCACTAGGATATGTTATGAGATGATTCTCAATCATTTCAATATAATTTTGATCTCTTACCTTTAATATATTGTTGTTGTCCCCTAAAAATAGGGACATTTGTACTCATTCATTCATCAAGCAATAGTAATATAACTTTTCCTTTGCTTCTTTTATATTTTCACATCAGCAAGGCTTGCTTTTTCTCTCTCAAATACCATTTGGTCACACTCTTGGGTATTGTGGCCGAACCGGGCTACGAGCCTGCCTGCCGACCCACCCCAACGGTTAGCCAACCCTTCTCCCTCCCCTGAACGGCTCTTTTATATTTTAAATAAAAAAAGATCTCTACAAATACTAACAAAATTTTCTAATTTCACCGCACAATAATCATCCTTTCTCTCTTTTCTCCAATTTTCTCTACTCTCTATAATTCCATAATTCTTTGCTCTCAAGTTTGAAGTTCCAATTGTGTTCGTAGAAGTTTCATGAAATTTAAATTGTAATTTACGCTTCGATAAAATTAGTATAGGATTTTTTATTTATTTTTCATTTTTATTTACTTGCATTGTTACTATTCATTTTTATTTCACATACTTTTATAATAATAATAATATTATGGCACATAGATCATCTTTATTTGGAGCTGTCCGATCTAGTTCTAGCTCTTCTCAATTGCCCAAAGCCCCTAGAATGAGTGGTAGTAGCTAATTTATTCCAAAAAAT
This sequence comes from Simmondsia chinensis, assembly GCA_018398585.1. NCBI lineage: Eukaryota > Viridiplantae > Streptophyta > Magnoliopsida > Caryophyllales > Simmondsiaceae > Simmondsia > Simmondsia chinensis. The sequence goes on along the minus strand of JAGTTD010000003.1, from coordinate 28,753,642 downwards.
ATTGGAGGAGTTGAACTTAATATCCAAGAACGTAATTTTTTAGAACCCATCATGTCACCTCCGTACACAGTCATTTCAAATTGGGAACATGAACACAAATTTGAGCAGGGTTATCCAAAATCAGGTGGTGGGGCATGTTCTGAACCCTCACCCGACATCAATCAAAGTGAAACTTCCTATTCTAAGAACACAACGGTTGCCACCAGTAGATGTCCTAGTTAGGGGTGTATTCGAGCCAAGTCGAGCCCGAGCCTAGAAGGCTTGAGGCTTAGCTCGAAGCTCGCTTAGCTCAGACGGTTTAAGCTCGAGCTCGGCTCGTTAAATGCTCTGTCTTGGCTCGATCTAAGCTTGGCGAGCTCGAATTAAGCTTGCAATATTTCGGCTCTTTTACAGTTAATCTAGGCTCATTTGGGCTTGGGCTCGGATCATTTAGACTCAAATTTGGCTTCATTGGTTATATTTAATCAACAATATTATATTAAGAAAAGCTCATTTGGGCTCGTTTAGGCTCGCGAGCTTATGAGCTCGAGCTTCACTAGGCTCGGGCTTGGCTCGATAAGCTAAATGAGCAGGCTCAGCTCGGCTCGAGCTCGAAGCGAGCCGAGCCTTTTAAGCTTTATGACTAGCCGGCGCTAGTGGGCACGCGAGCTGGCTCAGCTCATTTACACCCCTAGTCTTAGTTGTCAAGTATGGCAGTATTTTACACTAGATCATGAACAAAATAAGGTATTTTGTAAACTTTGTAACGATAACAAAGGCTACATCAATCAATGTGGTGGCGGGACCAGCACTTTAAAATGACACCTAATGAGAGCCCACCTCGATTAAAATTTTTTTTTTTGAACAGACCGATTAAAATTTGGATACATCACAATAAACCCTCTAACAATAAGTGACTTGTGCGCTTCAAAACTTTAAGTTTTCATAAGAGACTAATAGACATGAATTAATGAAATACTCATTTCAATGAGAAGCCGTTTACCACAGGCGAAGACCTTGGATTTGTCCGCTACTATAAGAATGCACTAAACCTTGCCGCTCAAAGGGCCCCTCACAACACTTTGAAATGCGATGCATTTAAGGAATTTACAAAAATGAAAAATGAGCTAAATGAAAATTTAAAGACAAACATGAGCATGATCTCGTTGACCTTTGACACATAAAAGACGAAATCCGACATGCTCTACATGTGCATAACTGTACATTCAATTGATTCATCATACATAATGCAGAAAATAATTTTTTGTTTTCACCTATTCGAATATTCCCACAGCACTTGTGTAATCACAAGAAACAATGTGGCTGCATGTTGTTAGTGGTGGATTGAAAACAAAATTATGGGCATTACTTTTGATAATGCAACTAACAATACTGTGTCTATTAACCCATTAATTAGGTCCTTGAAGCCCATGTTAGATGGAAAATGTTTTCATTTACATTGCATTTGTCACATTTTGCATTTAATAATAATGGATCGGATAAAACTTATAGAAAAATGTCTTATAATTTTGAGAGATATAATTAAAGCAATTAGAAGATCTGCAAGTAGACAACAATATTTTAAACACTTGTGTTAGTCACATGGCATTCCATGGAAACGTTTTAAATTAGATACTTGTACTAAGTGGAGGTCAACAATCGAAATGTTAGAAGAATGTATATCGTATAAAGAAATATTGATAGAATTTGTAGATATGAATCATAAAGATTTAGGTTGTTTTAGTGTGGTTAATATAATAAATGAAATTTGTAAATTCTTTGTTCTTTTTAAAGATGCTGCGAAATTTTTTTTTTCTGGCAGCTATGAACCAACCACTCCGAAATTTTAAAAATATTATATTGAATTACCAATGGCATATTGTATTGCCACTATTTTTGATCCACGTTTCAAACTTATGGGTTTCCAATTTTTTGTCCAAATATTTTACGAAAGAACGCTACTAAATTTTGATTACAAATCTCTTATTAATAAAGTTGAACAAACTTTATATGATTTATTTTCCGTTTATTCTCAAAAATTAACAAAAAAATACAACTGTTTCATGAGGACAATCATATACATGGGATATGTTTAACCGATTAATGCCTAGAGAAGGTCCCATGTCATATTATGAGCTTTCTTTATACTTGCATTTACCTCTGTTCGAATTCCAACCAACGGAGTCTAATGAACCTTTTGATATTTAGCTATGGTGGAAATTACATAAAACCCAATATCTCTTGCTTTTTACCATGGCACGCGATATACTAATATGTCCAGCATCTACAGTAACATCAGAGTCTGCTTTTATTGCATTTGGCAAATTGGTAGGAACAAAGAGAGCGAAGCTAGCACCGAAGACCTTAGAAATGTTGGTGTGCTTGAAATACAAGATGGCTACAACAAATAGAGACCAGGAACGTCTGAACTTGGTATCATCAAGTGATGAAGACAAAGACAAAAACACTAACTCCACTACAAGTACCGCACCAACCGAAACAAGTTAGATTGATTTATTTATATTGTTATTGTGTAAAAGTTAAAATTTATATTATGTTTATAATTTCCTTAATAGCGTAATTGTTAGTATACTACAATTGTATTTTTTTAATAAGTTATAATATATTTTATTTTATAAAATATATTTGTAATTTTATAATGTACTGTTATGATTGTATATTATATTATTTATTAATTAAATTATGATTATATATATATATATATATGTATGTATATATTATATTTTTTATAAATTTATTAAAAAAGGGGAACTGGTCTTGCCCTCCCCGAACCCGGGCCTTAGACCATGCCGGTCCTAAGGGGGCTTTGGCCCAGCCCGGTACATCCTCGAGGCTCGTGGGTTTGGTTGCGGGCCAGGTCAACCCAACCTGGGCCATTGACCACCTATACTCTTTGGTGTGCGATTCCTTGCCAGGGTTTAAAAAATTGTTCGAAATCAGCAACTCATACTACTCTAATTCCATTTGATCACACTCTTGGGTGAAGCCGAATTGAAAAGAGAGGAAAAAAGAGAGATGGGAAGAGAATTTGGTGTTTGTGATAGAAGATGCAGACAGAGATTAAGAAATAATGAATTTATATTTTACTTCACATATGCTTATCAGGGATGTCTCCCTCTAATATTTGTGCCATTCCATACGTTGCAAAAATTTATTTGAGAATGATAACAACCTATTAGCACCACCATGAAAGGCTCCCCCCTAAACGGTGTCTTAGATATCGGTGTTTCCATCTCTGGTACTCCATCACCCTCCGTGAGGCCTATAGTGTCCCAAGCATTTACATCGGGCATCCCACACGACCTCCCCCCCTTCCCTTCAAGTCAACCACCAGCAGCGGCCCTCTACCCACTAATCTCCCTCTTCGGCTCTGGGATTGGGCTGCCGCCACCACTAAACCTCAATGTCAGTGTCACCGGTAGAAACTTGATCAACCCGCCCCTGAATCCTTCCCCGTTCTTACTTCAATTATCAAATATATCAAATATTGTTACAATTAAATTAGAAGAACAACTAACTATCCTGCCTGGTGGGAGCAATTTTACATGATTTTAGTGGCAGATCAAATTTTTGGATTTATTGATGGTGTTTTCTCTATATTGTTTCAACTTCTATGTGTATGGTCACCGTAAATGTGAAAATAAAATAAACGTGCAAAAGGGACTCACTGCAACTAGGGAGTGGGCCTAGTTACGAACCGTACGTCTTTGACCTCTATTACTCACCATTTTTGAAGAAAAGATTGTGATATGTTGGTGTATCTGCCTTCAGTTATACCGTGAGTTCTACTTATGCTTTAATCAAAAAGACTTTGTTAAATTTTTTTGTGGAAATTTTTTTTATATGTATTTTAAGGGCAAAAAATTAAGGATATGGTCCTAACTCAAATGGCAGTTACAGTGACAGAGCAGGGCCCACATATACCTTTCCTTGTACACTTAAAAGTCGGGAATTGGGATGGAGGAAAACCCAAGAGCTCAGTAGTCCACTTATAAGCCCAAGTCAATCAGATTTTTAAGCCTAGCACTCTTAACTTATAATAAGTCGAATAAGTTTAGGTCTTACAAGATTGAGATGGAGAAAATCGTATTCAAGCCGCTGGATTAGGACCAATGCAATCATCCTCACCATCAAGGCCCTAAGCAACGGCATGAACCTAGGTCACCTGACTTATCAAGCAGTGACAATAGTTTTAAGACCAATGCAATCAAGGGACAAGCCTTTGCCATCAAACCCTTAAACTAAAGCCTAAAGTCTCAACTTGTTGATTTGTGGGAACAGATTAAAACTAGAAAGTCATAGAAGCCCGAGAACTGTATTACTACAAAGGTAAGTACAGCAGAGATCTACATTATGCTACGCCTAGCTAAGTTACGCTACTCCTAAGGAAAAAGCACAATTGTGCTATAAAAGAAAACTTAAAGAGGTTTTGTAATGAGTTTATGTACTAGTTTGGACTGATGCAGAGTCTCTTATTTATAGAAAACAAGAAATAACGGATACTCTTTCTTTCCCGACAACTCCACCCATCGCTCGCCATTAAGCTCTCTCTTTTGTGCCCTAAACTTAGTATTGGAAGGAAATTCTTGGTTCCCACTTTCTAATTCTTCGTAGAAGTCCCCTCTAGAAGCCCCACGTTCTCTTGGATTAAGCTTAGCTCTCAAGTAACTGAAATTGCACTCCAAGTAACTATTTCGAGCCTGGGAACCACTTATCTTGTAGCCTTCTTGATGGCCCCTCGAGCTCGAGCTCACTTCACCCTCAACTATCTCAAGCCTTGAGTGGTTGATACCCTTGTCAAGGGTAATTACATTCTCAGAGTGCTGGGCTTGAGACACCGTTATCTTAATACTTAGAGGCCTGGCTTCCCTCGAGAAGGACCTCACGTGCTAACCACATGGCACTTTATTCAGAAAGGAATCGTCCCAACCCTCTTGAAATTAGGGTGTAAACATGTGCTCCCATTTTAGCCGTTGGTAAATTCAAATTTACAACGGGTAAAAATTTGCTCGATTTGTCTCTCAACGGCTAAAGGGAGCTCGAGAGAACACTATACGTCGCTTGCTTTTCCTTCACTCGTGTCTATAAATATGACAGTTAGGGCTTGAAATTCCCACTTTCTTGCTCTGTTCTCTCCCTTTCGTAGTCATTAAGCGCTTTTACAAATTCTTGTCTTTGTTCTTGAATAATTCAATTATTGATTCAATCTATTCTTCATCTTTTACTTCCTTCTGATTTTATAATGGCACAAATCACATTTGCCATTTTGGCTCCCCCACCTCAAAAAGATGGTCCCATTGAGCAACTGACATGCTTTTTTCAAACTGACCCTTTGATAATCTCTAATGTTCTTCGGAGCCCAACTGATCTCAATGTCATCAAGGAGGATTTTCTTCGTTGTCAGAGGAAGATCATTCATCAAACCTACCATCTTGTGCCCCGGGGCCAATTTTTTACCCATCCCACAATGTTCCTAGTCTTGACTTTATGTAGTCTCTTCAGGTCATTCTTGGGGAGGCAAGCGCATTTGCAAGGAAGCAGCGCCCTTTAAATGATGGATATTTTGGACCAAGTGACACCATTAATGGGTAAATGGACTGATGATGACCTATGGTGAGAAATGGAAGCACCTTCGCATTTACGAAGCCATTAGGCTTTCTACCATCGGCGTCAGGTATGATTTCCCCATTGTAACAGCACCAACTTGCTGCTCAAATACCTGTTATAATACTTTTGTCTTCCCTGAGATCTTTCTAGGAATTACTCTAGAGGACATACTAGCTCTAATGCGTCTTTGGGGGAGGAGAGTTACCCCTCGATGCTTTTGTTTCTTTAGAAGCTAAAACTTTTGCCTCCTCCTTCTCTGTCACAGACCTTCTTGGAGATTATGAGTCTTTTTTTAAAAAATTTGTAACAGAGGATCATGACTTTGGGCAAGGTTCCAAAGAGGAGGAGGTTTGCTTCTACTTATTTTGGTTGGACAAGTTTTTCTTTACAAACTCTTCTAACTCAGTCCTTAAGTTCCTTAGGATCATGGCCATTAACCTAGCTTTTAGTAATGCCCTTTATCCTTGGGTCCACTGTTTTTGTCCCAAGTATATAGTTGCCTTAGAGACATCAGAGCCAAAAATAATGCTGTCCATGTAGGCGGTTCTTTGTGGCTGGTCCAACTTTAGGCCCAAGCCTATTTCCCCTAGTTGTGCCCCGGAGGCCCTTACGCTCCAACAGCTGAGGGGGTTTCTTGTTTTGGTAGCAGTTTACTTGCTGTGAGGTCAAACTGCCTTTAAGATGGTCATTTGACTAATGCCTAGAGAAGTTAATGTCTCCTCGAGATAGGCGAGGACTCAATGGACTCCCTTCAAGAGAAGGAATCTTGGTTCTAAATGGTTCGGGACACTGGATCTTCACAATAATGTCTCAGTGGACATCGACTCCCAAATCCGGCAAGCAATCTTATGCCCTCAAGATTTGTTCTTTTATCACTAGACTCATTTTGGTGTAGAGACATACAAGCCAGGGAGTTTGGTATAGTCTTAGATGTGCCTTTTCCAAGCCTAAAGTCTAATTATCTCTAGTGGGCCAGGAGGAATTCTCTTCAACCTGCTCAGATTCCAGAGCTTCATGCTTTGAACCAGGAAGTCAAATCCCTTTATGGGTACCCTGTGGCTTGTAGGTACATTCCATGTGCCATGCCACATTTTTCAGCTTGGTATCAAGTTTATTGGTCCTCCTTGGAGGCCAGTGGTGCTGAGCAGTTTTTCATGCCCTTGTCTAAGCCTGCAGGTCCTAGCTCAGGAAGAAGCAAGCTAATCAGCGTCAGGCCAACCCTGCAAAAGGCACGATCAAGTAACTAGCCACTTTTGAAGTATATTTCAGTCTTATTCTAGTGGCTTGAATAAAGACTGATCTCCATTATTTTCCTTTTCAGCATTAATCCAGGAAACCCCCAGGAGTGCTAGGATAAGAAGTTTTACTCTAATGTTGCTAGAGAAGTCCCCTCATGGCACCTCTTCACCCAGCCTCAAGGTTGGTGGCTCAAGAAAGAGGAAAAAGGATGTTTTTCCTCCAACTCTCCCTGTTGCTGTAGAAGAAGAAGAAGAAGAAGAAGAAAAGATACCCATCTCACAACTAGTGCGAAAAAGAAGAGCTAGGCTCTCTGTACCCGAGGTATTGGCCTTTCTCAATTGTTGTTCACGTTCATCTCTGTCAAAGCAGCTTCTAACATGGTCTTTTACAGCCATAAGAAGAGCCAGCTCCATATACTGTGGAGATACTGGACTCTCCATCTTGAGAGACTACACCAGAGCCCCATAAAGACACCTAGTCATTAAGCTCAAGTACTTAAGAAGGTGATATGGCTATCTCAGTTACAGAGCCAATCGAAAGTCACCTCCCTAAAGATGTTTTCTTCCCAAATATCTTAAGCCAGGGTCTTATGTTGGCTCCCTTTCTACTTTTAGGAGGCTCAATCTCCTCTAAAGAGATTACGGAAGGTAAAAGCCTCTCTAGTTTTCCCATTCTTGATGTTTCAAACCATATTTGGTTCTAACATGCAAGCCTTATTCTCAAGAGGCTCCACTCGAGGAAGGTGTATCAATGGCTAAAGAGCTAGCACCAATTCCAGCAGTTGAGACACCTCAAACTGCCAGAAGCTCTTATGGCAGTAATGGTAATAGAGTATTTACCTCAAACTGAGGCCACAGAGATAAAGGCATTTCTTTTAAACTTGGTTGTTTTCTAGAGTCAAAATCTTGCCAAACTCTTTTGTTGTTAACCTTTTGCAGGTTACTGCTTCAGGAGCCATTCCTTCCCCAAGGATGGGGGAATGTCTTCTTTTTTAGAGAAGTTTAGAGCAAGTGGTAGATTAGATTCTCAACAACTAGACCAAGAATCCCCAAAACTCCAGTGGCTGGGAGAAATCACACATCTCCTTATTTTAACCCTAGCTGAGAGGGCCACTCTTTAGAAGGCCATTTCCCTGGTAAGATCCCTGAAAGAAGGTCTAAAGTTGGCTCCCTCTATTGCCAAGGAACTTGAGGTTGATCCTTGAGGCACTAATATTGAAACTGAGCCCATAGCTCTAGGAATTTATACTTAAGGACTTCTTTGTTAGAATCCCAGATTGATGGCACATATTTCTTTAAGAACCTACCATTGATAGCCCTTTGGTGTGATTGCCCTGAGGTGAGTCTTTCCATCCAGGTCTTGGAGTAAATAGGCATTATCTTTCAAATACCTCTATGACTTTAAATAGGCCCTCCTAGTTTAGGGAACATTTCCCAAAGACTCGATCCTTTTGGCCAATGGGTTAAACCACTTTCTAGATGAGATCCCCTACGTCAAAATACCCAGGTTTGACCTTTTTGTTGTAGGCTTCAACAACCCTCTTCGTTTGAGTTTCCAACTTATGAAGAGCATCAAACTTCACTTAGTTTAAATTAGTAAGCTCATCCATCATGGAATGCTCATATTTAAGTTTAGAAAACCTCCCTTGATGAGCTCCCAAAACACTTGATGAGTTCAAATGGTAAACTCTTTAACCTCAGCCCCATTAAACACTCTAGCCGGGTCCACTATGATGGTTTCTAGGATGCCAAACCTACATACGATCTACTCTTTGATCAACTCAATCACATCTTACTAATTCATATTCCTAGATGATTTAGCTTCCATCCACTTTGTGAAGTGGTAAATACCCACCAAAATATAAGAGTGCTGTTTACTGGAAGGAGGATTAATATCCCCTATGATGTCCATCGCCCAACCCCTAAACAGCCATGGTTTGACAATAGCATGCTTCTCAGTCGTAGGGACTCTTGGCACATGTCCATGTCTTTTTCATGCTCTGCATCTTTGGCAAAATTTATGCAATCATTCATGATTAATGGTCAATACTAGTCATAAAGCCTGATGAGCCAATGCATTTTGTTGCTAGCTAGATGGGATCCACAAATACCATCATGGGCTCCTACCATTATTAGCATTGCTTCATCCAAGTCAAGAAACTTGAGAAGCACTCCACTAGCATCCCTTTTATATAACTCGCCAAACTCACCATCCAAATGGAATCTGTTAGCTCTCATTTTCGTCTTTTTGTCCTCAATGTAGTCTTAAAGGTTCTTAAAGTAATCCACCAAGGGCCTCCTCTAATCCTCCCATTGAATTAGGACAGTTTGATTAGCCTCATAGTACTTCAAGTATCTACTTGGTGTGTCTTCACCTACAAGGGCAAAGGGCTCAGTGATGTCATGATCCATGGCCTTAATTTCGATGACCATGGTTTCTTTATACCAAGTTCCTAGCAATTTGTACCCAGATGCCAACTGAGCCAAGTCGCTGGCTGCTTTATTTTGTTCCCCGAGAATATGTTCAAATTACACACTGTCAAATTTACTCAACAGCTTTCGTACTATTGATGGGCATCGATTCGAGGTATCACTGAAAAATTGAAATTCCTCTTTTACTTGGCAAATTACCAACTGCGAATCCCCCTTAATGATACATTGAGGACTTGCATTTCAAGAAGAGTTTGAAGGCCAATTATCAATGCCTCATAATCTAAGATGTTGTTGAAACATTTACCCACCAAGGTGACAACCAATTTAGTGATGATCCCATCAGGGGATTCTATCATGATTCCAACTCCAGCACTTGAATTGGTCCTTGAACCATCAATGAAAAATTTTGAAGGAACCAGTTCTACCACTGGAAACTACTGTGGCTCATCATCTAAGCCAGTATTGATGTTCGGGTGTTTAGCTAAAAAGTTTGTTAAAATCTTGTCCCTTTACTAACTTTTGTGAAACATAAACTAACTTAAATTGAAATAGAGCTGAGCTCCAATTATTCAGTCTCCCTCTTAGAAATGGTCTATCTAGCATGTACTTGAGGACATCTGTCTGGGCAAACAACAAATACAATTAATCAATTAAGGAATACTTTATTTTATATTCGTTTAGGCAACGGCTAAGGTAGAACACAGCCTATTCAAAACCTTACTTGTTGTCTTGTACGAGCAAACAAGCAATAGGTTCCTCAGAAGTAGAGACACAGATCTTTAAGGGCTTGCCTTGCTTTGGCGGAATAAGTACTGGCAGCCTAATCAAGTACTCCTTAATGCCCTCGAATGCTGATTGATGTGGTTCCTCCCACTTAAAGTCCTTTTCAGACTTGAGTCTTAACAGTAGAGAGAAGACTTTTATTTTCCCTACGACGTTCAATATAAAAAATCTTAGGAAGTTCACCTGGCCAAGAAAGCATTGAAGCTTCTATTTGTTTGAAAGCAATTTTGCTTGTTGGATAGCCTTAGTCTTAATAATATCCACCTCAATGCCCCTTGAGTGTACCACAAAACCAAGAAAGTTTTCTTTAATGGATTCATCTTGAGGTTATGGGCCCCCATTCTAAGGAAGGCCCCCCTTAAGTCTTCCAAGTGTTTAACTTGAGATTCTGATTTGACCTCGATGTCATCCATATAGAGTTTTATGGTCTTGCCAATGAGGTTATGAAAAATCAGGTTTATGGATCTTTGGTAGGTGGCTCTAGTGTTCTTCAAACCAAAGGGCACAGCCACCGATTCAAACGTCCCTATTGACCCAGGACACCTAAATGTTATTTGGTGAGTATCCTCCAAAGTAATCATAATTTGGTAGTACCCACAGTAGCCATCCATGGACAAAACCTCATGCCACGAGGTTAAGTCAATGAGCACGTTAGCATTAGGTATTTGTCCTTTCGGGTGGCTGCTTTGTGATCTCTGAAATCAATATAGACCCTAATTTTGCCATTCTTTTTAATGACAGGGACGATATTTGCCAGCCACTCAACATACTTGGTAGTTCTAATGAATCTGGCCTTTAAGAGTCTCTCAATATCTTCCCCGACCAAATCAATAACTTCTAGGTACGTCCTTCTCTAAGCTTGAATAATGGGCCTCGAGCCTGGCTTAATAGGAAGCCTATGCTCAACCACTTTTCTGTCTAGGAAAGGCATCTCAAAGCAAAGTAGTCCTTGAATTCTCGAAGCAAAGTTAGCTATTGCTCTCTCTGCTCATTTAAAAGCAGAGCACTTAGATAAGTAGGTCTCGGGTCTTCTGTTGAATCCAAATTAACCTCGAGGAGGGGGTCTTGGACTTCGACCCTTAGATCCTCCATTTTGGCTAGTCCTACTCTTAAGTCGGAGAGCTCTAGCTCTTTTTCTTATGCTATATAGACTTGGAAACCATTAAATAGCTGCTCAATCTAAAGCTGATACTTAGTGTGCCAGATCATGGGCCTTGCTAATGCGGAGGAAATAGCCTCTTGGGCTATTAATGGGAGGTCTTGATGCCTCCGCATGGGGGTTCTAGAGTGCCTTGGAAGTCTCCTTCATTGAGAATGGCTGTCATGCATCCCGAAAAGTCAAAGGCTTTACATTCAACATCCGCTTGACCAACTTCAGCTTCAGCCAGTAGGATGTCATTATCGTGTCTTATTGTTGGGAAGATTATGGAGTGGTCCTTTGGATGTCTAGATGTCCCATGCCATCTTCATAGAATTTAGCTTCAACATAGTTGGAGCAAACCATGAATGGCCTATTATTTGTCATAACAACCTCATATTTGTCATGGTTCCAGAAGATTAGCAACTGGTGAAGTGAAGATGGAATACAATAATTGGCATGTATCAAATCTCTATCGAGAAAAGCATTATAGCTTGAGGTAGTTTCCACCACAAAAAAATGGTCAGCTTGCTTAAGTTGCCAATAGTTAAGTCAATCGAGATGACTCCTTCAGATTTGGTAGTAACTCTAGAAAAGCCACAGGTCACCATATTTGAAGTGATTAAATCTTCTCGATACTTACCAATGAACTTGAACATAGATGAAGGAAACATGTTAATGGCTGCGCCATTATCCACCAAGACCCCGTTCACTAGAATGCCATCAAATTTAGCCTTGATATATAAGGGCTTGATGTGTTTATTGGCAGTGTTAGGCCCATCAAGCATCATCTTCATTATGTCAGGTGTGTCATCTGGCAAGTTAGATGTTGATGGCATTAACCTTAAAAGACAAAGGGTTGAGTGTAACTTTAATGGCTGCTGCTTCAGCCATGAGCTCCACTTAAGGCTCTTCATTTGATGCTATCACATCACCCTCCAGACCTTCTTAAGCATCAACTACTATGAACTCCAAGGGAAGGAGTAAGGCAATTCTGACATCAACCTTTTCAAGAAGCGTTCTGAATTGTATTTGGATCCCATTGTCTACTCCCTTCTCAGGGTTATCAACCATGGATGTATCCTAATTTTGCTATTGAGGATTGCCAATAGTTAAAATTTCCTATTCTTGGGCTTGGTCCTTGAGATCAACCTCTTGGGTTCGAGATTCCTCCATAGGTTAGGGAAAATCTTCTTTGTGGAAATCCTTCTCGATGTCAGACCATGTTGGGTTGATATAGTCTAGAGGTTCCACTAAGTTAATGCTGAGAGGGGAGTATTCCTCCTTGTCCTTAGTAGATTTTTGCACTATGGGGTCCTTGGCAAGTTGATCCCTCTAAGATTCTCGCCCTTTAGATGATGAAGAACTGGCCCATCCCTCGAGCTTCTTGCGAGCTAGCCCTTTTCTTGTATTAAAAGGTTTGGACTTAACCATTGGATCATTAAGATCCATATGCTCGGTTTGGTTGCCCTTTTGGACCCTAGCCTCTTCTTGAGAGAGCCTGGCCAAGCAGGAATCAAGCGCAATCCTTCGTTGAGTGGCCTTTTTGCGTAGCTGCCACCTTTTATTGTTTTAAGTCGTTAGAAGGACTAACTGCCTCTTGATAGAGTTGGTTCCTCTTCTAGACATTACCAAACCTAACACCAGAATGCTGATATCCTGACTATCGTGGTGCCAAACTGGTGTCCACTTCCAGTAAGTTGTACTTCGGATTCCCTTTAAGATGTCCTGTCCTCATGATGAACTGAGTCTTCGATAGAGAACCCTAAGAAAGCCCTAATGATGATGTCTTTGTTGGAGGAGCTAGCCTTTTCTTTGGAAAAAGGTTCAGCTTCTTCACCTCGGATACCAGCTTATTACCACAACACACATAGAAGTCATGGGTGAGGCATAGGAGTTTCCTTGATGCCTATTTCTTAGAAGCGAAGACTGTCAGCCAATTGTCACATGTAAGAAATGCCATAGTTGACTCTTCTTCCTTAGATAGGAGGACAGTTTCCTATAGTTGCTTCTTTATGAACCTTCTGAACTCTTCACAATTGTGTGTAAGGTGTTCAACCGCAATGTGCCGTTTGCAGTGATCTTCTGGCAATCTCAACATGGTTCAAGGAAACCTTAGGGTTCCTGGTTCAAGCAGCCTATCAAATAAAGCATGGGCCACAACCATATCATCTTTGTTTGCAATCATCCTGCATAGAGATCTGCCATTAGTTTGGCTGTTATGGGCATAATAAGGCTTTACCACCTCAACTACATTGACTTGGGCAGGAATAAGGGGTCTTTATCCACACCCATTTATCCTTCTTCGGGAAGATTAATTCCCTTGCTTCTATGGCATCCTGAACCACATTTCTAAAGATCATGCAGTTCCTCATTGAATGGGTCAACAAATCATGCCAATTAAAACATAAGTTTTCCTTGTCAGAATTGGGATCAGGTTTTCTATGTGTACGCCTAATCTTGAGTTTGTTATTTTCCTCAAGCCAATCGAATATTACATCTGCTCTAGAACTGTCAAACTAGTATTTTCTCAAGTCTTGGGACTGATAAAACTTCCTGGCTCTAATATCCACTTTGATCAAAGGATTATAAACTAAAGTAGGTCCTTTGATGTATTTAGCAATGGCAATCTCGTGTGGAGGATCTTCTTCCTGTTCTATTAAGTGGTGCATTTAAGTCCCATACACGCTCATTTTCTTAAGGCGTTCTTCTTTAAAGACATCCTCCTATCTAGTGGCACATTCTGCCAGCTGAAGAAGCATCGTAATGTTAGAGCCTTCGAATTTCTTCCTAAATTCATTATCCAAACCATTTAAGGCTAGCTTGGCGTACTCAAGTTCAAAAGGGGCCACAGTGCACTTTAACCTGGCTTTCTTGAATCGATTAATATAGTCTTCCACTGACTCACCTGAATTCTGTCTCATTTAAGCCAAATCTATCATGGAAGTTCCCAATTCCATTCTTGGGAATTGGGCCTGGAATTGCCTAGCCATATCGTCCCAACAGAAAATAGAATTAGGGGGCAGGCTGATATACCACTGGAAAGCGGACCTAGTTAATGAGCTAGGGAACAACCTTAATTTGAGATATTGATTATCTGCAGCTCCTCTACATTGGCAATTAATCTTTCCAAATTCTCGAGGGCGGAAACAATCCCTTCCCTTGAAAAGTGGGTAAACTCGAGGATCTTGTATCCTTGAGGAAAAGGGTAATCTCTGTATAAGTAATCATGGCAAGATTGACCATACAAGGGTCTGTTGATCCTTGAGAGACTTGGCCCATACATTTGCTCAATGAGGGCAGCCAATTGGTCCTGGAGGGGTAGGTCAGGCACATGATTTTTCGCCTGCCATTTCCTCCTAAGTGGGTGAGGATCTCGAGGGGGATCTGCAGGATAACCTTGAGCACCCATCACAATCGAGTGTGAGAACAATTGTTACCCCCCAAACCCTGGGTAAACCCCTTGATCATACTGGCCATGCACATGATTGGCCATGAAGTATGTTCTAGGTGGACTTAGGTTGTGTGGCATGCCTGGAAGCACACCAGTGTTAGCAGGCTATTGGTTCTTCCTTGCCAGATCAATCCCCAAGTCATGATCTTCAGGAAGTGGGCTATTAATTTGCTCCCTAGTAGTATAAGTATAAAGAGATCTAGGATGAGAAGTCTGGTTCCCGAAAGTAGGGACCTAAGCTTGCACTCCTATTTCAAGGGCTTGAGTGGGCCTCGGAGCAACCTCTAGTACCTGAGGAGGGTAAGAATGGTTATGTCCTCTATCTTGAGGATAGGTAACACCGGCGCATTGGCATTGAGGTCCCTCATGGTCAAAGAGAAATTGTTATTTGAAGACCAAGCAGCTCCTAGGGGCACGTTATCGGTTCTACGGCTGGATTCCAAGCGCGTAACATCTAGGTTAGCCACAGTTGAGTTTTCTATTCTCTCAGGGGCCATGTAGTCAACCTGAGCAACTAGTAACCGCGTACTCGAGGATATCTCGCGAGGGTAATCAGTTGGTGCTGATGGAAGAGGCGCAGGCCTGAACTGCATGTTATCCTCTCTAACGGCTTGGACCAAGGCATTTTGATCCTCAGCCTGTCTAACTAAGACAGGTTCGACTTCAACCACCGTCTGCCTAACCATGTCCTTAACAATAAGGGCAGTAGAAGGCAAGGTCGAGTTCATTTCTTCTAAGACTCCATCAGTTTCTTTGCAGAACTTTTCATTCATAGGGGTTCCAAATTTGTTAATTACGGCTCTCATGGGGGCAGAGCTTTCATGGTGAGTCACTAGATTGCTCTCTATTTTAGCATGTTATCTCTTGAAGACTTCTCTCATTATTTGTTGGACTTTGGTCCACGATCTCTAAACGATGTTTGAGCATAGACATGAAACTCTTACTAATCGTGCCCAATACGTTCATCTTCTGGGATGTCATCATCACCACCACTTTCGCTGTTGTGGCTATGACTTGGTTCATCCCATTGAGCTATGGGACTTTGCTCAAGAGGACGATCAAGCGGGGATCCAACCAAGGCTAAGCCTTCTGACTCCTCATACTCGAGGGCACTAGACCTCCTTGTCCTAACCATTGCTGAATGGCAAGCAATTACGCTCTAGTAATTCACAATGAGATAAAGACAATAAAGTCTCATTTCAAGCCTCCCACTATGGTCCCCGAAAGGCATGTTTACTCTATTTTGTTTCAGGTTGTGTGTGTGGTTACCATAAATGTGAAAACAAAACAAAGTGCAAATGGGACCCAACGCGACTAGGGAGTGAGCCTAAATTACAAACCACACGTCTTTGACCTTAACTACTCACCATTTTCGAAGAAAGAGTTTTGATATGTTGGTGTATCTGACTTTAGTTGTACTTAAAAGTTCTACTTACGCTTCCATTGAGAAGACTTTGTTAAATGTTTTTATGGATTTTTTATGTATTATTATGGCATAAAATTAAAGGATATGGACCTAACTCGAGTGAAAATTACAGTGACGGAGCAGGGCCCACAGACACCTTTTCTCGTACACTTAAAAGTCAGGAACTAGGTTGGAGACAAACCCAAGAGCTTAGTAGTCCACTTGCAAGCCTGAGTTAATTAGTTTTTTAAGCCTAACACTTTTGACTTATAATAACTCGAATGAGTTCAGGGATGTCAAAATTAAGATGGAGCAAACCATATTCAAATCACTAGATTAAGGCAAACACAATTAAGGGACAAGCCTTGGCTATCAAAGTCTTAAATTAAAGCATCAAATCTCAACTTGTCGATTTGTGGGAACAAATTAAAACTAGAAAGTTATGCCTGAAGCCCGACAACTGTATTACTATGAGGGTAAGTGCAGTAGAGATCTAGGTTATGCTACACCTAGTTAAGTTAAGCTACTCCTAAGTGAAAAGCACAAGTGTGCTGCAAAAGTAAACTTGAAGAAGTTTTGTAATGAGTGTATGTACTTGTTTGGACCTACGCAGAGTCCTTTCTTTATAGAAAACAAGAAATACCGGCTGCTCCTTCTTTTCTGGCATCTCCGCCCACATTTGGCCACTAAGCTTTCTCTTGCGCACGCAAATCTTCAATGACCATGCCCTAAATTCAGTATTAGAAGAAAATCCTTGGTGCCCCCCTCTAGAAGTCCCACGTTCTCTAGATTAAACTTAATGCTCAAGTAACTGAAATTGAGCTCCAAGTAACTGCCTCGAGCCTGGGAATCACCTGCCTTGTAGCCTTCCTAATAGCCCCTCGAGCTCGAGCACACTTCACCCTCAACCATTTAGAACCTTGAGTAGTTGATACCCTTGTCAAGGGTAATTACCCTCTCAGGATGCTAGGTTCGAGATGCCGTTATCCTAGTACTTAAGGCCTGACTTCCCTCGAAAAGGCCCTTAAGTGTTGACCACATGGCACTTTATTCAAAATAGTGTAGTCCCAAGCCCCTCGAAATTAGGGTATAAACAAATGGCTCGTACCCCTACCCCCTAGTCATAAAAAGGCCATACCGGTCAACCCAGATTGCCTAGCATGGGTACGCACTGATCAAAGCCTAGGCTCATGTATAGCTGCTATCCTCTCATGAAATTCATTTATCTATGTTGTTCGTCAACCCATATCAAAAGCAATGTGGGATGCCTTTACTAAACGCTTTCGAGATCACTCGTTGGCAAAAGAATTTGACCTAAGACACCAAATAATCTCACATAAGAAAGATGGAAAAACAATGAATGCTTACCTTCTCAATTAAAATCAATTGTTGATTACCTCGCTTCTATTGACTACCCTATTTCACCTAGAAAACTCACTTATTACACATTATTTGGAATCCCCCTAAATATGCAGCTTTTTCAACCTTCATAAGAATGTCTCTTTCTCTAAATTTTGAATCTCCCAAAACCGCTATAACTCTGACCCCTCTCATGCACTGGTCGCTGCAGGTAGGTACAAGCCAAACAATTTCCAATCAAGGCCATGGAGGATGCGGACGAGGCCGAGGTCGCAACAAAGGCCGTGGAGGTCAAGGGGCCGCAATGGGAATCAAGGTCAACCTTAGCATACCCACTTAGGACCCCATCATTCAAGTGGCACCACTCAGGTTAATATGGACATTCCCCTGTTCCTTCTCCTTAGTGGCCCAGACTAGTCAATGCTCCATCCTTTCCTAAGTGTGTTCAGTCCACCCCCTCCCCCCTTCTGCCAAGTCTGCTCACAAGTTGGACACGCTGCCATTTCATTTCCTCATCGCTTTGATTCGAACTCATACTCCGATCCATTGTAATCCTTCTGTGCCATGACTATAGGAGATTCCAGTGATTACAACTGGTATCCGGACTCTGGTGCATCCAACCACATGACACCCCATGCAGGTACTCTAGGTAATCTTTTTCCATATAAGGGTCATAAAACTATTTTTGTTGGGGAGAGTGCTTTATTACCCATAACGCATGTTGGTTCTTCTGCTATTAAAATGTAATCCAAGCCACTTCAACTTAACGATGCTTTCTTGGTTCCTCAACTCACACATAACTTATTCTCCATTAAGAAATTATGTCAAGATAACAGTTATACAGTTGAACTTTACTTAGACCATTTTTGTGTTAAGGACAAGGCCGCAGTGATGCCCCTTCTACAAGTGCGTAGTACTGGCTCGCTATATAGCTTCTTCCCACATGACATGATTTATTGCTCAGGCGCGCATGGGGAACCTTTGGCACCAATGATTAGAACACTTGAGTGTCATGTTTTAAGCATATTATGTAAGCGCAAAATAATTTCTTCAACCCGTTTTTTCGATATTTGTTGTTCTTGTTGTTTAGGTAAAGCCAATCAAATACCTTTTGAGCAAGTAATTCATTCTACTTTGGCACCTTTACAAATAATTCACTTGGACGTGTGGCAGTCACCGATTTATTCTATTTTTGATTACAAATACTATGTTATTTTCGTTGATGATTTTTCAAGATTCACACTACTCTACCCGATGCAGCGAAAATTTGAAGTTTATGACCATTTCACCACTTTTGAAAAATCTTGTCAAAATCATATCTTAAAATCAAAGTTTTTCAAAGTGATGCGGGACATGAATTTGACCATTGCCGTATGGCTACCCTATGCCATAGTCATAGAATTCACTTACGCTTATCTTGTCTTGACACCCCACAACAAAATGGAGTGGCAGAATGCAAACATCGACACTGACTTGAAATAGCTCGTAGACTTTCAATCCATGCAAAGCTACCTGATCATTTTGAGACGATGCAGTTTGCACTGCATGCTTCACAATAAATCGTCTTCCAACTCCAACTTTATCCGACTTATCACCTTTTAAAAAACTCTTCAACAAAACTCCGGATTATAAAATTTTGTGCGTTTTAATTTGAGTGTTACCTGAATCTTACACCACATGCCCCATATAAGCTCACTCCGTGATCCACAAATTGTATATTTTTAAGATATACGACTCACCATAAAGGCTATCGATGTTTTGACCCCTAAAACAAACTGTATATATATTAATCGTAATGTTATATTCAATAAGCAGAGCTTTCCTTTCAATAACCTCACACAAGGAACATCACCACATGCATAATCCACTTTGATACGTCCCCCCTCCTCCTCCTCCTCCCCCCCCTACCCCGAAGTCATGGGAGACAACCATGCATGGTCACCCATCCCAAACCAGGACAAATGGCTTGCCACTGGGCTCATCGAGCTTCTGAACCCGAAACCCTCCCCACGCTATTGGCCTCGTCTGCCGCAACCCCTAAACTAGAACCCTTGCCCCTTGGGTCCTCCAATAAGGTACCCGACACGCACATCACCACTACTGAACCACTTCCGCCCTCCCCGCACGATGAATTCCCACACGGGAAAACTAATGTTCACCCCATGCGCACTCGATTAAAGGATGGTATTCGCAAAACTAAGTATCCGTTGTCCTTAACATCTATCATAGTTATTCAAGAACCAATATGTTTCTCTTAAGCAATAAAGAACCCTAATGGCAAGAGGCCGTGGCAGATAAATTTAAGCCCCTAATTCAAAAACATATCTGGGCCCTTGTTCCCCATGACCCTTCATAGAATCTGATAGGAAGCCCTTGGAAATACCGAGTAAAGTACAAAGTAGACAGTTTTGAAGGACTGTTTTAAAGCTAGACTTGTTGCCCAAGAATTTCATCAATGAGAGGCTATTGACTTTGGGAAACCTTCAGCCTCGTTGTCAAACCCATAACCATCCACTTTGTCCCTCTTTCTAGCTATCTCCCCTAATTGGCCTATTTGCCAATTTGATGTTAAAAATGCTTTCCTACATGATCTCTTAAAAGAAAAAGTTTACATGAAAAGACCGTAAGGTTTCACTCATCCAAAATTTCTAAACCATGTGTGTCATTTATGCAAGGCCCTATACGGTCTTAAACAAGCTCCTAAAGCTTGGTTTCAACATTTTAGCTCTGTTCTCCAAGTCTCAGATTTAGTTGTAGTTGTGCGGATCCCTCACTGTTTATTTTCAAAACATCAACATATATCATTTGTCTCCTCCTCTATGTTGATGATGTCATCCCAACTGGTCCACCCGAGGCACCCCACAGGAAACTCATACAAGACTTCTCCACTCAATTTGCCATGAAAGATCTAGACCCACTTCACTACTTCCTAGTATAGAAACAACCCAGACCTTCTCAGGCCCATTCCTCTCCCAACATCAATATACTATCGATCTCCACACCAAAAAAAAAAAAAGAAAAAAAAACATGCATGATGCCAAACCCATCAAAAACCCCCCGCCCAACTTGAGCCCATCTTTCGATCATAGAAGGCGAGCTACTCGCTGACCCAACCGAATTTTGAAGTGTTGCAAGGGCACTACTATATTTGACCATGACTCGTCCTGACATATGCTATACTGTTAATCTTGTTTCTCAATTTATGCATGCCCCTGGGACTAACCATTGGCAGGTCATTAAGCGAAGTCTCTGTTACCTCAAAAGCTCTCCCGACCATGGTTTGATTCTCAATCTAGGACCATGTAATTCTATCATGGTCTTCACTCATGATGATTGGGGAGGATGTCTAGACACTCAATGGTCTACTACTGCTTATGAACTCTTCTTTGAACCCAACCTCATTTCATGGTGAGCCAAGAAACAACGCATTGTCTCAAATCAAGCACTGAATCTGAATGTCGGGCCGTTGCTAAATGTAACTGGATTCGTTATATCATGAGGGATCTTGGACACAAACACAATGGACCTATCATGTTATACTGCAACAATGTCTCTACATCATACCTTGCTGCCAATCCCATCTCAAATGATCGAAGCAAACGTGTTGACATAGATTTTCACTATGTTCGTAAATAAAGTAGACAAAGGTGACCTTTAGGTTCTCCACACTCTAACAACTAAAAAAGTTGTAGATATCTTCACCAAAGGTGTCTCGTCATATCGATTCCATTGTCACAAATACAATCTACACGTCGTTCCACCTCCTTCAGCTTAAGGGGGCCTATTAGAATAGCTAGACTAAGAAACCTCTTGAGGGTTTTTGGGACTTTTTCCTTCATACCCCTATGTCTAGTTATGAGCCTCAAGGGCACTCTTGTGACTGTTATGTCTTGCTCGCCCTATATAAGAAGACCATTGTTAAAATTTTCATCATTTCAATTATACACAATTCTACAAAGGTATTTCTTATATTCTCACATAACCGACCCAACTAATGATGGCATTGGTGTCCTAAAAGTCCAATTTGTTAACTTTAGATATTAAATAAATAAAATTATTTGATTTATTTATTTTCTTTTTTATGAGTCAAAAATGCATGTGATTGTTTTTCTAAAACATTCCATGAGATGGACGTAATCCAAGATAATATGTGAGGTTTGGTTTAAGTGGTCACTGAGATTAAACCATAGATGGACTTACATTAAATTAATGATATGTTGTTGAAGTAAATGTTCATAGTCAGTGATGATTTGGGAGAACTTGTCTGATAAGACTATAATATGATACTTTAAATGACTTGTCTTTTTCATGTGGATAGAGAAGTATTATATTTGTATTGTCTATATGATTAGAACACTGAGCAGGACCACCTGAATTAGCTGTTTCTCTACTGCTATCATAAACAATTAATTCCATAAGACAATAACTCTAAATCTAGGAAGAAGTTTGAACTCGTGCATGAATTGTTTGTTGCTTTGGTGTACCAAAAGGATTGGTCAAAGTTGGTTGGCTTAAATCTTAGGTGAGTTGGGTAACGGCACGAAGTGTAGAGCGGTTGATTATCACAATGAAAATATTTTGAGAAGTATTGATTAAATATATTTGACTCTAGAGTGCAGTAATATCTATTTAGTGGAATTAAATATTACTAAATGTTAATCAATGTCATCGAGTGTTGACAATTAGATTTGGCCCATTTGGAGTTAGAATTAAATTGTCCCCGTGGTTCCTTTGCAAACCTCTTGAAGTACACTAGTTGAAAATATTTAAAATAAATTCATGAGATGAATTATTTGTTCATAAGATGAATAAATTAATTTTTCTAAACATAATTCATAAGATGAATATCTGATATGATAAATTGTGTCATGTATTAAGCAAAACAAAAAAAGGGGGAGAAAGAAGAAAATAGGTGAAGAAGCATAGCCCGCGCCTTTTATGGTGGGCGTGTGCCTCCAAAAAAAAGGGAAATAAGGGGTTGTTGACATCAGCAACCGCTTGAAGCACCCATCTTTCTATAAAAACACTGATTTGTCGTGAGTTATATATGTGTATTTTCTAAGTTTTTGAAACCTAGTTTTCTCCTGCGATTAAAACCCTAAAAGTGTTTTAAGGATTTTCTAAATGTATGTTTAGCATAATTTTTCTGAAAAGTTGTTTTTCAGAAAGATTAAAAAGAAAAAATTTTGTTCTGAAGTTTTTCTTAAACTAAATATTTTGGGATCCCACACTTCGGGTGTCAAGGGATTCACTACCGAGAAGATCTCAAGATCTCGATAACTCATTCCAGCCGACAATTGTAGTTTATAATCCAGATATTTATATTAATCTTTCTTTCAAAGCTTTCCTTTAAATTTTTGCAATTTTATTTATGCTTTACTTTAATGTTTATTATGCTTAGATATTCCATGTTCGTTATGTTTATATTAGAATAGAGATCCTTTAGATTTAAAATTATAGAATTCTAATGTTATTTCCGTTGCACCTGATCGAACCTGTTTAGGAAAAATTAAGTTTCTGAAATTAAATTTTTCCAAAAATTGGTATCAGACCTACCTCTAATTATATTCGTAGTTGGCGTGAGATTAATATTAAGCATAATAAATGTTAAGAATAGAGTTGTGAATAAGAGAAATTGAGAATTTCGTTAAAGGAAAGAATACATGACTGGGTTATAAAGAGTTTAATTACTGGAATGTCGGTTCATCAAATTCAAATTGTTTAATTTGTGATGAATCTAATTAAATTATGTGGGATTTCATTCTAAATAATCTAATGAGATTAAACGTTCAAATAGTTGATTAGATATATACAATATCGCGTTACGATCTAATGTGATTAAGATCATATTACTAACATATAAAATATAGGGTTATTTACACCAATTGTCCTTGTGTACTTTGCCTATTATATCAATTTAATCCTTGTACTTTTAATTGTGTTAGTTTAGTCCATATACAATTCAAAATGTGTCAATTTAGTCCTTTAGTTAAACTTAAGTTAAGTTAATGACGTAATTTTGAATGGCAAAATTATGTTAGATGCAAACAATTTACTAAAAATTCATCCATTTACTCAATTTAACCCAACTTGCGGTTGAACTAATAAAAATTTTGTTAAAAACTTAGCATGAATTTTTATCTAAGGACCAAATTGACACATTTTAAATTTTACAAGGGCTAAATTAACACAATGGGCAGAGTACAAGGACCTTTGGTGTAAATAACCCTAAAATAAAATTAAAAAATTAGGAAAATAAGGGACTAGGCACGCCCAATTTTAAATAAAAAATATAAATTTTGTCTCTTATAAATTTTATTTGAGTCAATAAATTACATTGAGTTGATTGTATTTAATTTGACCCCGAAAATAAATTAATGTGATTAAAAAATAATAGTAATAAAATAAAAACAAACTTAAAGAATACCTGAAAAGCCCCTCTAGCTTTAGGATAGTTTTCTTTATAAATAGAATAACCATCCATCATCTGAAGGGATCCCAAAAAAATCAAAGAGATAAATAAAGACTATAAATCTTCTTAAATTCTATCAATCAAAACCTTAAAAAAACCAAAAGAAAATCTTTCTTCATATTAGAGATCAAGCTTCGACCCTCTATATTGGAGAAGAAACCTCTTGTTTGAGATCAAGCCTTGTGCCCTCGTCAAGAAATCAAGTTGATCATTGGTGTTCAAAGAAACCAAGTTTAGGGAGATCGAATCAGAGGATTTTTCATATTTGTAATTGATATACGTCTATAGAGATTGTACCCACTTTTTTAAAGAAATACAAAGAAGTTTATTTTATAGTTGTATTTTTTGCTTTATTCGAATTTTGTGTTTACAAATTTGGCACGCCCGGTGGGACCTTCTCTGCTTTTCATCTCTTTCTCCAAGAATCCGAATGTCATCTAAGAAGTACAGATCTCAAAATTTGCAAAAATCTGAAGAATTTAGGGCTCATAAGTCTGTTTCTATTGCTTCTGAAGCTAGCAACCTTTGCATTACAGTCACAACAAGGAGTAAGTCAAAATTTATTGAAGCTCTCCTCTCTTCCAAGACACCTTCTGGTGGTTCACGTGCCCGTCAATAGTCACCTGTCTTTGGATCCCATCAAGACCCAGAAATCTAAGGTGTTGGTGCAAGAAGTATGTCCACTTGTATCAATCCAACATTCGAACCACTCAGCGAGCCGATGGATGGGGAAGATCGTGGTGGTTCGTCGCCTATTTCGCAGCAAAGAAAAACCATTAAATCTGTTGGGTCAGCTGGAGTGCCCATAATGGTAACTAGCACTATCCCTATGGAGGAGCAACTGGCCAAGTTGCAAGAGATGGTAGAAAATCTCGATAGAGTTATAAGTGAGAAAGATGAACAACTCCATGAACAAAGCCTCTAAATTGCTGGTTTGCATAATAAAATCTCCGAGAATGAATCTGAGAAGAACATTAGGAAGACTGTTGCTGATAATGACAGTTTAGATTCTGGTGACGAAGAAGCATCGGCGAATCCTACAAAGTTTACTGTCGCCGCAAAACCCTCACCAATCCAACGGATTCACGAGTTGATTGCCAACACTGTCAAAGCTCACATGAATGGCACTTCTTATCGAAACCACCGCTATTAGAAGCCAAACACACGAAGGATTGATAGCCTCAGGATGCCTACCGGTTATCAACCACCAAAATTCCAACAGTTTGACGAGAAGGGTAACCCTCACCAACACATTGCTCATTTTGTGGAGACGTGCAGCAACGCTAGCATTGACGGTGACCTATTGGTGAAGCAATTTGTGCGTTCCCTCAAAGGTACTGCTTTTGATTGGTACATCGATCTTAAGTCAGAATCCATCGATAGTTGGGAGCAGACGGAAAGTGAGTTCCTTAACAGGCTTTACAGTACTCGACGCATTGTCTCTGTGGTTGAACTCACGAACACAAAGCAATGGAAGGATGAACTAGTGATTGACTACATTCAGCATTGGCATGCTTTAAGCCTGGATTGTAAGGATCGTTTTTCAGAAATTCAGCTATGGAGATGTGCAGCCAAGGCATGACGTTGGAACTGTCCAACATCTTGCAAGCGCTAAAGCTGAGGTCTTTTGAGGAGTCAGCAACACATGCGCATGATATCAAGGTGAACTTGGCTAATCATAGTGGCAAGGCCTCTTGGATCCCTAATGTCAAAACAGATCACAGAGAAGTAAAGAAGATCAAAAAGTCAGCCAACCCTACTGTGAAGGAGACTATGGCTGTGAACATGGCACCGGTTAGAATCAACAGCAAGCCTCGAGGAGTTGAAGAGAAGAAGGTCCCCCTACTAAGAGAAACTCAGAGGAGGTGGCCAACTCTGAAAGAATTGTAGCAGAAGGTGTATCCTTTTCCTGATTCTGATCTTTCTGGCCTGTTTGACAATCTCTTGGAGAAGAATCTCATCACCTTTCTAGAACCAAAATGCCCTGTTGAGGTAGAACGCACTTCTAACCCAAAGTACTACAAGCACCATCGGGTGATCAGCCACCCGATTGAAAAATGCATCACCTTGAAAGAATGAATCATGCAATTGGTAAATGATGGGAAGATCATCCTTGAGCTTGAGGATGTAGCTGAAGCCAACCACGCTTTCTCAGTTTTTGGGACTTTTCTAAGCTTGATGTCATTACCACCTCCAGTTCTCTTAACCTACCTTAAGCCCCAATTGAAGCAAATTTTTTAGGCCATTCAGTTTGAAAGTCTAGAGCTTGTGATGATTCAGGTTCAGGAAGAATTTCTGTGTTCAGATCAATTGAATAAGGATGAAGGACAAATTGAAGATGACGAGGAAGGTTGGACCTTTGTTACACCTAAGAAATCCAGAAAGCCTCCTCGCTCTCCTTAGCCGCGTTGAAAAGGAAAGCAGGTCAGGAGGAAGCCCCACCAAAAGAGAAAAGTGAAGAACAAATAACCAAAGGCTAAGAAGGGAGAAGTAATTCCCATTTACCTATTGAAGCAGAAGCCACGCAGTCCAGTTACCCTGGAGGAGTTCTTTCCAAAAGATCACTTCAAGGCGGGCACAGTCAACGTGACAACTATTTCAGAACTCCCTGAGATAGAGGAAGCACCAGTTCATGAGGTAGCAACCTTCAGTGACACATCAATATGCCTCGCAGCTGTAGAAAAAGAGGAAAAAATCTGTGCCACTCTTCAAGCATTGTCAACACGTCTGGGTTGGCAGGCATTGCCAGCACGTCTGGGTTGGCACCAAATCCTGCAATTGCCAAACGAACTTCGCACAAATCTAGTCGAAGCTCTTAAGAATCCAGCCCTTTACACTTCTAAAATTTAGGAAGATAAGACCCTGTGACAAACATTAGAGAGGTGCGCAACATGTACTGTAGCTTTATCCTTCCTAGATGAAGACTTGTTCCTTGGTTCAAAACCACATAATCGCCCCTTGTTCATTGCTGGCTATGTTCATGAGCAGAAATTCAACCATATTCTAATTGACAGCGGGTCAGGCATAAACAACATGCCAAAATCTACAATGAGATAGCTAGGCATTTCTATTGAAGAGCTTTCAAATCGTAGGATGTTGATTTAAGGTTGCAATCTCAATAGTCAAAAAGCGGTCGGCATGATCCGTTTCGACCTTACTGTCGGAGACATGACTGCAACTACCCTCTTCCATGCCATTGATTCAAAGACGACATACAATTTGTTGCTTAGATGCCCTTGGATCCATGAAAACGGTGTTGTGGCTTCCACCCTTCATCAATGCTTGAAATATTTCAGAAATGGGAGCGATGGGAGAATTGATGCCGACTGCAAACCCTTTTCAAAGGCTGAGGCACACCTCACCGATGCTAGATACTATGAAGAGACAAATACGCCAATTGAAGAAGCTCCAAAAGAAACCGTGACCATTGGAAGGAAGACATTGATGGGAAGTAAGAAGTCAGCGTCATCCTTGCTTGATGAAAATCAGTCACCTCAGGCACATCTTAGATCTACCAAAGCGTAGATACTGGCAGGTGCGGTTACGTCAAGAACACCTATGGAAATAGAAGTTCCATCCATGACCCTAAGCTATGCTACATACCAAAATCTCAAAGAAAGAATGGCAAATCCCCTTTTGCGTAGTTCCACACTGGCAAAAACCTGCTATTCACAAAAAATGAAAAATGTCGCAATGTTGACATACAAGCATTAAAAAATAAAGCTGTGATTCCACTTACTTGCGCAAGTCACCAGCAGGTAACTAGTCCACCTCTTCCTGGATTTACCTCCTCCTCACGAGGGTTCGATGAGGAAAAGGAGTTATTACCCAACACTCGGACAAAGGAGGGTTTTGATCCAAATGCCTACAACCTTATGGCCAATTGTGGATAAGACTTTTCCAACCCACCGCCTCTAAGCGGGCCGATTGAACTCAAGTCCCGTGGAACTGCCGCAATCCAAAGGACGCATCACGAGAAAGGTGAAGGCGTAAAACCTTTGAGAGTTGGTTTGGGTTTTACTCCTGCCAAACCCGTTAATATTTTCATCAAGCAAAAAGGAAAACAGATTTCTAGTTAACACATTGCTGCTGTTGAAGTGCTTGCTGATGAAGTAAAAGATAAGGGTAACAGGCCAAGAATAACAACTTTTGATCGCATATGTCTATCCGCTTCATCTCCTTGTTGCTCTATCTTTAACAAGTTGGGAAAATCCTGTGACCATAACGCCAGTCAAGAAGGAAAAGTTCAAGCCAAAGACTCCATTTTTAATGGGCTCTAAAACAACTATCCACATTCTACTAAGGATAAATGTTGTCATCTTAAAAAGCCAAATCTAGATAAGGATCGAGCTCAAGTTTTTGACTTTAGATAACTCAGTGACAATGGCAATCAAAATATTTTGAGCTCCAAAGCTAGAGAATCGGTCTTCACTTGGTTCCAAGTGGTAGAAGCACTTAAAAGGTCGGCATAGAAGCAAAAAGGAAAGGTAGCATAAGATGATAATGGGAGCAATGAAGTTCAAAGCGTTATCCGTTCACGTATGAGACACACCATGGAGATTGAGGTTAGTACATATGGAGTATTAAAGGCGAAATGACGAATTATGGTATTCACGAACCAAATGGCAGATAGGAGTAAGAAAATTGCAAAAGAGTCAAGCATGCCTGATCGTCCCAACCAGCATGTCAAAAGGACAGAGGAAGATTTATTGGTGGAAATAGGTGATAATGGCGAAGAAGAACCTATCGTATGCTCCTCTAACCGTGTTACGTTAGAGAGATGGCCTTGCACGAAAATCATGGTGAAGAAATTACAGTTGCACCAAAAATTATAGCATTGTTAGAAGATGGATGTCAGGGAACGGTTGATGATCTAAAGGAGTTAAACTTGGGCACCACAGATGAGCTGCTCCTCATTTTCGTAAGCGCTCGGCTCCATGTCGATGAAGAGAAGGCTTACTTTGACATTCTGTCCCACTATAGAGATGTTTTCGCATGGTCATACAAGGAGATGCCTAGTTTGGATCCAAGCATTGCAATACATCACCTTCAAATCCAAAAGGGTGCCCAGCTTGTAAAATAGCCTAGTCGGTGATTTCTGCCAGATATTGTAGTCGAGATAGAATTCGAGGTAAATAGGCTCATCTCTGCAGGATTCATCTATAAAGTAGAAATTTTAGCATGGATTTCGAACATCCTCCTAGTGAGAAAGAAGAATGGACAGCTCAGAGTCTATGTGGATTTTCGAGACCTTAATAATGCTTACCCAAATGATGATTTTCCTTTGCCAATTCTAAAACTCATGGTTGATGCCACCACTGGGCATGAGGCTTGGTCCTTCATGGATTGTACCGCTGGATACAATCAACTACGAATGGCTCCAGAAGATGAAAAAGCAATAGCCTTTTGAGCACCCAAGGGTATTTATTGCTACAAGGTAATGCCCTTCGGTCTGAAAAATGCTGGCGCCACCTACCAACGTGCAATGCAAAGGATTTTTGATGACTTGTTGCATAAGAAGGTTGAATACTACATTCATGACCTTGTGGTGAAGTCAAGGAAAAGAGGGGATCATCTCAATGATCTGCACATTGTTTTCAAAAGATTAAAAAAAGTGTGTCTCAAAATGATTCCCCTAAAATGTGCCTTTGGAGTGTTCTCCGGGAAGTTACTTGGGTCTATAGTCAGCCATTGAGGGATTGAGATTGATCAACCCAAGGTCAGCGCCATACAAAACTTGCTAGAGCTAAGGAACTTGAACGAGCTTTGTAGCCTTCAGGGATGTCTTGCTTACATAAGAAGATTCATTACCAACCTAGTCGGTCATTGCCAGCCTTTCATCCACTCAATGAAGAAGGAAGCTCCTTTGAGTGGGATGATTCGTGTTCTAAGGCTTTTGAAAGCATAAAGAAATATCTAATGAACCCACCAGTTATGGGGGCACCGTTTCTAGGAAAACCCTTAATTCTTTACACCTCTAATCATGAACAATCTCTGGGGTACTCTGTGCTTAAGGAACCGAAGAAGAAAAGGAAAGAGCATTATACTACTTGAGCCATACTTTGGAAGGCACCGAGCTAAACTATTCGCCTATAGAAAAAAAATGCGTCTAGCTCTCATTTTTGCCAATCAAAAGTTGAAGCATTACATGCAAGCACATACGATATGATTGGTTTCAAAGGCAAGTCCCATTAAATACATTCTTTCCAGGCTAATTTTGTCAGGACGATTAGCATGGTGCACAGTTCTCATCAAGCAACACGACATAGTGTACGTTCCGCAAAAAGCGGTGAAAGGGCAAGCACTAGCAGACTTCCTAGCTAAACATCCTTATCCCAGATGAGTGGGTGTTGAATGATGACTTTCTTAATGAAGATGTGTTATACATTGACATATTCCCACCATGGAAGATTTACTTTGTTGGGGCATCATGAGTTGAGGGTGCAGGTGCAGGAATGGGGTTTGTTTCTCCTTCAAGACACATCCTACTGTATTCCATCATCCTCACATAACCTTTCTTTGATAATGTAGTAGAGTATCAAGCTTTGCTACTATGGTTGGAAATGGCAATCAAAATCCATATCAAAGGCTTGGACATTTATGACTGTTCCAAGTTAGTTATTCAACAACTATTTGGTAATTTCGAAGTCATAAAAGAGGATCTAATACCTTATTTCAGATATGCTATGAGCCTGTTGGGGCTATTAGACTCAAGGAAGTTAGAGCACATCTGTGGAAGTACCAATGACATGGCTGACGCGCTTGCAAATCTTGCAACCACCATCGCACTAGGGGCAAAAGAGTCTATTGAGATTCCGCTGCGTAGCAAATGGGTCATCCCGCCACTTCAAGAAGAGGACATGGAAAATTATTCAATCATGGCATGGAAAGCTTGGAAAATCTTGCAACAACCAATTATCGATTTCCTTGAGCATGGAAAGCTTCCCGATGACCGACAACATTGAACAAAAATTTGTTGCCGTGCTAACCAATTTTGCAATCTTAACTCGGTACTTTATCAACGTGCTTTTGATGGTATCCTCCATCGTTGCCTTGGAAAAGAAGAAGCTCGGCACGCCATGATCGAAGCACATTTGCGAGTTTGTGGTGCTCACCAGTCTGGTCCTAAATTGCATGAACGTCTTAAAAGGGTGGGTTACTATTGGCTGACAATGGTTAAAGACTGCATGGATTATGCAAAGAGGTGAGATGCCTGCCAATTTCATGCAAACTTTTGGCACTAACCTCCAGAGCCATTGCATCTAACAATAGCATCTTGGGCTTTTGAGGGATGGGGTCTGGACATTGTTGAACCATTCACTCCAAAATCTTCAGCTAGCCATGCATTCATTTTGGCAACAACAGACTATTTCTCCAAGTGGGTGAAGGCGGTTCCTCTTAGAGAAGTGAAGAAAAAACCGTGGTGGATTTCATTAGAGTTCACATCATATACCGTTATAGCGTCCCCTGGTTCATTATAACTGATAATGGAAAGTCATTCTTCAACAGTTTAGTATCCAAACTTTGTGAGAAATTTAATCTCACTTAGCACAGATCTCCAATGTACTATGCCCTGCAAATGATCAAGCCGAAGCTTTCAACAAGACTCTCTGAAACTTGCTAAAGAAGATCATGGCAAAGTCTAAGAGGGATTGTCATGAGAATAAGTGAAGCCTTATTGGCCTACTGGATCACCCATCACACTCCTACACAGGAAACTCCCTATTCTTTAGTGTACGGAGTAGAAGCAGTTCTCCCATTGGAGCAACAAATTCCTTCACTCAGAATTAGAAGCATTGGATGAAAAGAGGCTTCAAGCACAGCAATAACTTGAGTGTTACCAAACTCATTTGTCACGCACTTTCAACAAAAAGGTTCGACCTCGCTCCTTTCAAGTTGGTGACATAGTTCTAGCAGTTCGAAGACCCATCATCATCACGCACAAATTAGGGATAAAATGGGATGGACCTTATGTGGTTCGGGAAGTCTACACAAATGCGGCCTACAAAATTGTCAGTGCTGAAGGTGTTCGAGTTGGCCTTATCAACGGCAAGTACTTGGAGCAGTACTACCCCTAAGAAATAAAGCCTTGTAACCAATGGTGTAGTATGTAGTTAAACTGCTAAAATACCCCACCAAATCTAAGGTGGTTAAACAATGGGTACTCCTGGCCCTAAAAATTATAAACAATGAATGGCTAAATTTTTCTTTAAAAAATGTTTTTCACCCTTTGAACTACGTGACGGCTTGATCCCTAAGGGAAGTTTCTTCCCTAAAGTTACATAGGCAGCTTGAAATACATAATGTATTCAGGCACGGTCATATTTTATAAAATAAAAAAAAAGTTTTTTTAAACGATTGGGCAGTATCATTTGGTATGTGTTCTTAGCACAGTCAAAATCAACATAAAAAAAATTGAAAGTTGTACCCTATCACGTCATAGCCAAACTCAAATTGACTTTTATGTCACGCCCAAATCCATATTGACTTCTACGTCACATATAAATCCAAATTGACTTCCGCGTCGTTTTGAAAAATTTTTATGTCACATCCAAATCTAAATTGTCTTCTATGTCACACATAAATCCAAATTGATTCTCATGTCATGCCCCAATTCAAAATGACATTTATGTCAAACCCAAGTTCAAATCGAATTCCACGTCGTACCTAAATCCAAATGGGCTTCCACGTCATTTTTCAAAAAAGTGACTTTAATGTCCCACATAAATCCAGATTGACTTTCCCATCATACCAAAATTCAAAATGACATTCATGCCAAATTCAAGCTCAAATCGACTTCCACATTACACATAAATCTAAATTGACTTTCACGTCATACAGAAATTAAAAATGACATTTATGTCAAGTCCAAGCTCCTTTCATGTTGCACGTAAATCCAGATTGACTTTCACATCATACCAAAATTCAAAACAACATTTATGCCAAATTCAAGCTCAAATCGACTTCCACATTGTACATAAATCCAAATTAACTTTCACGTCATACCAAAATTCAAAACGAAATTTCTGTCAAGCCCAAGCTCAAATCGACTTTCATGTCGCACATAAATTCAAATTGACTTTCACGTCATGCCAAAATTTAAAATGACATTCATGTCAAACATAAGCTCAAATCGACTTCCGCGTTGCACATAAATCCAAATTGACTTTCATGTCATACACAATTTCAAAATGATATTTTTCTCAAATACAAGTTTTAATTGACTTCCATGTCCCACTATAAATTAAAATTGACTCCCACTTTATTCTCAAACGGTTAAGGATTCAAAGAACAAGTGGTCAATACAAACATGCGATTATCCTGGGGTGCTCCATCTCCATACAAGGGTGTGTGCACGGTTTTTGGATGTAACATCCACGGTACTCCATTTCCATGTATGGGCGTGTGCATGCAAGATAATCTAAGGATAAATTGTGTACCAAACGGTTGAGGTTTTGAACAAAAAGGGGTCAATACCAAGACCCAATTATCCGGGGGTGCTCCATTTCCATACACGGGCATGTGCACGGTTTTCGGATGTAACATCTAGTGTGTGTCATGAATACTATGTGGGATAAGTACTCAAAGATAGCTAGAATGAATTAGAATGTATTGGACGGTATTAGTCTTGTAATTGCCCTATTGTAATAGGAAGTGTAGAGAACCTAAGTACTTGTTAGTTAGTTAGGTTGGTTAGATGAGCTTAGATATTTTGATAAGTTAGTACCCATCTCTTGCTTAGTTAGTATAAGTAGTAGTTGTTGAATTGTAATGAGGCATTCAAGGAAATATACAATACTTCAATTCTCTAACTCTCCCTCTATCCTCTCTACTCTCCCTCTAATTCTCTTCTCCTTCTCATCTCTTTCTAATTCTTTCTCTACCCCAATCTCTAATTCTTTCTAAATCTCTAAGTCATGATCCAAGGCTATCCTGGGATCATGACAGTGTGCTCCATCTCCGTGTATGGGTGTGTGCACGCAAGATAATCTAAAAACAAATGGTGTACCAAACGGTTGAGGTTTTGAACAAAAAAAGGGTCAATACCAAGGCGCGATTATTCGGGGTGCTCCATCTCCATACACGAGCGTGTGCACGGTTTTTGGACGTAACATCCACGGTGCTTCATCTCCATGAATGGGTGTGTGCACGCAAGATAATCTAAGGATGAATGGTGTATCAAACAGTTGAGGTTTTGAACAAAAAAAGGGTCAATACCAAGACACGATTATTCGGGGTGCTCCATCTCCATACACGAGCGTGTGCACGGTTTTTGGACGTAACATCCACGGTGCTTCATCTCCATGAATGGGTGTGTGCACGCAAGATAATCTAAGGATGAATGGTGTACCAAACAGTTGAGATTTTGAACAAAAAAAGGGTCAATACCAAGACACGATTATCGGGGGTGCTCCATCTCCATACAAGAGTGTATGTACGGTTTTTGGATGTAACGTCATGGTGCTCCATATCCATGTATGGGCTTGTGTAAGCAAGATAATAAGACTAGAAGTGGTTTACCAAACGGTGGGGGTTTCAAACAAGTTCAAGTTCAGTAGTGGGACATTTGAAAAATTCAAAAAAAAAAAAAAAAGCACACACATACACAAAAAGAATTTAAAAAAATAAAATAAAAGAGGTCATTAAAAAAAGAGAGAATTTCGATTTTTTAAATAAAATATTTTGCCAACCAAAAAATTCTTTAAAAAATTTTTGTTTTTAAGAAAAAAAATATAAAATAAAAAAACTCACAAAATAAATTTTTAAAAAAAATCAAAACAAGAATTTTTACAAAAAAAAAAGGAAAAGAAAAGGAATTTTACCAAAAAAATCAAATCAGAAAAAAAATTATAAAAAACAAATCAAAATATGTTCAAAAAAATCACAAAAAATAACAATTTCGTAAAGAAAAAATAGTTAAAAAAAAATCAAAAAGAAAATCACAAAAGAATACCATAAAAAGAATATAAATTCAAAATTTTGAGACTTACCTATTTAAATTTGGAGTTGCATCACAAGCCCTAGTGCAGCCGATTTCTCTTCTGATTTTGATGATTAAATAGTGAGGCAAAGCCCCATAATTATAAAAATTATTTGATTAATTATTTTTATACTTTAAATATAACTCTTAATTTTAAAAAAATAAAACCTGCATTAAAAAAAAAAAAAAGAAAAAATTGAATTTGAGAAGCCGTGCCCAGCAGGGCACGGTCTCCAACTTTTTATTTATTTACTTTTTTTTTTCTTCTTTTTTATTAAAAAAAAAATTATTTAACAATTCAAAAAAATGTCTCTTGTAAAAAAAATACTTCAAGTTTACGGCTTCAAATACATAAAGTTTAATCGTCTTGACTTGAAGTGGTAGCAATTCGTAATCAATCAAATTTTGTCTCTTATAAATTTTATTTGAGTCAATAAATTAAATTGAGTTGATTGAATTCAATTTGGCCCAAAAATAAACTAATATAATTTAAAAAATAATAATAACAAAATAAAATAAACTTAGGGAATAACTACAAAGCTCCTCTAGATTTAGAATGGTTTTCTCTATAAATAGAACAACCCTCCTTCATTTAAAGGGATCCCAAAAAATCAAAGAGATAAATAAAGATTTTAAATCTTCTTAAATTCTATCAGTCAAACCCTCAAGAAACCAAAAGAAAACCTTTCTTCATAATAGAGATCAAGCTTCGGCCCTCTATATTGAAGAAGAAATCTCTTGATTGAGATCAAGCCTTGTACCCTTGTCAAGAAATCAAGTTCATCATTGGTGCTCAACGAAGCCAAGTTCAAGGAGATTGAGTTAGAGGAGTTGTCGTGTTAGAACAAAATGTCAAAATACTTGCAACCGGGTAACCAAAAGATTTCAGGTGTTGAGGCCGTATAATCACTTTCCTTAAGGTTTATTTCGCTATACGAAATATCCTCAAGGATATAACAACAACCGAAAATGAAGTGAGAATGTGTAAAGGGAGAGAAATATCGAGATGTGGAGAGATTGGAGTTTTGTTCAAATATACAACAACAAGAACACAAGAACACTTTGAATGCAAAGATTTTTCACTCTTGATTTCCCTTGTGTTTTTGATTCATAATCATTAACCATCAAAAGTGTGGAGATATTTATATGTATTGTATGTAAAAAGACATCCCTAACAAAGAGCCACAAATGTATAAAAGAACCGGGAAGAAACCGCGCAGACAACCCGTCAAAACTGACCTCTGTGTGTGTGTCGACAAACAGGTCGACACATGGGCTTACTGTAAGTCTGTGTGTCGACACACATTTTCTATGTGTCGACACACAGATTTCCTCCGTGCGCTTCTGTAAGGGGGTGTGTGTCGACACACGGGTCATGTGTGCTGACACACAGCTGTCTCCCCATCGTTCTGTAGGATTGCGTGTCGACACACGTGGCCCATGTGTCGACACACACCCCCAACGAGCTCTAAATATTCAAACAAATATCGGGACAATCTCAAATACATCTTATACATACATAAACAACATTTAATATATATATATATATATACGTATTATACAACATATATTTTGAAAATACATCAACAATCCCCCACCATTTTCAAAATACAACCAATCTCAAAATGACATCTCGTTTAAAGGAGGCCTTATTGTGCATCAACGAGGGTGTCTCACGATTGAACCCCTAGCTAGTGAAAAGACCATACAGTTAATCAGATCGAAAATGGTAGACCAAGCTTTGAACCATACAACCCATTTGACTAACCGACTATCTAATCACGCACAAGGCGTACTCCCCGTACACAACCTACAACTCCCAGATCGACACATTTGTGGCCTTGTGTCCTGTACCCTTCGTGAGTGTTTCAAGGCCAAACCCTTGTCAAAAATCACCCCTTTGAAGCGGCCAAACTTCAACACACACTAAGGTGGACCTCATTGATCATGTCCCTGCGACGCGACATTCAATAAGTTCTATAACCAGGTCCATTAAGATTAAGAGATTTTGGTCATCCTTTTAGAATCTCTGACGCAGGTATCAAGCACTACACACTCGGGATGGAAACAATTATCATTTAGTGCTTGCAGTCACACAGATGACAAGTCTCTCTCATTGAACCTGAGACCTAGCGTCATACTAGGCGTCGAGTTGAGGACCAATCATGGGCGACTAAATATGACAAGTTTCAACCCCATCCCTTCATTTGTTCTCAGAACCAAGTCTCTAGCCAGGCCTTGAGTAAACGGATCCGCTAGATTCTGACTGGTTCTCACGAAGTCCACAGTGATAACATCTTCCCGAATAAGGTGTCTCACCATACTATGTCTTACACCAATGTGTCTGGACTTCCCATTATACACCTCACTGTACGCTCTAGAAAGCGTAGCCTGACTATCACAGTGGATAGAAATCGGTGAGATCGGCTTCGGCCACAAAGGTATCTCATACAAGAGATCCTTTAACCACTGGGCTTCTTTAGCCGTAGATGCAATAGCTATAAACTCCGCCGCCATTGTAGAATCAGATATGCAAGTTTGTTTCTTGGAACCCCAAGAAACCGCACCCCCAACAAACAGGAATACCCATCCACTTGTGGATGCATGATCCTCCACATCTGAGATCCAACTTGCATCAGTGTATCCCTCCAAAATAGGAGGATACCCAACATAATTAAGACCATAGTCTATAGTCTTCTTTAGTTACTTCAGTACCCGGTGCACTGCATTCAAGTGCAACTTACTCGGATTGCTAGTGTATCTACTCAGCTTTCCAATAGCAAAGGCAATATCAGGTCTTGTGCTTGTCATGGCATACATAAGACAGCCAATTGCTCGTGCGTACTCCAGTTGTGCCACTGGAGCACCTCCATTCGATACTAGCTTCACACTAGGATCCATTGGTATGGATATCGGTGCACAATCAAAGAAATGGAACTTTTTCAACACATTTTCAATGTAGTGAGACTAGGTCAAGGAAATAGTATCATCATTCCTTACAATCCCTATACCAAGGATTACTTCCGCCTCACCCATGTCTTTCATAGCAAAGTTTTTAGAGAGAAACTGTTTGGTTCTCTCTACTTGTTCCATATCAGTACCGAATATCAGCATATCATCGACATACAAACATATAATGACCCCTTTGCCATTATCAAACTTGCTATAGACACATTTATCCGATTCTTTAATAACGAACCCGTTGTTCAATAAAACTTGATCAAACTTTTGGTGCCATTGCTTCGAGGCTTGCTTTAGCCCATACAGATATCGTATGGGTTTACATACTTTTCTCTCTTGGCCCGGAACAACAAACCCTTTCGGTTGTTCCATGTACACTTCCTCCTCTAGCTCACCATTCAGGAATGCCATTTTGACATCCATTTGGTGTATCACTAATTTAAAAAAGGAGGCAAGGACTATCAATACCCTTATCGTCGATATCCTTGCCACGGGGGCATATGTGTCAAAGTAGTCCAACCCATGCTTTTGGGTGAACCCTTTAGCCACCAATCAGGCCTTGAACTTGTCAATCGTTCCATCGACTTTCATATTCTTTTTGAACATCCATTTGCACCCGATGGGCTTACTTCCTCGTGGAAGATCCACAAGGATCCAGGTATTATTACCTAAGATGGAATCCATCTCATCATTTACAGCCTCTTTCCAAAACGAGGCATCATGAGACATCATTGCCTCATTAAACGTCATGGGATCAGCTTCCATGACACAACAATATGGAACCACTTGGTCCACATCGTTCCTCGAACCTTCTACCAAAAATGTGTAGAAGTCCGAACCGAAAGATTTCTCTTTCCTCGCTCTGTTACTCCTACGGAGTTCTAGAGCACTTTTAGGGACATCTTCCCTCTCATGACGAACATCGTCACACGACACTTGAGTGTCACTTTCAATCGGTACATAATCCCTCAGCCTAGGGATAGACGAAAACCGATTCTCATCAAAAATTGCGTCTCTCGATTCTATTATCGTATTCACATTGATATAGTCATTAGGTTCGACTACATAGAACCGATATGCCTTGCTATGCGACGCATAACCCACAAAGATGCAATCAATGCCTCTTTCACCTAATTTTTTTCCTGTTTAGGTTCAGGGACTTTAACAACTGCCCTATACCCCCACACTTTCAGATAATTCAAATTAAGGGCTCGTTTGTTCCAAAACTCATATGGGGTTATTTTATTTCTTTTGTTTGGAACTCTATTCAATATATGACAGGCTGTTAACATAGCCTCACCCCAAAACCCATCGCTGAGATCGGAATAAGATAACATGGAATTAACCATCTCAGTTAGAGTCCGGTTTTTCCTCTCAGCCACACCATTCTGTTGTGCTGTATATGGTGCAGTTATTTCATGTATTATTCCTATGGATTCAAAATATTTAGGATCGTAGTACTCCCCACCACGATCCGACCTTAGACGTTTGAGGAAGGTTTCAAAGTGTAACTCAGTTTCTGCTTTATATGCTTTAAATCTATCAAGCGAGTCGTCTTTGTTACTTATTAAATATACATAACAAAATCTCGAACAATCATCGATAAATGTAACAAAGTAATTCTTTCCACCTAAACTCGGTGTGCGCTTGAAATCACATAAATCACTATATACTAGGTCAAGTAGATTAGTCTCTCTTTGCACTGAAGGAAATGGTAATTTTGTTATCTTAATTAGCGTGCATGTTTTGCATTTGTCATCAACTTTATCTATGTGAGGAATCACCAAAGAATTAACCATTTCATGTAAAATCTACGAAAATTCACATGACCTAATCTACGATGCCATAAAAATGACGAGTCAAGCATATAAATAGAATCTCCAATTTTAGTATTAATATTCATTTTGAACATTCCGCTACATAGGTACCCTTTTCCAACAAACACCCCACCCTTAGACAATATAAACTTGTCGGCCTCGAAGACCAACTTGAACCCAAACCTATTTAACAGGCCACTGGACACGAGATTCTTCTTAACGTTAGGAGCGAAGCATACATCGGTTAAAGTAAGGGTTTTTCTAGACGTGAAAAGTAAATCAACTTTTCCCTTCCCTTTAACCGGTACCAACGCCCCATTTCCTATGAACAACTCAGTTCCGTTGTCCATGGGCTCAAAAGTTGTGAAGAACACCCTGTCCTTACATACATGTCTCGTGGCCTCCGAGTCAATCCACCAAGAGTTATCACTCTCGACTAGATTGACTTCCGATATCATCGCCACGAACCTCTCGTTCGAATTTTTGGCGCGATGATCAAGCCCCTTACCTTTGTTCTTTTCAAGGCGGTAAAAGTCTTTACGTAAATGACCGGGCTTCTAACACTCCCAACAGACCACTTTCGGCCTCTTATCATGCTTCTTCTTTTGGAAGTGTCCGGTTCTCTTGGGTCCCTTGCTCGATTAGCCTTCTTTAGTGACGTTGATTTTACCAACATCACTAGGGCGGTCTTTGTTATCATCTTGTATCCTGTAACCTTCCTCAACACGCAAGTGGTTAGCCAATTCCTCAATTGACATATCCTCCTTCTTGTGTTTAAGATTTTTCTTTACATCTTTCCAAGAAGGAGGGAGTTTGTCAATTTAGGAAGAAACAACAACTGTATCGTCCATATTCATGTTGTGTTGTTTGAAGTTATTTAATATTCGTTCGATTTCATGGAATTGCTCCATGACAGGACGATCATCAACTATTTTATAATTGTTAAATTGACTAACCAGGAATATTTTGCTTGTAGCATCCTGGGCCATGTATCGCGCCTCAAGTGCGTCCCACAGTTCCTTCGCGGTCACCATGTTCGAGTAAATGTCAAATAGGGCATCAGTCATCCCATTCAGAATATGCCCTCTGCAGATATAGTCATCGTTCTCCCACTTCAGTCTGGCCCTCTGCTCAGCTAACGTTTCATCCTCCTCAGAGTCGGGGGATGGACATGGTGTATTCAGGACATACACCACATTCAGCGTCGTGATGAGGAAGTGCATCTTCCTCTGCCATTGGCGGAAGTTCCTGCCATCAAATCTGTCCAACTTCACAAATTTGGTTGTCATTTCCCTTAGTGATGAAGCCATATCCCAAATCAGAAAATAAACCTTAAGATTGATAGAACAAAATGTCAAAATACTTGCAAAATACTTGCAACCGGGTAACCAAAAGATCTCAGGTGTTAAGGCCGTGTAATAACTTTCCTCAAGGTTTATTTCGCTATACGAAATATCCTCGAGGATATAACAACAACCAAAAATGAAGTCATAATGTGTCAAGGGAGAGAAATATCGAGATGTGGAGAGATTGAAGTTTTGTTCCAATATACAACAACAAGAACACAAGAACACTTTGGATGCAAAGATTTTTCACTCGTGATTTCCCTTGTGTTTTTGATTCATAATCATTAACCATAAAAAATGTGGAGATGTTTATATGTATTGTATGTAAAAAGACGTCCCTAACAAAGAGCCACAAATGTATAAAAGAACCGGGAAGAAACCGCGCAAACAAACTGTCAAAACTGACCTGTGTGTCGAAGCTGTGTGTCGACAAACAGGTCGACACATGGGCTTACTGTAAGTCTGTGTGTCGACACACATTTTCTATGTGTCAACACACAGATTTCCTCCGTGCGCTTCTGTCAGGGGCTGTGTGTCGACACACAGGCCATGTGTGTCAACACACAGCCGTCTTCCCATCGTTCTGTAGGATTATGTGCCAACACACATGACCCATGTGCCGACACACACCCCCAACAAGCTCTAAACAATCAAACAAATATCGAAAAAATCTCAAATACTTCTTATACATACATAAACAACATTTAACGTATATATACGTATTATACAACATATATTTTAAAAATTCATCAACATGTCGTATTTGTATTGATATACGTATACAGAGATTATACCCGCACTTTTCTGAAGAAATACAAAGAAGTTTATTTTGTAGTTGCAATTTTCGCTATATCTGGAATTTGTGTTACATATTTTTAATATTTGATTTTATATAATATTATTATTTAAGTACTTTGAATAAATAAATAATTAGTTAGGATGAGATCCTAATTAGGTTTATGCAATGAACTAAAAGAGTTTTAGAAAAATCTTTAATTATCACATTGAATATCTAACAAGATTAGATGTTTGGTTATTTAAAATATTGTGATCTAATAAGATTAAGATAGGATTTAATTATTTATTTATTTATAAATAAAATTAAAAAAAAATAGTTTTTATGCCAAGCATATGGGTTGGCATGTAAAGGTTGGCGATGTGACCCTTCGGATCACATTGACTATTATCTTATTATTTATTTGATTTAAATAAATGAATAATTAATTGGAATAAGATTCCAATTAGAATTATGTGATAAATATTTCTAAAAGTGTTTAGAGAAAGTAATTAATTAATTCTGCCATGTTCGGCCTTAAGTAATGTTATTTAAAATTGTTTGATAATATGTTACTTGTTAAATTTTCTTCACATATCTAACATTATTTAAAGAGTTTAAAATTATGTAATGTGAATCAAATTAAAAGGCCATGTAACTTCATGAGATATTTCATTTCATACAATCGAAGAATTTTTCAAGTAGGTCTGATTAGATTAAAATTTTCAATAGTGAAATTATTTGAAAGGAAAATTCTCATAATATATCTAATAAGATTAGATTAAATATGTGGATAATTAAATGAACCTAATGTGATTAGGGTTCTTATTTAATAGTTAAAAAAATTTAGAATATGATTCTAATAATTGATTATGAGATAATCAAACTTAAAAGAAAGATCCACATTTTAAAATTTCAAGTGGGTGCGAGGTTTAGGAATTGATTCCTCACGGTCTCCATTACCAGTCTAATTAGATGTAATCCTTGAGGAGGGCGTTTGTTCGCACAATACAGGGTTGGAGTTCTTTAGGATAGACAAAGGTACGAGAAAGAAGAGACAGCCATGCTGCCGTGGAGTATCTTGTTGACTTGTACTAACGTCTAATTAGTGGTGTACCCTAGACCAGGATAATATGTTAGTCTCCTGGGGAGCATTGAGATACGGTCTTAGAGACCGAGGAAGAGGCTGTGACTTAATTATGTTTAGGAAACATTATTAATTGAGAACAATTCTCACCTTACTGATAACCCAGTGCGGGGTGTAATGGGTAGATTAGTTTGGTCCTCGTAGCACATACAAGGAAGGGTTAGGTGGATTCCATGCTTTGTTGGTTTGCTGAAATTAATTAAAAGGTTCAGATGACTCAAAATACCTAGTGGGAGTGAGCTTCTATGTGAATGCTCATGGCCTCCGTTACCGATTTAGTAGTATAGTAGGTGGGAGCGACTCCTCGAGGAGTGTGTTCGTCTACAGAATACAAAGCTAGGTCCCTTTTGATAAACTAAAGTGCAAGATAACAGGTGCAGCCACGACGTGGAGTGCTTCATGGATTTTATGGGTGTCGAGGCAGTGGTGTACACCTGAGTAGGGTCTCCATTAGCCTCCTCGAGGAGCTCTGTTGTATGACCTTAGAGGCTGAGGGTAGAGTGGTGTGTTAAATATGTTTAGTAAAGAGTTTACATGAAAACATATATATAGAGAAATGTTCTCACCCTTCTGATATCTCTATTGAGCCATGTTGTCGGGGAGTTTTGGGTAGTTTGGTTTGGTTGCACATGTAAGTGTCAAACTTTAAACTCCGATCTTTGATTGTTTACTAAAATTAAGAAAAGTAATATGTTGGGTTATATGTGGAGCTTGGTTATACTGGGTTTGGTTTATAAGTTACAGGATTGGCCAATCCTATTTGGGCTCATGTCACAGTAGGGTTTAGTGTGGGAAGCTCTATATATACACGAATTTGTGTATGTTCTCATCAGGGTTTGAGTTGAGAGGATTGAGAATTGCGATGTTTCATGTAACTCCAATATTATAAAAAAATTATTCAGCTCCCCGATGTGGATGTAGGCTTCGGCTGAACCACGTAATTTTCAGTGTTCTCCCCTATCCATTTTGTTTATTATTGCTACTTCGATTTATGATTCTGTAATTCCTGTGGGTGATCTTAAATAGATGGTATCAGGGTCTAACAAATTGGTATTAGAGCAAGGTTCAGAGCCTTGGCGGAATCTAAATCAAAGGTTTAACAGCCAGTGGGAGATGAGACATGGTCGGCTAACGTCAGTGGTGAAAATTTCAGACGGCGATTCTAGTGGTGACCTGATCTCAACAGTAAAGGCATGGTGATAGTTAATTTGGGTAGATCATCGGTTTGATCGATGAACCAATGGGGTAAGCTACGGTGACACCCTAGTTGGAGTGATGGATTGTGCCTCGGTGAAGAGGTGGTGACTGAGCATTAGTGGTGGTGGTTTTTGATCCAAGTGGAGGAGCAAAACATTAGATCGGTGTACCTGAGTGTTAGATCTAGTGCACCCGGTATAAATCAGTGTCAAAGAAGTGGGTTTGAACGCCAGTGGAAGTTCCGGCCCTGGTGCGTGGGTGTGAGCACGGCCGACGAGGGCTGGAAGTGGTTCATGAGGTGGTTCATGGCCCAACAGTAGCAATTACGGCATAAATTGGTGCTCTAAGCAATGACGTGACATGGTGATCGTCGGTGAAGCTTCGAGCG
This sequence comes from Simmondsia chinensis, assembly GCA_018398585.1. NCBI lineage: Eukaryota > Viridiplantae > Streptophyta > Magnoliopsida > Caryophyllales > Simmondsiaceae > Simmondsia > Simmondsia chinensis. The sequence goes on along the minus strand of JAGTTD010000003.1, from coordinate 28,709,141 downwards.
AAGCCCGAAGGAGGTGCGTTCTCGAGCCGGTGGTGTATCAGCGGTGGTGACTAGTGCTATGATGGTGAATGGCTGAGCATGAATTAGCTACTGGTTCGTCAACGGTCAAGAGAGACAACGATCGAGACTATGGCTATGGTGCTACTACAAGGCTGCGGTGGTGCATGGCCGTGGGACTCGACGACCAGTGGGAGCCAAGGTAGAGGAGTGAGCCGGCGGTCATCGGAGTCGAAGCCGGTGAGTGGCAACGTCCGGCGTCGATGTTGTGCTTGATGAAGCAGAGATGGACCACTGGCAAACACTAAACCAGGATGATGCGGCGCTGATTTTTTATTAAAAAATATTAGGGTTTTTCCATGTTAGGTCAACAGGTTATTTGACCGGGTTTGATTAACCTAATTGGATCGAGTCCTTGTATTTTTGTCAGATATAAATTTAAAATTCTCAGGTGGTATAGTCTGATAATAGTAAATAATCCAACCAAACTCCAAGTGGGAGAATTGTTGGTCATATTAGGTTAGGTTTATAAGTTATAGGATTGGGCCAATTCTATTTGGACCCATGTCACATTAGGGTTTAGTGTGGGAAGCTCTCTATATACACGGACTTGTGTATGTTCTCATCAGGGTTTGAGTTGAGAGGATTGAGAATTGAGGCGTCTCATGTAACTCCAATATTATAAAGAAATTATTGTGCTCCCCTCCGTGGATATATGCTTCGACTGAACCATGTAATTTCCAGTGTTCTCCCCTATCTCTTTTGTTTATTATTGCTACTTCAATTTATGATTCAGTAATTCATGTGCATGATCTTAAATAGATGGTATCAAGGTCTAACATAATCCTGTATGTTACATGACTTGTTTGCGTTCTTGATTTTAAACTGGTTGTTAGATCAAGCATTGTAATCAATACTAATATGTATGTTATTTTTCCATTGAGTTATGCCCACTATGATTTATTTTGTTTTAGTACATGTGGGGCACTGGTAGATGCTTATAGTTCTGTAGTTTGTTGTTAGTATATCTACTAAGTGGAAAAGAATGTTAGGAACATTAAATAAGATTAATCAGATAATCAGATGCAACATTCAGACATTAGATGTTGAATATGTTCTAGTATCAGATACTTGACTTGTCAACTATGTAGTAGAGATGATAAGATATTTGAAAGAAGTGTTTGATTAGTGAACTAATAGCACGAGAAAAATCATGAGAAAAGGTGTCATGAAAACTAAAAGAGGAGTCCACTTAGTGTAAACATTTATCTCAAAAAATAGGAACCTCTAGAGGGTAAAATAAAACCCGAATCAAAATAGTTTTGTCTCTTTAATAAAAGCCCTGGACATTAGTACTAAAAAATAATAATAATAAAGGATTTCCTAGGCAATTAGATACTATTGTTGCCAAGACTAGAAAGCCAACATGACAAGGTATATGATATCCTATCTCCTCTAGTTGTGACTGAAAGGTATTTCACTAGTGTTCTAGTGAATGAGTTTTCTGTGTGGGCACCAAGAATGATAATTTAAGTTAAAGAATGTAGTTTTGATTTTAAGCAACTATTTTAATGTACCATTTTCTTTAGAAATTTGACTTGTATCTCCTATTTATTTTTAAATAGTTTTCAAAAAAATGGATTTATGATCAAATAAATAAAATGTTTAATTAGAAGGTACATTAGTATACAGTTGACTTCTTTTAATCAATGATTACATTAATGGTAATTTATTAGTCTAAAACAAGCTAGGATGTGTAACCATATAAGAAAAGGATATCTCGAAAACCATATAGCTTTTGAGTGGCACTTGATTTTAAGTCACATTAATTTAATATGATTCAAAACTGGTTTGATTTGTCTTATGGATCATTAAGTACGATGACCGGTATGTGAATCATGTTCGAATTATGGTGACTAAAAGAACCTTTAAGAGTAAAGGTAATAGAGCCACAAAGTTGCTCGAACTTGTTCATAAAATGTTAGTGCTAAAAGTTCAAGCGAGCGGAAGCGATGAGTATTCATAAAATGTTTATGAATGACTACAAGGTAAGTTGATACATGGGAATACCTAAAAAGAATGAGTCTTGAGTCCTTTGAAAAGTTCAAAGAATTAAATACTATAGTTGGGATTAGTTAAGTAGTTATATCAAGTCACTTTGATTAGATCAAAGTGGTGAGCTCGGGAGGATTCTTAATTAACTTACTACAAAGTATTGTAAAAAGGATCAATAATATGTTATTGAATATGGTAGGATCCATATGATGAGTCACATCAACATATCAAAAGGTTTTCTGTATAAGAGGTTTTAGAAAGTATTCTAAAAGTATAGCAGATAACTTATGTTGGATAAATTGACAGAATGAATTACTGTGTCTCAGCAACTTAATACAACATATAGTGTAAATAATGTATTAGATATATCTTCAACTAGGTTATTGTCACATTCAGTACATGGGAGCTTTGATGTAGTGGGAAGATGATCAGGGTCACCTAACGAATTCATGTCTTGAGGCTTAACAATTAAGCACGAAGATGAATCTGATTCTTTTTTACTATAATAAAACTCTTAAGTATAATGATGCACACCAATTGGTCAAGCTAATGAAAGTTACAATGATTGTATTTTAACTATGTTTGAGAACTTGCAGAGATGTCAAAAGACATTAAGTCCAAGGACTAAATGGATCTACAAGTACAAAGAATTGAGTGGACAAGAAGGTTGAGACCTTCAAGGCTAGATTGATGGTGGTGGGTTAATACCCTAAAGGAAGGAATCGTCTTTGATAAAACCTTGTCGCTAGATGTTATGCTTAAGTCCATAAGGTTACTTTCATCCATTGTACTTCATATGATGAGATATGGAAATTGGAAGTCAAGATGGCATTCCCTCAATATTCGTCTTGATAAGCTTATGTATATGATACAACCAAACAAGTTTGTTGCCAAGAGTCAGGAGCATATAGTATACAAACTGGAGTAACATATCTATAGACTTTAGTAATCATCTTGTTCATTGAATACTAGATTCAATGACGGCTGTCAAATCCTATGAATTTGAATAAATGGTTAGTGGACCATTAGTGCACGTGATATGACTTGAAAGTGATGACTTTCAAGATGTTGTATAAGGTGGCATTCTACTCATTGAGAATGATGTAGAATTGTCATAAACTGTTAAGTTTTAAATGTCCATTTAATTTAAAATGAAAGAACAAAGATGAGCACAATGTGTTCCTAGGATCAAGGTTTAGTAAGATTCTAAGAAAGAATGTTGAGTTTATCACCAGTTGGCTTTAAAAGGGAATTTAGATATTAGACATCTAAAATCCATATTTACCTTTCTAGTGGGAGTCATTAGATGGTAAAGAGTGAAGCAGTCCTATATTGCTTACTTCACTATGGAAGTCGGGCACTTGACATCTATAAGGGCGTTGAGTAGACTAGTTGACTCAGAGGATTCCTAGTAGATCAAAGTTTGTGAGCAAAAGAATAAGATAATGGTGTATCGGAATAGGTTAAAGTTTATAGTTAAATAGTTGACAGATCCCTAGAGGATAGTTATGCAATACAAAGCTAATTGGATTTAGGACAAGTGGGAGATTGTTGGAATTGGTGTCCTAAAAGTTCATTTAATTAGTTTTAAGTATTAAATAAATAAAATTATTTTATTTATTTATTATCTAAATATGTTTTGTGAGTCAAAAATGCATGTGATTGCTTTTTTAAAACGTTCCATGAGATGGACATTGTCCAAGATAACGTGTCAGGGTTGGTTTAAGTGGTCAATGAGATTGAACCATAGATGGACTTAGATCAAACTAATGATATGTTGTCGAAGTAAATGTTCGGAGTCGGTGATGAGTTTGGGAAACATGTATGATATGACTATGATATGATACTTTAGAAGATTTCTCTTGGTCATGTGAATAGAGATCCAAAAGTATTATATTTGTGTTGTCTATATAATTAGAACACTGAGCAGGACCACCTGAATAAGTTATTTCTCTTCTGCTATCAGAAACAATTAATTTCGTAAGACGACAACTCTAAATCCATGAAATAGTCTAAACTCGTGCATGGATTGTTCGTTGCTTTAAGGCACCAAAAGGATTGGTCAAAGTTGGTTAGCTTGAATCGTACGTGCGTTGGGTACCGGTTTGAAGTGTAGCGGAAACAGTTATTAACGTGGAATATATAGTCTCTAATGAGATAAGGATGTCCCCTAGTTCATTTGCAAACATACAAACAGATTCTAGAAACTTTAGTCAATATTCCATGTGTTTAACATTTGGAATTGATATAAAAATTGTTATATTACTAAATTGTTTGAAAAGGGCAAGTCGGCAACTATGGTTAAAGATGTGAGGAATTTAGCGATAGTAGTTGAAGCTATTTTTCCTTACAGATATCTAATAGAGGGGTTGATTGTCACAATGAAAGTCATTTGGGAATTATTGAATATATATATTTGATTCTAGAATGCAATGTATTTTTTAGTGGAATTAAATACTATTAAATGATAATCAATGTCATCAAGTGTTGATAATTAGATTTGACCCATTTGGAGCTAGAATTAAATTGCCCCTGAGGTCCTTTTGCAAGCCTCTAGAAATACAACTGTTGAAAATATTCAAAATAAATTCATGAGATAAACTATTTGTTCATAAGATGAGTAAATTAATTTTCCTAAACATAAGTCATAAGATGAATATTTGATATGATAAAATATATCATGTTTTAAACAAAACCAAAAAAAGGGAAAAAGAAGAAAATAGGTGAAGAAGTGTTGCAAGCGTGGGCCTTAACTTTATGGTGGATGCATGCCTAAAAAAAAGGGAATTAAGGGGTTGCTGATGTTATTTTTTTGTTTCTGTAAAAACACTGATCTGCCGTGATTTATATATGTGTATTTTCTAGATTTTTGAAACCTAGGTTTCTCTCGTGATTAAAATCCCAAAATTATTTTAGAGGTTTTCTAAATTTATGTTTAGCATAATGTTTTTGAAAAATTGTTTTAGATAGATTAAAAGGAAAACTTTTGTTCCCAAATTTTTCCTAAACTAAATATTTTGGGAGCCCAAACTCCGGGTGCCAAGGGGTCATTGCCGAGAAGATCCCACATTCTCTATGATTCCTCCCGGGCTACAATTGCGGTCTACAATCTAGGTATTTATATTAACCTTTCTTTTAAAGCTTTCCTTTAATTTTTCACAATTTTATTTATGCTTTTACTTCAATGTTTATTATACTTAAATATTCCATGTTCGTTATGTTTATATTAGAATGATGTCCTTTAAATTTAAAATTAAAGAATTTTAAAGTTATTTCCACTGCACCTGATCGAACCAATTTAGGAACAATTTAGTTTCCGAAATTAAATTTTCCCAACAACTAACAATTAAAAAAAAAAAAAAAAAAAAAAAACACCTTCCCTGACTAAATACTCTTCTTATAATTGATTCAAGATGTGCTCAAATTCGATATTGCATAGGCGACAGATATCAACATTGGTAGTGTTTTAACAGCTAAATTAAAGCCTTGATGGCTATGTAACTGTATATAGTTATAGCTCTAGCTTAGGGAGAAGAAAAGACCTCATGTCTCCGTTTTTTCTTTTTCTAACATCCTATGCTTAATTAGATATGTTGATGATATATTCTCATGCTCCCTTCCCGAAACACGTGGAATTTCGAAAACAAATAGTGACTATATAACATGTATATGCATTGTGATAGCATACATTCATGTATAGCAGCTATCCTTTCTTGACCCATCTTAAATTATGTTATTCACCAGCCCACATCCAAATTTGTATGTCTTGGCCAAGTGGTTCTAGGAGCACTCAGTAACCAGAGAGTTTGGCCTGTGAACTCATCTTGTCATTCATGAAAAAAAGGAAAAACTAAGGACTCATTCACAGCAAAATTAAAAACAATCGTTAATAATCTTGGTGTTATTGACTTTACAATCTTAATTATGGAACTCATTCATTATGTTCTATTCAGACTTTACACCGAATAATGCTTATGTTAACCTCATGTATGAGTCTCCATGGCCCCTCACCTTCAATGACCTAAAACCTCCTTGTTTAATGGCATTTTGTATGGACCGCAACCGATTAGCTCCATGTCGTGGTAGTAGCTAGAATGACAAACCCATTGGCCAATAGGTCTCAAGGAGGTTGTGGTAAGCATGGCCAAGGGAGTCGTGGAGGGTTCCTATCTTTGAGGTGGTTCAGATCGCCAATCTAAGGGAATAAAACAACACAATCAGCCTCGTTCAAGCAGTCAACAGGCTCCAAGGACTGCACCACAACATTAATCTAATGCCAACTGGAAAGATCTCCATTTATCTCTCTTCCAAATTGATGTGACAATGAACATGGACCTAAATCTTTGGTTTGTCAATTATGCTATTAATTGGGATATGCGGCATCTCATTGTCACTTCCACTATGAACAAACCATGCTCTCTGACCTTGCCTAATCCTTCTCTGCCATGTTTGTTCCAGACTCTATTGATTGGTATCTTAACTATGGAACCTCAAATCACATGAGTAGTAATATAGACATTGTTGGTACGTGGTAATTGTGTGTTACTGCTTGTCACTCATGTCGAGTCCTCACTCATTCATAGATATACAAGCCCCATAGAAACCATATTCTCCTGTCCAACATTTCAAGCACAACTTACTTTCAATAAAACAATTGTGTCATGACAATAATTATATTGTCGAATTCGATGAGGACTTTTTCTGGGACAAGGACAAGGTTATGGGGACACCGCCCCAATGGTTGCATAGTGATGGATTATGTACAACTCTCCACATTACACAAAACCTATAGCTCTCTCAAGGATTCCAAGACTGAGTGGCATAAAAGACAATGTTTTATGTAAAGGTCAACTTGTTCCTTGCAAAAACAATGTTTTTCTTTTTTTTTTTTCCTTAACTCTTCATGTTTTTTGTGCAAATCCCAATGACTACAGGTTAATCGTGTTTTGCATATTACTTTAGAGCCTTTGCCTTTGATAATTTCAAATGTTTGGTAGTGTCTTTTCCATTTTTTTATGAATTTCATTAGTATACTGTTAGGTTTATGCCTCAAATTCTTATATTTAAATGGAGGTGTGCAGGGAGTACCCCGATCGATAGGGAGCAGAGGCCGATCGATCGAAATACTTACGTAGAAGACCCCTTCTTCCAGAGGGTCCACCAATTGATAGGTGGAATGCCGATCGATCGGGAGTCTGTTTTTACAAATATAGTCCTAGGTTTCACGTATTGAGTACCCAATTCAAAGCAAGCGCCGCCGTCATCAAAGAGACTGAGAGAGAGAGGTGATAGTAATTCTTCTATTCTTAAATCAATAAAAGTTTCTATCTCCGCCTGTGGTTTTCTCCCCTCTCGATTGAAGAGGGGTTTCCACATAAATCATTATGTTCTTATTTTTCGTTCTCTTTTATCCGTACTACTTCTCGTTTATCATAGTATTTGATTCGAATTAAGTACTTGGGATTCCCCATTTCCTCACAAATTGGTATCAGAGCCCTTGTTGTTCATTTTGGTACTATGATGTCAGCGATTAGATCTGAAATAGACAAGTTTGGTGGTCAAGGGAGTTTCAAGTTGTGGCAAGTCTTCGTTAAAGGTGTCCTGACACAGAATGGCTTGAAGATAGCACTGGATGGAAAAGAGAAGAAGCCGGAGAGTTTATCCGAAGCACAATGGGAGGAGTTAGATGAGAAGGCACCTATTTAGATGTGTCTTACAGATGATGTTGTGACAGAAGTCTTGGAGGTAAAAACCACTAAGGAGTTGTGGGAGAAGTTGCAGGTGATGTTCTACTTCAAATCGGTCTCCAATAAACTCGCAGTCAAGCGCCGGTTATTCACATTTCGTATGTCAGAAGGTACCTCTCTTAAGAATAATCTTAGCAAATTTCATTCCATCAAGAATTGAAGGAATTGGATGATACCCCAAAGGACGAGGATCAAGCCATATTGTTATTGTGTTCACTCTAAAATTCTTATGAAGGCTTTGTAGAAAGCATGATACATGGTGGTGGGCCAACTATCACTGTTGATGAGATTAAAAGAAACCTAGTAAGTAAAGAGAGAGTTGATAGAGAACTGTTTGACTCTGTGAATAATCCTGGTAATGGTTTTTTTGTGAGAGGTAGGACTGAGACTAGAGGATCTGATGGTGGTAAGAAGTCTAGGTCTAAATCTAGACATAAGAACCTGTCATGTAACTTCTGTCACAAGAAGGGGCACATAAAGAAAAACTATTATAAGCTTAAGAAGAAGCAGAAAGAAGATAACAAGAATGACCATAATAGAGGTGATAAGTCCGATGAGGCTAGTGTAGTTGAAGATGAGGGGAGATGCTAATATCCTACAAGTAACCGAGTCACAGACCAGGTCCAGAGATAAGTGGATCATGGATTCGGGTTGTTCTTACCATGTTTTTCCTGATAGATACTGGTTCGCCACTTATAAGTCAATTCAGAGTGGAGTAGTCTTTATGGGCAGCGATGCCGCGTGTATGGTGATGGGTATTGGAACAATTCATGTTAAGATGTTTGATGGCACTATCTGGATACTTAGCCACGTGAGACACGTTCCAAACTTGAAAAAGAACCTTATCTCTTTTGGTACCCTTGAGTCCAATGGGTACAGGTACACAGCGGAAGATGGAGCTATAAGGGTCAGTAAAGGTGCATTGATTGTGATGAAGGGTAGAAGGGTAGGAACCTTGTATGAGCTTATAGGTTCTATTGTAATAGGGAAAGTAGTTGTTTCCACACCATCTATGACAAATATAGAGATCACTAAGATGTGGCACATGAGATTGGGCCATATGAGTGATAAAGGGCTGTTAGAGTTGAGTAAGAAGGGTATGTTATGTGGTCAGTCAACTGGACTAATGAATTTCTGTGAGCACTGTGTATATGGGAAGCAAAAGAGAGTCAGGTTCAAGCAGGCAGTGCATCATACTAAAGGAACATTGGACTATATACATTCAAATTTGTGGGGACCATCCGGAGTTGCTTACAAAGGAGGTTCCAGGTATCTACTAATGTTCATTGATGATTTTTCAAGAAAAGTTTGGGTCAATTTTCTTAAGCAAAAAAATGAGGTTCATGAAGTCTTCAAGAAGTGGAAGACACTGCTTGAAAAACAAACATGGAAGCAGATAAAGAGGTCGAGGACTGATAATGGTCTTGAATTTGTTGAGAGTGATTTCCTCAAATCCTATGAGAACCAAGGCATTGTCAGACACAGGACTTGTACAGGTTGACCTCAACAGAACGGAGTGGCAAAAAGATTGAATAGGACGTTACTGGAGAAGGCTCAATGTATGCTTTCAAATGCAGGATTAGGGAGAGAATGGTGGGCAGAGGCAGTTAACATGGCTTGTTATTTAGTGAATCGATCTCTTCATTCATCGCTTCAGTTGAAGATTCCAGAAGAGGTATGGTTTGGTTTTCCCGCTGATTATTCTCATTTGAAAATATTTGGTTGTCTTACTTATGCTTATGTTAATAATGGAAAGTAGAGCCTAGGGCCAAGAAGTGTATCTTTCTTGGCTATACGTCAGGTGTGAAGGGATATTGTTTATGGGATCCACAATCTCATAAATTTCTGACTAGTAGAGATGTTACTTTTGATGAATCTGCTCCACTACATCTGCCATAAACACCCTCCTTAGTTCGTGAATCAGTTCAGGCACAAAAGCCAGATGAAAGTGGGATATAGTTAGAAAGTTCAGATCATCAGTGGGTAGTTCAGTATGAGAGTATGCAGGCACCTCCAGTACAGGTTTCTGATGAGGATGAAGTAACAGAAATAGGTCAGCAGGTCAAGTAGCATACAACTGCAGGTGGTAGGCAAAAAAGACAGATTAGGCCGTCAAAGAGATAAGGGTATGAGGAGATGATAGCCTATGCCCTTACTACATCTGAGACAGTGGAAGATTCTGAACCGCCTTCATATTCATAAGCTGTACCGAGATCTGACTCAGAAAAATGGCTTATGACCATGAATAAAGAGATGGAATCTCTTCAGAAGAACCAAATTTGGCAGCTAGTCAAGCCTCAAACAGGAAAAAGAGTCCTTGGGTGAAAATGGGTCTTCAAACGAAAAGAAGGCATTCCTGGAGTGGAAGATGCAAGGTACAAGGCTCTGTTAGTAGCTAAAGGCTACAGTCAGGTACACATTGTTGATTTTCATGATAGTTTCTCACCTGTTGTTAGACATTGTTCCATATGAGCGATACTTGCTTTAGTAGCCATAAATAATTTAGAGCTTGAGTAGTTAGATGTGAAAACTGCATATTTGCATGGTGAGCTAGAGGAAAGTATTTACATGCATCAGCCTGAAGGCTTCGTTTTTTAGGGTAAGGAAGATCATGTTTGTTTATAGATCTTTATATGGTTTGAGGCAGTCACCTAGGCAGTGGTACAAGAGGTTTGATCAATTTATGACTAGCCATGGGTTCTTCAGAAGCAAGTATAACAGTTGTGTGTACTTTAGGAAGACAGATTCAGGCCCTTTTGTTTATCTTTTGTTATACATCGATGATATGTTAATTGCAGCTCTGGACATGATAGATGTTGATGATTTGAAAGCAATGTTGAAAAGCGAGTTCGAGATGAAGGACTTAGGAGCAGCTAAGAAGATTATTGGTATGGAGATTAGTAGGGACCGAAAAGCAGGAAAGTTGTACTTGTCTCGGGAGAAGTACATTGAGAAGGTTCTGGACCGATTTCACTTGAAGGATGCTAAACCTGTTAGCACTTCCTTAGCAGCTCATTTTAGGCTTTCAACATTAGATTCACCTCAGACTGAGGAGGATGTCAGGTACATGTCACAGGTTCCTTATTATAGTGCTGTGGATAATATTATGTATGCTATGATATGTACTCATCCAGATATACTTATGCTGTAAGCAAAGTGAGTGGATACATGGCGAATCTAGGAAAGGAGCATTGGCACACTGTCAGATGGATTCTCAGGTACTTACGTGGCACTTCTGATGTATGTTTGGAACTTGGGAAGAGTAAATGTTGTTTAGTAGGGTATGTTGACTCAGACTATGGTGGAGACCACGATAAGAGGAAATCTACTTCGGGTTATGTGCTTTTTTTGGGAGACAGCGTTATCAGTTGGAGAGCATGTCCACAATCAGTTACTATACAGTCAACTACCGAGGCCGAGTATATGACAGTTACAAAAGCATTTAAGGAAGCCGTTTGGTTGAGAGGTTTGATTAGTAAGATCAGTGTTGATCAAGGCACAATTGGGGTTTACTGTGATAGTCAGTCAGCGATTCACCTAGCTAAATATCAGATTACTCATCATGACAGCATGAAGCACATTAATGTCAAGCATAATTTTATTCAAGATCTGATAGATGAGGGGAAGGTGGAGTTGAAGAAGATTGGTACTAAAGATAACCCAGCATACATGTTCACTAAAGTTCTTCCCAGCAGGAAATTCGAGCATTGCTCGAACTTGGTTGGGCTCTCAGTTTCAGTTTGTTAACGCCGATGTGGGGGTGTTTTTGGAGAAGGTGGAAATATTTTATTTCGGTGATTGAGTTTGAGTCAAGGTCGAGATTTGTTAGGTTTATGTCTCAAATTCTTATATTTAAGTGGAGGCGTTCAGGGAGCACTCCGATCAATTGGGAAACTTACTAGAACACCCCCGCGTCCAGAGGGTCCACTGATTGATTGGTGGAGTGCCGATCAATCGAGACCCCGATCGATCGAGAGTCTGTTTTTACACGGTGCTATAAATACAGCCCTAGGTTTCACATGCTGAGTATCCAATTCAAAGCAAGCACCGCCGTCATCAAAGAGAGAGAGAGAGAGAAGTGATTGTAATTCTTCCATTCTCAAATCAATAAAAGTCTCTATCTCTGCTCGTGGTTTTCTCCCCTCTCGATTGAAGAGGGGTTTCCATGTAAATCATTGTGTTCTTGTTTTTCGTTCTCTTTTATCTGTATTACTTCTCATTTGTCGTAGTATTTTATTCGAATTAAGTACTTAGAATTCCGCATTTCCTCACATATACATTAGTCATTAATGACTTCACCAGGTTCACTGTTAAACTTCACTAGGCCTTTTTGAAAGCCCGATCTACATAGTTAGTACATACGAGGTTCACATAAAATATAAGTGCGGTTCCATCTTAAAACCAATAGCCATTAGGTGGAGTAATCCACTAGGATTATAAGTTGGTCCATTCTTACCTACACATTATTGTTGCTTGTTATTTTGATTCTCGTCCAAACATAGCAGTGTATTTCAAGGTTATACATCATCAAAATTTTAAAAAATAAAATCTCAATAACATATTTAATCTAATCCAACAAGTTGATCAATTATTTAAGACAATTAATGGCCAAAGTCATTTGGGTTTGAACATTTGACTTGTTTATCCAACCGATAATTCATAAAACTTTAGAGTTGAAAAGGAAAACTCAAAAGTAATATCAATTTCACATAATTACTTTAAAAGTGAGACACCAGCGTTTTTCTGATTTAAAATATTTAGACGAGAGTTGAGAAAATTCTTTCTTTTGTGGTAGTTACGTTTTTGAGGTTAAATACTTTGATGAGCTTTGGACGTAATTTTTTTCTAGTACCTCAAAATTACTTATATAAGGGGAAATAGTTATAGGACATTTCTTTATCTATTTATACCTATTAGGATATAATATATTTTTGTGTCCTTATTTATCTTATAGTCCTATCTTGACTCACTTCCTTTTCTATGAATATAAGTACGGGCTACCATGTTAGATACGCCATTCAATATTGGGTTTCACATGATCAAGGCAAGTCTGAAATCCTAAACCTCCAAATTAAATCGATACCCTCCCTAACCCTAGTATCTCGCTGATTAGCAGCTACTTGATACTTGCCGGCCTCTTTCCTCTCCTTCTTACACGTTCCATCAAATAAGCTAGGGTTTTTAATGACAACAAGCGAATTTCTCCCCATGTCCCAACAATCTTTGGTCCCACCTTCTCGGCCCCTACACACGTTGCCGATGACCCCCCTTGGTCCAGCTGTGCATTGTTCTCCCGCTAGTCAATCTTCGGTCTCGCTTTCCGTCATTCAGTAGTCTCCTCACCTCTCTCCCATCACCCATGTCATCACTTCCGGCATCCATGCCCGTCCTGGATATCAGAGAATAGGTACCACAACTTACCACCCTCGGATCTATCCGTCAACCTTCAATGTCTCACCCTAGGGTTGACACCATCCCACCCGTATCTCCTATATCCTCGTATCTCCCTACTCAAACTTCCTTTTCTATGTCTACGGTTACTAATCTTGTAACCATCAAATTAGAACAACCTATTGACTACTCTGCCTGGCGAGAATAAATATCATTGATTTTTCAGGCATATCGACTAATGGGATTCGTTGATGGCACTCTCCCTTGCCCATCCCCTTACCTTCCCCACAATGATGGTTCCTCTCATCCTAATCCTGATTACACAACTTAAATATGTATGATCAAAGTCTATGTTCTTGTATTGTGGCTACTCTTGCCCGATCCATCCTCAACAAAGTTATCTGTCAATCCACCTCCAAAGATATGTGGGATGCACTCAATAAACGCTTTCGTGAGAACTCCTTTGACAAAGAATCTGATCTTCATAACCGATTAGCCTATCTCCGCAAAGACAACAAATCCATGAAGGCTTATCTTTCTAGCTTAAATCAATTGCCGATGATCTTGCTACTATTGACTCCCCTATCTCAAATAGGGAACTTCTTCACTATACATTGTTTGGACTTCCTTCTGAATATGAAGCCTATGGTAATCTCATGCGCAATTATCCGATCAATCTCACCTTTAAAGACTTAATGACGTCCCCCCTTAATGAAGAATTCGTCTCATGTTCGACTCCAGAACTGACAACCGTCTGAATCTTCTCACACGCTAACGGCTCATGGAGAGTCCTTTGATACATCTGGTGGTGGTAGCCGTCGTGGTGGTCATGGTAGTGGTGGTCGAGGTAGTCATAACAATTATCGTTGTGGGAAATCTGTTGGGCGACATTATGGGGGATCTGGTCAATCTGCAACAGGGGCTCGGTCAACCATCCCCTACACCTAGTTATGGGAACTCAATCTCTGGTTTGCTTTTCCACACTACAGCTTAATGGTAAGACCTTCAGGTAACTTTCCTCATCAATTTGGTGATAGTATTTTTGGACCTGGGCCAAGTGCTTCTCATATTTGCCACCAATTTGGGCACATCGCTCTTCAATACCCTCATCGCTATTCTCAGCCTTATCTATCCTCTTCTCTATCTGCTATTTCTAGTACTGAGCCTGACTACACGTGGTACCTTGACTCTGGGGCGTCGAACCTATGTGACATTTAACTCAGGTTTTCTCCTTAACTCAGGCCCATATTTAGCATTTTAATCTATTTTAGTTGGCAATGGGGTCATGACTACCTGTTCAATATGTTGGTTCATCTGTCATACCCACAAAGACTCGTCCCTTACACTTGTCTAATGTTTTCCATGTGCCTCAACTCACCCACAATCTACTTTTTGTTAAACAATTGTGTTGTAATAACAACTGCATTATTGAATTTGACTCTAACTCTTTTTGTGTTAAGGACTAGGCAACTGGGACGCCTCTTCTTTAGATGCACATTAATGGGATATTATACGGCTTCTAACCACATTGGATTAGTAGCACATTCAGTACTTACTGATACTTGGCATAGGCGATTAGGACATTTAGGAAATATATTTTTGAATGTTTTACATAAGTTTCTTTTAATAAATCGACTCTTAGACATTGTGAACCATGTTGTTTAGGCAACTCTCTTCGTTTACCTTTTGATCGTGTGATGCATACTTCTACTCATCCTTTACAGTTACTGCATTCTAATGTTTGGCAAGCCTCCATCCCCTCTAGCTCTGAGCACAAATGCTACTTTCTTTTTATTGATGATTTTTCACGTTTTGCTTAGTTGTACCCGATGCGTGGGAAAGATGAAGTTTACACCTTGTTTTCCCATTTTAGAACACTTGTTGAAAATCAATTTAATTGTAAAATTAAATACTTTCAAAATGATGGTCGTCGTGAGTTCGACAATAAAAAAATGACCGCTCTATGTCATTCTCATGGAATCCACTTTTGTCTTTCCTATCCTGATACTCCACAACAAAATGGAGTGGCGGGGTACAAGCGTCGGCATATTAGTGAAATGGTGCAAATACTACTTTTTCAAGCACATCTACCTGCAAAATTTTAGGCTGATGCGGCCTGTATGACCTATTTTATTATTAACCGACTTCCCACACCACTTTTAACTAACATTTCTCCTTTTGAAAAGTTGCTTTGTCATACTTTTCTAACTACTTTTCTTTTTTTGAGTGCGCATGTTATCCTAACATCACACCCTGCAATGCTAAAAAATTGGCCCCTGAGCTATTCCATGCATTTTTAAGATATGTTGCATGTTGTAAAGGTTATTGGTGTCTTGATCCTAAAACTGGTCGCATGCATGTTAGTTGCAATGTATATTTTGTTGAAAATTTATTTCCTTACTCATCTATCATGCCAAGTATCACAGGTTCTTCTGTCTCTTCCCCTATAGTATATGAGGTCCCTCTTATGATAATCTCCCCGGGTCCCCCTTCCCTAGGCTCTACTCATGCATGGGCCCCTAGTGAGCCAAGCCACATCACACGGCCATCTAATGTGGTCCCCTCTAGCCTCCCTAGGTCCTCTCCCTCTTCGATTCAGTCTAAGTCAAACTTGATCCCCAATCCCATGCCGCCAACCTCTTGACCTTTGCTAGATGAGTCGTCTAGTGCACTTCCTGACACATCACAAGCACTTGTTCCTTGCCCCCATGGTACTGTCTCTCCTTCCCTGGAGGTAACTCCAACGCAGCCCACTAATGTGCATTCCATGCGTAGTCGTCTCTCCTTATCTACCATTACGGTGGTACAAGGGCCCACATGTTTTTCTCAGGTTGTTAAGAACCCTCGGTGACAATAGGCCTGTTGGAATTGGTGTCCTAAAAGTCCAATTAATTAGTTTTAAATATTAAATAAATCAAATTGTTTTATTTATTTTTTTGTCTAAATATGTTTACGAGTCAAAAATGCATGTTATTGGATTTCTAAGACGTTCCATGAGATGGACATTGTTCAAGATAATGTGTCAGGTTTGGTTTAAGTGGTCAATTAGATTGAATCACAGATGGATTTAGATCAAACTAATAATATGTTGTCGAAGTATATGCTTGTAGTTGGTGATGAGTTTAGACGACTTGTCTAATAAGATTATAATATGATACTTTTGATAATTTTTCTTGGTCATGTGGATAGAGATCCAAAAGTATTATATTGGTATTGTCTATATGATTAGAATACTGAGTAGGACCACTTAAATTAGTTGTTTCACTACTGCTACTAGAAACAATCAATTATGTAAGACGATAACTGTAAATCTAGGAAAAATTCTAAACTCGTGCATGGATTGTCCATTGCTTTAAAGTACCAAAAGGATTGGTCAAAGTTGATTGGCTTAAATCTTACGTGCATTGGACAACAGCATGAAGTGTTGCAGTAACAGTTGTTTTACGTGAAATCTATAGTATCTAATGAGATAAGGATGTTCCCTAGTTGATTCGCAAACATATGAACAGATTCAAGAAACTTTGACCAAAGTTCTCCATATATTTGACATTTGAAATTAGTATAGAAATTATTTTTTATATTATTGAATTGTTCGAGAAGGGCGAGTCAGGAACTATGGTGAAAAATATGAGAAAATTAGCAATATTAGTTTAAGCTATTTCTCCTCACGGATATCCAATATAGGGGTTGATTGTCACAATGAAAGTCATTTGGAAATTATTGAATAAATATGTTTGATTACAGAGTACAGTAATATTTATTTAGTGAAATTAAATATTACTAAATGGTGATCAATATTATCAAGTGTTGATAATAAGACTAGACCCATTTGGAGCTAGAACTAAATTGTCCCCGAAGTCCTTCTGTAAGCCTCTATAACTACAACGGTTGAAAATATTTAAAAAATAAATTTAAGATATGAATTTTTTATTTATGAGATAAATAAATTTTTATCCTAAACAAATATTTATGATATGAACATTTAATATGATAAAAGAGAAAAAAAAAAAACCAAAAAAAAAAAATTATATATAATGAATTGGGCATGGTAATTTAAGTGGGCTCCATGCGAGGCCCACATGCAATTTAATTTTCTTTTTGGTTTACAAATATAAATTTGGCCATGACATGAACAATGTGATTTTAGGTTTTTGAACCTAGTTTTCTTCCCTTATAAAAATTCTAAAATTATTTTAGAAGCTTTCTAAATTAATGTTTAGCATAATATTTCAGAAAAAAAATTGAGAAAGTTTAAAAAGAAAAAATCTGTTCAAAATTTTTTTCAAAACTAAATATTTTGGGAGGCCAAACTCCGGGTGTCAACGGATCATTGTCGAGAAGATCTCGGGGTCTTGATGATTCCTCCTGGGCAACAATTGCGGTCTACAATCCAGGTACTTTCATTAACCTACCTGTTAAAACTTTCCTTTAATTTTTGCAACTTTATTTATGCTTTTACTTCAACATTTATTATGCTTAGATATTCCGTGTTTGTTAAGTTTATATTAGAATAAAAGCCCTTTTGATTTAAGATTAAATAATTTTAAAGTTATTTTCGTTGCGGCTAATCGAACCTGTTTACGAAAAATTTAGTTTTCGAAATTAAATTTTTCCAACAATAGCTGAGGAGTTCAATGCCCTTTTACAAAATTAAACGTGGGACCTTGTTTTGCCTACTTCAAATCAAAATGTTGTCGGTAGTTGATGCGCTTGATTTTTACATATTTTATTTCATATTCCTACCGTAGATTTGGCATCTACCTGTGTGTTTGATTGTTGTTTAGGTACATTTCCATGTGGAACATATCAGAGCGGACGAAAGAAGAATTCTGGCAAAATGAAGCACTATTGAAGCATATTTGAAGACCAATCGGAGAAACTCAACCACTTGTACAAAAGAAAGACCCATCGGGTCATAATTCAGTGAACCAGGTACATCCCATAGTGCTTCGATGCTTAATCGAGCAAAAGGGGCCTGGAGAACAGATCAATCAGCAGCTCGCGGTTAGAGAAAGTAATCGAGAGCCCACTGATCGAGCTTTGCGTGAGCTCACCGATCGATTGGTGCTTTTGGCTTAATTCCCTATCGATCGGGAGGATTAGGAACCCTAGTCGCCCCTGCGCTTATAAATAGAGGAGGAGAGGTCAGCATTTTCCATGCTTTTTCTTGGCTGCGTGTCCTCCCTCTCCTTTTAAACCCAAAGCCGCTACGAGATCTACAGGTTCTCAAAAGCCAAAGCGCAAGTGGTTGGAATATTGGGAGAATTCAAGCTTGGATTAGCATCAACACAAAGATTAAGAGAGTTTATTCTTCTATTTATTTTTACACATAGTGTCTTCCTATCTTTAAGTTTTATGATGTGCAAAACTCCCATGGAGGAGTAAATTTTCTTAGTTTAGGGATGAAGGGTGGGTAGCCGCTCGATCCCAAATTTATATTATACTTTTGACGATTGGTTTAGTTATGTTATATTGGCACCCCTATGGGTAGTTCTTTATGATTGTTGGATATTTTTGTATGTGTGCTTGTAGCCATGACTACATCTCCAACTTTACAGCGATTAGTCTTGTGCTTGTAGCCTAGACCATAACATAACAGAATTCACGCGTGGTGAGGGTTGAGGTTTTACCCAACCCTGAACCCAATCTTCTATATATATTAATATTGAATTAGGAGTAACAAAGGAATTAAGTAGTGCTAATGAGATATCATGTGCTCCATTTAGGGTGCTAAGATAGGTTATGCTACCCTAAACCCTAATTTATATAATAACCTAGACTTAGAGCTTGTAGCCTAAATCCTTTAAATCATCATCCTAAATAAATATAATGACGGGATAAGTGTTAAGCTACCCTAAACTCGCTCTCTAAACTAACCTCAATTGAATAGACACATTTACTTTATATTCAATTTTATTAATTTAGCCAACAATTTATTAAAACAACAAAAACCCAAAAATTCAAACCGCTCGTTAATCACTAAGTCTAACTTAACACGATTCCCTATGGATACGACTCATAAACCTGACAAAGCTGCGACGATCTTATGCGCTTGCGAGTGGACGGTTTTAAAACACACATACAAGTTTTTGGCGCCGTTGCCGGGGAATCGGTTTGCTATGTTGGAATTTAAGATTAACGAACTTTGTTTTTTTTCTCTTTGTTTATTGCTTTGAGTTATTTTTCATAGTTTTTCTTTTGCTTGATTCATTAGTCATGATCAGTGTGGATTCATCCCAGCTTCAATATTTCATGCACAGTAGACGTTTGCTTGATCTTGAATTGTTACCTTACATTCCAGAAATTGAGCGGAATTTTTCTATCGTGAGGCGATTAGAAGCGAGAGAGAGTACACAACAAACCATGGCTAACAACGAGCCACGTACAATTGGGGATCACTTCATTCCCCAAACGTACGTTCTGCCCACTGGAGTTGCGTTACCTGTCGTGGGTAACGCCAACTTCGAACTTAAGCCTGGGATTATCAACAATGCTTCCCACATTCTATGGGAAGCCGATTGAGAGTCCATACAAGCACCTTGACGCATTCCTCAAAATATGTAAAACCTGTCATTATAAAGGTGTCTCGAATGATGCGATTAGACTACATCTTTTTTCGTTCTCGTTAGAAGATGTAGCTAAGTGGTGGTTTCAGTTTCTACCCAGGGGTGAAATCATCACTTGGAATGACCTTTTGTAGCGCTTCTTGGTCAAGTTTTTCCCTAAAGCCAGAACAATGACTATTAGGCACACTATAAATAATTTTGAGCAAAATGACCAGGAGCAGCTTCACGAGTGTTAGGATAGGTTCAAGGAACTTCTTAGAAGTTGTCCCCACCATGGGTCTCCCAAGTGGGCTCTTGTCCAAAACTTCTATGATGGTATTAGTGCGTCAAACAACCAAATGGTAAATGCTTCATGCAGGGGAGAATTTAACCAGCAAGGCAAGGACGAGGCCTAGACGCTTTTGGAGCACCTCAATGAACATTCCCTCGACCAAGCCTCTTCTGCGAGGGTAGTTAGGGGAAACACACATGGTGTCTACGAGGTAGCACCCCAAGATGATGTTAACTTAAGACTAGATGCACTTAGTAGAAAGATGGATAAGATGATGAGTTTAAATGCAAATCCCACTAATGTGCATCCAGTTAATGCAGTCGAATCATCATGTGAGGGTATTACTTCATGCAGTATTTGTTCAGGTGAGTCACAGTTTCCCGAGTATGTGCAGGACCGAGTTTATGCAGCGTAGGAGTACTCGAGGAACAACAATCCGTACTTGCAGTCCTACAATCTAGGGTAGCGCAACCATCCCAATTTCTCATGGAAGCAAAACACAAATCAGAACCCAGCGATGAGACAACCAACCCCAGGATTTGCAGGTAAGGCGCACCCTCCTAGTTTCAATGGAGGGCAAAGGTATGGCTTTTCTTCTCACCCTCTAGTTTCTAATGCTAATCCACCACCCAACCTCCGAGCTACACTTCTCAGTTTGAGGAACGTATGCTCCGCTTTATGGAGGAAAACCAACAATTGGTCCACTCTCATTTACAGTCAATTTCTAAGTTAAAGAACCAACTAAGACAGTTAGCTCAGGCCATGAACAGGATAGAGGAAGGGAGGTTACCCTCCCAACCTCTCGCTAATCCCAGAGGAGCAACTAATCCTAACCTTTGCTAGTTCACTCATGAGCAGGCTAAGGTTGTTTCAGCCAAGGGTGAGGATGATTTAAGAGAAGTAAAGATAGAAGTTGAGAGGGAGGATGGGACTCTACACCCCATTGCTGATAAGGATGGAGTGCCTACACCTTCACTGGGCTCACTACTCAAGCTGGTTGTTCCTTTTCCTACGGCCCTTTTAGGACCGGAAGGGAAGGATGACCCGAAGAGAGCTGAGTTACTAGACTTGTTTAAGGACGTCAAGATTAACCTGCCACTGATTGACACCATTAAACACGTCCCATGTATGCTAAATTTCTTAAGGACCTATGCGCTAGAAAGAAGAGAGCGCAAGCTCATGTCCCTAGGAAGGTCCGACTTACTAAAAAAGTGAGCAGCATCTTAATGTTAGGCATCCCACCTAAGTGTAGAGATCCAGGAGCTTTTACAGTCCCGTCCATCATGGGAGAGTGCTATACGAGTTGGGCTCTTTTGGATTTAGGGGCAAGCGTGAATCTCATCCTATACTCAATTTTTCCCGAATTGGGGATGGGAGATCTCAAACCAACTAGTGTTACCCTACAGTTGGCAGATAGATCAGAGCGTTTACCTAAAGGTATGATAGAAGACGTTCTTGTCAAAATTGATAAGTTCATCTTCCCCGTCGATTTTATAGTGTTAGACATGGATCCTACCCCTCATCAGAAGAACCACACCCCTCTCATTTTAGGACGTCCGTTCTTGGCAACGGTCAATGCTATCATTCATTGCCGAACTTGGGTGTTAGAAGTATCATTTGGGAATCTTAAGGTCAAATTGAATGTGTCAAATGCTGCTAAGTTCCCTGTTAATGAGGATGACCTTGATTGCTTCATGGTTGATGTTATGGATCCTTTGGTTGAGTCAGTGTCTTCTGACTTAATCAAAGAAGATGAACTGTCTGATTCGCTCACTTTTGCTGATTTTGATGTGAGTACTGATGCTGATGATTTGCTTGCCATGCAAGGGCTAATGAGAATTGAGGCGAGGGGTCTGATGTTTGAACCCCTAACTAGACTACTTAGTAAACCTGCTAAACCATCTATTGGGTGTCCACAGGTGTTGGAGCTCAAAACTCTCCCGACCACCCAAAAATATGCATTTTTGGCACCAAATGACACCCTTCCTGTGATTATCATGTCTGACCTAACTGAGACTCAAGAATCTTGGTTGTTAGTTGTCCAACAGAACCACAAACGAGCCATAGGGTGGTCGATTGCTGATCTAAAAAGAAATTAACCCCTCTATGTGCATGCATAGAATACATTTAGAGGACAACGTTAAGCCTTCTAGGCAAATGCAAAGGAGGCTTAACCCTAACATGAGGGAAGTAGTTGAGAAAGAGGTCATGAAGTTGCTAGATGCGAGTATTATATACCCCATCTCTGATAACCTCTGAATCAGTCCGGTTCAGGTGGTTCCTGAGAAGTCAGGAATCACGGTCATTGCGAATACCAGAGGTGAATTGGTCCCTATGTGAGCTGCTACATGGTGGAGAGTGTGCATCGATTATTGTAAGTTGAACTTTGTAACACGCAAGGACCATTTTCCCTTACCCTTTTTGGACCAGATCCTAGATAAAGTAACAGGTCAAGCGTACTATTGTTTTCTGGATGGCTACGCGGGGTATAACCAAGTCCCGGATGACCCCGAGGACCAAGAGAAAACAACGTTTACGTGTCCCTTTGGTACATTTTCATACCGAAGGATGCCCTTCGGTCTATGCAACACACCTGTTACATTCCAGCGGTGTATGATGTCCATTTTTTCAAACATGTTGAACGACTACCTAGAAGTGTTTATGGATGAATTTTCTGTGTTTGGATCGTCTATTGATGAATTCTTATCTCACTTAGATCTTGTTTTGCAGCGCTGCGAGGGGTACAATTTTGTACTCAGTTGGGAGAAGAGCCATTTTATGGTTCAATAGCGTATAGTCTTAGGACATGTAGTATCTAAAGAGTGTATTACCGTAGAGAAGGCCAAGGTGGGCTTAATTGCCAACCTCCCTCCACTAACCTCGATGAAGGAAGTTCGATCTTTCCTTGGCCAAGCTGGATTTTGCCGTCGTTTCATTGCAAACTTTAGTAAAATTACAAAACCATTGCCAAATTTGCTTGCTAATGATGTACCTTCCTAGAGGTGGCCAACGGGCCGAGCTGGCCCGGAGACTGCACCAGATCGGCCCGTGTATGGCCCGGCCCGTGAGGCGGGCCTGGCCCGGCCAGGGCCCCGGGCCCAACGGCTCTAAAAAGAGCGGTTGGGCTCATTTTAAACAGCCGTTCAACGGCTCTTTTATTAAAAAAAATTTATATTTTTTTTTTCCCTATAAATACTTAAACCTTCCTAACTCATTTTCTCACCAATTCTTCAATTCTCTCTTCTCTCTCTATACATTCATCATCTCCCATCTTGTCTAACTTTGCTAATTGCAAAAATTGTGCTCTAAAGTTCGAAGTTCGTAAAGTATTTGGCTGAAGTTCGAATTTCATTGTTCTCTCGTTTCGGTAATTTTAGTATCGCAATTTTATTTGATTCGCATTTTTAGTTATTTAATTTGCATTACTACTTGCATTTTATAAATACTAATCACTTATACTAATATGGCACACAACTCTTCATCATCCTCTGGAGCCGATCATGCTAGTGCTAGTTCTAGCTCTTCTCGGCCATCCAGAATCCCTAAAAGGAGTAGAATTGTCTTACTTAATACTGAAGAACGAACTTTTATACAACCAGACCTATCACCCCCATACACTAATGATAGCATAGATTATGACTTTTCATAACAACAAGATTATCATGAGTCAGGTGGTGGTGGGGTTGGAGACTCACAAACTGATGAGGAACCCACCCCCACCAGCGAAGCCCAGCCTGAAACTAGTACCTCTACTAGTAGGCGTACAACTAGTGGGGTATGGAAGCACTTTACCCTTAATAAGACAACTAATAAAGCAACTTGTAAATTATGTGACCCACCTAAGGATTTTAGCCATCAACCTGGTAGTGGGACAGGCACATTAAACAGACATATACTTAGGTGCCTCCCCGAGCAATTCCCAGAAAAGAGCCAACAACATCTAGTACAACAAGTGACCAGTGCACTTGCTAATTTTAGGTTCTCTCAGGAGAGCAACCGAAAGGGGCTAGCTAAATATATAATTATGAGTGAAAGGTCTTTTAATACCGGCGAAGACCCAAATTTCGTCAACTACCTCCAACGAAATGTTAATCCCGCCATTGTGAGGATTCCTCGGAATACCGTAAAGCAGGACGCTTTTACGTTGTACCACGGGATGAAAACTGGGGTCTTCACACATTTCGCGACGAACACGAGCATGTTCTCGTTGACGTCGGACGTATGGACGTCGAAACCCGGCCAACCTTATATGTACATAACGGCACACTGGACCGATGAATCCTTCATCATGCAAAAGCGGATAATTCATTTTGGACTTTTAGATTGCCCCCACAATGCCGAGATAATTACGGGTGTGATTATGTCGGCAGTTCGCGACTGGGGCACAGAGCGACGTATCTTCAGTATTACATTCGACAATGCTACCAATAACACTGCAGCCGTTACACATTTAATTAGGCAAATGAGACCCATGTTAGGTGGGAAGTGTTTCCATATTCGTTGCGTTTGTCACATTTTGCATTTAATGGTAACGGATGGTTTAGATCTCATAAAAGCATCCCTTATCACCTTAAGATCGGTAATAATATCTGTAAAATCATCAAGCACTAGAAAAAGAAAATTTAAAAATTTATGCAGGTTGCATAACATAGAATATAAACAATTCAAATTAGACTCCCAAAATAGGTGTTCGTCTACGGTAGAAATGTTAGAGCGCCTTCTACCATACAAAGACATTCTAATGGAATACGCACAGGAAAATCGTGCAGAATGGAGCGATTACAACCTCGCCGGTATAAATTGGGAGACAATAGATCAAATTTGTAACTTTTTTAGCATGTTTAAAGAGGCAACAACATTTTTTTCGGGTTGCTACTATCCGACCATGCCTCAAGCAATATCAAGATTACTTGATATTGTCAATTAGATGGTGGGTAATAAATCCAACCCCGTTTTGTTAGTATCAATTCAGGCAATGAAAGAAAAAGTTGCCAAATATTATTTTGAACTACCTCTTACATACTGCTTTGTAACTATTTTAGACCCTCGTAGTAAACGCTCGGGTTTCAACTTGTTTTGCCAACATTTTTTCACGTATTTGAATCCTTCTCTTAATATCGACACTTTCATTGCTGATGTCGATAACGACTTGCATAGTTTATTTTCTCAATATTCCGGTCCATTAGCGTCCAATAATCCTAGTACTGCTGCAGTAGGATCTTCCACATCTAGTGGAAGTAGTTCACACACGTCATATTAGTGGAACACAGCAACCCCCACATCATGTGATGAGTTAGATTATTATTTGCAGACACCGATGGTCCATATTTTTGGGCCGCCAGTCAACCCGAATTTTGACCTGTTACAATGGTGGAACACAAACCAAACCTAGTATCCCGTGCTTTCCACCATGGCACGTGATATACTAAGTTGCCCGGTGTCTTTAGTAACATCGGAGTGTGCTTTCAGACTTGGTGGCAAGTTGCTTGGAACGAAGAGGGCGAAGCTATCGCCGTCAAGCTTGGAGATGTCCGTGTGCTTGAAGGATTGGCTGCTAGCAGAGGCAAGAGAACAACAGAGAATGAAGCTGAATTCATCGAGCGATGAAGAAGACGACCGTACAACCGATACCTCAAATGATGGCCTAGATACCCCCAAAGGCGACTGATATCAACACTTTTGTATGTCAATTATTTACTTTTAAATATTGACATCAAAAGACGACCGCACCCCCGTATACCTCAAAAGACGACCGCCCCCCCATATGTCAAACTTTGCATTTGTACTTATATTTGTTACGTTATTTATGTATCATTATTTTTTTTGATAAGATATTTACCATTACTTATTGTGTCTTTTATTTTATTACATATATTTAATGTATATTTAGCATTATTAGTGCTTACAAAAAATGTGTTTGTATCTCATATTATTTATCAATGAATTACAATAATTTTAATACAAAACGACTTTGTATTATCAAATTTTTTTTCCCCTTTAAAAAGCCGGCCCAGCCCGCTACAGTGCTAGCCACCTCTATACCTTCCATTTTTGATAATGACTATTTAGCAGCCTTCACTGAGTTGAAAACTTTATTGTCTACAGCTCCCATTATTCAATCTTCCGACTACTTGTTACCATTTGAGATTATGTGTGACGCCTCTAATTATGCTAGAGCAGCTGTGCTCGGTCAATGGAAGGATCGTAAACCAATCATTTTTTACTATGCTAGTAAATCTTTGGATGAAGCCCAAAAGAATTATACCACCACTGAAAAGGAACTACTAGCTATAGTTTTTGCACTTGACAAGTTTCGATCTTATGTTTTGGGCTCGAGGGTAGTAATCTTTTCTGACCATGCTGCCATTCATTTTCTTCTTATTAAGAAGGAAACAAAACCTAGGTTAATTCACTGGGTTTTATTACTTCAGAAATTTAACTTAGAAATCCGAGATAGGAAAGGCTCGGATAACGTCGTGGCTGATCACCTTTTACAGATTGTTTTCCCATCTGACGCCACTACTTGTCCCATTAATGACTGTTTTTCCTGACAAACAGTTATTTTCTATTGCAGGAAGTCGAACCCCATTGTATGCCCACATCGTCAACTCCTTGGCGACGGGGAAGCTGCTTACCCATTGGTCGAAACAAGAGCTGGACCGCTTCCTTTATCAAGCAAGACGTTTTTCTGGGATGATCCGAATTTGTTTAATGTATGTTCTAATCAGGTAGTACGTCATTGTGTCCCGAAAAATAAGCATGAGAGTGTATTGCGATTTTGTCACAGTTTAGCCTATGGAGGACGCTTTGGGGGACGACGCACAGTGGCGGAAATCCTTCAAAGTGGCTTCTTTTGGCCTGCTCTTTTCCGGGACGCTCATGATTTTTGTAGGATGTGCAAAAGTTTTCAATGCACAAGTGCCCTCACAAAACGTGATGAAATGCCTCAACATCCCATTTTTGTTTGTGAAATTTTTGATGTTTGGGGCATTGATTTCATGGGACCGTTCCGTAATTCACATGGCTATGTTTATATTCTGATAGCTCTTGATTATGTTTCAAAATGGGTCGAGGCTATTACAACTAGGACAAACGACCACAAGGTCGTTATTGAGTTTGTTAAAGATAATATTTTCTCACGTTTCGGTGTTTCTAGAGCCATAATTAGTGATGGGGGGGACACACTTCACTCACCGTTTAGTTGAGTCACTTCTTGGAAAGTACTCAATCACTCATAAATTAGCTACCCCTTATCACCCTCAAACCAGCAACCAAGTTGAAGTCTCGAATCGGGAAATAAAGTCTATCCTTGAGAAGACCATTAGACCAGAACACAAAGATTGGTCTTTAAGGTTGAACGACGCTCTTTGGGCTTATCGTACAACCTTCAAGACTCCAATAGGCATGTCTCCCTAT
Source organism: Simmondsia chinensis (assembly GCA_018398585.1). Taxonomy (NCBI): domain Eukaryota; kingdom Viridiplantae; phylum Streptophyta; class Magnoliopsida; order Caryophyllales; family Simmondsiaceae; genus Simmondsia; species Simmondsia chinensis. Next base: position 28,681,698 of record JAGTTD010000003.1, on the reverse strand, counting down.
CACTTAGTTTTTGGGAAGGCATGCCATTTGCCAGTAGAGCTTGAGCACCGTGCATATTGGGCTATTAAGCAATTTAATCATGACATGCATAATATCGGGTCGCACCAACGACTTCAATTCAGCGAGTTGGATGAGATGCTATACGAGGCATATGAAAACGCCAAACTATAGAAAGAAAGAACCGAAGCTTTTCATGACAAAAGAATTTTGCTCAAAAGTTTTTGTGGTTGGTCAAAAAGTTTGGCTTTACAACTCCAAGCTTCGGTTCTTTCCCGGGAAACTACGTTCATGATGGGATGGACCTCACGAAGTGGTCCACGCATACCCTTCTGGGGCAATTAAAATTTGAGACATCAATGATGGTCGCCTTCTCACAATCAATGGCCATCGTCTTAAACACGCTATTGGGTTAGGGGATCAACCACACGAATTTGAAGAAATTCAACTTAGGAACTCTACGCCAGGATCATCCTAGCATTGAAGAAAATACCACGTCCAGCTGAAGACGTTAAACTTAGCGCTTTTGGAAGGCAACCCAATTTATTTCATGTTTCATAGTTTATGTTTTTCTCTATTGAGAGTTTTCAAAACTAAGGATTTTTACTACGGGGCATATCACGGCCTCCCCGATCAATCGACTTTGAGCCCTGTCGATCGGGAGCACTACGGATTGGGGCTTTCCGCCTTTCAACCCCGATCGATAGGAATCCTGATCGGCCTCTATACGACCCCCTCGTTTTAAACCAACCCCCCCCCCCCCCTCGATCCCTTGCCCCTTTCCTCACTTTTATTTCCCCCACCAAAAACCCTAACCCACGACCCCCTCCCTCTATCTCCAGCCACCACCACCGACCACCGCCGTTTCCGGCCACCACCGCCAACCCCGGCGTCGGTACTCCGCCAATTGTTCTCTTCGTCTATTGCAAGGTATGTATTCCTCCCTTCTTTTATCTTTCACTTTACCTTGTTTCTACTTCAAGAGAGCATGTTTTAGGCCGTTCTTTGGTCGTTTTCTTGCTTTATTAAAGTGGTGTAGTCTTGATTTATGTCTTCGTTATGAATAAAGTTTGAATTTCTTAATATTGTGTCGTGTTTGCACCTTTGTTCATTAACCACGTTTATATAGGTTTTCAGTGACTGGATTTAGCCCTTTGATACTTGTGGTTGCTGGATTTATGTGTTTGGGATGTACTTTTTCCGATCTAGAGTTTTGGGGTATTTGTTTTTGTCTTTCCCTTTTTTCTTCTTTCGTCGCGGTTTTAGACTGTAGGTCGAGATTGGGGTGTTGTTCTTGTTGTTTTTTTTCAATTAGATGTGTTCTATTTTCCTCCTTTAGTTTTTTATTTTTATTTTTTATGTTTCTTTGTTTCCCTTATCTTTATGTTGATATGTTCTTGTTTTTATTTCTAGACTATGCCGCATGCCAAGAGAAGCCGCACTGAGGAGGGCAGCAGTTCCCAACAGAACGACATTCTTGCTCGAATTAGGGCTGCCCCTATATCTGGGGAGACGGTATTTGGTGAGGACTTAAGGATGAGAGGGAGTGTGCCTGGGCCATTCTCTTTTGCCAACATCGGGATCTCACCTACCTTCTTGGTAGAGAGTTGGAGGGGGACCCTGTTTTTCCTTCTTTAGTGAGAGAATTTTATTCCCCCTGTGCTCTCCATCACAAAGGGGGTCAGACCTACGGTGATGTCACTATTCATGATAAGACCATCCGATTTGATGCCACGGACGTTGCTGAGGCTATAGGTTATCCTTGTATGTTGACGAATCTGTTTGGCACCCTCCCGTTACCCCACCAAAGGTCGTGGACATTATCACTGATCTATGTGGAGGCCAATGTACGACGGATCATCCATCCACCACGTTCCGCTCCACCCTTCCTTCGCATATGTGGCTTCTGGACACCATTATTAAGGCCAATCTATGGCCTACCAGTCAATGCCCAGGAGCGCACCGGCCTCATTCTAGAACTTCTTCGGAAGTTCTACCGAGGTGTTCGGGTGGATGTGGGGCCGACTTACTTACAGAGTTTTACTGCTGTCCACCACCGGCTTCAGCGCTTCTCTGTTGGCAACGGTGCTCTGTACTTTCCTCATTTAATTATGAGGCTTGTATGCGTGCTTGGGTGCGCATACCGATCGCTTCCGACCGAGCTTGCGCATCACTCCACCACTTTGATCCCACCCAGCATCGTCAGACCTTCCTTTCCCTTGCCCCGGCCGACCCACAGAGGGAGGAGTCGAGCATGGAGGATCACGAGGGACGCCCACCCACGTCACCCGCTCCTGCTGATCTCGGCGACATCCCGCCATACGTGATGGATATTATGCACCATCTGGATCACATTCAGCCATTGGTCATCGAGCTCTATCGACTATAGACGAGTGGTTTCCTCTGCCTTTTCCCCCTCCCTGAGTTATTTGTGTTGCTCCTTTACTGAATATTTGTTCTGTATATCTTTCTTTTCCTTTTATTAACAAATTGTTTAGTCCACGGTCTTCTCTATTCTTTCTTTCTTTTTTTTTTTTAATGTAGCTTGCTATTGTCTGCCTTCAACTTTTGGGATTCGCTCGACATGTGTGGCTGTCTATTCATGATCTCAGGTCGTCTCTCTCCTTTCCTTGCCTCTATTTTAATTCTGATGCATTGAAGACAGTGCAAGGTTTAGGTTTGGAGATGGCAGACCAGAGTCAACCTGGTTGTCCTTTAAGCTTAATTTGGCATAAATTAGCTATGCTTTTGAAGGCATAAATGAGTATAAGGTTGTTTGTGACCCTTATTGTAGACCAGTTCTGAGATATACTTTGATGATTAGAATGATTATGAGGCGAGATTACTGCTGGATCAGACTTTTGAATCCATATTTTTGTCTTTTAACTAGTTAGTGAGATTATTACTTTTCACCCTTAATCTTGTGACATATCCTATTGTTTGGGTCAAAATAATGGTAATAACTTTAGGAATAGGAATCCACTATTCTACTTCTAACAATGTTGAAATTAACTATACCTTTCTTTACCTTGAGTAACCCTTGGGGAAAAAAAAAGTGATTGGTTGGTTCTTGTAGCTCCTGTGTCTTGAGCAAGTAAGCCCATAGGGGTATCTTAAAACCTGGTACCTTGAGCCAACTGGGTCGGGAGCTGTCGGTCAAAAGCTCGCTACATGGGCCATAGGGAAAGTTTAAGAAGAATCAACTTTGTAGTTACTAAAATAAGCACTAATACCTAAAAAAAGGTATGTGCTAACGGATTAGGTTGTGAATCCTTAAGAATTAAGCCGTTAGGTCCTTAGGGGTCTCTTAAAACCCGGTACCTCGAGCCAACTAGATCGGGAGCTGCCGGCTGAAAACTCGCTACAGGGGTCGGAGTGAGACACGCCCAACCGAGTGAAAAGAAAAGGAAGGTAAACAAGAGAGAAAAGAGAACCCTTTTGATTTCACTATTGATTAGCGGCGAAGGATTAGGATAACTTGTTCCTTTACTTATTACCTTTATGTCTTCTTAAAATTAGAGGATTTTGAAGTAAGACCAAGGGGAGAGAAGTTCTAAGATCACTCACTAGTAAAAAGACCTTAATGATGTAGATTTAAGTTTGAACTAGTTCAATAATAACGTCACATAAGGATTCGCTACTCTCAAGTACACTCTTAATATGATTGAACAATAATTTTCACAAGTGACCTTTGCGGTTAAATGCTTGCCTCCACTTTTCCGCTAGTAGCTAGTTTAAATTGAATCTTGCTTGAGGACAAGCAAGGTGTGGGTTTGGGGATGTTAATGCGCTTGAGGTTTACATATTTTATTTCCCATTCCTGCCATATATTCGACCTCTACACGTGTGCTCGGTTGTTATTTAGGTAGATTTCCATGTGGAACACATCAAAGCAGACGAAAGAAGAATTCTGACAAAATTAAGCACTATTGAAGCATATTTGAAGACTAATCGAAGAAACCCAACCACTTGTGCAAAAGAAAGACCTATCGGGTCATAATTCGGTGAACCGGGTACATCTAATAGCGATTCGGTGCTTAATCGAGCAAAAGAGGCCCGGAGAACCGATCGATCAGCAGCTCGCGGTTACAGAAACTAGCCGAGAGCCTGCCAATTGATCAGCCAAAAGCATTGATTGACCTGGAGCTTTGTGTGAGCTCACCGATCGATCGGCACTTTTAGCCGGTCGATCGGATAGCCGATCGATTGGGCCTAACTCTCGATCAATCGGGAGGGTTCCATACGGAACCCTAGTCACCCATGCACTTATATATAAAGGAGGGGAGGTCAGCCTTTTCCACGCTTTTTCTTGGCCGCACGTCCTGCCCTTCCTTTCAAACTTGAAGTCGCTACGAGATCTACAGGTTCTCAAAAGCCGAAGCGCAAGTGGTTGGAATACTGGGAGAATTCAGGCTTGGATTAGCATCAACACGAAGATTGAGGGAGTTTATTTTTACGTGTATTGTCTTCCTTTCTTTACGTTTTATGATGTGTAAAACTCCCATGGAGGAGTAAGCTTTCTTAGTTTAGGGACGAAGGTCAGGTAGCTGCCCGTATCTTAGATTTATATTATACTTTTAACGATTGGTTTAGTTATGTTATATTCGCACCCCTGTGGGGAGTTCTTCATGATTGTTGGATATTTTTGTATGTGTGCTTGTTGCCTTGACTAGATCTCCAACTTTGCTCTAATACTATATATATTAATATTGAATTAGGAATAACAAAGGAATAAATTAATGCTAATGAGATAACCTATGCTACTTTTAGGATGCTAAAATAGGTTATGCCTTTAGACTACTTCATTACCCTAAACCCTAATTTATATATTAACCCAGACTTAGAGCTTGTAGCCTAAGTCCTTCAAATCATTGTCCTACGCAAAATATAATGGCGGGATATATGTTAAGCTACCCTAAATTCACTCCCTAAACTAACATTAATTGAATTGACACATTTACTTTATATTCAGTTTTATTAATTTAGCCAACAATTTATTCAAACAACAAAAAGCCAAAAATTCAAACCACTCGTTAGTCACTAAGTCTAACTTAACACGATTCCCTGTGGATACGACCCGTATACCCGATAAAGCTACAACGATCTCGTGCTCTTGCGAATAGACGATTTTAAAACACATCAGTAGTACATGGAAATACAAGGTTGAGTATAAGGCGGATGGATCTATTGCGCGGTTTAAAGCTAAACTCGTTGCTTAGGGATTCCATAAAAGAGAAGGCATTGACTATTTTGAGACCTTTAGTCCTGTAGTTAAACCTACAACTATTCGTTTCGTTCTCTCTTTAGCTGTCACATATAACTGGTCTATACGTCAATTTGATGTCAAAAATGCGTTTTTATGCAGTCACTTCACTTAGGAAGTTTATATGAAACAACCCCAAGGTTTTGTTTATCCCCGTTTTCCCAACTACATTTGTTGTCTTCGTAAGGCATTATATGGGCTTAAACAAGCTCCTCGAGCTTGGTTTCACCGTTTTAGTACCTTTCTCCTCAGTCAAGTTTTCCACTGTAGTCGGGCTGACCCATCTTTATTTGTTTTTCACTCATCCTCAAAACTTGTTTGCCTACTTTTGTATGTTGATATTATTTTAATTGGCTCTAGCACTAACTTGCTCACATCCATCATTAAAACACTATCGGACCAATTTTCCATGAAAGATCATGGTCCTCTTCTTTATTTTCTTGGTATTAAGGCTAAATGGAGTGTCAACGGGCTATTTTTAACTCAACAAAAATACACATTTGATCTCCTACTTAAACATGATATGCTTGACTCCAAACCTGTCCAAACTGGAGTCCAACTATCCCAAACTAACGGTGAGTTACTTGTTGATTCTACTGAGTATCGTAGTGCGATGGGAGCACTCCAGTACTTAACCATGACTCACCTTAATATCTGTTATGCAGTTAACTGTGTTTCCCAGTTTATGCATGCTCCCAAGTCTTCTCATTGACAGATGGCTAAGCGAATGCTTCGCTATCTCAAGCTCCCACATGATCATGCCCTCACCATCCAACCAGGCTCTTACACCAGGATCACAATGTATGTTGATATTAATTAGGGTGGTTGTCCGGACACTAGACACTCTACTATTGGATATGCTCTCTTCCGTGGACCTAACCTTATTTCTTAGCGAGCAAAGAAGCAAACAAATATTGCTAAATCAATTACTAAGTCGGAACATCAGGCTATTGCCAATATTGTTGTAGAAAGTGACTGGTTGCTCCACATCATGCGGGATCTTGGTATTCGTCTCTCAAGTCCAATCATCCTCTACTGTGATAATGTCTCGGCTATGTATCTTGCTGCTAACCCTATCTGAATTGACAAGGCACAAAACATATTCATGTTGACTCACTGTGTTTGTGAGAGTTCTCAAGGGTGATCTTTAGATTTATTACACTCCTACTAACAAGCACGTTGCAAATATCTTCACAAAGGGTCTCTCCTCAAATCGCTCTCGCACTCATAAAGCCAATCTGCACATTGATCCCCCTCGTTCAATTGAGAGGACGTATTAAGATATAACATATTTGTATGTCGTTTATCCTTTATTTATCTTGTACTTATAATCCTATCTTCACACTACCTTGTATATCCTTCCTTTTCTATAAATATAAGCCTAGGCTACCATGTTAGGTACGCCATTCAATTATTGGGTTTCCCAATACCAATGAATTCTAGAAATACAAGGATAATTAGATTAACATAGTAATTATAATATGACAATGCCAATCAATACTCGATTTGTTAAACAATCCAATTACTAGATAGGACTCATAATCGCATTAACTTCGAAGATCAGGATCACGATTGGGAGTAATATGAAATCAATTCAAAGTCAACCATTGGCAAAAATAAAGTGACAAAAGAGCATATATAAATTGCTCTTGTACAAGCCAAAAAAGAGGAACAAAGAAAAAGGACGAAACAAAACAGTGCTAGAGAGGGTATCACACTACAATTTTTGCACAGAAATGACGTGGAGTGACTCGCTTGGCTAAAATCTCGGAAAATTTGCATGCTATTATGTATTTAGGGTTGGAGGTCTTTGCAAACAGCCTCCCTTCAAGGGAGCACTCCAGTAAGGCTGTATACATTTTAACCCCCAAATCTTTCCTTGGCGGGAGCCTCTCTAAGGTACTAAACAATTGTTTATGCTATTCTGTGTCACTGTCCATGCTGTTTTCCAACCCCTTCAAACCCCTGCGCTTCGGCTGCCAATTAAAAAAAAAAAAAAAAACACTCGTTATTTATAATAAGTAATCAATTTGTTAAAATAATAATTCTCATTATTACCTATTTTCAATCACTGAGACAAAACCCGATAGCCACCAACAAGATTACATTAATATAATTTAAAGTATAAAAGTTAAATTAATATAATTAAAAGTAATAGATTAAATTCACATACAAAACACACCCATAAAAAAGAAGTAAGCAATTAGCGAGGGCTGCCTTCTCTCTCTCTCTTTGGGTCTTCTACATTTCTTTCTCCAATTAAATAACGAGAGCATAAGGCATGCAGAATGTTGACACACCACACGTGCAAAGAAAAATATCCAAAAAGAAGAAAAAATTTTCCCCCCTCAAATAAATATTATAGTATGGCATCTTAAAATTAAGATCATATAATTATCAAAATAAAAACATAAATATCATAAAAGTTTTTTAAAAATGTATGGTTATTATCTATTATCTATTTTATTTTCATTGAATATTATTTTTAGTAAGCACATGGGCATGACATATTTGCTATTTGTTCATTTTAAAAATTTATTTGCTCATCAATAATTCAAAATAAATTTAAATAGGCATTTTCAACAATACCAAGCATTTCTACTAAATTAATAACTTTTTTTATTTTAATATTGGGCAAAAGGTTACACCTATAGTCAATCCTACTTTACTACCAATAGGTAGCATAAGAAAAGAAGCACTACACCTACGAATCAATAACATGAAAACATTGTGAAAAATTACCTACCCTGTCTTTCCTTATCAGGGTCGGGGCTAACAAGAATGGTCGGGACAACAATCATCCATCTTGTTCGTACTTTTGATACTCGTATAACTATCAAAGACCATTGAAGTGACTAATTCCAGGAAATTAGGAGGGGTTAAGGACAAAGAAATTGTTGGAGTTACCAATTTTTTTTTTTTTTTTACCTAACAGCAACACGTTTGAAGTTAAAAAAAGATCTCGTGCATGAAGGTTGGCTGGAGATTGATTGTAAAAACACTAGCCCCGCATTGATTTATTGGCAGAAAATCCAATATTGGAAGATGTTTTAGTATCTGAAAAAGCTTCCTTGGAAGTATTCGTAGCAGAAGAGAACGTAAATTGAACCAAGGAGCCAAAGTGGTTTTCGCCAATGTGAGACTACTTACAAGATATGGCCACAAGACAGAAATATAGCAAACAAATCTCATAAGAAAGCTCATAAGTATAGAATCATGGTGAACATACTGTACCGAGGAACTTTTTATTGGTATTAATAAGATGTATTACGAAAAGACAAGAAGAGCAAATTTTGTTATTGTTCATTTTTAGCCTTTTCCCTAACTTAACTAAAAATTAAAAAATAAATAAATAAATAACTAAAATCTAAAAAGGATTTTTAAAAAGTATATTATTACCATGCAAAGTTGTCAATTATCACTTAACAATCACAAATTTTTAATTTTTCAAAGAAACTGCATTGTAAAGTCTAAAATTTTTGGACAAAATATAGAAAGGCCCTCTTAAATCTATAATTAAACGCAACACATCCCTTCACTTTCAATTTCATAAAATAACTCCTAAGCTTTACAATTAAACACAATACACCCCTTATACTTTTAATTTCATAGAATAACCTCTGAACTTACAATTAAATACAATACATTCATACACTTTCAATTTAGCCCTTAAGCTTTGTTACTAAAAAATAATACACCCCTTAGATATTTAATAAATATGAAAATTAAAAAAATATGAGACCGACTATGAAAAAATAATTTTATGGAGTAACATATTCAGTAACAAAATTAGTATTTTTCGCCTAAAAATATAAAATCCCTAATTGTTAATTTGACATAATTTTTTAATTTTGAAATTTAGTAATCTAATTTTTTTCCAAAGTTTTTTCCAAATTTCTTTTGATAATTTGTTTTAAAATTTTTTGATTCTGTAAATTTTTTAATTTCAAATTTATTAATGTCTAAAGGGTAAGTTGTGTTATAATAATAAAGTACGAGGGTAAGTTGTTTGTAATAACAAAATTCAAAGACAATTTTTTTAAATTGAAAGCATAGGGGGGTATATTGTGTTTCATTGTAAAGTTTAGTGGGTGTATTGTGTGGAATTACATAGTTCAAGGAGTTACTTTATAAAATTAAAAAATGAAGAGAATATATTGTATTTAATTATAAAATTTAGATAGTTATTTTATAAAATTAAAAGTTCAGAGAGTGTTGGAATCTTTTCATATGTTGCCCAAAATTATTCAATCAATCACTTTAAATTACAACATTAATTGTTTGTTGCCAATTATTAAATTTCATATAAATTTTAGAGTGCCTATTAAACATAACTTAAATATTTACAAAGGCAAAACATTTTCCATCCCCTAACCACCCCCCCCCCCCCCCCCCCCCCCCCCCCCCCCCTTTCTCCCCCCCCCTCAAAATTCAAATCCCACCTTTTTTAAACTCTCACAGGATCAAGCCTAGTTGTAGGAGAATACATGAATGCATTGCCGGCTTTGGTAATTTCATGTTCTATTTTATGTGCACTTAAAAAATAAAAAAAGCTACAATTTACAAGAAATTCATGTACCGGATAATTAACTACATGATTTAAGGTAGTTAATTGAAAATTTTTAAACTTTTGAAGGGGGTTTTGTAAAAAAATTAAAAGTCATGGTGGTTAGGAAAAAAAAAAGTCATTTTCTGTTAAAAAAAAGAAACCCAAAATGAAAAATAATTTTATTCTTGAAAAATCAAATTGGAAATAAAAAATAACAGCTCATAAATTTGAAATGAACTTTTAAAAACGATAATAATATAATAATTATTTTGAAACTAAAGATGTACGTGACCAAGTCCAAACGCGTGACGGCGAGAGAATAAGCCGAAAGGAGTGTCGTTACTAACATATCCCTAGCACTGGATCTCCGTCCACGTGTACGGTACCCAAAAAAAAAAAAATCGCTTTTTTGAATTTTTAATTCCCTATTTGTCTCCCTATATAAATCTCCCCAACATATTAGATCTACCACAAACATATTAATATAGCACCAAATCTGTCTATTAACAAAAAAAAAAAAAAAAAAAAAACAGCTGTTTTCCTTTTAAGTATTGATTTATAGTTAAAAAACACCATCCAGATTTGGAACAATCTCTTTTCAGCTTCATACCCTGAAAGGGAAAGGCTGCATACATTAACCCTCATACCCCGCTATTGCGGAAGCCCTTAAAACACTGAATTTGTTGTTATTATTGTATCCAGACTACCCCTATTTGGCAATAGATAGTAGGATTAGGGTAATAGAATAAATTACTACTCCAATTTGACAAACTTTTCGAAAGGGTATTACCTCCCTTTCCTTTACCCCCCAATTTTGTGGGTAAAGAGAGGAGGGTAAATGGTAAAAACATTTTGAATAATTTTATGTCTATTTTAACTATAGTTTTTTAAGGTTTTACCTCTTCACCTAATGGTTAAATAAAAAAGCTCATTTATCCCTTTTTATTAAAGATATACAAAAATGGTAAAATAATACCTTACTCTCACTCTTCTTACCCCTTCACCTAATTGTAAAATAAAACACAAGGACCTTTTTGGTTAATCTATCAAAAAAACTATTTATTTTAAAACAACAATTTACATAAGTACTTTTATAAAAATTATTTTCAATAAGAGTATTTTTATCTAAAACTTTAAGTCTCTGCTTCTACTTAAAAAGTAGAAAACAACTCCTAATTGCATTAAAAACACTCTATTGTATGGGTTTTTTAAAAATATTATTTTAAAAAATGGACCAAATGAGACCTAAGACGTTATTTAATAAGAGCCATTCTTAACCTCACTTACCCACCAAGGTTTAAACGTATGTTTTTAGTAAGTATAAATCTTTACATAAAGATAATAAATAGGATGAATTAATAAATAACGAAATATATGCTTATAGTTTAGTGACCGATATTTGTGAAAATTAATAAATAGGCCCCCAATATATTTGATTTACTTTTTCAGTATTTTGGATTTTCTTTATAGTAATAAAGAAAATCAAGTTGAATGTTATACTTTGATAAAAAAGTTAGCATAACAGGTCACTTTAATCACTGCGGTATATTGAGAAAATTACCTTTTTGACGGGACTGATCAGTTTAAATACCCACTACAATAAAGGGGTATTCCCAATTGGGAATAAGAATTTTTTTTTTTATTTAAAAACATATTTTCATTAATATATTATAATAGATATTTAAAGGGACATAACACATTAACTTTTTCCCTAAAATATCATCATGTGAGGCTCTATTTATTAACAGAAAGAAAATCCAAGATACTAAAAAGATAAATCAAAAAAATTAGAGACGTTTTTATTACTTTTACGAATGTCAAGTACTAATATATATATATATAACCCTTATTTTAAATAAACATATTACTAAGTATCAAGGGGTATGCAAACAAATCATATCATACAAGTAACCCATATAATTATCCATCCAACCCACCAAACAGACCTATCTATTTTTCAACCGTTCATCCCTGACTTTTCATAACTTTAATCAATCTTTATTATTGAATATCATTTCGACAAAAATAACAAAATATATGTTGAAAAATGCAAATTGGTACATATGTCGCCTTTTATATGATAATAATTTCCAATAATTACTATAGGTTTCACCGAACCTTAGGCCCGACCTATTAAATTGGAATATATAAGATTTATATATAACCCCAAGCGGATCCACCTTAAAACCACTTAGTATTAAATGAAGTACCTTACTAGATTTAAATATCTTCTGTCTTACAACTATATGTGAATTTATACAAGACTTATATGTAAAATCTTTAACAATTGCATTTTAAAGAAAAAATAAGGTGTATATATAAAGCGGTAAGTACAAATACAAGACCAACGTCGATTTTTAAAATTTAAAAAAAAAAGTAGGGTTAGGGAGCAGCCGAGACTATTAAGTAGTGCCTGTGCTGTCCCCCAGACACAGTTTAACAAAGTAGAATATGATAATACAAGATATGATTGTGTAAATATTTAAATATTGGATATATCATGACAAAATTATTATTACTGTAATAAAATTATAATTTTTAAAATAATTTTATGACTTTTATTATTTATAACTATATTATGATATATGACCTTCACATCAGTAAATTAATTTTTTTTAAAATATATATTATAAAATTAAATATAACATGATAATAAATATTATAAGGCTAAATATAATATGATAATAAAAATTTAAATTTTAGTAAATATTTTTAAATTAAAAAAATTAAAATTTTAAAATTTACTAATATAAAGACCATTAGGATAAATAGTTTCTAAAATGAACCATTTTAAATAATACTTTTTTTATTTTGAATTATTTTAGGCAATGGCTCATGGAAGTTTAAATTTGACTTCAATTTACTAACATTTTGTAATCTTTAAAACGATTATGAGTAATATTATTATTAAAATAAATATGATATTATTAGATTAATCTAATAAAGTAACGTGAATATTATTATATTTTTTTTATTTTAATAAACAACAACTTCCTATGTTTTCAATGTTATATTTTAATCATATAGGAAGATAAATGTGATGATAAATAACAAAGAAAGCATAAGATGAAGATACCTAGATCTTACCTAATGAAAAAAGAAAAAGTAAAAAAGAGAAAAAGATGAGGAGAATTGAATTACCTTCTTACTCTTTCTCTCTCTTACTTCATATCTGGCCCTTGTCAAGTCTGATAGCCATAGCCCTGGAAAACAATACTTTAAAAAAAAAAAAAAACCCAACAATTTTAGCATAAATAAAGGACCTTAAAGTTGAAATAAATAAAGCCACAAAAAATGAGATTTGTTATTTACCGATAAAAATGGTCATCATTGGAGTAATTTATGCAACTTATAAATAACAAAAGTTACAAAATTATTTTGATAATAAAATGACCTTAAATAATAATCTAAGATAATGTTATTTTTAGAGCAAAATTGTCAAAGTCAAAACAATTTTGTAAAATGTTATACCATTATTTTATAATAATATTTTTTGTCCAAGACAAAATTTGTTTATTTTTTATCACTATCTTATGAATATTTGCCACAGAAAAAAAATTTTAACTATATAAATTTATAAACATAAAAATTTGAAAACGACTTCTTTAATGGTGAAGCAAAAGCCCTACAAGGCGTTCTTTATGCAACTTTTGAGTTGGCTTAGGATAATTATCCTGCACTATCGCCTAGAACCACCTCTGTGAAGCCAAAATTTAAAACACAAATTCTTATCTTTTCATAAATCAAATCTAGGGTTTGAAAACAATACTCTTTCAAAAATAAAATTGACAAAAGGTTATTTACAAAACCTTATTTTAATTTACTTGCAAAATTTATTAGAAAATTGTCTGGTATTATCTTTTATTTATAGAGAAATTCAAAATTAAATTCTATTTACAGGTTTCAGGAAACTAAAAGCATCCTTATGATAGTGATTTTTTTTCTTTATTGGTTTTCAGTTTCCAACTATTGCCTAAATAAAGAAAATACTGAAAACAAACATTGCAAATAAAAAACGATACAAGTAAATTCTAAATTTTCAAAAACCGTTTAAACAAGAAAAATTCGATTTCAAAACCTATTTTCTGATTAGCCAAGAATCAAAAGGGTGGCCACAAAAATTGTATTCACCTGAAGGGCTCTATCAACAGCCTTGGCCCTCTTTTTGGGCCTATGGGGCAACTTTGTACCCTTCATTGCATAAAAATCATCCTCTTTTTCTTTCCTTGACAATGCTATGTATATCCTTGGCCACTCCCAATTTCCCCCCTTCTCTGCCGCCTCACCCGCGACCGTGCAACCACCGTTCTCCGCCTCCGATACCACCGCAGGCATAGCCGACTCCGTGTGATTCGACTGCCCTGACGAGTCGTCGGATTTCACCTTCCTTGCTTGCCCAGATGCAGAAGCCTTCTTCTCAATCTTTCCTATTGTGGATCTGGCAACGGGCCTACTAGCAGCGCCGCCAGCGCCACCATGTCTTGCTGGAGATGCAGTAGCTGGAGCCATTCTATCTTCCATGTTCCTGATCATTATTGTGAACAAATTGTGAAATTAACACTTAAAAGGAGGGATTTTTATATAACTGGTCAAATGGTAACATGAATAGTACCTTAAGGAAAGGGTTAAAAGAAAATAAGGGTAATGGAGAGGACAAAAAGGGAAAACTATTCAATAAAAAAAAGGGTAGCTAGGGTTAGAAATAATATTTTTTGGGTCATTTAGAAATATACAAATACAAATACAAATATAAAAATAAAAATAAAAATAAAAACAAAATATACATGTACCTTATCAGGAGAACAAGTTCCCGAAAAAACAATTAGTGAAGCACACAGCAAATATTGAGAGGGTTTGGAAGCTTGAGATTAGTGGAGAAAGGCACCATATGAAATTATATATTTTTAATTTTTATATTATATTTTTTTCTGCGAATGAAAAGGGAACACAAAGTGGAGTACAATCAATTATTATTATACATTTATTTAAAAAGGGCATAAGGGTAAATAAATGTTACAAAAGGGAAGTTCCTCCATAGTTCAAAATTTTCATCAGATCCAGAAAAGTCTAAAAAAACCCACAAAACTAATATTATTACGATTCTAATTTGTTTGAAGGTATGATAATTCTGAAAAACTCTATAATAAAAAAATATAAACGAAAAAGACCCATAAAAAGCAGATGAAAATAGAGAAAAAAAAAAAAAGGAAAAAAACCGTAAGACTAGTAATATTGCGATTCTAATTGCTTTATAGGGGATGATAATTTTCAAGAACTTAATAAAAAACAAAAAGAACATATTAAAATCAGACGAAAATAAGGAATTAAAAGAAAGAAGAATGTTACATTTCATCGGATCTTAAAACAAGTTAGCATTCACATATAAGACGAGTTTTATCCAAAAACTTATTGACATCAATTAGAGAAACCCATTAAACTTATATATTTTAATTAAACTCAAAAGGAGAAAGAAAATACCCATACTTGCTAAGAAGAAACTCAGAAGAATCCTTCCCACAAAGCAAACTATTACTTCTAACCCTTGAAGGGGGAGGGGGAGGAGGCATAATATGGTGCTTCTCCGCCCTTGAAAACCTTGATCTCTTCCTCTGCCCCCACTGAAGCAGCACATCTCCACCACTTTGGCTGCTTGGATTCTTACTTGGAGTGTCATTTATTGATGAAATGGGTGTGTTACTCTGATAGTTGCGCTGTTGGGGTTGGTGTTCTTCTTGTATTTTTGGTGGGGATTTACTTGTCATGCCATTTCCTTCACATGATGGAGTTGTAGTACTTGTACAAGTATTGTTGTAATTGCTGCTAGGGATTCTTCCATTTTCTATGCCATTGCTGTGAATCTGATCTTCAATTATGGATTTGAAATGACTTGTGGGTTTTCTTACACTGCTTGATGATGGTATGTTATCTGGGCTTGTGGTCTGGTACCTGTTGGAAAAAATAAAGAAAAAAAATCATTAACAATTTCCACCATTGGCATGTAAAGAACCAACTTTCAGAACTGATTAAACTAATGGGTAAAAGTCTAAAAATGATTTTATCATAGGCCTTTCATGCCCTGTACAGATTATTACCATTCGATCTCGTGAGCTTTCAGTTAACAAGACTTTCATATCATGCCAAATAATTAACTTTCTCAAAAGTTTAAGTTAATAGCCGAAAGTCCAATAATGGTTTAATACACTAACACAGCGTCCATCTACATGGTTCATGTTCTTCAAGATCTGCTACTTTACAGGACACTGTAAGATCCAGTTTCAACACAAAGACAACCCAATTGATAAGCTTGAAATTTTAGAGTTTTACTCAACAATTGCAGTCCGGAACAATTGAAAATGATTATAAAATAGACCCGAATTCCACATTTGATTCTTACATGAAACATGGGCGAAATCAAAATGGTTAAAGATTGGGAATTCCAACAAGGAACTCGTTTGTGTTCTAAAGGGTAAAATTTACCTGTAAAAAATTGATGGGTTTTGCATATGGAAAAAGGAATTTTTACAGAAGAGAATCGAAATTAAAACAAGAAACTACATTAGAAAAGAGATAGAGAGAGTTTGTGCCGAGGAAAGTAAATTAATTTCAAGTCTACAAATTTAACTTTCATCAAATTTCTTGCTTAAAAAATTCATTTCAAAACGTATACAACCAAATATACATAAGGAAAGCAAAAATGAGACCAATAAAACCGCAAAATAAACCCAAAAAAAAACAATTTGATAGCAAAATAAGATGAATTTGTTTGCCATTCAATTGCTGGATCTCGAAGCAATACACATCCAGAGATCTCCAAGAGAAAGAGGGAGAGAGAGAGATGAAGATACACACATAGAAAAACTATCCACTTTACTGTCTCACCAACTAACTCAACCCCACAAAACAAATCCAAAAAAAAAAAAAAAAAAGAAATAAAATTCATCAGCAAAAACAAAAAAGCAGAGAACTTTACATGTTGAATATGAAATATGCAGAGTTGGGGGATCTTGGATTACAACAAACAACACTGGAAAACTCTTCAAAGTTGATGAATTTTCACATTCTAAAACCCAATCTACAAGGGTAATAGTAAGATCTGAAGCAAAGGATGTGATAAATTCTGACAATAAACTACAGTAGCAGTGTGAGTTTGCTATCATCAATGGCGGAAACGGAGACAGAGAGGAGAGAGAGAGAGAGAGAGAGAGGAAATGGGGGAGAATGTGTTGTGTTGGGTTGGTTTAAAAATGGCGAAGAGAAATGGGGGAGCAAAGGGATTTTATTAGAAGTAACTTGATAACTTGATAATAGAAAATGGGTCCGGTAGCCCTAATAATAATATGTTGTGTTGATGAATCTGTGGGCTTCTTGTGGAGGCCCATAATGTCTATTTTGTCCTCGTTTTTGGGGCAACTATAGTGCTGACTGGGCTGCGCTTAGGCCCGTACATTCAACAGCCTTGGCCGTTGGATACTTGGCCGTGGCTGAGTACGGATGTAAGCAAGACAGACAGCGGATATAAGCATGGTATATGTAAAAATAACTGTTACGAATGTGAAGCAAGTATGGATATAATGTTAGCCTGGTCCTGAACCATATGTGGAGGTGTCAAATTCAACCTGACCGAAAAAATTGACCCGACCAAAACCAAGAATTTGTCTCAAAAATTGAAACTGAAGTTAAAGTGATCCGAACTGAAACTAACCTGACTCGTTTTTGCATGGCTTGAAAATGGCCTGATACTCAAGTTAACTCGATCGGACCCATAATTAGCCTGAATCAACTCGGCCCAAAATGACCTAAACTCAAACCCAACTTGATCCATAATCTGAATTAACCCAAGGTCATAAAAATTACTCAACACTTATATTTGCAATACAATAATATGTTAAATATAAATTATTTAAAGTATAATTTGAACTTTTGTAAATAGTTTAATGCCAATAATGGTGCAGCGCAAATAAGGAAAATTATGAAAACGGAAGGTTTAACAGCCTTCCTTTAAATATCTATTGTTAAAATAAGTAAAAACAAGGGGGAAAATTCAAGCTGGAGAGCAATCGCCATCTGATCTGCCATAGTGTTCTCGCCAAAGTAAAGGACGAGATGTTTGACATTGAAAACGTCTAAAGTCTTCATATCGCCCGAAAATTGTACACAATAGGCGTTGTCATTAACTTTCTCTATGATCCACAAAGGACCAATCATTTGTGCTGTCAACTTATCATATTCCCACGCCGGAAAGCGCTCTCTAGTCAAAATGTCCCATACTTGATTGCCCACCTGTAGCGCTGCCCAGTGTTGCTTGTCACTTTCCAACTTGTACTTAGCGCTTGCCTCTAGTAGTTGTGCACGAGTCTGATTGTTGATCTCCTGGAGGTTGGAGATGAAATCCTCCACCTTTCCATGAGGACGAGTAAGATCAGGCGCAGGAGTAAGATTTATTGGAGAACGGGGAACAAAGCCATAAACGACTTTGAATGGCGGAAAACTCATGCTCCTATTAACTGAGCTGTTGTACATAAACTCGGCTTGGTACAGCTTCTGATCCCAACCCTTGATGTTTTCAGCTACAAGATAACGGAGTAAGTTACCCAATGATCTATTTGTTACCTTGGTCTAGCCATCTATATGAGGGTGGTGAACAGTATTGAAGGTGAGAGAAGTGTTCGCCATCTTCCATAGTATCTTCAAGAAAAGTAGTTCACAAATCGCACCTCTATCCGAGACAATGCTGGCCGGCAACACGTGAAGTTTGTAAACCTCCGAGAAGTACAATTGAGCCACATGTACAGCGTTAGCGGCTTTCTTGCAACCTATGAAGTGCCCCATCTTGGAGAATCGATCCACAAGATCAAAGATTGAGTCAATACCTCCCCGCGTCCTCTGTAACCCCAGCATAAAGTCCACACTAATATCCACCAAATCTGACTCAGAATCAATAATGGCAGATACAAACCCGCATTGGAGATGCCGCCTTGTGATATTTGACAAATGCGGCACCTCTAGAAAAATCGCCCAATCTCCTTTCGCATTAAAGGCCAATAGTAGGTGGCGCTCACCAGCTTGAGCATCTTGTCTCTTTCGATACGTCCTTCATTATGCTTCTCTTGAATGATCCGAATTCTTAAACTTGAGTCAGGGATGCATAATTGGTTTCCCATAAAGATAATCCATCATGAATTGAACATCCTGGTACTGATCTAACTTGAGCTTCTCGCCAAATTTTCCCTAAGGCGAGAGCGTCTTTGTACTATTCCACCAACTTGTCGTCCAAGCACCGCAGTTGGCTCCTAGTCACTACCAAAGTTTGCCTACTCAAGGAGTCAGCAACCTTGTTCAATGAGCTAGACTTGTGTTTGATCACAGTGTGAAAGAGTTGGAGATAACTTGCTCACTTTGCATGTCGGTCAAAAGCTTGCCTTGGCTGTCAATGTGCTTTAGCACAACATTATCTAAATACAACATGAACTTTTGTTGGCTAGATATGACTTCCAATGCCTCAACGCCTTCACCACTGCATAGAATTCAACGTCATGAGTTGAATAGTTCAACTAACTCCCATCAAGTTTCTCATTGAAGTATGCTATGGGACGCCCCTCCTGGCTGAGCATTGTGCCAATATCCACTTTGGAGGCTTCTGTTTGTAGTTCAAATGTCTTTTGGGAATCCAATAAAGCTAATATCTGTGTAGTTGTCAACCTCCATTTTACCTTTTTGAAAGCGCTAGCTACTTCCGAAGTCCAAGTAAATGTATTCCCCTTCATGCAATCCGTGATTGGAACCATAATTGAGCTAAAGTTTGGCACAAACATACGATAAAAAGAAGCCAAACCATAGAAGCTTCGTGCCTCACTTAATGTCTTTGGTTGTGGCCAATTCCAAGTTGTCTTAATCTTCCTTCATCAGCAGCTATGCCATCCTTGGAGATGACGAACCCAAGGAAAGTCACCCGATTCTTTAGGAACTCGCACTTGGTGTCCTGGAAAAGCCCAATTTCTTAGTTTTAAATATTAAATAAATAAAATTATTTTATTTATTTATTTTCTGATTATATTTTATGAGTCAAACATGTGTGTTATTGTTTTCTAAAATATTCTATGAGATAGACGTAGGCCAAGATGACATGTCAAGTTTGGTTTAAGTGGTCAATGAGATTGAGCCACACGCCCATCATGAAGGCGTCTTAGTTGGTGGCGTCTCCTACCCATACGGTCATCACCCAGGGGTAAGGAGTTTGATTCTCGCTGAGGCTATGCTCATAACTTGCCTACTTATAGGAATTGTGGGCCTCCTCATGGGCCGAGGTTAGTTGGGGTAATCCAGTCCCTCATTACCAAAGAAGAGATTGAGCCACATATAGACTTCATTTAAATAAGTGATATGTTATCAAAATACATGTTCGCAGTTGGTGATGAGTTTGGACAATTTGTTCTTTAAGACTATAATATGATACTTTAGATGACTTATCTTGGTCGTGTAGATAGGGATCCAAGAGTATTATGTTGGTGTTCTCAATAAGATTGGAACACCGAGCAGGATCACCTGAATTATTTAGTTTTTAATATGTAAAAAGATAACTCTGAATTCAAGAAATAATCTGAACTCATGCATAAATTGTTCTTTGCTTTGATGTCCTAAAAAGATTAGTCAAAGTGCGTTGACTTGAATCTTACGTGCGTTGGGTAACAGCATAAAGTGTATCGGGAAAAGTTATTTTACGTGGAATCTATAGTCTCTAACGAGAAAAAAAATGCCCCCTTAGTTGATTCGCAGGCATACAAATAGATTCTAGAATTTTTCGCCAAAGTTTTCCATATGTTTGACATTTGAAATTAATACGAAAATTGTTTCTATATTATTGAATTGTTCGAGAAGGGCGATTCATGAACTACGGCGAGAGATGTGAGAAAAGTAACGATAGTAGTTAAAGTTATTTTTGCTCGTGGATATCTAATAGAGGGATTGATTGTCCTAATAATAGTTATTTGGGAAATTCTTGAGTGAATATATTTAATTCTAGAGTGCAGTAAAACTTATTTAGTGGAATTAAGTTTTACTAAATGGTAATCAATTGATATCATGATATGCTAATCAGATTTGACCTATTGGGAGCTAAAATTAGATTATCCTGAGTTCCCTTCGCTAGCCTCAACTTAAGTACTATTTGAAAATATTAAATTAAATTCATGAAATAAATTATCTGTTCATAAGATAAATAAATTAATTTTTCTAAATATAATTTATGAGATGAATTATTTATTCATAAGATGCGTAAATTTATTTTACCAAATAATTTCATGAGATACATTTTATATATGTGAAAATTTAAAAAAAAACAGAGAGAGAGAAAAACCCATATACACATGTCATTACCCGTGCCTAACAAAATCAACCAATCATGAAGCGACACGTTTCGCTCCATGACTGGCTAAGTGCGTTAGGCAGGGATTTTTTTTTTTTTTTTTTAATGATGATAAAGCCATGGGGAGGGGGGAGGGGATAAATCCCTAAAAGTCCTCATTAAAGAGGACACCATTTTGAGCTTTGTGGGATTCGATCTCGGGTCACCGTCGGCACCCGGCGATCATGACCACTCGGCTATGTCCCTAAGGGACGTTAGGCAGGGATGGTTATCAGTGTATACGCATTGAGCCAGTAGAGATGTCACCGCATGGCACATTTTGATCGGGGTAAAAGCAATGTGCGTTCTTCTACTTGATGATGTTGTTTTGTTTTAAATTAAAACGTGTTATTTATTTATTTATTTATTTTAGCAAATCCCAAATTGGTTTTTGAAGTATTTTTTTTACCCAAGGCCTATTATAAATTGGGGTATTAGAAACTCAGTTTAGCATCTAAAAATTTTCTGAAAAATATGATTTTTCAAAAAATTAAAAAAGGAGAAATTTCTCCCTGAAATTCTTCTTAATAAATATTTTTTAGAGCCCACACTCCTGGTGCTAGAAGATATCATTACGAAGAAGACCTTGAGGTGTTAAGATATCTTCTTCTAATTTCAGATCTTCAAGTCAGAGTTGGGATTCACGCTCTAGGTATGTTTTAGTTAAATATTTGATATTTATTTTTTTTTCCATTATTTCGTTTATTCTACAAAACATATTTATATTTGTTTTATTCGATATTTTTCAATTGTCATATTATGAACCTAAACAACAACAACAAACCCAGTGCCTCCAAGGGCTCCCGCATAAGCAGGGTCGGGGGGGGGGGGGGGGGGGGGGTGTAGATGTACTCAGCCTTCCCCCTTCAGGGGGCTACCCTGAAGAGAGGCTATTTCCGAGGACCCCCAACCTCAGAAATTGGTTTCCAGCAAATGGCATGTGACCTGGGTCGGTCGGCGGAGAGTTTGTCGTGAGGCGGTGGCTGCTCAGGGTTGGTGGTCGTGGGGTGGCTTGTTGGTGGGGATAGGGAGAGGGCTTGGTCTTGGTGTTAGTGGGTCAGGGATATGAGTTCGGTGGTGCTGGTGGGTCAGGGATATGAGTTCGGTGGTGCTGGTGGGTCAGGTAGGGGTGACGGTGGTGATGGGTCTGGGTGGTGAGGGTGACGGTATCTTTGGGGTTGGGGGGGGGGGGGGGGGGGTGTGGTGAGGGGTGAGAGATGGAGGTCGTGGTGGTGGTGTCAGGGATATGAGGTCGGTGGTCCAGGTGAGCGATTTTGGTGTTCCAGGTGGCCCAGGTGGGTCGGGCCGGGTCCCAATGGTGGTGGGTCCGGGGATAAGGGTGGCAGAAGGACAGGGGACGGATTCCAATCGGGGGGGGGGGGCGTCAGGGTGGTCGCTGGTGGCTTAGGGGGGTTGAGTGGCTGAGCGGGTGGCCGGGTCGGGGTCCGCTGCCATCTTGGTTCGGCATGGCACGGTGGTGGTGGTGGTACGGGGTTTCGAGGGGGGGGGGGGGAGGAGGATAGGGTTCCTGGCGTGGGCGTCGTTGCTCTAGCGCTGCGGCGGCGCCGTTGTCTTTGCATCGCCGACGAATGGTGAGCCAGCTGCATCGGCGAGGTTGCCAATGATGGTGGCAGGTAGACGTTAGAGAGCAGAGTAGAGAGAGAGCAGAGCGGAGCAGAGAGAGACATTAGAGAGAACTTCTAGATCAGACGTTAGAGAGAACTGTCATATTATGAACCTAACAACAACAACAACAACAACAAACCCAGTACCTCCAAGGGCTCCCGTATAAGTAGGGTCTGGGGGGGTAGATGTACGCAGCCTTCCCCTTTTAGGGGGCTACCCTGAAGGGAGGTTGTTTCCGAGGACCCCCATCCTGTAAAGCTGGTCCGCAGCAATGAGCCAAAGACCTGGCAACAGAAGAAGCAAAATGCATGAGTAGGGCAAATCACACGGTGAGCAAAACAATAGACTCAAAGCATGCCACATCAGGCACATATCAACAGATAAGATGAAGATAAAGATAAGGATAGAGATAGAGAATAGAGATAGAGATAGAAGAAATAGAGAAAGAGAATGAGATAGTGATAGATATAGAGGTAGAGATAAAGATAAGTAGGCAAGTAGCAAGTATCCGCCCATGAGAGCCAGAATACAGCTTATGTGCGCCAAGAGGACCTAACACTAGTAAGCTGGACTACCCTACTCCAACCTGAGCATCTAATACCCCTATGCTAGCCCTCCATTGGGCCCTATCTACGGTCATCTCCTCCCGAAGGTTTAGGTGGGTGAGGTCTTGTCGGATCATCTCAAGCCATCTCTTCTTTGGCCTGCCTCCGCCTCTTCTGCCTAGTGTAGTAAGGGGCTGTTCGCATCTCCTGATTCAAGCGTTGTCCGGTCTCCTTCGTACATGTCTGAACCACCTCAGATATTGCTCCCTCAATTTATCTTCAATGGAGGCTACGCCCAATTTGCCTCTTATGATGTCGTTTCTGATCCTATCCTTCCTTGTGTGTCTGCACATCCACCTCAGCATTAGCATCTTCGTCACCTTCATCTTTTGCGTGTGCTGTTGTTTCATTGCCCTGCACTCCGCCCCATACATCATGGCTGGCCTCACAACCGTCTTATAGTATATTCCCTTTAGTTTCAAGGGGAACTTTCTATCACAAAGTACCGTGGAGGCCATCCTCCAATTTTGCCATCCCGCTTTAATCCGGTTGCTGATATCCTCGTCCACTTCGCCGTTGTACTGTATCATGGACTATCATATTATGAACCTATTAGAGTAAAATCTTGATCTAATTAAATAGTTTA
This sequence comes from Simmondsia chinensis, assembly GCA_018398585.1. Classification (NCBI taxonomy): domain Eukaryota; kingdom Viridiplantae; phylum Streptophyta; class Magnoliopsida; order Caryophyllales; family Simmondsiaceae; genus Simmondsia; species Simmondsia chinensis. The sequence goes on along the minus strand of JAGTTD010000003.1, from coordinate 28,657,671 downwards.
ATTAGTTCGGGGCTTTAGATTTAAAATTGAGAATTTTAAATTGGTTTTCCATTGTGCTAGCTCTAGGGAAACACTTTATTTTTGAAATATGTTCCCAACAATTGGTATCAGTGTCAACTCTAAATAAGTTCATGATTGACATTAAAAGCATCGGGTTTGATAAATTTGGAGTATCTAGAATTAAGAAAATATAAAATTGGGAATTCGATTAAAGGAAAAAGGTAAACCTGAAAATCACTGTTAAAGAGTTAAACAACAAGATTGAAGGTTCCTTAGAGTTTTAAATTGTTTAAAATTTACATGAGTCATTATTCGATCAAGGAGGGTAATTCTAAATGTTAGAATTGGTGTTTTGGAAAACCCAATTAGTTAGTTTTAAATATTTAATAAATAAAATTGTTTAAATGCAACGGGGAATTGATTCAAAATAGTGGCGAAGAGGAAGAGGCTGTGATGAAGCTAATGAAACGGTGTGTCAGTAGTAAGTTTAGAGTTGGGGAAGCTTATGATTTGTTATAGAAAAAGAGAGAGAAAACTCATTTTAGAAGAGCTATATGGAACAAGGCAGGATATACGAGGCATAGTTTTATTCTTTGGATGACGATGAATGATTGCCTAAAAAATGATAGCTTTCTGAAACATAGGGGGTTAATTTGTTGAGTCGGTGTATACTTTGTTTTAAAGAGGAGGACCACATAAATCATATCTTTTTTGATTGTTCGTGGGTGAAGAGTGTTTGGAAGAGAATTGGAATTGGAGTGGCATTCCGGTGTATGGTACTATTGGAAGGGTTATATGAGTGATTCCGGTCATCCATGTGAAATAGATGTGTAGAGAGTAATATTAGAAGATGTGTCTGGAGACAATAGTATATCCTGTATAGAAGGAAAGAAACAAGAGAAGACATGGTGAGCGGATGAAGATGACAGAGCAGTTGGTTCGGGAGATACAAATAATGCTATGGATGCGAATAAATTTTTTAAATTCAAATGTTAATTTTCTTAGTTAAAGGAAATATAGGATGACAATGTTGTAGAGTTTTGTTTGCAGTAGGAGTGAAAATGATAGCATATAATAGAGCTTAGATTGTATAGTTGATAAGTGAGAATTTTGAAGTACACGTTTTTTGATACAGTCATGGAAATAGTGCTTGCCCTTTGATAAAATTATTTTAATTATTTATTGTCTAGTTATGTTTTTACAAGTCAAATATGATTGTGATTGTTTTCTTAAATATTCCATGAAATGGACATAGTCTAAGATAACATGTCAGGTTTGGTTTAAGTGCTCAATGAGATTGAGCCACAGATAGACTTAGATCAAACTAATGCTATATTGTCAAAATGTGGTTGTAGTCGGTGATAAGTTTGGAAAACTAATATGATAAGACTATAATATAATATTTTGTTGACTTATCTTGGTCATATGGATAGGGATCCAAGAGCACCATGTTGGTGTTGTCAATAAGATTGGAACACCAAGTAGGACCATTTGAATTAGTTGTTTCTTTAACTATTATCAGAAATAGTTAATTTTGTAAGACGATAACTCTAAATCCAAGAAGCAGTTTGAACTCGTGCATGAATTGGTCATTGCTTTAATTTGCCAAAAAGATTAGTCAAAGTGCGTTGACTTGAATATGTACATTGGGTAACGGCATGAAGTGTGGTGAGAATAGTTGTTTAACGTGGAATTTATAGTCTCCAACGAGAAAAAGATATCCCCTTAGTTGATTCGCAAATATAGGAACAGATTCTAGAACCTTTGGCCAGAGTATTTCATATGGTCAATATTTGGAATTAATATGCAAATTGTTTTTGTATTATTGAATTGTTCGAGAAGAGCGAGTCGGGAACTACAGCCAGAGACGTGAGAAAAGTAACGATAGTAGTTAAAGTTACTTTTTTTTTCACGGATATTTTTTAGAGGGGTTAATTATCAGATTAAAACATATTTGAAAAATTCTTGAGTGAATATATTCAATTCTAGAGTGCAGTAAAACTTATTTAGTGGAATTAAATTTTACTAAATGATAATTAATTGTTATCATGAGATGATAATCCGATTTGACCCATTTGGCGCTAGAGTTAGATTGTTCCTGAGGTCTATTCGCATGCCTCAACTTAAGCATCATTTAAAAATATTTAAAAAATAAATTTATGAGATGAATTATTTATTTATGAGATAAATAAATTTTTATGCTAAATAAATATTCATAAGATAAATATATAATACGTAAACATCATATTTTAAATAAAAAAATGGAAAAGAGAAAATCCAAATTTGTTGGTGACTTCACCACCTCAACTTCTCCTGTCTCTCTCTATATATGTGTACACCAGCAAGTCTTTCGTTTTGGACTATGATTTAGAGTTTTGGTTGAGAGAAAACCATATTCCAAAACAAAACTCTAAAATTATTTTAGATATTTTCTAAATTATTGTTTAGTATAATTTTTTTTGAAAAATTATTTTTCGAAAAGATTTGAGGAAAAATTTTGTTCTGAAATATTTCATAAGTTAAATGTTGTTGAGAGCCCACACTTCCAGTGCTAGAAGAAGTCATTGGGAAGAAAACCTTGAGGTGTCGAGATATCTTCTTCTATTTCAGATCTTCAAGTCGGTGTTGAGATTCACACTTTAGGTATATCTAATTAAATATATGATATTTAATGCGTTTTTCTTTATTTCTTTTATTTTACATACTATGCCTATACTTGTTTTATTCTATGTTTTTCGTTTGTCATATCATGAACTTATTAGAGTAATATCTAGATTTAATTAAATAGTTTAATTATATCAGGCCTTAAGATTTCAAATTTAGAATTTGAAATTGGTTTTTACGCTAAGCCTGCTCTAATCAATTCAGAATTTTTTTTTGAAATACGTTCCCAATAGTAAATCGGATCTAATGAGATTAGACATTCAAAGAGTTGCACTATTTTGATTATTAATCTAATGGGATTATATTTTGCACTATTTTGATTATTAATCTAATGGGATTATATTTTGAACTAAGGTGTGAAATATTCAATTGCTAAATATTTTGTAAAAACTTAAAAAGACTATGAAGGAAAAGATTGAATATATTAGATAATCAAGTAAAGAAATAAGACTAGCCTATTTATACTAGATGAAGGACACACCCTTTCACCTTCACAAGCTAAGAGTTACATAAGAATAAATTGCATAAATAAATCAAGTAAATGCCTATAGTAAACACCCCATCTTGGCCGGTTGAGGAGGAAGAGGGAGAGCCAAAAAATCTACCAAAAAATCTACCTATTCACTAATTACATGGAATAATGTAGAAAAGTATGTACCAAGAATAAAGACAAATACTAAAACATACAAATACAAATATGAGAATACAAAAGTAAAATACTAATTTCTACACTCCCCCTCAAGTTGGAGCATGCAAGTTTACGATGCCCAACTTGCAGAGAAATGTAGCATGCGTCGAACTGCCAAGTGCTTTAGTGAAAATATCGGCTACTTGCTCCCCGGTGTGAACGTAGGCTGTGGTAATCTCCTTGGATAGTAATTTGTCTCGGACAAAGTGACAGTCGATTTCAATGTGCTTCGTTCTTTCGTGGAATACGGGATTAGAAGCAATATGGAGTGCTGCCTGATTATCACAAAAGAGTAAAACGGGTTCGTTAGTGGGAACAACAAGATCATCTAACAATCGGCGTAACCAAGTGACTTCACTAGTTGTCGATGCCATGGATTGGTATTCGGCTTCTGCAGAGGAACGTGAAACAACAGTTTGTTTCTTGGACTGCCATGAAATAGGCGCATCACCCAAGAAAACAACAAAACCTGTTGTTGACCGTCTGGTAGTGGGACATCCAGCCCAGTCGGCATCACAATAAGCACGGAGTTTGAGATCACAAGCAGATGGAAAGAATATTCCTTGACCCGGAGTTCCTTTAAGATAACGCAGGACCCTCATGACGGCGTCAAGATGAGGTACTCGAGGATCATGCATAAACTGACTCAAAATTTGAACAGCATAACAAATGTCAGGACGAGTAATTGTCAAGTACAACAACCGTCCAACTAGCCGCCTATACTGACCCCCATCCTCCACAGGCTCTCCCACCCCATCTGCTAATCCATGATTCTGCACTATCGGTGTAAAAACAGGTTTTGCTCCTAGAAGTCCGGTCTCACTAATGATGTCAAGAGCATATTTTCTTTGACTCAACATTAACCCCTTTAGGGAACGGGCGACCTCAATTCCTAAAAAATATTTTGCTGGGCCCAAGTCCTTTATTCCAAACGTTTCATTCAAAACATTTTTAACTTCTGCAATATGATTCATGTCATTTCCAGTAATGAGGACATCATCAACATAAATAAGAACACCAGTGTATGTGGACCCACGCATGAAAGTGAATAAGGAATAGTCAGCCCTGGATTGTTGAAAACCAAGTTTAATCAAGGTAGAGGTGAATTTCTGATTCTAGTTCCGAGAAGCCTGTTTAAGTCCATAAAGGGACTTACGAAGGCGACAAACCTTCCCTTCATGTTTACGTTCAAAACCTTGTGGTAATTTCATGTAAACTTCTTCATCCAAGTCCCCATGAAGAAAGGCGTTATTTACATCTAATTGTTGGATTATCCAACTTCGAGCCGTGGCAACGGCTAAAACGCAACGAACAGTTACAAGTTTAGCTACAGGGGCAAAAGTATCATGGTAGTCTATTCCCTCTACCTGAGTATACCCCTTTGCAACAAGACGAGCTTTGTACCTCTCAATCGTCCCATCTGATTTATATTTGACTTTGTAGACCCACTTTGAGTCTATAGCTCTTTTTCCAGCTGGCAGAGCCTCAAGTGTCCAAGTGTTGTTTTGTTCAAGTGCCTTGATCTCCTTCTCCATAGCTTCCCTCCATTGTTCATTTTGTACGGCCTGATTAAAATTTTTGGGCTCATCACATGAAGTGATGGCATTCAAAAGTGTCGAGTGAGCGTTAGAAAATTGTACGTTAGAAACAAAATTGGAGAGAGGATATAAAATACCAGAGTTGACTGACGGAGTGGGAGAGGGAGAATGGGCTATAGAAGGCGGAACCTCTGTTATATAATCTTGATATTTGACGGGCATTGACCGAACTCTCGCACTTCTTCTTACGACCCCGTCTTCACTGAGGAGAACACCCCTGTCCTCTACTACTGGTCCCTCGGCCAGAGCCTCTTCCGGTCCCTGAAGGACCGGTTCGGGTGCTGTCGGACCGGCTAGACCCGGGTCGGTTCGCTGCTGCTGCAGAACCGGTCCAGTGGGGACTGGTTCTGCAGTGTCGGTGCACAAAAAATCGTGCCTTGTGACCTTGTTAGGCCCTTCATGCGTTACCCCAAATGTATCAATTTTTAAATAAGGCATATTATCTTCATAAAATCGAACATCCCTAGAAACAACGATCTTATGTTCATCCAAGCTATAGATCTTATACCCCTTTTGACCATGAGGATACCCTACAAATATTCCCGGAGAGGCTCGTTTATCGAGTTTGTCACCTTTTGGATTTTTAACATAGTAATAACACAAACATCCAAAAACCCTCAAATGATTATATGACGAAGGTTTGCCCATTAACAACTCGTAAGGACTCTTATTGCCAAGTAATGAAGAGGGCATCAAATTAATTAAGTAAGCAGCTGTCAAGACACACTCACCCCAAAATCTCTTAGGAAGTCCAGCCTGAAAACGAAGAGCTCGCCCAGCTTCTAACAAATGCTTGTGCTTGCGTTCAACAACTCCGTTTTGTTGAGGTGTCCCGGTTAATGACGTCTGGTATTGAATTCCATGTTTTGCATAGAAGTCCAACAATGGCCCATATTTAAACTCCTGACCATTATCGCTTCTCACCTGTTTGACCTGTAAACCAAACTGAGTACCCACCATACGACAAAAATTTATGAGAATCCCATGTGCTTGGGATTTTTCTTTCATAAGATACACCCACGTGCATCGGCTATAATCATCAACAATGGTAAGAAAAAAACGTGCACCAGTCAGAGATAACTTTCTATAAGGCCCCCAAATGTCACAATGAATTAATTCAAAACAAACCCGAGTCTCAGAAACAGACAAAGGAAAAGGAGATCGTGCTTGTTTCGCACGATGACAAGTATCACAAACAACATTAGTCCTTTTAATGTTCAAATGCGGAAAAAATGAAAGTTTGTTGAAAGCAACGTGACCCAAACGGCAGTGCCACAAAACTGCCTCTTTATTATTCTGTACCACGTGTGCCGAGGGAGCAACCGGCTGTGTCTCGAGCAAATATAGCCCATTTCTCATTCTACCCACTCCAATCAGCCTCCTCGAGTGTCGGTCCTGAAAGTAACAAAAATCAGGATAAAGGGTTAACGTACAATTTTCATAACGTGTGAGTTTGCTCACTGACAACAAGTTGCAATAAAAACCCGGCACATACAAAACGTCATGGAGAATAAAATTTCCAAAATCTGAACTTTCCCAATATGAGATACGGTCAACGTTGTCCCGTTTGGTAATCTAACGGGTTTAACAATTTTATTTGGCACAATGTCGAACATGAGTGAAAGTGAAGAAACCATGTGATCGGTGGCCCCGGTGTCAACAATCCAACTTTGATTGGAAATAAAAACTTGACCTGTCAGATTTATACTAGGTGAGACCGAACTTTGTCCAAGTAGCGACAAGAGGTGCTGATATTGGCTAGCGGATAACCCGACGATGGGGCTATCACTCGTGGGATCCTCACCGCTGCAGTGGACCGTGGCTGCTGCAGCTGCGGTTCCCGGTGCCCCGACCATCTTTGACCCCTGCTTCTTCCAACCCGGAGGATATCCGATCAATTCAAAGCACCTCTCCTTGGTGTGTCCCTGTTTCTTACAATGAGAACAGGTAAAACGGTTAGTTCGTCGGGAATTATTTCCCATGGATGAGCCTCCTGGTCCTTTCGCTGTCAATGCCGCAGCCTCGGGTGTCACAAATGACCCCGCTGCCATGCTCTGCTGCTTCTCTTCCTGACATAACACTGAATAAGCACTTCCCACAGAGGTTAAAGGTTTAGTGTTCATAGGCTGTGAACGCACAGTTGAAAAAGAAGGATCAAGACCCATCAAAAGGTCCAACAATTTTTTCCATATCGCGAATCTGCACAAATGCTTTGGCATGTCCACAAGTACATGGCGGGATTTCAACTAGCGTATACAATTCATCCCAAAAGGATCTCAACTTAGTAAAATAAGTTGAAATAGGTAGATTTTCTTGCTTCAAATGCGAGATCTCGCGTTTTAATTTGTAAATACGAGGGACATTACCTTGAGAAAATCTCTCATGCAAATCAAGCCAAATATCATGCGCAGTTTCTAAATAAGTAATACTCTCATTAATCTCTTTAGACACAGAGTTTGAGAGCCAAGTTGCAACCATGGAGTCACATGCACTCCAAGTTTCAAAATCCAGGGAATCTTCATCCGGTTTGGTAATACTACCATCAAGAAATCCAATTTTTCTCTTTGCCTTAAAAACTTTTAGTATTGCCCTTCTCCAAGAAGGATAATTGGGTCCTGTTAAAGTGTTTTGAACAAAAACCAAGCCGGGATTGTCCGAGGGGTGCAAATAAAACGGTGAGTTAACACCAATGACTCCCCCTGTCGGGTGAGCCGGCATGATAGTTTGATCATCATTAGCTAGAGTAGTCTCATTGTTGTTAACGTCTGCCATATTCTACCAAATCAAAACACAAAAAAAACAAGCACAAGAAGCAAAGGGAAAAGGAACAACTCACAAATGCACTTTAAAAAGTGCTTCGGCCACTTAGTGGAAGAAGGAAAAAACGCCTCTTAATGCAAGATCGAAACTTGCTCTGATACCATGTAAAAACTTAAAAAGACTATGAAGGAAAAGATTGAATATATTAGATGATCAAGTAAAGAAACAAGACTAGCCTATTTATACTAGATGAAGGACACACCCTTTCACCTTCACAAGCTAAGAGTTACATAAGAATAAATTGCATAAATAAATCAAGTAAATGCCTATAGTAAACACCCCATCTTGGCCGGTTGAGGAGGAAGAGGGAGAGCCAAAAAATCTACCTATTCACTAATTACATGGAATAATGTAGAAAAGTATGTACCAAGAATAAAGACAAATACTAAAACGTACAAATACAAATATGAGAATACAAAAGTAAAATACTAATTTCTACATATTTTATGATAATCTAAAATAAAGAATATCTAATAGGATTAGATGTTTTTTTTGGGATCTAATGAGATTCAAATCAATTTAATTATTTATTTATTTTAAAAATAAAAAAATTAATTTAAAAAAAGAGGAGGCAGCACTGGGCGCATGCCCCTCTATAAAAATAAATTTTTAATTTTATTATTTAAATTAATTTAATTAAGTAAATAATTAATTAGAATGAGATTCTAATTGAGATTATATAATAATCTTTTCTAAAAAAATTTAGAAAAATCTTTAATTGTTCCAATCCTTAGGCCTTGAGAGTTGCTATTCAAATTGTTTGATAGCAGGTTACTTGTTAAATTTTAGTGATAGATTCCTCCCTAAAAGGGTTTCCAATTGACGATATTGCATTAGATTCCTCTAGTGAGAAAAGGTGAGAAATAAGTCCCATATTCCACCTCCTAGCTCCCGAGGAAATGAGATTCTAATTGAGATTATACAATAATCTTTTCTAAAAGAGTTTAGAAAAATCTTTAATTGTTCCAACCTTTAGGCCTTGAGAGTTGCTATTCAAATTGTTTGATAACATGTTACTTGTTAAATTTTAGTGATAGATTCCTCCCTAAAAGGGTTTCCAATTGACGATATTGCATTAGATTCCTCCAGTGAGAAGAGGTGAGAAATAAGGCCCATATTCCACCGCCTCGCTCCCGAGGAAATGAGGTTAGAAACTTGCGAGATGGGCAAATCCCCCTCGGTCTAGATCCAACCGTGAAGGTGGGGAGGTCCGACACCCACTTATCTTTCCAAATATCAATATGACTTCCGTTGTTGACATTCCATCTAAGACCCTTAATGAAATCCCGATCCTCAATGAAACTTCTCTACCCCCAAGAAGGGTTATGACCGAGAAGGGCATCGAGAATCAAAGTATTTTTAAAATAGACTCCTTTAAGGACATGAACCAAAAAAAAGCATTAGGATTTTGGATAGCTTTTCGAACCCATTTAGCAATGAGGGCGATGTTTACCCCACATAGCTCTCAAAAGTCAAGAACTCCCAAATCTTTTAGTTTGGTGAGCTCATCCCAACCCTTTCAATGAATCCCCATGCCATCAATGGACCCCACCTCCACTAAACACAGGCAATTGCAGCTATTAATTTTTCCTTGAAGGTAATCGGGATTTTATAGCATGACATGAAAAAAGTGGGGATTGCCAAAACAGCTGACTACAAGGGGACATCCCTACTCACATGAGAAAGAAGTTTAAATTTCCACCATTGAATTTTGGCCCAAATTTTGTCCAAGAGAAAATTAAGAGCACTCTTTTTTGACCTACCCCAAAAAATTTGTGTTCCGAGATATCTATCCTCATCCTTGAAAAGGCCAACTCCCAAAATTCTAAGGCATTCTTTCCTAACCTGCGAAGGGGTATTAGAGGAGAAACAGGCATGGAATATTTGGAGGTTGACCTCTTGACCCGTCGCCCCACAAAAGAGATTAAGAATATTCAAGACATTGCGACAAACATGACTTGAGCTTGAAAAAATAAGATACAATCGTCAGCAAAGAAGAGGTGGGACAAGGAAGGACACGGCGACTTAATCTTGAAACTATTTCATTCCCGTTGACTTTCCGCCTCATTGATGGGATTTGAAAGGGATTCCATAACAAAAAAAAAGAGGGATGGTGAGAGAGGAACCCCTTGTCCAAGGCCCCTATAATTCCTAAAACACTCTCACCCCATTGACCACAGGACTAACTTTGACAGTAGACACACACTCCATAACATATCCCACAAAAGTATCACAAAAACCCAATTTTTTAAAACGCTTTCGAGAAAACTCCATTCGACTTAAAGGTCGATTTTGAGGGCGAAATATGACCTACATTCACCTTTTGCTTCTTCTTCTCCTTTTACAGTCCCTATTTAATTTTTTTTTATTTTATATTTTCGTGTTCCAACACATTATTTCTCCTCTGTATACATTTCCTTCTTCTTCACCTTTTGCTCCCCTTTCGCCTCCTTTTTCAACTCATCCCTCCCCTAAAAGCTAACCTATAACCTCTAACATCACTGCCGATTTTGATCAGAGAAGGTAATTTGAGCCACTTGCAATTTCCCATACCAATATTGATACACACACGCACAACGCGCTGGAGGAGCACACGTTCATGGTCAAGAGATTTACCACATCCTCCTCCCTCCTACAATGCTGAAGCCAACTTGGACATTAAAGGAAATGGGAAGCCTAGTAGGGTGGAGTTAGGGAAGAGGGGGAACGAGGGAAGAATAACAAGGAAAGGGGAGTAGATAATGCAGTGGGAATAGAAAAGGTATTAAGATTGAAATCTTGGTTAAAATCAAGAAAAAAAAAAAAATCTAAAATAAGGAACCTTAATGGTATGGCCACGGAGGAGAGAGAAAATGGATCTACTATGAGATATTTTCATTGCATCATTAAAACAAAAGCTAAAACGGTGATTCAGCGTGTGGATGAAAAATTAGAAAACACAGGAAGATTCATAGCCTTCTTTTTGAATTCTATTGCTAAAACAAGTAGAAATAAAGGGAAAAAAGTCTATTCATAATTTTTATAACCTGAGAATTAGAAAGAACACATAAAACTAATAAAAATAAAAAAAATTGAATGAATAAAAACCTAGGCCTCCTCTTATTTAAATAGAGGAGCTAATTTAACTAAACTAAAAGACTTACAAATTAAAAAATAAATATAAAAACGGCCATTAATTATCTGAACAAATAATAATTATCTCATAGTCTAATCTAAGCTAAAGTATCCTAATCAATATAGAACTCTTCTTATTGCACGTCTAACCCAATCCACCAAGCTAGGAACTCTCCAATTCCGTTCTGCCAAGCCTCTCATCTTGGTGTCATCATCTCACCTAGTCCTACCTGACAAGTAAGCTGCCAATGTGGTGCATCTTCTCCGGGTTGGATAGAATTCGCCCTCAAATTCACCAATAGATCTTCTGGGCTATTCTTTCCAAGTTGCGTTCCTTCATGCTAGCTTCCAATCACGCCAAGCTCCATCTCGCCATGCTTGCCCAGATGCGGATTGTTGACCCACTCTACCAAGATGCAGTTATAGCCTGTCCTGCCAAGATGTGGACTGCATCATCCTTTCTGGGTTGAAGAGAATTTGTCCACAAATTCGCCATGGGTTCGCTTGAACCAATCTCGCCATTGTGAAGAACATGCCGGAAATCCTTATTTGCACCTTCTTGTTTCTGGCGTGAGCTTCAAGCAACGACCTTGAATCTACTCATGTCCTACTTGATGATTGGAAGTGAAGTGTACCGCCTTCTCTCATGGACACACATTCTCATCTCCCACTTTTTGACGTGCTTGGCAATAAAATGTTGGATAAGGACACCCAACGTTCATCGCACCATCTCTGCTAGACCATCTGCCAGTGGTGCAGAAAGCCCATAATATACAATGACCTAGTTGGTTATCTTGCCGCCAACATTCTCCTGCCAAGTCTCGTCTTTCTTTGGCTTCAAGAGACTGTGAACACTTGAAGTCTAGGATCCTCAAGCTTTGCAAGGCTCACTCGGTAATGGAGCCTATTCGGTAAGGCATCTTCAAGCATATGGTGTACCCAATGTGGATTGTTCCATGCTGTCAACATAGTACTCGGCACCTCTTTTGGCTCTTCTCCCTGTTATATTTCTTGCCTGTCAGTACATCCATCTTTTTGTCCTTGCCAACTTTCTTGGTGAGCAAGGTTCTAACCGCGGACTTCAGATCCTCGATTCTTTGGTCGTGGAGCTTCTTCCTTCTTAGGCAACAAGACTATCCTTGTGCCCTCAAACATGAAGCTATTGGTATTCCAACTTCCATCATGAATAACGCCTCTATCAAATTACATGGTTGTCCCAATAGCGGATGGCACTCATCCATGACAACAACTTCGCACCACACTCCGTCCCGGTATCTCATTTCAATCGAAAGTTAACTAGACAACGTTAAGATACGGTTACTTGATTTCTTTTCTTGAGTCAAGACACCTTGTATTGGTTCGGATGTTCTTCTGTCTTCAATCCAAGCTTTTGAACAACTTCTTCGGAGAAAACATTTTCACAGCTTCCCGAGTGAATCACTAGGCGGCACACCCTCTCACTAATAGTGCAAGTCGTTTGGAAGATATTACTCCATAGCTAGTTGTCTCCCTCTATTTCCTTAGGCTTGAGATGGACTCACCTCACCACAAGTATGCGGCCCTCGTCACCCTCAACCTCTTCTTCGCCATGTGGAGGACACTCAGCGGCACGGTGTTCCATCTCTTTGCACTTGAAACAACGAGTCCTTGAGCTATTCACTAATTCCTGGAAATTTTCCTTTCCAGGGTCGGTGGCGATCGGCTTCCCTTGCATGTCCGAGTTGGTTGGTAGTCATACCTGGTCACGCCCCACTATCCTAGGTGTTCCAAGTACTGCCAACATGACTATGCCTTTGTTGCCTCTCGACGTTCATTGCCCTCTGACTTGCTTCTGTGACTAAAAAGATGTTGAACATGTTAAATACCTCTTGTATTGATTCCTTTAACCATCCAACATATCTATCCGCTAATTGCTTCTCTGATTCCGCCAAGTCGTTGCTGGCGGCTAAAGAGTAGAATTCCGCCATGTTTTCCTCCATGGTCCAAGAACTCTGATGCAAACTTTGTAGATGTTGATACATCACCTTGGCTTGATTGTGGAGAAGGAAGGCACTTCTCATGTGCTTCTTCTTCTTCTCCTCCCATGTCTCGATCTTTGATTTTCCCTGTCGAAGTCGGGAATGGTTCAACTGTTGCCACTAGGGGCGGCGGCTCTACCCCATAATCAAGAAGCAGCCAACGATGCTTGCTTGTGCTCTGGAACCTCCTTGAACTTGAGTATTTCCTCTACCGCAGCAAGCCAATCCTAGAACTCTTCTGGGTGTCCTCTACCATTAAACTCTAGAATTTTGATCCGAAGCTCAGATTCCCACCTCCCATCATCAACATAATCAGTGCCTCCGGTATTTGGTCAATTTCTTCTCATGCGTTGATCCTGAATGTCAACTTCTGGGAACAGATTGGGGAAGCTCTCGTTCATGTCTCCCTCGCCATCCCCTATCGACTGGCTTTGAGGCTGAGCCGCAGGTGTTTGATAGGGATTTGCTCCCAATTGAATCAAGCACAGCTTGATCCACTGGAATTTCTCTTCCATCTCCTTGAATCTCCTCTCGGTCTGCCATTGAATGTCACGCTCATATACGTCTCTGACGGCGGCATACCGCTATCACCCACATGCCATCTAAGAAACCGTTATGAGCTTTGATACCAATTAATGCAACACGTAGATGGAAAATTGAAGGAAATAGGAAGGTTCATAGCCTTCCTTTTAATTTTTATTGCTAAAACAAGTAGAAACAAATGAGAAAAAGTCGTTTCGTAATTCTCACAACTCAAGAATTAGAAATAACACATAAAAATAATGAAAATCTAAAATTGAATGAATAAAAAACCTAGGCCTCCCCTTTAAATAGAAGAGCTAAATCAACTAAGCTAAAAGACTTAAAAGTTAAAAGATAAATATAAATATAACTATTAATTATCTAAATAATTAATAATTATTTCATAATCTAATCTAAGCTAAAGTATCTTAATTAATATAAAACTCCTCTTGCTGCATGTCTAAGCCAATCCACCAAGCCAGGAACCCGCCAAGCCTCCTTTCTTGGTGTCATCATCCCTCCTGGTCCTACTCGACAAGTAAGGCGCCAATAACTACAGTGTGGCTGCATCAAACGGCCAATATACAAACAAATAAAACATACAAACAAGTAAAATGTGGGAGCATCTAGGAAAAGGAAAATTAAAATAAAAGAAAAATAAATAAAATACAAGAAGCAGAACAAAATAGAGACTATAAAAGGAGAAGAAGAAGCAAAAGGTGAAGAAGAAGGGATACTGAGAAGGGAGAGAATGCATTGGACAATGAAAATAGAAAAAGTCCAAAAATATTAAGGAGGGGCAATTTAATACTTGAACATTTAAAAAAAGTAGTAAAATTAACTTTGGCATTATCGTGCCTAAATTAAACTATGAATTTATTATAGTATGACTAAAAAAAAACAATATTCAATACACATTTGATATGTGCCCATCCTCACTCCCTCTCTCTTTTCCATCCCCTCGGCCGCTAATGTCGGACACCTGATCTCGATTGACTGTCCCAGGACACGTCACTCGAACCCTATGATGGCTATCATCCATCTCCCCTCTTATGTTATTCGAGCAACTAATGCTGGCTACCCCATATTGACTACTACCATCGGCCACCTGATCTTAATAGCAATCTCTACATAGGGCCGGACATATAACCCCTAGCAACTATTTGGGGCCTCTAGATTTTAGGGCTTGGGTTGTGGGTTTAAAGTATCAATTATTTATATCAGTAAATTTTATAGTCAAAATTATCGTAATCTGTTGCATTTGAAGGCCCCTTTTATGATTTTCGCTTAAGGCCTGAAATATTGAGACTGGGCCTCCTCTACAATATTTCACTCCCGCCCCGTGCTAGCCACCACTATCTCTCTCTCTCTCTCTCTCTCTTTTGTGATTTAGTTGCAATAAACACACAGAAGATTATCCTTTTCTCTCTCTCCCATTTTATGAGCTACTAATATTGGCCATCTAATAGTGACCTCCACCATCGGTTGCCCAACCACCACATTGGAAGCATACTACACTAGAAGTGTGACATTATATATACGACACCAGTCTCAGTGCCATAAGGGCTCCCACATACGCAAGGCCTTTGGGGAGGGGGGTGGATGTACTCAGCCTTCTCCCTTTAGGGTGCTACCTTGAAGGGATGGTATTTCCGAGGACTCCCAAACTGAGGAACGTGTTATTATAGAAGCATAGAAGCCTCGGCCCACTTGTGGCTATGGGCTGTGGGCTGCGAAAGTGGGTTAAGATTTGGGTTAGGATCGATTGATTTTGGGTTAGCTTAGGTAGGGTGAGGTTAGCGTTCAGGTCTAGGATAGGTGGGTGTAGTTCAGGTTTCGGTTTAAGTTTAGGTTCAGGTCTATGTTCGGGGAGAGGGGATGTGTGAGTTCCCGGGGGGGTGGTGTGGTGAGAGGGAGTTCAAAAAGGAGGGAGGAAGGGATGTGTAAGTTCCGGGGGGGAGGTCTATGTTAGGGGAGAGGGGATGTGCGAGTTCCGGGGGGGGGGGGGGGTGATGGTGTGGTAGTGTTGGGTGGTGATGGTGGAATTGGTGGTTGGAGAGAGGAGGGGGCGGAGGAGGGGGGGGGAGGGGGATGGGGGGTGTCTGTTCGAAAGTCGAGTGGTGGTGGTGGATGATTTTGGGAAGGTGGGATGGGGAGTGGTGGTTTGCAAGGAGGGGAGGTAAAAGGGGAGGAGGGAAGGCATCGCTATGGCTGGCAGTGGATTTTTGCCATCGAGGTTACATCACCGGTGGTGAAGTCTTGGCGGTTGTTGGTGAGGTTACCAACATGACCGCACTTAGAAAAATTGACTAATATTGAAGTATAATATTCGAACATTGCAACTAAGGAGAAAGTAATTAAAACGATCTTACAAAACAATGATACCGCATTGTGGTAAGGACCACAGTCTTAAAAGACGATTTCTCCACTGCTCCGGTGCATACAGTATAACAGTCAGCCACCCTCTAGGATTAACACAATCTGACTCTTAACGTGTACTAGCTTGTAGGAGTACCTTGAACTTTGCCGAAGTTTGAGGAGAGAGAAAAACTGAGAATGAGGGGAGAGAGAAAGAAGGAGATTCCTATAGTTTAGGGTTTGCAAGGCATATGCATATTGTTGTAATTCAAGATCAATCTTAAATCTTAACCTAGGAGAGAGAATATGAGATAAGGAAGAATTGAGATAGAGATAAGAAGTAGAGAGAATTGAGATGAGAGAAAGAAGATATTTTCTATATTCTTGAATGAATCTTACAATAGAAGACTTACACTACTTATGCTAACTAAGTAAGGTGTCAAAATATCTAGGCTAACTGACTTACAAGCATCAACTAACTCTCCCTCCAACTAGACTTACAACCTTCAACTCAATTATTGATTACAACTGACTGACTCTTGATTACAATTGACTCAATCATAACAATACTCCCCCCTTTGAAACCATTATTGTCCTTAAGAATGAAAAGAGGGGAATTGACTCTTGATGAACTTGAGATATTCCCAAGTGGCATCTGCTCTTCGAAGGTTGGACCATTCAATCAAAACTTGCTTGATGTTCTTCCCTTTTTGCCGCACAACCCGGGAGTTCAAAATTGCAAAAGGTTCCTGAAGTATAATTCCATTGGAGGATGCAATGGGAGGACCAGGGGAGCACTCAGCATCTGCTGGAATGTGCTTTTTTAACAAGGACACATGAAAGACTGGGTGAACTGTAGCATCTTGAGGTAATTCTAACAAATAAGCAACTGACCCTACCCTTTGCAGAACCTTGTGAGGACCAAAATAACGAGCACACAACTTCACATTCTTGCGCACAGCTACTGGTGACTGGCGATAAGGCTGCAATTTTAAGTAAACCATGTCCCTATTTTGAAACGAATGATCAACTCTTCTTTTATCAGCAAATAACTTCGTACGAGCTTGAGCTAGCTGCAAGTTATCCTTTTGCTATTAAACTAGCTGTTTCCTCTGCTTTAACATGTCATTCACCCCTCGCACATTGGATATACTTCATCTTGTGACACAATTGGGAACGAAGGATCATAACCATATAATGCTTTTAATGGTGTGGTACCCAAAGAAGAGTGAGCATGGGTGTTGTACCAAAACTCAACTAAGGACAACCATCTGCACCACTGTTTTGGGTTATGAGATGTCATGCTACGCAAATATTGCTCCACACATTGATTCAAGCGTTCAGTCTGTCCATCCGTTTGAGGATGATGAGAGGAACTTAAAGTAAGAGAGGATCCCAAGAGCTTAAATTCTATCCAAAAGTTTCTTGTGAACAACGTATCTCGATCAGAGAGGATGGTTTGAGGAAGGCCATGAAGCTTATAAATGTTATCCAAAAACCTCTTTGCCGACCTCTGAGCACAAAGAGGGTGACTAAGAACAATGAAGTGTACATACTTTGTGAAACGATTCACAACCACCCAAATAATCTCCATGCCTTCAAACCTTGGCAACCCCTCTATGAAATCCATACTAATGTGTTGCCAAGTCCCATCTATAATGGGAAGAGGTTGTAATAGCCCTGCATAGGGTATATGCTCACTCTTGTTGCACTGACACACATCACAAGCTTGCACACACCCCATTCTCTTCTTCTTCATTCCTAGCCAATAGAAGTATTGCTTTGCCCTCTGATATGTTCCGTCAATACTAGAGTCTCCACCCAAGGCTAAGAAGTGGAATGCAGTGATAACTTGTCTCCTCAAATCATTAGCTGAATCAATGTATACCTTGCCATCAATTTCAAAATACCATTGAGCAATGTGACCTCTGATCCAGCACTTCCATTTGTAAGACTTTTTACACTTACGGCAGTTATGTGATCCTGAGCAAACTGATCACCTGAGTAAGAATTATGCACCTCCTTCGTCCAAGAAGGTTGAATAGTTGTGATGGCTAAGAAACATGCTTCCTCTGTATCCTCCCATCTTCTTGACAATGCATCTGTTGTGGCATTGTCCTTTCCTCTCCTATATTCAATCGAATAGCCCATTCCAAGCATCTGCATTAACCCTTTACGCTGCACCCTAGTGGTTATCTTCTGCTCCAGCAGGTACTTAAGGCTCTAGCGATCAGTTTTGATCACAAAATGGTGTCCCTCTAAGTACTACCTCCACTTTTGAACTGCCATCAAGATTGCTAGGTACTCTTTTTCATAAATGGAGAGGCTCAAGTGCCTTGGACTGAGGGCTTGGCTGAGATAAGCAATGGGCCTTCTTTGTTGAGATAACCCAACCCTAATCATTTGCTACAAGCATCTATTTCTATGACAAATGATTCACCGAAGTCCGGTAATCTCAGCATAGGAGCTACACACATAGCCAATTTTAGATTCTCAAAAGCCTCATGGGCTGACTTAAACCAAGCAAAGGCATCCTTCTTTAAAAGATCATTCAATGGTATAACAATGACACCATGATCATGAATGAACTTTCTGTAGTAAACTATAAGACCCAAATATCCTCTCAATTGTTTCAAAGAAGTAGGAATGGGCCACTGTCTCATAGCTTGAACCTTGGAAGCATCAGTTGCAACTCTATCATAGGAAATTACATGAGCCAAGTTTTCTATTTAAGTTTAGGCAAAGGCACATTTTGAAAGTTTGGCAAAAAGCTTATGTGTCCTCTTGGTGCTGAACACTTGGAACAAATGAGATACATGGGTTGCATTGTTGGGCTATAAATGAGTATATCATCAAAGAAAACAAGGACAAATTTCCTCAAGAAGGGTTTGAATACAGTGTTCATTAGTGCTTAAAAAGTGGCAGGAGCATTTGATAAACCAAATGGCATAACCACAAATTCAAAATGGCTAAGGTGAGTTTTGAAAGCTGTATTTTGGATATCTTGCTCTACTACTCTAATTTGATAGCAGCCTTGTCTCAAATCAAGTTTAGTGTAGTAGATTGCACCATGGAGTTCATCCATCAAGTCACCAATTATAGGAACTGGAAATTTATCTTTAATTGTGAGAGAGTTTAATTGGTGATAGATAATGCACATTCTACAGGTGCCATCCTTTTTTTTGACTAAAATCACTGGGGAAGCAAAGGGGCTATGGCTATGCTTAATGAAATTAGTTTTCAAAAGCTCCTCCACTTGTCGTTCAATTTCAATCTTTTAGGAATGTGGATACTTTTGAGGTCTTAACTTCAACACCTGAACTCATAGGTGAACTGATGACTCTGCATTCTCCACTTGAACTGCCTACACTTCTCTTGAGTTAGCATTGAATTTCCATCAGCCACAGTCACTGCCAATGAACTTGTTCTGATGAGCTCATGACCCACCATCTTAGCTATCTTTGGATCCAAGAAGCTACGTGTGCTACCACTATGAATCAGTATTAGCAGGGACTTGTGATTAGCCTCTCCTTTGATTCTTATGGTGTTGTGTGTTCCATTTCCAATCAATGCTCTTATAGAAATCTCAGCCTCATCCTCTTCACTTTCCTCAGGTACCTCCACCACTAGAACATCTACTTCTGAGTCATCCCCTTGATCCTGTTCAGTCTCATTTCCAGTGACTGTCATCAATTATTTAGGATTGCCTTTTTGTCCAAAGAAGTACCTCTGATTACACTTGAAACATAATCGTTGGGCATTTTTCTCCTCTAAACTCATAGGTTTAGATGTTCTTGGTGACAATTGCTGCAAGGGAAACATAGCTTTACTCTTCTGTCCTGCTTCAGGGTAAGCTAAAACTGTTGTCTCGAACAATCTTGCTTTGGAATAAGCCTTGGATAAGGTAGGTGGATTAAGAGCCTTCACAAGATTCTTCATCTTAGGTTTAAGGCCACTTATGAAGCTTGAAACATAATAGACTTCATTTGCTCTTGGATTTATGGACATCATTCTAGCATTCAAGTTCTCAAAACAAGTCATATAGTCCTTGACACTGCTCACTTGAGCTACTTTGTTGAGCTTGTCCACTACTTCACCCGTATCCTCATTGCCATACCTTTCACAAAATTCATCTACAAATTATTGCCAAGTTATAGATGGATTGCTAAGGATTAAACTATGATACCATACTTCTTGATCACCTTGCAACTAGATGGCAGCCACTTCAACTTTCTCTGCCTCTGGAATTGCATAAAATCTAAAGTATCTTTCACATATTTTTACCCAAGATTGTGGTTGAGCACCATCAAAAGAATCAATTTCAACCTTTGGCTGACAAAATCTTGAGTTCCTAGCCATCGGTATCACCTCTCCTTGCTCCTTAGGAGGTTTGGCAGACAAAGGATCAGGAGACCTGCCAGGACATTACTTGTAGGCAGGATTCTAGGTCCAATTGGAACAGCATGTCTATCGAGTTGTTCTTACATTCTAGTCAATCTATGCTCCACTTGCTGCTGTGATTGATGCATATTACCAATTGCCAGCAATATCTCTTACATCTGCTGCTGCAATTTGGTCATTTGATTCGCTTGATTCGCACTTGCAGCTGCTTCTCCTGCCATGGCCGATTGTTTCTTTCCTCTGGCCAGCTTGATCAAGTGCTAAACAAGACTCACCAAATGCAATTTGCAAGCTCTAATATCAATTGTTATGATTCTAGACCAATCTTGAATCATAACCTAGGAGAGAGAATATGAGATGAGGAAGAATTGAGATAGAAATGAGAAGTTGAGAGAATTGAGATGAGAGAGAAGATATTTTCTACATTATTTAATGAGTCTTACAATAGAATACTTACACTACTTATACTAACTAACTAAGGCACCAAAATATCTAGGCTAACTGGCTTACAAGCATCAACTAACTCTCCCTCCAACTAGACTTGCAACCTTCAACTCAATTATTGATTACAATTGACTAACTCTTGATTACAATTGACTCAGTCATAACAGATATCCAACACAAGATGCCATAATAGAGACAAAGAAAGCAGCAACAATAACAACAACGGTCATTTTTTTTATGTTAATAGAGTTGTTCGAAGAAAATTGGGAGAATGGGATTATTTTTTCTCATCGGTGATGGGCATATATATAAATGGTGAAGAAAATAGTAACAGGCATTAAAAACTGAGCGCAATGAATTCTAACGGCTATAAACAGTAACAGGCAGTAAGGCATTGACTGCAATGAATTACAACGGTACAATAACAGACGTAATAAGCTGCAAAGGTAAAATAATGGACGTAATGAATTACAACGGCTATATTATTAATTACTTATAAATCTCCAACAGTCATATTTTAGTGACATTAAACGGCCAGTATTTGATGTCTCCTTTTTTCCACTATACTTAAGATTAGCTTGTATTATTTTTTCAACAATCCCCCATAAAGGATACAAGTGGAAGATAACAAAGAAGGATAGATTAGGCAAAGAGAGTTCAATTTTTTAGTGCTGATGCCTTGCGACTTGAATCATCACCTAGTGTAACCTAAGTTTAGGATCAATAGCTTGGGAGGTGATTTTCGTCTTGAACCTCACAAGGGGTTATATAGTCTGCCACTTGGTCACATACCAAACTCCATATCTCGGTAACTCTTGCAGTTTGGCGCGTTTTATCGGCCATGCACTCATCATGGATATTCATAGGCGCTCTATAAGGCAAGTCTTAAACCTTCATGGGGAACGACCACACTCCCTCACCTATAGGTGGATCCCATCAAGTGTGTGTTACCGCACACCACCAAACATATGGTTATGGGTCCATTAAGAGCTAAAGCTGAATCTCACCCCTTGGTAACATAACGATAGTGTCCATCAAATGCAAGCCTCGCTTACACCACCAAACATATGGCTATGGACCCGTCCGCACTGTAACATCATAGGAAGGAAAAAAATTAAATACAGTGTAGTCCTTGAACCTGTTAATATCAGGTTGGATACATTACAGGTCATTCATACAAAGACTTTAGTCCCACCCCCTCGATGTTTCCACAACCATTTTTCAACATAGTGTCTTTATCAATAGATCCACAAGGTTCTTTTCAGTTACACAATTTAGTGATATCACTTTCTTTCGAGTAGATCATTTACAATCTTATGCTTGAGATGAATAAGACTCCGTTTGCCAAACCCATCAAGTGTGCAGTGTCCACACCAAAGCATCAAGCTCAATCATCATAAATGGCATTTCAACAATGTATTGTAATAAAGCGGTACTTGAGAGTTGACAACTGCCAACACCAATTACGAGTTGCTCTTACCCCACCATTGAGGCCTTTGCAATGAGATGTTAAACAACTAGCTCCATCACTCGCCAACTTCAACAATAGTGAGTATAACATAATAGTGGAGCATACATTATATTCATTAAATCACATCTCCATTTCAAGTACTCAAATAGTACACATATCATACGTATATCGTATATGCAGTTGGCATGAAAGACATATACCGCAAATTTGTCAATTTCACTTGTGAAACATTATCATCTCAAATCAATTGGATCACCACCAGTTTAGGTCGCAAAAGACCATATATCCATTCTCGTCGTACTTAGAGTACGTGCATTACTAATATTAGGGGTAGTCCATGTATTACTAGTGTTATATCAAATTTTGGAGATATCAAGAGAAAGAGGTATAAAAGACCATAATTCACATGTGTTTTTTACAATTTAACTTAAGGCAACTCAAGCCTCTGCAAGACTCTCAAGCCCAAGTGTTAGCATCGTCAAGCTATTCGCACTGACTTTGAACAGTCACCAAAATAATATTTTACCATAATCAATTTTCATAAGCTAGCTATAACTAGCAAACATCGGCAAAAACATAATTATCAGAAAAGATTATGATCAGAAAATATATCTCATAGGCTCTCGGGTGCTATTACAAACCCCATAATATAATGTCTCGCACTACGTTCCTAAGCCATTCAATTTTTCTAGCTGTCAACGCAATTTTTAAGGTAAACTAAGCAATGCAGGTTTCAGAGGGGTGTCACAAAATATAGTTCACTAACAAGCCTATATATATAGTCATAAGTAGAATATCTCTCATTGATATCAGACACCCAATTGCCATTACAATAACACAACAAAAAGTTTATTACAACATAAACCCATTCATAGTACTTCACTAGTACCTTAATAATTTAATTAGAGCACTTCAATATTCATCCTTTGGATCAATGTATGTAGACTAGGGTCATATAGCATGTCATCAAAATGACCACTCTTTATGAATTTTCTACACGTAATCAAGAGTTAAACCTCTTCGGTGTTCTAATGATTTTCATACTAAGTATCATATCATCATCACATAGGTATGTCATATCAAACATTAATCTAAGAAGGTCATTATAGTACTTATACTATTCACACTCTTACCAAAAGGGGCATGTGAACAACGTGATGTTTCACACATTCAAAACGTCACCATAAACAATTTCATATGCAACTAAGATCAGTCAAAACACAAGGAGTTTAAACATCGAAACTTTGTTTTTCATTCAAGAATTTCGAACCTCTTGGGTTGTTCCATAAGTTTTCTCTCTTAATACCATAATTCAAGAATTTGATTTCATGTCATCTCCTAAATAGACTCACTAGCACCCGCTCATAATCTAGTCTCACTCATTATTAATGAACTCTCAAGATAGACGCATTTATGGTTTTGTAACGTCATCAAGGGTTTTAGGTTTTTTTTTTTTTTTTTTCCTGTACTAGCGATATGATTACCCAAAAATAAGTGCTCTTGCGAAAGGTAGAAATATAGTCAGGAAAGCCCACTTTAGTTAGAGACCCCCACAACCTTGAGGGTAGAGCTAAAAGATATCACATCCGTCATGTCCTCAAGCATTTTATTTTCCTCTTCGTCTCTCTCGAGGAGGCGGTATCACATTCAACCCGCCTCTATTCGACCTTATCCCTTTGATTTATAGTGTATTTAATTTTTTTAACTTCCGTTTTATTCACTTCACCATAATTCACACTGTGCAAATTCAAATTGATACAAGGTATTTCACTTAGTCATAAGACTTTTAGGCCTAAGTGCCAATGGTTATCACATTACCCATTTTGGTGCTGAAAGGGCACCAAAAGTGGAAGACCTACCACAAACCTCCTCTGCCTGCCCATCTAGGGCACCAGAACACAGATGATATATGCAATAAATTCTTTTCCAATAATAGTCTACACAAGCTAACCATTAGCAAATACAAGTGGACTTACAATGATCAGGAAATGATTATGGTTAATCGCTCTTCATTCAACATAATTAGCAATGTTTACACAGAAGGATATAATCTCCACATTACACTAGCTCATGCCAATATTTAATATAGATGTGCCTTAAATACACGTGCATCTCAAAATAATTTTTATACATTCATCTTCTCTACAAAACCTTAGAAAAGGAATATAGATGTTAAGACTAATATTATCAGACATATGCATGCTTGACCTTAAGTGACATCATTCAAGGTCATTACCCGTTCTCAAATTAACACAATATGGAATTTTTTTTTTAAAGCACACACGGACCATATTTTATCAATAGTCCAAATAGATTTGTTAAAAACAATAAGTCCAACCAGGCTTTTTATATAATAGCCCAAATTAACATGTCCAACTTAATTTTTTTCTATTCTGGGCCTTATTTTTTTAATTTCTTAAAAAAAATTTTAGGACCCAACTAGACTTCTACTTAATGTTATCCAACTAAAATATTTTCACTTTTTAATTTTTCTTTTTAATAAAATCTTAACCAAGCATGCCTCATCTCTCTTCTTTTCATCTGACCCCATCTTACTGTCTCTCTCTACCAACCCTTACCTTCAATATCTCACTCTCTCTGTCACCATTTCGTGACCAGCCACATGGCCGACCACCAAGCATCGAGCTACCTTAAGATTACTCCGCCACTGCAAGCTCTTGCGCAACACCAACATTAAAATTATTGATGCCAGGGACAAGAGCCACCATGGTGAAGCCTTGATAAGACTCATTGACGCCCCTTGTCGAACAACTTTAGACCTAAGCACTATCGGCGCTGACCATGCAACCGGTCATCTTGTTAATTGGTGCGTAATTTTGACCATTATTATATAAATCGCATTTGAATTCTAGTGAAGATCTTAGGTAAATAAACAAAATATAAAAGGCTTTTTCATAGAGAATAAAACAACACATCTATCTTCTAACCACCCTTAATAAACAATTCATCTTTTAGATTGTTAGAAAAATTGACTAATATTGAAGCATAATATTCGAACATTGCAACTAAGAAGAGAGCAATTAGAAAGATATTACAAAATGATTAAACCGCGCTATGGTAAAGATCACTATCTTAAAAGATGATTTTGCCATTGCTCTGATGCATGCAGTACAACCGGCAGCTGTCCTCCAGGATTAACGTGATCTGGCTCTTAATATGCACTCGCTAATTGCCGAGTAGGAGTACCTTGAACTTTGTCCAAAGTTTGAGGAGAGAGAAAGACTGAGATTGTGGGGAAAGAGAAAGAAGGAGATTCCTATAGTTTAGGGTTTGAAAGGCATATGTGTATCCAACACAAGATGCAATGGTAGAGACAAAGAAAGGAGCAGCAATAACAACAATGGTCATCATTTTTTTTTTAATGTTAATAGAGCTGTACGATGGAGATTGAGAGAAGGGGATTATTCTTTCTCTTTGATGATGGGCATATATATAAATGGTGAAGAAAATGGTAACAAGCATTAAAAATCAAGTGCAATGAATTCCAACAGCTATAAACGGTAATAGGCATTAAGGCAACAACTGCATTGAATTCGTGCAATAAATCGCAACGGTACGTAATGAATTGCAATGGTTATATTGTTAATTACTTATGAATCTCCAACGTTCATATTTCAATGACATTAAATGGTTACGGGCAAACAACTAGTAACGGGTCTTGAAAAATTATTTTCCCATTATACTTAATATTAGCTTGTATCATTTTTTTCAACAATAGCCGCTGAGCAGGTGAGGATGGGGGTGGCAGGGGAACGTTGAAAATGTCAGAGGAGAGAGAGAGATATATATATATAAATGTTAAAAGGGAACATTGAAAATGTGAGAGGAGAGAGAGAGAGAGAGAAATGTCAAAGGAGAGAGAGATATATATATACCTAAGTGGATATCAATATGCAAGCACTAGATCCCATTAATACTCGGAAGTTAAGCGTGCTTGGGTGAGAGTAGTATCAAGATGGGTGAACTCCGGGGAAGTCTTCGTGTTACACCCCTTAGGTTGGGGGTTCTTGGAAGCAGCCTCTTTTCAGGGTAGTACCCTAAAGGAGAAATGCTGCATACATCCACCCTTCCCACCCAAGACCCTGTTTAGGCGGAAGCTTTTGGGGCATTGAGAATGTTGCTTTCTATATATATAGGGAGCAATTGGAATGAGAATAGAAGTTTCGTGAGAACATGAGAAAATTAGATATGCACCATTAGATATTAAATAAGATTAATTAACGATTCTAATTCAACCCCAATTTTTTTCTCTCACTCTTCCCTTTACATCCCAATTTTTTTAACTCTCTCTCTTCTCTTCTTTTTAACCTTTCACTAATTTTTTTACTCTATCTTTTTTTAACCTTTCACCAATTTTTTTCTCTCTCATCCCCTTTCGACGTTTACACTCCAATTTATTTACTCTTTCTCCTTTTCTTTTTTAACATTGCACAAATTTATTTCTCTCTCATCCCCTTTCTATGTTTATACTTTAATTTTTTTAAATCTTTCTCCTTCTCTTTTTAACTTTTCATCAATTTTCTCTCTCATCCCCTTCTTACATTTACACTCAAATTTTTTTTACTTTTTCTTGTCTTTTTTAACCTTCACGAATTATTTTTTCTCTCTATCCTCCCTGTTCTATGTTTATACACCAATTTTTTTTTACTCTTTCTCTCTCCTCTCCACAAATATGAGTCTTATCAAGACATGGATTTACTGTATCAATTTTTATTCTCTAGGACCATATATTATTTTAGTCTTTTATTACGTTGTAAGACTTTTGTTGCATTACTCTTTCTGTTATTTATAAGAATTTTAAATTCTACAAATGTTTTATATTATATTTTAAATTCTAAATTGTCCTTTACTTGCATGTTTTAGTTATTAGCAACAATACCATATAGAACCGATTAGCAAAACTAGTTGCAAAGACCGAGTATTAGAAAGAGTAAATTATTATTGATACAATCTTCTAAATGTATAATAAAAAAAAGAGTAAATTATTCTTGTTTACAACCTTCTAAATGCAAAGAGAACCAAATTTAAGTTATCCATGCAAATGATATGATAGCCATAAAGGGTAGGATATAGAGAGGGAGAAAAATTGGTAAAAGGTTAAAATTGAGAGGAGAGAAAAAAGTTTGGGATGTCAACATAAAAAAGGAGAGGAGAGAGAAAGAGTAAAAAAAATTGGGATATAAATGTAAAAAGAGAGGGATAAAGAGAAAAAAACTTGGTAAAAGGTTAAAAATGAGAGGAGAGAGAAAAAAAATTGTGAAAGGTTAAAAAGGAGATGATATAGAGTAAAAAAATTGGTGTGTGAACGTAGAAAGAGGAAAAAAGAGAAAAAAATTGATGAAATATTTAAAAAGATAGAAGAAAGAATAAAATTTGGATGTAAACGCAAATATGGAATGAGAGAGAAAAAAATTAGTGCAAAGTTAAAAAAAAGAGAAGAGAGAGTAAAAAAATTAGAGAATAAATGTAGAAAGATGACGAAAGAGGGAAAAAAAGAAACTAGTAACATGTTAAAAAGGGGAGGAGAGAGAGTAAAAAAAAATAGGGTGTGAATATAAAAAGGGGATAAAAGAGAAAAAAATTGATAAAAGATTACAAAAAAAAAGAGAAGAGAGAAAAAATTAGTAAAATGTTAAAAAAAAGGAAGTGAGAATAAAAGAAATTGGGGTGTAAAAGTAAAAAAGGATGAAAAAAAATTAGTGAAAGATTAAAAAAAGGGAGTAAAAAAAAATGACACAATATTAAAAAGAAGAGGAGAGAGAGAGAGTTAAAAAAAATTAACATATAAAGGGAGGAGAAAAAAAATTGGGTTTTAATTATAATCTTTAATTAATCTTATTTAAGATTTAACAAAATAGATTCAATTTTCTAATATTCTTATAAAATTTTATTCTCGTTCGAACCACTCCTCATATATATATATATATATATATATATATATATATATATATATATAAACTAAAAATAATTTTACCTTGACTATTGAATTCAAAAATTATTTTATTTATTTTATAGACTAAAAATTTAATTTATCGAACCTTATAAAACTATGGTGTAAAAAATTAATTAAAAAATTATAATTATTCTTTGTCTTTCCGGACTTGCAGGGAACAATTTTAGTTCTTTTATGTTGGAGGCGGAAGAGAAATTAAAAGACAGAAAGCAAATAATATAATCCACAACAGAAACGAAAGCAAGTTATACTAGCCACAAAAACTCTATCTTCACTCCATCTCTATGGTAAGAAGGTATGGATTATGTTATAAAATTGTGCCCATAAAGTTCAAGTCTAGAGCAATATCGAATTAGGGGTGGAATAAATTACCACTACGTCAGTTAACCCCAAAGGCTTTTGGGTAACCATGCACATGGCTGGGGCTAGTACTTGCAATCCTATAACAGCAGCAATTACAGAGAGAAAAGCTGGAAGGAGACGGTTCACTATTCTGATTTCTACCCTCTTACCGACTTCTGCTCTTGCCTTGGATTCCAGGACTGCCCTTCTTCAAAGTAATTATTTCCCTATATTCCCTTTTTTTTTTTTTTTTCCCCTTCTAGTTTCACTATTTTTAATGGTCAAAGCATAGTGTTACACTGCAATCCTTAGGGTATGGGTCGGTTTTTTTTTTTAATAATAAATGGTAAGAGGTCCCGTTGGGTTGCACAAGTGGGAAACTCTCGCCAAGTTCCCATAAACCCTCTCATCCTTATGCTTTGTTTGGCAACTGGGTAAAGAAGGTAAAGAGGGGGAGGGTCAAGAGAGTTAAAGAGGGGGAAGGTAAGGTCAAGAGGCTTAGTGAAGTGGGATTTGATCTTAGGTCTTAGATACCCATCCCCAGCATTTTTATCGGTTGCGCTAATTGGATCCTTCGTATGGGTTGGATTAAGATGACCTATATTCAACCCATCTTAACTCTTGGCTTATTTTTACGAAAGGATCGCTGAGTGCTAAGTTAAAATGAGAAGACGTAGGATGGTTATGATGGGTATGTTGTATCGTTTTTGAGCTCCTAGGAGGTTTTAACAGAAAAGAAGCAAAAATAAATTTCACTTGTTTTCTCTTTGTTCGTAGAGCAAAGTTTAAGAAAAACCAAAATAAGATCAAAATAATACAAAGCAAATATAGACAGTCAATGTGAGTGATCGTTGTTATGAATCGTAGGTTACAAGTCAATAATGAGATAAAAATCCGTCTTGTATCTAAGAGTGCTTGATAGTTAGTAAGAAATTTTAGTCCAAGTATGCGGTAAATAACACTTATAGGTTGTTAAACTTTGTTAAACTTTTACTGAGTTACCATACATGAGATTCACATATAAAGCCCTACTTTTACATTTTAAAATAAATTGACATTAAGTGGAGTAACCCATTAAACTTATATATTGATCTATTTTCTCTTATAACTCCTATGTAGGATCCAACTAAATTCACATGTGGAGTCCTTAACACTATCTCTCACATATGAGTTTGCTTCAAACGCATCTCTCACCTTCTCTAGTCCAATTGGAAATTACGTCCAATTAAATCCAATATTCATTGGAGAGGCCTTTGATGCAACAAATTCAAATGCACCTCTCTTTTTGAAGACACTATGCGTCAAACTAGCGTCCGGGATCATCCTCCCACTTTGATGCCTTTAGGCCCGACCCACAGAGGTAGAACACATGAAACCAATATATAAGCCTAATGAGTTACTCTACCTAATGCCAATTGGTTTTAAATGAACCCCCACTTGGACTTATATGTGAATTTCATAGGTTCCAATTCTATAGATCAGATAAAGACCTTGTGAAATTTAACACTTTTAAATGTTAAAATACTTACTGAATTAAAGATTAAGAACTTCAGTTTAAGAACTAAGAATGGACCTGATTAGTTATGATAGAATTGTGTCCTCAAACCTTGATTTGGACCTTAATTTGTGTACTATATATGGTCCAGTTCAAGCTGATGGTATGGAGGTGCAAGATTGGTGCTACTGCCATAGGATTCTTTGATCTTGGCATCATTTCCGTACAGGTCTCTAGATAGTATCTCGATTTTTTTTTTTTTTTTTTTTTTTATAATTGAGAATTTATTAATAGACTAAAATGGATACAAGTCATCCAAACATTCCAAAAAAACCAAACGAGACATTCCCCCCAAACGAACACCCCAGAACACCTAAAAACCTACAAATGACCAGAAGACTCAAAAAGCATGACGAACCACCCTTGCAGTCTTCTATGAGTGCTGTGCTACTGTTGTTCATAACACTTGTTTGATGCTTCCATTGATAATTACTTTTTTAAACATTTAGAATTAGTGTTTTATATATGAATAAGTTTATTTTTACCCTAAAAGTTTCTGATTTTATTTTAGAAAAGGCAAGCATTACTTTAAAGGGCCCTTTTACTTACTGTTAGCAAATGAGGATGCTGATAAAGCATAAGAGGATATGAATACTTTAGGAAAGTTAACTTCGATTTACAGGCTTGGCATGTCTGCCCTTACTTTTTATGTAATCTTGAGGCTACTCGTGTAGCAAAAGCAAAGCAACATTTCTAGTACCCTGAGGACTCCCACCTAAGCAGGGTCTGAGGGTGGATGTGCCCAGCCTTCCCTTTTCAAGGTACTCGTGTCTTTTTTCTTAATCCTTGAACTCTATAAATAGAGCACACTTTGTACCTTTCCATTCACTTCAATGCAAGTCATATATGATATTAGAATACTTCATATCAAGCTTTCGAAGTTCATGGAAGATCATGAAAAAGGTCGTATGGGATTGTGGCCCAAGTAATGCATATGGCTATGATGGTTATAATTTCATATTCGTAAAAAAATATGTGGCTCATAATTGGGATAAAAGTAGCTGATTTCTTTTTTGAATTTATGCGATTAGGTTCATTGTTGAGCAGGTTCAACATAACTTGCATGAACTTGTAGAAAATGTGGCAATGGATCAAGATGGGTATTTGGCTAGAGAAGGCATTTCTTCACTAGAGAAGAGCAAAATAGAAATTGAATTCTTGTCTTTAACATAGACAATGAAATTGTAACAAGAGGGGGATGATACGCGCACCTAGATTGTAAGCAACTTAGGTAAAATCTTGGTAAACTCACTTTCTAACTCTGTATGGTCTACCAAGGCTTGCAATTCATCTGTTGATAACTGAATTTGGAAGGGACTTGCTCCCTCTAAAGTTGAAATCTTTGTATATATGATACTTTTGGGGAGATTAAATACGCGACGTTATAGAAGTTGCAAATCACTTTGGAAGAGCAAAAAGATATGTCTTTCTACAAGAAGCTTGAGATGGTGGATCACTTTGTTTGTTGTCCAATTTCATGGCGGATATGGCGTAGAATATAAGAATGGTAGGGCCTAATATTTATAGTCCCTTAGACAGGTTAGGGAATCTTTGTCGTCATTTGGGTATTTATGGTTGGAAAGAAATCAATGAATTTTAGAAATGAGTGCCTTAACATGGAGAAATTACTATGGATCCAGAAAAGGGAGCATTTATGATGACAACATGGGTAATGATTTTCCCAAGAAGCCTAACGAGTAGCACGATGTTGTTGATCACATTCAATGTTGGTCCAATCGAAATATGAGAACATGACAACTACGGAATCAACCATTAGCCTGTATTAAAGATGCCATAGTGTTGAGCCAATCTTACATCCGTTCAAAAGGATGCCCTCATGCTAGTTTTCGATCTTCCTCCTCTTTGTTTTCTTCTCTTTTGTTTCTATTGCTTGTTTGCTTTACTATTATCTAGGTTGTTGGCTCTACTTTTTGCTCAATTCCTTTTAGACCCTTTATTCTCTAATTGTCTTACTAGGTGTTCTTATTCCCCAATTATTAAAAAAATTACATTCGTACTTGATTAACATAAGACGAAACAAGTATATTAAAGCAATATGCTTTTTTAAAAATTAAATAAATTAAACATAAATTAAAAATATTAATTATTTTGAAACCAAAATAGTATGATGCTAATTGTGCTTCAATGTAATGTTGAATTTGCCAGAGTATTTGAAGAAATCAGAAGAGAACAAGGCCAAGAACGACAAAG
This sequence comes from Simmondsia chinensis, assembly GCA_018398585.1. Classification (NCBI taxonomy): domain Eukaryota; kingdom Viridiplantae; phylum Streptophyta; class Magnoliopsida; order Caryophyllales; family Simmondsiaceae; genus Simmondsia; species Simmondsia chinensis. The sequence continues at coordinate 28,625,491 of JAGTTD010000003.1, read as the reverse complement.
AGGTTGGAATTATTTTTTTTTTTTTTTAATTTTTTTCCCTATTTTGGAAAGTTTATAATTATTAGAGCATTAAATCATTCTTAGATCTTTCTTTAACATCATAAGCTTTGACATAATTAATTTTTTGATGTATGGTGTAAGGGCTTTATTGATCGAGAGGTCATATAATTCGAGTTCTAACAACAATTACTCTGAATAGTTATATAAGATATGAAATGAGTGTAAAATTTAAGAGCTTCATTAACACTTCAATCTTTTAAAATTATAAAGTGGATCCAATCCTATACCAAATGTGTGACAACATTAGAACAAATAAAATAAACTCATAACATTTGTTTCATAATTAGTAATTTGTGAATTATTACTAGAGGTGTAACTGCAAATAAATCAAGCTGAATCTAATGAAATTCAATTCGCCAAAATTTTTCTTGATGAGTTTCTTTTGAGCTTAATTTTTCATATGAGCATGAATCTAGCTTGCTAAAATTATTTAGATTCAATATCAACTCACTGATTCTCAACATGGCTCGTTTAAACATATTTGGGCTTGTAACTTACTTGAGGTTGACTGATTTCAACTCATACCTTGTTGAGCCCAAGTTGTATTAGGCTTAGTTTGTTTTGGTTGCAAATGCAGAGATTGGATAGCTACTACAAACGCAACTACAAGGATTACTTTGAGTTTGTCGAGGGGTCCTTGCAAGCCAAGAAAAATGAGCAGCTAACCGAATCTGAGGAGGGTATTCTTGATTGGCTTCAAAAAAATAAATAGCTTCCATCATCATGTACATTGATTTTTAACGTTGAAAATTGTGTTATGTCATTTGTATTAATTTATAATGTGATAAATATAGAAATTAGTTAATTAGTTGCATTTATTTGAAAAATAATAGGTTAGTTAATGTGATAGGTCTGATTGAGATGGAGTTGTTTCACTTGATGGCATTGATAAATTATGGAACAAGAATAGTCTTTCTTTTACTGAAAATTAATATGTGCAAACTTTTGAAATGGGGAAAAAGGGAAGAAAATGAGAAAAAAAGAAAATTAAAAAGAATAAAAAGGAAATGAAAATGAAAAGAAAAAGTTGAAAATAAAAAGAGATGGAATAAGAATATGGAAGAAAAATATGTTCGGCATTTTGTCAAATAGATTTGAACTATTATAAAACTAAGGATATATTATACTCAATAAAACGAGAATACCTTCTGATCAAGTAAAAACTTCAAACTCTGTTGATCGATACGAAGAATGAAGTGGCGGTGAGCTAAGTAATGTTCCCACTTTCGGACGCGCAAGTACCACGGCCATCAATTCGCGCTCGTAGACTGAGAGCCCGAGATGAGACAGAGCGAGAGGTTTGCTAAGATAAGCAATTGGGTGATTGTCTTGCATCAATACGGCTCCGAGCCCCACTTCGGAAACGTCGGTCTCGACCACGAAGGGACGTGTAAAATCCGGCAAAGCAAGTACCTGAGCCTGAGTAAGGGCCTGGTTTAAGCGCGAGGAAAGCTGTGTTTGCGGCATCAGACCAATGAAAGGCGTCCCGTTTTAATAAATCAGTGAGTGGTTTACTAATGTTACCGAAGTCCCGGATGAATCTGCAGTAATAACTGGCTAACCCAAGGAAACCCCGCAATTGCTTGAGGGTTTTCGGTAAAGGCCACTCACGCACCACTTCGATCTTGGCGGGATCCGTAAATACCCCATGAGCGGAGATACGATGCCCGAGATAATCGATCTCCTCAAGGAGAAACCCGCACTTAGAGCCTTTGCAAACAACCGATTGGCCTGCATTACTTGGAAGACCGAACAAAGATGAGATAAATGGAACGCTATATCCGGGCTAGAGACTAAAATGTTATCAAAAAAGATAAGCACGAACTTCTGCAAGAAAGGCTTGAAGATCAGATTCATAAGGCTTTGGAATGTGGCGCGTTCGTTAATCCAAAAGCAATTACATGGAACTCATAATGCCCTTAATGAGTTTGAAAAGCGGTCTTATACACATCGGTATCACACATACGTACTTGATGGTAACCACTCTGGAGGTCTAACTTGGAGAACACAACCGACCCATACAACTCGTCTAATAACTCTTCCACGATCGGAATCGAAAATTTTCCCTTAACAGTATGGCGATTCAACTCTCGATAATCAACACACATGCGCCACGACCCATCCTTTTTCTTCACCAAGATAACCGGTGATGCAAACGAACTATTGCTATGACGAATGACCCCAGTCTCAAGCATTTCCTGAATCATGGATTCAATGGCATCTTTCTGAACTAACGGATAGCTATACGGTCTCATGTTCACCGGAGGAGCGTCCGGTTTAAGCAAAATCCGGTGATCAAAACCGGGCCGAGGCGGAGGAAGTTCACGGGGAGTATCAAACACTACCGAAAACTATTAAGTAAAGCGTTGAGTTGAACCCAATGCTCATCCAACACAAGAGAGGAGGAGCCCTCTACACCCGACATAGACATGGCATAGAAAGGAACAAGTATAGCATGCACCGAAGAACGAAAAGGATCGCACTTACCCGCAATAGAGACCGACGGTTGGTGACCGTGCAGCACGCAAGTCTTCCCCTGCCATTCGAACGACATAAGCAATTTCTCAAAATTTTAAACAATGGATCCGAGGGTAGCGAGCCACTGAACGCCAAGGACCATGTCACATCCACCCAGATCAATGAGAAGAACATCACACACAAATTCGGTCCCTTGGACATTCCATTTGAAACCCCAACACATAGAACGACATGAAATACGGTTGCCATCAGTCACGACAACTAAAGTCGTAGAAATAGGTTTAATAACACACCCTAGCCAACGAGCTTTCCCGAAATTGAGAAAGTTATGCGTGCTTCCACTGTCAGCAAGAACATGTAAAGGCTTGCAGTTGTGAACACCCATCACACGCATCGTATTATAAGCGGCTAAACCGGCTAAAGCATTACATGAAATCTGGGGAGCATCCTCGGGATTAGTCTCAACCAAATCATGCGAAGGCTTCTGAGTAAACATATCGGATGGCTCATCCGAATCACCATTAATCATGCGTAACTGTGGATTCTTGACTTTACATACTTTCATATGTTCGGGTATAAATGGTTCACTACAAAAGAAACGGAGACCTCGTTCACGCTTATCTTCAATTTCAGCCGTAGTTATAGTGTGGCCCTCCCTCTTTTGGGAACGAATACCGAAGCTAGAGTCCGACGAAGAACGAGCCACTAACCCCACCGGGTGAGCCGACGAAGAGGCTGTCAACAGAAAAGATGGGGGTTTAGCCGACCCCGAAAATGAAGGACAATATCCCGTTAACAAATGATCTTCCTATAATCGGGCTAATTTCATGGCTTTTTGCAAAGAATGCGGCTGAAGCATCAAGATCGGGTAACGAATCGAATCTTTAAGTCCTGTGATAAAACACGAAACTAGATAATACTCGGACAAGGTTAGCTGCGGCACTAGGCTTTCAAATTGGGCTTGATAAGTCAAGCCACTATGGTTTTGACGCAATTTCATTAAATCATACATAGGATCTTCATGATTAAGGCCAAAACGTTGTGTCATCAATGTCGAATACCCCGACCACAACACGTCCTCAATCGGTCGGTTTAATGTTTTGAGGAATGTACGATGCCATTCAAGTGCATCGCCCTCAAGGTGCATAGAGGCGAGTTTAACTTGTGATTTTTGACATCAAGACTACGTCCAAAGCAAGGGAAATCAATCTTTGACAATCTAGTATGAAATTGATATGTAGATGAAGTAGAAGACGCAATACCAGAGTCCAGTACCGAATCGGTTACCAGATGTGATGAATGTTCCGAAGGTCGCACCAGTAAGCCATTGCCCTGGCGTTGATATTGCTGAATTTCTTGCAAAATCGACATCACCTGCACAATCTCCCCTTGCATCTCCTGAAATCGAGCCTCATTTCTTGACTCAAATTCTTCGAACCGCACCTCAAGTCGACACAGATCCGAGGCGCTTCTTGTGCCGTCAGCCATTGAAGCAAAATCGAAGCAAAAACGCAGCCCGTAGTCTGAATCTGATACCAATTGTTACACGAATTTGGTGTAACTTGAATTAGGGTTAGGGTTTAGGAGTTAGAATGAGATGCGAGAGAGAAATAGAAAGAAGGAGATGAGAAGTTAGAAGAGATAGATGAGAAGTGTTTGATTTTCATTAACCTCAATTGGCACAATTACACCCCTATTTATACTTCCTCACACTTAATCCAAGACTAAGTGCATTTTATTAGTATGTATACTAAGTATATGTAACAAATACAAACTCAAATACAATTAGAAACTATAGCAAGTATTTTATTCTAAAACTCAAAAATCAGACAAATTTTTTCTTTTTTTAGATATATCTCTCTCTTTTTTTCTTTTTTTTGGTAAATCAGTGTTATATACCATGTATGATTAAAAATATATGTACAAGTCTGCAAAGGGCATACCCTAAGTCAAGGCCAAAGGCCTACATTAAAGAATCAATCAAAAGAAAGAAACAAATAAGAAAGTATCAACGGTCAAAAGACCAAACAAAAGGAAACAGAGCAAAAAGTGCAACAAAGCTAATGCTCAATCCCCCACTTCTGCAGAAGCTGCGAGTGTCGATGGGCACCGCGAAGCATAGGAGTAGCAATGAGACGGCTGCGGACCAATCCTGTGATCTCCTCAGTGACAACTGCGGAAGGTCTGGACTGGGATCGCTGAATCCTCAGGTTACGCTCATACTAGAGGATGTAAACTGTCGCGGAGAAATAAAGGCGGGCAGGGACCCAACCCCGGGACCATGGAGCCTAGTAGCAGCCCATTGAACCAGCTCACGCCAAGAAAGTGTGGGCCAGGTGAAAGAGGTGCGAGAAGACACTCTGGACCAAACAATAGCGGAGTAGCTGCGGGTGAAGAAGAGATGGTCGTGCAACTCAGCATCTGACTCGCACAGCACGCATGTAGCCCGTACATCCCGCACTCGATGTCTCAGCAGTTTGTCCAACGTCCATAGCCGCTCATAGGAAGGAAGCCACAAAATGAAGGAGTGCCTCAGTATGTGCAGTTGAAACTAAAGGAGATGATGGATGGAGTCCTCCCTCCAACTGCGAATCATCTCTCATGCCGACCTAGTGGAGAAAACCCCTGATGGGTCCCCCATCCACCGTACATTGTCAGCTACCCCCGGCTGGGGCCTGAAGTCAAAAGAATCTGAGATAGGGAGCAGCTCATCAATATCCTATGGGAAACGCCACTGATCACCCTCTATAATGTCTAAAACATGAGAGCCCAAGCGATGACCAGTGGAATGCAGGAGGCGAAAAGAGAACAGCCCGTCCAGACGTCCGCATGGCAGCCAGTAATTGGACCACCAAGCAGTATCACAACCATCACCAATGATATGCCGAAAAGCCCCCAGCACCAAGCGATCTAACACACAGAATGCTCCTCCATGACCATGGAATCGATTCTCTCGGCTGAATGTCCCAGAAGGACTTCTCCTGGAGTCGGTTGGCATGAATCCATCGAGGCCAGAGAGAGTCCCGATCAGTGAGAAGAACCCATATATGCTTCATGAGAGAAGCCTGGTTCCACTCATGCAGACGCCGAACCCCGACACCACCCTCCCTGCGAGGATAACAGAGTTGCTGCAAGGAGACCTTGGCCCCACTCGGGCCTAACAAAGCACCTTTTCAGGGAAAGGCAGCAAGAGTCAACTCAATCTTCTTGATCATCAACTTCGGGAGAATGAAGACAGATGACCAGAAGACCTGGATAGAAAACAATACTAATTTGATAAGCTGCAAACGCCCGGCATAAGATAAAGCACGAGAAGTCTAGAGCTGGATGCGAGCAAGAATGCGGTCTAAAAGAGGCTCACAGTCGATGAATTGAAGCCTCGTCATGATGAGCGGCACCCCCAGATACCAGATCGGGCACTGACCCAATCTGAACCCCAAAATATCAAGAAGAGTCTGCTGAAGCTCAGAATCAACCCTGGTAATGAAGACGATACTCTTCACTGCATTCGAGGACAGCCTCGACAGTGCAACAAAGTGATCTAAAGTCTCTCGAAGAACTGACAAACTGCCCTCATCAGCCTCACTAAAAATCATAAGGTCATTAGCAAAGCACAAGTGAGTAAGGCTGGTACTCTGGCAACAAGGATGAAACCGAAACCTTGGATCAGAAGATGGCGGTGAAGCAAACCCCGTAAGCCCTCCATGGCAATAACAAAGAGGTAAGGTGAGAGAGGATCCCCCTGCCTAATACCCCTGCTCATGCTGAAAAAACCAAGAAGCTCCCCATTAATGGCGACCGAAAATCTGGCTGTGGAAAGACACTCCCGCACCCATCGAATCATGACCTCAGGTATACCCATACAATGCATAGCAGTGAGAATAAACTCCTAGAGCACTGTGTCAAAAGCCTTGCGAAGATCAACCTTCAGAGCACATTGAGGTGAAAGCTTCTAAAGGTGATAATAGTGCAGAAGCTCCTGAGCCTGCATAATACTATCAGATATCCTCCGCCCAGGAATGAAAGTAGACTGCAAGTCATCAATGAGGTAAGGAAGAACCCCATTCAGCCTGTTTACAACGATCTTAGTAATGCACTTATAGATCACATTGCAACAGGAGATCGGGTGAAAGTCAGCGAAAGTGGAGGGATTCTCCACTTTCGGGATCAAGTTGATATGAGTAGAATTCAAAGCGCCAAGCATGCGCCCTGATTGAAAGAAAGACCGGACAGCCCGAACAACATCTCGCCCCATCACATCCCAAGCCCTCTTAAAAAAGAGGGAGGTATAGCCATCAGGGCGACGCGCCCTATCATCACAAGTGGAGAACAAAGCATCTCTCACCTCAACATCATTAACCAGAATAGATAGTGGACGAGCCTGATCCTCAGAAAGACTAGTATGAAAGAGCTCCGAAATATTCTCACGAAGCAGCCCACTCGGCTTTGTCAATAAGTTTCGAAAGTAGGAAACTCTCACCTCCGAAACCTCACTGCCATCATACGTCCTCCTGCCATCAGCACGAATGATAGAAGTGATCCAGTTCCTAGCCTGTCGATGCATGACAGACTTATGAAAAAATTGGGTGCCTTGATCTCACAAAGAGAGCCACTGGATGCAAGACTTCTGACGGTATAAAGCCTCCTCATCCCTACATAACTGCGAGTACCCCCGAGACAGACAACGCTCCTCCTCTCGAAGTACCATACTCTCGGGGCCATCATCTAAAGACCGCTGAGCCTCAGTCAAGGCATCCCTCGCCGCCACAACCCGAGCCTATATATGGCTATAATGCCTAGCATTGAGGGCCTTCAGCTCACCCTTCAGCCTCTTCAGCTTCTGTGTGAGATGATACATAGGTGTGCCCTCAATACTAGTCTCTCAAACCCTCCTCACAGTAGGTAGGAACTCCTCATGGTCAGCCCAAAAGTTAAAGAACTTGAAAGGGAGCCACAATGTGCGGCGCTCTCCAAGACCTCTAACTACAAAAGGATAATGGTCAGAACATAACTCCCCGAGGAAGGAACTCAACAGATGAGGAAGATCAAGTGTGAAGCCAGCCCTCGCTCAGCATGGCCTAGTCAAGATGCTTTAGAATGAGAGTGTCTCCATCAAACCCATTAGACCACGTATAACGTAGCCCAGAAAACGGCAGAACCATGAGCTCAGAATCGTAGACAAAGTCCTGAAAGTCATCCATGTGCCTAGGCCAAGAGTCTTGGCCCCCTCTCCTGTCACTCGGTCTAAGGATAGTGTTAATCCAAAGAGTATCCAAGGCTCCTCCCGAAGACCCACGCTGACTCCTCAAATATATCTCCAGAGCTCCCAACACGGTCTTGGCTCGTTAAAGTTGTAGAAAAATGTAGCAAAGAAGTCCACACCACCTTGGATGTCAGAAACCCAGCAGGTAAGATACTGATTCCCACCCTGTACTCTCACTACATGGTAGAAGGACAAATCCCATAAGATAATGATGCGGCACCCACGAGGTCGCACCCCACTAATCAAAAACTGCCACCCCTCAGCACAGCGGGTAACAGCAAAAGCAACATCAATCGGGTTGGTCTTGGTCTCAACCAAGCCAACTAAACTCAAGCGACTGGAAGCGACCCAGCCATGCACGACCCTGATAGTATTGGGGTTATTAAACCCCCGCACATTCCAGCATACTATCATAGGAAACTGGAAAGCTATCTTGAACCCCCATGGCCTTTGCGGCCTTCACGGGCCCCTGGGGCATCCTGAGCGCCCCGAGTGGCTAAAGCACCCTAAGTAGCCTGAGCAACAGTCGAGCGCGTAACACGAACGGCTGGAGGAGGGTTGGGAGGAGCATCAGATGTAGACACTCCCCCATCCGCTCCTCAGCCAACAAAGCATACCGGTTCGGAGACTCGATACTCGGACCTATCTCCGGACCGACTCTCAACACAAGCAAGAGGCTCAACGAGCCCAATAAGGGCCTCCTGGGCCTCCTCAACCTCGAAAGGAACCATAGCACATCCCAAATCCTTAGGTGAAGGGCTCTCCTGGGCACCCATAGATGAGCCAGAGCAAGAAACACGAGACCTGCTAGTGGGTTGGGTAGGGTTCACCTTAAGACGGGGAAACTCTGTGGGCGAGACCGATGTGGTCCGCCCTCTGTTACCTAAGGCCGGGCTGCCAAGCAGCCCTACGGCTGCTTTGGCTAGCGTGGCTAACGGCAGCCCACTATTGTGGGCTCGGGGACCTCCGCGTCCCCTTGTGAAGAAAGAGAGACCAGGCCCAATTCGGGCCCGGTAGACCCCACGAGAGGGCCTGCTGCAAGCCCATCATGGGCATGGGAAGGGAGCCCCGTGGGCTCAAGCCTTAGGCCCGGCACCCATGTGGGCTGAGCAGGGGGAGGCCGAGCACCCCTTCCCCCTCGCTGTGGGCCTGGGCGGGCCCCCCGTGGGCCTCAGGGCATGGGCCGCCTTCAGGTGGTGGCCCACCACCAGTAACAGGGGGCACCGTCGCCCTCTCTCTCACTTCCACCCCTTCTCTAACCCCAACACCCCTGCCGCCACCAGTGACCACCCCACCATCCTCACCACCACCAGTAGCCACACCGACCGCATCAGGTGCCGCCACGTGTGCGGGCGCCACAACTGTGGCATCATCAACCCCCACCGCCCCAGCCTTTTTCTTCGATTTTTTCTTCTTTTTTCGCCCTAACATCAGGGCAGCCATAGTAGGAGCCTCTCGAGCACCGGGAGGCGAACAATCATGCCCAAACACCATACAAATCGGACAGTGCTTAGGCATTGCTTCACACGTGATACCAAGACAGACTCGCGCACTCAATGAAGGTCTCCCGCGATACAGGGGCCATGGCCTTCACCTCAACAAAGACCTAAATATAACCCAGACAAGTGCCACTAGCCGTGACCTTATCCATGAACAAGGGCACACCAACCATGGTGCTAGCAATACTAATCCCGGCTAACTTCTAAAGAGACAGAGGAAGACCAGATATTCAAACCCAAACATGAGCTATTTGACAGTTCTTATGCCTAGTTAGTTCCTCCTTCCAAAACTAAAGGGACATGCAAACGCCCTTGAAGAACCAAGGACCGCCTAACGGAACATTTTCAGCCTGCACTCTAGTGCGAAACCGAAAGTAGTATACTTCTCCATCACATAGAACACATTCAAGGCCCTTATCCCCCCAGAGAAAGCCAGCAATCTCCTGAGTACGAGAATAAGCCAACCCCGTGCTAATGAGCCTAACCACCAAGTAACGCTCCCATAGATCATTGGTGTAGTCTAAGTCCTCATCAGGAACAACCCCATAAAGGCTTGCCATCAACAAGTACAGGTTCAAAATATTGCGAGGTGTTCAATTCAGTGGATTGAACCTGGTCAGCCCAAGTGGTGGCACCCAGTCCACCTCTCGCTGAGCTCGAACCCCCATCCATGGCCACAACGTCACGCACCCCAGACATGGTGCTTGTGGAAGCAGAAAAATAAACAAACCCTAAAAAAAATTAGGGTTTTGCCCACCCAAAACTCACCGCCGACTAAGCACCTCCACCGGCCCAAAGACCGGTCGGAACAGCCACCAAGAAGACCGGTGAAAACAAGCAGTAAAGGATCCGAGGAAGACTTACGTGTTAATGCTCTGAAAATCGAGAAAGGAGAAGAGAGAGAAGTCGCAAGTCCCGCGACTTCCCAAATTTCCCGAGCGAGCTTGGGCCGGTTTCCAGCCACGCCACCGACCCCCAAAGGGCGGCGAAGGAAGAAGGGGACCATCAAAGTTGAATGCCGGCCGGAGGAGCCACCGGTGGTGGCCCAAACGTCCTACGCAACACCACCAACACTCAAAACCCTAGCACCCTCACTGCCTTTGTTTCACCCTCTACAGGCCACCGGTGCAGCCGCTAGTCCCACCTCTAGGAAGCGGTGGTCCAGACAAATGTGTGGCTGCCCGGCCGAGACCTTAGTGCCCGCTGCCGTGCAAGAAAACGGCTGCCCTAGCCGCGCGCCTCTTGTCACCCCTAGATCTCCCTTTCTCTTAGATATATCTCACTTTCTCCTAATAACTCTGATTCTCAAATCCTTTCTCACTTTCTCACTTTTCCTGTAACTCAAATACAAGCCCATTTATACCCACATGAAATAATGTTGATTTATGGATTAGAAAGCCAAGGGATGACACATAGGCTACACTTGTCAGCCATACAAAATATAAGCCATACATATATATACATGTATATGTATATATATGTATAAAGATCTTTTACATAATTTCTGAGTTTCTAAGCATTTGATAATATCCAATTGTTTGTAATTCTAGCTCGGCATTTCCTTGCACAGATACCCACGACTCAGAAAAGGGCGTCCCAGAACGAGCGCCCTTGAACTAGATGCCCGCAAGCACCCCAACTGAGGACCCCCAAGGTGGGGCGCCCAGGCCGGGGGGCAGGAAAAGGGCACCCTAGTGCCCTAGGTCGGGGACCTAGCGAAGGACGCCCAAACCCTGAGCCAACTCTATTAGGGGGGCCCTCACACTTTTGGGGCACCCTCCGGGACACTTTCTCCCACGCTTTCTTTCTGGGGCAAGACTTCTCTCTCTTTTCCAAGGCAAGCCTTGTCTAAGAGAGACCACTCCCTCCTCATCCTCCCACCGTCCTTCACTGTCACCTCTCAGGAGCAATAATCGATCAAACCTCCCACTCCTCCTAAGCTAAGTCCTTTGTATCCATTATGTGTATTTATTACCTACTTTTATTACTATTTCACGAGATAAATACTGAATTGAGTGTCGGAGAGGCCCCCCATGGTTTACCCCACGGGCCCCTTTAACTGTTTGTTTGAATCTGGCTAGAAATATCGGGCCGGGAGTGCAGCTAGAGCTTGAGTTCAGCTCTTCCTTGCGAACACCGTCTCATACCGAACTCCGATACAATGAATAAGCACGCTGACCAAATTCATCGTAAACACCAATATTAACAACAAAATTGTATTCGAAGAGTATCTAATATTTACAACAGTCCCCCTTTTTATATTCTCCTTTAATATATTACGGGACAAAAACTCTTGAAAGAGTATAGTGTCCGAGTTATATACACCTGCCTCATTGAAAACCTTGCCAGGAAAAACCTAGTGGGAAAAAACCATAGCGAAGAGAAAAACTTAATTCCCCCTCATGTGAACATGTTAGTAAGAGTCGTTCCTGAGTCGACGTATACCAATCTTGTGAACTAGTTTCTTAAAATTTCTTGTTTGTAATGCTTTCGTGAATAAATCTCCTAGGTTCTCACTTGAGCGTACTTGATGAACACATATTTCCCTGTCTTCTGGATTAATTATTCAAAAGTATGAAAGCAACGAGATATACATTCAGATTACACTACATTTTAAAGTTTGGTCAAATAACATTCATTTATGTTAAAAAAGTACCTTCAACCACATAAAATGAACTTGATTTATTGACTTTCCATATCATCAACTTTAAGACAATATACAAAATAAAAAACAGCTCGTACATCGTTGTTGTGCCATATATTCTATATCCCTGATACTCCATTCCTACGAAATTTTCAGGTATTATATATGTGCTATGGTATAATCTTTATATATATTTAGGCTTGGTACATGATGGAGCAAGGACAACTTGACAAATGGTGAAAAGGGGCATAAATGGACAAATTTGAAGACTGGATTGAGAAACCCATCACGTTTGAGAAAAATACCAACCGGATGGCCTAGAAAAGTCTTCCCTTGGGTGCACAGATTGATTGGCCATGCATTTTGACTATCAGTCAAGCTCAAAATGAGAAAAAGGTTGAAGGCAGAGCATTCATGACCAAATAATATTCAATCCCACTTATGATACCACTTGGATCATGTAGATCACTTCATAGCTTCTTTTTTATATAAAATTTGATCGTAACTCCTTACGAATCAAAAGTTAAGCACGTTTTAAATTAACTGCGCAAGCTGCTGATTTAGGCATTGTAGAGCGTCGATCGATTGGACAAAAGGCATTGCATGTCCTCTATACAAAGAGGAGGTAGACCTATTTTTTCTTACTCTGCGATCTCAATTCACTTCTTATCCCTCCTCGAGTCACTAAGAGGGACCCTGATTCTCACGAAGGCCAAAGCACAAGTGGTCGGAGCTCAGGGAAATTGAAGCAAGAGTGAAGTCAACACCGATCATGGCAGTTTATCAATCCATGATTTTTCTTTCCCTTTTTTGTTTGGAAATAGTGATTTGTAAACCTCACATGGAGAAGTAAACTCATAGTTTAGGGGTGAAGGACGGATTGCTGTTTGGATCCCAGATTTATGTTTTATTCTAGATAATGGCTTTTGTTATACTACTTCCGCACCCCTTTTAAGATTTATTTTCTTATTATGTGCTTATAGCCATTCTTTAATTTCCAGCGTGTTGTCTTGTGCTTCTAACCTAGACTATAGTATATAAGGATCCTCATGAGTAATCAGGGTTAAGGTTGTGCCTAATCATAAACACAATTTTATACAAATTAATACTAGATTAAGAGTGACAAAAGAATTTGTTAGTACTATTGAGATAATCCATGCTACATCTAAAGTGACCAAATGTGTTATGCCCTTAGACTAGTTCATATTACACAAGTATTAATATGGTTTAACATGAATAGTGATAAAAGAATTTAGCAATGCTATTAAGATAATCTATTCTACACCTGAGTGATAAGACAGGTTATACCCTTAGACTGGTTTATTATCTTAAGGGGTCATTTGATACTATGAAATAAATTTGTGGGAGTGGGAATGAGGGAATGGGAATGGGAATGGAATGGCTTTTGGGGTGTGGGAATGATCTAATCATTTTCATTCTTCTATTTGGTATATGCGTAGAATGAAGATGGAATAGATTAAAATAGCCATTCTCATGTTTGGTATGAACTAGTGAAAATGTGTATAAACAACATAGTTTACCATAATACTCTCCAATAAATTTTAATATAATAATAAAAAGAACTATAAAAATAAAAATAACTACAATAATAATAATAATAATAATAATAATAATAATAATAATAATAATAATAATAATACTAATAACAACAACAACAACAATAATAATAATGATAAAATTTTACATTTAATTACATTCTCATTCCCACGTTTTCAAACCCAGGCTCCTTGGGTATGAAAACATGGGAATGGGAATAGACTTTATTCTCGCTCCCACACCCTCCCCCATTCCCATTCCCCCGTACCAAACAACCAAAAGCCAGGAATGAGGTTCCTATTCCCTCATACCAAATAGCCCCTAAGCCTTAATTTAATGTTAATCTAGGTTTTTAGCTTGCAGCTTAAACCTTAAAAAGTCATTATCGTGATAAAATATAATAATGGGATTCGATTTAGGCTAACCCTAATTCATACTCTAAGCTAACTTTGATTAGTTGACAACTTTAATTTACTGTATAATTCTGTTAATTTAGTTAAAACCCCATTCTTTCAATAAAAACTGATTTTTAACCGCTCGATAGTCACTGAATCAAATTTTAGGCTGATTCCTTGTGGATATGATACCCATATCCTTGCCACAGCTACGAATTGCTCGTACACTTGTGAGTACACGTTTTTAACACACTTATGAACCAACATCAAGTTTTTGGCATCGTTATCAGGGAATTAGTAGTTAAAGTTTCAATCAGTGATTGTTGAGGTTTTTTTTTTTTTTTTATTGGTTTTTGTTTTAAAATTGTTGGAGAAATTCCTTGCAAATAGGGTAACCGAATGATCTCAGGTGTTGAGGCTGTGTGATTACATTCCTTAAGACTTATTTTGGCGTAACGAAATATTCTCAGAGATACAACGACAAACAAATATAAAGTGAGAGTGTGTGTAAGAAGGAAAAGAATATATATGAATGAGAATGAACTTTTAAGACTCTTTTACAATACTTTCTTATGATTCAACACAAGTCTCTTTGCAATTCTTTTCATGTAATCTCTTCAATAAAATGGAACATATAAAGTAAAAGTAAGCACAAACACGTCCCAATCATTATCCAAAACAACCACCAATACTAGAATTAACCACACAAAGCAATGGTCAAACTGCTTCGTGTGTTGAAGTGAGTGTCAACACACAGTTCCTGTGTGTCAATACACAGATCATTAGTCAGCTTTATGTAAAGCTGTGTGTCGAAGCAAGTATCGACACTTACATCAACACACGGGGTTACTGTAAGATTGCGTGTCGAAGTGAGTGTCGACACTCACTTCAACGCACAGCGGTTGTGTAAGATCTGTGGGTCGACACTCAGACCCCCGAGAGCGTTTCTGCATGACTGTGTGTCGACACATTCAACCTGTGTGTCGACACACCCTATACTTAAGCCAAAATACATTAAAACAAGTATGAAACACTTCTCAAATACTTCATTAAACACTTAATTTGGAAAATATATCAACATTCCTCCACCATTTTCAAAATACATGTATTCTAATATTACAACATTTCAAAATAATAGGAAGCCTTTTTATAATTCAGTGAGAGTGTTTTTCGATTGAACTTTCACCTAGCGAAGACACGTTACAGTTAATTAGAATGAAAATAGTAGACTAAGCTTTGAACCATGCGTCCCATTTGACTAACTGAATACATCTCCATGCACAAGACTTCCTCCCCACACACATCCTCATCTCTCAGAACAACACATTTGTGGCCTTGTGTCCTATACCCTTCGTAAGTGTTTCAGAGCCAAACCCTTGTCATTGAATCACTCTTTTAAATTGGTCAAACTTCCCCTGCAACAACCCATTCAATAATAATATATACTCGGGTCCGTTAAGAGCATAAGCTCATTCTCTTTATTCTTCTATCACCGGTTGCCAAGAACTTCCACACGGAGGACAGAATGCTCTCATTGAACCCAAGACCTGGCGTTGTACCAGGCATGGAGTTGAGGGGCTATCATGGGCGACTCAAATAGACGGGTTTCAGCCCCATCCCTTCATTTGTTCTCAAAATCAAGTCTCTAATTAGGCCTTTCGTAAACAGATTCGCTATATTCTGACTCATTCTCACAAAGTTCACAGTGATGACCCCTTCTCGAATGAGTTGTCTCACTATACTATGTCTCACACTAATGCGTCTGGACTTTTCGTTATACACCTCACTATATGCCTTTGAAAGCGTAGCCTGACTATCACAATAGAGATAGGTGAGATCGGCCTAGGCCACAAAGGAATCTCATACAAGAGATCCTTTAACCACTTAGCTTCTTTAGCCACAAATGCAAGAGCTATAAACTCCATTGCCATAGTGGAATCTAAAATACACGTATAATTTGTGGAACCCTAAGAAACCGCACCCCCACCAAGCAAGAAAACCCATCCGCTTGCAGATGCATGATCTTCTACATCGGAGATCCAGCTGGCATCAAAGAAATACCATAGTCCATGGTTTTGTTAAGATACTTCAGTACTCTATATACTGCATGCTAATGTAATTTTCTCGGATTGCTAGTATACCTACTTAGCTTTCCAATAGCAAAGGCTATATCGAGCCTTGTACTAGTCATGGCATACATAAGACATCCTATGACTCTGGCATACTCCAATTGTGACACTGGACCTCCCTCATTTGATAAAAGTTTCACACTATGATCCATCGGTATAGACATAGGTACACAAGCACCAAAGTTGAATCTATTCAACACCTTTTCAATATAGTGAAACTGCGTCAAGGATAGTGTATCACCACTCCTTACTATTCTTATACTAAGAATAACCTCAGCCTCACCCATGTCTTCCACAGCAAAGTTCCTCGAGAGAAATATTTAATTTTCTCTACTTGTTCTAAATCAGTACTGAAAATCAGCATGTCATCGACATATAAACAAATAATGACTCCTTTGCCATTTTCAAATTTGCTATAGACACATTTGTCCGATGCATTGATTATTAGTTCGTTGTTTAGAACAACTTGGTCAAATTTTTGGTGACTTTTGTTATTGCCATGGAGGGCCTACAGGGTTGGCTACGCCGCGCATCTTCTGATCCGAGGTTTCACTTTCATCTACATTGCTAGAGTACCAGCCTTACTCACTTGTGCTTTGCAGATGACCTTATGATTTTTAGTGAGGCTGATGAGGGTAGTGTTTCGGTCATTCGGGAGGCGTTAGATCGATTTGCTGCACTTTCAGGGCTATCCTGGAATGCAGCAAAGAGCACCGTCTTCATTACCGGGGTTGATCCTAAGCTTCGGCGAGTCTATTCTTGACATCTTGGGGTTCAGATTGCGACAGTACCCAGTCAGATATTTGGGGGTGCCGCTCATCACGTCGAGGCTTCAGTTCATTGACTGCAAGCCTTTGTTAGACCGCATCCTTGCTCGCATTCAGCTATGGACATCTCGTTCCTTATCTTATGCCGGCTGTCTGCAGCTCATCCGATCAGTTCTGTTTTCTATTCAGGTCTTCTAGTCATCTGTCTTCATCCTTCCGAAGCTGGTGATTTAGAAGATTGAGTCGACCCTTGCTGCCTTCCTATGGAAGGGCACTTCTTTGGGCCCGGACGGGGCCAAGGTCTCCTGGTCGCATCTCTGTTATCCCCATCGGGAGGGTGGTCTTGGGATTCGACGCTTGCGCGAGTGGAGCCAGGCTTCTCTTATAAAGCGTATCTGGGTTTTGCTTACTGATCGTGACTCTCTCTGGCCTCTGTGGATCCATGCCAACCAACTCGAGGGGAAGTCTTTCTGGGATATTCAGCCTCGAGGCTCGATTCCATGGTCGTGGAGGAGCATCCTGGGTGTTAAATCGTTGTGTGCCAGGACCTTCAGGCACATTATTGCCGACGGACGTGATACAATGCTGTGGTCTGACTACTGGTTGCCGTGCGAACGCTTAGAGGGGTGGTTCACATTCCGCCGCCTTCATTCCACTGGTCATCGCTTAGGCTCTCATGTTTCTGACATTATTGAGGGTGATCAGTGGCGTTTCCCACAGGATATTGCTGAACTGCTGCCTATCTGGGATTCTGTTGACTTCAGGCCTCGGCCAGGGGTAGCTGATAGTGTGAGGTGGATGGGTGACCCATCTGGGGTCTTCTCCACTAGATCGGCTTGGGAGATGATCCGTAGCCAGAGGGAGGAGGATTCCATCCACCATCTCCTTTGGTTTTAGCTTCATATACCGAGACATTCCTTCATCCTTTGGCTCGCCTCCTGTGAGCGGCTTTGGACTTCTGACAGACTATTGAGGCATAGAGTGCGGGATGTTCGGGCTACTCGTGTGTTGTGTGGGACGGATGATGAGTGGCACAGTCATCTCTTCTTCAGCTGCAGCTTCTCTGCTACTATCTGGTCCAGGGTGCCTTCTCGCACCTCTGTCGCATGGCCTTTGCTTCCTTGGCATGAGCTGATTCAGTGGGCTGCTACCAGGCTCCATGGTCACAGGGTGGATCGGACCCTTGCCTGCCTTTGTCTCTCTGCTACGGTTTACATTCTCTGGTACGAGCGTAACCTAAGGATTCAGCGCTCCCAGTCCAGGCCTTCTGCAGTTTTCACTGAGGAGATCACAGGATTGGTTCGCAGCCGTCTCATTGGAGCTCACACGCTTCGTGGTGCCCATCGTCACTCACAACTGCTACAGGAGTGGGGGATTGAGCATTAGCTTTGTTTTGCATTTTGTGCTTTGCTTTCTTGTTGTTTGGCCGTGTTAGCCTTTGATACCAATGTTTGTTTGTTTCTTTGGATTGATTCTTTGATGCAGGCCTTAGGCCTTGGCTTGGGGTATGCCCCTCGTAGACTTGTACATATATTCTTTCATATATATGATATTCTCACACTGATTTACCAAAAAAGTCTTGCTTTAGCCCATACAGAGATCGTATGAGCTTACATACTTTCCTTTCGTGGCTAGAACAACAAACCCTTCCGGTTGTTCCATATACACCTTTTCTTCCAGCTCACTGTCTAAGAATGCCATTTTCACATCCATTTGGTGAATCATTAGCATGTAAATAGAGGCAAGAGCTATTAGTACTCTTATCGTTGATATCCTTGCTACTGGGGCCTAGTTATCAAAGTAGTATATCCCATGTTTTTGAGTAAACCGTTTAGCCACCAAACTTGCTTTAAACTTAATAATAGTTCCATCATCTTTCATCTTCTTGTTGAAGATCCATTTACACCCTATGGGCTTGTTCCCTCGTGGAAGATCCACTAAAATCCAGGTATTGTTACCCATGATGGAGTCCATCTCATCATTACCGTCTCTCTCTAAAAGAAAGCATCAGGAGAATTCATAGCCTTATCAAACATCATAGGATCTGACTCTATTACACAACAATATGGAGTTACATGGACCACATTGTTTCTAGTACCTTCTACCAAAAATGTGTAGAATTCCGATCTGAAAGATTTCTCTTTCCTAGCTCTTTTACTTCTCGGAGTTCTAGAATGTTATCGAGGATTTCTTTCCTCTCGTGATGGTCTCCATCATATGACATAGGAATGTCATTTGCAACCGATACATTATTCCTTGTTCTGGGAATAGAGGTAAACCGATTTTCATAAAAAAATAGCATCTCTCGATTCTATTATAGTGTTAACATTGATATAGTCATTTGATTCAATCACATAGAACAAATAGACTTTACTATGAGCTGCATATCCAATAAATATACAACCGATGCCTCTCTCACCTAACTTTTTCCTTTTAAGTTTAGGGACTTTAACGACTTCTGTACACCCCCCAAACTTTAAGAAAGTTCAAATTCGGGGCTCGTTTGTTCCAATGTTCATACAGGGTAATCTTACTTTTCTTATTAGGAACATGATTCAAAATATAACAGGCTGTAAGCATGGCCTCACCCAAAATCCATCATTGAGTCAGGAATAAGACAATATGGCATTCACCATCTCGATTAAAAGGCCGATTTTTCCGCTCAGCCATGCCATTCTGTTGTGGCGTATAAGGTGTCGTGATCTCATGTACTATTCCCATGATTTCAAAATATCTAGGATCATAATATTCCCCAACACGATATGATCTAAGGCATTTCAAGAATGTTTCGCAATATAGTTTGGTTTTAAACGCTTTAAATTTTTCAAGTGATTCGTCTTTATAATTTATTAGATACACATAACAATATCTAGAGCAATCATCTATAAAAGTTATGAAAGATATCTTGACTCCTAAGGTCAGAGTGATCACTATGTACTAAATCAAGTAAACTTGTTTCCCTTTGAACCGAAGGAAACGGTAGTCTCATTATTTTCGTTAGCATACATGTTTTACATTTATCATTAACTTTTTCAATATGGGGAACTAATGATGAGTTTGCCATTTCATGCATTTTACGAAAATTAATGTGACCAAGTCTTTGATGCCAAAGTAACGAAGAATCAAGCATATACACCGAACTAACAGTTTTATTATTCACATTAAATTTGAATATACCTTCATATAGGTAACCCTTTCCAACAAATGCCCCCTTTGGACAACACAAATTTGTCCTCCTCAAAGACCAATTTGAACCCGAACCTATTCAACAGGCTACTAGATACGAGGTGCTTCTTCAAATCCGAGCCAAAACACACATCGGTTAAAGTAAGGGTTTTTCTCAAAGTAAATAGTAGTTCAAATTTTCCATTATCCTTGACCGGCATAGTTGCTCCATTACCCATAAATAATGTAATTCCATTGTTTATGGGTTCAAACACTTTGAAGAGTCTCCTATCTTTACAAACATGATTTGTAGCCCCCGAACCAACCCACCAAGAGTCATCATCTTGGACTAGGTTGATCTCGGATATCATCGCCAAAAAATTATTATTCCTATTTTTTGTGTGATGATCCAGCCCTTTGCCTTTTTTGTTCTTAAGGAGGTAACAGTCCCTCCTCAAGTGATTGGGCTTCTGACACTCCCAACAGATAGGCTTTGGTCTCTTGTCATCACGTTTCTTTTGGAAGTGTCTAGTTCGTTTCCCTTGCTCATTTGTCCTTCTTCCATGACATTTATTTTTCTAATGTCACCGTAGCAATCCTTGCTCTCATCCTGCAACCTGTACCCTTCCTCAATGTGAAGATGGTTAGCCAATTCCTCAATAGACATGTCTTCCTTTTTGTGTTTGAGACTTTTCTTAATGTCTCTCCAAGAGGGTGGAAGTTTGTATATCAAGGAGGAAACAACAATAGTATCGTCTATTTTCATGTTGGGTTGTTTAAAATGGTTTAATAGTCTTTCTATTTCATGAAATTGTTCCATTACCGGATGATTATCATCCATTTTATAACTATTGCATTGACTAACCAAAAACTTCTTACTCATTGCGTCCTCCGCCGTATAGCGTGCCTCAAGAGCGTCCCATAACTCCTTGGTGGTAGGCACGTTGGAGTAGATGTCAAAAAGGGCATCCATTATGCCATTGAGGATGTGCCCCCTACGAATGTAGTCGTCTTTTTCCCACTTCAAATGGTCACGTTGCTCGGACAGTGTCTCCTAATAAGGAATTGGTGTATTCAGGACATACGCCATATTGAGAGTCGTAGTCAAAAAATGCATCTTCTTTTTCCAGCATTGGAAATTGCCACCATCAAACTGGTCCAATTTCACAAAGTTGGCTACCATCTCTCGTAGTGAATCCCAAACCAGAAAGTTAAGTCGTAAGATTGTTGGAGAAATTCCTTGCAAACCTAGTAACCGAATGATCTCAGGTGTCGAGGTTGTGTGAACACTTTCCTTAAGACTTATTTTGGCATCATGAAATAGTCTCAGATATACAACGACAACCAAATATGAAGTGAGAGTGTGTGTAAGATGGAAAAGAATATATATGAATGAGAATGAACTTTTAAGACTCTTTCACAATATTTTCTTATGATTCAAACAAGTCTCTTTATAGTTCTTTTCATCTAATCTCTTCAATCAAATGGAGACATATAAAGTAAAAGCAAGCACAAACATGTTCCAATCATTATCCAAAACAATCACCAATACCAGAATTAACCGTGAAAAGTAACAATCAAAACTGCCCTGTGTGTCAAATTGAGTGTCGGCACACCAAACTGTGTGTTGACACACAGATTCTGTGTGTCAATACACAGATTATCAGTTAGCTTTTTGTAAAGCTGTGTATCGAATCAAGTGTTGATCCGTAGGGGTTACTGTAAGATTGTGTGTCGAAGTGAGTGTCGACACTCACTTCAGAACACAACGGTTCTGTAAGATCTATATGTTGGCACACAGAATCTGTGTGTAGACACTCAGACCCCTGAGAGCGTTTTTGCATGACTGTGTGTTAACACATTTAACCCATGTGTCAACACACCCCATACTTAAGCCAAAATACATTAAAACAAGTATGAAACACTTCTCAAACACTTCATTGAAAACTTTATTTTGAAAATACATCAACAAAAAATCAACCTTTTATTCTTGGGTATCTTTTTTTCAATTTCTTAATAAAAAACTTATTTTAGTTCATTTTACTTATTTTGTTTACTTTTTTGTTTTTATTATTCATTTATTTATTTATTAAATAATTTTGACAACCATTCTTGGAATGCTATTGGGTTAGATGATTATTCTCACGAGCTTAACATGATTCATTTCAAGGATGTTGCTTTAGATTTTGGTTGACCAATAGCTTTACGTAGCATCTGGCTGAAGAAATTAAACACAACTGTTTGCTTTATTTTGTTTGCGGATAAGTGTGATGGCCGCCGTAAAATGATTAAAAAAAACAAACGCGCAAAAGGGACTCATCGCAACTAGGGAGTTAGCCTAATATGAACTGCACGTCTTAGACCACAACTACTCCTGCTTTTGCGGGAGCCGTTGGAGTCACTGAATGGTTGTTGTTGTTGTATCTGAATTCGGTTATATTGTGAGTTCTACTTATGCTTCAATTAAGAAGACTTTTGTTAAATATTTTTGTAAATTTTTATATATATGTTGACAGAAAATAAAAGGATGCGGACCCAACTCAAGTAGCAGTTATAGTGATGGAGCAGGGCCCACATACACCTTTCCTCGTACGCTTAAAAGTCAAGAATTGGGGTAGAGACAAACCCAAGAATTCAACAATCCACTTACAAGCACGAGTCAGTTAGGTTTTTAAGCCATGTGCCATTGACTTATAATAACTCGATTGAGTTACAGTTTGACAAATTAAGGTAGCGCAAACCATATTCAGATCACTAAGTTAGGACCAATGCAATCAAGAGCCTCGGCTGTTAAAGCCCTAAACCATGGCATGAACCTAAGTTCACCTGGCTTATTAAGTAGTGACAGTAGTGTTAAGACCAACGCAATCAAGGTCAAGCCTTGGCCGTCAAAGCCTTAAACTAAAGCCACAATTCTCAATTTGTCAAAATTTGGGAATAGATTAAAACTGGAAAGTCATACCGAGAAACGGTACTACCAATGAAGCAAGTACAACAAGTTCTACTCTAATCGACACTAAGCTAAGTGACGCTACTCCTAAGGAAAAAGCACAAGTGTGCTGTAAAAGAAATTTGAAGAAGTTTTGTATTGAGTACGTGTACTTCATTTGACTGACGCGGAGTCCTTTATTTATAAAAAACAAAAAATAGTGCTACTCCTACTTTTACGGCAACTTCACCCACATCTGGCCACTAAGCTCCTTTGCATGCGTAAATGTTCAATGAACGTGTCCTGAATTTAGAATTGGAGGGAAATCCTTGGGGCCCACGTACGTAATTTTAGCAGAAGTCCCTTCTCGAAACCCCATATCCTCTTGGGATTAAGCTTAGTGCCCAAGCATCTGAGATTGCACTCCAAGTAACCATCTCGAGCCTGGAAACCTCCCGTCTTGTAGCCTTCTTGGCAATCCCTTGAATTCGAGCTCCTTTTACCTTTCAGCCATTTCGAGTCCTTGAGTGGTTGATACCCTTATCTGGGTAATCATCTCTTCAAGATTCTGGGCTCGAGGGGCCGTTATTTCAGCACCTAAAGGCTTGCTTCCCTTCGAGGAAGGCCTCATGTGTTAAGCACATTACACTTTGCTCAAAACAGCGCCATCCAAGCCCTTTCTGAATTAGAGTGTAAACAATAGCACCAAGGGTAAGCATGAGTTAGGTACTGGACCGAAACTTGAATTTTGGGTCGGGTACCAAAAACATCAAAATGACCGAAATCATTGCCCATAATCTGATTAAAGAAAATAGGTACCTATATCAATTGGGTATCCTAAAATATCAAATCGGGTACCCACCCATTTAATTGATATTTACAAAATTGATTTATAAAAATATAGAAGTTCAACAGAATCTCAAGTCAAAATACACATTAAAACCTCAAAAATTCAATATTATGTAACAAAGTTCTGCCATCCATAAAAAATTAACCAAAAAAAAAAGAGTGAGAATGAGATGGAGGCATAAGGAAAAAGATCCAATGATTTTATGCCTACCTGCCTCGAACCTACGGCCTCCAAGCGGAACTTAAGATATACTATCCAACTGAGCTAAAATCACATCTTGATTGCATCCCCCAACAATTACAAGGCAGGTCAGATGCCTAAAAATATTCAAAAATCATATCCGTAACCAACTTGATATCCGAATATTAGCGGGTTGGGTATACCCTAACTGACTATTTTCAGATCGATTACCCTAATTTTTCGGATAGGGTATGGTTTTGATTTTCATGTATTCAGCTTTTCAGATATTTTTGCTCACCCCATCTATTTCTATTAATGTTTGATTGACCTCCATTTACTTTTCAGGACTCTTTGTCTTTCCAACCCATTTGATTACTTTGTTTCTCTATTGTACTAAGCACTTCATGTAGAATTTTTCCTAATGATTTTAATAAGTTTGTTTGGTCAATTTGGCTTGTTTTGTAGCCATGTTTCTTCGCATGCCTTTTTCGAATATCCTCAGCTTCACCCAGCTTAACCGCTCTGTTCGATCAACTTACCTTACTACTTGGGCTGTCTCTTTCCTTCCCTTCCCTTTTTTGGTATAGTTTGCATTGAGAACAAGGCAATGGCATGAATAGTTTCATTTCTATATTTGTCTCGTCTTTTTAGCATAATTTGTTTTAAATTAGCTGAATTTTTACGACTTCACTCCAGTCACTAGCCCTGCCTTCGGCATCCCCCTCCTTGCGGTTAAGGTAAAGACTTCGGGCATGGCCAACTCCCATAGTGTGATGGGTAGTGTGTACAAAGCCCGGGAATGAATTCACCGCCGTATGGCTGACCGGCGATTACTAACGATTCCGGCTTCATGCAGGCGAGTTGCAGCTGTAATTTGAACTGAGGACGGGTTTTTTGGGGTTAGCTCCTGACCATTGCAGCACATGTGTCGCCCAGGGCATAAGGGGCATGATGACTTGACGTTTAGCTAGTTAGCTATGAATTAATGTGAATTGTATTTAGTTCAAATTTAAGTAGTTTCAAGAATTCAAATTTGTATGTAATGAGGTTATTTCTGGATTTTTTTTTTAATTCATTATTTTTGTCTTTCGACTTGTTGAGCATTTATTTCGTATTATCTTAATCTTTTGACAAACCTCACACATAAGATATTTTTAGTAGGAATAATTCTCAGAATTAAGGAATTGAACTCTTTACTTCTATTAATGTTGAAATTACTAATCTATTACTTTTTTTTAAATGCATTGTTGAGGATATCAAAAAAAAAAAAAAAAAAAAAGGTACCAATGTATGTAGTAATTACGTAAATATTCATGACTAGTTGGTTCTTCTAGGGAAATCATTAGGTGAGCCGGGGTCACCATGATGACATGGTGAACCCAGTACATTTTCTCTCATTTTTAAGTTAAAATTAATTTAAATAATAAATTTTAATTATTAAGAATAACTTCCCAATACACATGAATATAGGAAGTAGTGGGGGGTCAGTACAGGTCACCTAATACTTTCTCGTTCTTATAGCTCCTGTGTCTCGACCAAATAAGTCTGTAGGGGTGTTTTGATACCCGATACCCTGAGCCAATTGGATTAAAAGCTACCAGTCGAAAGCTCGCTATACAGGCCATGGGGAAAGCTTCAAAAGAGCCAATTTCTACAAGTCATTGTAATAAGCATCAATGCCTAATATGAGTGATGTCTGATTTTTAAGGATGTGCTAGTAATGGCTTAGGTTATAAATTTCTGTGACTCGAGTTATTAGGTCCAAGAGGTGCTCTTCACTAAGTGCTGGGAGTCACCAGTTGAAAACTCGCTGCATGGACCTTAGAAAGACACACCAAATATAGTTACTTCGATTAAAAAAATTCAAAAAAAAGGGAAGAAGAGGGTGAAATTGATGTCCTGTGGTAAAAAAGAAGAAACGAAAATTATTTTAGATTTCTAATGTTTAGGAGTAATCTGTTAGGGTTGTTCACTCTAATTATTCTGGCCATTCTTCTTAGATGATAAATATTTGAAGTAAGAAAGAAAGGAGAAAGTTGTAACCCATTTACTAGTAGGAAAACTTAAATGATGGAATCTCTAGTTGGAACCAACAAGTTAATAGCGTTGCATGTGAATTTTCCTTCTTGATTTCTTTAAAAGATGCATTCATAAATATGGTTAAGAACTAATTTATATAATCACTTGATTTATTGAATCCTTTCTACTTTCAACTAGTTTCAAATGAATCTTGCTTGGGGACAAGCAAGGTTTGGGATTTGGGATGTGATATGTCGTATATTTTATATCTTTCATACCCCGTTCCTGTGAAATTTTCAGCTATTACATGTGTGTTGTGGTATAATATTTTTTTATTTAGTCTTGGTATGTGATGAAGCAAGGCCAACTTAAAAAGTAGTGAAAAACGAGCATAAATGGATAAATTCAAAGACTACATTGCAAAACCCAACCACGTGTGAAAAAAGACCAATAGGGTCAAAATTCAGCTAGGAAAAGTCTTCCCTTGGGTGCATGGAGCGATAGCTATGCATTTTGGCAATTGACCAAGCTTAAAACGAGCACAAGGTTGAAAGAAGAGCATTCATTACCCAATAATATTCAATCAGACTTACGATACCATTTGGATCATGTAGATCTTTCCGATAGCTTTGTTTTGATATAAAATTTGACCCCTACTTACGGAACAAAAGTAATACACGTTTCAAATTAACTGTGCAAGCTGCCGATTTAGGTTTGTAGAGCGCCGATCGATCTATACTAACGCGGTGTGCCTCTCTATACAAAGAAGAGGGTGACCTATTTTCTCCTACCTTTTTTTTTTCTCTCTATTCACTTTTCCTTCCTCCTCAAGCCGCCAAGACAGACTCAACTCTCACAAAGGCCGAAGTGAAAGTGGTCGAAGTACCGAGGAATTGAAGCAAAGGTCAAGTCAACACCGATCAAAAGAGCTCATGAATCCATGAGTTTTCTTTCCCTTTTTCTTTTTGAATTAGTGATTCGTAAAATTCCTATGAAGGAGTAAACTCATAGTTAAGTAGTGAAGGATGGGTAAATGTTCGGATCCCATATTTATGTTTTATTTTCAACAATGACTTTTGTAATACTACTTCCACACCCGGGTGAGGAGTTTTATATTTTGAGATTAGTTTTCTTATTATATACTTATGGCCATTCTTTGATTTCCAATTTTATTGCATGTTATCTTGTGCTTATAGTTTAGACTGTAGTATAACAAGTTTCTCATAAGTGGTCAAGGTTGAGGTTGTATCCACCATGAACACAAACTTTATGCAAATTAATACTAAATAAGGAGTGACAAAGGAGTTTGTTAATGCCATTAGTATAATAGATTCTATACACATAATAAGATGGGTTATGTGCCTTTATACTAGTTCGTTACCTAAAATCCTAACTTAAGTATTAATCAGATTTAACATGAAATTAGGTGCTATAAAAGAATTTAATAGTGCCATTGAGATAATCAATGCTACACCTAGAGTGATAAAATAGGTTCTGCCTTTAGACTAGTTCATTACCCTAAGCCCTAATTTAATGTTAATTTAAGTTTAGAGCTTGTAGCCTAAAACTTAAAAAGTCATTATCATGATAAAATATAATAAATGGATTTGATTTAAGCTAACCCTAATTCATACCCTAAACTAACTTTGACGGATTGCGACTTTAATTTACCATATAATTTTGTTAGTTTAATTAAAAACCTATTCTTTCCATAAAAACCTATTTTCAACCGCTCGATAATCACTGAATCAAACTTTACATTGATTCCCTTTGGATAGGATACCCGTATACTTGCGATAGCTACAGCTTGCTCGTACGCTTGCCAGTACACGATTTTAGCACACTTATAAAATCACATCAATCGCATAGGCAAAACCTAGTAATTCATGTTAAGTAATTATGTTATATGTACATAATTATACTATATAATAAAATCAAATTACATTATTATTTTTTTATTATCAAATTAAGTTACATTTTTAGGAAATTTATCACTTAGGATATTTATCACCTAAATACCCTTACATTTTAATATATACAATGAGGTACCTTGAGCTTTTAAAATTTTATGACTTAGGTCAAGTTTGAAGCATGGAATTGGAGCATGAAATTGGGGTTGAGACTGGACTTGGGAGTTGAAATTCCAATTACGTTGTTTGGTTGACCTACTATGACTGAAATTACAATTACATTGCCTAATTCCATAGAATAGGATTTTAACTAAAAACAATACTTTCCAATTCCTTGTGGTGGGGGTACGGAATTGCAATTCCATATTGGCTCTGTTGACCTAAAATTCAAAATGACCCCACTTGAATAACCCAGACCCAAGACAATTCAAAATCGAAAGACTTAGAAACAACCTAAAATTTGACCCGAACCTTGAAATCACCCGACTTGAATTACTTAAACTTGAAATGACGAAACCAACTTAACTCAAAGACTGAAGTGACCTAACCCGATTGACCTGAAATTCGAGATAACTCATCCAAAAAATGAAACTACTCGACCTGAATGTAATGTAAACAAGTTGAGCCAAAATAAAAATGATCAAACCAAATTGACCCAAGACTGAATATGACCCAAACCCAAAATGACCCAACCATTATCAAATTCCATTTAAGATAACTCAAAATTTGGAATGATACAACCCGTTTGTTCTAAAACTAAGATGAATCGAGCTCAAAATGACATAAATCAACTGAAACCCAATCGATTCTGGCCTGAAACTCGACAAGAGCTAACTTGGTAACTGAAAATCCGAGATAACTTAAACATGAAATGATCTGATGAGATACTCAACTTGATTTAACTTGAAAATCAAATAACTTGAACTCAAAGCGAATTGCTCCAACCATAATAACTTGAACGCAATATGAACTGCTCTAACCAAAATCCAATCATAGCTTATTTAAAATTTGAAGTACTTCAACTTGATTGACCGAAAACCCGTGATGACTCGATCATTAAAGAATTATAATTCTGACCTCTAATTCCTTTGATAAACCAAATAAATGGAAATTTAATTCTCCATCACAGTTCCAATTCCATTAGAATTGGAATTGGAATTTTAAATCACAGTCTAATTTCAATTCTATACGCTAAACAGAGCCATAGGTACATTGTCATGACACATGATTAGAACAA